>CM066034.1:175097107-176349607 GCA_033557465.1 Ichthyophis bannanicus | reverse complement strand
TTAATTTATTTTTATTATTGCAACCATCACATACCACATGGTACAAATCTGTCAACCAAAAAAGTCTGAACAATACAAAGATACATATGAGCATAGTTCGCAACTAGAAGCCACAGGAGTCTCCCCCGCCCGTCACCTGTGGTGTCCTCTATTATGTGGCCTGACCCCCCCATAGGTCCCCACAACAACCTCCCATCAATACAACAGTATCCTCAGGGTCCATAAGGGTCCATCATGGGTCTAGGGCCATTTGCTCCTTACCATATTTGTGGTAGGTATGTTAGGTCTCATTTTCCTTTTGTATACCCCTGTCCCTCCCCTCTCCCGCCCTACCGGATCCCTTTACAGCAACAGGCTAAAATCAAAATAAACTTAACTATCTAATTTCTCAACAAACAGGGGTGTCCTACATGGAGCAGTGGGTTCACCCCTAAACAAAGGCATGGGGAGGGGTGAACTGCACGGAGCGGCAGGTGCACCTACTCTTGCCATCTTACTGGGCAGACTAGATGGACCATACTGGTCCTTATCTGCCGTCATTTACTATTACTACTGTATGCTACTATAACCCTGTTTATCTAACTTGGTAACCCCTCAACAAACTGCATCTACAGCTGGGTATACTTTGTTTTCATAGCCAACCGTCTTTCCTTCGTTCTGAGACACCCATTCAGCCATAGTTTTCATTCGGGCTGTCCACACTGCGCATCCAGGGGCCTCTTTCTTTACCCATTTAGTTAGAATCACTTTTCTCACAATCATAAGAGCCACACGTCCAAACTTTCGGCCCACTGGCTCCACTCCTTTTTCTCTCAGGGGCTGCACCTCTCCTAACAACAAGGCTGCGTATGTCCATTCAAATGGGCCACCCAGGACTCTGTGTAGATGCTCCAGTAAACCCTCCCAGTATCTTTTTAATGTAGGACACTCCAGAAACATGTGTGCGAAGTTGCTCCGCCCCACCCCACACCTCAAACATTCTGGGTACTCCCACAATTTCATCTGTACTCTTTGCTCTCTTGAAATATACACCCTGTGCATGAGCTTAAACTGCATCTCCAGCAGTGTAGCATCCGGGTATCCCGTGGCAATTTTGCAAAGAGCCGCTTTAAATCATCCTCACCCAATGGTTCTCCCAATTCAGTCGCCCACTTCCCTGCCAGGACTGTCATACCTCTGCCGGACTTCCAGGAGCGTGCCAAATGATACCAGTGGGACACTTTATTTAGCTTTGCAGGGGTCGCAAGAAATGCCTTGTCCAGTGCTTTATTCCCTCCAAACCCCTTTATCTCTTTCCCTCCCCCGTGACATAATTTCAACATTGTAGATAAGCAAAAAAATGTGAGTTGGGGATTTGCATTTGTTTTTCATTTCTTCAAAAGATGGAAATGTTCCCCTCCCAGCTCTATCGACTGCCCCACATACAACCTTTGTGCTCCCATGGGCAAAATACACTGTCCTCTGTCCCCGGGGGGAATTCTGGATTTCCCACAAACTGTTGGAAAGGGGATCAACCTTTTTCCCCCTTGTGCACACCCTCCATCAAGCCCACGCCTTCCGCAGTGGGCCCAGAAACTTAGCGCGCCTCACTGTCCTATTGTCCCACTGTTGAGTCTTCTGCAAGAGGTTCATACATTAGTGTGGTGCACATCCAAAGTCAAAGAATCCTCTGGGCACATATCATTCCCCCTTGCACACAGTTCATGCACCTACCTCGTAAGGGTAGTCATATTGTAAAGCCGTAAGTCGGGGAGCCCCACTCCACCCCCTTTTCTGTCCAATATCAGTTTAGCATAGCTAAGCCGGGCTCCCCTCCACTTCCACAGAAAGGATGTAATTATACTTCTATAGAGCTTTTCCTCTCATCCAGAGAGGGAGAAGCTGGTGGGGGTAGAGCAGGCGTGGCAGCATCACCATCTTTACCAGTGCCACCCTCCCCAGCAAGGATAGGAGCAATTCCCTCCAATGACTACACAGACTTCAGATGCTTTCCAGTCTATCCCCAATATTTCTTTTGTATACTTTCCCTGGGTCCGTGTTTAGGTAGATGCCCAGATATTTCAGGTATTCCCCTGCCCACAGTAGAGGGAAATCGGCCTTCCCTCTGCACGCACATACCCACGATGTTGGCATGACTTCAGATTTTCCCCGGTTGATGTGCAGACCTGAGAACACCCCAAACTGTGTTATGGTGTCCATCATCTTCCCTATGTCCCTACTGGCACTGCTCAGAAAAGCAACATATCATTTGCATATAAGTTGATCTTGTAGGGGTCTCCCCCTATCCAGATCCCATCCCATTCTTTAGTTCGCCGTATCCGCAGGGCCAAATGCACCAGCGTTAGCATAAAAAGAAGTGGTGTTAACAGGCAACCCTGAAAACAGAATGGATCTAACAGTCATTAGCACATATTTGTGCTTGGGAGTCATGATAAAGCACCCGTGCCCACTCTAGAAAGTCTCACCTAATGCCAAATTCGCTCACCACCCAAACATGAAATTCCAGGACACATTATCAAAAGCCTTTTCGGCATCAAGGCTTATGATAATCTCATCTCCCTCTTTGTCATGAGCCACATACAGCACGTCAAGGGATGTTAGTGGATGCGAACAGCACTGGTATGAATCCCACTGGATCTGGATGTACAATGCTTGACATGTGACAGCAAAGGCATTTTGCCAGGATTGTTGCCACAAGCTTAACATCTTGGTTTGGTCTGTAGGAGTCCACTAGGGCAGGGTCCTTCCCCGATTTAGGTCGCACCACCACCATTGCATAATTCTGTCTGCCTCCTAAAGATACCTGCTCCAGGGCTTCAGAGCACTGTGCCAGAAAAGGCGCCACCATCTTGTTGCCTAAGATCTTATAAAATTCAGCTCCTAGTCCATCCGGTACAGGAGCCTTCGCGAGTTTACAGGCATGAACTGCCTGCAAAACTTCATCCTTTGTGAAGGGGGCATTTAATACTCCCCATTCCATCTCCCCCAGTTCAGGCATTGCCAGACTTTGGAAGAAGGCCTCCCTCCCTGCAGCATCCTGTGATCCCTCTCCATATAATTCACAATAGTAAAGGTGAAACTGCTGTAGGATACCACGTTCCGTCCCATGTACCACCCCCTGGGAGTCTTTTATCCCTGTGAACATGCGTTTCTTCTTCGCTGGACTCACCAGCTTAGCCAAGAGCTTTCCACTCTTGTTTCCCCATTTGTGGAGCTGGTATTTATAAAATCATATGTCGCCCTCAGTCCTCTGGTTTAGCAGATCATTAATAGATCTGCACACCTCCAAATATTTTGTCTGTTCTTCATCCCTTAAACTCTTTATATGCTGTTGCTGGAAGGAATGTAACAGTTTGGATAGATCAAGTGGTTTCTCGTCTTCTTGTCTTTTCCGTTGTGCAACATATGCCAAGATTTCCTCCCTCATGGTGGCTTTAAATGCCTCCCAGAGTGTGCACCTGTCCATGTCCTCCCTGTTGTTCTCCACCCAATACAAAGTAGGGTTCATCCTCCATGGTCAGTTTCCCTTCTCCCCTGCTTTGTTTTTCAATCGGAACTCCATCTACATTGGGGCATGGTCCAAAAGCCCAGAATCCCCTATTTCTGCTCTCTCTAACCCCCAGAACATCGTATCCGGCATAAGCAGGTAGTCTATTTATGCATAGCTATTGTGAGCGGCCGAATAGTGTGTAAAGTCCAGCTCCTTTGGATGTAGAGTACACCACACAACCAGCAACCCCAAGTACATCAAAAGAAAATTCACCCCCTTCTGCTCAGGGTTCTTTATGTTGTGCCAGGGTGGATTGCAGTCTATAGCAAGGTCTCTGGGTATATTGAAGTCCCCTCCTACAATAGGTTTGTGTCCCTCAAACCCCACTAGTTTGGCCAATAGTGTAGAAAAGAACCCATGTTGGTAGGTATGGAGGGCATATAAGTTTCACAGGACTACCCTTTGTCTCCCCCAGCTCCCCCCTATAATGTGATATCATCCCTCCAGATCTGCCATGCTCTTGTGTATCACAAATGCTACCCGTTTATGTATTAAAGTGGCTATGCCCATTTGTCGGCCATTGTAAGAAGCAGCCCCAAATTCCCCCACCCAGCTACTGTGAAGCTTTCAATGTTCACTTTCACTCAGATGTGTTTCCTGCATAAATATGATATCAGTTTGCTCTTTGCGGAAGAAATTTAATAACTTGGTTCTCTTCACCAGTGAGTGGATGCCGGCTATGTTAAGGGTCATTATTTTAAGCTTGTTAAGATTAGCCAATGCCTTCATGTAACCTATGTACTTGCCTCATAATCTTCCTGACACCAGCACAGGCCTCCAACACCTCCCAGCAGAGTGCTGCAGCCTGTTTTTTTATACCCCTCGTTGCTGCATGGGCCTCGGAGAGATCCCCTTCCCCCTTCCTTCCTCTCTTCCCCCTCCTTCTTTTTACATCTCCACCCTCCAGTTCAGAAAACCCCTCCCTTTCCATACTTATTAGCACCTCGACCCCCCATCCCCCCTCGCCCTGCTGTCATTCCGCTGCTCATTCCACTACTACTTCACATGCACTCCATCACACTCATACTGACCGTGCAGTCCATAGTTTCTGTCCTTCCCTTCCCATCTTTTATACACACTCACCCCAATGCTCTCTCACTCTGAGCAACCCCTGAGATGTCCATATCCATGGCTGTCTCTGTTTTCTGCTCCAAAGGGAGCAGAAAAGATACAAAAAAACCCCCCAAACAAACAAAGAAAAATTGAACTTCACCACCAGACAGTCAGAAGTGGTATGTGGAGGCCACACTCTGTCCAAGCTACCCTGTCTGTATGGTTCAATAGGAAGAGGGCTACCAAGCCGCTCTCCTCCCCCACAAGGCTCCACAAAATCTTCTTTGCTGGCAGCTCCTACAAAGCCAGCTCGACCTTGCACCCATATCCGTTCACTGCTTCAGTTCTGGCGAATTTGGTTATCATGGCACTTTTGGCAATTTTGGCCCCTTTGTAGTCCATGAATGCGGGAAAAAAACACAAAACTATTAACTGGTTAAGCGCCAAACAGAGTGCTATCTGTCCATTAGTTCACTATCTCATTCAGCTGGCAAGTTATCCGCGAAGGCTTTTAGGGCTGCTACTGTATCTAGTTGTTGGATTTGGTTATCATGAGTGGCCCTTACCCGGGCAGGGAACTGCAGCGCAAATCGAATACCCATTGCTTTTCTGCTATCTGCCACCCTCGCTGAGTAATCATTGAAAAGCAACACCGAGTTTCCTTGATAGTCCAGATTGCACTTGTTCCGATAAAGAGACATTAAATGGTGTTTTTCTGCAAAGTTCAATATGTGTGCTGTCACTGGACACGGCCAGCCTGCTTAGTCTCACCGCGGGTCCATCCAATGCACATGCTCCACCACCAGGCACTCTCCCGTAGTCTGGAGGTCCACCTGCTTTGGTAGCCAGCACAATGCACATGCTCCACCACCAGGCACTCTCCCGCAATCTGGAGGTCCACCTGCTTTGGTAGCCAGCACAATGCACATGCTCCACCACCATGCACTCTCCCACAGTCTGGAGGTCCACCTGCTTTGTTAGCCAGCACAATGCACATGCTCCACCACCATGCACTCTCCCGCAGTCTGGAGGTCCACCTTCTTTGGTAGCCAGCACAATGCACATGCTCCACCACCATGCACTCTCCCGCAGTCTGGAGGTCCATCTGCTTTGGTAGCCAGCACAATGCACATGCTCCACCACCATGCACTCTCCCACAGTCTGGAGGTCCACCTGCTTTGGTAGCCAGCATTCCACAGTATTCTACAAGTCTTCCTCCTTGAAGCTCTCTGGTAATCCCACCAGCTGTATATTGTTCTGCTGGCTTCTGTTCTCCAAATCAAGGAGCTATTGGTTAGTGCATTCCAACATTGTCAGCTTATTTACCAAGGCCTCAGCCCACTGCTCGGTTTTGTCTATGCGGTCCTCTAGTTGCTGGAGCCTTGCTATTTGAGCCTCTACACTTCCCTTCAGGTCATCAATTGAGCTCTGCAGGCGGGTATGTTTATCTGCCAAGGCCTCTGTTATATTGTGGGTTAAATCCCGCATTGCCACTTCATGCAAGGTCACTATCGGTGTTCCCTGCTACGCCGCCATAGTAGACCTGGGAGCCTTCTCTTTTATCACTCAGGATGTCTTCGCCAGCGTTCCCTCTCCCCCCCCCTCCCCTGGGTCTTCCATCTCCTCCAGATGCTCAGACTGCATTGACCATTAATTGCAATTTGTTTTTAGCATTTCTAGCAGAATGTTTGCCAAGTTTTACCCAAGTTAACGGGACAGAGCAGAGCTCAGTGCAAGGGCATCCGCTCAGGTAGCCATCATCACATGACCCCGGAATTCTGGTTTTGTATAAAAAGTCTGTAGCGAAGAGGGGGACGAAGTGGCAGATTGGGTAGAATGAAACCACTATGCAGCCCTGGAGATAGAAGGCAAGTGCTGCATCGCAGTTTCAGAGGCAATTGCTGCTGCTGCTGTCAGCCCCAGAGAGGGGTGCCAGTGGTGGCAATGGGCAGTGGGGACAGTGGGGGGCAGCAGAATGAAGAGACTGCCTAGGGTGTCTCCAGTCCTTGCACCCGCCCCACTCTAGATCCTCCTAAGGTCTGTACTCATCTCAAATCTCTTCCTCTCTGTTAGGCCAAGTTGGCCTAGCAGACATCCCCTTCTTCTCTCAAGGCCTAGCAGGCCATGCAATGAGGCAGCTCCCCTTGCTGCTTATCAACAGCCATGACCCTTCTGGGCTTCACAGCAGCCATTGCCCAGCACTGGCTAAGATTCCCCTCAGAAAATTAAATTCCCAAAATCCAGAATCTTTTCTGGTTCCCTCCAAAATACAAGATGGGAACACCCAGTATTAGTGAGGAGATATCCCTCAGGGATATTCTCCATCACATTGCTGTAGACACACATATACTTCGAAGCATAGATTTTAGAAATTTCCTCATTGTAAATATAGAGAAATATTTTAGAATCTTACTGCAGTTTGTTGTGAAATGCAACAGATGCTAGATTAAAGTGCTTCGTCGGCTGGATTTGACCTGCAGGCTAAAGTTTGCCCCTCTCAGTATTAGAGCACTCACAGATGGGGATCCTTTCTTAATTAGAATGATCAGTGCTTTTTTGTGAAGTGGTACGGAGTACCTACATCTTTTTCATTGCCTGCTAAAACTGAACCATGGTCCTGATGTATTAATGAAAGAGACCTGCATTTGAGAATTGGCACTTTAATGTACTGGGAATAATATATCTCAGGTCTTCCCCAGTGGCTCAGGGGAAGTGATACACATTGCCATTCAGAAGGTTCCTGACTGAATCCCCGAGTTAGGTTTCCTCTTACCCAGGTCAGCTTGGGCTGGGGATGTTGCAGAGGCAGTGTTCACAGCTCCAAGGGCGGGGAGAGTTTTATGGTCATTGCTTAAGTATGACCTTGTGAACAGATTCAGGACCTATGATTGCACAAAGAACCCCTAGGATATGGGCTCTGACCTTGGGCCATCACTGTAATGACTAGACTAGGTACATTGGTGGCAAGGAATATAAATAGGGCTTCTGCTCTTAGGGGTTTCTGAATTGTTAATTATATTTTTATTTTCTAGCTAGTTAGGGGTTCTTTGAGGGTACAAAACATTTGTGTTTATCAATGTTTTTGCATCACAGTTACTATTGCTGGACCATGTCCAATGAAATAACTTTGTACATTTCTGTCAGTTAGGAATCATTGATACAGAAAAGGCACAAAAACTGGAATTCTGGTACTATCAACCCTGAATGAATGGACTGAATAGACATCCAGAACACAGGTCCTCTAATCAGTTGATTCTATTTACTTTAATGTTAAATTCTGCTCTTTTTGCAAAGGCTCAGAACAAATTACAGCCATAATAATAATAATAGAATAACACATGGTATAAAGCAATAGCATGAAAATAACAGCATACGATAACATTTAAAAAACAATAAGTTTATTGATATTTGATATAATGCCTAGATAAGCATATCAGAAGTTTATTGATATTTCATATAATGCCTAGATAAGCATATCAAGATGGCTTACAACTGGAAAAGGAATAGAAAAAAAATGGAGAGAAGGGAAAGAGACACTTGGAAGGATTATGGGAAAGTAATGAGGAAAGATTATGAGGGATAGGCAATGGGAAAATGAACCATGGAAAGTGGGAGACATAGGGATGTAAGGGACTGTTAAGGGCGATTTCATTCTCCTCTAGCCACGCAATAGCAGATTTAATTTATCCTTTCTCCAAATGCAAGGCTGAAAATCCAGGTTTAAGGCCTTCTTTAAAGCACAGGTATCATACCTGACCATCTTTTCTAAGTTCAAATACAGGACACTCAATCAAGCTGGGGGGTTCAAAATTAAGGAAAATTAAAAATATGTTTATAATTACAATTTTAATTTTAACCCCAAATTTTTATTAGTAGGCTAGGTTTATAACTTTCTTATAAATGTGCCAATCAGGCCTACTTGTACTCTACAGAGTGAATTTTCTTTAAAATAGCAACATTTCCATTAAGATAATTAAAATGTTCTGGGAAACTCAACTCAAAATTGTACTTTACAATCATTAGACATTTGAGAATCTCTACATGCAGTTGGGTTTTTTCTGTAAATCACACTTTGTTCATGATTGAAAAGCACTTTTCAATTGGAGTATTGGAACCTGGCAAACATAAAAAAAAATGTGACCAGTTTGCATAAATTTATATATGGTACCTCATTACTTCTGAGGTGTCCAAACACCTCCTTCCATTTTTCAACTGTGGTGTCTGTTTTTTTCCATTCTAGAACTTTTTCTTTAGAAACAAATGACTTAAGACAAGAGAACTCATCAAACATTCAGTATAATTTATTACTGACTCTAGGCCGGGTCTTGTAGACAAAATGTATTCTGAAGACTCCTCTAGCTCACACCACTCTGGTTGTTTTTGAAGCAGAGTCCACTGTTGTTTCCCAATCTCCTGGAAGTGAGTGGTCCACTGATCCAAGTAATCAATGCAAGTGATGTAGAAAGATGTCACAGATTGCTTGAAATCTGCTTCATCAATACTGCCCTCTTCTTCAAAATCTTTTATCTTCTTTCTGATTGTCAGAAGCAAAAACACTTCATTCTTCCTAGTTACTAATTTGTTTCTAAGATCAATGATAACTCCAGCCACCTCTATCATTGAGATTTTTTGAGATTCGATTTTTAAAGTCGTATTTTGGAAAATCACTTTTGCGAATTTATTCTCAAAAAAGGTTTTGATCATAACGGCATTTTTCCTGGCTTCACTGGTTGGAACAGTTTAATTAACCTCTCTATGGCTGGCAGCAAAGCCAGTCATCTAGTGTTACCAGGGCCGGATTTACCTTGAGTGAGGCCCTACGCCAACAAAAATTGTGGGCCCCCAGCAGGGGCGGCCCAAGGGGGGTGTGGGCCTCATTTGCATAAGGGGCCTCATTTGCATAAATATTTGCATAATGTTACCATATACTAACTTTTAGTAAACGTGCCTCTTAATGAGTGTATGGATAAAGAAAGACTAAAAGATTTCTACATTACTATAATCCAGTGCCAACTGCCAGACACATTAGGAACTACAACAAACACTGCCCATTTAGAACCCATAGCAAACCCGCCGTATCCTAACAGCACTACCAGGACTCACAAAGCACCATACTCTACCAATCAAAAGGCAACACTGCAAATATTAAACCAATACATTTCAGAGAACAACAATACATGACCTACTGGGGAAAGAGAACAAGTGGCAATGTCAAATAGGAATTATATAAACAGAACACCTCAGCTCAGTTACACATGCAGAACATAGACCATCACCAAACAAGTAATCACATTTTAGAAACAGGAAGACAATAATTAAACTGGGAATCCCAAAAGCCAAACTTGGAATGTACAACACTGTAGAAATAAAACTATACATTAATTTGCTCTTGTACTAAACAAAGCGCAGACGTTAATGATGCACATTTACCAGAGCTGACATATTCCAATTAATAAATTCAAAATAAAGAGATATTTTTCTACCTTTTGTGCATTTTTTTCAGCTGCAATTGCTCCAGCCACTTTCTTCTGGTTTCTTCGTGTCTTCTGCTAACCCTCCATCGTCTGCTGTCCATTTGTCCTTTCTTCTCTCTTCTAGTTTTTTCCATTCTCTCTCTACATCTGCTTTAACATACTAATCTTTCTCCTTTTGCTCTTTCCTCATTCCTATTTCATCCACTCAAATTTTACCCCTCCATCCTCAATCCCCACTTACTCTCCCAATACCCGGCCAATTGTAGATTTTTTATCCCTCCCACACAAAATATTTTTCCCTTCTCCATTTTACTCTTCCAGCCCCATCCCATTCTAATCCTCCCCCAACATCAGCTCCCTTCTAGTTCCAGCCTCACCCAGCATCCATTCCCTTCTAGTCCCTGCATCAGCCCATTTCCAGTCCTAGCCAACCATCAGCCCATTTCCAGTCCTAGCAACCCCCCAACCCAATACCAGTCCTAGCCCCCCCATCAACCCACTTACAGTCCTAACCCCCCATCACCCCATTTTCAGTTTAAGCCCCCCCTATAACCCATTACCAGTCCTAACCCCCCATCAGCCCACTTCCAGTCCTAACCCCCCATCAGCCCACTTCCAGTCCTAACCCCCATCAACCCATTTCCAGTCAGCCCCCCATAGCCCATTGCCAGTCCTAACCCCCCCCCCATCAGCCCACAGTCCATTACCAGTCCTAACCCCATCAGCCCACCTCAAGTCCTAACCCCTCCCCATCAGCCCATTTCCTGTCCTAGCCCCCCCCCATTGTCCTTTATCAGTCCTAACCCCCCATAGACCATTACCAGACAGCCCCCATCAGCCAACAGGCCATTACCATTCTTAACCCCCCCATAACCCATTGCCAGTCCTAACCCCCCCATCAGCCCACAGTCCATTACCAGTCCTAACCCCATCAGCCCACCTCAAGTCCTAACCCCTTCCCATCAGCCCATTTCCTGTCCTAGCCCCCCATAGCCCATTACCAGTCCTAACCCCCCCCCCCAACAGCCCACAGCCCATTACCAGTCCTAACTCCATCAGCCCACCTCCAGTCTTAATCCCCCAGCCCATTTCCAGTCCTAGCAACCCCCCCAACCCATTACCAGTCCTAGCCCCCCATAGCCCACTACCAGTCCTAATCCCACCAGCCCATTTCCAGTCCTAATCCCCATCACCCAATTTTTAGTTTAAGCCCCCCCCATAGCCCATTACCAGTCCTAAGCCCCCATCAACCCACTTCCAGTCCTAATCCCATCAGCCCATATAGACTTAGCTCCCCCATAGCCCATAGCCCCCCCCATAGCCCATCACCACTCCTAACCCCCCCATAGCCCATTACCAGTCCTAACCCCCCCAACAGCCCACAGCCATTACCACTCCTAACCCCCCCAGCCCATCACCAGTCCTAACCCCCCCAACAGCCCACAGCCATTACCACTCCTAACCCCCCCAGCCCATCACCACTCCTAACCCCCCCAACAGCCCACAGCCATTACCACTCCTACCCCCCCAGCCCATCACCAGTCCTAACCCCCCCAACAGCCCACAGCCATTACCACTCCTAACCCCCCCAGCCCATCACCAGTCCTACCCCCCCCAGCCCACCCCAGCCCAGCGAATTTTTTTTTTTACAAAAGAAGCTGTCGCTGCCTCTGCCGGGGCCGGGGGCCGCCGCAGCAGAATCGAGTGTGCCGCGGGGCCCCCCCTTCCCAGCAGGGCCTGCCCTCCCCGGTATCACCTCTCTCAGCTGCCTCCCTCCAGTCACACGCGCCGGCTTTCAGAGCGCGAGGGAAGAGTTTTTCCCTCGCTGCTCTGTTTAAGCCCGCGGGGGCTGATGGCAGCCCCCGCGGGCTTAACAGAGCAGCGAGGGAGAAACTCTTCCCTCGCGCTCTGAAAGCCGGCGCGTGTGACTGGAGGGAGGCAGCTGAGAGAGGTGATACCGGGGAGGGCAGGCCCTACTGGGAAGGGGGGGCCCCACGGCACACTCGATTCTGCCGCCGCGGCCCCGGCAGAGGCAGCGACAGGTTTTTTTTTTTAAAAAAATTTTAATGATGTATCAGAATGTTTTTTGCGCGGGGCCCCCTGAAACGCGGGGCCCTGTGCAAAAAACATTCCCGGTGGGCCCTTGCCAGCTGTGGGCCCTACGCCACGGCGTACGTGGCGTATAGGCAAATCCGGCCCTGAGTGTTACTGTATCCGAAGAGCTTTTGATACTTAGATAAGATACGCCATACTGGGTGAGACCAAGATCCATCAAACCCAGTATCCTGTGTCCAACAATGGCCAATCTAGGTCACAATTACCTACCAGTTTCCCCAGAAGACACGGGTTCCACAGTGCTTCTATTGGGGCCATCATGGATTTCCTAGGTCCTCTTTAATAATGGTTTATGGACCTTTCCTCCAGGAACTTGTCCAAACATTTTTTAAACCCAGCTACACTAACAGCTTTTACTACATCCTTCAGTAATGAATTCCAGAGTTTGATTACGCGTTTAGTAAAAAATATTTTCTCTTATTAGCTTTAAATGGGTTATTAGGCTCATGGCTGTTGATAAAATGTAGCCTTTCTACATTTTGGTGGTGTAAACAATTGATCTACATTTACCCGTTCCACTCCATTCATTAATTTATAGATCTGTATGATATCTCCCCTCAGCCATCTCTTTTCCAGGTTGAAGAGCCCTAATCTTTGAAGTCTCTCCTCATAGGCGTATCCTTCCATCCGCTTTACCATTTTGGTTGCTCTTCTCTGTACCTTTTCTAATTCTGCTATATCCTTTTTAAGTTACGGTGACCAAAACTGCACACAATATTCGAGGTACGGTCACACCATGGAACGATATAAAGGCATTACATCATCCTTGGTTTTATTCTCCATTCCTTTCCTTATGGTTCCTAGCATTCTATTTGCCTTCTTGGTCGCTGCTGCACCCTGGGCATAGGCTTTCAATGTATTATCCACGATGACGCCTAAATTATTTTCCTTGGTGGTGGTTCCTAATGTGGAACCTTGCTTTGTGTAACCATAGTTTGGACTGTTCTTTCATAGGTGCATAACTTTGCACTTGTCCACATTAAAGCCAAGTCTTTCAATTTATCAAGATCCTCATGCATTTTTTACAAGGACTGGGGTTTCTAGTCCCATAGGTGCTCCTTGTGGTCTTGATCAAGCCACTTAACCCTCCATTGCCCATGTTCCCTGTAAAATAGTTATCTCCAAGTTATAATGCTCTGTTCAATGTAATTTCAGTTTGTTCAATGTAAACTGCCTTGATATCATGAAAGGCGGTATATAAGAAATGTTAAATAAATAAATAAAATTTACAAATAGGTTAAAAAATAGCAGACCCAGCACATATCCCTGGGGTACTCCACTATTCACCTTTCTCCATTGAGAAAATTGGCCATTTAGCCCTACCCTCTGCTTTCCATCTTTTAACCAATTCCTGATCCACAATAGTACACTGCCTCCTATTCCATGACTTTTTAATTTTGCCAGGAGTCTCTCATAAGGGACCTTATCAAAGGCTTTCTGAAAATCCAGTTACACTATATCAACTGGCTCACCTTTGTCTACCTGTTTATTCACACCTTCAAAAAAATATAACAGATTAGTAAGACAAGACCTTCCTTGGCTAAAGCCATGTTGGCTTTCTCCCATTAAACCATAACTACATGTTCAGTAATTTTGTTCTTTATAATGGTTTCTACTATATTTTGCCTTGTACTGACATCAGGCTTACTGGTCTGTAATTTTCTGGATCACCCCTGGAACCCTTTTTAAAAATTGGCATTACATTGGCCATTCGCCAATCTTCAGGTATTACATATGATTTTAATGATAGTTCACAGATTACTAATAGTAGGTCTGCAATCTCATATTTCAGTTCTTTCAACACCCTTGGATGTATACCATCCAGTCCAGGTGATTTGCTACTCTTTAGTTTATCAAATAGTTGTAATACATCTTCCCGGTTTATCGATATTTCTTTAAATTCTTCCAATGCATCACCTTTAAATACCATTTCAGTCATGGGTAACTTCCCTACATCTTCTTCAATAAAGACTGAAGCAAAGAATTCTGTTCTGGCCCCTTTCCTATTTAATAGCTTTCTAGCTCCTCTAGCCCTTTTAATACAACAACAAGGTATCTCTACCTACCTTTATGCACATAACATTCTACTTCTCCTCCATACTGATTCTTTCTGTCCTGACTTATCTTGGATGAATTTCTGTCTCTCTCAGGTGGCTTCTTGGCTAAAGGGTCATCTCCTCAAACTCAATCCCTCTAAAACTACCACAAGCTGGATCTCGGGCCTATTAGTCCCTCCATCTGTTTCCCTGATTCTTAATGGTACTCTTATCACCCTTACGCCTTCATTCCATTACTTGGGCATCATAATAGACTCCACACTCTCATTTCACTCATACATTAGCTCACTTGGAACAACCTCCCTTCCTAACTCCAATTAGAACCAGTTTACATCAAATTCAAAACACTGCTCAAAACCCATTTGTTCTGCACAGCCTTGAACCTCCCATCAGACCCTCTCTGATTCTTCTATAGCCAACCCTGTGTATTTCCAGACTCAGACACCCTGGCTGACTACCCCTTGTGTTTCTTCTGATCCCTTTCCTCCTGTTGCTGTCTTGTCTTATATCTCTTTTCTGCAATTTAATGGAGGTTCTTTCTGGCTTTTAATTTATTTTATTTTAGTGTAAACAGCTCTGCTGTCCCCCACTAAGGGCAGTATATCAAGTTTTGTTTTTTTTACTTTTTTATTTATGAAATTTTCAAATAAATCAAGAAAGATTACATAAACCATTCTTGCAGAAATAGAGAAGGCAGTCAGAAAACCATCCATAGTACTCCGGGACACATTAACAAAGAAATATAAAAATACATTAGTACAGAATGCCTAATCTCTCTAGCCCACTATCAAGTTTTAATAAAATAAAAAGAAAATTAAATTCATTCAGTCTCTCCGCATTGGCCTAGTCCCTTCTTAGTGCCTCTTTTACCCCTCTATCATCTAATGGTCTAACTGACCCTCTCACGGTTTTTTTTTTATAAGAGTGTACTTGAAAAAGGCTTTATTATGCATTTTTGCTTCCACAGCAAGCCTTCTTTTCAAATTCTCTCTCTGCCTGCCTTATCAATGCCTTGCATCTAACTTGCCAGTGCTTATGTTGTTTCCAGTTTCATCATTTGGCTCCTTTTTCCTACCACCAATAAATTATGCACTCAGTCATATATATCTCTTCTGCTTTTATCCCTACGGGTGACAGAGGGTATCCCCTCCAGATCCCCATAGCCCACTCTGAGGGAGAGAGTGAACAAAATTACAATAAGGCACATAAACAGACTAGGGCTTTAAAGAGCAAACATTGGAAATCCTGAAAAGTTTATTCAGGTGTCTCAGTGGGTCAAAGGGCAAATTGCACTGCACCTCTGCACAATCATGTGATATTTTCCTTGTATGTTACCTGATGCACAACCTTGCCCTCACCTGTAGGACACCTGAACCAGAAGACCCTCTGCTGCCAAGCCCAGAGAATACTGAGGAGGGTGAGACAGTGAAACCCCAAGTACTAATCTCCCACCCAGAAGCCCACCATTGCATGGTAACAACTAGGAATGAACTCATACATATAGGTTTCTTGCCCATAACTGATCATGTTTACTATGCCCGTGTTTACATATTTCTTGTGTTTAAGTAGTCATATATATGCTCCAATGAACTCTTTCTTCTCTCTCCATGGCCTTGCTTTGGACGAGTTGGGTGCAACTGGCTACTATGGTGAGGAGCTGGATCAGAAACTGAGGGCTCCTTGGAAGGAGCATGTTCACCTTGACCCACCTCTGAGGCCCACCTGGCTTCCCCATGGAATTTGGGGAAAGCCAGGCATTGCTGGGTTACACCAGACCAGTCAGACACAGGGTGAGGCCCTGCAAATCCCTGGGTTGCACAGTGCTTGAAGCTCCTTAATGTCAGCTTAGAACCTTGAGACCTCCTCCTTCAGATCTTCCTATTGTTGGTTCATATCACGGGCCACCTCCATTAAAGGGTCTTCTCCCAAAGGCAATATCTCCAAATGGACTAGTTTTGCATATCAAAAGGATAAATAGCTCTTAATTTAAGACACAATTAGTCACCAAAATAATTCCCTAAAGACAACTAGAAAACTTCTTTATCTTAGGCAAATATGACCTCAGGATGGCTTATACCCTACATTTAGTGAAAAATTCACTATAGGGAACAGCTGACGCTCACATCACCGGTCAATAAAGCCTCTAAAATAATTTTTTATTCATAATATTAAATTTCAATCATAACATCAATTCCACATGAGTACTCCAGGGGATTCGAAATTACTTACAACCTAACATACCACAAAACATACACAATGCATAAATAGTGTCATTTTAAAAGGCTCAAAGGGGCACCACTGGACTAAGCTTCCATCCCCTGTAAAACAACAGAAGAAGAACTTAATAGATACCAACAGCAATGAATATGCCTAGCAGGTCTACAATTACTTATCTTTAAAGCTCAATTTTCAAAGTCCGTGGCTGCTTCAAAGTGATTCGTTGTAGATCAAGAAGTTTTTGTTTCGCCAACCACCGGCTTTCTCAGGGGTTGAGAATACCACAAACAAAAGTAATTGAAAATGCTTTCTTCACTTTCCCTGCTGTTGTTAGATAAAGAAGTTTCTAGTTGTCTTTAGGGAATTATTTTGGTGACTAATTGTGTCTTAAATTAAGAGCTATTTATCCTTTTGGTTGGTTAAGTTATTGTTCTAGTTTTGCATATGCCATGACCGTCATGACCCTCACTTCTAAACCAGGCTATTTGGAGTATCATGTCAGTCTCTCAAATTTACTGCTAATGCTCAGCATAGTACTTGCATCGTGCCAAAGAGAGCCTCCTTATGGAGTTCATAAACTGTAACATGTATGGGTAATTTATAAAGATGTGCCTGGAAATTCTTCTTAATCAAGCCTATGGTATCCAAAATAATGGGAAATAACTCGGTATCATTCTGCCACATTTTCTTGGTCTCTGACTGCATTTCTTGGTACTTAAGATCTCCCTCTCATGTGATTCACAGAATAGCCTCTTGGAATTGCAGAGATGCAGGTATTCTGGTCAATGGTATTTTCCCCCTCCTCATCAGGATGCTCACTCTCCTCATCTGTCTCCTCCAGTTTGTGGGCCTCCTCATGATCACTCTCCAGTTCATGTCCTCACTCCTTACCTGCTTCTGGGTCCTAGCCATCCTCTTCACCAGCCTCTGGGTCCTGTCCTTCATTATCATCTTCTAGGTCCTGGTCATCCTTCTCAACAGCCTCTGGGTCTTGGCTGTCCTCAACACCATCCTCTGGGTCCTGGCCTTCTTGCCCAATAGATGTTCTCTGCTGATTATTGTGTACCAGGGACTGATGGCTTTGTCCCTGCTGTGCAATTGAGGGACCAACTTCCTCATCTCAACAGGCCTCTGCTTTTCTAGTTCCAACTGCCGCATCTGCAAAATGAAAATCATCAAGGAATATGTAATGACTGAGCTCGCACAATGTAAAGTTTTGTTGACTGGTCATTGAATTAACACTGGATGGACTTCCACCTGTATCCTAGAGGTAACATAGGGCCCAATATTCAGTGGCGGTGGCTAGTTGTTCTAAAGTGACTAGCCACCTGCTGAACCCAAGACCTGGATATTCAATGCTGGGGCCATATCCAGCCACTGACATTGAATATCAGCCAGACAGCAGTGAATCTAGCAAGGCAGTAGCAATATTCAGCCGCTACCCTGTTAGCTTCAGCAATGAAAATTAGAACAGCCTTTACTGTGCCTAACTTTCACCACTTAGGGATAACCCAGTAGCAGCTGAATATCAGCACTCCCCTTTTATCCCCAGGTGTCGCCCCTGCTCCGCCCCCAGAACATCTCAATCCTAGCTGGTTAGCACTGGGGCATGCAGCAGCAGCACCTTCGGATATTCAGCAGAGATTAACATGGATAGTAAGTCTGCTAACCGCATGAAGCACTTTAAATATCAGGCCTATAGTCTTTATGCTGCAGTATGGCATATGGCTTATTAAAAGCTCTTAACTTCTGGAATGTGATACCAATGTCAGTGTTCCCAGTGTTAAAGGCTACAATGGGAATGGAGAGATGGGAAAAGCATCTGGTGATCATGCACTGTAGAGGTCAATAGTGGTATATTATATTGCCATTGTAAGCTCCTTCACCATGTGCTTTGACATGTTACAGTGTGCCCTAAGTATAGGTGGTACATATTCTAAGTGCCGCCAGAACATACTCTAAGATAAGTAGATACAGTATTTTAAACAATCTGATGTGTATATAGGCTGAAGGATAGGCAATAATTATCCATGGTTTTAAGAAGTTTGCTATGTACATATTTCAATCTAAGTGATGTGCATATAGGCCGTAGGATAGGTAAAATGAATGCATGGTTTTCAGAGATTTGTGTGGGGAGGAGGGTGGAGCTGTTAGGATTTTCAGGGATATTAAATGGTATACTGACACTGTTGTTGCCCAGTAGCATGAGGAAACATTGTAAGAGGTAATCTGTTATTTTTTTGATTTGATAACACACCTTACTGATCTCTTCAAAGCACAGTATATTGAAACATTTTAGCACAAAAACCAATAAATAACACAATTAGAAGACAACAGAAAGAAAAATTAAGTTAAAACATATTGTACCACAAAAAAAACCACTAAAACCTGTTTAAATTCCAGCAACATTAAACATCAAACAACAAATTTGTGTTGATCCTTTTTACTTGAACTTTTTACCTGTGCTATGGCTGCAAAGAAACAAAAGAGCCACCAGCAAAGGTTACCAACAGTGGGGGAGCTTCTCTAACACAGCAGCGACTCAATGGTTATCTTCAGGTCCCTCTAAAAAAAATCTGATTCAGGTGAGTCTCTCACTGTAGAAAATGCCGGTAGATGAGTGTCTAGGCTTGGGAGGGGCAATAAGGTCATTACTGGTAGTTCTGCCCAGTCACATCGGCAGCAGTTGGTCAAGCCTAGCGTTGATGGTGCAAGTAGCAACTTTGATAACGGTGATTTTGGGAACTGATATACAGAGTTTCAATGCAAAATATATCAAATTGGAAACCAGAGCAGTGTTGGATGCCTTGGTAAAAGAAATTAGTGATGAAATGTAAATCAGAAACATCTGAAAACCAGTTTTGGTGTCTGAAAACAGAAAAGCCATAATCAGCATCTATTTTAAATAGAAGCGCCATATTGTAGCCCCGATGCTGTTAAATGTACTATACGACTGCTATCAGCATTATTAAAATGAACAAAAAGAGCCTTATGGACTGATATTTAAGAATAAGAAAGACATGCAACTTCTAAAGACTAACAGTAAGGGGCATGTTTACTAAATCGCTTAAGCTGCTAACGCAGTAGATAGCACACGCAATCTAACTGTGTTAGAAGCTACCGCAGGCAAAATGCAGATAACGCAGCAATTTTATGTACTATATGAAGATCGTATGTTATCTGCAGGAGTGGGCATGATTAGGGTGGAGAGTGGGCGTGTCTGCCACACGCGGTTACTACGGGCCTCAACAGCATGCAGTAACCATTGGATATGCAGAGGTGGCATTAACTGCATCACCGATGCTGCCCAACTGCGTTCGTTGCACTTTCAGTACGTTACCTGCATCTGCTGGGGAAATACTGTGCATGCCCCCAACAGATAGCACAAGGCTTTTGCAGCTAATGCAGTGCTATGTGCTTTTTCGGGCGCATTAGCTGCAAAAGCCTAACACGATTTAGTAAACACGGCTCTAAGTTCATGAAAGCTTTACGAGGATATTTGTGCTGAAAATGGATTGTATAGTGAAGAAAGTTTATTAATGTTGCCATCAAGGAAGATTAAAGTATCACTTGTTTTGTGCAATTTTAGCTATACCCC
Source organism: Ichthyophis bannanicus (assembly GCA_033557465.1). NCBI lineage: Eukaryota > Metazoa > Chordata > Amphibia > Gymnophiona > Ichthyophiidae > Ichthyophis > Ichthyophis bannanicus. The sequence continues at coordinate 176,329,543 of CM066034.1, read as the reverse complement.
TGACGAAGCAGGCATTTTGCGAAATGCTGCCCATCGTTGGTGGGCGTTCATGTGTCTTAAATATTTATAAGGTAAGTTGATTTTTGATATAAAAAATATTGAACATTTTTCTTAATGAATAAAAACTTTAAAAATAAAATTAATAAATAAGGGAAGGTTTTTTCAGATTTGTGAAAATTCATCCTTATAGTCAATGGAAAACCACATAAGTAAAGGTTTTAATGGTTGAAGTAAATTTATGGACACAATCTAAGATCTTTTCTCTCCTTCCCCAATTAAGTTTTTACTTCTTTGAATTAAAGTGATTAGTATAATAATTTTCAGTGCTTTTGTTTTGTATGAATCGGAAGAGTTCACCAACCATAGTTAAAGTGCTCTGAAGGATAAGCAGTATGAATTCTGTCCACCTTCTGAAATCCTGTCAGGTACATGTGACCTGGATTAGCCACTGTTGGGTACAGAATATTGGGCTTGATGAGCTACTGGTCTGACCTAATAAAATCTTATGTTCTAATTACTTGAAATTGAATGTTGTTAAAATTGAATTTTTGTAGGTGAGCTTGGATCAGCTATTGAGTGAGTTTATCTCCTTGAAGTAATCCAGTAGTGCATATCTGTGAGTACTAAAATCAAGAGCTTCGATATTTACTTGACTCTGAGTTTAATCTAGGGATGCAAGAAGATGCTGTGGTAACGAAAGGAGTCAGTTTTAGTTTTATTTACAACCTCTAGGAGTTCTGGGCAGTGGTCCAGGTACCTGAGTTAAATCACCTGAACTACTGTAACGCGATATTCCAGGAATTGCAGTAGTCTTTGAAGGAACTGCAGCATGTGCAGAATTGTGCTGCTAAAATTATACACATGGAGGCCAATTCCAAATGGTGCATGCCTCAAACTTGGATGGGGTCACGTGGACCTGATTTCGCAACCGCGGGATCTATATGCACCCACAATTGCAGAATCAAACAGATAGACAGCCCGGCATGTACCATATCCCGATGTGGGAGACGTCTCTGAAGCTGCCTGTCCCCACAACACAATGCTCTGGCTGGCATGCTTGTGCACTGGCATCTCATCGCCATGGCACTTAAACATCCAACCAGAAGTGCAGAATGCCCAGTCCGACTGCAGCCCCATCACACCACCATCCAACCAACAGCAGGATCCCCCAAGGCCTGGATACAGGGGGCTGCAGCCTGCCAACCACGCAGTGCCTGGCACTTATTTCACTGTTGGGGTAGAATAAGCCAGACGTCCATATTGGTGCCAAGGTGCACACAGAGGCCTGTCCTGAATAGCCTCTGTACATCCTGGCACCTGGCCACTCCCTCAGCCCTGCTAAATCGGCCACTATATGGTTCTCCTTCAGTGTCTCCTGCCCTTCAGTAGCTCCCATTCTGCTTGACTGTCTCACTTCATACATTCAATATCTTGGTGTGACTCTTGATTCCTCCCTCTCTTTTCATCACCATATTACCTCACCTATGTGTCATTCATTTACCACACTTCATCAAGTGTGGGCAGTGTGATCCATTCTCCCTCTGTCCTCCCTGACAACACTTGTAGTGTCCCTATTTCTGCCCCATCTTGACTATTGTAATGTCGTCCTAGCAGGTTTACTCCAGTATCAGCTCTACCATCTACAGTTACTTCAAAAACACAGCTGCCCGTCTCCTCACTCACTCCTCACGCACAGATCATGTGACCCCTCTTCTTATTCATCTACACTGGCTCCCCCTTAGATTCTGGTTTCAATACAAAATACGTGTCACCGTATGCAGGGTTATTCACATGGGCATGCCACAATACCTTTCAGACCTCCTGTACATGCACATCCCTCCCCGTTCCCTACGCTCAATTCATAACGACCATCTGTCCCTTACATCCCTGGCCCATGCACATTTGGAGCTCACCTGTCACTCTGCATTCTTTTTTCTTGGACCAGCACTGTAGAATTCACTCCCAGCTTTACTCCACGCTGAACAGTCCTTCCCAAGGTTCAAGGCAATGTTGAAGATCCACTTCTTTGGCCTTGCTTTTGTCCTTTCCCCAACTCCGGACCAGATCAGTTGCAGCTCATCATTTGCCTGTTTGCTCCTATATGCATGTTTTTCTATACTGTCTCTGTGCCCTGTCCTCTCTGCTTTCCTGTCTATGACTTGGCGTTCCTATCCTACCTGCTGCAGCGCATTTATTTATTGTAAACTGCCCTGATGCTCCTACCTGGGCAGTTAATCAAATGTAAGAATAAAGATAAAGACATCACTATGGCAAAAGTGACACAAGGTTCAGTTATAATACAGCTTTTTGCCTGCTGTGGGTTCCTTCTGAACAGACCTGATGACAGTTTCTCCAGGGATGTTCATTTTTCATTTCATTTAATTGTCCTATACATTTCATTTGATCTCCCTAAGATTGGTTTTGGGTATTTGCTCAAGTTATTAGTGCAGATCCGCCTTCTTTGGGCCTACTGGTTTAGGTAGCTTTTATATAAAGACATTTATTTTTTATTATCTCATTTTTCTTTTATCTGTATTTAATATGATATTTTAAAGCTTAATATTTCTTATTTTCAATCCTCGTCCCCTGATATCTAGTGATTGGTTGCATTCTATGCTGAAAGGCAAGATAGCACAACCGTACAACAGTTTGTAAGTCTCCAAGTTTTCTTTTATGACTATACTCCATGGGTACACACCACATATCTATGTAGTTTTTGGTTATTAAGCCTGATAGTTCATTGTAAGTTGATGATATTTTGTTTTTTCAAGTTTTATTACTTTTTATCACCCTTATAATTTGTAACTATGTGTGGTTTTTATTCATGGTATTAATAATTTATGTATCTATGTTTTTATATGATATACTTTGTTTTTTTATATGATTCATAATCCAATTCTTGTTTATACTATGATTTTATTATTCATAGAAAGTTGGGTATTGCTTTATGTCTACATTGCTTCCCATCTTATATTTATATGTAAATGTCATATTTACTTACAGAAGAAACACATTCTCCTAATCTCTGTTTATTATAGTGTTTTTAGTATTATGTTTTATGTTTATGATCTTAATTTTTTTATATTGATTAATATTTTGGGAAACATCTGATAAAAATTTATGTTTTTATTTTCAGCAGACCATTGCCCCTGAGGAAGGCCAGGCTGAAATACAGCCGTGTTGGGCTTTGTTTTATTGCTGTTTGGTTGCCTTGGCTTTGACCTAGTTTCTAATAAAGCTTGTGTTTTGATACTTGCTACTCAAGTATCCCAAAGTTGCAGAATCAGTGACCACAAGGAAGCGAAGGGTAGTGGTGGTTGGCGACTCTCTTCTGAGGGGTACTGAGGCATCCATCTGCCAACCATACTTGATGTCCAGAGAGGTATGCTGTCTGCCAGGTGCCAAAGTCCAAGACGTTACAGAGAGTTTGCCGAGACTATTACCCAATGTTGCTAATCCATGTCGGAACAAATGATACTGCCAGGTATCCCTCTGAGCGTATCAAAAGTGACTTCATGGCTCTGGGACAGAGGGTGAAGCAGATAGGTGCACAGATGGTGTTCTCTTCAATTCTCCCTGTTGAGGGTAAAGGCCAAGGCAGAGAGGCTCACATCCTGGAGATGAATGCATGGCTGTGTGGATGGTGCCATCAAGAGCGTTTTGGTTTCCTGGACCACAGGATGCTGTTTGAAGGGTTACAGAGCAGAGATGGCGTCCATCTGTTTAAGAACGGTTGACACATCTTCAGTAGTAGACTGGCTAATCTACTGAAGAGGGCTTTAAACTAGATTCACTGGGGATGGGTGAAGACAGCCCCCAGGTAAGTGAAAGCCCCCAGGTAAGTGAAACATTAAATACCTTTATGGAAATGGGTAAAAGGGGTAACATATGGAAAGCAGTGTGTATAAATGCCCATAGCATGGGAAATAAGATCCCCGATGTTGAAGCTTTAATGACTGGGATGTAACTATACCAGGCTATACTTTATTGAGAAAGGACAGGGTAGGAAGAAGGGGAGGAGGAGTGGCACTATATGTAAAAAATAATATTAAAGCTTTGGAATTACAGAGCTTAAAAGGAAGAGAGGAGGCATTGTGGGTTAAACTAGAAAGAGGGAAAGAGAAATCTATTTGCATTGGTGTGATATACAGACCTCCCTCACAAGAGGAAGAAGTGGACAGAGTTAATTGAAGACATATGCAGTATTTCTAGGAAAGGGGAAGTGCTACTGATAGGGGATTTCAATATGCCAGATGTTGATTGGTACATTCCTGCTGCAGTATGATCTAGAAGTAAGGAGATCCTGGATTCTCTACAGGGAGAACTATTCAGGCAATTGGTAATGGACCCTACACGTGAAGGGGCCATACTGGACTTGGTGCTTACCAATGGTGAAAGTGTTTCTGATGTTATAGTGGGAGATCTTTATACATCCAGTGATCACCAGATGGTGTGGTTCAGTATTAGGACTAGGGCTGTTAGAATCCATTCAAAAGCGAGGGTCTTAGACTTTAGGAAAACTAACTTTGCCAAGATGGGCCAATACCTCAGGGAGTCGTTAGCGGGATGGGAACAGCTGGGGGATGTAGAAAAACAGTGTGCAAAACTGAAAGAGGTTATTTTAAGGGCATCCAACCTTTTTGTTAAAATACTAAATAAAGGTAAAAGGAAGAGGAGACTGCTATGGCTTTCGAAAGAAGTAGCTGAAAAGGTAAAGAAAAAGAGGGCGGCCTTCATGAAATACAAGAGATCACAGAGAGAGGAAGACAGGCAAATATATTTGGAAAAGCTTAGAGAAGCCAGCAAAGAATTCAGGAAAGCAAAGATTCAAAAAGAGGAGGAAATAGCCAATGCAATAAAGTGGGGGGATAAGACATTTTTCAGATATGTTAGTGTGGCAAAAGTGGTATTGTCAGACTCAAGGGTGAAGGGGTGTAGAAGCTGATGAAGGTTATGCTTTCCTAACCAGGGCTCTACAGATCAACAAACAGTAAGGATTTGAGGGTTGGTTGGATTGTTTTTATTATATTACATTGCTAGCTCTCTGACTGGGAGCTCTTAAAAGGGTTTTTTGTATATTTTTTAAAGCAAGGTTACTTTCTTTTTGGTGCTATAGTGGAACTTTCCTTGAGCACAGTAGGTTGCTGAACTCTAGTAACCTCCTCAGGTTTAGAAACTGCTAACACCTAATCAGGAGTTAGTGGGCCTGATTTCCTGAGTGCAGCTGAGGCCTGCATAAAAGGCTCCAGTGCCCTGCCCTGTTGAGGCTTTCCTAACCAGGGCTCTACAGATCAACAAAACAGTAAGGATTTGAGGGTTTGTTTGTTTGTTTGTTTGTTTTTATTATATTACATTGCTAGCTCTCTGACTGGGAGCTCTTAAAAGGGTTTTTTGTATATTTTTTAAAGCAAGGTAACTTTCTTTTTGGTGCTATAGTGGAACTTTCCTTGAGCACAGTAGGTTGCTGAACTCTAGTAACCTCCTCAGGTTTGGAAACTGCTAACACCTAATCAGGTGTTAGTTCCCTCCCTACCCACCCCGACTCCCACCCACCCCTAGTGAGCAGTCTTTCTTTATAGGGCACCTCCCCCTTTAACACATCACAGAGAATTGGACCAGCACATTTTGAATATAATTAAAGAGATTTAACTGTTTTTTCTCTGAAAGGACAGCTGGGAAACCGTCTGGTACTTGGTAGATCTCTCTCTTTTGCTTTAACAGATACCTAAGCTCCACGAACAGAACAATGGCAGGGAAAAATCGTATTGCTAAAGCTGTTGCCCCCGTTACAGCTTCTGCCTCAGTCCAGACTGAGGTCCTAATGCCAGTTGAAGGACCAGTTCCATGTGCAGGGTGCCTGCATGCTGAAGCTCTGAGGAAACAAGTGGAGGAACTCAGAGAGGAGGTGGGGAGGCTGAGGAGCATTCAAGACAGTGAGAAGTACATTGATGAGATGCTTCTTGCAGCAACCAAGCTCTCTAGCACAGGAGAAGATGGGTGCCAACAGAATGTCGATGGTTGGACACAAGTTACCAGGGCCTTCAAAATCACCAATCCAACTTCTCCAGCCTTTGAAATGAAGAACTATTATGCAGCCCTGGAAGTGGAGGAGGTGAAAGCATCCCTGGAAAGGGAAGAACCAGAGTTCAAGTACCCCAAAGTTGCAGAATCAGTGACTAGAAGGAAACGAAGTGTAGTGGTGGTTGGAGACTCTCTTCTGAGGGGTACTGAGGCGTCCATCTGCCGACCAGACTTGATGTCCAGAGAGGTATGCTGTCTGCCTGGTGCCAAAATCCAAGATGTTACGGAGAGTTTGCCGAGACTCATCAAGCCCACTGACTATTACCCAATGTTGCTAATCCATGTTGGAACAAATGATACTGCCAGGTATACCTCAGAATGTATCAAAAGTGACTTCATGGCTCTGGGACAGAGGGTGAAGCAGTTAGGTGCACAGGTGGTGTTCTCTTCAATCCTCCCTGTTGAGGGTAAAGGCCAAGGCAGAGAGGCTCGCATCCTGGAGATGAATGCATGGCTGCATGGATGGTGTCATCGAGAGCGTTCTGGTTTCCTAGACCATGGGATGCTGTTCCAAGGGTTGCAGAGCAGAGATGGCATCCATCTGTCCAAGAAAGGTCAATGCATCTTTGGTAGTAGACTGGCTAATCTACTGAAGAGGGCTTTAAACTAGATTCGTTGGGGATGGGTGAAGAAAGCCCCCAGGTAAGTGAAAGCCCCCAGGTAGGTGATACATTAAATACCTTTATGGAAATGGGTAAAAGGGGTAACATATGGAAAGCAGTGTGTATAAATGCCCGTAGCATGGGAAATAAGATCCCTGATGTTGAAGCTTTGGTGGGAGTGGCTGACTTGGATGTAGTGGCAGTTACAGAAACATGGTTCACAGAAAACCATGATTGGGATGTAACTATACCTGGCTATACTTTATTCAGAAAGGACAGGGTAGGAAGAAGGGGAGGAGGAGTGGCACTATATGTAAAAACTACTATTAAAGCTTTGGAATTACAGAGCTTAAAAGAGAGAGAGGAGGCATTGTGGGTTAAACTAGAAAGAGGGAAAGAGAAATCTATTTGCATTGGTGTGATATACAATACCTCCCTCACAAGAGGAAGAGGTGGACAGAGAGTTAATTGAAGACATACGCATCATTGCTAGGAAAGGGGAAGTGCTACTGATAGGAGATTTCAATATGCCAGATGTTGATTGGCACATTCCTGCTGCAGTATCATCTAGAAGTAAGGAGATCCTGGATTCTCTACAGGGAGAACTATTCAGGCAATTGGTAACAGACCCCACACATGAAGGGGCCATACTGGACTTGGTGCTTACCAATGGTGAAAGTGTTTCTGATGTTGAAGTGGGAGATCATTTTGCATTCAGTGATCACCAGATGGTGTGGTTCAGTATTAGGACTAGGGCTGTTAGAATCCATTCCAAGGTGAGGATTTTAGACTTTAGGAAGACTAGCTTTGCGAAGATGGGCCAATACCTCAGGGAGTCGTTAGTGGGATGGGAACAGCTGGGGGATGTAGAAAAACAGTGGGCAAAACTGAAAGGGGATATTTTAAGGGCAACCAACCTTTTTGTTAAAATCGTAAATAAAGGCAAAAGGAAAAGGAGAGCGCTATGGTTTTCGAAGGAAGTAGCTGAAAAAGTGAAGAAAAAGAGGGAGGCCTTCATGAAATACAAGAGATCACAGAGAGAGGAAGACAGGCATCTGTATTTGGAAAAACTTAGAGAAGCTAGCAAAGTAGTCAAGAAGGCAAAGATTCAAAAGGAGGAGGAAATAGCCAATGCAATAAAATGGGGGGATAAGACATTTTTCAGATATATTAGTGAGAAGAGGAAGGGCAAAAGTGGTATTGTCAGACTCAAGGGTGCAGGGGGGGAATATGTAGAAGCTGATAAGGATAAAGCGGAATTGCTTAACAAATATTTTTGTTCTGTGTTCACAGATGAAGAACCAGGAGCAGGACCTCAGAAAACACCCACAAATAGGAACAGAAGCGAGGGACATATTGAACAATTTTCAGAAGACTGTGTTCATGAGAAACTAGCTCAACTTAAAGTAGATAAAGCGATGGGACCGGATGGGATACACCCTAGAATACTGAGGGAACTTGGGGACGTTCTAGCAACTCCACTGACTGACCTTTTCAATGCCTCGTTGGAGTCGGGAGTGGTGCCAAAGGACTGGAGAGAGGCTCATGTGGTGCCTTTACACAAAAGCAGAAGTAAGGATGTGGTTGAAAACTACAGGCCGGTTAGTTTAACTTCGGTGGTGAGTAAATTATTGGAAATGCTGCTGAAAGAGAAAATAGTGAGGTTTCTGGAGTCCAGCGGATTACAGGATCCGAGGCAGCATGGATTCACCAAAGGCAGGTCTTGTCAGACAAATCTGATTGATTTCTTTGACTGGGTGACCAGGGAGTTGGACCGAGGGAGAGCTCTAGATGTGGTGTATTTAGATTTCAGTAAAGCCTTTGACACTGTTCCTCACAGGCGACTTATAAACAAACTGAGCACCCTAGGGATGGACCCTAAATTTACTGCTTGGTTAGAAATTGGTTGGGTGGGAGGCGACAAAGAGTACAAGTAAATGGAGCTCACTCTGAGGAGAAGGATGTTACCAGTGGTATGCCCCAGGGATCTGTCCTTGGTCCGATTCTTTTTAACATCTTTGTTAGTGATATAGCGGAAGGGCTGTCGGGTAAGGTTTTCCTCTTTGCGGATGATACCAAAATCTGCAATAGAGTAGACACCCAGGAAGGTGTAGATAACATGAGGAGGGATCTAGCTAAGCTTGAAGAATGGTCTAGAATTTGGCAGCTGGGATTTAATGTTAAAAAATGTAAGGTCATGCATTTGGGCTGCAGCAATCCAAGGGAGCAATACAGTATAGGAGGTGAAGTACTTTTGTCCACTAAAGAAGAGCGGGACCTAGGCGTGGTTGTGTCTGATGATCTTAAAGTAGCTAAACAGGTAGAAAAGGTGACAGCAAAAGCTAGTAGGATGCTTGGGTGCATACGGAGAGGAATGGCTAGCAGAAAAAAGGAGGTGATAATGTCTCTGTATAAGTCTTTGGTGCGAACTCATTTGGAGTATAGTGTGCAATTCTGGAGACCGCACCTTCAAAAGGATGTGAACAGGATGGAGTCGGTGCAGAGGGTGGCTACTAAAATGATTAGTGGGCTTCATTATAAAGCATATGAGGACAGACTTAAGGATCTTAATATGTACACCTTAGAAGAAAGGCAGGATAGAGGTGATATGATTGAGATGTTTAAATACCTCTGTGGCATAAGTGTTCAGGGAGAGAGTCTCTTTCAATTGAAAGCAAGTTCTGCTACAAGGGGACATGGGATGAGGGTGAAGGGAGATAGATTCAAGAGTGATATGCGGAAATATTTCTTTACGGAAAGAGTAGTGGATCCATGGAATAGTCTCCCAGTGGAGGTGGTAGAGATGAGGACAGTAACTGAATTCAAAAAAGCATGGGACCAACACAGAGGATCTCTAAAGGTAAAAAGTGGACTGTTGTAGTTGTTGATATGAAAGGACAGACTAGATAGGCCATGTGGTCTTTTTCTGTCATCATTTTTCTATGTTTTGTTTGGTGATCCCTCTCATACACTCCATGTATCTATCATCCACTTACTACTTCAGCTATGGGAGTGCATTTCCTAGCATGCTGTTGGTGGCCCATGGATCACACTCTGCCTTGTTGAAGGGAGGATAAAGCCACATCCCCCTCCACTCCAACTATTCTGGAGCCTTCTGTACAAAGCTGGCTGCAGACTTCTGTGTGGTGCTTTTTACAAGTATTTCTGTGGGTGAGCGTGTTTTCTTAGTGTTATGTTCATCTATAGGCTCCATCCTACACATTGCAGACTCCAGGTGCTCATGCTATGTGGTTGTGACCTTATCCCTATCTAGACCAGCTCCTTTCCCAGTTTCAGGCATATGCTGCCACCTTAATGCCTCCCTTGCTCATATGGGGCTTGCACACAGCTCTACTATGTCCAAAGAGGCTGCTGCCACCTTTCACTTTAATCCCTGAGCTACAGTTCTATGTGTTCTCATTTTGTGTAATGTGTGCCCCCTGCACCTACAACTTTCATTGTAACCTGTATGTTCACAGGTCCCTGCCGATTTGTGCCCCCTGCCCTCTCCCTGTCCCTGTTCCTCTGCATACATCTTAGATTTAGAGTGACTGACACCCCTGTGTTCTTTGCAGTTTTTCTATTTACTGGGCAAGGATCTGAAGGATACTTTGCCCGATCCTGTGGGCCTGACGATAGCCAGCCCTGTGTCCGTGGCCAAGATACATTGTCTTTTCACGCTCAGTAATCAGGATGGAGTCCCCACCTGAGTACTGCAGCTGAGATAGCCATCTCAGTGTCCTCTGGTCGTATCCTCATGCTGTGGCTCTGCATGCCAGTGTATACATGCAAACTTTGCATCATGCATACATGTCCCTGTCCCTGCTTCAGCAAACAGATTGAGAGTATTGGAGCTTGCATAGTTTAGAAAAGTTGAGTTTTTTTTCTTTAAATTCTTTATTGTTGTTGTTAAGTGCTGTCAAATTGGTGACACCTGATGGTGACTCTGTGGATAGTTGTCCTAAACTGTGTTCGGTCTTCATTCAGGCAGCTAATTATTGACAGAGTGGCATCCATAGCTGCTGTTATTGTATTGATCCATCGCAATACTGGCATTCCTTTTTTGTGTTGACCTTCAATGTTTCCAAGCATGATGTCTTTCTCTAATGATCTCTCTCTTTGCATGATGTGTCAAAAGCATGAAAGTCAAAGTTCTGTCATTTGAGCTTCTAAAGAAAGCTTAGGTTTGATCTCCTCCAGTACTAACTGGCTTGTTCTTCAGGCAGTCCATGGTATACACAGTATTCTTCGCCAGCACCATAATTCAAAGGCATTGATTTTTTTTTCCTATCTCTTTTCACTGTCCAACTTTCATATCCATATGATGTTAATGAAAATACCATGGCTTGAACAAGTTGAATCTTTGTATGGAGAGATACATCTCTGCTCTTGAGAATTTTGTCTAGGTCCTTCTTAGCCATTCTGTCAAGAGCAATGCATCATCATATTTCTTGACTGCCTGTCATTTCTTTATTGGTTAGTGAGCTGAACAGATTAAAGTTGTCCACTATTCCTATGTCTTCTTTATTAGTGATGAACTTATTAATATTGCCAATTGTCAGGCTTTTTGTCTTTTTCACATTAAGGTGCAGGCCAACTTTAAGAATATGTGCCTTGATCTTGAGAAGCAAATGTTTCATATTGTTTCAGCCAGTAATGTGTTATCATCAGCATAGCAAAGGTTGTTGATATTATAAATTTTAGTATGATCTTCTATTTGTATGGTTTTTATTTATTTTGTTCATTTTGTTTTATGTGTTCTAATATCTACTTGTATTGTACAATAGTATTGCATTCTTTGATGAACTGTTTATTTTAGGTTTTTGTGAGGCACTCTGTACTATCAGTAATTGAAAGGGCAGACTATTACAGATTGTGAATTCTTACAATGGATAAAGTGAAACAGAGAGACAGCAGAAATATGTTTATTAATTTTTGGTGAATAGTTACCCACCCACCTCTATATTTAGATAACTAAATTGCTAACTAACCCACATGGATTTATCTCACCCACATTCCAGGAATGAATTGTTCATGCAAGTGGCACCTTGGAGACTCCTCAAATTCTCCGGTCCAATCTTGCTTCTTCTTTTTTCTCATCTTTGCATCTTTGGTCACTCCTTTTTAGCTGGTTTCCTTAGTATTTGTCCATATATGATGGAAGCACTGACCATTAAGACCTTAGGTTCTGTCCGCAGTCATGTTTCTATGGGACAAGTTTTTGGTTCAATGGGCTCATATAAGATCAAAAGAAGAGGGATTTCTGGGCAGACATGACCTTTCAAGGGTCATTGTATTTTGCATGTCACAGACTTAATGTCCTTGTGCTGATTTTTATAGTGAAGCAGGCTGATTTCCAGAGATTGTCAGACAATTTTAAACATTCTACAACCTCATTTCAGATAATTGTGGACCACAATTGTACCTGCAGCTAGATATTGCTTAGTCCTCTCTACTTATCAGTCAGTCTTGTATGGTCACAGCATTACTTGTCCAGACTAGAGAAAGGAAGGACTGCCTGATGAGTATGGTCCACCAATGATATGACTGTTGCTAGGGCCTTTGATTGTTAGAGACCCAACACTGCAACCTTTGCTATGCTCCATTCTATTTTGGTGCACCTCCATTGAAACAAACAGCATCTTCTTCTTTGTTTGTGCACAGTGAAATGGACTCTGTTCAAAGTGACCATTTATTTATTTATTTAGCTATATTTATATACCACCTTTCACTGGGTCAAGGCGGTTTACAGTGAACAATAAGTGATTATACATTAAAAACAATAGGTAAAATATTAAAGTAGGAAGAGTTTAAACTATATATAACATGCAACTGTTAACTTATGGGGTCATAACTATATACAGATGCGGGCTCTTCACAGAGGTCATATTTTTGGCATATTTCTTCCGGGAAGAGGTTATGTGGTGGGGCTGAAATGTTGTGTGAATAGGTGTGTCTTCAGGTGTTTCCTGAAAGTGGTAAGGTCTATGATGTTCCTTAGTTGGTCCGAAAGGGCATTCCATGTCGGTGCATATAGTTGGAAGGCACAATTATATGTTTGCTGGCTGGATTTGGTTTTGTTGTGTGGGATGATGAGGGTGTACTTTGTGGAGGTCCGTCTTGATCTGTGTGGTAGGGAGGACTGATGTAGAGTGTGGATATACGTTGGAGCATCAAAGTGGATTGCTTTGTGCATTAGGATAATTGCTTTTTTATTTAATACGGCTCTGTAGTGGGAGCCAGTGGAGTTGCTTTAGTATAGATGTAATGTGGTCCAGTCTTGTTGCTGCTTGTATGGTCCTTGCGGTTGAGTGAAGAGCTGTTTGCAGGGGCAGGAGCATGGATTTTGGTAGTCCTTGGTAGATAGCATTGCAGTAATCAATGTGAGGTGTCATGGAGGCTTGCAGAACAGAATGGAAATCTGTGGGATCAAGCAGTGGTCAGAGGCGTTGCAGTGTCTTTGCTTTGTAGTATACAATCCGGGCGATTTTGTTGATATGTGCTTTGAATGTGAGGTGTTGCTCTAGGGCAGGGGTCTCAAACACGCGGCCCGCGGGCCGCATGCGGCCCGCGAGAGCATCTTGTGCGGCCCGCGAAGCACTTACCGGTGTCTAAAAAAAAAAAAAATCCAAACTTGCCGCCGCAGTATTAGGCGTCCCGCGGCCCCTCTGCCTGCTCTGAGTCCTCTCCTCCCTGCAGCATCAGCTCAAAAAGTGGCGGCTTTCAGAGCCGCGAAGAGAGAGAGTTTCTCTCGCGCGGTTCTGAAGACTCGCTGCTCTTCAGAACCGCGCGAGAGAAACTCTCTCTTCGCGGCTCTGAAAGCCGCCACTTTTTGAGCTGATGCTGCAGGGAGGAGAGGACTCAGAGCAGGCAGAGGGGCCGCGGGACGCTTAATACTGTTGGCATTGGGATCAGGGACTGACTGCTGCCAATAGTGGCTATGTTTTAAAAAAATAATAGTCCCGGGTGAAAAACTGACACTACTCAAATTTCTCTGTGGCTGACTATGTTGTCTGTGTGAGTTTGCCATTGGTTCATAGACCCATCTGTCTGTTCATGCAACTAATAGTGAGCTCATCATTTTGGAAAATAAAAGAAAAACACAGTTTTAAGAAAAAAGGTAGGAGAGTCTATAAACATCAAAATAAAAGGCTTGTGCAACAGCTGGTGTAAAAATGGCCAGAGTGCACATGAGCTCTTTGGTCATATCATCAGTGCAAGACTTGGGGATCCTCTCCCATTGCTCCTGAAGTAGAGAAAAAGCAAGCAACTAGCCAGAGATGTCATTCCCAAATCCCAGAAACAGAGAATGTAGTAACACAGGGCCAGGGATCCCTTCCCTGGGACCCAAAAAGAGACAGGATGAATGAAGGAACCAGAGATCCTCTCCTCACAGAAGAATAAAGCGAGCATAAAGCTGGATGCCACCCTTTGAACAGCATAAAAGGAAGATCGTGAGTATAGGATCAACATAAGCAGAGAAGGAACATGGGGCAGAAGAATCCTCCCCCCAGGACCTTGAAGGAGAGAAACTGCACAGAACCAAAAGATTTCTCTCTCCAGACATCAGGAACAGAGAGAACAGAGAGCTAGGAAATCCCCTCCTTAGGGTTTTCAAGCAGAGAATGAACACAGGGCCAGAGATTCGAGCCACAAAGGTGAGAGCATCCCCCTCCATGTGACCAGAAAAGATATGGGAGTGGACACAGGCCCAGGGGCCCATTCTCCATGATTGTTCCCTTACATACAAGAGGAAATCAATTTATAGTTTTATTTCTACAGTGTTGTACATTCTAAGTTTGGCTTTTGGGGTTCCCAGTTTAATTGTCTTCCTGTTTCTAAATTGTGATTCCTTGTTTGGTGATGGTGTATGTTCTGCATGTTTACTAAAAGTTAGTGTATATGCAAATATTTATGCAAATGATGCCCTTATGCAAATGATGCCATTATGCAAATGAGGCCTGCGTCTTGTGCGGCCCCCGGGTTACTCTACAAGTCCTCATTTGGCCCTCAAAGCAATTTGAGTTTGAGACCCCTGCTCTAGGGTGATTCCAAGGTACCTGACTTCAGTCTAGGTTTGAATTGGTGTGTTGTTCAGTGTTATTGTGGGGGGGGGGGGTGAAGTTGGTGTCTGTTGTTATGAAGAGAGTCTCCGTTTTCCTGTAGTTAATTTGGAGATTATTGTCTTTTAGCCAGTTGGACACATCAGAGAAGTAATCCTGGTGTGCAGAGAGTGAGGGTTTGTTTATGTCGATTAGTCCGTAGATCATGATATCATTGGCATAGATGTGGACGTTGAGGTTATGTGATCTTATGAGTGTGCAGTGCGGTTGAAGGTAGAGGTTAAATAGGAGAGCGGAGAGGGTGGATCCCTGGGTATTCCTTGCGACTGTTTATATGGGGTGGAGGTGCTTTGGCCGATCTTTATTTGTTGGTGACAATCAGTGAGGTAAGATGTAAACCATTTAAGGACTGTGCCTTGAATTCCATCGGATTGAAGATGTTGCAATAGAATACAGTGGTTCACAGTGTCAAACACTGAGGAAATGTCTAAGAAGATTAGTAGGAAGCCTTGGTTAATGCGCTGTATTCCTTGAATTAGTGTATTTATCAGGGTGGTTAGCAGTGTCTCCACTCTGTGGTTTGGCCGGAATCCATGTTGTTGTGGGTCTAGGAGGTTGTGTCTGTCAATGTGCTCTTGAAGTTGGCATTGGACGATTTTTTTTGATGATCTTGGCTGTAAATGGTAGGCTGGCAATGGGTCTGTAGGATTTTGGCTCAGCAAGATCCAATGTTGGTTTTTTCAGCATTGGTCGTATGGAGGATGTTTTTAGGCATGTGGGCATGGTGCCTTGTTGTAGTATCAGTTGTGTGATTTTGGTGAGAATGCCGCTTCTTGGTGGCCTTGATTCATGGGACTGGGCAGGGATCCAGTGGTGAGGTTGTTGTGTTTAGGGACGATATGATCGTCCACTCAAACTCTCCATCCCTTCTGGCTACTCTGATCTATAAAGTCCCAAGATGGACACTGTGAGCCTTATGTACAGAATTTGTTGCAAGGAAAAACTGCAAGAGGATAATGAGTCTCACCCTAGGCTCAACGTTTTCCCAGAAAGAGAACCTATAGACCTGCAGGAGATAATTTTCAAACTCTCTGCGCAAGGATAAAGATCTGCATACGTTTGGCCTTATGGTTTTGCATCAATTTTTAAAGCAAAAATAAATAGGTATTTTAACTTTGAAAATTTGGGTACACATGGTCACTTGTATCTGCTTTTTCTATGCATAGATTTTTATGGGACAGTATATACTAAGATTTGAACATGTCATTTTCCTGTGCACTTTTCCTCCCCAGATTTAAGACGCATCTGGACAAGCCTCCTATCAATGCAGCTAAATATGCACATGGAAGACTGTCTTGTGGAACAGTGTATGGACCATCAGCAACACTGAGGGAGGGTAATTTTCAGATAGCCAATTAATCCAGATAAAACATTTTTTACTCATGTAAATGACTTCAAAAATTGCCTTCCCAATCTTGTTAATCTTTCTTTCACCTTTGGAAAGTCTAACAAATAAAACAAATAGAGAGAAAAAGAAGGTGATACCTTTTTGGGATGGTGAAAGAGTAATGTGGTTATAAGTATCAATGTGTGCTTGCCCAAGCCATGGAAATTATAAAAAGGAAATGAGATGACTGGGTACTCACTAGAGTGGAAGGAAAAATAAAAGGGAACCATCTTTCTCCCAAAGTACCATTATTCCAGCATGTAGTATGTAACATCTGTTTGGAGTATAGTCCTTATACAAGAGTCCTTAAGATTCTTTACAATTATGGTTGAACAGAAAGTGTAGTCCTGAGTTCCTCAAACTTGTGTATATGCCGGGGACTGGCCAGCTACCTCTAATGGGTCATCCTGTAGTCAGTCCATGTCATTTTGTTATTAAGTGCTGTCAATTCATGGCGACCATCTGGATAGTTGACCTAAATTATGTTCTGTCTTTAGTCAGGCATCTCATTGTTCATAGAGTGGCAGACATAGCTGCTGTTATTGTATCAATCCATTTGGAGTGGAGGAGTGGCCTAGTGGTTGGGGCAAGGTACTTCAGGCTGGAAGGTCAGGGGTTCAAATCCCACTAGAGGACAGCAACCTTGGGCCAGAAGGACTGGGGTTTCTAGTCCTACAGGTGCTCCTTGTGGCCTTGGGCAAGCCACTTAACCCTCCATAGCCCATGTTCCCTGTAAAATAATTATCTCCAATTTATAATGCCCTGTTCAATGTAATTTCAGTTTGTTCAATGTAAACTGCACTGATGCAGAATAGCACAGTATATAAGAGAATGTAAATAAAATAAATAAATAAATCTCATTGCCAGCCTTCCTCTTTTGCATTGACCTTCTACCTTACCAAGCATTATGTCTTTCTCTAATGACCTCTCTCTTCGCATGATGTGACCAAAGTATGAAAGTCAACATTTTGTCATCTGAGCTTCTAAGGAAAGCTTAGGTTTGATCTCCTCTAGTACTGACTGGTTTGTTCTTCAGGCAGTCCATGATATAAACAGACCAGCACCATAATTCAAAGGCATCAATTTTCTTCCGGTCTACCTTTTTCACTGTCCAACTTTTGCATCCCTATGATGTTATTGAAAATACCATGGTTTGGGCAAGTCAAATCTTTGTATGGAAAGAGACATCTCTGCTCTTGAGAATCTTGTCTAGGTCCTTCATAACCATCCTGCCAAGAGCAATGCATCTTCGGATTTCTTGACTGCTTGTCTTTCTTTATTGATTGTTGATCCAAGTAGGTTAAAGTTGTCCACTATTTCTCCATTTCTTCTCCATCATGATGAACTTAGTGATTTTGCCAGTTGTCAGGATCTTTGTCTTCTTAACGTTAAGGTGGAGGCCCATTTTAAGACTATGTTCCTTAATCCTGAAAAGCAAAGTTTTCAGATCATGTTCACTTTCAGCCAGTAATGTGGTATCATCAGCACAGCAAAGGTTGTTGATGAGTCTTCCACCAATCTTCACACCTCGGTTGTGTTCATACAGTTCTGCTTCTCTGATGATTTGTTCTGCCTATAAATTAAAGAGGTAGGAGGAAAGTATGCAGCCCTGTCATACACCTTTGCTGATTTTAAAGCATTCTGTTTCTCCTAGCTCTGTTCAAACTGTTGCTTCTTGATCAATGTAAGGTTGTGGAAGAGAACTATCAAGTGTTCTGGTATACCCATGCTTCTTAATGTAGCCCAGAGTTTCTCATGGTTTACACAGTGAAAAGCCTTGTTGTAGTCTTTTGTCTTTTCAAGGATCTATCTCACATCCGCGATGATGTCTCTCATTCCTCACCCTTTCCTGAACCCTGCTTGCACTTCAGGCAATTCTTGTTCCAGGTATGGTTGTAGTCTCTGCTGAATGACCTTGAGTAGAATCTTGCTGGCATGTGGTATCAGAGTGATTGTGCGATAATTTCCACAGTCAGATGGATCACCTTTCTTCAGTATTGGTATAAACACAGATCTCGTATTTAGTGGTGACAAACTTTCCTGCCTCTGACCCTTGCCGTCCATTTCCATATTCCACTCTCTCCTCAAAGTGCCTCTACCTCCGACTCCTCCTTCACTTTCTGCCCATGTTTTCGCTGACTGCTTCTAGGACATGGTTCACAAGTTCTCCACCAAGTCAACTGGGAGGAGTGGCCTAGTGGTTGGGGCAAGGTACTTCAGGCCAGAAGGTCAGGGGTTCAAATCCCACTGGAGGACAGCAACCTTGGGCCAGAAGGACTGGGGTTTCTAGTCCCACAGGTGCTCCTTGTGGTCTTGGGCAAGCCACTTAACCCTCCATAGCCCATGTTCCCTGTAAAATAGTTCTCTGTGTGCTGTGCTTTCCTGTCTAATCAATGTGTTTATACCTCAAAAATTTCCTGTCATGATTTGACAATTTCCAATCTGTAATCAAACCGCTGCTGATCGCTGGAAGTAGCGGTATACAAATGTATACTAAATAAATAAACTTTGCCTCCCCTTCCCTTGTTTCAATCTCAGATTTTTCTTTCAACCCCTACCACCTATTCTTCCTTTTCTAAAGTCACTGAGGAAGAAACTGCCCATCTTCTCTCCTCCTCCAAACTCACTACTTGTTCCTCTGCTCCCATCCCCCCGTCTACTAAGTTCTGTCTCCTCTGCTGTTATCCGTCCATCTGTTACATCCTCAGCCTACCCCTTTCCACAGCAATTGTTCCTGCTGCTTTCAAACATGTTGTAGTTACACACTACTCCTCAAAAAGCCTTCACTACTCTTCCAATTATCACCCATCTCCTTCCTCCCTTTTGCATCCACCTACTTGAACGTGTTGTTCACCACCACTGTTTTGAATGTCTTTCCTCTCAAGCCATTCTGGATCCACTGCAATCTGACTTTTGTCCTCTACATGCACCAAAAATGGCTCTTTCCAAAGCCAAATCCAAGGGCCTTTACTCGTTCCACTTCCTTCTTGAATTATCTACTGCTTTTGGCACTATTGATTACCTTTTTCTCCTTGATACCTTGTTCTCGCTGGGATTTCAGAGATCTCTTCTGTCTTGGTTTGTTTCTTATCTCTCCCATCGCACTTTCACCGTATGCTCTGCTGCTATCTCACTTTCAGCTGATGTGCCTCAGGACTCTGTCTTGGGACCTCCTCTCTTCTCTGTCTGTACTCATTCCTTTGGTGCCCTGATCTCCTCCCATGGTTTTTGGTACCCTCTTTATGCTGATGACTCTCAGGCTGCTGTCTGACATTGCAGCCATCTAAAATTGAACATGACCAAAACAGAGCTTCTTATCTTTTTCCCTAAATTCACTTCCCCCTCCTCTCCCCTTCTTTCCTTCTCCATTTCTGTGGATAACACTATCTTCTTTCCTGTCTCGTTAGATTACAGCCTTGGGGTTTTCTTTAACTCTTCTCTCTCTTCTCCACATATATCCAACAAATAGCTAAAACCTGTTTTTTCTTTCTCTACAACAACAGCAAAATGAGTCCCTTCCTTTCTGAACACTCTACCAAGACCTTTATCCACTCTTTTGTCACCTCCCATCTAGACTATTGCAACTTGCTCCTCACTGGTCTCCCACTGAATCATCTATCTCCCCTTCACACTCAGCTGCATGGCTAATCTTCCGCCAGTGTTGCTATGCTCACGTACTCCTCAAGTCACTTCATTGGCTCCCTATACATTCAAACGTCTCCTGCTCACCTACAAGTGCATTCATTCTGCAGCTCCTCTCTTATCTCTCCTTACATCCCATCCTCAACAACTCCAGTCATCAAGCAAATCACTTTTATCCATGCCCTTTACTTCTACTGCAAACTCCAGGCTCCATTCATTCCACCTTCTGCACTGTATGCCTGGAATAGACTACTTAAAGCAATGCAAAAGGATCCATCTCTGGACCGTTTCAAATCCAGACTAAAAACTTATTTCTCTTTAAGAATTACTCTAGTCCACTGTTTGTTCTATTTGTCAGTCTTGCACAGATTTTAAGCTCTCTTGGGCAGGGACTGTCTCTTATGTGCATGTGTGCAGCACAGTTGATGCCTAGTAGCACTATAGAAATGATATGTCGTAGTAGTAGTAGACACAAGGGGCAGAAGGAAAGCACGGTATGGCGCCTTATTAGAGGTATCTTCCATCCTTCAGAGCAGTGGAGAAATTGCAAATTATCAGATGCAGTTGCTAGAGGAAAGGATAGAGATTTAACAATGAATACATAAGAAGTAAATAAACATAAGCTTTGTTTCAAAGTACTTTTATTAAAGAAAAATGTTTTAAACTAATTGTCTAGAAACCACTCTGCCCCAGAGAAGTCGGATATTTTCAGTTACCTACTACAGAGTATGTTGAATTTCAGATGTTTTTAAGTACATGAATATATTAATACAGCAGTAAACTGGATGTCAGGTAGGTTGTGTATTGCACACAGTACACTTTTCAACCAAAGTCAAATTTACACTCATTTCTGTGATGTTTGGAGGCAGGTCACAATCAGTATAATCTTCTAATCATCTCATTACAGAAAAGGCTTCATCGTCACTTCTCTCGTCTTGGCCAGAAAATCTGAAGCAGGTTTCTAGTTACCAGATTTCCTTTGCAGTTTGATGGTAACCCCTTATGACATGCTGAGCCTCTGGCTAGCCTCCCTTCCAGATGAATGCAGCAAAATGAGAAGACACGGTTTATATGGTTCATTCACTGCAGCTGGTAAATTAGATAGCTAATGTCTGCTAACGTAAATAAAGACCAGTAGCATGCTTCAGTCTCCCATAGTGTTATTCCTGTCAGAATGCAGCCTTGTCTTTCTCAAGAAACACTTTACCTATATTTCTGTTGCATAGAATGAGGTCATGATGAACGTATAGATTAATTCATGAAACAAATGAAAAATGCAAGGAGACAAGCCTGTTTGTTTTGTGTCATAATGTCTTGTTTCTCTTGTTTTATTTTCCATTTTGGCATGCACTGTTAGCGTGCACTAAAATGGAAAACAAAATGGTAAAAAAAAAAAATGAAATGGCATAGAGTGTGCACGCCTCTAGAATTCGTCAGCACGGTTGTTTAAATTGCTAAGCCACTGTCGCTGCATATTGCTAGTTGCATAATTGTGGAAAGACCTTGAGTTACTTCAAGCCAGCTGCTGTGGTGGTAAGCTGCTTCCTTTAATCAAGTCATTGTAGGAACATCACTAGACCTCACATGGTGGCATGTCCATCACTCTTAGTAATCTATGCCTAAGTCCAGCGTTTCTAAAAGTAATCCTGAACCTCTGAAAATTTGCATCCATACTCCCAGCAGGAGGGATGTACCTAGTACCAAGCAAAGTATGACATGAAAATTTTATCATAGTTTTGAGAGAGGAGGGGGTAAAATAGACAATATAGAGAGGAAGTGTGCAAGAGAGAGAGAGAGCGAGAGATGGAGAGACAGGGAAGAAAAGCAAGAAGAAAAAGGGGAAGGGATTAGAGAGGGGACAAGTCACCACTCACAGCTAAAGGGCTTTGGCTGCCATAATATTATGGGTTCGATATTCAGCGCCGGCAGCTAGCGTGATTACAGCAGCTACCAGTAGCCGCCAGTGCTGAACATTAAATGCAGATGTTCAGTGCTGGGGTCATATCCAGCCATGGTATTGACTATCCAGGGTCACTGCAGAGCCCGATCGCTAACTGGGCAGCAGCGATATTGAACAGCTTCCCAGTTAGCAATATGTGGTGAAAGATAGGCTAGGGTTTCCTGCGCCTGGCTTTCAACACAGATCACAAACCGGGCAACGGCTCAATATTGCCACTGACCGATTTGCAATTGGCTCTGCCTCTGCTCCACCCTGCAATGCCCCCAACACGCCCCGATGCTAAGTGTTTAGCATTGGGGCACGTAGTGGCATTACTTGGGGATATTCAGCGGCACTAACCATGTTAGTGTCACTGAATATCCTGCTTAGGGGCATTTACACAGTTTACAGCTCTGTAAACCGTGTGAATGCCTTGGAATATTGGGCCCTATATTTCCCATGCCATGTCTCATCCCGCCCTCCCACAAAAATACCATCACCAATGGCAATAGTATGTTTGTGGGGGATTTGAAGCCACAGCATAACACCTCCTGCCTCTTACAAAATCAACAGGTGCTTGGGAGTCCAACACAACATCTTCTCCCTCCTCTACCTACTCCCAACAAAACAGAGACTCAGCAGCCCCAACATAACATCTACTAACTCCCATAAACCACCACCATCAGTTTCCTCCCCGACCTCCAAACCACTCTTTCTCTGCATACTGTGCCAAGCAACTTCACAACCCTCTCTGCCCCTGCCCTCTATCCAAAACCAGTACCTCCTCAATCCTCATTCTCTCTTTACACTGTGCCCAGCAGCTTCCCATTATCTCTCCTTCACCCCACCCAGGGCCGGCTGTAGAGTTGGTTCAAGGTATTGGCACCGTAGGCAGATTTTAAGTCTGTCAGAATCTATTGTTTAGCTTTGAATGCCCTGCTCTTTGCCGCTCCTAAGAAGATGTCACTGTAGGCAACCTCCTAGTTTGCCTGGTGGTTGGGCCAGCCCTGCCCCTACCACTTCTTTCCCTCTGTCTCCCACTTTTCCTTGCCAACCCTCATCTCACAGTCCCTTCTTTCCTCCCAACAGTTCAACCCTCTCTCTCTCCCCATCCAGCGCCAGTATTTCTCCCATTTATATTCGTTTTTCCTGCAAACTGTGTCTAGTCGTTTCCTCCCTATTCCATTCTTTCCCCTTCTCACCATCCTTTCTCTCCCACGTGCCCTAATATTCCTCCATATCCAGTACCATTGGAAATGGGAATAACGAGCGAGGTGATCAAATTTGCAGATAACACAAAATGATTCAAAGTTGTTAAAATAAAAGAAGATAGTAAAAAACTGCAAGAAGACCTTGAAAAATTTGGAAACTGGGTCTCCAAATGGCAGATAAAATGTAATGCGGACAAGTGCAAAGTTGTGCACTTAGGGAAGAACAACTCAAACTACAGTTACACGAAGCAAGTTTCCACATTAGGAATCACCACCCAGGAAAAGGATCTGGACATCACCGTGGATAATATGTTGAAACCTTCTGCTCAGTGTGCAGCAGTGACCAAGAAAGCAAATAGAACGCCAGGCATCATAAGGAAAGGAAAGGAGAATAAAACCAAGGATATTATAATGCCTCTGTATCGTTCCATGTTGCAACCGCAACTTGAACATTGTGTGCAGTTCTGGTTGACATACTGTATCTTAAAAAGAATATAGGAGAATTAGAAAAAGGTACAGAGAAGAGCGACAAAAATGGTAAAGTGGATGGAAGGATATCCCTATGAGGAAAGGCTTAAAAGGTTAGGGCTCTTCAACTTGGAAAAGAGACAGAGGAGGGGAGATATGATAGAGGTCTATAAAATACGGAATGGAGTGGAACAAGAAAATATAGATTTACTCCTTCGAGAAGCAGAAAGACTTGGGGACACGTAATAAAGTTACGTACCTGACAGGTTCCCAAAATGTAGACAGATTCCATGCTGCTTGTCCCACAGGTAATCAGTGGATTTCCCTGGCCCTCTTTAATAATGGTTTATGGACTTTTCCTCCAGGAACTCATCCAAACTTCTTTTAAATCCAACTACACTAACGGCTTTTACTACATCTTCTGGTAATCAATTCCAGAGTTTGATTACACGTTGAGTGGAAAAATATTTTCTCCAATTAGTCTTAAATGTGCTACATTGTAGCTTTATAGGGGACATACAAAAAAGCTCCTAGAGGAAAAGTCCACAAACCATTATTACAGAGGGCCGGGGAAATCAACTACTTACCCATGGGACAAGCAGCATGGAATCCATCTATGTTTTTGGAACCTGACAGGTACATGTGATCTAGATTGGCCACTTTTGGAAACAGGATACTGGTCTTGATGGACCTTGGTCTGACCCAGTATGGCATATCTTATGTTCTTATCCCTATCTCTCTTTCTCTCATACCAACAGTGCTCAGTGGTCTTATACTGCTTCCACTCCCTTTCTCTCTCCCTCTTGTCCACCACCCCTTCTCTCCTATTCTTCTTCTTTCTACCCCTACTGCTTTTCCCTCTGCCCGTAGTCCTCATTCCTCTCTTTCAAACTTCAACCTTTACCCACTATCAGCACTAGTAATTCCTGCCTTTCCTCACTGAATTTACCAGATCCTTATCCATCACCTCTCTACCAGCTTCTACGTGGCCACACAAAAAACTGTCTTCCTCTCTGGCCTGGATACTCCCAAGCATATGGTGTGGCTTCAGCGATAGAGGGAAGAAGGTGTGCATGTCAACAAGTGTGGCTGGGAATAATTTCAACTTCAACAACAAGGAGAAAAGGAGTTACAGGCAAGCAGTCAGACTAGCCATGGCTTCAGTGGCAGCATCAGGGAGAAATGAAGCAGTGGTGGAAATGTGTGGAACCTCCGCCACCTGCAAGCGCCTCATGTGTCCTGCATCAGATGCGTTTCCTGCACCTGCATCGCTATTACGGCTGTCTTGAATTGGCTGATCATACACAAGATGGATGTGCACGCCCTCTAAAGTTGGCACAGGCCTCCACACTAGATATGTAGCCCAAACGTGCACTACTGGTGCGCTCTTTAGTAAACATGCGTGTGCTTTACTTTATAGAATAGGATGCAAGTGGCCCCAAATGTGCACACACTAGGCATGAGCACCTAAGCCTGCCCCATTGCAGCTATAAATGTGCCTAGAGTTTGGAAGACGTGCATGTAGACTACCGTATACTAGAACATATGCATGTATCCCACGCTCCGCCTCTGTGCGCCCCGATTCCACCTCTGCGCACATCACCAACCCGCAGATACGGGTGATGGCATATATGCGGGTATTTACATGTAAATGCTTGTTGTGTATGTGGGATCTCTCACCAGCAAATAAAAGAGAAGGAGCGGATTGAAGTTTCACACAAACGTAAAACCATAATTATGCCAAAAATTCCTTCTAGGCCGTTTTGAACTACAGGATCCTTTGTCCGAAGATGTGAAGGCACATTTTACAAAGGACATCCTAGAGCAATCTGGGACGTCCAAGTCAGAATGTCTGAATAAAAAGCAGGCACGTCCAAGTTCAAGCACGATTTCATAAACATGGACGTACCAGATATGGACATCTATGGGGACGTCTACATAGACATCCCTAGAAGAGTATTTCAGAACAGAGATGTTTAATAGCTTCATGGTTAGAGTAGTGGGTTAGGGCCAGGGTTCAAATCCCAGTGTTGCTCCTTGTGATCTTGGGCTAGTCACTTCCCTCCATCTTCTTTACACCCTGTGAATGTTCTTTGGCCAAAACAAGCACTTTCCTGATGCCTATTCCTGCCTGGAGCAGGTCTAAACCTGGACAGGGTCACTGACATTTCTGAAATCAAGTGGGGATGTTTAAGTCTATTGTACCTCCCCAGACACGCCTCTGCCACACCCCCTGCCTACTTGGATCTCCCCGCACCAGAGACATCTTTAAACGCTATTTGTAAAATGACTCTGGGGACTTAGTGATTTGGACATCCATAAGGTTTGGATGTCCCTTTAACTAACAGGCACTAGGGGGTTGCATCTAACAAGCCAAAAGCGCTGAAACTATGGTGCATTAGGTGCAACATCACTGTGTTAACTGTCAGAGGTATGGCCAGTATTGCCTTGGCAGTTAATGTGGAGCCCTGCCCCTTAGCGCACCACACATTAGCAAAGTTGCACTTAACTTATTGAGGTGGTGTTAGGTGATCCCGTGCTAAACTAGTTAGTATGGGATGTGAACCCAGCGCTAACTGCACAGAGCACAGCATGCCCATTCTCCGCCTCCACCTCCACCCCACCCATTCAGGACCCTAATGCGAGTCACACAGTGCAGGAATTGACTTTGCTGTCATGGCCCTGCGCTAGCTGGTAATGTGGGTCCCAATGCGCATTCAGCACATGCAAGAGCACGCATTGTCAGCTAACGCCCTTAATTAAAAGGCCTGCTAAGATTTTTAAAATGACCCCCTTAGCGTGCAAATATATCCATGGAAAAAATATTATGCAAGAAATGTGTGCAAACTTTGCACATTGCGCAATCATCCCACAACTTGTTTTGCACAAGAATTTGAATGCGTTTTTTTCCGTGGAGCTTTTCCTCTTCTAGAGGTTACAGGAAATGAAATCCTTGGGCACCATGGAAGTAATTTTATAACGAGTCACATAAATTTACACACCATCCATGCACGTAAATCATGTATTTTCCATGACTTAAGTGCATGTGTGCACAGATAGGCGGTCACTATTCCATTAGCATGCACAGCAGGCTGCAGGCGCATACTATCGGAGTTAGCAAGCACAGGGCAAAGCAAAGGTAGAGCCTAAATTTATGTAAGTTAGAAAATACTATAATTTACATGCATTCTTTACAAATCTAGGCATGAACATTTACACCAAATTTAGGACTGGCCTAAGTGTTCATGCCTTGTCTTGGCACACATGTCTTAGGGCTGATGCCTCTATTTTATGAAGTAAAGTAGATGCCTGTTTTTCTTTATAAAATAGGCATGCTTTACGTGCATTGGACTGTGCACAAAACTGGGCAATCCTTATAAAATTACCCTCTATATGCTCTGTTTACAAATTATGCAAACATAGTGACTGCAGATTTCTTTTCCCTTAGAACTTAAATCCTGTCTTTACCCTGAAAGCACGGTTACTTAGCTGTAACAGGTGATCTCTGGGAACAGCAGGAATAAGTCTTCACATATGGGTACGTCGGTACCGACGGAGTCTGCGCGGGAACGCTCCCCAGCGTCCAATCAGAACGCTTTTGGGAGCATCCCAATACGCCTGCATGCTGCCTTCCTGCCTTTCCCAACTGCCTCTCCTCAGTTAAGTTTTAAAGCTGAGACCAAGAGAGAGAGTGAGAGAAAGGGAAAGATAGAGATAGAGAAATGCAACTCCTAGGGGAGGTGGGTGGGTTGTGAAGACTTATTCCTGCTGTTCCCAGAGATCACCTGTTATAGATAAGTAACTGTGCTATCTCCAGGAACAAGCAGGAATGAGTCTTCACATATGGGGACTCCCCAAGCTAAGATGCCCGGAGGGAGTCCTAGCATGTTGTGAATCTAGAATGAGCCATGCTACTCCTCAGAACCTCAGGCATCCTGGGGATGGAGGGTAGGAGTTAAATTACAGAAAGGTGCTGTGGAACAGCTGGACTAGAACAGGACTGTGGAACAGCTGGACTAGAACAGGACTTCTACAGAGGAAGACCATGTATAGATGACATTTAGTAGTAAAAATATTGAGTGCAATATTCTAATATGGACCTCCCTTGGTGGTATTGTAAAAAGTCTATTGAGGTTCATATGGATCTGTTAGAAGAGCCAGTAGAAGATCCTCAAGGAGTACCTCACTGTGAAGTAGAGGTAATAAACTGTAGGAAAAACAAGTGGAGGTCAGAACCCTTCAAGGTGAGAAATAGCCCCAGGGGAAACTGGGGTAGTACAATGAGGTAGGGCTTCAGCGGGAAACGCAGAAGGTACTATTAGACAAAGCTTAAGCTCTTTTGGCCGAAGAACAGTACAATCCTAGGACCAAAAGGAAAAATAAGTCTGACCGATTTGGACTGACAATAGAAATAGTCCATGTAGGAGAGAAGGGGTATGGAAGACCCCTGTATCCGATAACAAAGTAAGGACAGACTTATGAAGCATTACAGCTTTAGATTAACTGAAGATCCGTAATGTCTTTCCTAAATGAGGTCAATTAGGAAAGAAAAAGGTACATGGAGAGCTTCAGAGGTACCTAACCCTGAAAGGTTATGGTAAGAAAAACAAAAAATTTGCTAATTACCACAGGGAGTGGTTGTATGTGTAGAACCCTAAGCATGCTGGCACAGCATTGATAGGGGTAGTAACCATCTGTCAGAGTCATATAGGAATATATGGATATATGAACCTAAACAGACAGATAGATAAGTACGTAGAT
Organism: Ichthyophis bannanicus; assembly: GCA_033557465.1. Lineage (NCBI taxonomy): Eukaryota > Metazoa > Chordata > Amphibia > Gymnophiona > Ichthyophiidae > Ichthyophis > Ichthyophis bannanicus. Next base: position 176,301,329 of record CM066034.1, on the reverse strand, counting down.
ACTGTCATGAAGTGGGTATCAATAAAGATGCAAACCTGAAAAGAAACCCTGTTTCTCAGAGAAATCTAGATGTGCAGTTACCTCAAGGCACAGCTAGAGGGGGCAGGAGTGATCATACAGGAGCTAATGAGCCTAAGAGAGCTAATGACTTGCACCTGGGAATGAGCCCGGGAGTTTCAAAGGAAAGATTCCTTTATAAGCAGAAGCTGAATGCTAGCAGAGGAGGAACACCTCATGGAGGAGGAACACCTCTATTGAGAGAGACGACACCTCTATTGAGAGGAACAGCTCCAGAGGAAGGGCAAAACTGGAACCAGATCCAGAAAGGAGGTACATCTCTACTGAGAGGAACAACTCAAAGGAGAGGACAGAGAGAAGGAACAGCTCTGAGGGAAGGAGCAGCTCTAAGAAAAGGAGAAAGACTTGGAGAAAGAATCCTACCTGAGCAAGCCCAAAGGAACAGAGTTCACAAAGGTGGAGTTCAGAAGGGCCAGGCTAAGCGAGCAGCTGTTCAGAGGGAGTTTGCTGGAGAAAGCACTAAGGCTAGAGGGTATGCCACTCCCTGTTCCAACAACATTCCTGATTCAAAGGCAGAGAGACGTATCCATAGAACCAGAGAGATAGGTTTGGAGGAAAGCCTGCAGTCTCTGGGTAATACTAGTCAAGTTTTACCAAGCACCAAAGGAAAAGCAGTTTCTGACAAAGCTAAGTTCTTACCGAAGCATAAAGTTGAATCCAGACCAGGTTTTACCAAGCTGCCAGAAAGCACAGCCCTGCCTAGAGCTTGTCGGCAGAGAACCTGTTGCAGGAGAAATGTTTCTGGGAGAGAAAGCTCCACGGATTCAAACCACAGAGGCTCCAGGTATGAAAGCTTTATTCATGATACTGAATGCTTAACTCCTAGAGACACTGCTAAAGCAAATACTCAGTTTGTAAGGAAGAAGAAACCAGGGTGGTTTCAGAAAATTCCCAGAGAACTTAAAGCACAGTCTTATTGGAGGCAAGAGCCTAGAGACACTTCATGTAGACCTGTAGCAGACAGGGATAGTGACTACTCTGATGATGAATGTAGTGGAGCAGAATCCATGGAAATTGAATATATAAATGCTGTTCCCATTCCTCCACCAGAAGAAATGGATTGTGGTTTGTGCATGGCCACGAGCCTAGAATCTGTAGCCACTGTATAACTGAGAAGAAGTTTGTTTAATTCTTATTGTGTTGGAATGAAGAGAATTCCTCTGATTAACCCTTGCACTAATTGTGGAGTTTAACAATTAGTCAGCTTGTTAATACTGGTACCTTTTGAAACAAAGGACATTCTTTTGATTTCTCAATGTCTTATTTGAACCCTTGCACAGACGGGGAATAAAGCCTTGTTTTCCCTACACTTGGTTTGATTATTGAGCTCTCATAGGAAGCTGGAAATAAGTAAGACCATTCGCCATTCGTGGACCTTACATTTCATCACGCTCCCTAAATAATTTCTATCGTGGAGCATGCCCATACTTCGAATGGTCACCAGGGGATGCCCTCACAACAATACATATCTACCTAAAAGATATATCTCGACATATTTATATATATATATATTAGGGTGGTCCATAAAAATGAATTCCTGAATTCCTTTGCTCCCTGGCCTGATTCTGGTTCCATTTAGGTAGAAAACACTGTGTACAAAGTTTGAAGCCAATCAAATAATATTTAGGAGTGGCTCAACAAGTCTTGAGATTTCCCCCTGGGAGCAGATGACGAAATGTTGCATCATCTTGTATCATCCACTCAGTTCCACGCTGATTACATTTGATTGCGTCATATTTGAACTAATCTCGTCTCTGAGAGGTGGCAAAGACATTGTACTATTATCTTTGTATCTTTATTCTTTTCAGATGGCGAAAAAACATGGTTTTTATCTTATTGAAGAAATGTCCACCACAATTCTGGGGGCCAAGCTCCCCAGCAAGGAGCAAGTGTTAAGTGTATTTTTACATCACCATATGACATTAAACAAAGGCGTTAGTGAAAGTGCATCTATTGTAACAAGTGAAGTAGAAGCTTACTGGGAAAAGGCCAGGCTTCCTGTTCAAAGAAATGACAAAATTCAAGAAAAAGTAAAGAAATTGTTCAATCAGTGGAAACCTTTGAAGAAAAACAAAGGGAGAGGAGGGAAACAAGAGGCAAATGAAAAAGAATTCCAGGTTGCAATGAAAAACCTATTTGATGTGGCGCATGCCAATGCAATGTCTTTAATTCATATTCAAGAAGACAAAGAATTCTTAATAGCGCAACGAGAACCAGGGCGCCGCGGCTCAATGTGCGCGAAGGACAAGAAACTGGTCAACACGGAAGCAAGATCGCAACAGCGAGAAGAAGAACTGAAAAGGCGCAGACAAAAACATGTTGCCGAAGCCGAGGCAACTACAAGCCAAGTTCAGCTGGAAGGATCTTCTTCCTCAGCAGAGTCAGGTGAAGACTCGTCGACATCTGCGGATTCAGATAACGGACAGAAGAAAGCAACTCCACAAACGAAGCAGTTTCGACCTAACAATGTCTGGACCCCAGAGCTTACAGCAGCCCTGGATCGGACAGGGACAACGGATCGCAATGCTCTGTTTGTGGTAGCTGAAACCGCCAGAAGTCTGGGACATTATCCTGGGGAGCTCAATATCAGCCGCTCCAGCGTCAAGCGCCATAGAGAAAAGCACCGTCAGCAACAATGGACGGACCTGCACAACGCATTCAAAGCTGAATGCAAAACATGCATTGTGCATTGGGATAGCAAGTTATTGCCATCTCTCCTCTGTTCAACCACATCCGTTGACCGCCTTCCAGTTTTGATAACGGCTGTCTCCACTGGAGAAACACAACTTCTTGGTGTACCAAAACTGACATCAGGAACGGGTGAGAATCAAGCTGCAGCAGTTTATGAACTGTTACAGGAATGGTGTTTGGATGAAAAGGTTGCAGGCTTCTGCTTTGATACAACTGCATTGAACATGGGACGTCGATCAGGAGCGTGCATTCTTCTAGAACAGAGACTCCGTTGCACAGTCCTTCATTTGGCATACCGCCATCACATTTACGAAATAATTCTTGGTGCAGTATTCTCTACATGCTCTGGAGCTTCATCGGGTCCCGATGTCCAACTCTTTCGCCAGTTCCAAAAGAATTGGGGCTCCCTTGACAAGTCCAACTATCAAACTGGAAAAGACTTGGAGGTGCTGCAACCTGACAGGGATTGCATCATGAAGTTTGCGGAATCCAAGTTGGCACAGGGCAATCACCGAGATGATTACCTGGAATTCTTGGAGGTAACGATTGTCTGCCTTGGCGGGAATCTTCCTAGTTTCAATTTCAAGAAACCCGGAGCTTTCCATCATGCCAGATGGATGGCAAAAGTCTTGTACTGTCTCAAGATTTGGATGTTCCGAGGACAACTCAAAGATCTTACCCAACGGGAGGAGTCCTGTGTTCATGATGTGAGCATTTTCTCCATCCTGATTCATGTGGAAGCCTGGTTTTCTGCCCCTGATGCCGCAGTTGCTCCTCGAACAGATTTGGAGATGCTGAAGAAACTACACTCTTACCACAATGACCGTGTTGGAAGAGCAGCCAGAGACAAACTGCAACAGCATCTGTGGTATGTGTCAGAGGAGCTTGTGGCACTGTCACTGTTCGATGAAGCTGTTTCAGCACCGACAAAGCGGGCCATAGTGTCAGCCATGATCCCGGCAGAATCAGATGAAAGCGATGAGGATGATGACGAAGACGAAGATCCCCCAAAGCGGGTCAAATTGAAAAGTTCCATGATTCCACCACTTGAATCTTTTGCAACTCGCAAGTCAATCCGTTTCCTGAAACACCTCGACATCAACAGTGATTTTCCTAATGCAGACCCAGAAGACTGGGCAGAGAATGCATCATTCAAAGACGGTCTGAAGAAAGTAAAAAATCTTCCAGTGATCAACGATGTGGCTGAGCGAGGGGTCAAACTCATTGAGGAGTTCAACGGCCGACACACCACAAAAGAAGAGCAACTCCAGTTCGTCAAAGTTCTTACTAGCATCTGGACCACATTGAGTGCTCGGCAAGCATGATACCCCCGTCTATGAGCGGATAATACCCAGTGGTCTGACGAACCCTGGGGGGGATCCAGGGGCCTGATATATAGGGACCTTGAGCCACCCCTAAATATTATTTGATTGGCTTCAAACTTTGCACATATGGTTTTCTACATAAATGGAACCAGAATCAGGCCAGGGAGCAAAGACATTCCTACTTTTATGTTTTCCCTTATGGCAGTGTACCATTCCAATATATAGATATAGATATATTTATAAATATATATATATATATATATACAGAGATATACATGAGCAGAAGATACACAGATACATATATATATATATATATATATATATATATATAATATAAATATAAATATAAATATGTAGACATATAGACATATGTCTCCACGTATGTAGATGGAGACATGGCTATATAACTAGATCCCCATAGGAATATGGGGAGAGAGAAAGATTCATCTAATAGCAAGAAGGGTGATACCTGCTTGAATAGATGCATAGAGAATCTTCTTTCCCTGGTTATGATTGACAGAGTCAGAGGAATGGTCTCCCTGACAAGGAGGAGTCTAGATTCCTTTAAGAATTCGAGCTCTTGAATAACCAGGATGGCCTACATGAAAAATGCAGAGGACAACTTCAGTCTGCAGGCAGCAAGTCCAGATCTCTCTAGAACTCCAGTATTGTAAATGGATAGAGGACGCCAATGGAATAAGATACCATATTGACCCGCCTATGAGAGCAAGATGGGTATCATGCGTCCTTCAGTTGAACATGAGCGTCCCCTGAAGTATTGGGAAGGAAGCATATAAGGACAAGCTGCAACGAAAAGAAAACTATCCCTGGTGAGAAGTCCAAGAAGATGTGGACCAAGCCAGGGAATTGGCCATTCTTTAGGTTTTCAAGTGATGTAAGGCCTGTGTCTGTTGTTTCGAAAAGAGATTTTAGATGAGATGGTAAGGGTAGGGAACACCTACCAGTCATGGGAGCATGACTGGGTGAATCTCTCCTAACCATCTGGGATTATCTGCTAGACAAGATACTAATGCTCTCTAGCAAGGGCCCATAGTACAAAGCTACTCTGTAGAGTTGCAGAGAGCAAGTTGCAGGTTGGTTAGAAGAAAAGACTGGCTGCTTAAAGCCAGTAGGTAAAACTATTCTGCCAAAAAAACAAGGGAATTGGAGATGGCGAAGAATAGAAGTCAAACCAACAAGCCTGTGATAATAGGGTTTCCAAAAAAGGTTGATAACCTGTTTTGGGTTTACTACCCAGGCCGGAAGGATTGCTAGTGGAGGACAAACCCTGGTTGTGTGGTGAACAGAACCAGTGGTTTAACCACTAGGAACTTCTGCATTTGCAGCAATTACCAGGGCAGCGGAAAAAAATCTCTTTTTCTCTTTTTTTTTTTTTTTTTAAATTGTAAAAAGAAACAGACATAAGCAGGAGTGGTAAGACTTCCTTATTGTCTGATAAGCTGCCCTAAAGTAAGAATGTGAAAGGGGGAGACAACTCTGGAAAGGAAACCCCACATACAGAACCATAGGGGCTTACCAGTGTAATAGAACCACTCTTACAAACCGAATGTTGTAGTAAGAGGGCAGGTAAGACAGAGTTGAAGGAGACTGACGATGTAGTAAAGTCTCTGAAAGGTAAGATGATACATGCTAGTACAGGGAAAACTGTATTATTGATAGTTGTTACACCTCTTTTTCCCAGTAGGAGGAAGAGAAATCTGTTAACTATAGGCATGATCATCATAAAAACTCTTAGAGCAAAAAGAAAGGATGTCTCATGAAAAGAGATCCATGAGAATTTAGGATGAAATTAGTGTAGATGCTTCAAGTGAAAAGAAGCAGACTACAAAATCTAACCCCCAAACAGGAGATGTAATGATAATCTATCAGAAACCCTGCGACTGCTGGGTTTGCTGAACCTGTTGAGGTTGTGGTTTCTTTAGCCCGGTTCGATGTTTCCCCTGTCTGGGAACATCTGTATGATGGGTAGAAGATGGATAAAACTTTTTCCCCTTGGGGAACAAAGTTTGTTAGGAAATTTCCTACCAACTGGGAAAGAGGAAGGCATAGACAAGCCTCTGAAAACAGCAATGTCAGTGGTTAACTGAGCAGCTTGGAGTAAAGACTCCTTGTTAAAGAGATTTTCTCCACTGCAAGGAGCATTTCCCAGTCTTTCTTGTACCCATTTGTCCAAGTCTGAAACTTGGAGCCAGGCTTTACGTCGTGCCCCTATAGCTATAGCAGAAGTTCTGCTAACAGACTCAAAGGAGTCTAGGGAAGCACAAGTAAGGAACCTAGAGATATTTTAAGCATGACTAACCAATAAGGAATAGTCTGCTCTTTTGGGCTCTTGAAGAAAAGGGGTCAAAAGTAGTAATTTCTTTGTGACTTCTTCAAGAGATAATCCCATATAGAAAATATATGAGAGAATTCTTGCTGGAAGGAGGACAACCAGTGGGACACTGTGATACCTGGGTACAAACTATATCGTAATGATAGAGCTGATCAAATTGGTGGAGGGGTTGCGCTCTATGTTAGAGAGGGCATTGACTCAGAAAGGATTAAAATTTTGCAGGAAACAAAATCTGCTGTAGAATCTCTATGGATTGAAATTCCATATAAAAGGGGGAAGGCGATGGCAGTGGGGGTGTACTATCGAGCACCTGGCCAGAATGACCAAATGGATGATGAAATGCTCAAAGAAATCAAGGAAGCTAACAAAGGTTACAGCGCAGCAATAATAATGGGTGATTTCAATTACCCCGGTATCGACTGGGTCAGTGTCACGTCAGGACATGCTAGGGAGATAAAGTTCCTAGATGAATTAAATGACTGCTTCTTGGAGCAGCTGGTTCATGAACCGACCAGAGGGGAAGCCATATTAGACCTAGTCCTTAGTGGAACACCAGATCTAGTGCAAGAGATAAGGGTGTTGGGGCCACTTGGCAATAGTGATCATAGCATGATCGCCTTTGATTTAATTAGTGGAGGAGGGATAGTAAGGAAATCCACAGTACTACCTTTTAACTTTCGAAAGGGAGACTATGATAAAATGAGGAAAACAGTTAAGAAAAAACTAAAAGGAGCAGTTGCGAAGGTTAAAGACGTACATCAAGCTTGGGTGTTGTTGAAAAATACTATCTTGGAAGCCCAGACCAGCTGTATTCCACGCTTTAAGAAAAGTGGAAGGAAGTCCAAAAAACTGCCAGCATGGTTTAAAGGTGAGGTCAGAGAGGCTGTTGTTGCCAAAAAAGCATCTTTCAGGAAATGGAAAAAAGAGCCAAACGACAAAACCTGGAAACAGCACAAGCACTGGCAAGTCAAATGCAAGGCATTGATAAGACAGGCAAAGAGAGAATTTGAGAAGAAGCTTGCTGCGGAAGCAAAAACGCGAAATAAAGACCTTTTCAAGTACATTCGTAGCAAGAAACCTGTGAGAGAGTCAGTTGGTCCATTAGATGATAAAGGGGTTAAAGGAGCACTAAGAGGCGACAAGGCGATAGCGGAGAGACTGAATGAATTCTTTGCTTCGGTCTTTACTGAGGAAGATGTAGGGATGTTACCCATGACTAAAGTGGTATTTAAAGGTGCGGAAGAATTGAAGGAAATATCGATACATCGGGAAGATGTCTTACAACTATTAGATAAACTGAAGAGTAGCAAATCACCTGGGCCGGATGGTATACATCCAAGGGTGTTGAAAGAACTGAAATATGAGATTGCAGAACTGCTATCAGTAATCTGTGAACTATCATTAAAATCATCTCTAATACCTGAAGATTGGAGGATCGCCAATGTAACACCAATTTTTAAAAAGGGTTCCAGGGGTGATCCGGGAAACTACAGACCAGTGAGCCTGATGTCAGTACCGGGAAAAATGGTAGAAACCATCATAAAGAATAAAATTACTCAGCATGTAGATAGTCACAACCTAATGGGAGACAGCCAACATGGCTTTAGACAAGGAAGATCTTGTCTTACTAATCTGTTATGTTTTTTTGAAGGAGTGAATAAACTGGTGGACAAAGGTGAGTCGGTTGATATTGTGTATCTGGACTTTCAGAAAGCCTTTGACAAGGTCCCTCATCAGAGACTTTTGGCAAAACTAAAGAGTCATGGGATAGGAGGCAGTGTACTATTGTGGATCAGGAACTGGTTAAAAGATAGAAAGCAGAGGGTAGGGCTAAATAGCCAATTTTCCCAATGGAGAAAGGTGAATAGTGGTGTACCCCAGGGATCTGTGCTGGGTCCGCTGCTTTTTGACATATTCATAAATGACCTGGAAAGTGGAATAACGAGTGAGGTTATCAAATTTGCAGATGACACAAAACTATTTAAAGTTGTTAAAACCCAAGAGGATTGTGAAAAATTGTAAGAGGATCTTGATAAATTGGAAGACTGGGCATCAAAATGGCAGATGAAATTTAATGTGGACAAGTGCAAGGTTATGCACCTAGGGAAGAACAACCCAAACTATGGTTACACGATGTAAGGTTCCACATTAGGAACCACCACCCAGGAAAAAGATTTAGGCATCATTGTGGATACCATGTTAAAACCCTCGGCCCAGTGTGCAGCGGCGGCCAAGAGAGCAAATAGAATGCTAGGTATGATAAGGAAAGGAATGGAAAATAAAACAAAAGATATCATAATGCCTCTATTTCGTTCCATGGTGAGACCGCACCTTGAATATTGTGTGCAATTCTGGTCGCCGTATCTTAAAAAGGATATAGTGATTTTAGAAAAGGTACAGAGAAGAGCCACCAAAATGGTAAAGGGGATGGAAGGATACTCCTATGAAGAAAGGCTAAAAAGGTTAGGGCTCTTTAACCTGGAAAAGAGACGGCTGAGGGGAGATATGATAGAAGTCTATAAATTAATGAACGGAGTGGAACGGGTAAATATAGATCGATTGTTTACCTTATCAGAATATAGAAAGACTAGGGGGCATGCAATGAAGCTACAGGGTAAACTATTTAAGACTAATAAAAGAAAATATTTTTTCACTCAACGTGTAATCAAACTCTGGAATTTGTTACCGGAGGATGTAGTAAAGGCTGTTAGTGTAGCTGGGTTTAAAAAGGTTTGGACAAGTTCCTGGAGGAAAGGTCCATAAACCATTATTAAGAAGTGACCGAAGATATCAATGCTTGACCCAGTACAAGCATTGTGGAACTTGTGTCTCTTGGGGAAACTGCTAGGTACATGTGACCTAGATTGGCCACTGTTGGAAACAGAATACTGGACTTGATGGACCTTGGTCTGACCCAGTATGGCATATCTTATGTTCTTATGTTCTTATGTAAAGCATGGATGCCTGGAAGGTTTGGCGTCCAAAGGCATCCAAAGTCTTAGACTCACGACCTGGCGGATAAGAAGAGTGCTTTTTAGTACTCTTAACATGCCTCATTGCTGATTCTACAACAATGGAATGATGAGGAAGTTGAGTCTTTTGAAAACCTGGAGAAGGGGGCACCTTGTATAGAAGATCAGTTGCCCTAGAAAGTGGGGATACCGTTAAAGGAGATTCCCACATTCGAAAGAGCAGATCCTGCAAGGTTTGATGCAAAGGAAGCATGATGTCCTCCTTTGGACTCCAGGGAATATACAGAGATTTTGTATTCCCTGGTGCAGGATCTTGACCAGGTATAGAAATGGCAAGTGACTTTGCCATATCAAGCAGGAATGCTTGAAAAGAAAAATCTCCAGAGGGAAGTCCTCTAGAAAGAGGAGTACAGGCTAGATCTGTTGAAGAACTAGCATTGGCACCCAGGGATCTATCCAAATTCATTGGAATAGAAGACCCTAAGGGGTGGAGCATCGGACTGTCCTTACAGGATGGTCGCCGGTACCGCAGGAGGTCGGGACCACAAGTAGTCGGTAGAGCATCGTCCATGCTAGGGATCGATTCCAAACCCGGTACCGAGGGAAGCGAGCCTGTTGAAACAAGCATGGAAGGTACCGACAGCGATGCTAATGCGGATACCAGTACCGACTCCGGTACCGTATCCGATACCGATACATGAAGACCAGTCGGTGACAGCTCTAACGGTACCATAGAAACCGAGAGTACCCGACATGGATTATCGGAACCGTGCCTTCAGTACCGTCCGGTGTCGGTACCAAGGCGAGTCGGTACCCAGTCACCCAGACTGGAGATCGATTTCAGACTTGGCATCGAAGGAAGCGAGTCTATCGATGCACATCTGGAGGGTACCGATGTCGGTACCAGTACCGGTACCGGGATCGATACCGATACTGGAAGATCGGTCTGTAGCGTCTCTAACGGGCCCGAAGGAACCGAGGGCGCCAGACTGCGATCTTCGGTGAGGAATGTTTCATCCAACACCATTGCCGATGCCAGGGTATGGGTACCGCTCAAAGCGGATGCCACCACCGAGCATGGCTCAGGTATATTCGGAGAGGGGTGAACCTCAGGAACAACCTGAAACCCCATTAAGGATTTGGAGGCCGAAGACTCCCACCGGGGTTTTAAAGCCAGTGTGTCCTCGAGGGTAAGGCCAGAGGCATCTCTATGCTGTGCATGAGATCTACCACTCGAGGACTGGCTAGTGTTAACAGACTGTTTTTGGGTTACCTGATCTTGCGAAGAAGAAAAGGTGGTCGGTGCCCTGAAGTTGAATGGGGACTGCGTATCGAGGTGAACTCGATGCTGAAGACTTCTTCCGACTATACTGTTGCAGGAGGGACACTCCAGCGGATAGTGGTCAGGACCCAAGCAGGGTAGACACCAATTATGAGTGTCTAAAATCAATTTTGTACCGCCATAGTTTGAACATTTCTTAGGGGTAGTGGCTGGCGCTTCCATGAAGGAAAGTGAGTAGGCCTAGCAGGCCGAAAAAACTGTCAGGCACTAACAAGGAAAAAAGTATTCCTTAAAAAGGAAAATTTATAAGAAAAAAGAAAAGAAACACCGGCGGTACCGGTGGCGTCGGGGAAGGCAGACGCGACCACAAGAAAACCAAAATATAAAAGAAGAATTTTCTGCGGTGACAGGAGGATGTCCTGCCGACTCCGCGGAAAAACGAAAACTGAGGAGAGGCAGTTGGGAAAGGCGGGAAGGCAGCACGCAGGCGTGTTGGGATGCTCCCAAAAGCGTTCTGATTGGACGCTGGGGAGCGTTCCTGCGCAGACTCCGTCGTTACCGACGTACCCATATCTGAAGACTCATTCCTGCTTGTTCCTGGAGATAATTCATTAAATTCTCTTGCAACCACCACAACCCTGAAACAAATACAGTGTTAAACAAGTCCTACTTTATTCATCTGCTATAGGGATCTCAATATTTTGGAATTTTAAGCTCTGCTAGTGTATGTATAGCTAAGCTGTGTGACAAATCTCAGAAATTAAAAAAATATGCGATATGTGTTAAAGCAGAAAACAAAGTAACAATTACAGAATAATTTAATGATACAGAACTTAGCACAGCCTTCACAGCATTTTCTTTCATTATGAAAGACTCTTCAAAACTCTGCTGCAGTTTTAACTCCTAATGGGTGATGTGGGCATCTCTAACTCATAAAAATAAATGCTTTATTCTACCTGACCCCCATGCATAGTCTCTGTGTGTTAGTGAGTCTGGTGATTATTAAATGACAGTTGCAATGCCAGCTTTCCTTTTTTATCTTGGAATGTGCTCTCAGGATCTGCAACATCTGTGGTGGCTAATCCCCCATAGAGAAACTGACATTAAAAAGGAATTCACACAGTGGTTAGGCCATATGCATATTACAATGTCAGCTATGAGTTGCTAAAGCTGTTTGGAATTCTGCCTTGCAAAAGCAGAAGTGGAAAGAAAAAGAGAGACAAAGATTATTTTCGATATTAGTGCAGCAAAATAGGTTCAGAATTTCTTTGAGCTATGCAGTGTAGTATAGTGAGCTCCCAAAATTGCAACACCTGGCAACTGCAAAATGCACCATGTTTATGTTTATGTTTTATTCAGTTTTAATATACCGCCCTTTGTGGGTCATACAGAGCAGTTTACTATACGCACCTCGATGTGGAAAAACATGCATGTTCCCTCTGCTCAAATGCAGACTGAAAGGTCTTTGGGGCAGCTACATTGTCATTATGGAAATTATGTTATCTAATGCTATGTCTGAATCCTGAGAACCCAATCGAGCAATCAAAGCAGCGTAAGGGCAGTGTGCCCTACATATGTGTAATCTCTGCACAGGTGAGCTGGATTAGTACTAAAGATGGAAACCGCTTTGGGCAAGCATGTGGGTGACCTGAATAGACAAAATTACTTTTTTGGCTATGGCTTCTATTATTCTTCCCCCCCCCCACCCAATTGACTTTTCTGTCCTTCTACCATCCAGTTGGCATGACCTTTGTTAGCATAATGGCTTGAGGGACAACTCTTCTTAGGCTCACCCTCGGCACTGCATGTTGGATCTCAGAGTCAGAAGCCACTGCAGTCACAACAGCTGTCTTCTCTTTCCCAGTGATATGCCCAAGTCTGACTAGCCCTGACAATGGAAGATATGGACCTGGCACCGGCCTTTAGCAAAATTACTTTTGACTATGACAGGAAGTGGGTATGATTAATCCCCAGTGACCCCAAACCAACTTATCAAAATAAGATGCAACTAGTAATGGAACTTGAATTCTAGTTTTTCCCCAGATCATGGGCTTATAAACTAGACATTCACAATAGAGTTTAGTATTGAAAAACTGGAAAATGTCACCCCTGTCCTTTTAACCTCTAACCATAACCTAACTTTGCAAGCTAAACATTCAGGCCAGTTCTTATCAATATCTAAGACAAGTGAGACAGACTCAGGAATTCAGATAGGAGATACCCCAATCTATCTTTTATTCTGTTCAACAACTGTGATTTTCTACCAGCTTCTGTTATCAATCTAGAACCCAGTTCTGATCAAGGGAAAAGTTAAGTTTAAAAAATAAAATCACTGACCGCGAAGCACAACTGTTCAGTGGTACTTTTCTGCTTTTGAGAGGAAGTGAAAGAAGAGGGAGCCTACAAAGCACTTGGTTTTTTGAAGGGTAATGTTTAATGGCTTTACCATGTTTGTTAATTATTTACTTTGATATTTAAATCACTTCATGGGCTAGGCCTAAGATATTTAAAAGAGTGAGTGAAGAGCTAAGATTCGTAGAAAAAAGGGATTGACCTTCTTCATATGCTACACCATTTATTTGGAATATGATTGCAAAGGAAATTTTTCACTGCTAGATTTGTTTTATATGATGTCAAAAAATCATGACTCTTTGTTTAATTCTTAGCCATAAATTTTTTGGTCAGTAGGGCACTTTGTTGTTCTAGTCTTTCATTATTCTCCAGGATCAATATTGGAGGGCTTCCTCTTCAGTCCCCACATTGGTTCAAGAGTTCAATATCATTCACTGAAATGGTGGCTGTCCACCATTTCTGCAGGGCAGCCTCAACACGCTTATGAGGTTGGGGGTCCCCCTCATGCCCCTCAGAGGAAGGCCTCCCCCCTGAATGGCCTCACATTCACTGCACAAGTCAAGGACAGTTCCCTATGCCCCCCTCCCACCCCCTCTGTTGCCTCCGGTCACTGCACGGCAATCGCCTGGTCATACCCCCACCTACAAGAGCAAAATTTGACTCAAACACAAAGTCAGCTTTCTTCTTTATTGCACCATCCCTCTGGAACAGTCTCCCCCCAGCCATTTGTTTAGAGCAAAACTTCAAAAAATACAAGACCCTTCTAAAAACTTATGTCAACAGGCAATCGGACTTGGGGCAAATTAAGCAAAGCCTAAGTGGCATTGATCTCCTATACTCACTTCCCAACCCTCCTTATAGATTCCTTTTTATGTGTTATACCTGCTCTTTGTCTTTTTGATTTCTTTTTAGGCTGTCTCTCTCCTGTTTTAATGGAGTGCTTTTCAGTTTTCTCATTTTTGGTTTGTAGTAATTGTAAACTGCTCTGTTTCCAACAATAGGGTGGTATATAAAATCTAATAAATGATAAATGATTTTGTGTATTGTGATAGAGCTGAAGCTAGTGAAGCTATGAACTTAGAAAAAAATGCTGTTTTTCATAAAGCAACTGACTTGCAGAGGGTGCAATTACCTAGCAGGACAGCTAGAGGGGGCAGGCACGAGCCTGCAGATGCTGAGCTGACACACCCAGGTACCGATGAAGCGGAAGCTAATCAGATGCACCTGAGGAGAGGGTCAGAAAACTCAAGGGAAAAAGGGCTTTATAAGCAGAGCTCTGCAGGAAGGAGGCAGAGAGAACCACGGCAAGAGAGAGAGCTCCGGCTAGAGGGAGAGCCACAGCTGCAGAGAGAGCCACGGCAGCAGAGAGAGCTCCGGCTAGAGAGAGAGCCATGCCTAGAGAGAGGCCTACGCATAGAGAGAAGCTCTGAGAAAGGATCTGGAAAGGAACCCAAGGGTACTGGGAAGAAAGGACCTGATAGAGGAACCTCCTTTACTGCAAGGCAGAGGAGCTTGGAATCCTTACCTGACAGTGCTAAGCTCCAGGGAGGACAAGCCCAGCCCAGAGAACTCCAAGAAACAGTCTTCAGAGAAGACGGTATCAGAAGGAGGGTGCCTGGTAGGAGGAATACCAGTGGCACAGACTTCAAGGAGCCAAGGTACAGTGATACTTTATTTCTCACAAAGAAGTCAGGTCCTAGAAAGACTTATAACTCAGATAGCAATACTGAGAGGAAAGAAAGCTGGCAGAAGTTTTGGAAACCACTACAAAGAAGCATAGGAACAAGACATACCACTTGTTTGCAAAATCCAGAACTGCCAGGCTGGAAACTAGGGAAGAGAACTTCTGAACTGCAAACTATTTCAGACAGGGAAAGCTCAGGTGTAGAAGAAAGCACGGCTGAGCTGGAACCCATGCAGATTGAGCTTGGGGAACCAGAGCCGTTGATGCATGAAGAACAAATGGACTGTTCGATGTGTATTGCTGAAAGCCTAGTCTCTCCCAGAGCTGTAATTACCAGAACATGCTTTAACAATATCTTTTGCCTATGTTGAGCTACAGAAGAGCTTGTTTATTTGTTTTACTACAGTGTTGAAAATCCTGTGTATTTTTACAAGGAACTGTGAAGCTCTCATAACAGTTTTCTTGCTCTGTAATTACTTTGGCATAAACCTGAAAATAAGGTAAATTCTACTTTTTGGTTTCTTAGCGAACCTTAGTGCTAAAGGGGAATAAAAGCCTTTTGTTTGACCCTACACAAGGCGTACACAACTCATTTCTTTAAGAAGAAGGACTACAAGGACCATGATCCCTCTGATCCAAAAAGGTTTCCTACTTCTACAAAATAATTAAAATATCCACCTTTTCCCTTCAACAAGCTACCAGCAGGGGGCATGGTGACAGTATACTATTTTCTTGTTGCTAGGAGAGAAGAGGTTAATGTCCCTACTGTTATGGGGTGTGAGTGTACTAAAACGGGGTGGTCTTCTGATTCTGGTTTATGCTTTATGTGTGTTTATGCTATGTTTATTTTTATTCTATTTATGTTATTTGACTCTGTTTCTATTTGTTCTGCTTGTGAGTATTTGCTAGAAACTATTATCTTGGATTTTTAGTATTTTTATGCTACCATGGTTTTGTTTTTCATGCTTCTTTGCATGCACCTTAGGGATTTTTATTTATGTTTTATGTATTTTATTTTATATTTGTCTTTGTAATTATTTTACTTTGCATTCGGCAGGAAGAATGTGGTCTAATTGCTCTGGTGAGTGTGGGAGAGGCGAGTTTGATAAGATGGAGTATCAGAGCAGTGGGTCTGACTGTGTGAGAGAAGTGGTTCTCGGTGCTGAGCATGAATGTAAGTGAGGTGGCTCTAACTGTTCCAGATGAGTGTGGGGGAGAAGTGAGTCTGTTTGTTTGAAGGTGATTATGAAAGAGGTGGGTCTGACTGATAATGACGAGTATATGAGGCATATGTCTCACTAGAGAGGGTCAGTGTTGCCATTTCTGCAGTTTTCCCACCCAATTGGGTTTTTACCTCAGTTGTGGGAAATTTCTGCAGAGTGCAGGATGCATTTTTTTTAGGGCTGATCCATGAGAGTTGGATGAGAAAACTGTGGGAAAATGGCAAGTTTTGTCTAAGTGGCTGTTTACTAGCCATATGTGCTTATGTGCTTAGTCACAGCAAGTCCACCCTTGCGATTGGCTGGGGGAACAGGAAGCTCCACCTTTTCTCTGTCCCTGTCACCTCACTGGTCATCTCCTAGAAATGCTGCTCTGCTGTTGATTAGTCTGGGGACCTTTGACTTGCCAATAGTACAGGAACACATCCGGGAGCTGACCAATGAGATGTGTCAGGGTAGGAATGGTCATCCATAATGGACTTCCAGACTAGTCAATCAGGGTTGAGGAGGGTAAGGACATGTGCAGGGTACCAGCCAATCAGATTCAGAGAGTGTGGGGTCAAGGGATGTTCCCTCTTATAGGGCTACCTTTGCCTGAGCATGGAGCCAGAAATGTTCAGATTACCTAGCAAAACTGGAGAGGGTGAACGTGAGCAAAGTGAGTCTGATTTCTGATAGTGAATGTGAGAGAGAGGTGGGTCTCATTGCTGAGTGTGTTAGAGACATTAGTTTGATGCCGAAGATAAATGTGGGAAAGATAGGTCTGATTGAGTGAGTGTGAGTATATGTGTGACAAATGGATCTGGGTACTGTAAGTGCGTGAGTGCTAACAGTGAGTGGTTAGTATTTTTAAGAGAGGTAAACCGGACTACTGAGAGAATGGCCAGAGACTACTAGAGGGATGCATATACAGTAAATTTAGAGAAACATGGTAGGATAAGAAGTCCTGGGACTCCCCAGCTAAACACATTGATGCCTTCCCTGCCCCAGTATTTCATACCTTCAAAACACAGAAAGATTTAGGAGCAGAAACTCCACATAGCAACTGAAATACAAAATCAATGTTCATAAATCTATTTTAATACCTTCCTGCTACCTCTGCACTCTTGTTTGCTCTTATTTTGCATACATACCATTTGGATGCATGCTGATACAGCTCATACCATATGCAACAACAACAGTGAGAACATAGTAACATAGTATATGACGGCAGATAAAGACCAGCATGGACAATCTAGTCTGCCCAGCAAGGTGGCAAGAGTAGGTGCACCTGTCGCTCCAAGCAGGTTGCCCCTATTTGTTGAGATATACAAAATAGTTACATTTATTTTGATTTTATCCTGTTGCTATAAAGGGATCCACTGTGTCTGTCCCATGCCATTTTGAATTCTGTCACCGTATTTGCCCCCACCACTTCCATCAGGAGGGCATTCCAAGCATCCACCATCCTTTCAGTTAAAAAGTATTTCCTGAAATTGCCTTTCATTTTACCCCCTTGCAGCTTCATGTTATGCCCTCTAGTTTTACAGCTTCCCCGTCTTTGAAAAAGGTTTATTTGTTCATTAATATTAGTATTTAAAGGTCCTAATCTTATCTCCCCTGTCCCTCCTCTCCTCTAGCGTTTACATATTTAGGTCTTCAAGTCTCTTCTAATACATCTTCTGGCGCAGGTTCCAAATCATTTTGGTCACCTTCCTCTGAACCATTTCCAGTCTTTTTATATCCTTTGTGCAATATGGTCTCCAAAACTGAACACAATATTCCAAGTGAGGCCTCACCAGCGACTGGTACAGTGGTATTAGTACCTCCTCCCTTCTGCTGGTAATTCCTTTCTGTCTGCAACCCAGCATTCTTCTGGCTTTGGTCACCATTTGTCACACTGTTTCGCCACCTTGAGATCCTCAGAAACAATCACTCCAAGGTCCTTCTTCTGCTCTGTGCACACCAACCTCTCGCCCCCTACTGTATACAATTCCCTTGGATTTCTGCTTCCCAAGTGCATAACATTGCACTTCTTCAGATTAAATCTTAACTGTCAAGCATCAAACCATTCTTCCAGCTTTTGTAGATCTTTCCGCATGTTATCCACTTGCTCAGGGGAGGCCACTCTGTTGCAAATTTCGTGTCATCTGCAAAAAGACAGATTTTTCCATTCAGTCCTTCAGCAATATCACTCATAAATACATTGAAAGGTACCGGTCCCAGGACCAATCCCTGGGGCACACTACTAATCACTTTCCTTTCATCCGAGTTCGTTCCATTTATCATTACCTTATGTCCTCTGTCAGTCAACCAATTTCTGATCCAGTTGACCACCTTGGGACCCATCCCCAGGCTGTTCAGTTTATTGATAAGCCTCCTGTGAGGGACAGTATCAAAGGCTTTGCTGAAATCCAGGTAGATGGCATCCATCACGTGCCCTCTGACGCCTATCATCTGTAACCTCACTGCTGCTCTGCCTCCCTGATGTTCTAGTCTAGGGTGCTCTGTTAGGCCATGCCTCCCCAGCTCTCTTGCTGATTTCATGTAGCATATGTAGCCCAAGGCACATACGTACATACACATACACACAGGTAAGCATGCATTCTCATATATGCTAGTAAGTGTATACACATTTATTTATTTAATGCTTTTATATACCGCGCTTTTTAAAATCAGTGCGGTTTACAGATAATTTTTTGTGCAGAGTAGGAAGAGCCTACCTTGCACTTACAATAAACAGGTAGTACAACTTGGACTGATAACAGGGGAAAGCATATACAGACTATATACAATGGGAGGGGGTTGCTATGCGGCTATAGCGACATGGCTTGTCCTGAGGGCTATATACAAGGATGTGAATTATTTATTGGGTTGACTGTTCTTTATGGTTGGGACATAGGGGTGAGGCCGGGTGAGGATGTGTTGTTGGCCTGGGCATAGTGTAGGAGAAAAAGGTGGTGCTTGAGTGCCTTTCTAAATTGGGCAAGGTCAGTGATCATGCGGATGGTCACTGGGAGTTCGTTCCAGCAGGTAGGTGCATAGAGCCTGAACGCTCTGTTTCTTGTGGCATTAGTGCATTTTGTTACTTCACTGGGGGTTACTAGAGTGTTGGTGGCGAAGGACCTTCTTGTTCTAGATGCGGGTGTGGGGTGGATAAGGTTTATCAAGGAGCTGGCAGTTCTTTTGTTAATGGTCTTGAAAGTTAAGAGAGCAACTTTGTATATGATCCAGCAGTAAATTGGTAACCAGTGCAGATCCTTTAGGATTGAAGTGATGTGCTCCCTTCGAGAAGCCCCATGTAGGAATCGGGCGGCAGCATTCATTGCTAGCTGTAGTGGGTTAAGTGTGTTCTTGGGGAGTCCAAGAAGGATTATATTGGCGTAGTCAAAGTGGGGGGTTACTAGCGCCTGGAAAACTGTTCGGAAGTCTTCTGGTTGCAGCAAGGGTCGGAAGTGTCGAATTGCGAATTGTCCTCATCTTATGGTAGACCTTCTTTACAGTGTTGCCTATGTGTGCTTTCATGTCGAGGTGCTGGTCCAATGTGACACCTAGGTAGCGGATGGTGGGATGGCTCAGGAGCTCAGCGTCTCTTGTCTTCAGTGTTGCTGGTGGGGAGAAGGTTTGATTTCTCGTGATGAACAGCACTTCTGTCTTGCTGAAATTTATCTCGAGGCTCTGTGAGTGAAGCCAGTCCGTGACGGCGTCAAAGCATTTTACTAGTGAAGAGAAGTCTGGTTGATCGATGGTGAATGGGGTGAAGAGTAGTACATCATCTGCATAAATCAGGCAGGATATTTTGAAGGAGCGGATGATTGCACATATGGGCTGCATGTATATATTGAATAGTAGGGCGGATAGCGAGGAGCCTTGGGGGACTCCATGTTTTTGTTGAAAAGGCTTGGAGGTTGCAGAGCCTGGCCATACCTGCTGCCATCTATCTGTTAGGTACGACTTGCACCAACTCCAGGCTGAACCCTGGATTCCCTTTTCCTGGAGACGTATTAGGAGCTGCTCGTGGTTGACTGAGTCGAAAGCTGCGGAGATGTCTAGGAAGATCAGGGCATATCCTTGTCTGTCGTTGTTAATCCCTGTGATTAATGTGTTAAAAATCGTGGCAAGGAGTGTTTCGATGCCATGTGCTTCCCTGAAACCATGTTGGCATGGATCAAGAGGGGCCGTGGAGTCGATGTGTTTTTGGATTTGCCATTGAACTACCTTCTCAATGATCTTGGCTAGAAGTGGGATGCTTGAGATTGGTCGATAGGATTCAATCTTCTGGGGGTTCAGCTTGTTGTTCTTCAGAAGGGGCCTGATCGACGTCTGTTTGAGGCATGCTGGGAACGTTCCTGTGGAGAAGGACCGCTCCATGATCCTGGCTAGGGCTGGACTGAGTTCTCTGCACAGGGATCTTATCCAATGTGCTGGGCAGCTTTTGTTTGGAGCTGTGGTGACGTTGATAGTTTCAATGATGTCCTCGATGCCTCTGGCTGATGGTGTTGTAAGCAAGTTGAGCGGTAGTGGTTGGTATGGGTTGTGTCCAGGAGTGGGTTTTGTGGCTATGCTGATATTGCTGGCTTTGGCTAGTATGTAGTCTGCATATTCCTGAGGGTGCAGTATTGTACTCTGTGTGGGCGAAGGTTCTTTCGTCATGGACTTCACTAGGTTGAGGAGGTCGTGAGGTTTGTTTAGCGAGCGGCGTAGGAGTTCGGAGTGGTATTCTTTCATTTTCACTGATATAGAGTCGCGGTGTGTGTTCAGGTGGGTGGAGTAGGCTGCCTGGTTGGTTGGGGACCGGGATCGCCGCCATTTTCTTTCTAGTTTCCTAAGGAGAAGTAGTGAGGACCGTAGCTCTGCAGAGTACCATTGTGCCAGTTTCCTACCTCTTGGTGTTTTGTCTGAGGTCTTGATTGAGGTAGGTAGGCATGCAGCGGAGTTTAGGCTGTTATTCCAAGTGGCCATCTGTTCATCCAGGTCAGGAGAATCTAGCTTGAGGTTTGGAAGGACTTCTTTGAGGATCGCCTCTTTGTCGAAAGGTCTGAATCATCTCATGGGTGGGGATGAGCTTTCGGCTGCTTTCCTAGGCAGGTTGCTGTCCTGATGCATGGGTATCTGGAATTTGATTAGGTTGTGGTCGGACCATGGGACTGGGGTGATAACTAGTTCAAAGTTGTGGTTCAGGCTTATGTCAGGTCGTGGGATGAATACGAGATCTAGTATATTTCCTTTCCTGTGGGTGGATGTTTCAACTATCTGCTCGTAGCCCAGATCATTGAGTGCTTCAAGGAAGGCCTTAGAATGGGTATCCTGGAGAGCTGGGAAGTTAAAGTCTCCAAGTATCCAGTTTGGCCTGTGGGTGTTCTTGGGGTTACAGGCAAGGTCAATTATGGTTGCAAGGTCATCGGGGAGGAGGATGGTGATCTATAGATTAGGTTGATGGTGCTGTGGCTGTTGGTTATGGTAAGTGTATCGAGGTGTGTTGTGCTGCTGGAGTTGATCAGTTGATATTGGAGCTCTGCTTTTGATAAGATGAGAGTGCCACCTCCTCTGCGGTTAGGTCTGTGGCAAGTGTGGCTTGAGAAGTTGGGGGGGATGAGTTGGTTAATAAGGACTGAGTCTGAGTCGGCGAGCCATGATTCAGTGACCAGTAGGATGTCTAGTTCAAGATGGGTTATAAGGTCGGTAATGGCTGCCCATTTCCTGCGGACTGAACGTGCATTTATGAGGGCGCATTTCAGGTTTCGCTGACTTTGGGGCTGTGCCGCTTTGGGTTTTGCGTAGTGTTGGATTGGTATGTAGATTAAGTGTGGGTTTGAGGCTTGATGTAATTCTGATGATTTATAGTGTGTGCTGCCTTGATATCTTTTTCCTCGGCCTTGAAGGGTTGGAATGAGGTTGTGGTTGGAGGTCGAAGTGAGGGGACCAATGAGTGTGTTGCTAAGAAGGTACAAAATGGTTAGGGCTAGGATGGATATGGCCATTTTGAATTGTAGGGCGCCGGTATATGAGATAGCTAGGTTGACAATATTGGGGCAGCAGTAATTGCATGTATGGGAGATAGCTGGGTTAACAATGCTGGCTATCTTGCGCAACAATAGATAGATACTTTGCACTTCAATGAGGCTAGCTTGTGCGGCAGTAGATGTCTGCACTTTAATGATGGCTATGCAACTGACCTTGGGTACCTTTAGTGTGAATTTTAAATGACTAGGGTACTTTCTATCAATCTGGCTAGCTTAGCGATGGTGTCTAACTTGTGCAACAATGTACTTTTTAGGAATACAATGGCTACTTGACTAAGAGTAGCTAGCTACACTTCAGTGTCCATTAGAAACAACAATAGATTTGTTAGAAAACAAAGCTATTGTGGGGAATGGTTACCTGAGTATTTTAGTTCTTACAGGTATGTCCAGTAATTAGCATGTGCAGTTTTGTGCAGTCTTACATACGTTTTGTGGAGAGCTCAGCGTTCAATACTGCTGCTTGGTTCTGCAGATCGTCCTCAGGTTGCTTGGCTGTTTCTTACCATGGACTGCGATTCTCCGGGGTTGAAGGTGACTTCCACACAGGACCCCACCTAAGGGCCATGCCAAAGGGCCCTCTGGCGAAGCCCTCAGGCGTGGGCCCGACAGGCGCGGGTGCACCTGATGGCGCTCGTAATTTGTAGGCTGCTGAGTGTCCCGATTGGGCGGAGGGAGGCGCTGCAAGGCAGGTTCAAGCTGGCTCAGGCCTGCTCGTCCCCGGTGGGAGAGCTGCTCATTTGAAAGCACCAACTGCAGTAGCAACAGTGAGATGGACCCTCTGATGCCTAACATCTGCAGCCCTTTTGCTGCTGCCTCATCTGGCTGATGTTCTAGCTCAGGAGTTCTCAACCCAGTCCTCAGGACACACCCAGTCAGGTTTGTAGGATAACCACATGAATATGCATGAGAGAGATTTGCATGCACTGCCTCCATTATATACAAAGTTCTCTCATGCAAATTCATTGTGATTGGCCTGAAACTTAAGTTGCTAGTTGTGGCCTAGTGGTTGGGGCAAGCCAGGGGCTCAAATCCTGCCAGAGGACAGCAACCTTGGGCTGGAAGGACTGGGGTTTCTAGTCCCACAGGTGCTCCTTGTGGCCTTGGGCAAGCCACTTAACCCTCTGTTGCCTCAGGTACAAAAACATAGATTGTGAGCCCTTCAGGGACAATGGAAAATATATATATATATACAGTACCTGAATGTACACCACTTTGACTGGTAGAAAAGTGGTATATAAGTCTAGTTAAACAAATAAAGAGGTTGAGAACCCCCTGTTCTAGCCCAAGGTGCAATGGGCTGCATACATCATATGAAATCACCAGGAGGACTAGGGAGAGATGGCCTAATGCTTAGAGCAGTGGACTAAAGATCAGGGAAGCCAAGATTCAAATCCTTCTGGCCTTGGGTAAATCATTGAACCCTCCATTGTCTCAGCTATAAACCTACAGGCCGATGCAGAAAAGTGCCCTGCCATTAGCACAGACAACTACATAGCATTTGCACACAATTTTCTGTGGTAGTGTGGGTGCAGAATGTAGAAAGGGATGTACTGTATGTGTAATCACTGCGCAGATGCCTACATTAATGGCAGCGCACACCACATTTAAATTCATTCAAAATAGATGGTAATAAAGCAATCAGCTATGTGATGCAGACAATGGTATTATTCTGAGCAGAATGATATTGCTCTTGTGCACCACATACAGTGCTGTAGCATTCCAGCACATGCACACAAATGCCTTTCGTGCATAGGATATAGGTGCTACTAATGCTGGCCCCTGTGCACATGTGTGTGGCTGATCATCCTAGTTTAGTGCAGACTCATTCGCATGCTGTTTGCTTAGAGCATCGCTGCACAAAACGTCTGCCCTAAAGCTGTGTTGGAAAAACCTGCGCTGGAGCTTTAGCACTGGGCTCTAGCACAGGCGTTTTGCATTGAGGCCCTAGATTGAAAGCCCGCCAGGGACAGATAAATACTTACTGTGCCTAAACGTAACTTGCCTTCAATTACTGCTGAAAATGCATGAGCGAAATCCAGGGCCGGCTTAACCATTAGGGAAGACTAGGCAGTCATACAGAACAGTGGGCAATTTCCAAATAGCCCATTTACCCAGGCAAATGGCTTTTCCCACACATAAAGAATAAATTAGACTTACCTGCTAATTGTTGTTCCTTGCGGAACTCTAGTCCAGTCCCGGAACCATAGAGTTGTGAACCTCCACCAGCAGCTTTGGAGACTGAACATCTTCATCTCTTTGATCATCCAGCTATATGCAGCCCCAAGGACCGCCCACACATCAGTACCTATTGACAAAGCATACTAAGCAGAGCAACAAATAAGTAGATATAACAACACAGTGGAAAAAAGGATCCTGATCCTAAAGTTCCCACCACTAGCAAAAATTTTTTTTTTCTTTTTCCAATTGCGTAAGAACAACCTCCCGCCTACAGGAAGGCGGACCAGAACGGCCATGGCGACCCTTGTGCAAAACGCATGCAACAAGAGGCGCCACCGCTCACCCCCAAGATTTGACCCCGAAAGGGAACTAAGGCGTGCTGCAAGCAGAGGAGCTCTGATCGAAAGTATAGAGAACAAAAACCCTGGCAGACTCCTATAATGAATGTACCTTCTTGGCTGGCAGCGAGAACAGATAGACAGGGAGGGATCCGGGACTGGACTAGAGTTCCGCAAGGAACAACAATTAGCAGGTAAGTCTAATTTACTCTTCCTTAGCATCCCTCTAGTCCAGTCCCGGAACCATAGAGGATGTAACAGAGCAGTAAATCTCAATGGGAGGGCCTCGCTAGTCCAGCCTGAAGCACCCGAGACCCAAACCGCGCATCCGACGCCGCCTGCACATCCAGACGATAGTGCTTAGCAAAGGTGTGCAAGGATGACCACGTCGCCGCCCGACAAATATCCACCGCCGGTACCAAGCTAACTTCTGCCCAAGACGCCGCCTGCACCCTAGTCGAGTGAGCCCGAATCCCGGCAGGAATCATCCTGCCGCGTAAAAGGTATGCCGACGAAATCGCCTCTTTCAACCAGCGGGAAATGGAAGACTTAGACGCTGCTTCCCCCTTGCGCGGACCGCCAAATGCGACAAATAGGCAATCGGACTTACGGAAGGCCGCCGTTTACCTCAAATACCGACGAAGAGCTCGACGGACATCCAACGCGTGCAAGGAGTTATCCGCGTGCTGGCCCCGTTCCTTGGCAAACACCGGGAGAGACACCCCCTGATTCATGTGAAACGCCGAAACTACCTTAGGCAGAAACGCGGGAACCGGTCGCAATACCACCATGTCGGCAGAGAAAGACAGATAGGGTTCCCTACACGAAAGAGCCTGCAACTCCGAGATCCTGCGAGCTGACGAGATCGCTACCAGAAACACCGTTTTCAACGTCAAGTCCTTCAACGAAACTTGCGCCAAGGGTTCAAACGGCGGAGCCACCAGAGACCTCAACACCAAATTCAAGTCCCACGAGGGCACTAAAGCCCTGTACGGAGGACGCATAAGCAACACCGCTCGCAAGGAGTGCTTCACGTCCGCATGGGACCCCAATAACTGGCCCTGAACCTTGCCTCGAAAACACGCAAGAGCTGCAAGTTGTACCCTCAACGAACTGGCCGCCAGGCCCTTGTCCACCCCTGCTTGCAAGAAGGAGAGGAGCTGAGGAACGGAGGTCCGCAAAGGCTGCAACTCGCAACTCGCGAACCGCACACCAGCTCTCAAAAATACGCCAGACCCGGACATAGGCTAGCGACGTAGACCGACGCCGCGCCCGCAACAAGGTAGCAATGACCTCCGGAGAATAACCTTTGGCTCTCATTCGCTCCCTCTCAATAGCCATGCCGTAAGCGAGAATCGAGCCACCTGAGGCATCTGCAGCGGCCCCTGCCGAAGGAGATCCGGCCGAGGAGGAAGGAGCCACGGATCGGCCACACTCAACCGCACCAGATCCGCATACCAAGGCCGACGAGGCCAGTCCGGGGCAATCAGAACCACGGGACCCGGATGCCGCTCGATCCGCTGTACCAGGCGGCCCAGCAGGGCCCACGGAGGAAAGACATAGAGCAGCCCGTACCTTGGCCACCTTTTTGCCAATGCATCGAGGCCTTCCGACATGCGTTCCCGACGCCTGCTGAACACTAGCAGAGACTCTCCGTACTGGAGAACCGCTGATAAATGGAATGGGAGCATAGATAGCTTCAAAGGCCAGAGTTCTATCTTGCAACCCCTCTCCGCTGAGCTGCCTCTTCCATATGTAAAATTAAACCACATATATCCAAAATGAAGACATTACAAATCTACCGTAAAATCTTATAATTTGGGCAAAGCCAAACTAAACGGGAACATTGTCCATTAAGAAACCACACAACTATAAAATCCTTCCCATGACATAAAGCTTATGGCAGAGCATTCCACATCTGTGGACTGGCCATGGCGCTCACCCAAGCATCTGTTACAACTGTCCAAGAGAGTTATCACCATAATTCCTTCTGACCTGAATATGTTTACAGCAGAACATAGCGCTATAGCACAGCAGCTAAGCCAAAATATTATCCTGCCATATAAACCGACTTTAACGCTTTATAGGACCCTCTATGGATAGCGGAAGGAGAATCTTTTTTTTTTTTTTTTTTTAAGTAGAGGACTCCAAAAACCAAGTTTCCGCCAACTCCAATGAAATCAAAGCAGATCAGCTAAAATTACCTGAACTGCTACTATAGCTTTGCAAGAAGCTACCAGCCCCTGCTGCACCCAGTTGTCCTTCCCCCCTTATCCAGGGGGATGCTGCATTGCAGGAGGCGTTGCCCACCCCCTGCCAGCCTACTGCAGCTGCCAGGGAGCTGAAGAGCAAAATAGAAAGTAGAACCCCTGGAAGCAAACAGTGTCGTGTCCCTGGGATTCAGGCGCAAAAGGTAAAAATCAAAAGTAAAAGCAACAGTGTTAGCTAAAAATGAACAAGGCTATCTCTCACTAAAGCGAGTTTCTCTATCTTTTTGAAATCCCACCGAAGTCCGTGGGACGCAAGCTTTCGAACACAGCCCCTAGCGCTGTGCATTAACCACAACCAGAGAAATGAAATGAAATGAAACCCTGCTCTAGTAATAGATGAGAATTTCCTGGGAAGGGCCTGCTAAGTGTTGCTATGAAACCCACAAGCACCTCACCAGGCCTTCCTGAAGTCAGAGAAATAGCAGTGGAATACACCGACCACCTTGAAAATGGAAGTCTGAGAGGTTGTTGTCTGTGTGAACCTGATGAGTAATATGATTTTGTATTGTACCACTCACCCCCCAGGGATGGGGGCACTGAATATGTGATTCATGAGCAGCGCTGTCATTCGGTGACCTTTAGGGCAGCAGAGCCCGACCAATGATACAGAAATTAAGAGCTTTAAATCTTGGTCATATAAACTGGATTCTCAGACCTTACATCACAGCACCGAGGCTCTGTGGTGATTTCTATCCTGACCTGCAGATAATGGCTGCCTGCACAGTCATAGAAAGGCACTATTGAGTGTACCAGTTGCCCTCCGGTGGCCATAGACCGTAGCACAGGCACTTCCCGGCTGACAGTTTAACTGCCAGTCTATTCTTGTACATCCTAAGGTTTCCTAAACCTGTCCCTGTGAATTTTGGGCAACTGTCACTATAGAATACATAAAGGCACACTTCTAGGCTTTCCCTCCTGCAAACTACAAGTTAGGGCTCTGCCCTTGAACCTAAAAGCTGGCAATTTGCCTAATATCCTGGGCCTGAACAGATGCTCCTCAGAGACATGATTAGGAGGGAAAGAACATGTGGTATCAGGGATCAATGCCAAAACTGCTGTCCTGTTTTTAAGTTCATTCTTATTTATTCTATAAAGAGGATTGACAACAGTCCCCCTTAATGCTGAGGAACCCCCCTGGCCTCAAAAAAAAACTACAAACAAAAGAAACAAACAATCACTAGGCCCAAAAATTTAGCTATTCTGCCTGTTGTCCTCACGCAGGCAGTTCACTGCAACGCTCGCCATGCGGTCCAAATACCTAGCGAGGAAATGGCCACCCCTTCGCCAATGAATTTTGGCGCCAAGAACAGCCGCCGCTGCAAAAATGAGGCCTCAGCAGACCGACAGAACCCGAAGGCCTTACCTGCAGGGCCGAAAGCCACACAGCCTGCTCCTACCTCCTTGAATTCCTCCGATCCTCAAACTGCGCTGATGCGCCTGGCAGCCGCGGCGAGGATCGCTCAGCCGGTTCCACAGACTAAAATTAAATCCTGCAGCAACAGAGAGGCTCAGTCCCACACAGCTTCAGTGTGGCTGTACGGGTCCCGGAGCTTTCTCCCGTACAGTCCAGGGAGAGAGATCCGCACCGGCAAATGCCTGCAGCAAGTGAAAATCACTGACAAGGAGGGAAGACAAGAACTGCTACTAATTTAAAGAACCAGGCTCAAATTTAAAATTACTGTAAATACAGAAATTTGCTCCTAACTCAAGGGAACCAATCCCCGATTGTCAATTAACCAAAGGTAACTGAATTAAAAGCAAAATTAAAAGTAAATTAAAGGTAATAATCAAAGGTAAAATCAGAATTTGTCACACTAAATGCTCCTATCTGTTCCCCCCAAGTGAGCCCAGAAGCTAGGCTCACTATGTCCTCCTGCTGCAAGGAGACTGGACACACTGGAGGCTGATGGGAGATACCAGCAGGCTATATCCAGTGACTCGTCCCCAGGAGGTGCAGAATCCGCAACACTCGGGGGCCGGCTCCTCTTTTGTGGACCAGTGTCTCCCTCCACTGAAAGTGGACGCTTTAAAGCCCACGGCGGGGCAGGACCGAGCCTCCCCCCGCCGGCTGCAAGAGAGCCAGAGCCTCCTGCATGAGAGAGAAAAAGGCGCTCCGGCACCGCAGAAATCCCCGGACCAAGGACCGTCTCTGCCTGCTCTGATGTCCCTTCTGTAGATACAGGTGGGAGATCTGCACTGGAGCCCTCCAGAGGATCCCCCATGCCAGCACCCACAGCAGAACAAGTGGCACAGACTCGGGCTGCCAAATTACTACTTCTACGAATGCCACAGACCAGACACCGAGGACTAGGAGGCATGGCTATGCACACAGCCCTTTGCCAGCAAAGCAGGAACACCTTGCTGAAGCAAACAGAGCAGAAAAAAAAAATCGCGATTTTAAAAGTGCTCAAAAACGCTCCAAATTGCAGGATTAGATAGAGCTGGAGTCAATTAGCTGATATCTGACCAAGAAATGCAAAAACGAAGCTCCTATCCCTAAAAAAAAACACGAAGAAAAACAACTTTGAAAAAAAAAAATCCAAAATGGCCGCCGGACCCGATCCCGCCAAAAAAAGGACCAGAAAAAATACCCAAAAGGTCTAAAACACTCCCCAGAGCTGATTCCAGGCCACCCTGTAGCAGCAGATAAGCATGCAATAAATAAATCCAGGAGTCTTTTCAAGGATCCAAGCCAGTTTAATGTGCACATGGCTCAAGCAATAAGCAATTTCAAAATGGCTGAGCAATGGCTTCTAGTAAAACAACAACTTTTATAGCTTTCTTGTCCATTCTAAGCATAGGCAAACTTTTCATTGGTCCCAGTACCCCTCTCACCCATCTATTGGTCCCGGTACTGATATGGCTACCCAATCGGGACTCTGGTCTGGGCCCAGCACCTGGTTGCCCCCCTTCTAGTCCCAATTACAATGGTCAGTGTCTCCAACTTGTTACTTCTCTCCTCCAAGGTCGCTGAGCTTGTTAAAACATATGGGAAGCAGGGCACTGTAACCTTGCTTTTTGCAGAGTTAATTAATTCCATAGAAGCTGTGCTCTCTTATCAGTACCAATTAGAGCTGTTTTCTGTCTTTTATAAGTTTCGTTTCTGCTTAGCTATGTTCAGTTAAACTGAGTTAAGTTTCAATTCTATGGTGTCATCATTCAGGGGGGTTTTCATTCCTCTGGGCCTAACTACAGGCTTCAGTTACAGGTCAAGCTGCTCAGGCCTGTCTGCTTAGTTCAATTAGCATGGATCATAGGCCGTCGCCTACCACATTCCCCCCTTTGATTATTCTCACCCGCATGTTAATAAGGTGTGAGAATCAAATCACATAATACTAGGTAAAGGTATCACTCTGTGGTATAGGGTAGTAAGTTCACATAGCTAATATCTTTGTAGCTGTCTTACGCTCTACAGTGTTATTAATAACTGAAGTTATCATTTGCAAGCAAAATGGCAAGAAACAAGGGAGCAACAGGCAGATAGTCAAAGTCCATAGTTTGGCAAGAGTGGGAAAAAGAACTAAAGGATTAGAAGGTTCGGTTGCATCTTTGTTGTGCTGTCGTAAAGCTTCTGATTTAGACAGACCAGCTGTCCATCCTTCGTAGTAGATTGTGGTCCAGTCCGAACAAAACACAAACTGTCAACAATGGGGTGGGCCAATACCCACTCACTAGTAGTATTATGTAAATCAGTCTGATTGTATAGGATAGAATAGTTCAGTTCTTGCGTCTCCCAGGGCCACTGATCTCCCATCTTAGTTCCTCCACAATAGAAACAGTCAGAAGTGTGGAGACTAGATGCTATTGCTCCAGTAAGTTCAAGAAACAAGTTCTGGTGGTGGTATGAGGAATTGCAACGGTGGCTTGCATAGCCTTGTAGAAAGTCAAGATCTAGAACAACTTTTGGATTGGAGAGTATACCAATGCAAGTATAGGAAGAATGATAAAACAAGGTCTGAGTGACCTTCGGTCCAGTTCATGTTGTACTTATACAGGCTGCCCAGGGAGATAAGGCAAAAGTCATTTCAAAGCACTCCAAGGCTGCTGCCAAAATAAAGCAATAATAATAATTCATAATGGGCATAGTCTCTGGAAAATTGGTGGAACTGTCGACTTCCACAACAGATAACAGATGTAGGGTTGATTGTAGATCCTCAAGCTTCTGCCGTACGTAGACCTACCAGCTTTTTGGCAGGAGTAGGGCTGTAGATTCCAAAGTATCACTGTCCTCTGGGATGTCTCAATTTCTTTAAATATCATATCATAGTCTCTTAGGCTATTATTGCTTCCTTAGAGCAGTTCACTCTTTAGGAGATCAAAACAGTCTTTTCAGAGTATTTAAACACAGTCTCTTAGAAGATTCAATTTCTTAACACAACACAGTCTCTTTCTGATGATTGCAGGTTTTTTCAGATGCGAGGCTTACCTTCAGATAAACAAACAGTCTTGAAATAGTGCAGTTTCTGAGGGACCAATAAGTCTTAGGTCCGTGGTTGTTGTCGTAGGGTGAGGTGCAATGGAGTCTCAGGATGCTGTACAGTAGTCCAGTGATCAGGTTCAAGAGCAGCTGCTGGCTTCACTTGATTATGATGGGTCCAAGGTTCAAATTCTGCGACTTTTACTGCAGTTGGAGTTGTTGACAGGATGACGACATAGGGTCCCCTCCAATGCAGGGCTAACAGTATCTTTCTCCACTCTTTGATCCACACCGAGACTCCAGGCTTGAAAGGATGCAGGGGTGCAGGCAAATTGATGAGTAATCGATTTTGTACTCAGGTATGAAGACTTCTGCAAAACAGAACTTAAAACCAATAGTTCATGTCTAATAATTTCAGATCCTATCTGTCTCATATCTCCTTTTATTTCCTATACAATAGGCAGGGGTTGCCCATACAGAATCTCAAAAAGGGAAACTCCTAAAGACTTAGCAGGGGCTAAGTATATCCTAAGAAGGGCTATGGGAAGAACCTGGGGCCACTTCAGGTAAACCTCTTGGCAAAGTTTAGACAACTGAGATTTCAGGGTTCTATTCATATATTCTACTTTTCCTAAATTCTGAGATCTATAGGCAGTATGTATCTATTAATATCAATATCTTGGGGCTATACTTAATGGACTTGCTTCCTAAGGTTATCCATCCTCATTCTTTGTACAGGGGCCCATATGCATGCAAGGTTGTAAGGGTATACTTGAAAT
The DNA here is from genome assembly GCA_033557465.1 of Ichthyophis bannanicus. NCBI lineage: Eukaryota > Metazoa > Chordata > Amphibia > Gymnophiona > Ichthyophiidae > Ichthyophis > Ichthyophis bannanicus. The sequence continues at coordinate 176,269,388 of CM066034.1, read as the reverse complement.
CTGGGTACACATTTAGACAGGGCTCTTTTCCTATTGTTAGTGCTCTAGTGAGGACTATCAGTTCAGCTTTCTGTGGTGAAGTTTCTGGGGCCAGGGCTGAGGACTCAACTACCAAATCAGGGGTCACCACTGCATATCTAGCACAACAATGTCCATTGATGATGAAACTGCCTTCAGCCACAAAGAAAGTCTGTTCAGGGTTCTCCAGAGGGACATCAGTCAAATCCAGGTGGCTTGAGAATACAGTGTCCATAATTTCTAAACAGTCATGATCAGGGGATCAAGACCAACTGATAACAACATAGCAGGATTGAAAGCTTGACTGACCCTTCAGTTGTATCTGGGGTTTTCACACAACATACTCTAATATTTCAACATTCATAGATTTGTTAGCTAGTAATTTCCTTTGTGAAGGGATTTTTCTTTTAGTTTTTGCTTACTAGGAAGGCTGTAGCTGTAACAGCTTCTCAAATAAGGTCCAAGAGATTGAGTCAACACTCCCAGAACATTTCCTTGCGACTCATGAACATAGAGACTGTAAGGTTTTCTGGACATCTGGTAGACCCAGAATTGGTGACAACATCAGAGTGTTTTTTTCAAAGATCAAAAGACTGCATCCTGTTCAAGTCCCCATTCCTCTGGAGACATTTCCATTCCTTTGATAGCTTGATACAATGGTTTTTTTTCTCTAGCAGCGCAAAATTGGGGATCCATATACAACATACTCTGTGGCACCCAAGAAGGCTCTCACTTGCCTCCTGGTGATTGGAGTAGGAATACTGCATACAGCTGCTTTGCGTTCTGGTAAGGGTTCCAGGCGTCGAATTCCGCTGGACAACTGGAATCCTAGGTATTTAACTTGTTTGACATAATTATGCTTTGGCTCTTGAGACTTTGTATCCAGCCTCATTAAAAAGGTGCAAGAGTTCACTGGTGGCTGGTGGACATTCACTTTCTGAGTTGGTGGTTATGAGCAAGTTGTCCACATATTGAAGTAGAATTTTTTCTTTTTTTTTTCTTGAGTTTCTGGATAACTTGTCAAATCTTTTGCTGAGTGAGGCGAGTTCTTGAATTCTTGAGGTAATCTTGTCCAGATGAGTTGGCCCCGCCTCCTTGTAGTGGGGTCTTGGGCTAAGCGTATACAGAAAAAGGCATCTTTTTAAGTCCAGAATGATGAAATGTATAGCTTCAGCAGAGATCAGTTCCAAGAGAATATAAGGATTTTGGTACCACTGGTTGTATAGTTTCAGCTGCATCATTCATTCTTCTTAGATCCTGCACTGGGCGGTAATCACCTGTCCCAGGCTTCTTGACTGGCTTGAGGGTGACAATGGCAGGGGCTATGTTCTTCGCTAGGCCAGGTGGATTATCTTCTGCCCATCCTCCAGGTGGGGCTATGAGGTTGGTAAGTGTACAGCTTGTTGCTTTGGATGCAGGTGAATAGAACCGCCATTCTTCTTCTTGGGGACAGTTTGAGTTTCATTTTTTTCTTCCTTCAACAGAGGATATCTGTGCTTGAAGCTTTGCAAGCAGATCTCGGCTCCAAAAATGGAATAGGGCATTCAGGCATATACAGGAACTGGTACATTATTATTATTATTATTTTTTTCTAGTTCACACATGTGGTTCTGCAGAAAAGGCTTTGCGAGAAAAACACAGGGGCTACTGGCTTTAGTATTCTGCTCCTGTATCCCCCATAAAAGTCCATATATTGGTCCCCTATTTTTCAGACTGACTCCTGGGGACCCAGGGAAACTGGAGAGTCCGGTCTTGCCTAGTCTTCATCCATGCTGTAGCCCTCTTCGGCTGCCACTCACGCTATAGCTGCTTCACTCTCGTGCTGAAACACTGTGCTTGGTTTATTGTTTTATGACTTTGCAATCAAGTACTCCCTCGGGAGTCAAGATACGGGCATTCACTTCTCTAATGTCCTTCTTTTTCTATAATGGGCGTACTCACACCCAGTTTTTCACTTCCTCTGTTCCTTCGATTAGGATAATCTCCTCACATCATTCAACTAAAATATCATTCACTTTCTCTGTTACATTTATTTTCACAATTCACACACCCTCTGATTAACTTTCATTTAACCATTATGCCCGCAAATTCATCCAGTTCTTTGCAATTTCCGTTCATTAGTTCAATCAAGTCCTAAAACTTCTCAGTGTATAATGCAGTTTTTTTCAGTTCTAAACAAGTCTGGTCAGCTGACTTTCACTTCTAGTCCGGAGGGGGTGGACATTCCCCTGTTGCAGAGGTGGCTAGCAAACTACTTGGGAATCTGTAGGGAGAAGTCATCCCCCCTCCGCCCCCCCCCCCCCCTTGTTCCAGGCTCTGCCCGGGATGATGGCAGAGCTCAGGGAAATAAACAGGCAGGATTTTTTTTTTTTTTTTTTTAAACATTTAACCAAGAATCCTATATAGGGGAACTATTCTCTGTACAATCTGATAAACACGGGAAACTACGGGGCCATGAAGTAACTCTGGAATCTGCATGGACTCTGACCCCCCTTCCTCCCCCCATGGTGACGTAGTTAACAACAGACAGAAGGCGGTCTGTCAGGCTGCATTTTCCTGTGACTAGGCATAATAATCTCATTCTAAATAAATACAATTTAGATAAATTCCTTCAAATATAAAACTATTTTTTTGCAACATGTTATAAACAACAATCCCAACAGAGAGAACTATTACGTATGGCTGGAAGAAACTAGCTGCCAGCCGTAATCTGCACTTAAGGTGAATAACGTCTCTGCAAAAGATTACAGTTTAGGAAGGAGATATTCAAAAGACATTCCGGATACTTTTTTCAATAAAATACAGTACACCTTTCCCTATTTTTTTTAAATACAGAAAAGCTAACTGATTTGTTCATTAGTAACCAGCACAGAGGGGAAGCATGCATTCAAATGACTTATACTCATTCATAAAAAGATAAACTTTGTTTTTAAAACTTTTGGTTAAACAGAGCTAGTGAAACCAGAGAAAAAACTAATTATAAATTCATCACGCTTCGATTAAATGAAGAGACTTTTCAAATCGGCAGTCCCTTTTCATTCCTAGGAGAAATCTCCTGCAGTCTCCAGCTGTCTCTCCAGAACCTTTTTTTATTTTTTTTTATTTTTTTTAAGGATATGTGGAAGCCACACCCCTCTGCTCGCGGGGAAACATTTGAACTGTGCTCATAAAAAGAGACTTCTCATTCACATGGACAGAGATGCCAGAAAAAAACAATTTAAATCAATGTTAAGTCGTGATCTAATTACTTTGTAGATCAAAGGAAAAACAAAAACAGTTCTTTATCATTTCCTATTTAAACTGTTTCAGTGCTTACTGAAAATTTGAACATACAGCCGACAGAAATTCCTCTCACTTGGTCCGCAACCCATAAGGGATTAATACAAACTTAATCCTTTTCAGGCTAAACCCAAAAACTATCGGGACCCACAATCCTGACTAAACATTCTTATTAAATGATAAATAAATGATATATTACATAACCACAGCAGAAGGAACAAAAACATATTAAATAAAACAGGTACAATTTGCCTGAAATAAGCACAAACTACCAGCATTGAGGTTTAAGCCTGCACAAGATTAGAAAGACGACACTAGACATTCTTTCCTTCAGACACGCCCCCTGTCAGTTTTTCACACTGCAGTAGAAAAACTAACTGGGTCAGACCAGCTTTTTGATTTCTAAAATTGACTGTAGGTGTTTTGGGTCTTCATTCTGCTCTATTAATACAATTTCTTAATCAGTGAACTGTCACAAATTACTCAACAGAATAATCTCACATATATAACAAAAGGGAAACTCGCAGTTTCAACAGATAGCAAAAATCAAATACACAGGACGGACAATACACCAAACGCTTCATCCGTTTCGCGACCTAGACGCAGTCACCCGACTAGGAACTGCGCTAGTCCAGAGTCCACTCTGCTTGGTCCGTGCTGCCAGACCTCTCATTCACACTTCATTCACACAATCATGCTAGCAACGTATCTCAGAATGCATTCCTTTCTATCTATTCTGACTAGTCTTTTTCCCAATTACAAAAAGGATGAGGGTTTCACCCGGCGAATTCCCATGCGGGGTTACTCGGCCCTTCCTTGAGAGGTGATCATGCTCTCTTACCAATTCCCAATATCTCGAGATTACAAATTCCAAGTTCCTGTCTGTTCTGACTAGACTAAATCATGATTTTTTTTTTTAAACAGCTGTACCTCGCGAATACTCATGCAAGGATTTTCAAACAAAGACTTAAGTCTTACCAAACAAGAAGGACGATGGCTTCACCTCGCGCATACTCATGCAAGGTTAATAGGACCGTCCTTGAGAGGGGATCAGTGCTCTCATTACCAAATTCCAAATTCCAAGTTCCAAGTTCTCGAGATTACAAGTTACAAGTTTCAAACTGCAGTTCTAACTCATCTGTCTAGACAGGTTTTCAAAACTATACTTACCAGATCTGGTTCCCAAGCTTCTGAGTTGGATCCTGGACTCCCCCGGGTCGGAAGTGTTAGCCAGCTGGACTCAGTGCCTGCCGAGGCCAGGCAGAACCCCCTCCGATACAAGAGGATCGGTGGGCCCAGGGAGATTCCCCTGCGTCGGATTGGCATGGTTCCAACTGGACCAAACCTCAAGGCGAATTACGTGGATTTATTCACTTGAACACTATCCACCACTCGCACTTCTCGGCCAACGCACCAAGAATGTAGCAGCAGATAAGCATGCAATAAATAAATCCAGGAGTCTTTTCAAGGATCCAAGCCAGTTTAATGTGCACATGGCTCAAGCAATAAGCAATTTCAAAATGGCTGAGCAATGGCTTCTAGTAAAACAACAACTTTTATAGCTTTCTTGTCCATTCTAAGCATAGGCAAACTTTTCATTGGTCCCAGTACCCCTCTCACCCATCTATTGGTCCCGGTACTGATATGGCTACCCAATCGGGACTCTGGTCTGGGCCCAGCACCTGGTTGCCCCCCTTCTAGTCCCAATTACAATGGTCAGTGTCTCCAACTTGTTACTTCTCTCCTCCAAGGTCGCTGAGCTTGTTAAAACATATGGGAAGCAGGGCACTGTAACCTTGCTTTTTGCAGAGTTAATTAATTCCATAGAAGCTGTGCTCTCTTATCAGTACCAATTAGAGCTGTTTTCTGTCTTTTATAAGTTTCGTTTCTGCTTAGCTATGTTCAGTTAAACTGAGTTAAGTTTCAATTCTATGGTGTCATCATTCAGGGGGGTTTTCATTCCTCTGGGCCTAACTACAGGCTTCAGTTACAGGTCAAGCTGCTCAGGCCTGTCTGCTTAGTTCAATTAGCATGGATCATAGGCCGTCGCCTACCACAACCCCAAGGCCTCCACCACTGCCTTTAGAAAGAAAAAACTTCAAACTCTACTCACCCACACACAGGAGTGGAGGGGGGGTCAAAACACTGAGAGTGCTGTCCAGCGTGCCTGTCACAATCTCTGAGTAGCAGTTATCAGAGTCAATAACAGAGTAATAACCGCTCAGGGCAGCTCGGGGAACCCCTAAATCAGTCAGGGGACCCTCAGAGCCTACTGGTGTATTCAATTGCTGCCTGTAATTGTCTTCAACCTTCTCCTCACCCACCAAGGGGGTTAGGTAGAAAGGAGACCTGTGTCCTGTGCAGCTCCCCTGCTTGTTTAACCTATGGGGAGACTGACAGAGAGAGACAGAGAGAAAAAAACAGATTAGAGAAAGACAGAAGGGACACAGTCAAAGATTTCCTCCACAGCAGCAGCCCAGCACCTAAATCTAGAAAATAATAAAACACTAAAGCTCTGCTTATTTGTTCCTAAGGAGCCCAGTTCTGGGCTCTGACTTCCAAGCTGCTTGGAGACTGAGATACTGATGTGTGGGCGGTCCTTGGGGCTGCATATGGCTGGATGATCAAAGAGATGAAGATGTTCAGTCTCCAAAGCTGTTGGTGGAGGTTCACAACTCTATGGTTCCGGGACTGGACTAGAGGGACGCTAAGGAAAAAGACTTTTATAAAATTACTAAAGTGGTTATGCACATGGAAGTACATGCAGCATAAGAAGATGTGTACTTTTATGAAACTTGCAGGTAGGCGTGTTCTGGTGCAGAGTTAGGACAGCACAGGCAGAGTCATGATTTACGCTTGTATTTTATGAAATATTTCCTTACACACATACATCACACACAAACATGTGCATTGCTTCCGAGTAAGTGTAAATGTTTGTGGTTTCAATTTAGCAGCATTGTAACTGAGATGAGAACTGTATCTGAAATTAAAAAAAGCATGCAACAAGCGCAGAGGATCTCTAAGGGAGAGGAGGGGATTGTAGAGCTTGGTATTTGGAATGGATGGGTAGACTGGTTAGGTCATTTAAAGCCCAATATTCAAAGGATTTATGCACTTAATTTTGAGACTTATGCTCCTAACTTGGCCCCTTTGAAAATTTACTAGGGCTGATACCTAAATATTTTTTTAGATTTCTCTAAACTCCTAAATTTAGGAATGTAAAAGGTGAGTGGCAAAGGGGGCAGATTTAGGGCAGGGAAGAAAGTTAGGTGCCTAGGTGAATGAATGGCAGGCCTAAATTTAGGAGCATAAATTTTAAGCTCCTAAATTAAGATGGTTAGAGCACGGGCTTGGGAACCAAGAGACCAGGGTTCAATTCCCACTAGCACTCCTTGTGGCCTTGGGAAAGTCACAACCCTCCATTGCCTCGGAAGAAAGGCCTGGCAATCTACTTCTGGTCACACTGCCAAGAAAACGCAGGGGCTGCTGGGTCACCAGGAGTCAGCAATGACTTAAAGGCACAATCACACACACAAATTAAAATGATTTTTCAGTTAGGCTCCTAAATGTGGATGAAAATAGGGCATAAATTTGGGAGCCTAACTTGGGAGTCAAAATTTAGAAGCTCAGATTTTTTTTTTAATATTAGGCCCATAGGTCCTGTTATTTAACGTGATGAATGTGGTTAGCAGACCTGGTAACCATGTTAATCGCCTTGGTATGGTTAATGCCACTGAATATCCATGGTTTCTGCCGCTGCACAACCCGATGCCAGCCGGCTAGCGTCAGAGCAGGGGCGGCACGCAGTGATAACCAGGTAGCGGCGATATTGAGCCACTGCCCAGTTACCACAGTGCACAGAAAGTGAGCCACGTTAAAGGCTGGCCTAACTTTCACCACAGAAGCTAACCGGGCAGTGGCTGACCATCGCCACTGCCCGGTTAGCTTAATCAGCTAGATATGACCCCGGCATTGAATATCCGTGTCTACAGTGGTGGCAGTAGAAAACTGCTGCCGCTGAATATTGGGCCTAGAGTCTTTAACTGACGTCATTTTCTATGTTTTCATATGGATAATTTCTGTCTGTTTACTCTAACATTTCATTTAGTTAAAACAAGAAGTCCAATTATGTGTTTTTCTAAGTTGTGGGAGGAATGATTGTGAGTGTTAAGTTTAGTTTTTTATATACTACCTTTCATGATATCAAGGTGGTTTACATTGAACAAACTGAAATTACATTGAACATGGCATTATAACTTGGAGATAACTATTTTACAGGGGGTAATGGAGGGTTAAGTGGCTTGCGCAAGACCACAAGGAGCACCTGTGGGACTAGAAACCCCAGTCCTTCCAGCCCAAGGTTGTTGTCCTCCAGTGGGATTTGAACCCCCAACCTTCTGGTGTGAGGTAACTTGCCCTAACCACTTGGCCATACCAAATTCTTAGGGGGGGAAGGCAGGTTAAGGTCCTGAAAGGTAATTGTGAGGGGGAATTTAGAGTTGAAAATTCATCTAGGGTACTCAATATCCTTATTTATCCCCCACCCCAGCCAAATCTTTAATATTTCTTGTAACCCATTCTCCCCTTAAACAGCCAGTATAATAAAACAAAAGGAGTGTGTTCAAGTTATTTTAGTTAACTATCAACAGGAGTTTAAAATGTATGCCGAGAAAAATATTTCAGCATGCTCCACTCTCACAGAACATTACTCTTAGCTCTAATACTCAGGTCAGTGTGAGTTACAGCAAGCACGCAGCTCTCTATAATGCCAGGAACCAAGGAAAGGCTTTGTGCAGGCTGTAAAATTCCATACATACATCTCTCTAGGGCTCATGTGAAAACCAGATACAGGTTTTCGGAAAATATGATGCCAGCTTTTTCCTCTTCTCTGCTGGCTTAAAAGCACAGCAGAGCAGATGCATGAAAACAGGCCTCATTCCAGAGCAGCACTAAGATCAAACAGTGCTCTGCCCTCCAAGGCCCCCTCTTCCAAACAGAAGCTTTTACTTCATATGAACAAATGTCAGACCTCTTAAAGTTCTCTTGTACCCATTTTGCATGTTAGATGCCTTTGAATTTATAGATGGCCACCAGAAATACAGCCTCCAGTCTATCAGAATTGCCCAGACTGTTGCAAATAATTATAGCACCTCTATAGTGCCCACACCCACACATGTACATAGGTGAGCATGAATTCTCATATATGCAAGTAAGTGTGCATACACATATACATGCACACTCTCACTTGCACACATGCATACAGATGCATCCACCCTCTTGTATGCACATACATACACACGCATGCATGCTCACACAGCTTGCACCAGCTGCAGCAGCAACAGCAAGGTGGACCCTCTGTCACCTATCATCTGCGGCCCAACAGCTGCTGCTTCATCTGCTTGATGTTCTAGCCCAGGGTGCAGTGGGCTACATATGTTACTGAAATCACCCAGAGGGCCGCGGAGCTGGAGGTCCCCCTTGCAGATTGGCCTCTTGGTGATTTGAAATGCTGTAGAAAAGGAGGCTGGGGGCTGCTTTCCCAAAGGTATGACAGATAAAATATTAGTAAGAATAGGGCCAATATTCAACATATATTTAGCCACTGAGTGGAGAGCAATTTTCAGCACAGAGAATTAACCCATATTGCCTCCATTCTGTTTGTATCCTTTCAGACGCTACATAGAAAACCAAATATGCTGCTTTTTCATTGGCAAAGCAATACTACGTTTAAATCTTTCTACATTTATACCGTGGTTGCACCAGCTGGAAATCTCACTCTTTGGACTCCAATCTCACTTTCTGAGATGCTAAGTTGCATGCTTTGGGATGATTCATCATTTGCATCTCTATACCTAACACCCCCCCCCCCCCCGCCTCCCGGCACCCCTATAACCAGTTAAACTTTAGCCAGACAATTTCAAAAGCAAAGATTTGTCCAGTTCCCCAAATCAACCAGACAAATCTTTTGAATAGTGGCAAAACAAATACACAGTAAGTGTGACCATCGGGCACGTACCCAGCAAACCCCAGCAGTTAGCGCATGATCCAGCATCAGAATCAGTGGCATGACTAATGCAAGTGCACCTAATGACATCAATAATGATATTGCTACATGCACTCATGCTAAATGCCATATTGCCGCTGAGTGCATGGCAATTGCCCTCACGCTAGTGGCAATGTGCTCTTGATGACCACACTCCACCTCTAACCCACCCAATTTCTTCCCTAGTGCATGATGGCCACTTACCATGCTTTTTAGCAGCCAACAGCTGACATGCGCATGCTTTATCATTCTCAGCTGCTGGTTACCGCATGCTAAAATGCGTACTAACTGGCTAGCGGCCCCTTATTCTTTCTACTCTAAAATCCTCACTGCAAACTGTCCTGAATATGTTGCACACATAACATAGTACATGTTGGCAGCTATATAGGGTTGTGACTTCTGCTCCATGCAGGTTACATCCCACTTCATTCTGTTTAGGATTGCAGCTGCTGTTCCCTACAGGTTACCCCCTTACCTTTTTGAAAGTACATTATAAAAATTTTACTGCTGTTTTGGGCTGAGCTGTTTAAAGTCGTTATCTGATTGCTTAGTTAGTCTCCTCAGAGCCGGCACTACCATTAGGTAAACTAGGTGGTCACCTTGAGCGCCAGCCCTCCATGGTGACCGTTGCTGCTACTGCCTGCCCTCACCGGGATGTGCAGCAGCAGCAATGCATCTAAAATGGCAGCGTTACCTTAAACTCTGATGCTGCAGTGCTGCTTTCACCCCTTTCCAATTTCAGATCCTGTTTGCATGGCAATTTCCACACCCATGCAAACAGGAAGTGAAATCGGAAGGGGTGGAGGCAAGAACAACATCAATGCCATTTTAGATGCATTGCCACCGCCGCGTGTCTTGGTGAGGGGTGGCAGTGGCAGCAATTGGAATTGGGGCTGAGCAGAGGAGGTGCAAGGGAGGTGGTTTGCCTAGCTCGCCTCATACCCTTGCTCCAGCTCTGAGTCTCCTCTTGCCATTAAAAGGTCCTTTGTGTTTATCCTACACCTTTTTGAATTCCATTACCATTTTTGTCTCCTCCTTCTCCTTTGAGAGCCCATTCTATATATATGCTACCCCTTCCGTGTAAGATTATTTCACATATTCCTTATTCTCACATTTTCCAGAACTAATAAAATGACCCTAAACTGCTGGGCAGAACAAACTTTTGCATTCTTGTCTCAAAGCACATACTAAAACTCTCAGTTAAGATCCATGGTGGAATCAAATAACTGGGGAAGGGGCTGCCCATGTGTGCATTTGGGAAGCTGGATGAATCTCCTTTTTCTGGACATATAAAATGAAAATATCCAATTGTAAGTTGTTACTAACACAGCAGTGGCAAGAAATGTTTTAGCACTCACTAAGCATGAAAAATTCAAGTTCAAAATTAATCAGACCTCATCCCCTGCAGATTTTCCAACAAGGACTAATTTCAATTTTTTTTTTTTTACTTTGAAGAAATAACAAAACTCAAGCTTAATGGTGTCAGTTTCATTACACTTAAAATATGTGTGTAATAAAGAGACATTGAAAAAGAGACTGGTTTCTCTTCACTTCTGACCAGTTCAAACTAAAGGGCCCGATATTCGAAAGGCATTTACATGGTTTACAGCCCAGTAAACCATGTAAATGCCTTAAATGGGGATATTCAATGGCACTTACATGGTTAGTGCCATTGAATATCCCAAGCTCTCCTCTACACGCCCCGATGCTATCCGGTTAGCAGTGGGGCGTGTGGGAGGCATTCCGGGGCAGAACAGAGGTGGAGAATGGCGCTAACTGGGCAGCAGCGATATTGGATGCTGCCCATTTAGCGATCTGTGCCTGAAAAATAGATGAGGAAAACCCTCACCTATCTTTAAGGACAGGAGCTAACCAGGCAGCATCCGATATTATTGCTGTCCGGTTAGCTTCAGCGGCTTCCGGCTTTTGTGGTTATCACTGGATAATCAATGCTGTTTAGAGGTTGGCAGGGAGGGCTATGCACCAACGAGGCACATAGCCCTTCGAAGATCCGAACAGCTGAAAATCGAGCTCAAAGGACCCAATATTCAACAAGGTGCTGAGGTCTGCCATACCCACAGAAGGTTACCTGGTCAGGAAAAGTGCATGAATCGTGAGTCAGCACTGACAAAATGATGGGCAAGCAATGAAAATGCAGCACAAACCAAGCACAGTGGCAGGCACCCACCGCAGCAATGACGGATAAGCACAAGGTGCATAACCCGGGCACGGCACCGAAGGCAGAGGCAATACCTGTGTATGTGGCCACAACAACAGTGGCTAGAGATGCACGATGGACCGTGGTCTGAAACCCATGTATCACCTGACCGGCGTACCTGAGCATAGATGACACCATCACACAGGCCTGTGGGCTGCCTGTACAGGAGCCCTCTGTGGCCGGGGAGACAGACACCAGTGGCATGGCACAAGGAGAAGCGTGAACTTTCCCGGGTGAGAGCGAATGCCTCGTCTGCTCTGTGCTGCAGCATGAGGGGGTCCTCTACCCCAGGGGAGGGGGCATCACCCAAATATGAGGCTGGCAACAGTCCTATGAAGGGGAATCCAACTCCAGCTGCACAGGTAAGGAGGCTACAACAGGTGGGGGGGGGGGAGGGGCTGAGCACCATGCTAGGCAGACACACCCTGAAGGGTAAAGCTATGTGTCTGCACAGGGAGACTGGGCATGATGCCAAGACAGATGCTGATGACTGCCCTACTGTGTGCCTATCAGGAGGTGGGGGTGGGGGATGTGCCATGCATCGGTACAGGTGCCAGCCCCGAATGCCTGCAGCAGGGAGCATACCCACACATAGCAGGTGGTGAGGGCATTGCACCCCCTGGTGGTGGCTGGTAGCAATGCCACAGGGCATACACAGCAATGGAAAAGCCCGGTGCAGGAAGTGCTATGAAAGGGCTGAGCACTGCAGGGGACACAGGCAGCCAGTTTAGATGCCCTGAACATCTGCCCTACCCCCTAGCCTCTCTGCCCTGATGTGGAGGGACTGGAGGCAGAAACCACACATGTGGTGCCTATACATCCCTGCAAGCAGCTCTGCCACCACAGACACGTACCCAAGGCTGTGCCCCTGCCCCTAGGAAGGGCATGTCACCAGACCATTGCAAGATACAGGTACGCACAGCAGGCAAAATGGTAGTGGCCAACTGAGCACGTCCCCCCCTCTCTCCCACAGGGAATATGGAGTATGCCGGACACTGGAGACCCTGAAATGCCACTTCAGGATGCTGCGCTGGAAGTGACCCAACCATATCCAGAGGATAAGGGAGTGGCTGGCTGCTGAGGAAGGTCAGTGGGGTACACAGTGGTGCCCAGCAGATGCAGGGGGTGGCAGCTAGGGCTGCAAGACTTGTGCAGGCAGATTACCTGGTGGTGGACACTCCCAATATGCAATGATGGGATTGGGCTGGGGCAGCTGTGCCATCCCCCAGAGCCACCAGTCAGCCTGTGCACCAGCCAGCACACATGATGTGCAGGTGTGCATGAACCTGGCTGAGACATGGCACATAAGGGCAGTACAGGGGCACATACCCCCAGCCGAGGCTGTAGGGGCACATGCTTGTGCTGCTACCCATGTGCACCTAGTGACTGGGGGGGGGGGCTGTCAGGGCAAAGCCCAGCATGTGAGGGAGGGAACAGAGCAGGTTGGAGGTGGGCAAAGAGAGGGTGCAGTGTGCAATGTGGTAGGGGCAGGCTCCTGTGGGCTGGTGCAATATGGTGGGGGCAGGCTCCTGTGGGTGAGTGATGCATGTGTCGGCCTCCCCAGGGGTGTACCAGTCTCACCCCAGGGCCATGCCAGTGGGTACCAGTAACCCTCCCTCCATCCCTCCCCTCTCCCCACAGCTGGCTCCAGGGCTGCCCAGGGGACTGCTGTGATACTACACCAGCCACCCAGGAGTGGTTGGGCCACAGCAGGTGAGTGGAGCAGCAGCAACAGTACCACCAGTGGCAGTGATGAAGAGAAGATCTCACCATCATCAGCAACAAGTGTTACTGCATCTGAGGACACCACAATGGAGGAGGGGGGCAGCGAGGGGTCCATGGCACAGTGGGAGGAGGGGGGTGTCAGAGGAGGAGGTGGGATCAGAGGACCAGGGGCAGGATGGGGAGGCAGAGGTGGGAGCAGAGGGGGTGGCAGGGGGGACACAGGAACCACCCACCAAGAGCCCCAGATGTGATTTCATGGCACAGGGCACAACCAGCAGGCAACCGGCAGGGAGGCCAGAGGCAGAGTTGCACCCCCCAGCAGAACTCCATAGCCCACAGATGCACCCACCAGTTGATCAACCAAGGGGCCAAGTACCCATTGCATGGCACAGCACAGGCCAGGAGAGACCTGGAGCAGTGCTGGAGTCCACCTCCCACAGCTGGGGTCCTCCACAGCCACCCCAGCACCCAGGGGCAAACCCTGGCCATGTCACAGCCAGACCCACAGTGCACCACAGTGCCAGACCCACAGTGCACCACCCCCTCGCCCTGGCTGCCCTGGTGGCAGAGATGTGCCTCCTCAGGGAAGAGATACGTACCACAGTGGAGACCATCAGCAGACACCTAGAGGCCCTCACAGCAGCTGTGTCAGGGCACAGGCAGGGACCCATTGCACTATAGGGTGACCCCCTGTCCTGTACGCCCTGGGCATGGGCGGGTCACAAGGAGTCTAAAGTGCACCAATGTCTGCCGCTGTTGGCAAGATTGTAAATATGTTGATACAGTTGTCAAATAAATGCTTCCATGTTTGTAAGCAGTGTCATCCAGTTTGTGGGGGTAGGGCAGCATGTGTGTGTGGGTGGTGTGGGGTCCAGGGAAGGAGGAACAGGGGTCCATGGGCATGGTGAAAAAGGGACTACAGTAGTTGAGGTGGAAGGTCAGACCGAAATGGCCATTCTGTGCAGGTATGGCAGACGACACAACACAGCGGCGCAGCACATGCAGAATGTCCCTGGACTGCAAAGGCACACCATCAGGGTGGTGCACGCCACAGTCACTATGCTCGCCTATAGTGCATGCGGGTATCGCAGTCTGGGCATCTCTGCACGCCTATCATGCCATCACTCTGTCCTACGGTGGCATGGCATCCTACGGTGGCAAGCCATAATGCAGATATTCATAACATCTGCACCCAAGGGCCTACGCGCGTACCAGATATGCCTTTGGACAGGGCATGGCCCCGCTGCATGCTCTACCCGCATATGCATAAGAGGACCTAGACGACTAAGCGAACGCTGCCTTATCGCATTGCTGCTTCACAATGGCTGACAAGGCACCGGCAGTAGCAAAGCACATGAGGAAGGCTAATTTCACTCCTTCTGAGACAGCCATGGCCATGGGGCTCATCCTGCAGCAGCACATCACCCTCTTCACAGCTGAGGATGCCAGCAGACAGTGTGGCGGGACATCACAAACAGGGTCAATGCGGGACATCACCACAACCGCAATATGGAAGACCTCAAGAAAAAGTGGCATGTGGTCCATCATGTGATGAAGGAGAAGAGGGCTAGCAAGATGACACCCGTACAGCCTCACCCCACTGGAGGAGCAGGTGCTGCAGTATGTGGAGGAGGTTGCCACCACATGGGTTCCAGGTTTCGACAGCTCTACAACAGACACACAGGGGGGTGAGTAGGGGTGCCCCATAGCACAGATGTGGCTGAGACAGCCATGTCTGTATCCCCACCATGCCTCTGTCTGCCCAACCCATGCCTGTCTGTCAGACCGCAAGTGCTACATGGGATGGGTACAGTGTTTGCCGTGCACTAGCTGCCAGTACTGTGATGGACTGGGTGCTATCCCTCTGGCCATGACAGCATGCCATATCACTAACCTATGTCACCTTTGCTCTCCCACAGACCCACCAGCTACACCGCCTTCACAGCCTAGGATTGATGCACCGGGGAAAGCCTCACAGCCCACCATGGAAGATGCCAGTGACCAGCCAGGGTGCAGCATGGCCCTTGATGCTGGTCCACCAGCCAGCCATGCAGAGTAGCCCACTGTGACTGCCAGTGAAGAGGGACTGTTGTGTTCACCAGCCAGTGTGGGGGGGCGGGCCAGTGTGACCGCCAGTGTTGTGGGGCCAGCTGCAGATGATGCACCACTTACCGAGCTACAGTTCGCCATCCTGGAGGAGCCTGTATGTGCAGGGAGCAATGACCTGGACCAGGAGCTACAACAGGAGGCTGCACGCCTGGTGGCAGGCACTGAGGGCATTCTGTCTAAGCTGCAGAGCATCCGGAGGACCTTCAGACTGCAGAACAGGCCAAGGAGGTCAAGCGTGAGGAGTTCTGGGACTACAGACAGCGCGTGGAGTGGCACATGGAGGGGCACCTGCAGCTGTGCGAGAGATGGCAGCATACCAGGCATCCATAGCTGGCTCCATGCGCAGTTTGGTAGGCCTCATGCAGGAACAGGGTGTGGGTGCTGGGGCAACCAGTGCAGCTGCACAGCCACCTGCAAGCCAGGGTGGTGACACTGCTAGCAAGTCCTCTGACAATGCTCCACTGCAGTGCAGTGTGCATGTGGGCAAGCGCCCATGGCCAGCAGGGAGCCATGAGAAAGGGGGTTCACAAGGGGGAAATAAAGAATACTCTGACAAAATGGATGGTAATGGGCACTTTATTGGGTCCTTCAGTACACATTACATGGTACTGGGCACATAATTGGTGTTTGTGTATGTACAACTCTGGTGTTGGTGCACGGCAGTCACCTCAGAAGATTTCCCGTATCACCCGCAAATGGTGGGCCAGTGCCCTGGCCTTCTGCTGGCTCTCGGGCTCGGCCGCATCACCTTCTGCTGCCTCTGTGGCCTCCCACTCCACATCTGCTGGCTCTGGGTCCAGCACTCCATGCATCCGTGCCAGGTTGTGGAGTATGCAGCATGCAGCAGATATCTGGCATACCCATTCCGGACTGTAGAGAGTTGGCCACCACTCCTGTTGAGGCACCAGAAGCAGCTCTTCAGCACCCCGATTGCAAGCTCCACAACCACCTGTATCTGCTGGTGGGTGCTATTATACCGCTCCTCCTGCTGACTTCTGGGGTGGTGCACTGGAGTCAGCAGCCAGGTTCTCAGGGGGTACACACGGTCACCTGTAGGGGCAATGTGAGCTGTGAGCATGTGCATCAGAACATACATTGGGTATGGTCTATGAACTGCTGTGGACGGCGTGCAGTGGTGCTCATGTGCTACATGACATACAGTATACATCTATCATCACCTATTTGCAGCACCCATAGCATCAGACTGCAGGAGGCATCCATTCTGGGCCTTGTTCTGGGGACCACACATGTGCACACTCACCTAGCAGCTTCGCATCTCCAAGATGACCATCGGCTGCTGCCTGTCCCAGGCCGGACTGTGCAAGGATGAATGAATCATTGCAGGACCCTGGGTAGCAGGCACATACATCTGTGAAGGCCATGTTGGCATCCATAACGACCTGCATGTTCATTGATGTATACCCATGCCTATTCCGGTATGCCCTCTGCTCCAGCCATGGTGCCCGCAGTGCAATGTGGGTGCAGTCTATAGATTCAAGCACCGATGGGCAACCAGCAACACTGTAGTACACCTGCATGGGACTATGAGATGGCACATCCTCTACAACAGGGCCCTGGTGAATATTCCGATGCACTGGCGGAAGTGGGCTGCGTGATTCCAACAGTCACCCCTATCACATGCTGGAAGCTGCCAGTTGCAAGGAATCCCAGGTCAGTGGTCACCATCACAGCCACCGGCAAGGCCTGGCTTCTGGATGTGGTGGGCTTCAGGTCCTCGCTGAGTATGCTGCACAACTCGGTTATGGTTGCCCCATCTAGTCTGTTTCTCTGGTAAATCTCCTCCTCTATCAGTTGCAGGTAAGTCACCCTGGGCCCATGTACACATGGGGCATGATACCTGTGTCTCAGGTGCTGGGCCACTGCCTGCTGCTGGGTATGCACCGCCTGTCGGATCCTACGCTGTGCCTGGGCACGCCGTGCACGTCTCTACCTCTGTATCACCATGTACATGGTCCACATGGAGTCTCTGCCTGTCCAATGATGCTTTGCCAAGTTTGGATGCGGGTCTGCTCACACCCCCCTCGCTGTACTGTGCCCTGTTCCATCACTACACGGGTACATGGCTCACTATCAGCGGTCTTTTGCACCAGGTTCCGTCACTTAAGGCTGCACGGTTAGTGACGTCCAATGTGGGTGCACACAAGTTTCATAAACCCGTTTTATGTGGGTTTCACTGCGACATGCCCACGTTCTGCCCCCGGGCTTCTGTGCCCGGCGCTGTGTGGGTAGCTGGGCCTCAACGATTCAAGCCGCCTTGTTGACTATGTGATTTACATGGTTAAGGCAGTTTTCCACAGGTAAGGCTGGCACTTACCCATGTAGCACGTACCTAGGCCTTTGAATATCGGGCCCAAAGTATATAACAAATCATGTCAATTATAAAAAAATACAAAATAAATATGTTCAATTTTCAAGTCAAATAATAAAATAGATATGATGGGGCATATTCAAAAAGCAATTTTCACGGTTAGCATTAATTGCGCTGAGTGGGATATTCAGCAGCACATAGCCAGTTTGTACCAGTTAATATCTCCCTCCAACACCGCCAGACACCCCGAGTTGTTCTGGGGGGATGTAGAAATAACCAGGCAGTGGCGATATTCAGCTGCTGCCCAGTTATCTTAAAGTGGTCAAAACCTGCCCTAACCTTAGCTGCTATAGCTAATCAGGCAATGGCTGAATATTGCCGCTGCCCAGTTCGTTTCAGCACTATCTGGCCAGCCGTGATATTCCATGCCGTGATATTCCATGCCAGTGGCCAGATATTTACAGATCTAAGGTTTCATAATCACACTTTTCTTTACTTCTCTATAATAAAATATATGAGCCTACTATAAAAATGTTAGGCTAGTCATTATATAGTAGCCACTAGCCAAGTATATTTTAACTGAGAATACATTCTACAGAGGGTAAACTGTGGCTGTATTCTGTGACTGTGTGAATATGTGCAAAACCATAGAATCTGCCTCTCCCCACTCACTCCGAACAATGTCACGAGGGTTAAATGTGTTCCTTTAGCTTTTGTATGAGCAGCAGGAGAAAATAAAATATTTAAAGCAAAATAACTTGTGAAGGCAAGTGGGCCACTGTCTGGGATATCCCTTGAGCTTGCCCAAGGCACTATGTGGCTGGTCTGTTTTTCATGATGACCCAGTATCTTTTCTTAAAGGAATTGAAAAAACTCAGCTTTCAAGATGCCAAAAGCAGTAAACTGATATTCTATATTTTATCCTGGATGTTGTTCCTTCCCAGTGAGAAAAACCCATACACAGAGCACAATAAACAGCTGCAACAGCAGCAGGTATTCTCCCCTTCAGTTCTGGTGGTAGAGCTCGGCGATTAGCTGATTACTGATAGCAGATAATGGTGACTCTAAGTGCCTGGACATAATGGGGAGTATCGATTGGGCATGTTTACTAAAATGCGCTATTGTAGTGTGTGTTCAGGCACAAAAGTTAGTGTGGGAGATGAAGTACAACTGTGCTAACTGTTGGGGGCATGTCCGTTGCCGTTACCATAGGGAGACATACCTCAGTGCACGAAACTGCAAGTACACCTAACATGAGTGTAGTTACCACGACCCACTGAGTAGGCAGTAAGTGTACCCATGCTAACAGCAACATTCGCAATTAGCTCGTGCCAGTGATGCCTGTATTAACCCAACCAGTCACTGCCTTATCATGCACTAAAATGAAAAGGGATAATATATAACACTTTGAGCTTAATACCATAATGTCCCAAGAAAACATGACCATTAACACAGTTTACGATGCTTGTAAATAGCTACCTTCCTTGTTTAACTCAACATTCATTGTTTGTACATAGTTCTAAAGTTTAATTGTTAAAGTTAAGATGTACATAATTCAAGCAATGTTTAATGTAAAAACAGATATGTTATACTGTTTCTTTACCTGTTATATGTAAACCGCACCTGATCTTTGGAAGGTAGCGGTATATAAGCGACTGTTAAATAAAATAAATAAATAAATAAGTGGTTAGAGTAGGGTTTTAACTGCTCTGCTCTACGGTAAAAGCACAGCCCAGTTAGCTCACAATAAACCTTGTACTCTTAATGCACTTTAATAAACATGCCCCAGTATGTCTTGAGTTCTCTCATAGCAGCAGACCAAACCTTCTAGTAGTTTAGACATGTGAAATACCAGGATCTCTTGCCATGTTGACTAAAATCTGTCAAATTTATACATAACTGTTTAAGGAAAAGTGGGAAGAGCAGCAAGAAAAGGAGAAGGATTGACAGTGAGAACGGGAGAAATAATTCTACCTGGAAAAAAATGAAAATGAGATGGAAATGTCTCACAACTAAGGTTCCAGTTTGTCAACCATGGAGAACAGATAGAATGGCTCTACAGCCTAGATAGGGCCTGATTTGATTGCCCAGTTCAAAGATACTAAAGGTGGCATTAATGGGTATCATTCTGATGTTCTTAGACAACACTGCAACCTTTGACTCTATACCTCACGACGCACTACTACACCGTCTACGGACAACACTCAAGTGGTTTACATCCTACCTAAACCAATGCCAGCAGCAGATCTGAATAAGGGATCGCACTTCAACTCTGTTTGAACTCCGCCAAAGTGTTCCACAAGGATCTGCTCTCTCTTCTCTCCTCTAATATTTACATTCAGCTCATCTTCCCAATCATGAAA
Source organism: Ichthyophis bannanicus (assembly GCA_033557465.1). Classification (NCBI taxonomy): domain Eukaryota; kingdom Metazoa; phylum Chordata; class Amphibia; order Gymnophiona; family Ichthyophiidae; genus Ichthyophis; species Ichthyophis bannanicus. The sequence goes on along the minus strand of CM066034.1, from coordinate 176,249,304 downwards.
TCTCACAACGTTTTATACCACATATATGCGGACGATATAATAGTGCACCATCTCATTCGTCACCTAGAGCATGAATACATCCCTCTAATCAACTGTTTCTCAGCTCTCATCCAATGGTTAAACAGATCGTAACATAGTAACTGACGGCAGATAAAGACCAGTATGGTCCATCTAGTCTGCCCAGTAAGATGGCAGGAGTAGTTGCACCTGCCACTCTGTGCAGGCCACCCCTTCCCATGTCTTTGTTTAGGGGTGAACCCACCGCTCCATTTGTTGAGAAATTAGATGGTTCAGTTTATTTTGATTATATCCTATTGCTGTAAAGGGATCCACTGTGACAGTCCCATGCCGTTTTGAATTCCATCACTGTGTTTGCCCCCACCACTTCCATCGGGAGTGCATTCCAAGCATCCACCACCCTTTCAGTGAAAAAGTATTTCCTGACATTGTCTTTCAATTTATCACCTTGCAGCTTCATGTTATGCCCTCTGGTTTTACAGCTTCCCCGTCTTTGGAAGAGGTTTGTTTGTTCATTATTTCTCTTTAAGTATTTAAAGGTCTGAATCATATCTCTCCTATCCCTCCTCTCCTCCACAGTGTACATATTTAGGTCTTCAAGTCTCTTCTCATAAGGCTTCTGATGCAGGCTCCAAATCATTTTGGTCGTCTTCCTCTGAACAGTTTCCAGTCTTTTTACATCCTTTGCAAGATATGGTCTCCAAAACTGAACACAGTATTCCAAGTGAGGCCTCACCAGTGACTTATACAGTGGCATTAGTACCTCTTCCTTTCTGCTGGTAATTCCTCTTTGTATGCAGCCCAACATCCTTATGGCTTTTGCCACCGCCTTGTCGTACTGTTTTGCCACCTTGAGATCTACAGAAATAATCACACCAAGGTCTTTCTCCTGATCCGTGCAACCCAACCTCTCGCTCCCTATTGCATATATTTCCCTTGGATTTCTGCTACCCAAGTTCATGACACTGCACTTCTTTGCATTAAATCTTAATTGCCAAGCATTAGATCATTCTTCCAGCTTTTGTAGATCTTTCCTCATGTTAATCACTCCCTCAGGGGAGTCGACTCTTGCAAATTTTCATGTCATCTGCAAAAAGACAGACTTTTCCATTCAGTCTTTCAGCAATATCACTCACAAATACATTGAACAGGGCCGGGCCCAGGACCAAACCGTGGGGCACCCCGCTAATCACCCTCCTTTCATCCGAGTGAGCTCCATTTACCATCACCTTCTGTCATCTATCAATCAACTAATTTCTGATCCAGTTTACCACCTTGGGACCCATCCGCAAACTACTGAGTTTATTGATAAGCCTCCTATGAGGAACAGTATCAAAGGCTTTGCTGAAATCCAGGTAGATGACATCCATCGCATGGCCCTGATCTAGTTCTCTGGTCACCCAGTCAAAGAACTCAATCAGATTTGTTTGGCAAGATCATCCTTCGGTAAAACCATGTTGCCTCGGATCTTGCAACCTGTTGGTTTTGAGAAAGTCCACTATTCGCTCTTTCAGGAGTGCCTCCATTACTTTTCCCGCCACCGAGGTAAGGCTCACGGGCTTGTAGTTTGTCACTTCTTCCCTGTCACCAGTTTTGTATAGAGGTACCACATCAGCCATTCTCCAGTCCTGAGGAACTTCTCCTGTTTCCAAGGATCTATTGAAAACATCCTTTAACGGCCCTGCAAGAACCTCTCTGAGCTCTTTCAGTATCCTGAGATGTATTCCATCCGTTCCCATGGCCTTGTCCACTTTCAGTTTTGCAAGTTGTTCTAACACATCATCTTCTGTGAATGGTGTGGTATCTACTTCATTCCCATTTTTATATTTGGGAGTCACAGGTGGTCCTTCTCCAGGGTTTTCTTTAGTAAAAACAGAGCAGAAGTATTTGTTTAGCAATTTCGCTTTTTCAATGTCACTTTCCACGAGTCCGTTCCCAGCACTTTTGAGTCCTGCATTTCCACCTCTGATCTTCTTCCTTTCCCGAATATACCTGAAGAAAGTTTTGTCGCCATACTTCACATCTTTAGCCATCTTTTCCTCTGCCTTTGATTTTGCTTTCTTTATTTCTTTTTTTTGTCTCTTTGAGTTTGATCCTGTATTCATTTCTGTGTTCCTCTGTTCGCAAGCTTTTGAATTTTGCGAAAGCTGTGTTTTTTGCCTTTATTTGAGCAGACACTTATTTCGAAAACCAGATAGGTTTCCTTCTCCTCTTGTTTTTATTTACTTTTCTTACATATTTATCTGTTGCCCCTTTTATTGCCACCTTTAGTTTAGCCCATTGCAATTCTACTTCCCTTATCCCCTTCCACCCTGCCAATTCCTCCTTTAGGTACTTGGCCATTTTACTGAAGTCAGTGTTTTTGAAGTTTAGGACTTTGAGCTTGCTATGATTGGACTGCACCTTGGCTTTTATCTCAAACCACACCGTGTGATGATCGATGCTGCTCACAGGGGCACCCACCCAGACATTCGACATGCTATCACCGTTGGTGAGCACTAAATCCAGCGATGAGCTTTCCCTGGTTGGTTCCATCACCATTTGACTAAATAACGCAACTTGGAAAGCATCCACAATTTTTTTGCTTCTTTCCAGATTTGCAGAAGGAGTAATCCAATCCACATCGGGTAGATTAAAGTCACCCAATATGATCACTTTCCCCTTTGTGGCTATCTTGGCAATATCTATAATCAATTTGTTATCTATCTCTTCGATTTGAGTTGGAGGTCTGTAGACTACAGCAGTATGGATGACAGTGCCATCTCCTCTTTCCAACACAATCAAGAGCGCTTCTTCTTTTCCCCATGCCCCCTGCATTTCAGTAGCTTTAATATTGCTTTTTACATACAAGGCTACTCCTCCTCCTTTTCCATTCTCTCTGTCTCTTCTGAATAGATTATAGCCAGCTATGGCTATATCCCAATCATGTGATTCATTAAACCATGTTTCTGTAATGTCCACAATGTCCAAGTCCATTTCCACCATTAGGGCTCCCAGGTCTGGAACTTTGTTGGCTAAGCTTCAAGCATTTGTGCTCATTGCTTTCCAGCATTTAACTGGCTTGTGCGTATTTTGCATTGAATTTGTTCTGCCCACTTCTTCCCACTTGCTTTTGATGTGTGGCTTAAAAATTGTGTATGTTTCTAATGTTATTCTGCTTTTGCAGGGAGTGACGTCTTGAACTTGACCTTCCCCATCCGTCACCCCCTTTTTCTAGTTTAAATTCATATCCACATACTGCCTGAATTTTTCACTTAGGATTCTTTTCCCTGCGACAGAGAGATGTAGTCCATCAGCACAGTATAGTCTCTGGTTGGTCTATCCGTTTCCCCAGTCGCCTATAAATCTGAATCCGTCTTCTTTGCACCAGGTCTGGAGCCATGTGTTAAAGCTGTTTATGCGATGTAGCCTTTCTGCCCCCTTATCAAGAACAGGTAGAACTTCTGAGAATGCTACAGTGTTAACAGTGGGTTTCAATTTCTCTCCCAGAGTTTGGAAGTCCCTTTGAACTGTAGTGGCACTGTTTCTAGCCAGGTCATTTGTACCCAAGTGGATGACAACATCAATTTTGGAGTGCTCACTTTCAGCGCTAAGTACATCAACAATTTGGTTTGTATTCCTGCTAGCTGAAGAGCCTGGGAGGCATTTGACAAAACCTCTCTCCTTTGATATAACCTAAACGTGAACCTTCAAAAAGCAAGATTCTCCACATCATAAGAGACATGACCTTCTTACCACCAGCACACATAATGACTCCAACAGCGCACCTACAAGTCAAATCACAGGTACACTATCTAAAAGTCACACTGGACTAAGGTCTAACACTACAACCACACATCAACCATACCATGAAACTGGCATTTCACAAGACAAAAACAGTCCAACGACTGCAGCTCCTACCCAACTCCAATGACTTCCACATAGTCTTCCAGGCCCTGGTATTCCCCCCATCTGGACTACTGCAACAACATCCTTCAAGGATTACCAAGATATGAAATCCACCCTCTACAGCTCACTGCTGCCCAGATCCTACATGGTACATCTGCACATGAGCACATCACCCCAGCTCTCAAAGCCCTGCACTCAAGGCCTGTGCTAGGGTTTCTGGTGCCCCCCTAAAATCTATAGATCAGCGCCATCCTCCCTCATTATTATTAATGCTGGCTACACCCCACCCCCCTACATAAAGAGTCTACCTCAAAAAAGCAGCACTGTAAATACTGCAGCAGGCCCTAGAAAGCATAGTTACTCACCTGTAACAGGTGATCTCCGGGAACAGCAGGAATTTAGTCTTCAGATATGGGTATCGTCGGTACCGACGGAGCCTGCATGGGAACACTCCCCAGCATCCAATTAGAAAGCTTTTGGGAGCATCCCACAGCACCTGCGTGCTGCCTTCCCACCTTTCCCAACAGCCTCTCTCCAGTTGAGTTTAAAGCTGAGACAAAGAGAGAGAGAGGGAAAGAGAAAGAGATAGAGAGAGAAAGATACAACTCCTAGGGGAGGTGGGTGGGTTGTGAAGACTAAATTCCTGCTGTTCCCGGAGATCACCTGTTACAGATGAGTAACTAAGCTATCTCCAGGAACAAGTAGGAATGTAGTCTTCACATATGGGGACTCCCTAGCTTTAGATGCCAGGGAGAGACCCCAGAAGTTGTGTGTCCCTGTGAAAGGGCTCCACTTCCCCCCATGGATCTCTGGCCTCCAACCAGGGATGGTGGGTAGAAGTTGATTAGGTATGGAACAGGTGTTGGAGAACAGCCTGACTAAACAAGGCATCCCAGCGGGAGTCCTTGTCCAAGCAGTAATGGGCTGTGAAGGTATGAACCGAGGCCCAAGTGGCTGCTCAACAGATGTCATCAATAGACACAGAGTGCAGATGAGCCATTGAAGCTGCCATGGCTCTCACATTGTGAGCTGTGACATGGCCCTCCAGAGGAAGGTTCTTACTCTGATAGGCAAAGGAGATACACTGTGCAATCCAGTTGGACAGTGTTCTCTTGGAGACTGGAAGTCCCAAATGAGAAGGATCAAAAGCAACAAAGAGTTGAGAGGACTTTCTATGTTGCTGTGTTCTTTGTAAGTAAAAGGCTAAAGCTCTTTTACAGTCCAAAGTATGAAGATTCCTTTCCGCATTTGATGCATGATGCCTTGGTAAAAACACAGGCAGATAGACCGCTTGGTTAAGATGAAAAGGCGAGACCACCTTTGGCATAAAGTGTGGATGAGTCCTAAGGACTACCTTGTCATGATGGAACCTTGTATAAGGTGGATCAGCCACTAGTGCTTGCAACTCACTGATGCGACGTGCTGATGTGACTGCAATGAGAAAGATAACTTTCCAAGAAAGAAATTTCAAGGAGGTAGTAGCTAAGGATTCGAAAGGTGGCTTCATGAGCTGGCCAAGAACCAGATTTAAGTCCCATGCCACTGGTGATGGCTTAATGGGAGGCTTAGTTAGAAGAAGGCCTCTCATAAATCTTGCTATGAGAGGATGGGAGGAAATAGGTTGTCCATTTAAAGGCTTGAAAGAAGCCACAATAGCACTTAAATGGACTCTTACTGAGTTAGTTTTAAGTCCTGCACTGGATAAATGAAGGAGATACTCCAGTAATGATTCCAGAGGTATCGCAAGGGGGTTAAGACCCTTCTGCGAGCACCATATGGTGAACCTTTTCCACTTGAAAGCATAAGAGCGTCTTGTGGAAGGTTTTCTAGAAGCATAAAGGATATCCTTTACTCGCTGAGGAAGGTTAAGATCCTGAAGATCTAGGCCTTCAGCAACCAAGCCCTGAGATGCAGAGACTGGGGATTGGGATGCCATAACATTCCGTCCTCCTGAGACAGGAGATCTGGAGCAGAGCCTAACTCCAGAGAGGGAGCTTGAGAGAGATGTATAAGCAGAGGGTACCACATTTGCCGTGGCCAATGTGGAGCTATGAGAATCAAATGGCCTCTGTCTCTCTGAAGCTTGAATAGGGTTTTGGGAATCAGGGGAATGGGTGGAAAGGCATACAGGAAGTCTTGACCCCAATGAAGGAGGAAAGCATCCCTGGCCTGAGAGCCCTGAGCCGGAATTCTGGAACAGAACCGGGGAAGTTTGGCATTCAACGGACTTGCAAAGAGGTCTATGTCCGGGGTTCCCCAAATTTGAAAAATCTTGGCCACCTGGTCTGCATGTAGAGACCATTCGTGTGGAAACAGAACTTGACTGAGTCTGTCTGCCCAAGAGTTTTGGATACCTGGAAGATACACTGCCGGGAGATGAATCTGATGCTCTCTGGTGAGGGCCCATAGTCGCAAAGCTTCGTTGCAAAGCAACAGAGAGCCTGTTCCTCCCTGCTTGTTCATGTAGAACATGGCTACTTGATTGTCCATCTGAATGAGGACTTTCTTGTAGCTGAGCAGGGTGTGAAACACTCGCAGAGCAAGAAAGATTGCTCTGAGCGCCAAGAGATTGATGTGTAGATGAGTCTCCTGTGGAGTCCAAGTGCCTTGGGTGGAGAGGTCTTGCAGATGAGCTCCCCAACCCACTGGAGAAGCATCTGTTGTGAGAATTGCCTGGGGTAAAGGCTGTTGAAATGGGGACCCCAGCAACAGGTTTTGAGTGGACTGCCACCATTGGAGGGACAAAATAAGGCAATTTGTGTTTGCTATTTTGTCTGACAGGCACCCTGATACCTGGGTCCATTGAGTGGATAAAGTCCACTGGGCTGCTCTCATATGGAGGCGAGCATAAGGAACCACATGCACGGTAGATGCCATGTGGCCTAGTAGTTGTAACATTTCTCGAGCAGTGAGATGAGGCTTTAGCACTGCTTGAGAAACTAACTGCACCATGCAAAGGCAACGGGCCTGGGGAAGATAGGCCCTTGCTCTTCTGGTATCCAGCAAAGCTCCTATGACCTTTAGAGACTGAGTGGGAGTTAGACTGGATTTTGGGATGTTTATGACCAGACCCAAATATTGAAGGATACGCATTGTGCAAGTTAGAGAAATCCTGGCCTCTGACTCTGATGGGGCTCGAATGAGCCAGTCATCTAAGTAGGGGAAGACGAATATTCCTAGAGTGCGAAGAAATGCTGCTACCACAGCCATGCATTTCGTGAAGACCCTTGGTGCTGAGGCCAGGCCAAAAGGAAGCACCCTGTATTGGTAGTGCTTTCCTTGGACAAGGAACCGAAGGAACTTTCTGTGAGTTGGATGGATGAGAACATGAGTGTATGCATCCTTGAGATCTTGAGAACAAAGCCAATCCTGACTCTGAAGGTATGGCAGCAGAGTTCCCAGAGAAATCATCTTGAATTTCTCTTTGACCAGGAATTTGTTCAATTCTCTGAGGTCTAAAATAGGTCTGTGTCCCCCTGTTTTCTTTGGGATAAGGAAATAGGGGGAGTAAAACCCTGTTCAGGAATGGGTACCTCTTCTATTGCCCCTTGGGCAAGAAGCATAGTGACCTCTTGATCTAACAGATCGATGAGAGAGGTTTGAGAATTGAACTGTCTTACTATTGTGGGAGGGGGAATGCAAATAAAATGAAGCTTGTACCCCTCTTTTATAATGGAGAGAGTCCAATGTTCTGCTGTTATCTGCCCCCATCTGGGGGCAAAGTGACACAACCTTCCTGGAATGGTGGAAGGCTGTGGTCCATTGAGAGCCAGGAAAGCTAAGTTCTCTAGATGAAAGTCAAAGGCCTTGTAGAGGCTGAGACTGCTGGGACGGTTGAGGCTTAGCAGTCTTTGCCTTCCTTTGTTTAGATGGTTGCTGACTCTTCCGAGCAGGCTGACCTGCGGAATGTCCCTGCTGGGAATAAGAAGGATAAAACCTCTTCTTTTTTGAGAAGAATGGTTTCTTGAAAGATTTCTTCCTTGCAGGATCAGCTGTGGCTTTGGATAACCTATCCAAAGTGGAGTTGTCAGCATCCAACTCATTGGCTTTCTCTTGCCAATTTTTGCTGAATAGATTCTCACCTGTACAAGGGATATTGCCCAGTTTCTCCTGCACCCAGAGCTCCAAATCGGATGCCTGCAGCCAGGCAATTCTACGTGCACCTATGCCAATGGCAGAGGTTCTGCTTATGCACTCAAAACAGTCAAAAGCCGCACGATTGACAAATTTGGACACATCCTGGGCATGTTTAACCAGCGTGAGAAAATCCTGCCTTCTGTCCTCAGGAAGAAGAGGGCTCAAAACCTCAATCTCCTGTGACCTCTTTAAGGAACATTCCCATATATAAAATATAGGAACTGATCCTGGCAGAAAGCATGGAAGCCTGGAAAGTACGACGTCCAAAGGCATCCAATGTTCTACACTCACATCCTGGAGGATTAGAAGCATGCCTCTTTGCACTCCTGATCCTTCTCATGGCTGATTCTACTACAATAGAGTGGTGAGGAAGCTGAGTCTTCTGGAAACCAGGACGAGGGACTCGATACATAGTATCCAGTCTTCGAGAGTGAGGGGAGGTGGTAAGAGGTGTTTCCCACATTCTTAGCATGAGATTATGTAAGATCTCATGAATAGGCAAAGTAGCTGCCTCCTTAGGAGCTTTGGGATATTGAAAAATCTCCAACTCCTTTGCTCTGGGCTCTGTTTCGGGAGCCACAGTAATGTTAAGACCTTGAGTCACCTCCCTGATAAAATCCTGAAAGGAAATATCTTCTGGAGGAGACATCCTACGTTTAGGAGAGGAAGGCTCCTCCGGGAGAAGTATTCCGGTACCGACAGAATCGTACCTTCTGTCCGGATGCTCTTGTAGAACCCGATACCTGTACCGACCGAAGTCGGTACCGGGGGGAATCGGTACCGGTGTATCAGTACCAGAAGGCATAGCATGACTGGGTGCCGGCAAAGCAGACACCGATGTCGATGCCGATGCTGTCGGTACCGATACCGGAGTCAATGCCGGTACCGGTTGAACTGTCTTACGCGGTTCCGAGGGTGTTGATACTGCAAGGAGAGCCGCCAGACTGTGTTCAATAGCCAGGAACCTCTGGTCTATCAACGCTGCCGATGCCTGGGTGTCGGTACTGGAGAAAGCAGCCGGTACCCCAGAGCATGGCACCAGTAGTTCTGCCGAGGTTGAGGCCTCGAACATCCTGGAGCCCCGATAATGCTTTGGAAGTCAAAGCCTCCCGCTGGGGTAATTTTGCCGGTACAGAACCCTCAAGGGCAATGCCAGAGGCATCTCGATGCTTAGAAGGATATCTACCCTTTGAGGACTGGCTAGACTTCTGTTTAGTTACCTGATATCCATGGGAGGAAGACGAAGCCCTGGAAGACGTCGATGCCACAGAAGCTGCATCAGAGGGAAAAAGGGTGCTGAGCTTAGCAGCTCGGTTTGGTCGACCCCTCTTGGACATCATGGCACAAGCCATACACTCCGAAATGGAGTGGTCAGGACCTAAACATTTAAGACACCACTCATGGGTGTCGGTGACGGAGATGGTACCACCACACTTGGTACACTTTTTGAAACCCAAAATGGCGCGTGTACCTGGAAAAGAAAAGTTTGGAAAAAATACTAAATATTTTTTTTTTTTAGAAAGAAAGAAAGAAGAACTGGCAGTACCGGTATAGCGTCGAGGAAGGCAGACGGGACCACAAAAAAGGAGAATAAGGAAAACAATTTCTGCGTTGTGTGGAGGCCCCTGGCCCAGGCAACAGCCTATAGCTTAGGGCTGCACTTGTTAGTCCTTTAATTAAAGAGTTTTCTTCCTCATCCAGCGCCGAGGCTGCTGGGATTTGTAGTTGTGTTGTTTAGAAAAAAACAAGTAGTGTGGAGACCGAGGGTTTACAAGGCAAAACACAGGAATTTATTTCTTTTTCTAAAGAGCATTAAGGCTCAACGCAAAACAAACAGGATTCTTTTCTCCAAACAATAATCCATAGGCGTTTATATCAAACCAAACAATGAAACTGCTTTATGTAGCTTTTTAACATGTGTCACTGTTTTTCAAATCATTCAGCAGTCAAGCAAGGGTTCTCTTCTCTTTAAACCCAAAAGAAATATCCTTTCATCAGCAACAGGGTTCTTTAGCATTCCTGGCTAAACATTTCTCCCTGTTTCCACACTGCCTTCTAGGACATTCAGGTTATAGGCTTTTCCCTTCTTTTATCCAAGAACTTTTTATTCTGCCTTCTGGCACAGAGAACAATCCATTACTGAATCTTCAGACCCCTCATCAAATTCATAATAGTCTATCTGCATTTCCTCAGGACCTGTGTCCGGTAAATCTGGCTTTAAGCCAACATGAAAAACTTCAGGCTTAATATTCTCTAAAAGTTCCAGAACCTTTTTCCACTGAGTCTTTTCCCTATGCACAGAGTTTCCCCCAGGAACTTGGAGATTCTTTTCTTGCATCAAATGACACAATGCCTCTAACTGGCTTACGGCACTTTTGGCTACCCTTTTATTCACGCACCTTTTTGGAAGTTGCAGCTCTTTAGCTGGTTCAGGAACGGTTGGCACTGCAGCCTGACCCTTATCAGCACTTCTCTCTGACACAGTTCTCCTAGTTTTAAAACCAATTGCAGTTTCCTTGCAATCCTGGCTTTCCTTCTGACTAGGGCTTTCACCTCTGAGATTCCCTTGGAAGTCTCCACCGTTCTCCTCCACGGTGAACTCTCTGGGCCTTTCTCTGGTGCTTCTCTCCCCACTGAATTCTCCAGTGTTCTCCCTGGTCAGCTCTCTCAAGTGCTGGTTTCCTGTATCTTTCTTTCCAGCGTGCTGCTGCGTATGCTGCCTCGTCCTGGCACTCCTATTCCTGTTGCCCTCTCTCTGGCTGTTCTCTCTGTCCGTCGTGGTGCTGCCCTTCTCAGGCTGAGTCTGACTTCCTTCTGTTTCCCTGGGTTTATAAGAGTGTCTCTGAACTACCGTGCACAGCCCTTCCCCCAGGTGTTTTTCATTAGTTTCCAAGCCTGCCCTTCGATTAGCAGAGCTTGGGTGTGTCCTGTCCTCAGTAGCTGCCTGGTTTTTTTCTCTGCCTGCAGTTTTAGAGCTACTGATTCCTTGCCTGTCTCTTTCTTTAAAGGTAAATGTCTGATTTTCTTCCAATTCTATGGACTCAGCTATTCTCTCCTCATCACAGGTGACAGGAACATCGACCTGCTGGCTCCGCGGAAAACGAAGAACTGGAGAGAGGCAGTTGGGAAAGGCGGGAAGGCAGCACGCAGGCGCTGTGGGATGCTCCCAAAAGCTTTCTAATTGGACGCTGGGGAGCGTTCCCATGCAGGCTCCGTCGGTACCGACGATACCCATATGTGAAGACTACATTCCTGCTTGTTCCTGATGATCATCCAAACACCTATTTGAAAAGCTGAACAATTCAGCTTACTACAGTACAGATCCCTATGTGCAAACTCCATGTTAGCAGAACATCTGACCTTCATCACACACTCAGAACACAGACCCTCGCCAAGTACAGAATAAATGACCATAATCTAAAAATAAAAATATGTAGATAAAAATTAAACTGCAACCCCAAGAAGACAAATTCTGCATACAATGCAACACCAGAGAAATAAAAAGAGATGCATTTCCCTGTACTGTATAAAATATAAAGCTTGAAAATAAAATTACTTTTTCTACCTTTGTTGTCTGGCCATTTTATTTTCTGATCATGCTGGTCCCAATCTGGGGTTTCTGTTTTCCTCTGTCTTCTCTTAGGTCTTTCTATGGTCTCTAGTCCATCTGCCATTTCTTGTCTCCTCATTTGTTTCCTTCACTTCATTCCATCTTGGATATTGATCTTTTCCCTCCAGCTTTCTTCCATTTGTTTTTTTCTCTGTCCACTCAGACTTCACTACTCTCTTACTATTCAGTCCTCAATCCCCCTCTATTTTACTCCATCTACCTACCACGTTTCAACCCTCACCCCAGTCCTCCCACTCCCCACCTCTTTTTTCTGGTTCACTATGCCGCATTCTCGCTCACTCTCTCTCCCTCCCCTCCCATCCAGCATATTTCTTTCTCTTTTTCTCCCTCTCTCTGTCCTCCCCTCTTGGAAAAAATATTGTGTGATACCATCCCCGGTGTCTTTTTTCCAAGTCAGCAGCAGAAAGATCTCATAGCACAATCCCCAGCTTTATCTTTATTTCTCTGAGTCAGCGCGCAGCAGCCAGTACTGCTTGAAGCATTCACTTCTGGAGCATGGCCACGCGCACTGGAAATGAATGCCACGGGCAGCATCGGCTGATGTTGCTGTCCCAAAGAAAGAAAGATGAAACTGGGGATGGTGCTGCACGATGCTGGACCTGCAAGCATAATGAGTTATACCAGATCCTGGAGCCACCATCTGAATCCCCACTTACTCTCCCTATACCAAGCCAATCTTCGATTCTATCTTCTTCTTTTCCCCCACTCAGTTTTAAAGTCTCCACGTAAGTCCCAGTCCCTGCCCTCCCCATCTCCCTTTCCCTCATACTGCGTCCTACATCCCTTCTGTACACCCATCCAGCTACTTCCTTCTCCAATATTCATTAACCCTGCTGTTCCTCCTTCTTACCATAGAATTCATTCTTATGCTCTTCCCTCTCAATTGTTCCCGCTGTATGACCTTTATTCTTCCCTTCCACACAAAATATCTGTCCCCTTCTCCATCCTCACTCCCCAGCTTCTTTTTTCTCCCCCAGTCCCAGCCCCACCCCCACCCCCTTCCAGTCCTCTGCAAGCATCAGCTCTCTTCTAGCTCCAGCCCTTCCCAGCAACATCTCCCTTCCGGTCCCAGTCCTATCTCCCAGCATCAGCCCATTTCCAATCCTAGGCCCCCCCCCCCCCCAGTATCAGTCCTCCTCCAGTCCCAGTCCTCCCAGCATCATCTCCCTTCCAGTCTCCCCATCCCCCTGCATCAGCCCATTCCAGTCCATTCCCCCCCCCCCAATATCAGTCCCCATCCAGTCCCAATCCCTCCCAGCATCATTTCCGTTACAATTCCAGGGTCTCCATCCCCCGTCATCCCATTTTCAATACTAGTCCCCCCTTGTTCCCCTCCAGTTCCAGCCCCTCCCAGCATTATCTCCCTTTCAATAGCAGTCTCCCCATCCCCCAATATTAGCCCATTTACTGTTCTAGCCCCCAGTCCTTTTACAGTGCTAGCGGCTCTTCCCTCCCCCCCCCCACACATACATGGCCCCACACCATGAGGGGCTCCACGTGCACCTGATCAGCTTCAGAGGGAGCTGGTGAGTCCCAAAACCCAGTGCCACAGTTTAACTCTGCACAGCCACTGGAGTAAACAGCGGAGTTTTCCTTTACCCCTATGGCTCTGGAAAGTCACAGATACTGGCACTACTGAGCTCCTGGAGGTTAAACAGGGACATTTCCTGTCTCCTGTGCAAGACAGGAAGTGCCTCTGTTTAACCTTCAGGAATTCAGCGGCGCCGATATCTGCGACTTCTCACAGCTGCGTGAGTAAAGGAAAATGCTGCTGTTTACTCCCACAGCTTGTCCCCTCTTAGTGTCCCTTTTACCCCACAGCAAGCTTTTTTCAAATTCTCTCTCTGCCTGCCTTATCCAAACACTACCAGTATGGTAGGAGTTTCAGCAGCCATGTGACTGAGAATCTCCAAGTCCCACATTCCCCCTAGGATCAGTCCTGCCTACTGGTTAGAGCTAGGGTTGCCAACTGGCTCCAGATGCGCCCGACAGACTTGATCCAGTCCTGGGTTTACCCCATTGCATGCAGTGACTTGTAGTTTTTAATTTCTTATGGAGTGCAATGGAGAAATCAGAACTACATATCCCTGCATGCAATGGGGTAAACCCAGGACTGGATTGACACTGTCGGGCGCATCTGGAGCCAGTTGGCAACCCTAGTTAGAGCAGTGGACTGAGAACCAGGGGAGAAAGGATTCAAATCCCACTTCTCCCTCTGACCTTCCTGGTGAGCCTGGGTAAGTCACTTCATCTTCCATTGCCTCAGGGACCATCTTAGATTACAAGCTTTTTACTGTACCTGAATTGTAACTTACCCTATCCACAAGTTTGAAAATGCGAGTAATTGAATACAAAACATACTTTATAACAGTATATCTAGTCTTAATTCATCACTAATCTTCATAGCTATTCACATTGGAATGAAAAACATATTGGTCAAGGTACATGAGCAAAGCTCCAAGATGTCACATTTTCACTCAGTCGCCATCCTGGAAAGCAAAATGCTTGAGAAACAACTTTTTGAAATGTTCTTCTTTTCTTGAAGCATTCTTATTGCTTTTCTCCTTTCTAGCAGAGAAGGGACCATTCATACAACTGGACTAAGTACTAATAATATTGTAAGTCACCTTTAGCATTATTTGAAAAGCCAAGCTCAACGTTATTATTTTTACCCAGCACTAATCCATCTTTGCGTGAGTATGTAATGAATCACTTGTATTGAAATCTCCCTCTCTAATGATGTAAGATGTCCTTATGGATAATATAAGTCAGAATCAGATGCATTGATCGACGAAGAGGTGCCTTTTCTTACTGTTGAGCCCTTGCTCAGATCCTGGCAAGAGGATCTGGAAACTACATTTTCTGGGTCAGATAGGTTGTTCACATCCTCCTTTGGCAGTAGATTTATTGAAATTTATATATACAATCATAATTTAAACATTTTAAATGCACTGTTAATAGTATTTTCACTGAATTCTAGGAACTGTTTTCTATGTTATGTAAATACTCTACTCTAATTATATGTCATGTATAAACTAACAAAAAAAGATTTAGTTCCCCAGACCACAAAAGATGGATTTTTTTCTTCTTCTTCTTTTCCATTTCCAAGAATATTGTGCTAAATCTCTGGTTTCACCGCACAGTTCTCTTGCTTTAGTAAAACAGAAATAAAGACAGACAATGGAATTGAAGGTGTTACACTGACTGTTAGGAAATGCACCTAAAAATGACCCGGTGAAAAGCGGGATATAAATACAGTTAAATAAATAAATAAAATAAAAAAGTATCTATTAGTTTGCCATGTTTAATCATCTCTCTGTCTGTCGGCACAACAGGAACACACCTCATTTAACATGGCCAGCAAGTAGTCCCCCACTGAGAATTATGGGACGTCTTATTTAACGCACATTAGTAAATGGGGCTATTGTATCACAAGCCCTCTGAGGAGCACAAAACACCTACTGTGTCTCAGTGTAACTCATCTTGAGCTACCAATGAAGGCCTACATAATGGGGCATGCTTAGTAAACCCAGCTACCTGGTAGCGCAGGGTTTAGCGTGCAGTTTGCGTGCAGCGCTTAAAGGTAGCTCAGGCCCTAGCATTAAAAATCCTATACTACCCTGGTAGTGTGCATTGGGGTGCAAACTGGGCGGAATGCAGGTGTTCTAGTGCAGGCTTTAGCAGCCCACAATAACTGCGCTTGATGCCCTTAGCATGGGTGCATTTAATGCGTGGGTGCATTTAATGCCTCTTGAATAGGCGGCTGTAAGTGTGCCTGCATGCTGGCTTGCACAGTGCCATGTCTACTGCTACTTCTCATTTCTATAGAGCTATAAGGTGTACACAACGCTTTATAGAGACATGTAAGAGACAGTCCCTGCTCTAAGTGCTTATTATCTAGTCTAGACAGACAACCAAACAGCTGGGGACTAGGATATGTCTAGGGCAATAAGGAAACACATAGGAGGTGAATGGGAGACCAAGGGGATCAGGATCCAAAAGCAGTCTCAAAGAGGTGTGTGTCCTGAGTCAATACTAATTGCAGGGGAACAGAGTCACATGCCCCCTAAATTTAGCGCTGATCCTCCATGCTAATAACACGGCCCACACACACATTACCAGAGCAGGGTTTAGTAAACATGCCCGAATATGAGCTAAATATATAAAATTGCCCTTGGTTTATATTGCTTTGAGAATAATACATTTCAAAAGTGGTTACAAGTGTGTAAAGTTAGTCTCACAGAAAGGCATCATCTACATCTGGTTTGCTGACCTATAGTTCTATGTATTCAAGAGGATTAATTCAACCACCCGTCTCTTGGCAAGAAATTCCATCTCATTGCGAGACTGTTGCTGGATTCCCATGCGGGAGATGGGATGAATCATGTTTGTGTTCAAAGAGTGGCGTCCAGTGTAGAGACATCTGAAATCCAAGTCTGTTAAGCTAGATCCATTAGCACTGGTATCCACTGACAGCTTATTCTTGTTTATTGTTTATTTATCATTTGATATACCACCCCCCATTACACCGGGGTGGTTTACAATACAAAAAAACCCCAACAATATACAGAAAAGGAAAAGAGGTTACAATCTTCGTCCAGAAAGGGGAGAGAGAAAAAAATTCAAACATTTAGGCTCAACATAGGGTGGGCAGGAAGGACTCAGGAGGGGAGATTAAACGCAGAGGAGAAGAGGTGGGTTTTCAGTAGGGAACAAAATTTGGGGAAGGAGTCCTCCAGTCGAAGGGCAGTGGGCAGAGAGTTCCACAGGGAAGGACTGATGTAGAAGAAGGCTGAATGTCTAGTTGATTGAAGGTGTGCTTGTGAGGGAGATGGGAGATATAAGCAATTCATGTGGATGGAACGGAGACTACGAAGAGGCGTATGAAATGTCAATAGATCAGCCAGGTATTGGGGTCTGCGGGAATAGATGGCATGATGCACCAAGGTAAGGATCTTAAATTGTATCCGGAAATCCAATGGTAACCAATGAAGATGTTGAAGGATTGGTGAAACATGGTCTCTGGAGGAGGCATGAGATGCCATCCTGGCTGCAGTGTTTTGCAGTAAGTGCAACCTACGACGTTGATATTGAGGAATGCCAATTAGAATGGAGTTGCCAAAGACTAGTCTGGAAATGACCAATGAGAGAAGAAGAGTGAGTAAAGCCTGTGAGGAAAGGAAGGGCCGAATTGCGCGGATGCGTCGAAGGAAGAAAAATGAACACCGTGAGACCTGAGAGATATGATCATTAAATGAGAGGTTATTATCTAGGATAATACCTAGGCAACGAAGTTTGGTCACAAGTGTGATTGGAGTACCTGAAAAGGAAGGAACGGGTAGTGAACAAGTAGAACCATGAGAGAACCAGATTGCAGCTGTTTTGGAGATATTGAGGATGAGGCAATTTACAGAGAGCCATGTGGCGACTGAAGAGAGGCATTCATTAAGGCAGGTGATAACTGGGTGAGAAGAAGAGGTATGGTGCAGGAGAAAAATGTCGTCGGCATAATAATAAGTGGAAATGCCTAACTGCTGGATTAACAGAGCCAGTGGAGCTAGAAATACATTAAACAGTAGGGAGGCTAGCACTGATCCCTGCGGGACACCTGTGGGACACCACAGCTTGTGTGTAACCATTGGCAAAAACATGTGGAGGTTGCTTTCGCTGCACCATTACCAACTGGTGCAGAAGCAGACACGTTGCTCTTTATATGCTGCATAAATCTGATATCGCACGACTTGACTATAAAACATGTGAAATGCCGTAGTTCTGCTTGGTCACAGAATCTCACGCCCCAGCTCTAGTGTAACCACACATGATGTTATACAGTTCAAATTGTCATATATTGATTACATTCAGTATTTTTAGGAAAGCCACATAAGAGAGATGAAGGTAACAGAAATAAGTACACACATAAACAGATGGATAAAAGGCAACTACAATATTGTGCTATGTCTCTTCCTTGCTATTGAACATACGCCTATTTCCAGAGGAATCTTTATCCAAGAACAGTAACAACATATTATGGTGTTATACCTTTTAAACATGTTCATTAAGTTATTTCCAGATGTGCTTTAGAGGGAGGTTCATAGGATTCAGACCCAATTTTCATGGCAAAAGAAATTCAAACCCCTGAAACATAAGGGGGGGGGGGGAGGCAGCTTTCCTAATTTTAGCCTATATGATAAGGCTTTCATACTTAAACAGAAAAATCCAGAAGGACAGGGGTGGTAAGGGGGTTATTAAACTGTGATAAAATAACATAATTTATGAGCAGCAGATTTATAAACACCTACCTGAACATGTAAAAACACAGATCTATGTGCTCTAGTCATTTAGAAAATTAATTCCTTAATTATTTATTTATTTATTTAACATCTCTTATATACCGCACTATTATCATCAGCGCGGTTTACATGGAACAAACATATACATACAGAAAAACTGTAGTGCATTTTACAAGTAACAGGTATTTAGTAACAAGTAATTAGTATCTAAGACAAGGTTTTTGTTGATACTAAAACTCAGTGTTATGGTATAAATATTTGCTCAAGATGATGTAAATACAACAAAATATATAATTAAAAATATATCAAAATAAACCTTGGACAATGAGCAAAATAAAGTGTGTAGGGGGTGCATGTCAGGGGAAAGAGAAAGGTGTATGTGTTTCCAAATCTAATGTCAGTAATGATTAATGAAAACAAAAAAAAATCATACAGCAAGTTCCTAACTATCAACTTTCTCCTCTTCTTCGCTTATGACTTCCTCCAAGGTTTAACAAGCAGCATCGATTCTCTTAGGGATCTGAACAGGTGCAGTCAATTGGCTTAGCATGTATGCTTTCTCCGATTTCAAAGAATTGATGGGGAGGATGGGATCTGGTGAAGTAAAGCCAAAGATTATGTGAGCATAGCTCAGAAAAAGCTGAGAAAGAAAAGAGAGGAAATATTCTTTGCAAATGAAATGTTGTACCTACTCCTACATTTTTATTTTGACTATTTCTTTCATACTCCAATGTGACTTGACAGAACAAATTATTCTGCTCAAATGTTTCCAGTACAACTTTTCAAACAACAGCTAACTTTCTTTCACAGTTTCCTGTGCTGAGTTGCCTAAGCCGTGGGTATGTAAGGTCCTCAGGTCACTACCGATGGATTTGCAACAAAGCTTTTGTTCCATCTGTTCCTGCAGCAGGCTAAAGGTCTGATGTAATGGTAGCCGAGTCTGACAGTGAAAGGTCTTTTGACCTGAAATCAGAGCCATGGGCCACAGATCGCATGTAAAGCACCTACAGCCATTACGCCCAACAGCTGGGCATTCTACAGTACATGAAAGAGCAAGTGATAGTTGGAAAATATGGAGACAATCAACAATAAAGATGCTTTCCTAGAACAAAAAAAAAGATTAAATGGGTACTTATAAATTACAGGTCTTTCTATCTCCAAATGGAAAGATTTTAGTACATCTGGCATGTAAGTGAAAGGCAAATAGACCAAGGGCTAGATTTGCTAAAGTGACTTACCATCCTGGCACATTCTAATGACGTTAAGGTGCATTATTGGTAAATAGACCCTATTGCAAATAAAGGGACCTGCACTAAATAACTCACACTGATATGTGTTGGCACATAACACTGCAGTAGAACACTTTAGTAATTCTAGCCTAGTGACTTAAATCATTTTCAGTACACAAAAACAGGTTGAATTCCTACTAGCACTCCTTGGGGACTTGGGCAAGTCACTGAACCTTCCATTGTCTCAGAAGTATCCAAATCATCAATGTCCCTCTTTAATGTATATTACCAAGTATAAGTTACAATGTAAATCACTTTGACTAAATGATAAAGCAGTATAAAAAAACCTACTAAATAAAATATGGAAAGATCTTCACCAAATGCATTCAAAGGTGATGCGCATAGGTAACTTTAGTCTTCAGGTATCACAAGCCAGTTGTGTTTTCGAACTATCTATGATGAATATGCATAAGATACTTTTACATACAATGGAAACAGTGCGCACAAATGACTCTCATGCATGTTCAGTGCAGATATCCTGCACACTTAAGGACCAGAGGCACCTAAAGGAATCCAGTATGGGGTAAGTTTGAAAGCTGTGTAGGCAGGTGCAAAATCCAATTTGCTCTTTGAAAATTACCCAAGGAAAGAACATCACAAATATTTCTATCACCTTTTTCTGAAGATAATATTCCTCTGTAAAACAAATCACCTACTTGTGAAAATGCATAACTAGGTACATGGTTGCATTCCCTGTCCTACCCCATCTCCAGGAATGCCTCCACTCAATGTGGATAAGAGAGTGTGCTTTGTGCTTTTACCCACATGCCGGGTAAGAAATTTTCTAGAAGTCCTTTTACCAGAAAGACTATAATCTTATGGGGACTCCTATTTTCAACTTCTAATTCAGAGCCAAAATGTAATTTTCAATGAATATGTTAATTAGAAGGCCCCCTCACCCAACACACACACTTTAAAAAGGGATTTTTTTATTTCAATGACCCTTTCTTGTTTCCTTCTAGGCCAAGCAGAGGAGACCCCAGCTAATTTTCACATATGCGACCGATTCTATTATCTTTCATATACAGCTTAACCCAAGTTCTCCTCTGCTTTTCTCTACTCCCCTTCCCCTTGAGCTATGCGACTGATTCTATCTCTATGTAAAATTTTATTGGCATTATTTTCTGCTCTTTTATTAATTTTGCTTTTATATAAACTGTTATGATGCCCTGAAGGGTGGTGTATCAAATTTTAATAAACCATACACCATCCAAATCACTCTTTTGCTACCCAGGCAAATCCCTTTCAAAGCTGCCCTTCCCATGTACCAAGTCTAGAAAATGGCTTAACTTTAGCTGGTTACTTATCTTTAACAACATTATCCTGATATCTTCAGCTATCAGTAAGAGAAATCCCTTCCCCTACCTTAATCTTGTCCTTTCCTTTCAGGTTCTGATTTCAGAAAATCTCAGAACTGTACAAGGAACATGTCCTTTCTCTTACATCCCTGCAACTCATTTTTTACTTTAACTCTTCATTTGGCCTTACTACAATACAGTTTATAAGTACTGTCAAAGAAAATACTATTTAAAACATAAAATATATTTTTAAATGTGATTTAATTTAAATGTGATGTTCCCAGCTTGTAATATTTGAAAGCTTTATTGTTAGAGCACTGGCTTGGTAACCAAGAGACCAGGGTTAGATTCTCACTAGCACTCCTTGTGGCCTTAGGCAAGCCACTTAACTCTCCATTGACTCGGAAGAAAGGCCTGGCAATCTACTTCTGGTCACACTGCTAAGAAAACCCAGGAGCTGCTGGATTGCCAGGAGTCAGCACTGACTCGAAGGCACACATTGTATTACTATGTAAAAGATGTTAAGCCAATGAAATGCAGGCATGTACAAAGGGTAGGAAACCCCTAAAGTCTTCAAGTTTCTTGTGTGCCCAGGAGTAGAATCAAACAGCAACTAGCTTTAAGACGATATTACTCACTTTGAAAAAAACATGGGCCCCATACATTCAATTTGTGCAACATGGTCATTGGACCTCATCGGAGTTCTCTTCACCATCGGATGCCATTAAGAGCCACAGCAAGCACACCAGAGCAACAACGGACTTCCCTACAGCGTGGAGGTAAGCTCCTCCTATGCTGCAAGACTTAAACTTAAATTCAGCTCCTCTCAAGACATGCCCGCGCCTGGCGGGCCTGCACCTAAGGGCCATGCCAAAGGGCCCTTTGGCATGGCCCTTAGGCAGGGACCACACTGAGAGACAAGAACAACTACCAAACCGCCTAATCCTTGGCACCTCACAGAGACACAGAGCGATCCATGCAAGAACAAAACTCACGGCACCCATTGTAGGATCACCTAAATTAACATTCATCAAGAAAACTACTCCAGCAAGCCACACTCAACTACTCCAGCAAGCCATGCTTCCAATACAACTGTTGCTATACACCATAATGGCAATTCTCCTTCTGGCCTCCGCTCACAACCAACATAAACAAATTGCACCTTAACCATGGCCTAGCCCCCTCACATACCCAAAAACACATGCATCATACCCAAGCAACATGCACAGAAAACCACACCACCTAATACACATCCACACCCTCAACTAACATGCCCCCCCCCCAGCCCCATACACAGACTCCAATGCACCCTCATTGACATCTGCTCAATCAGGAACAAAATCCCTACCATCAGAGATCTACTATTATCCAACCACCTCGACATACTCTGCCTAACGAAGACCTGGATCACAAAAAACAACAACGTACTACTGAGCCAAATTGCGCCAACTGGATATACCATCTTCCACTGCTCTCGCGAGAAACGTAGAGGCGGAGGGATAATGATTATAGTCAAAACCAATCTCAATTTCAGATATCATTCAAACAAGAGCACAAATGAAGTGGATGCCCTCACAATAACCAATAAATAGATAACAATCAGCATCTTCTACAGAACAGCGACCACTACTGCCAACGACCTATCAAAACATCCTGGACAACGTGCTCTCAGCACAGAACATCAGCAAAGACCTCACAGTCCTAGGAGACTTCGACCTCCCATCGCTACCATCAAGCCATGTCTCCTCGTTCCTTGAAGCAATGGCAGCAATGGAACTAAACCAACTCATACAAACATCCACACATGAAAAGGGCAACACCCTAGACATGATCTTCCTCAATAACATGACTACTAAGGCTGGCCCTATTGCAGTACAAGCACAACAAGTGCATGGTCGGACCATAAACTGATCAGCTTCTCTCTCCCCCACACTGACACCTGCAATTACCCTACAACTCAAACAACAAAACTAGTTTCCACTTTTCGATATTTGGGTGTTCACTTTGACTCGGACCTTTCCTTCTGTACACATATTTCCCATATCACGAAAACCTCATTCTTTTTTCTTCGACAAATTCGCTCAGTTCGCCCTTTCCTTTCTCCCTCAGCCCTAACCACATTGGTCTTATCTCTTGTAATGTCTCGCGTTGATTTTTCCAATTCCCTGTTCCTTGGTCTCCCCCCACTATCAGGTATCCCGGCTTCAACGTATACAGAACACTGCTGCACGTCTTGTCACCCACTCTTCTCTTCGTGATCATGTCACTCCTTTACTTCTCCATCTTCACTGGCTGCCTGTTTCTTTCCGTTTCCAATTTAAGTTATTAATCTTACTACACAAAGTCTTTCACACTAGCACCCCTCCTTACTTGGCTGATCTTTTATCTTTTCACTCTCCTAGGTACACTCCCCGCTCTTTTCATCTTAATCGCCTTGCCCTCCCTCCTCCTGCTCGTGCCCGCTTACAGCTCACTCGTCTTTCAGCTTTCTACTTCGCTGGTCCTGCTCTTTGGAACTCTCTCCCTTCTTCTCTTCGTCTGGAATCACAATACGCCACTTTTAAACACAACCTTAAGACTCACCTATTTTCCCTTGCATTCAACATCCCCTCTCCTTTTGTATGAATGCCCCCTATCGTTGTATAGTAAGTTTGCCTCTTGTGTCCTGTCTTGTCTCTGCTCTCTTCATTCTTTCTTTCCTGTCTTATAAATTTGTACATTTCTTTTCTCTTTCCCGGCTTCGGCCAAATTTTATGTATTTTATTATTGTACTCCGCCTTGATTATTATAGAAAGGCGGTTTTTATCAAATGAATAAACCATAAACCATAACCATAAACGCAGAAATAAAAAATTCAACCAAGAGAACTTTATACAAGAAGTCCTTCCACAACTGCTAACTGACTCCAGCATCCCCGACCAACTCATAGAAAACTGGAACCACGTCATAGAGAAAGCTGCAACAGCAATCACCACCCCAATGTGCATGCACAAAAAAACTTAAAAAAAAAAAAACATGGTACACACCAACCCTACACAGCCAAAAAACACAACTGCAAAAGCATGAATGAAGATGGCGGAAAACAAAAAACAAAGAAGACAGACACAACTATTCCTCATCTCCTCAATGAACACCACACCATGACTGACAAAGCAAAGCAAAGCAAGAATACCACACCAATCCAATCAACAAAACAATTAACCGCCCAAGAGAACTCTTCAACATCATAAAACAACTAACACAGACACCCTCCGCTGACCACCATGACATCACAATCACCCCCAACAACTAGCAATTCACTACAAGCAACTTCACCCGCAACTACAACCACCCCCTTCTCCCCCCACCCTCCCCATTGAATCAACTATACACCCAAACCCTTGGACCTCCTTCGACAGCATTAGCAAGGAACAAGTCGAAAACATCATCATCTCTCTGAACACAACCACCTCACCCCTCAACTCATGCCTAGTCACCTGGATCAAGGCAACCAAGAAAGAACTCAGTCACACCCTCACCAGAATCACCCAAGCAGTTCTCCAACAGGGCAATATGCCAAAAGCCCTAAAACTCTCCTCCATATGCCTGACATTGAAGAAACCTGAATTAAATCCCTCTGACCCAGCTTCATACAGACCCATAGCCAGCTTGCCGTCCACAGCCAAGATCATCGAAAAAGTCATGCAACATCAACTATAAGAACATATTGACAAGAACAATCTACTTGACTCACAACAACATGGATTCCGCCCATCTCATGGAGTTGAAACCCTACTAACTACACTGGCCATCACACTGATAAAAGGAATGCAAAACCCCAAACAAGGATTCCTACTGATCTTCCTAGTCATATCCTCAGCATTTGACACAGTGAACCACAACACTCTACTGCAACATCTCTACTCCGCTGGAATACAAAGCACAGTCCTCACATGGTTCCAGTCCTACCTGTCAAACCATCATCAACAGATAAAGATCAGAGCAAGCATCTCCACCCCATACAAACAAACACAAGGAGTACCTCAAGGATCCACCCTCTCAGCACTGCTATTTAACATCTACCTCCAACCCCTCTGCATACTCATCAGATTCCACAACCTCAACTTCCACATCTATGCTGATGACATATGATCTATGCCCCAGTCAATATACTCCAACCATCCTTCTCCTTCTCAAAAATGTTTCACCACAATCTCCACCTGGCTGAACAATAACAACCTAACAATCAACTACAAGAAAACAGAAGTGCTAATTATAACAAAGGACAAAACATTTACCTCCCTAAAAACAATAACCCTGAACAACACAGAAATTAAGACCCAGTTGGAAATCAGATACCTCAGAATCACTCTTGACTGGCACTTCACCTTCAAGGCCCATATAAACAAAGTAACCAGGGCACTATACTACAAAGCAAAGACCATGCAACGCCTCTGACCACTACTTGAACCAGCAGACTTTTGCATGACAATGCAGGCGATGGTCCTGCCACATCTTGACTACTGCAATACAGTCTACCAGGGCCTCCCACAGACCACACTCCTGCCCCTGTGGACTGCCTTCCACACAACAACACGTATCATCCATGGGGCATCAAAGACAATGACCACATTATGCCTGTACTAAAGCACCTACACTGGCTGCCACTACAGAGCCACATAATATACAAATCCATCATCCTAACCCACAAAACAATATACTCCAATCCCTCCCTCAACACACCTCCGCACACTTCTGGAACCTCCATCACCAAACAGAACCAGACGCACCTCCACAATGGACACCCTGACCATTCCCCATGCCAAGACCAAACACAATCAACAGGCCTGTGGCTGTGCATTCCAGCTCTATGCGCCATCTCTCTGGAACAAGCTACCACACCACTTAAGGATCATCGCCAACCTCACCACTTTTAGAAAACACCTAAAGACATACCTCTTTTCCGAACACTTCAATCACTCCATGTACCCCCCCCACACTATTTAGTCCCCCCAAAAAACCTCAACTCTTGCACATTGGTATTTAGTCCTCAAACCCCACCCTAATGCACCACTGCATGCTATATATAGTAATACTGTTTCAATGTAATTCCCTAAATAATTTGTTTCTTGTACACCACTTTGACCCAGAGAAAGGTGGTATATAAATCCAGCTAAATAAATAAGTAAGTTGGAATGATGTCCAACTAACAAGATAATTTGAGAAGACGGAGGAGGGTATCCTTGGTTCAGACAGTAACATTGAAGATTATGTGTTTTTGTTAATGTAGATGGAGTAGGGATGCAATTTTTTACCCATCTGGTATGGTGCACCATTGAGGATATTGTATTTTGTGATTTCTTATTTATCTGTGTTTGTGTGGATTCTGTATCGTTTAAAAAAAAAAACTCATAATAAAAAGAAAACTAAAAAAAACCCAACTACATTTATCATCTGGTGCAAATTTCATAATCATAAATACTAACAAAAACAAAAGTGACTTTTTAAAAATGCTTAAGAGGGTGTATTTCAGCTGTCTTCTTCATTCTCAAGTTTTCTTCCCCTCTCTTTCTGCTTCACCCTTTTTCTATGAAATGTTTTGGTTCCATATCAGAAACTGACCAAGAAGAGATTTACTAGAGGGATCCAACTTTAACAACTCAAGAGGGCCCCTTTTACTAAAGGGCGCTGTGGTATGGCACCCAACACTGCCATAAAGCATGGAGTTCATGGAGTGTTAGGGCAACACCACAGCATTAACAGCCAGGAACATGGAAAGTAGGTTCCCAGAAGTTGCTGCAATGTATGTGGCCCTGCTGTGGCACTACAATAGCGTGGGTACACTCAGTGCCACCTATGAAGGTGGCAGTGAGTGCACATATGCTACTAGCCCATCATGCAGGTAGTGCTTGCCCCGCCCCTAACTCTCCCACTTGCAACATTATAGTGCCATGGACAGTTAACACCAAAATTGTCTGGCACTAACTATCATGTCCCTGCACTAGCTGTCAACGGGTGTCCAATGCGCACCTTTAGTGCACGCCAGACCCCCACTGACAGCTAGCACCTTTTAGTAAATGACCCCAAGGTCTTCTATTCAGAAGCATGCTCATTCTTTAATACTTGCTATTTTCCAACAGTCCTTTTTTGCTAATGTGTACCAGTCCATCAAGAAGGCTTCTTTTCCTTGCTTGACTAGCAAATTGCCCATCATGACAAAATTATACTGCACATGTAAGAGTATAAGTTGGTATTGCTAATACTAAGATGCGGTTTATTAGGAAGTTCAAATAAAGGGCTTTCACTTTTTAATTGTTCCTCAATATTTATTTATTTATTTATTTCCAGTCTCTTCTATACCGCGTTATTCAACATCAGCGCGGTTTACAATAAACGTAGAACTACACATTTCCTTGGGTACTCTGTGTTTACAATGAACAGGTGTTTAAAACTTGGATAAAATGGGGTAACTATTTACAATCTTGCAACAAGGTGGGGTTCACCTCATTGGTCTAGCCGTGGGAGTTTTGTGTTGTACCCGTGGATGGGGCTGGATAACGTATTTATTAGGGTGCAGTATTGATTTCTTTTTGTAAAGGATCCTATGATCAGTACTAGGGGTGAATGTATACTTCTACTCTGACAAAGATTCACGGAAACCAAACTGTTGCTCTTTTCTTAGTAGGTTCATAAATTAATGCCGCCATGCTTTGCTGTTGGTTTGCCCAGTTTTTTGTGTTTAATAAATCATAAACTATGTGACAAATAAATTTGATATCTTCCATCTTGAGCAAAGTATGATGATTGCCATTTTGACTGCCTGAATATATGAAAAGAAGGGTCAACAACTTGTCAACAGTTCCTTTCTATTAGTCTTTGTATTGAATTAGTCCAATTACTAGAAGTTCCACACAGAATGAAGCCTGTTTGCCGAAAAGCATGTGCATTTGCAAAAAACTCCTCTTGCCCTCCTGTCATCTTGAAAACTTAGTGTGGATGGGCCACAAAGCCAATTTTTATGTGGCATAATTGCATACATATATTTATGGAATAGATGGATTTCCCCAAAAAATATTAGTCTCATGATTCTTCTAGAGTCCCTGATGTGTCCCAAAAATTTGATGGGGATTAGATAAAAAAAAAGAAAATGTAATAAATAAATAAATAAATAAATATATATATATATATATATATATCAAGCAAATGGCATAATTGTGCATATGTATAGATAGAATACTTGAATTGTTTCAAAAATTCCCTTGTTCATTATCCTTGTAGAATCCTCATATCTTGGGAAAATCTGAGGTAGATCAGATGGAAAAACAAAATGATATCAGATGATATAACTATATCTATTTATTCAAGGGATATGCACTGGCAAAAAATGGCTTTTTCAATGATTTTTGTTCATTTCTTTGTGTGTGTGCATCTGTGCGTATTCCACACATTTGCATTGGAACTTTTTAAGATATAGAAATCAATTGTATACACTTTAATTTGCATGTTAATCTCCATTAAAATGATTTTACATGCACTAAACGTTTTAAGGCACCTTTATAAACTGAATGCACACTAATGAATGTGCATCCTTAATGTATTCATTCAAAAAGTGGATCCACCAGATATAGCCCTGTTAGGAATCATGTGGAGCCCCTGACATGCTCTGAACATTTGATGTGGGTTGGATGAAAAACCAAAAAGATATTCAGGGGTAACAACTTAGGAAGCAGAAATCCAAGGGAAATGTACGCGATAGGGGGCGAGAGATTGGTGTGTACAGATCAGGAGAAAGACCTTGGAATGATTATTTCTGAAGATCTCAAGGTGGCAAAACAGTGCAACAAGGCAGTGGCAAAAGCCAGGAGGATGATGGGCTGCATACACAGAGGAATCACCAGCAGAAAGGAAGAGGTACTTATGCCACTGTACAGGTCACTGGTGAGGCCTCACTTGGAATACTGTTTTCAGTTTTGGAGACCATATCTTGCAAAGGATGCAAAAAGACTGGAAACTGTTCAGAGGAAGGCGACCAAAATGATTTGGAGCCTGCGTCAGAAGCCTTATGAGAAGAGACTTGAAGACCTAAACATGTACACTTTGGAGGAAAGGAGGGATAGGGGAGATATGATTCAGACCTTTAAATGCTTAAAGAGAAATAATGAACAAACAAACCTCTTCCAAAGACAGAGAAGCTGCAAAACTAGAGGGCATAACATGAAGCTACAAGGTGGTAAATTGAAAGGCAATGTCAGGAAATACTTTTCCACTGAAAGGGTGGTGGATGCTTGGAATGCACTCCCGATGGAGGTGGTGGGGGAAAATACGGTGACGGAGTTCAAAAGGGCATGGGACAGACACAGTGGATCCCTTTACAGCAACAAGAAAATATCAAAATAATCTGAACCATCTAATTCCTCAACAAATAGGGGTGTATTACAAGGAGTGGTGGGATCACCCCTAAACAAAAACATGAGGAAGGGGGGCCTGCACGGAGCGGCAGGTGTACCTACTCTTGACATCGTACTGGGCAGACTAGATGGACCATACTGGTCTTTATCTGCCGTCATTTACTATGTTACTATGTAAAACCCAAGAGGATCATGGTGCATTCAGGAGTCACTGCAAAAGAAGATGGAAGCAGCTTGCAGATGGGCAGCAACCTCCCCAGCACCTGGAAAGTAATTGGCAGGAATACGGGGCATGAGGCAGGTCATGGTGGACTCAGAGATAACCACGGAGAAAGCTGCAAGGAACACGTAAATGGGCATCCACTACATTATCAGAGTTTGCCAATAAGGCAGTCTCTTCCTATAACATTAAACTCCCCTCTACTTTGCACACTCTTGAACTGTCCCCTTCCCCTTCCTGCAATGTGTACCAAACCACAGCGTTTGCTTGCCTCCAGAATTCGTGAAGTACATTCCTGTGCTTGCTCTGCTGAGCTACTCTTGCTAAAGTCCATTGCCCATGAGGACTTCATACATTTCAAATTCATGCTGACCCTTTCCAGTCAAGAGAGAGCACTATTTCCATCTGACAAACTCACTTGATTTTAACTCTTGCTGCCTCTTTGCTACAGTCAGCTCCTTCTTCAAAGTGCTTCCATCTATAGACAAGGTTCACAAAATCAATCTTTTAAATTTAAAATTCAGCTTGTGCCTTTTCATTAGTAACTGAAGGCAAGTTACATTCTGGTACAGCAACTATGTCTCTCTCCAGAGAGCTTACAATTTAGTTAAGTAAATCACGTTACC
The DNA here is from genome assembly GCA_033557465.1 of Ichthyophis bannanicus. Taxonomy (NCBI): domain Eukaryota; kingdom Metazoa; phylum Chordata; class Amphibia; order Gymnophiona; family Ichthyophiidae; genus Ichthyophis; species Ichthyophis bannanicus. Next base: position 176,219,520 of record CM066034.1, on the reverse strand, counting down.
ATCTGCTATCTCAGGTACCAAAGATCACAAGGAGCTTCAGCAAGACTGGACTACTGGCTTTCCTAGTTCACACCCTACTGTACTAACCACTAGGCTATTCCTCAAGCTTGCCATAACTGGTGAAAAGCATAATTTTATTTCTTATATACTGCACACCCAGCAAAATTGCTGCTCATCATGGTTTACAACAAAAAAATTATAAGTGATTGCTATGATTTTATGTTACATTATGCTAATCTTAGGTTGATTCATCATTTATGGGTATTCCTAGGCAAAAAAGATCTGCTGAATACTGGTTGCATCTTACTTTACTAGGGACTAATGCAAATTAAATTTAAACATCTGCAGTTCATGCAAAATACACCACCTAACCTCAAGGGCTACAATGGCTCCCTGTTGGTCTAATTGAAAACTATCTGGTTCGTTTTTAAATGTCATTGTTTATCAGAGGAGGAAAAGGCTAGTGGTTAGAGCAGTAGGTAACAACCATAGCAGCTAGGTTCATATCCTATTACTGCTTCTTGTAATGTTGGGCAAGTCACTTAATTCTCCATTACTTAAGATACAAACTTAGATTGTAAACCCTTGAGGGACAGAAAAATGCTTACTGTACCTAAATGTAGCTCACCCTGAGAAAGGTATGAGTTAAATTCAATTTCTTCTCACACCCTTCCTTTGAGCCCTGCTACATTTTCTTTTTCTAAAACCACAGAGGAGGAAACTGTGCATCTTTTCTCCTCCTCCAAACTCACCGCCTGTTCCTTTGATTCCATCCCCACCAAGCTCCTTAGTTGTATCTCCCTTGCTTCATCCTTTCCATCTAATAAAGCCTCATTCTATCACCTTCCACTGCAATTGTTCCTGCTGCCTTCAAACATGCTGTAAGCACACCACTCCTCCATAACCTTCACTGGACCCTACCTGCATGTTTACCAGCGCTTTGTTCTTATAAATAAAAGATGCCAGTACTCATATGCAGGGCTCTTTCATTAATACATGAGGACCAGGGGTCAATTTTAACAGGCAATGAAAAAGGTGCGGTACTCAGTACCCCCTCAAAAAAAGCCCTGGTGTTAACTACCATCTCATCTCCTTCCTCCCTCTCACTGTTCGCCTCTAATCTATTGAATATCTTTTCTTCTCACACCATTCTTGATCGACTTCAATCTGACATTTACCATCTACATTCTATAGAAACAAACCTCACCAACGTCGCCAGTGACTTGTTCTTGGTCAAATCCAATGGCCTTTAATTTATTCTCTTCCTTCCTGATCTATCCACTGCTTTCAACACTATTGATCATCTCCTACTCCTTGAAACTCTAAGCTCACTTGCATTGCAGGACTCTCTCTTATCTTTTCTTTTAATCTCTCCCATTGTACTTTTAGAAGCAAATTTTCGAAGATCCTTCCAAGTGCTATCTGGGACGTCTAAGCCAGAACGTCTGAAAAACAAAATGCAGGCACGTTCAGGTGCAGATGTGATTTCACAAACCTGGAATGCCAGCAGGGACATCTGCAGGGGCTACTAGACATCCCCAGAATTGTAATGCAGAACCCACACATGTATGATAACATAATGGTTAGGGTAGTGGGTTTAGAAACAAGGCAGCCAGGGTTCAAATCCCACTGCTGCTATAGTAGAGATTGTGCTGAATGCTGGGGATGATCAAGTGCTTTCTTCTCTACACACTCTGGATGTTTTTAAGCTAAAAATGAGCACTTTTCAGCTAGTGGTTCGTCACTATGCATGTCTCAGAGTGCAAGCCTAAAGTTAGGTCATGGAGGTCTAATGTTATGCCTTTCTCTGATCAGGCAATGATGCCCTGGTCCCTGGGAAGCCCTAACCACGCCTCCAGGTTCCTGGGAATGCCCTGGCCACACCTCCCCCATGCCCTTGTTCAGATTCAGATGTCCCCACAACTGTCTTCTAAAATGGCTCTGAAGACTTCTCTTTGCTTTGGAAATCTCTGTGCCCATTTTTGGAAGCCCAAAGCATGAAAAGGGCTTCTAAAATAACCCCCTTAGTGTATGCTCTCGTGGATTTTCTTCCACTGCTGTCCCAGTATTAATCAGTGTACCGCCTTGACTGACTTTTGTTAGTAAAATTTACATACCGATATTATGGCTAAGTGGAATTGTTTTAGGATCTTTTTTCTTCTCTCTCTAAACTTGATCTCCTCCCATAACGTTTAGTACCATCTTTATGCTAATAACTACAAAATCTCTCCCTATACACCAGAAACTCCTTCAGGACTAACAGGCTGCTTGTCTCGCATTGTCACCTGGAAGTTCCACCACCATCCGAAACGTAACATGGCCAAGCTAGAGCTGCTTACCTTTCCCCGTTTCCCCACCTTCCCCTTTTCTCTATTTTATTTATTTATTTTATTTTATTTATTTTAATTTCTTATATACCGCACTCTTTGACATCAGCGCGGTTTACAGAGAACATAACAAAACCAGAACAACAGGCTGTTCGGAGTTACATATAACAGGATTATGAACTTGGATAACAGGGGAGAACTATCTACATGGAATATGCAATCTGTTAACTAGATCACATGCTCGAACTATGTACATGAATTAACAAGAGTGTTGGCTAACATTGTCATCCTCTCAGTCCCCCAACCAATATCCTTAGGGTCATCTTTGACTCCTCTCTCTCTCTCTCTCTTTCTCTGCACACATCCAACGCACTGCTAAAATCTATAGTTTATCCCTGTAACATCACCAAAATCCAGATTTGCCAAGTTACTCATTTCGAGGAGTGAGATTTTTGGCCAGTTCTGGTTTTAAATTTGCCTTACAATGCAGTATGGTATTTGTAGCTACTGATTTTACCCATTGGAATCAGTGCTGCAGGTCCCATAAAGCATCAGAATGAGATTGTTAGAAATCTAGGAATGGCTTAAAATCTCTCTCCTGGAACCAGGTAACTTGGCTACTCTGAAGATCATCCCTTCCTTTCTGAACACACTACCAAAACACTTATCCATACTGTCTCAGCACCTCCCATTTAGACTTCTGCAACCTCCTCTTCACAGGTTTCTCTCGGAAATCATCTCTCTCTAGTCAATTCACAATTCAGCTGCACAACTTATCTTCCATCAGCATCATTACACTGACATAACCCCTCTTCTCAAGTCACTTTCTTGGCTCCGTATCCATTCCTGCAAATGGTTCCAACTTCTCTTACTCATCTACAGGCGTGTTCATTCTGAAGCTCCACATTACCTCTCCTCTTATCTCTCACTACACTCCTCCTTAGGGACTCCATTCATTGGCTACATCATTCTTTTCTGGGCCCTTCTCCTCCACCACCAACTACAGACTTTCTTTTTTCCATCTTTCCGTGTCATATGCTTGGAATAAACTTTCTGAGTCTGTGTGTCATGCTCCCTCTCTGGCTCCCTCCTTCAAATCCAGACTAAAAGCCCACCTTTTTGAGACAGCTTTTAAATCTTAACCTCCTATTGGCCATTCCAATCCATACTGGGGCTGATATTCAGAATGAGTAATGCAATTAGCAAACTTGCTAGCCATGTTAATTGCGATGACTGAGATATTCAGCGACGTTAACACAGTTCATGCCACTGAATATGCCCCGGTGCTAGCCAGATAGCTCTGGGGCATTCCGGGGGTGGAGTGGAGGTGGCCCCCAGGGATAGCCAGGCAGCGGCAATAGTCAGCCACTGCCCGGTTATCTCTACACAGTTAGTTAGGCAGCTTAAAGGCTGGCCTAACTTTCATCGCAAAGCTAACCGGGCAGGGGCTGACTATCGTCGCTGCCCCATTAGCTTGGGTGCTATGCAGCTGACCTGGATATTCAATGTTGGTGGACGGATATAGCCCCAGCATTGAATATCTGGGTTTTAAGTTCAGTGGCAACCGCTTTACATAGGCTAGCCAATGCTGCCGAGTACCCTTCCCATTGTTTTTATCCATTTCTCATAATTAATGAAGCTCTCTACTTCTCTTATTTGTAATGTTTGTTTGCCTTAAATAGATTGTAAGCTTTATTGAGCAGGGACTGCCTCTGGTCCAACGAGAAAAGCACCCCTGCCACGTGTTGGTTGAAGAACCCAGTCCGAAACGTGATGTTTGAGAGAAACACTTTATTGCAAATTTACCACAGGGGTGATAACTAGCCAACCCGACACGGCCGTGTTTCGTCAATGCCTTCGGCAGGGGTATTTCAGCATGCATAAAGTATTTCACTTTCAGAATTGTCCCTTTTGTTTAGATTGTGTCTAAACTTCAGACATATGATCCTTCAGTAATCTTGAATGCAGTAAAAAAAAATAAAGGACTGTCTCTTACATGTACGTCTATGGTACTATTTGCATCTAGAGGTGTTATAACTGATGCCATCTGTGTTCCTTGTTATACACATCAGAATAGAAATGTAAGGCACCAACGTTTCAAAATAAACTGTGGGGTGCTAAACTCAATAGCAATTAACCCTTCCTGGACACATTGAAGAAGTTTACTACATATTAAGGATGCTCAGGCACCCACAGAGCTGAGCATATAAAAAATGTTTAAAGCAAGAGCTTGGTATTGCTTAAAACTTGATAGACATTGTGTTTGATGATTACTTTCAGATTTCCCTCCTTTTGAGGGCGTTTGGTATTTTTTGTGGTTGTTTCTTGCTTTCTTTCATATTTGGCTCCTCTAAACCCCCCCATATCCTTCTCCATCGGGTTTCTCTCTCTTGAGCCACAGCAGCATGTCCCAGCCCTAGAAGGAGGCAACATACAGGGAGGCAAAAGAATCAGCAGTGGCAACCAGAAGCTCCAGTTATGTATGCTGATCATGCAAAAGAAGGGAAGGAATCAATGAAGATAAAGTGCTACTACCCAAAAAATAGTGAATACTACTTAAAAAAAGAATCAAATCAATATTCAAATGGATCTAGCCAGCTAAGTCAGAACTTAGCTGGCTAGATCAAAGCCTTTGGGAACTGATAGGGTTAACTGGCTAAATTTAGCCGTCCCTGTCACTGACAAATCCATACCTGGAATTAAGTTCTGATTGATGACTGGCTATGTATTGAAAATGAATAAACGAATGCTAATAAATGAACACTGCGGCTTCCCTCCCAGGCAAGAGGGAGTGAAACACTGTCCTCCTCCTGCACAGCTTTGGGAAAGGCTTTGGGGAGTCAGGGTCCTCAAGAGGCTCGAGATGAGGAATGGCCACAAGTGAAGGCACTTTTTTGGGCAGAATAGAGAGGGGTGAACTGGAGTATACCTGGCCTTTTTTCAAATGCCAAAATGGATGAACAAGGACTGAGGTTCAGGTTCTCGCTTTGAATTTATTTTTAAATGCCAAATGGGTTCAGGAGGACATGAGGAATCAGGTTGCAGGCATGAGGGAACTGAAGGCCTTCAGTGATTTGCTTTCACTCATCAGTAAGTATACCATCTTTATTCTTCTAGTTTTATTGCTAATGACTTAATGAACATTCAGTCCAGAACATATAGAATCTCCCATATCTGTTAACCTATCCACTTATTATTTCTGTCTTGCGCATTAAAATTATGGTACTTTCCATCAAGTCAAGATGAATGAGAAAAAGAGTCTGCTTCAAGGTCATTGGGGTCAAATCTGAAAGGGTTTAGATGTCTATGAGAGTTAGGCAGCAAAATCCACACAGCTGAAAATCTAGGGCTGAGCTCCTATAATTTAGGATCTCACAGAGGTGTTTGACTTTACTCAAGTACTTTGCTGGTTTTTATTACTTCTGTACTTTTAGACTTCCAGCTCAACTGGAACAGATCTTTTGGATTCTAGTGCTATGAGCCTTCATTAGCAGCTATCCAGAAATGCTTTCCCTGGGAAATTTTATGAGATTGTCAGATGTGTATGTATGTATGGAACTTCTGTTGGGTGTCAGTGAACTGAAATGGACTGGTTTTGGGCACTTTGCATTTGAAGATTATATGGTCTACTATGCTAGAAATGAAAGACAAAGAAGAAATGGTGTTCATTTATAATTAAGAAGAAACTTGCATGAACTGTAATGAAATACAATGCAGTCAATGAACGCTTAATTTCTATTCGTCTACGAGGAAAGCCCATCAACACAATTATAATTCAGGTATATGCCCCAATGAGAACTTCAGAAGAGGAAGACGTTGATGAGTTCTATGAACAAGCACAAGTTGAAATTGACAGAATATGCAAACAGGATATCCTGATAGTCATGGATGTCTGGAACTCAAAAGTTGGCAACAAAGAAGAAGGCAAAGTGGTTGGAAAATATGGATTTGGCAACAGAAATGAAGCTAGAAAGAGACTGATAGAATTCTGCAAGATCAATGATCTATTCATTTCAAACACCTTCTTCCAGCAACACAAGCGCTGACTGTACACATGGACTTCACGCAATGGATTGTACAGAAATCAAATTGACTACATCTGTGGAAGGCCACAATGGAAAAGCTTGATAACATCAAAGACAAAACCTGGAGCTGACTGATACAGATCACCAACTACTAGTATGCAAACTCAAGTTGAAAAAGAGCAAACCACTCATGAATGTAGCAAAATATGACCTTGAGAATATACCACTGGAATTTAAAGACTGTTTGAAAAATTGATTTGCTGCTTTACTTACAAATAACAGTTCCAAAAGAGTTATGGGATAACATCAAGAAAGTTGTGTTGAAAGAAAGCGAGACGTCTCTCTATATAAAGTGAAAAAGCAAAAAATGGCCAAAATGGATGACTGAAAAAACTCTGAAATGCCCAGAAATGCAGAAAAGCTAAAGTCAGAGGTGAACAAGAGGCAATCGTAAAACTCAGAGATTTCCAAACAGCTTGTTTTAAACCAGCAATAAAGTCTTTTCCTTCAGCAGAGATCAGAGCTCCAGGTTCCCAGCTGTGTCTAGCACAAACCCAGGTTTCCACAGCTCTCTAGACTGCACCTTAACTTCTTCAATTCAAGCTGTTAAACATTTGCATTCTTCACATTAAGCTGCTATCATTTGTACTCTTCACTTTCAAACTGCCAACATTTATATTCTTTTCTTCAAGCTGCTAACATTTGCATTTTGGGTTCAAGGCTCTCCTTGTCCCCTTTCTGAACCTCTCTGTTCAGCTCAAAACATTAGCACTTCATTCAACCCAATTCTCCAGCAGGTCATGCAGTTAGGAAAGCTTCTGGGTTTTTTACAACTTTAAAACCCTATTGCCTTGTCACTTCTGGCTTACACAGAATGAGCAATCCATTTCAGAATCAGAGGAAACGTTATCTGAAACACACTCATCTATTTGCATGCTTTCCTCATCTAGGTCAGTTGGCACCTGGCTGGGCTCAGCGTGTGAAACAGCAGGTTTTAGTTTCTCTAGTAACTTTAAAACCTTTCCCCACTGGGATTCTTCTCCCCGCTGAGTAACAGTGGGAGGACAGAGGAGTTCATTATTCTTTAGCAGATTCTTTAAGGCTTCTAATGTGCTCACCTTTTTCCCAGCAATTAGTCTTTACCCAGGCTTTGCTGAAGATGAAACACTTCCCATAAGCTCTCTTAAAGACAGTCCCGTACCTTGCTCACAAACAGCATCTCCCACAGAATGAACTTTCCTGTCTTCTAGGCCAGCTGTAATTCCCTTACCAGCCGGGCTCTCTTCAGGGCTAGAGTTTTCTGTATGCTGGGTGCAATAGGGATTTCTCTTGAGACAGCTCCTGGAGCACCTTCCTCTCTCAGGTCTTCTCCTGGTCTCCTCATTCCCTGCTTCCTCACCAGACTCTCTGGAAGTCTCTACTCTCCTGGTAGACTCTCCCTTCTTGGTGGAAACCTCCTCCCCGGTGGATGCACACCCCTTCCTTCCTGCTTCCCTGAGCTTATATGAGTGAGACTGTCCTATGGCATCCAACTCCACCCCCAAGCCTTCCTCGTCACCTCCCCTGGTTACCTTGGAGCTGGGGCGTGGCTCACTCTCAACAGCTCTGTGAATGCAGTTTTTTTTCTTAACTGGAGTTTTAACCCTAAAACTCCCTGAACTATTTCTCTGCTCAGAAGTGAATGGCTGTTTTTTTCCCATTTTCTTTCCCACTTTCTTCTCCTTCACCGCTTGCGAGAGGCAGGCCTTTGTAGTACTGTTCACCACTGGTTTCATTCTTTCCTCTCTTCCCGATCCTGTGCGGTTCTTTCCCCCTCCCCTTCCACCCCTTCTTCAGACTCTTTTCCTCTCCCTTGTGGGGTTCCCCAGGGTTCTGTTTTAGCTCCTCTTCTTTTCAACCTCTTTCTGGCTCCCCTTGCTCTTTTAATTCAACAGTCTGGAGTTTCTGCTTTTCTTTACGCCGACGATATTGTATTACTTCATCATACCTCCCCCTCTTGTCCTGACCTTTCCGTGCTCAATTCCTGTCTCACTGAACATAAGAACATAAGAACATAAGATATGCCATACTGGGTCAGACCAAGGTCCATCAAGCCCAGTATTCTGTTTCCAACAGTGGCCAATCTAGGTCATACGTACCTAGCAGTTTCCCCAAGGGACACAGGTTCCACAATGCTTGTATTGGTTCAAGCATTGATATCCTGGGTCCCTTCTTAATAATGGTTTATGGACCTTTCCTCCAGGAACTTGTCCAAACCTTTTTTAAACCCAGCTACACTAACAGCCTTTACTACATCCTCCGGTAACAAATTCCAGAGTTTGATTACACGTTGAGTGAAAAAATATTTTCTTTTATTAGTCTTAAATAGTTTACCCTGTAGCTTCATTGCATGTCCCCTAGTCTTTCTATATTCTGATAAGGTAAACAATCGATCTACGTTTACCCGTTCCACTCCGTTCATTAATTTATAGACTTCTATCATATCTCCCCTCAGCCGTCTCTTTTCCAGGTTAAAGAGCCCCAACCTTTTTAGCCTAGTGGCTAATTGGCTGACTCTTAATTGTCTTCACCTTAATCTCACCAAAACCTGTTGCTATTTGGTTCTCTCCTGGTTGTTCTTCCCCCCCCCTTCTGGCCCCCTCATTTTCTGGCTCCTCTGTTCCCCTGGTCTCCACTTTTCGTTATCTTGGTGTTCACTTTGATTCCGATCTATCTTTTCAGGCCCACCTCTCCCATATCACTAAATCATCTTTCTTTTTCCTCCGTCAAATCCGTGCGGTGCGTCCTTTTTTATCCCCTTCGGCCCTTTCTACCCTGCTGTTGTCCCTGGTTATGTCCCGTGTGGATTTCGCCAACTCTGTCCTCATTGGACTCCCTCAGTCTCGGTTGTCTCGGATGCAACGGATACAGAACACTGCCGCTCGCCTTGTCTGTCACGCTTCCCCTCGGTATCGCATTACCCCTCTGCTCTTTCACCTTCACTGGTTGCCTTTTCCCTACCGCTCTCAATTTAAGCTACTCACTCTGGTTCACAAAGCTCTCCACACAGGCACCCCGCAATATCTTTCCGACCTCCTTTCCTTTCACTCTCCCCGGTATACTCCTCGCTCTTTCCACCTCAGCTGCCTCACTCTTCCTTCCCCTTCTCGTGCTCACCTTCAATCTACCCGTGCTTCTGCTTTCTTCTTTGATGGTCCCGCCCTCTGGAATTCCCTCCCTTCTTCCTTTCGTTTAGAACCTCACCATACCACCTTTAAACACAATCTGAAAACCCATCTTTTCTCCTTGGCTTTCGATGTGCCCTCCCCTTTTGTGTAATTCCCATTTCCCCTGCCCCTTGCCTACCCTCTTGTTTCTTTCCCCATCCCTTCTTGTTTCTCTTGTCTACACTATCTTTTAAGAATGAATTGTAACTTTCTTTTCCTTTTCCATGGCCTCGGCCTTTCTTATTTTAACCTTGCTTTTAATTGTACACAGCTTTGATTATTGCAGAAAGGCGGTTTTATCAAAAAACAATAAACATAAACATAAAGATATTACCGTCTCGTCACCACAGTACGTATGACCTAGATTGGCCACTGTTGGAAACAGGATACTGGGCTTGATGGACCTTGGTCTGACCCACTATGGCATATCTTATGTTCTTATGTAACAAAAGGTGGAAAGAATGTACAGTCATTATACCATAAAGATCAAGTGGACCAACAGCCATTTCAACCTGTACCTTATGATCAGGAACCATTGGTGATGAAAGACAAAGTCGAAGCAGCATTGAAAGCCTTATCAAGAACAAAGCACCAGGCATTGATGGCATTCCCATTGAAGAATTACAGCAAATCAGATGAAGCTGTTATCATGCTTACAAGGCTCTGCTAAGAAATTTGGAAGACAAATTCATGGCCAACTGACTGGAAAAGATCTGTGTTTATATCAAAACTGAAGAAAAGTGACCTGACTTGACTGTAGAAATTATCGCACAATTGCTCTGATCCCACATGCCAGCAAGATTCTACTCAAGATCATTCAGCAGAGATTGCAATAATACCTGGAACAAGAACTGCCTGAAGTGCAAACAGGGTTCAAGAAAGAGCGAGGAATGAGACACATTGAGGATGTGAGATGGATCCTTGAAAAGACAAAAGAATACCAAAAGGATACCCATATGTATTTTGACTACAACAAGGCTTTTGACTGTGTAAACCATGAGAAACTCTGGGCCACATTAAGAAGCATGGGTATACCAGAACATCTGATCGTTCTCTTTCTCAGTCTTTATATTGATCAAGAAGCAACAGTTCGAACGGAACAAAGAGAAACAGAATGGTTTAAAATCAACAAAGGTGTATGCCAAGGCTGCATACTTTCCCCCTACCTGTTTCATTTATATGCATAACAAATCAGAGAAGCAGGACTGTTTGAAGACATCCGAGGTGTAAAGATTGCTGGAAGACTCAATAACCTATGCTGATGATACTACACTACTGGCTGAAAATGAAGAAGATTTGAAACATTTGCTTCTCAAGATCAAAGAATATAGTCTTAAAATGGGTCTGCACCTTAATATTAAGAAGGCAAAGATTCGGACAATTGGCAGAATTAATGTTCATCATTGATGGAGAAGAAATTGAAATAGTTGACAGCTTTAACTTACTTGGATCAACAATCAATAAAGGACTAGCAGTCAAGAAATCTGATGACGTATTGCTCTTAGTAGAATGGCTATGAAGGACCTAGACAAGATTCTCAAGAGAAGAGATGTCTCCATACAAAAGATTTGACTTGTCTAGATCATAGTATTTTCAATAACATCATATGGATGCGAAATCTGGACAGTGAAAAAGATAGACAGGAAGAAAATTGGTGCCTTTGAATTATGGTGCTGGCGATGAATACTGTGTATATCGTGGTCTACCTGAAGAACAAACCAGTCAATAGAGGAGATCAAACCTAAGCTTTCCTTCGAAGCTCAGATGACAAGACTTTGACTTTCATACTTTGGACACATCATGCAAAGAGAGAGATCATTAGAGAAAGACATCATGCTTGGCAAGGTAGAAGGTCAATGCAAAAGAGGAAGGCTGGCAATGAGATGGATCGATACAATAACAGCAGCTATGGATACCACTATCAACAATGAGCCACTTAGGTCAACTATCCAGAGGGTCGCCAGGAGGCGACACTGACTCGACGATACTTAACATGGAACTTCTCATTTAATTCTCTATTTCATATCATGCAGCTATTGCAGTGACAGTCTTTAGTCATAGACTACACAAATTGCAGGTTCTGCCTGAACCCAATACATATGCACTGTAAGTATAGCCAATAAAGGTCGCCATTATGAGATGGCCGAGACTCAGTCTATCTTGACTCTGATCTGGTCCAAAGGGAAAACTAGACTTGGGAATTGAACCCAGATCTTTTGTCATCAAGTTGGCCTATTTTTTGTTTTTCAATCAAAATGAAAACATGCTTTTAACTGGTATACTGGTAGTAAATAGAAATATATTTAAATAAACTTATATTCTTTCTGCATTAAAGTTTCAGGTGATGTTAGAATATGCATGTACAGTACATGGTAAAGTACAATCATACATGTTCCACTTACTTGAATTTGCTTGAAAGTTAAAGGAAAATCACCCAAAACTCATCCGAAAGAAAACGTAGCACTGTGCACGGAATGGATCAGACACAGAAGAATAAAAAAAATGTGCAGATATCAGAATATCAAACTAAACAAAAAAGGGACAGGACACAGTGTTAATTCTCATGATCACTCCAAAACTGTCTCGTGGGCTCACACACCTCTGATTCTATTTATTTTTAAATCATATCCTGAGTTCGGGGAAGTATATATTTTATGACTTTTTACCAATAGCTCTAAGTCTTCCTTAAGAAAACTGCCAGGCAAACAAATATTCACCACCAACCTTGATACACTGAATGAAAACGAAATACATTTTACTTGGCAAATTATGCCACCCAGTGGCCTTATCTGTCGTAATAACTTTCTGTATTCACTGTGCTTTCTCTTCTGACACCTGTCAGTTCTCATTCACTTCATAGTGAATGAATGAAAGATTAAGGGAACTAGAAAAGCACATTAATGGACCATTTCAACACAGGCATTATTCATGATTTTTAACACCCAGTTTACTAAAGGGCATAAATCTATTAGTAAATCTAATATTAAAACTAGTTTTAGAAGGTATTTTATGATCATTCATCATCATCATCATCACTGAACTACCAATGCTTCAGTGTTATTGATGATCGTAGTATGGGCTCAATGTGGTTGATGCTAATGACCGGTCTAATGAGAGCTGTGATCCCACACTCATCCAAGAGTTCAAACAGATCACCTGGTGGCTTAACACCCCACCTTCTCATAACCTGAAAGAGAGCTGTAGTGACTTAGTGAGCCATTCCCTGGCAATGAGATAAAAGAGTTCATTTAAGTCTCCCCACCACTCGTCACCACCCAGATCAAAGTGCTCACCCTAGCCACCTCCAACCCGAAACTAAGAAGATGCTCATTCAAGCCCTTCCCCACCCTCCCCCTGACATCTAAATCAAATGGCATCCACGGATTTCTTTTTGCAGGCAAATCTAGGACACTTATCAGAAGTGTGTGGGGGGGGGGATGGGGGACACCTAAGTTTCAGGTTTCAGCAACAAGGCATGGAGGAGGGGAGGGAAAGATAGTTACCCTACACACACACACACACACACATATCCATCTCAGGTCAGCAGCAATATCATTTCCAAGCAGACAACTCATAGAGAAATGGAAACAGTGAGACATTTCCCCCATACTGTGCAAAATGTAAAGATTATGGATGTAAATTCTAAAAACTAAACAGATTCAAATCGCTAGATTGAAAATAATTTTTTTCTGCTCCCTCTATCCCCATTTCTGGAATTGGGGACAGGAGGCTGCCAAAGAGACGGGAGTCGGGGGACACAGCTCTAAAATCGGGAACAATCCCTGAAAACTGGGGACATGTGGTAACCTTATCCCCAGCTCTTTCCCCACAATCCTTTGGAATGTTTCAAAGGAACATGGAATCATCAAATGCTACTGTGCATGTCAGCAGCAGTGAAAAAGGAGGCAGGGGTGCTCTTTTTTGCCCCAACATAACATTTGAAGACCTCTGAAGGGGTAGAGAGGAGACTGGGGAAGGGGTGGATTGGACACATCTCAATACTGGGTAGTGGAAGAGGTTTTGGTGAGTACTTGATCAAGATGTTGGGGAGTGAGACAGGTACAGGGGCTGAGGTGAGCGCTTCTCTCAATGTCAAGGAAGTGAGAGGATCAACTGGGGGGTTTATAATAATTATTTTATTAATCACATACTTTTTCCAGTAGTATGTTCAATGGGTGGTACAATAATAAAACAAAGACAAAAATGCATAAAGTACATAACACATATGCCAATCAATAATATAAAACAAATAGGACAGTTATAAATGCAAAAACAGTAAAAGAAGCATATTTGAAATCTGGGTGGAATGGAATCAGTCCATTGAATCCTTCTTTAGTGACTGAGTACAGTGCAGGGTAGGAGAACTTTATCTCTAGGGGGCTTTTTGGTTCAATATGAGGGGAGAGGCAGGGAGAGATCAGAGCCCCAATCAGGGCTTACATTAGTCATATGAGGATAAAGTTAACAATTTAACTGCACTTCCCATAGTTCAATTAAATTTTAGTCTAAACCAGTGGGTTTATGAAAATCACACTGCTTTTACTATTAATGAGCTGCTTTACATGAATTTGCATGTGATGCAGCTCATTCATCTTTGTGCATTAGGCCATGATACCTTCATTTTAAATTAACACAGACTAATATACTAAAATGTGTTAAGCAGAACCAAAAAAACTTTAGGTGAGTTTCTTAAGCCAATTACTCTTGAAACTCCCTTGATGTTTAAGGTAATAGGAAAGGCTGAAAGGGGCCTATAGAGTCTAGTGGAAGGTGGAGCACGTAGGAGGGGCCCAGAGAATAACTCCTTCTGGAGGAGGAAGGAAGAAGTGGTAATGAGAGGTGCGAGATGTAATGGTGTTGGGGCCACTTGGCAATAGCGATCAAAACATGATCACATTTGATTTAATAAATGGAGGGAGGGAAGATAACAATCTATTGCACTAGAATTTAACTTTCAAAAAGGAGTCTATGATAAAATGAGAAAATGGTTAAGAAAAAACTAAAAAGAGCAACTGCAAAGGTGAAGAGTTTACATAAGGCCTGGGCATTATTTAAAAATACAATCTTGAGAGCCCAGACCAGAGGTATTCCATGCTTTAAGAAAAGTGGAAGGAAGATCAAACGACAGCCAGCATGGCTTAAAGGTGAAGTCAGAGGGGCTGTCATAGCTAAGAGAAAATCCTTCAGAAAATGGAAAAAGAGTCAAATGACAAAAACAGGAAACATAGGTGCTGGCAAGTTAAATACAGTCAAACCTCGGTTTTCATGATTAATCCGTTCAAAAAAGTCTGACTAAAACCGAAACGGACTAAAACCGAAGCAAGATTTCCCATAAGAAATAATGTAAATTCAATTAATCCGTTCCAGACACCCAAAAATATTGACAAAAAATACATTTTATAGAGAATAACTCAGCCAGCAGTAGAACAGCTCCTGTCACTTCTCTCAGCTGCCCGATCGTCCACAGCACAGCAAACACACAGATACTGTAGGACACTAATCTGATCGCTGACTCCGTCTCAACAGCGTACCCCGCAAGAGAAAGAACTGCCTGCCACATTCATTCAACATCTCCTGCTTACCCATTCAACATCTCCTGCTACCCTGCTACCTCCGAGCCTGAGGGGGCGCTCCAGAGAACAGGCAGGCGGTGGAGAGATCGGGGCCTTCCTCTCTGCAATCCTTGCATCTCTGGCTCGAGGATGTTGCTCACCTGACTTTTGCATCTCAACACGCGATCGGTGAGTCCGGGGGGTAGTGCTGCCGGGACTGGGCAGGCAGTGTATGCAGACCAGCGTGTATTGCAGTACGAAAACCGAGGCGATAGACGAAAACCGAGACAAGATCTCAGTCTGAAAAGACGTCGAAAACCGAAACAGACGAAAACCGGGGCAACCGAAAACCGAGGTTTGACTGTACAAGGCATTGATAATGCAGGCAAAGAGAGAATTTGAAAAGAAGCTTGCTGTGGAAGCAAAAGTGCATAATAAAAAATTGTTAAAGTACATTCGTAGCAAAGCACCTGTGAGAGAGCCAGTTGGACCATTAGATGAGGGGTAAAAAGAGCACTAAGAGAAGTCAAGGTCAAAGCAAAGAGACTGAATACATTTTTTGCTTCAGTATTTACTAAAGAAGATGTATGAAACTTACTGATGCCAGAAATGATATTTAAAGATGATGTATCAGAGAAATTGAGACAACTATTGATAAATTGGGAAACTGTAATACTGTTATTTGATAAAGAGCAGGAAATCACCTGGACTGGATGGCATACATCCCAGGGTGCAAAAAGAACTGAAATATGAGATTGCAGACCTACTTTTAGTAATCTATGAGCTATTTTTAAAATCATCTGTAGTACCCGAGGATTGGAGAGTGGCTAATGTAATGCCAATTTTTATAAAGGGTTCCTGGGGTGATCTGAGAAACTACAGACTAGTGAGCTTGACGTCTGTACCAGGAAAAATGGTAGAAATCATTATAAAGGACAAAATTACTGAACATGTAAATAGTCTTGGCTTAATGGCAGAAAGTCAACATGGATTTAGCCAAGAAAAGTCTTGTTTCACTAATCTTTTTTGAAGGCATGAATAAGCAGGTGGATAAAGGTGATATAGTGTATCTGGATTTTCAAAGGCCTTTGACAAGGTCCCTCTTAGGAAATTAAAAAGTCATGGGATAGGAGGCAGTGCACTATTGTGGATTAGGAACTGGTTCAAAGATAGAAAACAGAGAGTAGGGACAATGGCCAATTTTCTCAATAAAGAAAGGTAAAATACTAGAGTGCCCCAGGGATCTGTGCTAGGATGCTGCTTTTTAACATATTCATAAATGACCTGGAAAGGGAAATAACAAGTGAGGTGATCAAATTTACAGATGACACAAAATTATTCAAACTTTTTAAAACACAAGAGGATTGTGAAAAATTGCAAAAGGGTCTTGATAAATTGGAAGACTAAACGTCTAAATGGCAGATGAAATTGAAACAATTCAGTTACATGGTGCAAGGTTCCACATTAGGAACCACGATCCAGGAAAAGGATTTAGGTATCATCGTGGATAATATGTTGAAACCTTCTGCCCAGTGTGCAGCAGCAGCCAAGAAGGCAAATAGAATGCTAGGAATCATAAGGAAAGGAATGGAGAATAAAACAAAGGGTATTCTGCCTCGTTCCATGGTAGGATCGAACTTTGAATATTGCGTGCAGTTCTTGTCACCATATCTTAAGGATATAGCAGAACTAGAAAACGTACAGAGAAGAACCACCAAAATGGTAAGTGGGATGGAAGGAAAGGCTTAAAAAGGTTAGGGCTCTTCAACTTGACAAAAACATGGTGATGGGGAGATATGATAGAGATCTCTAAAATAATGAATGGAGTGGAACAGGTAAACATTGATTAGTTGTTTACTCCTTCAAAAAAGTAGAAAGACTATAGGGACACTATGAAACTACAATATAGTCCATTTAAGACTAATAGGAGAAAATACTTTTGTGCTCAAAGCGTAATCATACTCTGGAATTTGTTACCAGAGGATGTAGTAAAAGCTGTTAATGTGGCAGGGTTTAAAAGAGGTTTGGACAAGCTCCTGGAGGAAAAGTCCATAAACCACTATTGAAGAGGACCAGAGAAATTCATTGCTTACCCCTTGGATAAGCAACATGGATTCTGTATATCTTTTTGGGTCCAGCAGGGGGGCAAATAGTGGGGATGAACATCTGGATGGGACGAACATCTGGATGGGATGCCCATCCCCGCTATTTGCCCCCCCTGCTGGACCCGGCAAAAGCCTTTCCGTATAAAGATGTGTTTGTATGGGGAGGCTTAGACAGGCCGGGAGAGGGCATTCCAGAGGCGGAGCGAGGGCAGGACATGGGCTGTCCACGACCCCGGAAGTACATGGCCGATTCTGAGGTCAGCCCTGTATGTCTGGGGTCGTGAATTTAGCGGGGGAACTTATTCCACTGCAGAGGTGGACTAGGTCCTTCTGGATATCAGGGGATCAAGCTGCGGGGCTGGGAACCAAAAGGTAGAGGGGTATAGGAAGTTCCCTGCAGCCGGACCCTGAACATGGGAGGCCGGATCGAGGGTCCGGCTTTGGGGAACGAAGTGAATCGGCAGCAGGTGGCATTCGTGGCTCCTGAATGGAGCTGTGGTGCCATGGCGATTGGATGCCATGGCACTGCGGCTTCATTCAGGAGTCTGACTGAGGTAGCCGGGCAAATGGCTGTGCATGCAGGCTGATTGGAATCGTGGCACAGCCTGCACGTTCAGGCCCTAATCAGATTCTGATCCTGCGGGCACGTCTAGTCCCACGGGATCAGAATCGGGTCTACCTCTGGGCGTCCTGATCGGATGCACAGGGGCTTGGATGGCCACATTGGAATGTGCTTCTGTGTAAATAGTGGTCTTGGTCAGCAAATCATTGAACCGTGGAGTAGTCCCTGGAAGAGGGGACCTGGAAGAGGCTGGTCTGCCCAGGAACCATTGTAAGGTACAATGTGTGCATGAGGAAAGAAGACCAAGACATGCTGAGGATTTAAGCAGTATGAATTGGAGATTGCCTGAATATAAATAAGTTCATCCATCAACTCTAAAGGGAGTGAAGCCACCTGGGATACTTCCATTCTGACTGTTAAAAAGCCGGATGCAAGGAAGACAGACATAGTGGTAAAGGAGAACATCAGAACGGCATTAGGTGTCAGTCCCAAGCAGCCATTCTGTGAATTGTGCTGAAGATCTTCATGTACTAAGAAATGCAGTCAGAGATCAAGAAAACATAGCAGAAAGATACCGAATTATTTCCCATCATGTTGGATGCCACAGGCTTGATTAAGAAGAATTTAAACACATCTTACAAACTCCAGAAAGAGGCTGTCTTTGGTACGATGCCAACCACAGCATTGAATTTGAGAGACTGAGATCATACTCCATGTATCCTGGCATAGAAGTGAGGCTCATGACTGTCATGGTGTGCACAAAACTAAACCATTTGGAGAAACTGCCCAGAAAAGACTTTGAATGGACTGGTGCCTCAAGAGACAGAGAGTGCGGTGGGGTGAGGTGAAGGCACAATGTGAAAGCCCAGCGACTATTCTACTGGAAATGGAAATGGTACCTCCTGGCCTATAGAACTGATTACGGACACTAACAGTGCCATGGATCCTCAGCCTCTTCATAACCAATCCAAAGGAAATGCATTTGCAACGGGGTATGTGAATGATAAAAGCTACTGGAACTGAATTATCTGTTTAAAGAAGAAAATAAATGAAGTATTGAGAGGGGTTCCGAAGCAAGCTCTGCTTCAGTGACGGTTCTTTATTATCTGCATGAGAGAGTGAGTCTGTCCCTGAGGATGTGAGTATGATAGGCCTCCCAGGAGAAATTCCTGGTCCTGCTCCAAGAAAGCCGCTAAGATCAGTATGACTCTATGGGATATATTAACTAAAGGTTAATGTGCATTAAGTAAAGTTAATGTGTGTTAAGTGCTGCAATGGCCCATACCCTATACATTTATTTTGTGGGCCCCAATCAAGCTAGCTGAGACAAAGGGGTTACAATCTCTTCAGATTTCAGTTTTGCAAACTTATTTGAAGCTAGGGCTTTACTTAAAAAAAGAGAATAGAACATTTATATATCTGTGCTTCTTTGTGGTCCTTCCTTTAGCTTGTAACCAAGAAATACAACATAGTGGCATATCAACACCATATACAGATAATGTCCGACTCCTACGCATGCCCACCTTTCCTATGATAAAGTTTCCTTAAAATTACTTCATGCAGCCTACCCATTTGCATTTCATTCTCAGCTCAATAATCCATTTCTTTCCTGCTTATCCCAGGCTGTCTTGAATTTTAATAATGTCCGACTCCTATGCATGCCCACCTTTCCTATGATAAAGTTTCCTTAAAATTACTCCAAAGTCTACCCACTTTCATCCTCATCCCAGGATCCCTCATTCTACAGCCTCCTCGGCATTTATACTTGGAAATAGTTAAATATTTATTTCATCTCTCTCCTTTCCCCCCTTTCCTCCAAGGTATACATCAGGGCTTCCCAAACCCATCTTGGTAACACCACTGTAGTACGCTGTGAGCGGGCAGGACACAAATCCCCATGGAGCCAGGCAGAGGGTTAAAGGAAAATGCTTTATCTACAAGGAATTCACAGCAGCAGCAGCAGAGAAAAAGTTCTCCCCTTTTCCAAAGTTCCTGCACTCTGGATTTCACAGCATTACTACAACAAGCCTGCTGGCCAACGTGGAAATACCCCAGCTCCTACCTTCCTGTAGTGTCTCCTTAGAGGTAGGTGGTCACTCCATACTCTGGAACACCTTGAGCTCTTCTCTCCCCCTCTGTCTCTTCTCTCCCAATTAAAAGGATCGTCCCCAGCCACACCCTTCCCAGGCATATTCAAGCCGGGTTCCTTAAAGAGTCCAGGCTTCTGGTGCTTAAAGGGGCATGTCCTTAGTCTGGCTCGAGGTATATCAGTACGGGGTATGGGGAGCTTCTCATACACCCCATCACATACCTTCCTCCTCAGCACAACCCTACAAGGGTGCATGACCAGTGGCACCGGGGCACCCAAGCGGGGCAGAAAGTCTGCGTTCAGATGTACCTTGCCAGCCTGATGTCAGACCTCATAAAGAAAGGGTTGGAGGGCGAGGAACATGCACAGGATCTGACCATTGGTGTCCTTATATTGCGCCAGCCACTTGAGCGACTGATGATCGGTGACCAACGTGAAGGGGCAATCCAGTAGATAATACTGGAACGTCTCTAAGGCCCATTAGATCGCCAGGGCCTCCTTCTCAATTGTAGCATACTTTTGTTCCCGGGGCAGCAATGTCCAGCTAATAAACGTCACCAGGTGTTCTTCACCCTCCATGTCCTAGTCCAGGACGGCCCCAAGACCCACCATCGAAGTGTCTGTCTGGACGATGAAGGGCCTTGTGAAGTCCGAGCTGACCAAGACAGATCTAGAGCACAAAGCTGCCTTTAACTTTCCAAAGGCCTCCTCCAACTTGGTAGTCCAGAGGACCTGTATGGAGCCTTTCTTTGAAGGAGCCGGGTCAAGAGTTCAGTGGTTGCTGCTATCTGTGGAATGAACCAGTGATAATTTCCAACCATATCCAGAAAGGCCCATACTTGTTTCTTACTCGCAGTCACCAGTATTTGGGAAATGGCCTCCACCTTCTTGACTTGTGGTTGTACTTGACTATCCCCCACTGTATATCCTGGATATTAGGCCTCTTTGCCTCCCAGGAAGCATTTGAGTGGGTTGGCCATCAGGCCAGCCTTCCTCAGACTTATCAGCACGGCCTATAGATGGGACAAGTGTGTTCTCCAGTTGTGACTGTAGATTATGATGTCATCCAGGTAGGTGGCTGCATATCTCCCATGGGGTCTTAGTAGGCGATCGACCAGGCACTGGAACGTAGCAGGAGCTCCAAGAAGCCCAAAAGGCAAGACCCTGAAGTGAAATAGACTTTGGGGGCATCGAGAATCCAGTCTTCTCCCTGGCGGCTGGCATTAAGGGAATCTGTCAATAACCCTTTGTCAGATCCAACGTCAAAATATAATCGGGCTCCCTGAGACACTCAATAAGGTCATCCACCCAGGGCATGGGATAAGTATTGAACTTCAAAACTGCATTTACTTTTTGAAAGTCGATGCAAAACCGGATGCTTCCATCTGGCTTAGACACTAGCACAATGGGGGATGACCAGTCGCTTTGGATTCTTTTATCACACTCAACTTCAGCATTTCTACTACCTCTTTCACCACAGCTTGCCTCTGTGATTCCGGGAGTCGGTAGGGTTGTTGGCGTACCATCACGCCAGGATCTGTGATGATATTGTGGTAGGCGAGGTGGGTACATCCTGGAATCTGGGAGGACACATCCTTATTCTTCTGGACCAGCTGTTCTAAGTCCCCCTTTTGGGTAATTGTCAGGTGTTCTCCGAACCAAACTTTGCCCAGTTCAGAGGACTGCTGTACGACAGGCCCAAACTCCTCTTCATGGACCATCATTGTTAGGGCTGGAGTCTACTTTTTCAGAAGATCGACATGGTAGATTGCCAGCTTTTTCCTTTTATCTGGTTGCACAACCTTGTAATTGATGGGACCCATCTGTTCAATGACTACATATGGGCCTTGCCATTTACAAAAAGGTTTACTCTCTGAGACCTGGAGTAACAGCAACACCCAGCCCCCGAGCTGGAAGCTCCGCTGCACTGCTCCCCCAATTATAGGCTCAGACTTTACTCTCCTGGGCTTTCTCCAGATGCTGTCTGGCTGATGTTCCATTTTCTTTATACATTCTTGCATTTGCAGGATGCAATCCACTAGATTCCGGCCAGTGTTGGATTCCTTTTCCCAGGTCTCTCGCAGTATCTGCCTGATCCCTTGGGGCTGTCGACCATACAGCAACTCAAAGGGGGAAAACCCGGTCGAGCTCTGAGATACTTCCCTGATACCAAACAGAAGGTAGGGGAGTAACAGATCCCAGTCTTTCCCCTCTTCATTCACAAATTTCTTCAGCATCTGTTTTAATGTTTTATTGGAGTGCTTGACCAGGCCATTGGTTTTGACCTTCAATAGGTTGCATAATTGTTTCATTACACGAGACACAAATGGTGTTCCTTAGTCTGTATGGATTTCAGCTGGGAAAACATCTCCCAAAGAGCATTGGCTAATGTAGTGGTCCTTATATTTCACACGGCTATCGCTTTTGGGTACTGTGTGGCATAGTCCATGACCACCAGGATGAATATATTTCCCCGGGAAGTATGCTCCAACGATCCCACTGAATCCATCACAATCCTTTCAAATGGGGTCTCGACAACGAGCATGGGCACAAGGGGGCAGGTAGGGCAGGGCTGGCAAAAGAGCTGCACCTGCTTGTAAAGCCCTGGCCATTAAAACTGAGCTAGGATCCGCTCTTGGGTCTTGTCTACCCCCAGGTGCCCCCCCCCAAGGGATGACTATGAGCAAACTCCATTATCTGCCGGCAATAGGCTTGGGAAACCACTAACTACTCCAGCTCTTCTCCCCCTATTGTTCCCTGGGTAACCCTATAAAGGAAGTCCTGCTGTACTAAAAAGTAGGAAGAAGCCCTCAGGGAAAGGGTCCAGGCTGTCTACTGGAGTCCCTTCTAACTCATGAACTTGGTCCCAGGCATTCTTAAGGGTATCTTCCCTTTGAACTTTTTTAAACTGACCCACGTTTCCTATACCAGCCCACCCCAGTGGGCGGTTCTCGTCTTCCAGGGCATCCCCTTGGGGTGCTAAGTTCTCCCAAGACTTGTCTACAGCGTCCTCTGAGGTACTCCCCTCCTCCACAGAGTTCTCATTCATAGCTGCCCCTATATGTACGTTATGGTGGGCCCTTTCCCACTGACACTGCCTCCGGGACTTGGGGCTCTTAGGGTTCCCGACAAATAAATCCGGGTCTTCTAAGGGGAAAGGTTCTGGGACATCCTCCTCGGTCGCCTCATCAAGGCTGCTTTTCCTCCAGTCCCAGACATCCATAAATTTAGGGAAGTCCCGGCCTAAAACTACTGGATAGGCCAGACGGGGCACGACCACTGCTTCCAGGGTCTCCATTATGGCAGCCATTTTTAGCTCCACTTGCATCGTCAGATAAGCCCGCTGATCACCATGGATGCAACTTAGAGTCACAAGGTTCTCATGATTAATTTGATGTCTGGTCCTGATGTCCCTGCTGACAAGAGTCCTTACATTTCCCGAGTCCACGACGGCTTGCAGGTGAGTGCCCTCAAGTTCCACCGGTATTACAACCAGTGGCTTATTAGGGACACTTCCAGAATACCACACTCATGTAAGGCTGTAACATGTGTGTCCATGGGTTCCCCCATTTCTATGGGGCACTCGCAGCATAGTGACCTTTTCCTCCGCATCTGAAGCAGATCAGATAGCTGACCCTAGTTGCTTGGGTGGCTGGGGAGCATGGAGTCCTCGGTGAAGTGGTCCTCAAGGGTTCCAGTCTCGATAGCCGTCCCCCCTTGGGATCCTGCCCCTCATCCTGGGTGTCTCAGCTACTAACTGTGCTTCATAAAAGGCTTCCACTATCTTTACAGTACTCTCCAGTTTGGCAAACTGGCACACCCACTGTTTCATAGGGGAAGACAAGAATTCTAAAAATTGTTCGAACAGGATGATCTTGGCTATTTCTGCTCCGTCTTATCTTCTGGCTGTAGCCACTTTCATGCCACCTCCTTCAGACTGTAGAAGAAACTCCAGGGTTCTCTATAGGTCCCAGATTTCCCTACCGGAACCGTTGGCGATAGGTATCTGGCGTACAGCATGCTCACTTCAGTATAGCGGTTTTTACTGCTGCATAGGGGGCCCTTCCATCCGGGTTAGCTTCTTGGTAGGTGGCTTGGCAGCTTCCTGTCAACGGGTTCCCTAGGTAAATAGCCCACCTCACTTCTGGCCATGCAGCCAGTTGGGCAGTTCATTCGAAATTTGTCAGGAAGGAGTCCAGGTCTTCGTCCTCCACCAATTTTGGCAGGGTTGGGACTGGCAAGTGTGGCTGCTGTCCCTGGAGTATTTGGGATGTTTGTGCAAGTGAGTTTTGGGGTAGTTCCAAAGACTTTTGTAGTACTTGCTGTTGCTGGGTCCTGTGTGCCTGCAAAAACTCTTGTAGCATCTGTTGTTGCTGCTGTTGTTGCAGCTGTCCCTCCTCTAGGGCCTGGAGTAATCTCTCCATTCTGGTTCTATCAGTTCTCAATCACCTGGTTAGGAGAAGGGGGAAAGAAAAAAAAACTCCTTCCTGTCTGGCACTAACTATACAGAAGGTGTGTCCTAACTCCAGCAGGGCTTGCCCCTTTAGCAGTATACTAAAACCTCTCTTCCACGGAGTGGAGGTCTGAGTCCCAGAGGGATGTGGGGTGTTCTTCTGTCCTTTAGTTAAGAAGAAGAACCCACTTCTGCCACCATATGTAGTACACTGCGAGCAGGCAGGACACAAACCACCATGGAGCCAGGCAGAGGGTTAAAGTAAAATGCTTTATTTACAGGGAGTTCACAGCACTAGCAGAGAAACAGTTCTCCCCTCCCCCAAACTTCTTTCACTCTGGGTTCCACAACAGTAGCAGAGAAACAGTCCTCCCCTCTCCCAAAGTTCCTTCATTCTGGGTTTCAGGGAATTAGCAGTTCTCCCCTCCCTCAAACTCCCTTCACTCTGGGTCTCACACCTTTATCAGAGAAACAGTTCTCCCCTCTTCCAAAGTTCTTCACCCTGGGTCTCACAGCTTTAGCAGAGAAACAGTTCTCCCCTCCCCCAAAGTTCCTGCACTCTGGGTTTCATAGCATTAGTACCACAAGCCTGCTAACTAGGGTTGCCAACTGGCTCCAGATGCGCCCGACAGGCTTGATCCAGTCCTGGGTTTACCCATTGCATGCAGTGACTTGTAGTTTTCTTTTACTTATGGAGTGCAATGGAGAAGTCAGAACTACATATCCCTGCATGCAATGAAGTAAACCCAGGATTGGATCAAACCTGTCAGGCACATCTGGAGCCAGTTGGCAACCCTACTGCTAACTAATGTGGAACCACCCCAGCTCCTACCTTCCCATAGAGGTTGGTGGTCACTCCATACTCTGGAACACCTCAGGCTCTTCTCTGCCCCTCTCTGTCTCTTCCCTCCTGTCCCTAGCCATACGCTTCCCAGGCATATCAAGCCAGGTTCCTTAAAGGGGCCTGGCTTCTAGTGCTTAAAAGGACATGTCCTTAGTCTGGCTGGAGGTATATCAGTACAGGGTATGGGGAACTTCTCATACACCCCATCACAACCATACAGTGAATATGTGTGAGTTATATTTACATATAGTGAGTCTTCAATGCAGATTTATCTTATGCATATTCATCGTGAATATGCTGAAATCCCAGCTGCTATGGTGTTCTCAGGATAGGTCTGAGAAACCCTGGTATACATTTTTATATCCTTAAGCTTATCCTCATATGCTTTATGATGAACACCATTAGCCATTTTAATAGGCACTCTCTGGAATGACTATCTGCTTTATATCCTTTTGAAGGTGTGGTCTCCAGAATATACACGGTCCCCCAAATGAATTGTCATCGGAGTCTTACAAAGAAGTAATATCACCTCCTTTTTCCTGCAGATTGCTTCTCTCCCTATATAGCCAAGCATTCTTCTGGCTTTTGCCTTCACCTTATCTGCCTGTCTGGCCACCTTACAATAATTATATAAACTCATCCCCCAGAATTACACTCCCTGTAATTCACTGCTCTTGTGGGTTTTTGCTACCCCATTGCATGACCATGCATTTTTTAGCATTAAATTTTAGCTGCCTCAAGCTTTGCTAGATCTTGCCTCATGTTTTCCACACCTTCCAGACGTTTATCCTGTCACATTCCTTTTCCCTCTGCCCTTCCACAGCATTGCTTTTGAAAATACAGAAAACTGGACTGATGACCAATCCATGTAGCATACCACCAGTAACACTCCTTTCCTAGAGTGAACTTCATTTGCCACTAAACTTTGTTGCCTCTCAAGTCATTCACTTTAGGACTCATATCTAAGGTGGTCAGTTTATGTTTCTTATATGGAACCATGTCAAAGGCCTTGCTGGCAAACCATGTTGCCTCAGAGCCTGTAGCTCACTGCTTTTCAAAGACTGCACTATCCTCTTTTTTAAGCAGTGGTTATTTATGTTCCTAACAAAAAGGTTTGTTGCCCTTACAATATTTCCTCTGGTCTCCTACTTCCTCTGGATTTTCCTTTCCAGCTGATTCCTTGAGGTAGTCCCCCATCTTAAATTTAATTTTCCGGAAGTCTAGGATTCTTCTCTTTAAATAAACTATTGGTGCCTATGCTCTATTACTGAATCATGCCATCTGGTGATCACTGGATTCCTGCAACCACCCACCATGGTATTAGAAACCTTCTTTCTACTTGCGAACACCAGTTCCAGTTATCACTCCCTCGCTTATGGGTTCTGTTACCAGTTACCAAAACAGTCTCCTCAAAAAGAATTCAGGACCTACATCAATAGCCAGAATGCCCTCAGCAGTAACTGCTCTCTTCCCAGCTGAAGAGCAGTGTATATGAGCAGTAACGCCACCATAAGACTGGGTGATCTGAACGGAGATTACAACCAGAATTCTTGCAAAGGCTGCACTATGCATTGCCCCATCATTCAACAGTTAACTCCTTGCCAGGCTTTGTAAACTCAAAATAAAGTGAACCCGTGCCACGCTGCTTCTGTGCTTTATGAATGTTTTATTTATTAGCAGTCTGTATAATAAGATTTTATAAATCCATTTTGCTTTGCATACTGTGCCACCTGCTGGACTAGTCCCGAGTTACCAAGTTACCCAGTTCCAGGAGTGAGATTTTTTGCCAGTTCTGGTTTTAAATTGTATTGCAGTGTGGTATTTGTAGTCCCTGGTTTTACCCAATGGAATCAGTGATGCAGGACCCATAATGCATCAGAATGAGAGTGTCAGAAATCCAGGACTGGCTTAAAATCTCACCCCTGGAACTGTTAATCTATGTTCTTTTTTCCTCTTTCAAGCTTCTACAGAATTCCTTCTCTGACCATTCAGATTTTTTATAACAGTACATGGGAGGAGCTGTAAAAAGGAAAAGGACATATTCAGGAGATATAACTAAGTGGATTCACTCTAGAAGAGCATGCTTTCTTCAGCAAGAAATTGGCATCATGGAACATGCAGTTTAATAATCCTCCTATATTCAAGGCTCTTGGTCTGCCACAGTTTTTCTATTTCAACAGAACTGCCACAGGAAACCAGCAGCAAAGCACTGACAGTCCTCTATATCTCTCCCACTTCCCCACTCCAATTCTGACCTGTTAAGTAAGAAAAGATAGCAGCCAAGCAACACCTCTGTTACTAGGCTGCAAGTGGCACACTTTGAATCACACAACACCAGAGGGAGAGGGAGATGTGGGGGTTGGTTTAAAAAATCAGAGAGGCTGAAGTGGGAGAGAGTGAGTGAGGGGCATGGAGGAGCTGGGGGAGTGACGTGATTAGAGGTGGGGGTGTAAGAAGGGGACTGAAGAGTGGATGTGGAAAGAGTAAAAGAATCATCCCTCTCGCTCCTACTTCCCCTCCTTGTTCCAGGATCCCCTTCTTCTACTTCCCTTTGTCTCCCCTCATCTTCAGGCCCCTGATTCCCTCTATCCCGCACTCCCTGTAAGTCCGTCTCCCTCCCCATCCCCCAAATCCTGTCCCCTTTCACTGTCCCGATCACTAAGTTCCTTTCCCCCGAAACTCGGACCAAATAATTCACTTAAAACACAAAATTCAGAAAAATGGCTTTATTTATTATAAAATAAAATAAAAATGTACTTTACTATGCAAATGTGCCTTATAATTGCTGCAGAATTTCAAAACCCCTGCCACAGAAATTTTCCATCAGTCAGGCAGCCGCTGAGGAACTGTGGTGCTCACTCTGCAATGTCAGTTAGGACCCTGCCCTGCAGTTCTGAGGCCATCTGCACAAGGCTGGCCACTGTCTTCAAGGAGATATGCAAGGGCACCCCCCGCCTTGCCAGTAGCTAGGACACCCTACCCCTTGATCAGGATTCATCCACCTGTTACTTGGCTCAGGCAGCCACCCATAGCTGCAACGAGTACAGGAAATCACAGCAATGAAAGTTACACATTTCTGATGCTGAGTTTCATGATTGTAACTGTGATCTCTGCCTATTTTCAAAGTTAGAGGTTCTAGTGCTCATAGTGGGCGGATTTTGTGACCAAATCCAGAGAGGAAATCTGCACGGGCCACTCTTCCTTTTTATTGCCACTGTGCTTCCGCTTCCAGCTACTTCACAGTCCCAATCGCTTCTTATGACAGGGCACTGTACGATGAGAAAATTCTCACTTTTCTTTTGTTGCCTTTGTTCTCTCTTTTTTTGCTGGTGGTGGGCATTTGGTCAGAGCGCGGCTCTATGATGAGGTCCGCTGCCATGTTAAAAATCATGTCCCATTGCATGGGGCTCAGGCATGCAAGATAACATTGGCAGGCCAAACTGGGTGTTCATCTGCTGCCAGGGTCAGCTGCCACTGAAAGCATGATGAATCAGCAATTATTATTATTCATCCCTATGAAACGCTGTGCTTGTGCCTTTATATTGAGCTACAAGCATCTCAGAACAAATTTTCTCATCAATTCTGACACTATCACACATTTTGCAGACTGTTTGCCACACCAGAATATTAACCTACTATTCCAAAATCTCCCCCCCCCCACACCCCAAATGCTTACAGCTACAAACAGAGGAAATAACTCAAATAGGATTATGTTTTTAGTGAGACCCTTTGTGACCCAGTTAGTGGGCCATGACTCTGCACACCAGGCACCCTGAAAGGAGGCCCTGAAGCATCAGCCTATAGGTAGAGATCTCCGTTAGTGAGGGGGGTCATGCTACCATATGCAGATGCCATTGAATGTCACTAAGAACTGTGACCACAGTTGGAGGTCTTGTTTGATACTCTTTGAGACCCGTATGTAGTGATGCGCCCTTTTTAGACTGACGGAGGCATTTGCCATACATCACAGTAAAGGTTGGTCCATGGGGATTGTGTGGAATGCAGAATTAAGAGATTCAATCAAGAACTGTGCTGCCTTCAATGTAATTTTTCATGAAGCTATTATGGCTGCATAATCTAACTCGAGTTTTGCACAGTGCAGTAATCCTGATGTCGGGTAGTTTGGTAATTCTGGCCCAGGTGTTAATTTCAATCCTAGAAAGAGCAGAACCTGTGTAGACCCAACTGTCTTCTCATTTGCCTAGGAAATGCCAAACTCCGAAGTGATTGCATGGAAGTCTCCAGAGTCTTAGAATAGCACCCAGTGCTCCAGTCTAATGAAAAGGTAATCATCCAGGTAATGAATGAGAGTATCCAGACCTGCCCTCGTCCAAACAGCCCAGTGAAGGAAGTTGCTGCACATCTCAAAGATAGAGCTTTTATAGAAGTAATACATACCATAGAACTTGAACCCCAAGAGCAGGAAGGAGGTTGGAGAAATTTCACTTACCGTTAATTTCCTTTCCTGGAATACTGCTAGACCAGTCCAGACAAATGGGTTATGCACCCCTGCCAGCAGATCTTGGAGACAGAGAATTCTACCAGAGCTCTGATAGGCTGGAGCCTGGTGATATAATCCTACCCCTAGGGGTCTCCCTCAGTTACGTCCACAAGCTAATGCAACATGAACTGTAACATCACCCCAGAGGGTCTCAAGTGAACTATATACAAGGGAGCCGAAGAACTCCCTAGAGCTGAAAACAGTATCCACCTACGAACCCATGGACTGCCCATGGCGAGGCATACCGGCAAAGAGAAGAACCGCAGTCGGCGGCTGCACCGCACCAGCGGCACTCCAACCAACAGCAGGGCGGGTCCTGGACTGGTCTAGCAGTATTCCAGGAAAGGAAATTAACGGTAAGTGAAATTTCTCCTTCCAGTTCATACTGCTAGACCAGTCCAGACAAACGGGCAGTACCCAAGCTACCTGCTTTCAAGGGGGGGGTAAGGCCGCCGACAGCTCAGCAACTCCAAAACGGACCTCCTGACGGGCATGAACGTCCAACCTATAATGACCGACAAAGGTGGACAGCGACGACCAAGTCGCCGCCCAGCGAATATCGAGAGGAACTACATGAGACCTCCCGGCCTACAAAGTTGCTTGCGCCGGAGAGGAGTGAGCACAGAGTCCCGGTGGAGCTGGCTCTCCCAGAAGAAGGTACGCCGCCTCAATGGCCTCCGTAACTCATCTAGAAATGGTAGATTCGGAGGCTGTGGATCCCCGACGAGAACCCGCGAACAAGACAAAAGAGCAATAGTCATATGGAAGGGTCCCGCGACCCCCAGATACCGAAAAAGAACCTTCGTAAGGTCCATCGCCCGCAACGGAGACCGACCACTGTCACACTGCGCCTTTGGAAAAGACGGAAAGAAAAGAGGCTAGTCAACAGCGAACGGTGTCAGCACTTTGGGCAACAAAGGAAGGGACAGTTTGCAGAGAAACGCCTTCGGAGGAAAACGAGAGATAGGGATGTCGACACGAGAGAGCCTGGAGCTCAGAAACACGGCGTGCCGAAGTTATGGCCACCAAGAAGACTGCCTTCAGAGTCAAATCTAGAAGAGAACATGCCCTCAGAGGCTCAAAGGGAGGAGCAACGAGGGCACAGAGGACAAGCACGAGAGCCCACGCCTGTACAGGCAAATGCAGAGGAGGCCGGAAGGCCTAACTCCGCGGAGGAACCGAGACACGTCCAAATACGAAGCTATCGATCGCCCCGGTATAGGACCCCGAAAACAAGTTAAGGCGACCACTTGTACTCGCAAGGAATCGAGCGCTAATCCCTTATCCACTCCGGCCTGTAAAAAGGACAGGATGTCCGAAACACCGCAACGCCAGGGTGAGAGGTTATTTCGCGAACACCAACCATCAAGAGACGCCAAACCCGAGCGTAAGTCAGCGTCATGGTAGACCGCCGTGCCGCGAGAAGCGTCACGACCACGCTAGGCGAATAGCCGTAGTGAGCAAACCGGCGGCGTGGAATTGCCAGGCCGTAAGCGAGTAAGGAGCCGGGTCTTCCATCTCCACCGGTCCCTGAATCAGAAGGCCGAGCAACGCCTCGAGGCGGAGCAGCGACGCCCCAGACAGACGGAAGAGATCCGCATACCATGGTCCGCGAGCCCAATTCGGAGCCAGCAGGAGCACAGGGTCGCGACGGTCTCGGAGCCGCTGAAGAACCATGCATATCACGGATCAGGGAGGGAAAACACACAGGAGAAGATGAATCAGCCATGGTTGAGAGAGAGCATCCATGCCGTGCGCTCCCTCGTCCCTCCAATGGCCGAAGTACAGCGAAGCCTTGGCAGTCTGCGCCGTAGCCATTAGATCCATAGTCGGTAGTCCCCACAGGCGAACAATGGACCGGAACGCATCCGGCTGCAGAGCCCAGCCCCCGGGCTCCAGAGAGTGCCGGCTGAGAAAATCGGCTTACACATTGTTCACGTCTGCGATGTGCTGCGCCAACAGCCTGAAGACGTTCCTCCGCCCACGAGAGGAGCAAACGCCTCTCCTGTGAGACATCCGGACATTGCGTGCCGCCTAGGTGGCTTAGGTAAGCAACCGTCGTGGCGTCGGACAGGATCCGAACCGCACGCCACCGCAGAAGAGGCTGAAACTGAAGAAGGGCGAAGCGCACTTTCCGCATCTCGAGACGATTGATAGACCCTTGGGCTTCGCGAGGTGACCAACTCCCCTGCGCCGAGGCCAAGCCGCAAGGCGCTCCCTAACCGGAGAGGTCGGCGACTGGCGTCACCAAGATCCAGTGCAGAGACTCCAGAGGGACCGCCCGTAGAAGATTGTGTGCCTGAAGCCACCAGCGGAGACTGCGGCGCACCGGCAGAAGCAAAAGCAACCGGATTCGATAACTCTCCGATACCGGCAACCAACGAGATAGAAGCGCCGTCGGCAAGCAGCACATGAGCGCTCTTGCCCACGGAACAAGGGCTATCGTTGCTGCCATGGACCCCAATAGTTGAAGGTAGCCCCAAGGCCGAGGCGCCGCTTGATCCAAGCAGCGGCGGAGCTGAAGAGAGATCTTCTGAAAACGTTCCTGAGGTAGAAACACCCGTCCCCTACGAGTGTCGCACCCAGCCCCTAGAAAATCCAGGACCTGAAGCATCCCAAAATAGACAGAGTAACGGCCCAGTCCTCCATCCAACGGTGGACCGGGACGAATGGCATCTAAACGCTGGAGCCTTTAAATGAAGCAACATCCGCTGCCCATTGACGCAGGCTGAGCCATCTCCGAGCTACCGACACCGGTGCTAGGAAGCGAGCTGACAGCCGCAAGAGATCACAGAATGCTTCTGCCCGGAATGCAGCGATGGATTTGAAATGAACCAACTCGGGAACACCGGGAAGCTGCTGAATCCATCGAAGGGAGGCCCGAGCTGCTAGACCTCCGCACACCTGCAAGAAGGAAATAGCGGGTGAAGGAAAACCAGTCTTTAGCAGCCTCCCAACTCGTTAGGTCTTGCTGGTCGCGGAGCGCCTCTCCGCCCTCAACCGGAAGTGTAGTATGCCTGATGACTCTGGTCAGAATGCATCAACTGTCGGGTATGTCAGCCAACGGTCCAAGTGAAAGGGAGACCAAGGGTATAACTGACCAATACCGCGTGCCGTACAAATGCTCTGGAAAATGGGATCCGGCTGCAACTGGATTTGAGAATCCGGTGGAGCAGGCGTGTCGGCTAGGGGGAGCGACTCGATCACCTGTGTGATTAGAGCCGGCAACTCCTCTTACCGAAAAAGGCTGAGAACCGTCAGCGAAGAAAACAGACGGAGAATATTCCCCATCTCCGTACTCCAACGAGTCAGTGCTGACCTCCGAAGATTTAAAGTCTTCTTGAATATCCATAGTACCCCGCAAGGCACATGCAACGCCCCAAGGAGGACGTACTGCTCTAAGGTCTGAGGACTTATGGGACCACTTGCGAGACCACGCCATATGCTCGCCTGCTACTGGGCAGGCGTAGGAGATATTCCAAAAGACTCCAAAAGGCACAGGCGTCATGTCAGATGGAAGAGTGTGAGGAAGGCACTGTCAGTCAAGGCTGCTGTGGCCTCCAGCGGCTGTGGAAGCGACATGGGAGCTGACTGAATCCTTTCCTGCAGGAAGATCCTGCAGCAGGGGCTCTGAGGAGGGAGGAGATAAGGTGCTGATGAACCCATCTAGCAGCGCAGTGGGAATGGGGAAAGAGTCTCCGGGATGCAGCGTGCAGGTGGAACACAAGCAATCTATTAATTTCCCCTTCAGCTGATTACATATCACATATAATACAGCCAGAGAAACAAGCATTGTAGAGACTTAAACCACCTTTCCTCTTCTTGTTTTTTTTTTTGTTTGTTTTTTTTAGCAAGGTAGGCTCAGGGAAACCCAAGACTCTTCAAAGAAAAGGATTTTGAAACTCCACGTGCCTCGACAGCATGTTTAAATGTGTGGAAACTGCTGTCTAGAGCTGTTCCCTCCAAAAAGAAACACTGAAGAGAAAAACAAAATGGCCGCTGGCACAGAAAAACTGTCAGGTATTCACTGAGCTGAGAAGGGAACTGTCAGTCATTCACTGTGCTGGTACAGAGAAACTTTCAAAGTCAGGGTAAGGCAATTACAGTGACTGAAAGTAGGGAAATTAGAGTGTGATCCCTCTGCAGCCACTCAGACCTCCATGGTAGGGCTGAAAGGTGTTTCTGGGGAGGGATGTAGAAGCTGAAACCCAGCTGTATGAAGATTACAGTGAGTATGCTTAATTAGGCCGAGCCCAAAACAGTCAGGATCCAAAACACTGACTTAAAATTCCAATCAAATGGTATATTGAATAAGACAGGTACAATATTCAGTAAGACGTACAAAGTAACCCGGCTGCAGTTTGTGGATTAAAAATTTAAAGTAGGAACTTCAAAACTCAGAGGCAGCCGGTCCGGATGCAGTTGAAATCATCCCAGAGCAGCTGAGGCAAGTAAGAAAAAAACAGGTTACTCACAGTTTTCTTTCAGAAAATGATACCTGAACTTCGTGGGGATGTCCAAACTCTCGTGGCAAAGACTCAGCGCAGCGTAAAGCCAAGGGAGAGCTCCACTGAAGCCAGGCTCAGGAGTACCCAAGTTCATCTGGGGAAGCAAGATGCTGGGGGAAGAGCACAGCTGATTCATGAGGTCCCTGTGTTTCTTCGGACAGCTATGCAGCGTAAACCTGAATAAGGCATAGTGAGAACTAAAAAAAAAATAACTCTGTCCCACAGGAACAGGCATTTAACAATATTAACCATAATAGGTAATGCCTCAGCCGGCCATCTTTGTTGGGCACAGTGGGGGATGGAACCCATGAGCCCTGCACCATTGGTCAGTGTCTTAGCATTGTACTGTGGCTCTGAATTGCATCCTGTTCTCTATCCATGCCTTCCGTACTTTTTATTCATTATGTTAATACATAGGCAGAGAAAAAAGGAATCCCTTCACAACTCACAGCTAGCAAGTGTTGTGGAAAAAAAACTTAAACAGCAATAGAGCTGTTAGAAGCCAGTAGAGAAGGAATCTGGCTTCCCGCCAAAAACCGGGGCTCATTAGCTATTCAAAATGGCCACCGGCAAAAATAAACCTCAAAAAGAGTGAATTAAAACCCCCAAAAGCTAAGGAGTTAACTTAAAAAGTCAAAGGAGAAGGTGGGAGGGTTGCAGGCATGAGAGAAATGCCTAAAATCGCTGAAAAATCAAGAAAAATAAATCGAGTTACCACAGAGTTGCAGACAGCAGTGGGAGAAAGACAGTTTCTGTACTCACAGTACCGAAAGTGCAGAGAAGCCACGGACCGCTGCTCAAACCACTGCCAGCTGCCTCACCACTAAAATCAGCCCCAGGGACTGGATTTTAGGAGGCTTACCATCCAGCTAAATAGCCCTCATGACTAGTGCTGGGGAGTCTGCACATCAGCGATCTCTACTGTGACAGGACACAGGAGCTTCAGCTGGAATCATCCTGGTGCTCAGATAAGTACACTGGCAACTCAGGGGATAATCTCGCCAAGAGAAATCACAAAGAAATAAAGCATTTTAAATTTTTTTGAAGGAGCAAAAAAAAAAAAGCATCCAGATCTGCTGGAGACAGAGAAAAACTGAGGGAGACCCCTAGGGGTAGGATTATATCACCAGGCTCCAGCCTATCAGAGCTCTGGTAGAATTCTCTGTCTCCAAGATCTGCTGGCAGGGGTGCATAACCCGTTTGTCTGGACTGGTCTAGCAGTATGAACTGGAAAGGTGTATTGACAGTAACCAGAAGGCAGCTTCAATGTTGACCTTCACCAAATAAGCATTTCTGCCCACTGTTCTAAGGGTGGATAGGGTTTGAATGAAGAATGAGTATTGCACAGTGCAGGCTTCTGGTGGTATGAAGTCATTTACCAAATTCCCTTCAGGGAAGGACAGGTTCTGAATCAATCTGTACTTGCCTGGTCCTTTTTTGTATCATTGCTAGAGATGATGTCCAAATGGAAGAGAATGATGGGTCTTGGAAGGGACTCGCCACCAACCCCAAAAATGATTTCCACATCGATTTTGACCTGTGCCACCCCAGACAGGTGGGCCAGGGGTTGCAAAGAATTAGGTGAGGGGCCACTGAATGGTATGATAAAGCTGCATGTAAAGCCTTCCATTATAAATCTTGCTTCACTCGTCTGGTGGTATGCATCTAGCCAGGGTTTCATGGCTTCAAGTTGAACA
This sequence comes from Ichthyophis bannanicus, assembly GCA_033557465.1. NCBI lineage: Eukaryota > Metazoa > Chordata > Amphibia > Gymnophiona > Ichthyophiidae > Ichthyophis > Ichthyophis bannanicus. Next base: position 176,183,651 of record CM066034.1, on the reverse strand, counting down.
AAGGTTGGTGTCCTCAGGAAATAGTCATCACTGCTTGGGCTGAAAGGTATTCTTGGACTATGGCTTCTTAGCACACTGCAGCAATGGGTGGGGTGCAAAGCAGTGGAAATAAACGTGTTGGAATTTACTATCTCGAAAGGAGCAATTGACCCGTTGATCTGTTGGCAGATGTTGTGGCTAGATGATGATTGTCTGGCAGTAGAAGAGAAATGCTTTTGTAAGCTCTGCCCATATTTCACAGACATTTTTCACAGCCATAAGCCTACATCATCTGCATCCCATGTTATGTAAGTTTTGGTTTCCATTTTATCTTGAAAGTGTTTGCCTTAGGAAAATCAAGCATAGGACTCTTTACTCCCTGTAGGAGTTGATAATTGTGTCTAAGTACAAAAACATGGGCCCTATTTATGAAGGACCTTTTCTAATTGTGATGCTGATCATTCTTGCATACAAAAAGGTCCAATTTAGAATGTTTCATGCAATGAAGCAACATCTGCCTTTGCCCATTTATTGGTGTTGCACCAGAGCTTATCCTCGAGAAGCTTGAATATGTCACATTATTCTCATTTTACTAATTTATTTCTAAATGACCATGTGATGCTATCCCACAGATCAGGTATGCTGGGAGGCATATGGGCATGGTCTGTTGGCCTTCCTATCCTTTTTGGCCTCAACTGAGGACATGGAGGAAGAGCACAATAAAGCAGATGAGGAGGAAGCCTGAGTTTTTCTATATTTTACCTATTTTTGTTTGTAGCCTGCTTTTTAGGAACTGAATCAGGTGCAGAAGTCCCAGGTTGATCTGGTAAGGCTACCACCACAGTAATATACTGATGCTCCCTTTGTGTGGTTGTGTCCTTGAGCCCTGGTGTGCTGCTGGTGGATGCTAGCATGTGGTCGAGCCTCTGCATCATGGTTTCCTTTTCTTATACAGGGACGGTTGTCAGCGGGAAGATGTCAATGCTCTGTCCAGAGGACAGAGGGGCCAGCTGTATGGCTGCCATTGGAAACTGAGGTCTTCTGCCATGATGGCTGGTGCCTTTCTGCAGATGAATTATGCAAGTGTGTCTTCCCAGAGTATGTTCTCAACTTTCAGTAGAGCAGCTTCAATAGGAGTCAGATGAGCAGCTGCCTGCTCCTGAGTCATCCTAGTCCTTGTGCCTGCAGTAATGCATCTGGCATTAAGAACATAAGAAATGCCATACTGGGTCAGACCAAGGTCCATCAAGCCCAATATCCTGCTTCCAACTGTGGCCAATCTAGGTCATAAGTACCTAGCAGTCTCCCCAAAAGATACAGGTTCCACAATGCTTGTATTGGGGCAAACAGTGATATCCTGGATCCCTTTTAACAATGGTTTATGGACCTTTCCTCCAGGAACTTGTCCAAACCTTCTTTAAACCCAGCTATACTAACAGCTTTTACTATATCCTCCAGTAAAGAATTCTAGAGTTTGATTACACGTTGAGTGAAAAAATATTTTCTCTTATTAGTCTTAAATAGGTTACCCTGTAGCTTCATTGCATGTCCCCTAGTCTTTTTATATTCTGATGATGAAAACAATTAATCTACTTTTACCCGTTCCACTCCATTCATTAATTTATAAACTTCTATCATATCTCCCCTCAGCCGTCTATTTTCCAGGTTAAAGAACCCTAACCTTTTTAGCCTCTCTTCATAGAAGTAGCCTTCCATTCCCTTTATCATTTTGGTGGTTCTTCTCTGTACCTTTTCTAATAACGCTATATCCTTTTTAAGATACGGCAACCAGAATGCCACACAATATTCAAAGTGCAGTCGCACCATGGAACGATACAGAAGCATTATAATATCCTTTGTTTTATTTTCCATTCTTTTCCTTATGATACCTAGCATTCTATTTGTTCTCTTGGCCGCCTCTGCACACTGGGTGGAGGGTATTAACATGTTATCTACGATGACGCCTAAATTTTTTTCCTGAGTGGTGGTTTCTAATATGGAACCTTGCATCGTTTAACCATGGTTTGGGTTGTTCTTTCCTAGGTGCATAACTTTGCACTTGTCCACATTAAATTTAATCTGCCATTTGGATGCCCAGTCTTCCAATTTATCAAGATCCTCATGCAATTTTCCACAATCCTCTTGGGTTTTAACAACTTTAAATAGTTTTGTGTCATCTGCAAATTTGATAATATCACTCATTATTCCCTTCTCCAGGTCATTTATGAATAAGTCAAAAAGCTGCGAATCCAGCACAGATCCCTGTGGTACTCCACTATTCACCTTTTTCCATTGGAAAATTGGCCATTTAACCCTACCCTCTGCTTTCTATCTTTTAACCAGTTCCTGATAAACAATAGTACACTGCCTCCTATCCCATGACTTTTTAGTTTTGCCAAATGTTTCTGATGAGGGACCTTGTCAAAGGCTTTCTGAAAGTCCAGATACACTATATCAACCAACTCACCTTTGTATATCTGTTTATTCACACCTTCAAAAAAACATAACACATTAGTAAGACAAGATCTTCCTTGTCTAAAGCCATGTTGGCTGTCTCCCATTAAGCCATGACTATCTATCTACATGTTGAGTAATTTTGTTCTTTATGATGGTTTCTACCATTTTTCCTGGTACTGACGTCAGGCTCACTGGTATGTAGTTTCCCGGATCACCCCTAGAACCCTTTTTAAAAATTGGCGTTACATTGGCGATCCTCCAATCTTCAGGTATTACAGATGATTTTAATGATAGTTCATAGATTACTAATAGCAGGTTTGCAATCTCATATTTCAGTTCTTTCAACACACTTGGATGTATACCATCCGGTCCAGGTGATCTGCTACTCTTCAGTTTATCAAATAGTTGTAATACATCTTCCCGGTGTATCGATATTTCTTTCAGTTCTTCCGCAGTATCACCTTTAGATACCACTTCAGTCACGGGTAAATCCCTACATCTTCCTCAGTAAAGACCGAAGCAAAGAATTCATTCAGTCTATCCGCTATAGCCTTGTCCCCTCTTACTGCCCCTTTTACCCCTCTATCATCTAACGGTCCAACTGACTCTCTCACAGGTTTTTTGCTATGAATGTACTTGAAAAAGTCTTTATTACGCGTTTTTGCTTCACAGCAAGTTTCTTCTCAAATTCTCTCTTTGCCTGCCTTTTTACATGGAATTTCAATCCATAGAGATTCTACAGCGAATTTTGTTTCCTGCAAAACTTTAATCCCTTGTGACTCAATGCCCTCTCTAACATAGAGCGCAACACCTCCACCAATTTGATCAGCTCTATCATTACGATATAGTTTGTACCCAGGTATCACAGTGTCCCACTGGTTGTCCTCCTTCCACCATGTCTCTGAGATATCAATCATATGTAACTTCTCATTTAGAGCTATATATTCTAACTCTCCCATCTTATTTTTTAAACGTCTAGCATTTGCATACAAGCATTTTAGAGACTGTATTTTATTCATATTAATCTGGTTATCGGTAGGCAGGGGTAATTTGGAATCTTTAAGCTCTGTCTGCCCTGTACTCAAGGGAATTTGGGCTACCTTTGTCTTTAATGGAACCTCTCTGCTGATGTGCCCTAACTTCATCCTTTGAGGATACATTGTTCCAAACCATGCGCTCTTGGGCGACTGTCGGCTCTCCCCTATTATCTAGTTTAAAAGCTGCTCTATCTCCTTTTTAAAGGTTAATGCCAGCAGCCTGGTTCCATCCCGGTTAAGGTAAAGCCCATCACTTCGGAAGAGCCCCTCCTTTCCCCAGAATGTTCCCCAGTTCCTAACAAATCCAAAACCCTCATCCTTGCACCACTGTCTCCTCCATGCATTGAGACTCCAGAGTTCTGCCTGCCTTTTGGGTCCTGCAAGTGGAACGGGAAGCATTTCGGAGAATGCTATCCTGGAAGTTCTGGATTTCAACTTCCTAACTAAAAGCCTAAATTTAGCCTCCAGAACCTCCCTATCACATTTTCCTATGTCATTGGTACTGACATGTACCAAGACAGCAGACTCCTCCCCAGCACCAGCTAAAACCTTGTCTAGGTAGCGCGTGAGGTCCGCTACCTTTGCACCAGGCAGGCATGTTACCAGGCGATCCTCACGTCCACCAGCCACCCAGCTATCTACATGCCTAATGATCGAATCACCAACTATAACGGCTGTCCTAACCCTTCCCTCATGGGCGCATGGCTCTGGAGAAACTTCCTCGGTGTTGGGGATGCTGCCAGACTGGAGGTGGGACTTCAGAACTATATCCCTGTAGGTCTCGTCTATGTACCTCTCTGTCTTCCTTATGTCTTCCAAGTCTGCTACTCTTGCCTCCAGAGATCGGACTTGTTCCCTGAGAGCAAAGAGCTCCTTGCACCTTGTGCACATGTAAGACCCCTCACCAACTGGGAGAAAATCATACATGTGACACTCAATGCAAAAGACTGGAAAGCCCCCATCTCGCTGCTGGACTGCTGTCTGCATCTTCGTTTTAAGGTTGTGTTTAGATATTTAAGTTCTCTACTTACTAAGGGTTGCTGGGGATACTTAAACTAATAAAACTATACCTAATACGTTTAATGTACTTTGTTCACCTGGTTTAATTAATCTCAGGTCCTTAATGTATGCTGATGAGAATAAACAGCTGCACCTGAGAGTGAATATGGCACCTCCTTTCCTTTAAGAGGTTTAAGCACCTATAAAGCTACGATTATCCCAAGGGTGGGTGTCGGTGAGGAAGGGAGGGAAAGAAGACTTATTAAAAGATGCCTGCTACACAGTAGCCTGTCCTGTGCTTCTAAGGTAATCTGTGACCAATCTCCAGGGGGAGTCCCACAGCCCTTGCTTGGAAAGAGGGAGTCTTGGGTTCTAAATTTAACCAGAAAGCTCTCTGCTGTGTTTTAAATGTAAACTGAAAACTCTTTGCTGCTACTAGGCCCTGACTGATTCAACAAATACACTGGGTTCACAGATTAATCAGCTTTAATCTAAAGAATTCCTTTTTCCCCAAGATTTAGAAAAATCCCTAGAAGTAAATACTTACAATTGCAGATCTCTCTCCAGAAGTAGTAGTCCCCTTTTGTAGTCCTTCCAGATACCACCAACCCAAGTTAAGCCAGCGTCTGGAGTAACTTCTCCTGATACAAGGGGAGTGCCTGTAATCCTGGTATCTTGTTTTGGAAGATGTGAAAAGGTACCTCCTATAGTCAAATCTGTGTTGGTGGTATCTGCATTTTGGTTCTTGATGTGAAGATGAGGATGATGACATAGAAGACTGATGGACATCATGCCCGTTGTGTCATGGAGACAGTACTGCATTGTGATTCTGTTCATCCAAATATGATGCAGCATCCAGTGTCTGCTGCCCTCTGGATAGGTACTCGCCTTTGGGCATGGGGTGGGGCCAAGATGAGGATTGTGCATTGCCCGAATGTGGGGTTGATGAGTCACAGTCTTCTCAGTGTAGGTGGGTGCTCTGAGATGTAACAGGTCATAGATGGACAGTGCTTGCACTGTATGCCTTGCCAGTTGGGGCATGGTGGGTCTTGAGTGAGACTAAATAGCAGGCAGGAAGTTTACATGCTCGGACTGGCTGCCTAAAGGACCCTTTTCCATTGGAAGAGATGCATTTAGAGATAGTGCTGTACATCTGGAGTGCAATCACATGCCCACTCTGTTGAGGTCAAATGAACTCAATGTCAGCCATCAGGAGGGGGAGAGGGAAGTGAAATGAGTGTTCTGCAAGGATGTGACCCCCTCATATAGTGAATATTGAAGGTGCTGACTCCCAGTGCAGGCAGGTAGCAGGAAGAACTGAATTCTCCCTGCGAGCCCTGGGCCACATCACCAACACAGCCTGCCTCAACCAATGCTGGCTCAGCTTGTCCTCCTCCCCAATCTCAATAGAACACACAATGGCACCTGAGTCCTCAGGGAACAAGCTGTAGTGCTAACATGACCAGCTGATGAAGTAATGGTGTCATTTGAGGGGGCTTGAACAGGGTAGCAAGTGAAGCAGGAGTTGGAGAGGATGGTGCGGGCCTGCCAACATGGTTTTTCGAGGCATGGAAGCAGGCAAGAGGAGTGGCAGGGTCCCATGAGTTGCTCCAGGGATTGATGCTGGCCAGGTCCAACAGCAAGTGGGAGCAGAGGCTGGAATCCAGCAGTCAAAGCCTGCAGGAAATGCAAGTAGGAGTGCATGTCATTTTGCTGGAGCTTTTGCAGCTGAATCCAGAAAGGGAATCTGCCTGGGCTACTCGTCCTTTTTATTGCCACTGTGCTCCCGCCACCAGTCACGTCACAGTCCTGGTTACTTCTTGCTACAATGGACGGTATGGTGTGAAAATTCCTGCCGTTCCTTTGCCGGCTTTTGTTCTTTTTTGAGCACACGGCTGGAATGAGAGTCGATGATAGGGTCTGCAGCCATGATATAAACCAAGCCCATCGCAAGAGGTTTGGGCACGCACAATTCTTCTCACTGTCCAATTTCATACATTCTTGAACGCTATTGCTCTCAACCACACAAGACAGGCACACTAATTCTTTTCACTCTCCATCTGTTCAGCTCGGACCTCTCAGTGCTCATACTCTCTCTTGTCTTCTGCTCTCACCGCCCCCCATCCACACTTTTTATTACGTGCGCTCTCTCTTACGCGCGCACTCTCGCTCTCAAGTTGCCGGAGAATTCCGCGAGATGCACAAGTGCTTCTGCACTTCTGTCCTCCAGCCGCCAGGGGAAAGGAAGAGCCGTTTTAGCACTTCGCTCGGCCCTTCTGCTTGGAGCTGCTCGTCACTGTTTTCTATGTCCTCCAGCCGCAAGGGGGAGAGGAAGAGCCGCATTAGCGCGCTCCTTCTGCCTTTGCACTTCCTCTCGGAGCTGTTCGGCAGTACTGGTCTCTATGGTTCTCCGTCTCAGCACAAGAGAGTGGCCTTTGCTCTCGGACTACTGCCCGAAAATGGGCAAGAAGCACAAAAAGCACAAGTCCGATAAACACAGCTATGAGGGTGAGCGGAGGAATGGAAGCTTTTATTCCCTTTAACTTTTCCCCTTCCTGCTGGCTTCCTTTTCTCCGTGCTGACCGGTGCAGTTGCAGGTATCTGCAATGATATATTGGCTTCCAGACGCCTGGTGTGTTTAAGTTACTGATTGTGAAGTTGTTACTGGTCGCTCCTTTTGTCTGTAGTTGTTAATTCTGTGGTTTCGTATAGCTTTTGTTGCTGGTTTGAAGGGTGATATAATAATAGAATCCTGTTTTACAGAAGAAGCACCATAAATTTCTGAGGGCAAAAGTTATGAGGCAATTTTAAAAATGCTGTTACCCAGTGGCGTGAAGGAGTAGCCTAGTGGTTAGAGTGGCCAACTGAGAATCGGAGAGCTCATGGTTCAGATCCTTCTGATGCTTCTTGTGACCGTGTGCAAATCTTTTTACTTTCAATTCCCTCAGTACAAAGTAGGGCTACCTTTATTAAGAGCCACTGTCCTGTGCTAGTACACATTAATGCATGTAAATTTCACAAGGTCCAATTGTTTACTGATATACTTCAACAGTGCTAACAGGGTAGCACACTTTAATAAAGCTAGCCTAACAATTGTAAACCATCTGGGGACAGAGACATACCTATTGTACCCAGAATGTAATTCACCTAAATGAAAAGGCATCTGCTAAATAAAATAAAAATTTAGAAAGGGCTGCGAGTTCATGTGAGTTTAAAATATGTGCATACTTTTAACTAGATTAAAGAGAGTCATTCCCAAGAGTGTTTTTAAGTCAAAGGATAAAAGCATGCATACTTGATGTTTGCAAAAGAATACCCTTTTTTCCCCAACCAAAATTAGCCTGCAGAAAAAACTAGCTCAAAGTATGCAGCTACTTTTGGCTTATGTATTTTACATTGATTTTCAAAGAGAGTTGTGGTGTGCTGTATGCCAATGTGAATTGTTCAAGAATTTGATACCCACCATCCCCCGGTTGTAGAGCTATTCATGGGTATAGTATGATAAAGGAGAGATGTCTTATTATACAGAGTAGCTGATTGTAAATGCGTACGTGTGTCTTCTGATCCCTATGTTTACTTCATTTCTTTTATTCTCAGAGTATGTAGAAAAGCCTCTAAAGTTGGTGCTGAAGGTAGGAGGAGGAGAAGTAAAGGAGTTCTCCACAGGAAGCTCAGGGCATGAAACCAACTTCTTTGAAGACAAATCGGAACATGAAAAACACAAAGACAAGAAGAAAAAGAAAAAAAGAAAAGGGGAGAAGCAGATTGCCAGTGAGGAGAAAAAGAAGAAAAAGGTATAATATGCACATACCTTTTGCTAAGCACTTCATGATAGTATGGTATTAAGTCTTTAAATCTAGTTGACTAAAAGTTGTCTATGCTAAAATGACAGTTGCAAATAAGTTGATTGAAAAGTAATTTAGTGTGTAACTGTAATACCTGCTTTGTAGGAGGAGTAAGTTTACCAGTCCGTTTAACTAAAGCAGTGGTTCCTACCCCTTTTCATGTCAGGTTGCGCCATTATCTCTCTCCCATGCAGTTATCATCTCATTCCCAGATTCGTTCTTTCAAAATAACTTATTTTCCTATTATATTTTTTTCAGTTTTTTCTATTTATGCATCTATCTGTGACCTGTCTCTCCACCTTTTCCCTTCATCTCTCATGCCTTTCACTTTATTCAGTTGTTCGTCATGTCTTCTCCATTTGCCCCTCATACCCTCATCCAGGCCATTTCTTTCCATCATCCCTCATCCTATTGCAGAATCTGGAGATGGAACCCAGAAAAAAAACAAAAAACACCCGTTTCCATTAGGTACTTTTTTTCAGTACAGCTGCTCTTATAGGGGCCAGCTCCACTGTTGCTCTGCTCTTGGCCTCCTGCTTTTTCTGCTCAGGGCGTTACTGCTCTGATTGTCACGAGCCTCTTGGCTGCCCTTCTTGAGGAGGTGCCACAGCTGCAGCAGACTGTGACTACTACTGAAAATGTCAGGATTTGGATTTTTATTTTTTTTGCTTTTATTCCATGGGGCTACCATTTTGGGAGAGATTGTGCCAGGCCTCAGAGAGAATCAGTCATGTGCTGCTTGACAGGCAACCATGTTGGGAAATGAGGTGAGTGGCCACTTTAAGCCATGCATCAGCTATGAGGGAATTGGCAAATGTGTGTGTGGCAGGAGTGTCATATGAACCGAAAACACATGAAGGTGGCACTTATATTGGCCACATAAGAGGGAACATGCCAACCAGGAGTGGGAGCAGTATCAGGCAGCCACATTGAAGGGTACTGGATAAAGGATAAGAAATGCCACTTTTGAGTGAGCCCCAGGCCCCGATAAGCACAAGTGATAGGGGCATTAACTCTGCTGCTCAAGGTTGACCCAAGCAGAGTTCCATCTTTGGATGAATATAGGCTGTGTGGATCTTTGATCAGCACAGCCTGGAGCAGGGCTTCTGGGCCTTTTTCTATTTAATACATTTTTTCCCAAAGGTTGGCAGAATTAGAACTTATTTCAAACACTTGCATAGCTGCCGCCTTTCTATCCTACATTGCATCTGCCCAATGGAGCCCCATCTTGTGATCTACCTGCATAGCTCCCACAAACTATTTCTGATTGCCAACCCTGGAGCCTGAGAATAGAAAGAGGAATATTCTGTATTTATAAAGATTATTATTGCTCTTAAAGATGAAGGGTGACCATGAATAAGCAATGTTTTTCAATTCTTGCATAAAATTGTTAATGCTCATATTTGTATGACATATAGAAAAAAGATAGGACAAGCATGTTATAAACTAAAATGTTGAAGTATAAATTGGGTGCTTATTGTAGGAAGCTGTGTATGTATAATAATTATGAGCTCATATATCCTGTAATGCTGCTCCACGCTTAGAAGTTAATGATTTTGTTTTTTTATTTGTGATTTTATTTCTTTAAATCTCTAAAGAATGAGAAAAAGAAGCGGGCACATGCTGAAACAGACTGCAAAAAAGAGCACAAAATTCTGACCCCTGTAAGACTGGAATTGCCCCCTGTAAAGCTACTTTCTTCATCTTTAGCAAAACCAGAAGGTAAGAATGAATTGCAGAATTAATTCATCTCAAAATACTGGGCAAGATTTTTTCATGGGTAAGAAGCATTTTTTGACTGACACTTTCATGCAATAAATACATTCTCTTAATGAAAATAATTCCTACATGCCTGCCTTTGTAATTCATGCTTCATTGGTTTATATTCAATTAAAAATACTTGACAGACTTAGATAAAATGCTCAGTGTTCTTTCATTTTGTGGGGCGTTATATAGTTTAATGAAATGCTAGTGAAGCCTTCTTTTCTTTCTAAAGTGTTCTGTATTTTTCTGCCTTCTACAGAAGAACAAACTCCTCTGCAGGAGGCTTTGAATCAACTAGTGAGACAGCTGCAGAGGTGAGAGAGCTTGCTATTTGCTTTCTGATGTAGCATACAAATGGAAATTTAATATGATTGTTAAAGAAATAGCAAATGGTTAATTTTAGATGCCATAGGACACATTGGATTCATGAATCATGGCTGCTGATAAAACCAGACCTATGTGCAGTGACAGCTTCCAGGCCCTTTGCCACCACAGTAGCCTCTCTCCCAATGTCACTTCTGTTATCATGGAGGCCAGGATTTGCAGTGGTCCCTGTAGCAATAGTGTATACCCTAGTTTAGTTGGGCCCTTCATTTCAATTTTGGGTAGAGGCCCACTCCCAATAGATTTGCCCTGGACCCTGCATCTCTTCCCTCTCCATAGGGATAGCCTTATCTGTGGTCAGTTCTCGGAACTGGGATTAGATATTTGTATTGTGGAGAGTGTAATTCATAGAAGGTTGCTGAAAACTATAGAACAAGGAATGAAAGCCAAATTTTTTAAGAGCAATGAAGATAAAAATACTTAACTTTGTTTTGTTTTTTTTTAAGCAAAACACACACATCAAAATATTCTTACCTCCACCTTTTCTTCCTCTGGCCTCTCTTCCTCTGCAGGCCAGTGGCAGCTCTTCACACAGACTGAGCCCTGCACTGTGGACAGGCACCGGTTGCTGACCTTTAACATATACAGGCGACCCAGGGCCCAGATTTTTTTTCCATTCCTTGTACAGCATAAGAACATAGGAATTTGACATACTGGGTCAGACCAAAAGTCCATCAAGACCTGTTTCCAACAGTGGCTAATCTAGGTCACAAGTACCTGGTTAGATTCCATACTCCAGGTCTACCTTAATAACCATTATTGACTTTTTCTCCAGGAACTTGTCCAGACCTTTAAGCCCAGCTGTGTGAACCATTTTAACCACATCCTCTGGCAGCACTTTCCAAAGGTTAACTATGCATTGAATGGAAAAGTATTTTCTTACGTTTATTTTAAATGTACTAGTTTGTAACTTCATGGCACGTCCACTAGTCTTATTTTCTTTTTGAGAGAATAAACAATAGATCCATGCTTACCCATTTCACTTCACTCAGGATTTTATAGGCTATCATATCTTGCCTCGGCCATCTCTTCTCAGAGCTGAAGAATCTTAACCTCTTTAACCTTTCCTCCTTTATAGGAGAGTCGTTTCAGCCCCTTTATCATTTTTGGTTACCCTTCTCTATAACTTTCTAATTCCACCATATCTCTTTTGAGGTGCAACCACCAGAATTGTACAAGTTGATTTCAGTTGCTCTACTATAGGGGTATCAAACATATGGCCTGTGGGCCGCATCTAGCAGCATTAAGTGATTTCATTTTTTTCCTTACTGGGTTCTATATCTGTCACAGTGGTTAGGAGGTGGATGACAGCAGCAGTGTGGTACCTTGACTGTATCTTTATTAGTACCAGGTAGCTCTTCTGACTCTCCCCCCAATCCGTCACAGTAGCTGAAGGAGGACACTGGCACTATGTTATCTCTGGCTAAGTCCACCTCATCTGCCAGCTCCAGAGTGCTGTGCTTTAAACTGACTGTACAACACTATAATATCCTTCATAGTTCAGAATGCAATTCTTCACCGACTCCAGGAAGCAGAGGGGGAGGACACATTTGGGGATACTACACTGTTGCTATTAACAACCCCTTTATCAGGATGCTTTGGGAGCATAAGTGATGGAGATCAGAGAGAGGATAGACAGACACTTGGAAGGGAGGAGAGGATATTGGGGAAGGCTAGGACATGATTGAGAAGTTCTATAAGTTGTGTCAGATAAAAGACTTAGGGGTTATTTTGGAAGCCCCATTTGTGCTTTAGATGAAAATGGGCATAGAGAAATCCAAACACAGATGTCTCCAGGGACATTTTAGAAGATGGGTCTGGATGTACCCAGCTTGAGAATGTCCAAGTCTGAATGGGGATGTGGTGGAGGCATGGTTAGGTCATTCCCAGGAAACTGCACATCTCTGCCTGATCTCAGAAATGTCTTAGATGTCTGGAGTTGCATCTAAGTTTAGACCTGCTCCCAGCATGAACAGGCATCTGAAAAGTGCTTGTTTTTGGCTGCTTTAACATCTGGAGGGTGTAGAGAAGGTAGCAGTCCATCATCCCCAGTACTCCACACATTGTCAACTATAGCAGTAAGGGGGTTTGAACCCTGGTTTCCTTGTTCCCAGCCCACCACTAACCATTAGGCTATTCCTAGATGTCCAGGTTCTGAAAAAAGATTCTAAGGATTTCTATGAGGTGCAATCAAAAAGTATCGAGACTTGTACAATAATACAAGAAGTATAACGCTAACAGTTATTGCACTCTGTTTCCTTCAAAGTAGTCCCCTTCTGATAATACACACTTCCTCCAGCATTCCTGCCACTGCTGGAAACAATTTTGAAGTGCCTCTTTCGTTATGCTGTGAAGCTGCCGTGTTGAATTTTGCTTAATGGTCTCCAGGTCAAAGGAATCTCCTTTCTTTCAGGTCATTAAATCTCCTTCCTTCCTTTAGTTTTGGAAACAAGAAAGTCACAGGGTGCAAAGTTAGGTGAGTATGGAGGCTGACAGACTTGCCCGATTTGGTGTTTGGCCAAGAACTGCTGGAAAAGATGTAGTTCACGATAACGCCCCAGCTCACACATTACATCTCTCAAATGAGTCATAACTTGGATGATGTAGTACTTATTGATGGTTTAGCCCTGGTAATAAAAGACCTTGACATTGCTACTCACCTGACTGGCTTTCTTGGATCTGGGAGAGTTTGGAGTCTTCCACTGTGAAGACTGAGCCTCAGTTTCGAGGTCATAACCATAAATCTGTGATAAATCTTTTTGATGAAATCTGAGTCTCTTTCAACTCATTCAAACAACTCCCTGGCTGCAGACAATCTATCTTTTTGTTCAGGGGACAGAGGCTTCAGCACTCATTTTGCAGACTTACATCTCTGCCCCAAATCGACAGTAAGAATAGACTGTACCAACCTAAAACTGATGTCCATGTCTTCAGCAAGCTCCCTGATAGTCAATCGACGATTTGAGCGTATTGCGGCACACGCTCCTTCAACTTTGTCTTCATTCCTGCTTGTGGATGGCCTTACAGAACGTTTGTCACTGTTAACACTTCAGCGGCCGCCTTGGAAACATTTGTACCGGTCATAAACTTGAGCACGGTTCATGCATTCTTCGTCATACACATGCTGTAACTTGTCATAAGTCTCTTTGGACGAATCTCCAAGTTTCTGGCAGAATTTAATGCAAATTTTCTGTTCAATTTTTTCACTCATCATAAATCTGTTGAACTGCTTTTACACGATACCAAAGATTATGTGATTAAAGAAAAAGTACAGATGTATTGCAGCCACGCTACACTCTACACATGCAGAACACATAACTAGGTCATTGCATGCTAAAAGCATCATGGTACAACGTATTGTTTATATAGTTACACGAGTCTCGCTGCTTTTTGATCAGGCACGTCCACGTTTGTGAAAATCATGTCTGCACATGGACATGCCTGCTTTTTCCGATTGTACATGGACGTCACTTCTAAAATTCACCTTCATATATGCAAAAATATATACATGTGACACTTTTCTCTCCCATGTTGACATAAACTGACCCCCCTTCTTTTTTTATGTGGCCCGAAAATGAAATAGGTTTGACACCTTTTCTCCAGAAAGTAACTTGTAGCAGTGTGAGAAATTTTTTGAACTTTGTGGTATTATTATGTTAGAATGCACAATATATAATTTATGGCCATTTGTTTTTCCCTTATTTCTTATTTATTTAACTGTATTTATATACTGCCTTTCACTGGGTCAAGGTGGCACACAAAAAAACAAGTGTGTGAAGACAGTAAAACAGCATTAGGATAACTATATACAGCCATGCAACAGTAACGGCCCAGCCTTGAGGCTTCGCCTAGTGAAGATTAACTTAAGTTCTCTGTTCTTTCTTGCTGGAGCTTTGCATGTTAAAACAAACAATTCAGTGTTTATCATTTTATTAGGACCTTAATGCTTTATGAATTCTAGGTCTGTGGGCTCTTGAGAGGTCTGCCCATGACAATTCCAGCTTTTTGTATTGTGCATGTAGCCTGCTCCATGAGAATATCTGGTGTGGTTTTCTTTCATCAGAAGAACTTGCCCAAGAGTATGATACAGTAACAGGAGAGATATAAAGTGTCATTGCTTATCTCCAGTTATGAGCAAGAAGCATTACGTCATCTTTGTGGTCCCTGCCAGGTACTTGTGACCTGGATTGGCCACTGTTGGAGATGGTATGCTGGGCCTCATGGACCTTCGGTCTAATCCTACTGTGGTATTCATATTCCTGTGTCCTTTTCTTAGACAGAACCTTTGTAAAGGAGATCTGCTAACAAGTTAGTTAGTTTTAGATAGGTTGATAGCTAAAAGGAAAGGTCAACAAGTTGTAGGTGATCATTTTATTTCCAGTACATCCTGCTAGACCAATCCAGACAAGTGGGTTTAGTCCCCCTACCAACAGATGTCGGAGACAGAGACAAATAAAAAAAAATACTAGTAGCCTGATGTGTGTGTGTGTATTGGGTGCAGGCAGATTTGAGGTTGAGCTTCCCTCTCTGTAGGGGAGAAAACCTGCATCAGCTCATGAGGAGCTGTCAGTCCATCATCAGGGGAACCTGCAGTTTTTTTTTCCCGACAGCTTTATCTCTCGTCTGCCTTCGCTTCTCTGCACTGCTTCTTTTCCAGGCACAGTGAGTTGATCTTCAAAGTCCCCCTCCCCCCCTCCCGATTTTTCATCGGGACAATCTGGGGTCAGCTTTTGGGAATAAGCACCCTATTTAGGGTCCTTACAGCCCTAGCTCCTCAAATCTGTTTTGTAATTTTTCTGCATGTTTTAAGGCTTCAGGCAGCTCTTTTTCTCGGCTGGGTTTGTAGCGGCGGCTGTTTTGTTTCAGCGGGAATTTTACAGCTTAGCTCCGTCTTTTGGAGGGCTTTTGTGGACACCTTAATATATTAATTTCTTCCTCCCCTGCCAGTCTGTGCCTCTCTGAGGTTTTTTTAAGTGGATTTTGAGAGATTTTTTTTGTTTTCTTTGTACCTTTCGGGGCTGCGGTCCGTCACTCTTTGCCTCTATTATGCCTTCCCTTCAGCGGTACATGGTCTGCACTAAAACATAAGGATTTGCAGGATGGCATTTGTAGTGTGCGCCTCGATCTTCCTGGGGAGACTTCTGCAACACTGGCCAAGGGGGCTCAGGACAGAGGCAGTCCTGTTGCATATCCTCAGGGGCTAGAGGGACCCAAGCAGCGTCCTCCAGTGGATGAACCTGCCTCTCCTGCTCACTTATCCCCTCTTGCTTCAGAATCTTTCAGTCAACAAGAGCCACTGCATGCCTCGGATATCCAGTTTTTGGCACTTTTTAGGCAAGCCTGGGATCTCTGGCACACTAATACTTCCAGATCTATGGTGGATACCCCGGCTCAGATTCCTCAGTCTGCAGCCACAGCCTCCCGCAAGCGCTCTAGGCCAGAGGACATATCCAAGATAGATACTCGATCTCCTAAGGAAATTTCCTGGGCTACTACCGCTTGGCCAAAAGCCCCAGAGGACGATGACTTGTCAGACCGGGAGGAGGGGAATGCTCACCCTCAGAATTTCTGTGGAAGGCCAAGCAGAAGCGCAGGATATTCGCTTGTTTCGCAAAGAGGAGTTGCCGACATTAATTGTGCAGGTGGTTGAAGCCCTATGTTTGACGGATCAACAGGAGCAGCAAGATCTGCAGTCTGCTGCTACTTCTCAACCAGACCCAATATTACAAGGCATTCGCAAGCCCTCTAGAGCCTTTCCATTCCTGGCAGAGCTGCAACAGATGGTGCCACAGGAATGGGACACTCCGGATATCCCCCTCCTGTCTGCCTGCCATCTAGGGCAGCTTTATTTCTGGGCGTTGCCGGACTTAGATAAATGGCTAACATACCCCAAGGTGGATGCTCTTGTGACCGGGGTAACAAAGCACACTACCATTCCCGTGGAGGGCGGTGCAGCACTTTGTGACCAACAAGATAGGAAAGTTGAGAGTCTTCTCAAGACGGCCTTTTTGGCTTCGTCTTTATCTCTCCAGGCCTCAGTTTGCGGGGGTCTAGCGGCCCGAGCCCTTCTCAGGTGGATTCAGTGTCTGCCGGAAGATCCAGCTTTAGTCCATCTGGAATCAGTCACAGCGTTCTTGGTGGGATACCTTTTTATGATCTCTTGTGCCTCTCGGCGAGAGCAGTGGCGGCGGTCACAGTATCTCGCAGATGGCTCTGGCTTTGGCAATGGTCAGCAGACTCTGCATCTAAAGCACGCCTCTCCAAACTTCCCTTCAGAGGGAAGCTTCTTTTTGGGGAGGATCTGGACAAATTGGTCAAAGACCTAGGGGAAGTTCGACCCCAGTGGCTCCCGGAAGATAAGCCTAAGTTTGCTAGTAGGCGTTCCTCTCAGTGGTATTTGCCTATGTCGAGACGCACCTCCAGATTTCACGATGCTCGTCGCTATCACCCGGGTAAGCCTTCCTCCTCTTAGACTTCTGAAGGTTTTGACCAGAGGTTGCAGTCCTTTTGGGGTGCCCGTAAGGGATCTGAAAACTACTTGTCTTCCAAGTTTGCCAGGCCTGCAAAATCTTCCTGCTGATTGGCCAGACAGTCTGCATCAGGAAATCTTTCTGGAGGGCGGTCCGCCCAAAGGGATCCCTCCGATAGGTGGACGTTTGACTCTGAAGTAATGAGAGACCACTGATGAGAAAACAGATCAGTGGGTCCTTGACATAGTCTCTCACGGTTATGTTCTCGAGTGTTCCCGACCCATTCCTGAGGTGTTTGTCATCTCGCCAGGTAGAGGACCGCTGAAGAGAGCGGCAATTCGCTCCACCGTCCACCGCCTGCTTCTTTTGAGGGCTATTTGGCCTGTCCCTCGAAGAAAGAGGCCGCGGGTGTTACTCCATTTTATTTTGTAGTGCCCAAGAAGGATGGTATCTTCCGCCCAATTCTAGACCTCAAAGGCGTAAATCGGTGTCTGTGGGTTCTACATTTCCGGATGGAGATACTTCGATCAGTGATCCAGGCAGTGTGTGCAGGAGAGTTCCTCGCCTCTCTAGATCTGGCGGAGGCTTACTTCCACATTCCCATAAAGGATGACCAGCAGCATTTCCTCCGCTTTGCGGTACTGGGTCAGCACTTCCAGTTTTGTGCAATGCCTTTTGGCCTGGCCTCAGCTCCGCACCCCTTTTCAAAGGTCATGATAGTAGTTGCAGCAGCTTAGCGCAAACAGGGAATCAGAGTACATTCTTACCTGGACGACAGGTTGATTCGAGCAGACTCCCTACTGGAAGCACGTCGGGCAGTGACTCAAGTAGTTTCTTTCCTCGAAGCTCAGCTGGGTGGTAAATGTTGCCAAAAGTCATCTTCAACCATCTCAGCAACTCAAGTTTCTAGGAGCATGCTTCGACACGGCGAAGGGAAAAGTCTTTCTAACCCAAAGGCTTCGAAAGTTCACAGCCTTGCTGTGTTTGTTCCTTCTTCAGATGGCCCCAAGGGTCTGGGTTTACCTACAGATTCTCGGGTCCTATGGCGGCCACTATCGAGATTGTGCCTTGGGCCAGAGCGCACATGAGGGGACTCCAAAGGGCTCTTCTTTCGCACTGGTCCCCTGTGTTGGAAATCTACGACATATGTTTGCCGCTCCTCCCGGAGACCCGATACAGCCTGCAGTGGTGGCTGGCGCCCCATCATCTACTTGGGTGTTTCCCTGGAGACTCCTCGTTGGTTTCTAGTGACAATGGACAGTACAGATCTCATCGGCAGAGTACTCCCGGAAAATTCTGTCACACTGGGGGAGTGTGATCCTGGTAGCTCCCGACTGGCCTCGGAGGCCTTGGTATGCGGACCTCGTTTGATTAACTAGAGTACCACCATTGCATCTTGGTGCTCGTCAGGTCTACTATGTCAAGGTCCAATTCTGATGGACGACCCGATTCGCTACTCGCTTACGGCCTGGCTCTTGAACGCTGATGCCTAAGCGGTAAAGGTTATCTGAGTAGCGTGGTCGCAACCCTTCTTAAGGCGTGCCATCTGTTGACTTCGTCAGCGTATGCCTGAGTTTGGCGCATCTTCGAGGCTTGGTGCGCACAGTGGAGTATCCTTGGAAGATGGGAATCCCGAAGATTCTTACCTTCCTCCAGGAGGGTCTGGATAAAGGGTTAGCGCTGGGGTCCCTCCGGGTGCAAGTAGCTGCGTTGACTTGTTTTCAGGGGCCTGTTGGTCGCTGTATAGCATCCCATGTGGATGTGTCCCATTTCCTTAAGGCGGTTAAGGTGGTTCATCCTCCGGTTCGGCCTCTGGTATCGGCATGGGATCTGTCCCTTGTCTTAAGTGTTTTCATGCGGGCTCCTTTTGAGCCGCTTAAGCACATCACCGTGAGATTTAACTCTTAAAACAGTGTTTCTAGTAGCAATGACCGGCACGGAGAGTATCCGAATTGCAAGCACTGTCCTGCAGGGACCCTTATCTTTCCTTCTCAAACGAAGGGGTCCTCTTGCGTACTGTTCCTTCTTTTCTTCCAAAGGTACTTGCATCTTTTCATTTCAATGAGACTATTTTCCTACCGTGTTTTTCGGAGGATAAGTGTGTGGGTGAAAATAAGGGACTCCGTTATCTGGCTCTGGGCAGAATCCTTCAAAGGTATCTTCAGGTAACCAATCCTTTCCGTGTCTTGGATCATCTTTTCGTAAGGGTCAAGCTGCTTCCAAGCGCAGAATCGCTCGGTGGTTGCGGTTGGCAATTGAATCGGCATACATACTTAAGGGGAAACCTGTTCCTATCGGTCTCCAAGTGCACTCGAAGCAAGCGCAAGCTACGTATTGGGCAGAGCACTCTCAGGTTCATCCTCTTGATATCTGTTGGGCGGCCACGTGGTCCTCTGTCTACTTTTGTGTGTCAATATTGACTCAAGCTCGGGAAGAAGCGCAGTTTGGAGCAAAGGTTGTCTCGGCGGCTGTGTCTTCCCACCCAAAGGGCAGTTAGCTTGGGTGCTTCCCACTTGTCTGCACTGGTCTAGCAGGATGTACTGGAAGGAGAAATTTTCACTTACCATTAATTTCCTTTCCTGGAATCCTGCTAGACCAGTCCCGGACCCTCCCTATTCTGACTATCTGGTTCAGAGGTGTATTGCAGAGCAACCAAGACTTAGCACTCCGCTGCAATCGCCTTTTGTAAATATTAATATTTGGATAATTTTTTTCTTCATGGTTACATCTGTTTTCCATTATGGCTTGTTACAATACTGGAGCACCCTCTACTGGGGGTAGCAAAATATTACCAGGGAACAGCCTATCGGGCTACTGGTATTTTTTTTTATTTGTCTCTTGTCTCCAACATCTGCTGGTAGGGGGACTAAACCCACTTGTCTGGACTGGTCTAGCAGGATTCCAGGAAAGGAAATTAACGGTAAGTGAAAATTTCTCCTTTATAGTAACGTTAATATATATGTGCCTAGATTTTCAGGGTTCTGTAGAAAGACCTATGGATGATGTTGCCTGAATGTCAGTAAACTGTAGGTTGAACTGCAGTGATAACTTTAAAGACTTGTAAAACTATGGGGTAGAAATGGGATGATGGGCTTGCAGAGGCGTAAGAAGACTGAAGGAGGCAAAGAGAGGACTTGGCTTTCCTCATCTATTATCAGAAACTATCCTCCTGTAGAAGCCATGTTCTAGATAAGCTCGTTCATGCTTGTTTCCAAGTGGTTGATAATCTTAAATGTCAGTGTTGGATATAGGTGTATAAAAATGCATTACACAGATTTTAGAGGGCATGTAATCTAACTCCACTCCTGATTTATTTGCTGAGAGCGCTACTGTTTTTCATGTCCTAACAGAAAGGATCCAAGTGCTTTCTTCTCCTTTCCTGTGACAGACTTCATTGCTCCCGGTTACTCCATGATCATTAAGCACCCAATGGATTTTAGCACCATGAAGGAGAAAATCAGGAACAATGAATACCAATCCATTGAGGAATTAAAGGTTGTTATTTGCTCTTCTTCTTTTTGTAGATACCCACTTCAAGGCCTTTAGATTAAACGACTACTTTACCCTGCAAGATCATCTGTGCTTTTTCATTCACCTTTAAATTTTGTCATGACCAAACTTTAAATAAGTATTTCTTCACTGTTTTATATTTAATGCATGTTAAGATCTGTAGTATTACAGCAGAAAAGGCAATTCTACAAATTCTGTCTCCTTTTATGAAGTATAAAGTTGAGTGCACCATTTGCTTGTTGTCCTGACCACTAGTTAAAAGCAAAGAGTAGAGTTTTCATTCCTCCTTTTGTGGTGATAGTATAGCTGTATGCGCCATTAATAAGCACTGGACTATGAAAGTTATCTTTCATATCTGCAGTGATTCCCAGGCAGCCAGATTTTTCTCTCCAGATCAGGCTTCAGTTTGCTCTGAATTTTTTGAGAGCTCTAGCCTGTCAGTTTTCCTATTTCACCTGGTTGGTAGGGCACACTTTGTCAATACAATTCTGCACCCCTCTGAATTTTGCAGAATAGAAGCTTTAAATACCTATTTTGCATAAGGTCTGAAGATGGGAAGGGGGGGGGGGAGAATGGATATCCAGGTCGAGATGTTCCCCTTTCTGTAGTATTTTACAAAGGCTTTGCCAGATGCAAAGATTTTGTAAAATACGTATAAGGATGCTGGTAAATATGCATGCTGCAAATACATGTGTGACGGGACCAATGACTTAGCAATAATATGCCTGTAAAAAGATTATCATTCATTAAATTCCATGGATAAGTGCCAAATTTGCAACTTCTGCATATACGCGGCAGCACTTTATACATATTGTGGCCCAAGTCCAAAGATTTCTACATAGAAGTGATGCCATTTAACTAGCAAAGTCACAAAATAAACTGTTTTTTGTTTTATTTTTGCCTCAAAAGTAGAAAACGAGGGGAGGAAGAAAAATTGCTCCCTTAATCGCTTGTTTAAAACCCTTGCTGAAACGAGCATATTTATAAAGCCTGTACATGCCTCAGAGCTGATGCAAAAGCGGACAGGAAAATTGTGATATGCATTTCTCATTTTACAATGAGAAAATATCTAAATTTTGACCTGCCCAAATACAACCCCTTGATCTATGTCTGAACCATCTTCACGTGTAAAAAAGCGGCTTTCTAAAATCATCGTTTCCACCATGTAGGCAATCTACATGTGTAAATGCCATTATTTAATATGTAGAAGCCATGCAACTTCTAAAATGACCTCCTTTATTGTATTCATAGTGTCTGAATTTAATTAAGTAAATACTGTAGAAGAAATGTTCATATTGCAGATTACCTCAAAAAAAGTAATATGGGTGACCACCTTAATTGTCAGTGCTAGAACTTCACTTTGGGCTGTTTTTGTAGCAGCTGTAACTGTGTAAAATACCTGCATTTGTATTCTGTACCATTAAGCTCGAGCCTTTTAATGTTTATTTGTTGTATTCATCTTATTTTCTTCATCCATCAACATGCAGGATAACTTCCAACAGATGTGCACAAATGCCATGATTTATAATAAGCCAGAGACCATTTACTACAAAGCTGCAAAGAAACTCTTGAACTCAGGGTTGAAAATTCTCAGCCAGGTAACGGAAGGCTCTTAGAATAAGAAAATGGAGATGATAATATGAAGTCATTACTACGTCATACATGAGCTAAAATTACCTTTTTATAAAATATCAACCAGTTTAAATGCATTCGCAGCGAGACATGTACTTTGCTGGTGGCTGTGCGTGCGGGTGGAGCATGCAAGCAGGCGTATAATTATAAAATGCTATGACTTATGCATATACTTGAAAAATACAGGTGCAAATGTTTACATGGGCTCTAAGGCTTGTGTAAAAGTCCTTACCTGCAATATAGGCACACATTGGGCCACTCACTCTAGTATTGTTTAAAGACAAGTAGGTGCCTATTTGTCTTTATACAATAGGCTTAACAAAGGCATTTTAACTAGGTGCTCTGTTATAAAATTACCCTCCACATGTCCAGGGAGGTCCTTGAATTCTGGTTTCACACTAGACCCAGTGCAGCGCATTGGTGATACCATTTTTAAAAATGAGACCTTGGACTTACTAGTGTTCATAGTGCCACATAGGAAAAAGGAGATGAAAAGAAGGTATATAATGAACTGATAAACCTAGCAGATATAAAGGAGAAAGGTCCCTTACCAGAAGTACTCGATTTTACTTGGGTAAGGGATGGAGTACCATATTATCAAGGGATACAGATTGAGTCTGTCCTGTTTTTACCCCACTGCATGCATGGAGATGAAGTTTCTTTTTTTTTTTTTTTTTTTTGAGAGAGAACTTCATCTCCATACATGCAGTGGGGTAAAACCAGGGGTATATCTGCATCTTTCCCATGATATGGAGAAATATGGGCAACCTATTTCCCAGATCAGAGTTGTGTAGTTTTGTTTTAAAAATCATTGGTTGTATAATTTAATAGCAGAGTTGTCATGGTCATGTCATAAGGGTACAGTTTCATCTCTTAGCTGCATACAGGGGGTCATATAATGAACTGTATTTTCTTGGGTTGCAATTAAGCCATTATTTTCTTCAGTAGAACCTCTTAAAAAAAAAGTCCTGATTGACCTTGCTAAGTTTAAGAAATAAAACACAATCCTTTTACTCAGCAGTTTTCTATTTTATTTTATTCGATTTTTGATCCCCGATTGTCTCTTGTGTGACAATTCCCGCTTGTGCAGCAATTAGCATTCTAAAGCAGATGGGCTTAAACTTGGGGATCTCTGCAGAATGCTGGCAGGCTGAAAACCTCTAGTCCCAGATGGCGTGTAGCCCCCTTTGACCCTGACATGGTGGTCCTGCACCATGATCTGTAGAGGAAGGGACACAGAGCACCTAGACAGCTGTGTTCTCCTACTTTATCCACTTGGGCTTTAGTAGAAGACTGCTGAGGTCCCAGGAAACGATAAGAATCCTGTCTCATCTTTCACCCCTCTGGCTTCTAGAGAATCAAGAAAACTTCATCTCCTTGCTAAACTTTGTCTCCTAATTTACAGCATGTATCCTATTTAATGCATGAACTTGGTAATGATAAAATGAGGGAACACATGACTCTCTCTCTTGGTAAATGTACTTCACTATTAAGCAGCTTCTCCTTAAATCTTCAGCTTCCTTGTGACACAATAGACAAAATGGCTGCTCCCAAGTGACATCATGCTCGGCAGCTATTGCACAATACAGCTTGTATATTTTGTGACAGCATTACCTGCCTGGACCACTCTTTTTCAGATCTCATCATATTGTTTGGACCTTTCCAGAATAGTGGTCTACCTGCTTGCTTCCTAAAACATTTAAGAAAGAGAATTTTTTTTTTTGTCTTTTTTTTTGGTTCCGTTGAGGTTAACATAGCTGCAAGGTGAATGTCTGAAGCATTGGAAAATGTACTGTGGAGGAGGAGTTCTTTATTATGTTTGACTATGCTTTGTTTTTATATAGGTTTTTCTCTGGTGTTCTGTACAATAAATCTCCTGATGCATTCTGGGCCTTATTTGTTCTAACTTTTAATAGCAACATTGTAAATTTCTTTGATACTGAATTGATGGATATTATATCAAAAATAAACTTTTGTGTAAAAGGCATTACTACTTTAAATTTCCTAGGAATTTTGGTATATTTTTGTTGATTACCAACTTTTTTTTATGCTATTTACATCTCCAGCAGAGATGTAAAGAATTTGTTCAGAGGTGGCCTTTTCTTGTATTTCTGAAATAAAGGTCCTGGTTAGAATAATATTTCTGCTGAAGGGATTACTGCATCCAGAGGCCTAAGTTGTGTCAAGTAGGAAAGCAGACCTTAATATAGGGAGGGTGAAAACTTAAAGATGGTGGTAATCTAAAACTAGTGAACTAGGTGGGGCATGTTGCAGGCTAAGGTTTAATGAATGTTATATTAGATAATGAATTGATATTTGTTCTGTATATTATGCCTTTTAGTTGGAGTACTTGAATCTTTTTAGGATATGCTTTTACTGAGGCAGCCAAAAAAATTAATACATTCTGACGATCACAAATGTCTTTTATATGGTCACAACCTTTAATCGAGCAAAAAAAAAGTTTACAATCTATGAAAATGTCCATTTCCTTAGCGTCCCTCCAGTCTAGTCCCGAAAGATAGAAGTTGTGTTCATCCTCTGCAGCTTGGAGACTGAGCATGATCCAAATCTTGATGACCTCAGCATATATAATCCAGGGACCGCCTCCATTCTCAGTTCTCAGTCTCCAAGCAGCGGTAGGAGGTGTGAGCCCAGGGACTAGAGACTCACTTTAGGAATTATTAAGTAGTTTTGGTTAGTGCTAGGGATTTTGGTAGGTTATTGGTTTAAAAAAAAAAAAAAAAAAAGGAGGGAGTTACTATCCCTTTAAACTCGGCAAGTGTTTCAACGACACAGTTTCTCACTTGGGCTGTGCAGCCGACTTACCCCCCTTCTCCCCCCTCTCTGGACCGGTGGCAGTACGGAGTGAGTGTGGGAGTCGCAGCTTGGGCCTCCGGCAGCAGATCCCCCCCCGAGGCAGGTGAACTGCCGTCGAAGGTTTGCCGCTCAGTTGGAGCGCAGAAGCGAATTGCTGCGAGGTGCCTAGGAGGTGAGGCAGAGCGGAAGTGCGACAGCTGAGAGCCTGCTCGATCCGGCGGACAGGAGCCGGGGTGTGCAGCTCGTTGGCTGGCTGGCAGGGCAGAGGTAAGAAGGAGAGCGTTCGGTGTTTGCATTTCTGTTCGGGGGATTTTCTTACCGGCTCAACGTGTAATCAAACTCTGGAATTTGTTACCGGAGGATGTAGTAAAGGCTGTTAGTGTAGCTGGGTTTAAAAAAGGTTTGGACAAGTTCCTGGAGGAAAGGTCCATAAACCATTATTAAGAAGGGACCCAGGATATCAATGCTTGAACCAATACAAGCATTGTGGAACCTGTGTCCCTTGGGGAAACTGCTAGGTACGTATGACCTAGATTGGCCACTGTTGGAAACAGAATACTGGGCTTGATGGACCTTGGTCTGACCCAGTATGGCATATCTTATGTTCTTATGTTCTTATGATGGCCATTTTGAGTGCCGTGTGGTAGTTTGCACGGGAACGGGAGACACGTCAGGGATCGTTTCTTTGGTTAATGCCTTGCTGGGGAGCCCCTCCGATGTGCGTTTAAAAAAAAAAACAAAAAAAACAGGCACACATTGTGGCCAGTTGAAGCACGCTTGAGCCCCTGCTGGATTTTTTGAGCTGGTTTGGTGTAAGCTCATAGCGGGGGGGGGGGGGGGGGCTCGGCCTTAGTGGCTTGAATTCTGGCTCGGTCTCGCTGTCTCTTCTGTGGGATCCGCCGGGCTACCATCTCTGAGGCAGGAGCGTGCAAGACCTGTGCACAGGAGGCTGCGCTGGCTAGTCTGGAGGAAACGAGCACGATGGAGATGGCCAAGGAAGACTTGGGGTCTGGACGCTCTCCCAGCCCTCCGTTGTTGCCCCCGGAGCCCCTACCGGGGCCTTCCTCGGCGCCGCAGGTCTCCTTATCCCCACCTTCGCTGCAGGGAGGCTTGGGGGCCATTTTCTCTCAGCAATGTTTGGTGTTGCTGCAGCAAACCCTGAGCGGAGCTGGGGGGAAGGGGGCGGGTGCCGGCGAGGAGCGTGCCCCAGGGGCTAAGAGGCAGGGGGCGCCACTGGATGCAGAGGGCAGGCCAGTTAAGCGGGCCAGGCGGTTGGAGGAGAGCATGGATTTGGATTTGGACCTGGATGTGAGGTCGGCAGTGGTGGACGACTCCGAGGAGGAGCTGGAGTTAGAGGAAGGAGAGTTGCAGGACCACGAAGACCAGGCCAGGATTGTTAGTGTTTCGGAGAGAGGAGCTGGCGGCGCTCATAGGGGAGACTGAGTGCTCTGAATATCCTTACGTCGGAGCAGGGGGTAGATGCTTCCTTAGAGGACCCTTTGCTGCAGGCGGTCAGGAAGTCGCAGAGGGCGTTCCCGCTCCACAGAGTGTTTAAGGAGATGATCCAGGAGGAGTGGGATACGCCGGATGCGGGAATCAAGGGTTCGAGAGTGTTGAACCACTTGAACCCGTTGCAGGAAGTAGATAAGGAACTGTTCAAACCCCCCAAAGTTGATGCGGCTGTTTCCTCGGTCACGAAGAAGACTACCATCCCGGTGGAGGGTAGTGCGGCTCTTAAGGATGCACAAGATAGGAGGTTGGACACGTTGTTGCGGCAGGTGTTTGAGGTTAATACTCTGTCCATGCAGGCCTCGATTTGTGGGGCTTGGGTGGCGAGAGCGTGCTTGCGATGAGCCCAACGGTTAAAAGGGTTGCAGATGGAAGAGGCCATTGAGGAAGCGGCTCGGTTGGAGTCGGGGGCCGCATATTTAGCGGATAGTCAGTACGATCTTATCAGAGGAGTAGCGAAGAGTATGGCGTCGTTGGTGGCGGCCAGGCGGTCCTTGTGGCTCCGAAACTGGGCGGCGGATGCAGCCTCTATGGCCAGACTGGGGAAGCTCCCCTTTAGAGGTAAACTTCTCTTTGGAGAGGATCTGGAGAAGTTGGTGAAAGATTTAGGTGACTCCAAGGGGGGTAGGTTGCCGGGGGACAAGCAGAAGCAAGGACGTCAGGGGGCACCTTCTCGGAGTCAGCAACGGGAGTTTCGAAGGTTTTGACCAGCGCGTTTTGGTCAGATGCAGAGAGGCTGTTTTCCGTACCGGTCCTCGGGCTTTCAGGGCTTTCGAGGGGTAGGCAGAGGTTTTGGTGTCTCTGCCTCAGGTGTTAAGAATGCCAAATGATGCGAGGGGGGTCCAGGCTGGAGTGATCCCGGTAGGAGGTCGTCTACGGGAGTTCTTTCCAGCCTGGGCCCGCATTACCTCAGATCAGTGGGTGTTGGAGATCGTGCGCAGCGGTTATGCGCTCGAGCTTCAACGGCCAGTGACGGAGGCGTTTGTGCGATCTCCCTGTCGGACAAAGGCAAAGCTGTTGGGGGTAAGGGAGATGTTGCAGAAGCTATTGGCGTTGAAGGCGATGGTACCAGTGCTGGCGGACCAATGCGGGTACGGTCGATACTCCATATATTTCGTGGTGCCAAAGAAAGAGGGCACGCTGCGACCCATTCTAGATCTAAAAAGGGTAAACAGATGTCTCAAGGTGTCGCATTTTTGCATGGAAACATTACGGTCCGTTATAATGGCGGTGCGTCAGGGAGAGTTCCTCACGGCTCTGGATCTCTTGGAGGCGTATTTACATATTCCAATCAGGGCGGAACACCAGCAGTTTCTGTGTTTTGCGGTGCCCGTGGGGCATTTTCAGTTTCAGGCGATGCCGTTTGGCCTGGCGACCGCCCCGAGAACTTTCACCAAAGTCATGGTGGTAGTGGCGGCGGCATTGCGAAAGGAGGGGAGTGTTGGTACATCCCTATCTGGACGACTGGTTGATCAGAGCGTAATCGGAGGAAGAGAGTGTAAAGGCAACCGAGCGAGTGGTGCAGTTTTTGCAGTCGCTGGGCTGGTTTGTGAACTTAGCGAAGAGCAAATTGCAGGCATCGCAGCAACTGGAGTATCTGGGGGCACGGTTCGACACCAATTTGGGCAGGGTGTTTCTGCCCCAAGCCAGAATAGAGAAGTTAAGGCAGCTGTTCCGGACCTTTCTGGGCAGACAGGCGCCTTCGGCGTGGCAGTACCTGCAAGTCTTGGGTACGATGGCGGCTGCGCTGGAAGTAGTACAGTGGGCCAGGGCTCACATGCAGCCGTTGCAGAGGGCGTTGCTACGGAGGTGGTCGCATCAGTCCGATCCGTTGTCCAGGAGGTTGGTGTGTCCCCCGGAGGTAAGACAGTCGCTGCAATGGTGGTTAGTTCCAGGAAATCTCGAAAGAGGCATGCCTCTGGAGAGCCCGGTTTGGAGAGCACTGACGACGGATGCCAGCCTGTTCGGCTGGGGAGCGCATTTCGAGGGACAGTATGCGCAGGGCCAGTGGACGGATCAGGAAAGGTCGTGGTCGATCAACAGGTTGGAGTTACGGGCCGTTCGGCTAGCGTTGCGGGCCCTTCTACATTGGTTGGAAGGGACGGCGGTCCGGGTCTTGTCGGACAATGCGATGGCGGTGGCTTATATCAATCGCCAGGGCGGCACAGGCAGTGTGGCACTCGAGGAGGAGGCAGAGGTGGTCTTCGAGTGGGCCGAGTCTCATCTGGAAGGGTTATCGGCAGCGCACGTGGCCGGGGTGGACAAAGTCGAGTGAAGGTGGACCCAGGGGAGTGGGTTCTCCATCCGGAGGTGTTCCAGTTAATAGTGCAGCGCTGGGGGATTCCAGTGATGGACCTCATGGCGACCTGGGAGTCCGCAAAGGTAGAAAGGTTTTTCAGCAGACGGCGAGAAAGGATGTCGGAAGGGCTCGATGCCTTGATTCAACGGTGGCCGGAGGGGCATCTCCTTTGTGTTTCCTCCATGGGTCCTGATAGGAAGAGTTCTGCAAAGGATAGAGAGATACAGAGGGCGCGTAGCGCTGGTAGCGCCGGATTGGCCGAGGCGGCCGTGGTATGCGGATCTAATGCGGCTCTTGTTGGAGCCTCCATGGCGACTTCCCTTACGGGCGGATCTGCTGACTCAAGGCCCGCTGTTGATGCCGCAGGTAGATCGGTTCTCGCTTACGGCTTGGCTCTTGAAGGGGCAAGGTTAAGGGCCAAGGGTTTTTCGAAAGCAGTAATTGATACGTTACTTAGGTCCCGCAGGCGCTCCACTTCGGTAGTGTACGTTCGGATCTGGTGCATTTTTGAGGCATGGTGTGGTGAGAGACATCTGAGGGCGCTGGAGGCTTCGGTGCCGCAGGTGTTGGCCTTTCTGCAAGATGGTTTGGAGAAGGGGTTGGCGGCAGCCTCTCTCAGGGTGCAGTTGGCAGCGCTTTCTTGTTTTTGAGGAAGGATACAGGGGAAGCCACTGGGCGGTCACCCAGAGGTGAAGAGGTTTTTGAGAGTGGCGGCGCTGTTGAGACCTCCGCGCAGAGATCCAATACCAGCCTGGGATCTGAATTTAGTTTTGCAGGCGCTGACTAGAGAACCGTTTGAGCCCTTAGCGAGGGCGACGGTCAAGGATCTCACGCTAAAGGTGGTGTTCTTGGTAGCGATCTCCTCGGCTCGCCGAATCTCCGAACTGCAGGCTCTGTCCTGTAGGGAGCCCTTTTTGGTGTTTCAGGTCAACAAAGTGGTGTTGAGGACAGTTCCTTCCTTCTTACTGAAAGTAGTGTCCGCGTTTCACGTGAATCAGGTGGTAACCTTACCAGTGTTTGAGAGGGCAAAGTCTGGTGAGAAGGGGGGACGTCTGTACAAGTTAGATGTGGGTAGAGCCTTGAGGATGTATGTGCAGAAGACGGCTTCGTTCAGGAGGCTGGATAGATTGTTTGTGCTATTTGGGGGATCGAAGCGCGGCAAGCAGGCGTCGAAACCGTCTATCGCTCGATGGATTAAGGAAGCCATTGTGTCGGCTTATCTGTTGAAGGGCAGAGTAGTGCCGAAGGGCTTGAAGGCGCATTCCACTCGGGCTCAGGCTGCGTCCTGGGCAGAGTCGTGTTTGGTGCCAGCGGTGGATATCTGTAAGGCGGCGACGTGGTCTTCCTTGCATACGTTTGTCAAGCATTACAGGATTGATGTAATGGTGGAAGGAGATTCGCAGTTTGGAGCATCGGTGCTTCAGGCTGGTCTAGCAGGGCCCTCCCGTTAAGGTGTTACTGCTCTGTTACATCTTCTATCTTTCGGGACTAGACTGGAGGGACGCTAAGGAAGGTGAAATTAGACTTACCTGCTAATTGTTGTTCCTTTAGGACCTCCAGTCTAGTCCCGTATTCCGCCCGGTTTGGTTCTGCTGACGGCGCCCTGAAGCTAAGAGTTTCCTATTGAGGGCTGCTACACTTGTGAGGCAGCTGCTGTTTCAGGTAGGTGGTGGAGAACGGGGGTGGTCTTGCCTCGGTTCTACAATGCTGTTTGACTGTGGGTTGTTAAGCACATAACGCCCTTTACAGTATACTGCAGTTAAATGTTCTCAGTTTGAGGTTAGCTGTTTATGCTATGTTGTCACTTAATTCTTGCTCTGGTGAGTCTGCTTTGTCAATAGAGTACTGAGGAATGGAGGCGGTCCCTGGATTATATATGCTGAGGTAATCAAGTTTTGGGTCATGCTCAGTCTCCAAGCTGCAGAGGATGAACACAACTTCTATCTTTCGGGACTAGACTGGAGGTCCTAAAGGAACAACAATTAGCAGGTAAGTCTAATTTCACCTTCTTCTTTAGTACAAATAGCTCTACTAAAACTGTGCCAACCAAAATACTAGAAAAAAAGAATAGACATTGAAACAAATATTGTCTGAAGAAAGATTTAACAAAATAGGATGCCCTCATTTTAAAGCTCAGAGTATGTTGTTTTTCCCCTAAGGAAAGGATCCAGAGCCTGAAACAGAGTATAGATTTCATGGCAGACCTGCAGACACCCGGGAAGCAGAAAGACAAGGTGGAATCGCAGCTACAAGAGGAGACTAAAGACCACCCAATAAAAGACAAAGAAGATTCCATGGAGATGCAGGATGTTCAGATGTTCAAAACTCCCAATAAGGAATACAAAAAGTACAATAACTTCAGATGATGTGAAGCATTTATTGCTCTCTTTTTCTTTATTGGCTAAAAGTATTTTTAAAGAAAGAGTGTAGTTTTTCCATAGGAAAAGAAATTCAAGGGCTAGGGGTCATGATATGAAGCTAGATGGGAGACTTGGAGGAAATCTAAGGAAATATTCCTTTGTTGAAAGGCTAGTGGGTAGCTGGAAGAGCCTACCATTAGGGCTGATGGAAGCCAGTATTGTGGTGGAATTTAAACATGCTTGATGCAAATACATGTGGTGATGGTAAGAACAAAGTTAAGACTTTGGATAAAAAGATGTACGAAGGCTAGAATGCCGGCTTGAGCATATAAGTTTACATGCCCAACTACCTAGAGTAGTAAAGGACAAAAAGAACAGTAAACCTAATAGCAGTGTGCCCAGCCAAAAAAAAGTTTTGCTTGTCCCCTTTTTTTAAATGAATTTTTCTCTGTTTTACATATTCACTCATTCTAGTGCGCATACGATGTGTGCCTAAAGAACTTTAAGCATGCAAATTGATTGTATCCATGTTAGTTAATAGGTATATGGTGTACAAGCAATTTATTGTAATATCAGTAAATAATGGCAGATAAATTCTAGCATGGCCTATCTGGTCTGCTCAATAAGGTGGCTAAGGTTGTAACTGCTGTTCCACGCAGGTTACCCCCTTTTCCTTTTTCAAAGTGTGAAAGTCATTTAAAGTTTAGCTCTTAGTGGAAATGCTCTATTACTTTAATTCCACCCTCTTACAATACATGGACCTCTGTGTTTTATCCTATGCATTTTTTAAATTCCATCATTGTTTTTGTCCCCACCATATCCAGCAGGAGGGCATTCCAGGCATCCACCACTCTTTTCATGAAAAAGTATTTATTGGTGTTGCTTTTAAGTTTACTCCCTTGCAGCTTCATATCATGTCATTTAGTTCTGTAGTTTCCCCTTCTTTATGTGTTAATATAATACAGATTTAAATGCTTGAAAATATCTTCCCTTTCTCTCCTCTCCTCTAGGGGTATACATATTCAGGTATTCAAACTTCTTCTCATAGGACTTCTGATACAGACCCCAAAATATTGTGGTTTCTTTCCTCGAAACCACTTCAAGTCTTTTACATCCTTAGCAAGAAATTGCCTCAAAACTGCTCACTATACTCCCAGTAAGCCCTCGCCAATGACTTTTATAGGGCATCATCACCTCATGCCTCTCTAAATGCAGTCTAACATCATTCTGGCTTTTTTTCACAACCTTGTCACATTGTTTTGCCACCTTGAGATACTCACACACTATCACTCTGAGGCCTTTCCTGCTTCGTGCATATCAGCCTCACTGTCTATATCACATTGAAATCCTTTTGGTTTTGGCTCCCCAGTGCATGAAAAGATGAACAGTCGAGTACTAACCCATTTGTAGATCACTTTCATGGTGTCCATTCTGTTGGAAATATTTGTCATCCATTAAAAGATAAAGGGGTTTTTTTTCCTTCTAACTCTTGAGCAGTGTCACTCTCAAAGGACTGAGAGAATCAGCTTAATTACCAATCACAGAGGCACTCCCAATACTCTATTCGGAGTGAATTCCATTTACCACCACCCTCTGTCTTCTCTCAGTCAATAAATTTCTGATCTAGTTTATTACCTTGCACCCCATCCTTGGGCAACTGTTTATTCATGAGCCTCCTTTGAGGAACAGTATCAAAGACTTTGAACTATAAGTAGACCACATTCCGGGCATGCCCTTGGTCTTTTTTTAAAGTGATCACCCATTCAAAGAAATTTTAAATTTGTTTTGCATTATCTGCCTTTGATAAAGGATTGTAGAAAGTTCACTGACCTTTCCTTCAGAAACCTCTCCTTTACTTTTCCTACCATCAAGGAAAGACTTTTACTAGTTTGTAGTTTCTAGCCTCTTCTGTGTTACAATTTTTGTGAAGAGGGACCACGGCCTATCTTCAAGGATCTAGTAAACACATCCTGTAGAGGATCTGCCAGAACCTCTTGAGCCTGGGATGTATCTCATCTGGCCCCATGTTTGTCCACTTTCAGCATTACAAGTGTTTCATAAATGTTGTAATGGTGTGAGATCTACTCCATTTCCATCCATGATCCTACAGGATTTTGTTCTGTAAATACTGAACAGATGTATTTGTGTAGCATTTCCAGTTTTTCTTCACTTCAGTATTTTTTGACACTTGCAAGTCTACTTCCCTCTCCCCAAAGTACCTGGAAAAACATTGTGTCGCCTCCTACGTTTTAGACACTTTTTTTTCTGCTTGTGCATTTGCCATTGTGATTTCTTTCTTCCTTATCACTTTGTTAGATCAGTCCAGGCAGGTGGGCTATGTCCCTAGCCAGCAGGTAGAGGCAGATGAGGGCAGCTCCGAGTGATTAACATCTGGTGCAGCACTGAGAGAAGCCAGTGTTGTCTGCCTCCATCAAATGCAAGCTGTGTGTGGACTGGTGCAACAGTGCAGATAGGCCTGTCTCCCCTGGCCTGAGTGTTGAAACCCCTAGGCCCAGTGTTTGCTCAGAACCCTGGTACCACCCATTGTCTCCTAGAGTTAACATCACTGGACCCAGAGCAGCTGTCAACCACAGCTTCCAAGCATTGCTGAGCCAGAGAGCAGGCAGGAGGGACCCCACAGGGCCTTTGAGGAGAGTTGGTAAGTCTGGGCCTAGGCCCTTCTTCCTTCTTGGCTGTCCTCTATCTGCAAGCTCTGCTGCTTTTCTTTGCCCGCCCTTTTTTCCTATATTCTTTTTTGCTGCTTGAATAAAAAGCTTTCTTTAAAAAAAAAAAAAAAGGCTGTAAGGTAGCCAGGCATACCTAGGCCTGTGCAGGTGTCTGACAGTCCTTGGGTTTCTCCTATGTCCTGCTGCTGAGATTTCCCTTACCAGTGGAGGTTTCCATTTTCATGCAGTTCTTGGAGTTTTATTTTTCTTTGGGATTTTTTTTTTTTTTTTAAATTTAATTTATTTATTTAATTCTCTTATATACCGCGCTATTCTGCATCAGTGCGGTTTACATTGAACAAACTGAAATTACATTGAACAGGGCATTATAACTTGGAGATAACCCTCCATAGCCCATGTTCCCTGTAAAATAGTTAAGTGGCTTGCCCAAGACCACAAGGAGCACCAGGGGGACTAGAAACCCCAGTCCTTCCGGCCCAAGGTTGCTGTCCTCTAGTGGGATTTGAACCCCCGTCCTTCCGGCCTGAAGTACCTTGTCCCAACCACTAGGCTACTCCTCCACTCCACTTTTGCAGGTGTAGTGCTGAGATGCATAGCCAGATGCAACCCATGGTCTCAGTGTGGATTTTTTTTTTTTCGCAGCTATTTTGTGCATCAAGCTCTTCAAGAGTTTCAGGGCACTTTTTTTTCCAGCATGTTTAGGACCCACTGACAATTCTGGTGCCTCTGCCACATTTCCCTGTTTGTTTCTCCAATCCCACAGAAATTCACGCCCTTTGCTGGCAGGCACAGCAGCCATCTTGGATGGTTGTATGGCCCCTGTGGAGAGAGAATGTAGTGCTAGAGCTGCAACTTCAAGCTTGCTGGTTCCTGAGGATCTCTCAGGGGCCTTTTTTTTTTAATCATATTGGAAAGCGGATCCTAAAACAGCTCATAGGCTGTTTTCAGTTTTACTAGCTGTGGGGCATCCTCTCTTGAGGAGTCCCAGAACCCTGGGCTTCTGGCATCTCCCTATCTGCTGGCAAGGGATCAGCAGCCCCATCTTGCCTTATTGTCTGTCCATTCCTCCAAAGGTCCAGGCATACAACTAGTGAGTATGCTGGGGAAGGGGAGCTTCCCCTAGTGTAGGGTTTCCCAAACTGAGGTGTACCTCCCTTGGGGAGGTACAGACAGAGTCTAGGGGAGGTGTGAAGAACCTTTTTAATTGTACATTTTTACAATAAATCCACCTTTCCCAAAATACTAGTTTCAAGTGAGTAACATGGTGGTGGAGGAGGCACAAACATTGCTTTTGCTTACGGCCATCTAGTTGAAGTCGTACACCTACTCACTCAGCTAATGTGTGCTGCAGCCTGTGATTGGTCCACATGGCCCTCACTCAGTCTCCATTCTTCTTGTGTTTTTGCACATGATACCGTCGCTTTTATTCATCGCTCATCTTTTGTTCGGAGCGGTCTCGTTCTGCTGATTTGCGCATTGAGTTAATTATGTAAAAGTATTTTTGCCCCAACAAGTCAATAAAATGTCAAAGAAAAGAAAGTACAGTAAGAATTGTGTACAATTTGGGTTCACATGTTATCTTGACCACAATGGAACAAAAAAACCTGCTTTTTATGTTCAAAAGTTCTCTGTAATAACATAAGGCCTGCGAAACTAAAAAGAACATTTTGAAAAAATGCACCAAAGAAATTCTGGCGACATCTGAAA
Organism: Ichthyophis bannanicus; assembly: GCA_033557465.1. Classification (NCBI taxonomy): domain Eukaryota; kingdom Metazoa; phylum Chordata; class Amphibia; order Gymnophiona; family Ichthyophiidae; genus Ichthyophis; species Ichthyophis bannanicus. The sequence goes on along the minus strand of CM066034.1, from coordinate 176,148,195 downwards.
ATGCTGAAGCAAGAGAACTCGATTCAACTCATCTGGCACCCTTACCAAGTTCGGTCTCTGATCTACCACACAGCCACTCATTGAAGCCTCCTACCAAGTGTCATATCTAATCATGAAAAACAAGAAGCCTCATGATAGGCAAGAGTTTGATCAAGTCTTGTGCACAAAATAGTTGAAGTTTTTCTTGGAAAGGAAGAAAAGTTTTTGCTTGTTTGACAGAGGGTACTTTAGTAATCTCGAATTCAAGTTATGTCAGCTGATCTTTTGGTTCAACTTATTTAAACTATCAAGAAATAGACGCTGCCCTTTGGACTTCAGTTGGACAAGAGTACTGACGAGGCTCAATATAGTCAACGCTTAGTCTTTGTGAGAGATACCATTGAAATATGTATCAAAGAAGAATTTCTGTTTGAACTGCTGCTCGCCACCACAAAAGCTGCTGGTGTTTACGAGATGATCGACAAATCTATTTCAAAGAATGGACTACATTGGAAGACAAAATTGGGTTTCATATGCTGTGACTGTGCACCTTCGATGTTGTCAAGAAATCTGGCTTTGGGGCTTTGGTGAAGACACTGGCTCCGCAGGTGGTCATCCACAGTTTTCTGCATTAGCATCAAAAACTTCCTCCAAGACTGAAATTAGCCATGGACACCACTGTTCAAATAGTAAACTTCATTTGGTCTCAAGCTCTTCGAAATATTCTGCTAAGAAGCTGGGCCTGAACACGAAGTTCTGTTGTATCATACAGAAGTGTGCTGGCTTTCACGCAGACGAGTCTTCACTCGTGTTATGAAACTTAGAGCTGAGATCACCATGTTTCTTCGAAAAAAGGAAAACAAATTATGTGAAGAATTTGAATCAAAGTTTTTCAGCTTGTTGGCCTATCTTGCAGATATATTCGCGCACTTGAATAACCTGAACACTGCAGTTCAAGGATCAGAAGTGAATGTTCTGGATATGGATGAAAAGACTGGTGCCTTCAAGCAACAAATGGCGCTTTGGAAAAGATGCTTAGCGAAGGACAGTTATGCAAATTTTCCTACTTTTGGAGAATATTCTCCATTCTCAAAAAAAAATTCACAGAAATGATCACAGAATTGATTCAATGTGCTATTTTGACTCATCTGGAAAATCTCATGGACTCATTCGAGAGACATTTTCCCTTGAAATGAATTGACTAGCGACTAGTATATTCAGAATCCTTTCATTTTAAATTTGGATTTGATGGATGATGCCGACAAGAAGGATGATCTCGTTGAACTATAGAGCAAATCTTTGCTAAGGCAAAATTTTGTTAATTAAAATCTTGATGAATTCTGGTGTTCCCAAATGGCTGCATTCCCAGTTTTGGCAAGTAATGTTGTTTTAGCCTTGATCCAATTTTGCTACAACCTATCTATGTGAATCTGAATTTTCAGTGTGAAGATAAAGTTTAGAAATCGATTAGATGTCTGACATTGCTAGACAACTATCATATCTAAGACTGTTCCTCGATTTTCTGTCCTAACTGGTCAAAAGCAGCAACATACATCTCATTAAAGCGGTTATGAAGAATTTTAATTTTATAATTGTTTAGGATAAATTATTTTTGTTTCATTTAAACATTTTTATTTTTATATAAGTTCATTGTATTGTTTTCATTGTTCATTTGTATTTATTTTAGTGTTAGGATTTTTAGGGCAGGTGTGTACATTAAGCTTACACTAAAGGGAGGTGTGATGGCAAAAGGTTTGTCCTAGTGCATGGGAGGTAATGTTCTCTGGATTGGTCTGTCTCAAGGAGGCCTCCTTGCCCCCTATTTGGGATGTCTAGGCACCCTCTGCATGATGCAGAGGATTGGCAACGTCCCTCCAGTTGCTTCCCCATCTCAATGCCCTTAGGAAAGGTTGTGCCCTTTCAAGGGAGACACTGGAGCTGAGAGACTCTTTAGCTTGACTGTATCTTGTACCGTAAGGGAGTTGGAACAGCCTTGGAGTCCCTGAGGTGGTTCCTGGATTACTGCAGTAATGTGTGCAACCACTCAAATGGTACGTCACTTCAGGTGTCTGAGTGAGGGTAGAAGCCTTCCCCAAGAACTTCTCTCAGCTTTGGCTGGGGGTGCTCTGGCAGAACCTTTGATCAGACCTAGTGGCCCGAATACTATTCTTTTGGATCCAGCAGTTGCTGGATGGCCCAGTGGTGGCTAGATTGACTTCTAAGGCATGGACTATGGAGAGTGCTCCACACGATGTGAGCAGGCTCTCCTCTCTATCAGTTACATTGGCTGTGGTAGCCTGACAGCAGCCCTGACTCCTGTTTTTGCTCTGCAGGGACCGTGTCCTGTCTGCAACTTAGCAAGTTTGCCTTTAAGGGCAGGAGCTCTCATGGGAGGACCTGCAATATCGGAAGGAAGTCCTTGGTGAAGCTCATCCTTAGAATTTCCTGGAAGATAGGCCTAGAGGTTCCATCCTCAGGGCTCAGTGGAGAGTGTGGCAAACACTTTGCCTTCAGGTCAGCAGCTGTTTTGGCTGCTTCTTCCTCCCTCCTATGGACCTTAGCCCAAGAAGGATTCTTTTTGGGGTTTTCAGTGGCCTTGAGATTTAGTAGGAGCCCCCTTGTAGGCCATGAAGCTGCCTCAGTGAGATTTCACTGGTCCCTTCCAAGGGGTATGCAGTTAGCAGGCATCTATGCCTAATTTTTTTGGAATGGGCTTATATCAGCCCCTTGGATCTTAAGAGGTCCTCTCACAGGGGTATGCTCTTGATTGGGCAGGGTCTTTTTGTCCTCGACTGTTTTCAGAGGTGAAGCAAAGTTCTGTCTAAATCGTCTTCAAAACAAAATGGAGTATTCTATCCAAAGCTCAAGGGAAGCAAGGTCAAGCAACATTCTTACCTTTGTCTTGAAGGTGTTGTCAGGCAAGACGGTCTGGCAGATCTTCACCTCTGGAGTCTTTCCTTGAGTCTGAGCTCTTGCTCTGTACCTGTACTTTATTCTGTAGCCCCACCTCTTCCAGCTCCACCCACCCTGGTTGCTTGGGAGACCAAGTCTCCCTTAGCACTAGTAACTGGGAAATCTCTACCTGGAATCGGAGCTCTTCCTGCCTTTCTTCCTATCTGCCTCAGTGATGGGACATACGCCTAATCACAGGAGCATAACCCATTCATCTGGACTGGTCTAGCAGGATTCAAGGAAAGAAAATTGTCAAGGATGTTAAATTTCTTCTTTGTCCCTTTTTTGTTTCTTGGTGGTGGTCCTTTTTTTTGTTCCTGTTGGGATCTTCTGTATTTTGTGAGCACTATCTCTCTTTTTTACCTTTATTTTTGAAGCCATTTTGGAGAACCAGATTGGTTTCCTTTTCCCCTTGTTTTTGTTTACTTTGCTTACACAAATATCTGTTGCCCCTTTGTCTTTCAGTTTAGCCCACTGTCTTTTTACTTCACTTAAGTCTTCTCCCAGCATGCCAGTTCCTCTTCCCCATATTATTGAACTCTGTGTATTTGAAATTGAGGATTTTGAGTTTGAGGTGGTGGTCCGTTTTTAGCTTTTATATCGGACCACACTGTGTGATGATCATTGCTGCCCAAGTGAGCACCCACTTGAACATTACGCACGTTCTCCATTTGTGCACACTAGATCCAGCACCTAGTGAGTTCCATCACCATTTGTTTGAGCAAAGCCCCCTGTAAGGCATCCATGGTGGTTCTTCTTTGATCACTTACAAGGGGCTTTGCTCAGACAAATGGTGAGTGCGCACTTTAAATTTTTAGGCACCCAAATAAACTGAATGTGCATTCATGAGTTTAATTGCTCTGTGCAGGGAAAATGATCCTACAGTCCTTCAATCTTTTTTCCTGTGGACAGCAGGGATATAGCTAGAACAGTGTTGAAGGTATCAACTGGGTAAACTAGATAGACTATTTTGTCCTTATCTGCTATAATCTGTTAGTATGAACAATAATCTGATTCCTGTATATACCTTTCCCAAATTGGCTGATATAAATATGTAATCAGGCCAGCAGTCTGCCAGCAATTTACTGATGAAATTAAGCATTGATCAAATCAGAAAGCAGATGGTCTTCTCTCATACTACCCAATATAGCTCAACCGTGATGTGCAGCAGAGGTTTGGGGATGGTCAAAATAGCCTATTGAGATCTTAATTGGAAAGTGCAGTCTAGTTTGTCTAAATGAATCTGGCCATATTTGAGGTGAGCTAGTTTAAAAAAAAATTCTCTATTTTTGCTCTAGTTTAACATATATGTTTTGGGAATCTACAGGAAAGAGAGAGATCTACTTGACGATAAACTCAAGACCAACAGTAACTTGGCAGAGAAGGAGCAGGAGCAGATTGATCGCATCGTTCGAGAATCAGCAGGGAAATTAACCAGAAGGGTTGCAAACAGTCAGGTGAATAATAGCTGATAATTATTTGTCAACAGAGCATTTGGAATCTTGTTACCAGTCATCCCACATGGTTTATAATTTACATTATTACACCACCTTTTATGTTTCATTTCATTTGATATACCACCATTAATGAGAACAATTACAGTAAAGCGACATTTAGACTCTGCTTTAAAAAGATGCATTAAGCAAGAATTAGCACACGCTGTTAGCATACGCTCATGCTGAGTTATATGCAGTGGCTAGATACCTAACATGTACTAATTCTTGTGTTACCCACACATTTTTCGTTTGTTTGTTAGTTACAGCTTTCTACACTTAGGGGTATGTTTACTAAACCGTCCTAATGTTACCGGCACTAGTTCCAGCGTTACTGTGAGGAATGCCATATAAGGTAGTGGGCGTTCTGGTCTTAAGGTAGCAATCGCGGGTTATCGCGCTATTAAGTGCACTGTGCCACGTTACCACGCATTAACCTTAACTTCGCGCACAGACCAGCAATCACAGCAACAGAGGTGTAGCACACTGGTTAATACAATGACTGCTGAGACAGGGGTCATGAATTCGATCCCTTAGTGAGCGTAATGAATAAGGATGGCCAAGGCAATTCCTTTTCCTGCTTGTAACAGTCAGAAGCATTCCAACAATCTGTACTGCCAGCTAAAAATACCCGCACCCCAGTGCCGTAACATAATGCACCTTTTAGGGTGCACCAGAAGGCACATCATAAACCAGCACGTCAGCCAAGGCGGGTCATAATGTGCCCCAGAGGGCGTGATGAAAGGTTGGCAACCCCCAAGGCACCATATCAGGCGCCCCATAAGCTGGCTGAATCTAAGGTGTGGCTAAAGATGCCCCAAGGATGTATAGGTGACTCAAGAAATGGTGCCCTAGGGCAGTAAGGTGCCCAAAGTTGAAAAGCAAGAAAGGTATGGGCCAAACGCGGATGTAACCCTATCACTGCACAGAGCACCAAGGAAAGACAATGCACAAGTGATGTAAGGAAGTAGATCAGAGCTGATGGACCAGACAAATCTGCGTCCAGCCCATGTGGCAGCTGGAAACGTGGACAAACATATTGGGGGCAGCTGTAGCGATGCACAGGGTGATGGTAATGTACTGTGTAACAATGACAGTGTGTGGCAGAGGATGGGCAGACGTGTCCAGCAGAGGAGGTAGAGGTGGCAGGATAGGTGCAATGACAGGAGGACAGAGGCGTAGCAGTGCCATGCAGAGCACACACAGGAGAGGCAACCAGGGCGAGCTACAATGCAGAAACGTGTACCAGTGCAGGACATGGGGTAGCAGCCTGCACATCAGGGCAGGGTGGCACACAGCTGGCAGACACACATAGATGGACAGAGGGATAGTTGGCAACTGTGATAAGGGTACAATGTGCCAACAGCACAGATCTGCACAAATATAACTGTTACAGGAATGAAAAGTAGCTGTGCAGGACAGGCATACAAATGAAAGAGAACAGAGAAGAATCAAACCTATGACCATTAGCACAAATGTCAATGCACAAACCGGTAGGCTACACCGCCATTGTGAGGTCATTAGCAAAGATTGCATACAAGAACACTGCAGGGCATCACACAAAAAGCCTGCTGTCTGCCAGGATAGGACAACTTCCAACAGTAACCATGATGGAATGCACATGCAGATCTGGTGTGTACAGCTCAGATCACGGTCTGTAATTGGGACGAGAGCCACATATAACTACATGCACACACACAATGAAATGTTACGCAGTGGATACAGCATGCGAAAGAGGAAAGAACCTAAACCCAAAGGGCGGCAGGGGATGCTCTGTGGAGCAGGGCAAAATAGGGAACAGAACAGAAAAGGAGCATGTGAGAATTGAACCTGCAAGCAGGTGTGGTCCAGATCAGCTGAACCACAGCAATGCCAATCACACAAGCGGACTGCCTATGTGAACACCACAAAGAAAGAGACATATGTAACAGCTAATATGTGATGGATAGGCAGCACAGAAGGCACACTTTGGTGTACAGTGAAAAGATGGATGGGTGTGTTGATAGGTGACGAACCTGCAGGCAGCTCATGGTCAGGTTAGCACAACCCAAAAAAAAAAAAGCCCATGTGGGAATCGAACCTGCAAACTATGGTGTTCCAGCACATGTCCGTAACCACTATCCCAAACAACTACAGCAAGCACAATGCAAAGATATTACCTCAAAGGGAATGCGTGTATGGAAACATGTAACACCCAGTGATGTGGCAGACGGCTGGCAGATAGACAGCTGGCACTGTACAAGGATGTGAGCACAGGTGGGCCATGTACATGACCAGGAAATCACTAAATACGTGTGTCAGTGTGGTCAAGCAGCAGCAGAGACAAATGTACATCCAACACATATTTTTATTTTGGTTAATCATCAGAGATAGCGTAGATACCACCTTTCATAATATCAAGGTGATTGGATAACAGGGAAAAAAGTGAAAACACATTTTGCAGGGCAGCAACCCACATGTCGCAGAAAAGTCACTGGCCTGTCTACAGATGATGGGCAGGAGAGAGAATGTGTATTAGGTGCATGGTGTGCAGTATGCATTAGCCCCCCACCCCCCACCCCCCACATGCTGCTGCATGCCCCAAATGCGTTAGTCACATATGTGTGCATGTAGACAGTAGGCGGTGCATGATGAGGACCCAGCACACATCCCAACACACATCCTGTTCCTAAAAATATATCTGTCCGCCAACACAGGAGGCACAAAAATGAAACAGCATGCGTTAAAAGTAAGCAAGTGTAAACACATATAGAAATATGTTACAGCTGTCACATAATGCCTGATATAGGAATCAAAGCAGCCCCAATGTAACCCAAAACAATCGTCAAATGCAAAATGAGGATATGCTAACAGGTACTAGAGGCACATGAACACAGAATTCAAATGAAACAAACCGCAGAAACATGCAGAGATAACACAATGCAGAAGGTCCCCTGCACTGGTTGGTGTGGATACAGTGTCTACACATATCGTGGTACATGTAATGCACAAATGAAGGAAGAAAATGGACACCCACACTGCCACACACCAAATATAACGGGGCAATGTGAGTGCTGGAACCTCAGGGGATAAATAGGACTGTGCAGACATGCAATGCTAGGTTTGTAAATCAATGTACAGCGACACGTCTGTACAGTAAACAAACACAATAACCTGCAGATAGAGATTGAAAGAAAGGTCAAACATGTTACAGTAACCCACACAGAAGCCATATTGCCACATGCTGTGTTGCACCAACATAGTCACATGCACCATGTATGTTGAAACATGATACAGTGATGCCACACATGCGCTGTAACACCCTTGGTGAGTGCAAACAGCAATCCGAGATGTTGGTGTGCAGTAAAGTGGTGTGGTGGCAAATATTGTGTCATGTCCAAGTGGAGGGTAGGCAGACATGGACAAGAGGACCTCTCCAATGTTCCCCCTGTGCCACAGGCATGGCTGTATGCTCGTGTTGAACTAAACAGATAAGCGTATCCTGCGTTCCAGGTCACACACACGGACAAAACACAACACAATGTCAGATGGATGTACAACATACAGCAACAATGTCAGTCCCTGCTGCACAGGTAGGGACCAGTACACAGTGTCCACAGTGCAAAGGGTGTCTGCAACCCAACAAGTCCGTTAAGACCATCCTTGAAACCCTGGGCATGCATAGTCAAATGTGACATCTCAATATGCCACAGTACTGGAAAGGTCATGTGTATCTCCTGCGATGAACACGACACCCAGCCAGAGCATGGCAGCAAAGGTGTGTTGGACAGGCCTGTCACGCTCAAAGTAGCAGTCCAACAATAATGTCCATCCTAGGCATGTGTCCCACTTGCAGAGGTCAAACATCCTATGGCACCATTTCCTAGGGATAGTTCCATGATGGTGGTGTGTCCTCCAACAGGAGGGTGATGGTGACGGCGGATGCACTGTAGTAGGTGTGCTGTGTGTGTGTTCTCTGCCCTGTGTCAGAAGAGGAGAAACAATGTATTGGTATGCTGCTTGCAACATCAGGCTAAATTGCAGAGAGTCAAACATCAATATGTACGTAATGAAACGTCACACACACAAACATAACATGATCACAACACAGAACACTGTGCATGTTGTGAACATTTGGAATTGGAATTTTAACTGCAGACGAGGGTGTCATATGGATATGGTCATGTCCTTGCCCATGTTACACAGGTGTTTCACAGCTCCACCCCATGTGCATCAGCGTTGGTGTACAGAGACTCAACATGAAAGGTCCATGAAACAAACAGCAAATCATTAACATGTAAAGGCTGATGTCATTCCCAAAAGACCCAAGGTGCAACCTACCATGTGTTTGCAGCAAGTGTCTGCTCGGGATCCTCTGAGGCTGTCAAAGGCCGCAACACGTCACAGTGATGGGAGAAGATGTCATCGAAATGTGTAGAATCACCATGTCCAGCCACTGTTGATGCATGTCCACATTATGGCGATATCTGTGATTACATAAATGCTGTTGCGCAGTGGTCTGTCAGCACACAAGAGCTACATCCGCTCACAACACATGGCCACAATAGTCACAAGGTAAACAGCAGTAAGGTAGAGATAGCACAGTCACCACCGCTCCCCAAGTGTACAGACCCCTCGCACCACATGATAATGCAAAATGCCTGCACACTGTATCATCACACAGCCAACCCAAAAACACACACACCCACACAGTATGCTAAGGTGAGCGTGCCAGCAGTAGCATACAGCCTGTATGTGCACAATTGGAGGTTAGTGGAAATAAAGGCTTGTCAAATGCAATGATACACTGCTGTTGGCTGATGCTACAGTGTCAGGGAAGGGTGTAGTGCAGCCCACCATCCGAACACCTAGGACCTGCAGACATACGCAGCTCTGTTGGATGTGTCCCAGAGACAGTGCTAGAGACGGCGAACTGGCCAGGAACACATGTTACAACAGCAACATATGGGGTATGGGGGTGCAGGGCAAAGAGGTAAACAACATATGTACAATATGACAGATCACTGCAGACATGTGCTCCCCCTGACTGTTGTCGCAGACAAAGTAGCTGTAGGTCCACCTACCCCAGACTACTGCATGTTGGATGACGTACAGTCAGCTGCCACTGCACCACAGCACCAGGAGGGTCATCAAGTATGTCCTGTGGATTGAGGAACCCAAGAGAAACATACATATGTCATGTTGGAGCTGTGCAATACACACTGCACCTTCACGTCCTCAGCTCGCAGACCCCCCAAGATCCTTTATAGACTGGCTGTTCCCCATCACACTGTACAGACTCGCTTCATGCTAAAGTTATCACTGAAGTGTGTGTGGCAAAATACAAGGACCCGTACTCTGTCCGTCTCCTTCCTGACCTCTCTGCTGCCTCCAGAACTGTTGAACAGAACCGTCTCCTCGCTACCATGTCCCTGCTCGGCTCAAAGGCCGCAGTACTATCCTGCGCCCCCCCCCCCCCCCCATATCGCTCCCACTGCCCCTTCAGTATGTGTCCTGGTGTCTCCATGTCATCTGCTACCCTGCTGTCAGTTCCACAGGGAAATATCTAGGGGCTTCTTCCTTATCTGTCAATATCCATTTCCTTGGTGTGGCTATCTCATCCCTTGACTTGCATTACCAGCTGTGTGCTGATGAGTTGCAAATATATCTCTCCACGCCTGAGCTGTGTCTGCCAAACCACACCCCGATGTCTGCTTGCCACCTGACATTGCTGGCTGCATGTCATCCCATTGTGTGAAATGGACAGTGGTAAAGCATGGATATCCCATATGTGCACCTAAACCCTCCCCTCCCATCAGAGCGTCTGTGTGTGTGTGGCCATACCTTCCTTTCTCCAGGGTTCTCAATGTAGGTGTTGTCTTGGACTTCACTTTCCTCCTCTCCACACATACCCAGCTTGTAGCTGAGGCTTGTGGTTTCTTTCTAGATGACATTAGCTATATTTCCCCAGTCCTCCCTGAACACACAACTAGAACCCCAATCCACACCCTAATCAGCTTGCTTACTGTAACCTACATCTTGCTGATTTGCCTTTGAATCATCTCTGTCTGCCTCGACATATGCAACACTGCACTGCATGGTCAATCTACAGCCACACGCATAATGGTAATAATACTCCCCCTGTCAGGACACCTCACAGGTTCCCTATCCGTCTCCGTATCCATGTCAAGGCTCTCCTGCTGACCTATACATGCAGTCACACTGTGGTGTTGCAGTAACTTCCCTTACTGATCTCAACTACCACTAATACAACTACTACTGAGCATGTATATAGTGCTACCTGTCATATGTAGTGCTATACAGAAACAAGTAACGCACAGTCCCTGCTCATCAGAGCATACAATCCAATCAGTCAACTCATATTACAAAATGTGAAGCACATGTCTAGGCGACTGGTCCCATCTATGGCCCACTCTCCTCCTGTTGACCCCAGACTACACGCCTTTCACCTTGCTGCACCCAAAGCCTCGAACTAACTACCCATGGCTGTACAGCAGCCCCTTTCCCAATCAGCCACAAATCATGTGTGACAGCTTACCACCTCCCCCAAGCCTACTAATCCTGTCACACATAATCCACCTCCACCCGCTGTTGTGCCCTGCTCACATTCTCTGTGTTTCAGTCATGACTAGATTGTAAGCTCTGATGGTCAGGCAGTGTCTGTTATATGTCAGTGCAGTGTTGCATCTTACTGCTATTTGGGATACAAATGTTCACTACTAGTAGTAGTAGTACACACATATCTAAACAAATGTATGTGCCAACATATGCAGTATTTACATGAGAAGACCTCCTCAATCACCTGCCGCCTGACTGCTGTGCCCTCATGTGTGTCGCCATGGCCACGTACAGGAGAGCACGTAGGATCATCTTCCAGATCCTCATTAATTTGGACAGGGATATGGTGCCTGAGAGCAATGTTGTGCAGGATGCAACAGGCAATAATGATCTCTGCTATAGTCTGTGCTTTGTATTGTAAGGCCCTGCCGGTCCTATCTAGACACCTAAAACGACTCTTTAAAATGCCAAAGGTGCGCTGTATGATGGAGCGGCTGGAGGCATGGGCCTCATTGTAACTCCTCTGTACATGTCCGTGGTTGACGCACAGGGGTCAGCAACCAGGGGCAACACCCATATCCTGAATCACCTGCAGAAAGAAATGTGGAATGTTAAAGCAGGAGCTCATGTCCACCCAAATGGACAAAAGTATGTACGTGCAAACCAAACGCACAAAACATCCTGACACAAACATATGACATCACATGATGGGACACCACAACTATGCAGCAGTGTTTGAAGGTATGACATACAAAACAAGGGGTAGGTGTAAGGATTGCAATCAACATAATCTGTAACCACGACACAAATGCTAGCGTCCATTCTACCATCAACACACAGCACCGTAGCAAGGAAGAGCTAGAGGGCACTCCCCCCCCCCCCCCCACGTTAGATCACACACAGACAGATGAGACACACACACACACAACTAGGGATACACCTCAAAGACAGACATGTGCACATACGGTTATTCAGAGGATCACCATGTGCATGTCAGAGATGAGAAATACACACCCAGCAGTATACAGTCCTCATACTGTCCTGCCTCAAATTGTCTGAATAGTGCCGAGTCATGGGTGGACCCTGCAAACCTAGGGACCACATTCAGAATATGCATATTTGCATCACATACAACCTGAACATTCAGGGAATGGTAGTGTTGGTGGTTGCGGAACACTACCTCCCTGTCTCTGGGCAGGACCAGGGCAACATGTGTGCAATCAATAGCTCCCATCACTTGTGGTATCCCAGCAAACGCCTCAAAAGGCCTGGTTCAGGGTCACCCACTGTTGCCTAGTGTTGGGAATGGCAATGTAATTCCCCACCCAGCTGATCATGGCATGCAATACCTGGTGGAGACAGCGTGAGAAGGTGGGGCGGCTCATGCCACCCACTGCGGACACAGATGACTGGAAACAGCCAGAGGCCAAGAAATGTAGGGCACCAAGGAGCTTGACCAAACCCGGTATGGCATGTGACCAACAAGTCAGGGGCTTGAGGTCAGGTCTTAGATCCTCATAGAGCTCCCTAATAGTCCCCGTGCTCAGGCGGTAGAGGGAGATGACCTGGTCCTCATGCATGTCCTGGAGCTGGGCCCTGGGCCTGTAGAGGCGAGGCTGGTGAGCCTGCAACTCCGCAACTCCGCATGCCTCCTGCGCCATGCTGGCACAGTCCCTGCCTGGCCTGCCCCCACAGCTGCAGGTCTGTGTTGCAGCGGGACTAAACCCATGCCCTATGCCTCAGCCCCATGGACACCATCTCCCCCGTCAGGCAACCGCAGTCCCTGCATACCTCCCACTGCACATGCAGCAACCACAAAGCCTGCCATAAACTCCACCCCCTCAACTCCTCTATCTCACACACACAAACTCACCTCCCCCAGCACTCACCAACCTAGCCACACACCTCCCCCACCGCTCACCAATCCTGCCAGTCACCTCTCCCACCACTCACCATCCCAGCCACACAACTCCACCACCACTCACCAACCCAGCCACTCTCCACACCAAACCTGCCTCTGACACTCTCCTTGCTTCACCAGCAACCAACCATGTATGCCTTGTCTCCCTCGCCCACACAAACCCCTCAGCGTGTACCAGGTGTGCATGTGTATGTGTGGTGTTGGTTTTTTTTTTTACTCTGCGCGCATTGCGCAGTGGTGTGAGCGTGTCGGCTGTTCGCGTTGCGCATGCGCCGCAGAGACACGGTGCATGTGCGGGACACCATGTTGCACATGTGGTGAGCATGAGGCTATGCGCATGCGTGTAACGGCATGCAGCACATGCACATGTCTCATGCTCACGCACAGTGCATGTGCAACGTGGTGTCCCGCACATGTACCTTCTGCATCTCTGCAGCGCATGCGCACCGTGTGTAGCTGGCGTGCTCGCGCCACTGCCCATGCGCAGCTCGCACAGCGTAAAAGAAAACATAAATACTCATGCACACCTTGTACATGGTGAGGGGTTTGGGTAGGCGAGGGAGACAAGGCGTGCGCTGTTGGTTGTTAGAGAAGCAAGGATAGTGTCAGAGGCAGGTTTTGGTGTGGAGAGGTGTGTTGCAAAGCAGGCGAGAGAGGGAGGGGAGGCAAGGAGAAGGCGAGAGAGAGACAGGAGCTGAGTTGAGGAGCAAGGGGCAGGGAGAGGAGGGGAGGCAAGGTGAGGAGCAGGTGTGAGGTGGAGCAGAGGAGCCAAGGGGCAGGGATATGTGACAGGGAGGGAGAGGGCACAGAGGGCAGGGAGATGGAGCGACAGGACATGGGAGGAGGGGGGGACCTGTTCAGCAGGACTCAAAGCCCAGGGAGTGTTGGGCCTGTGGTGGTGGCTGCAGGCCCATCGGGTGTGTCGCAGCCCACCCAGGGGACACCCAGTGCCAAACAGAGGTGTATACCGGTGCCAGCTGAGGAACGGAGGAGGGCTATGAGATTCAGCTAGCAAGAAAACCACATCCTGCTGGCCAGTGTGTTGGAGCGGTATGAGGTGCTCTATGGCCGGCTGAGCACCAGCACCACTGTGGCCACACGTATACATGTGTGGGAGGAGGTACAGGAGGCCGTAGCCCAGGCAGGGGGACCAACCAGGGACCTGGACAGCCTGAGGAAGAGATTCAATGACATTAAGTGTGGTGTCCGTGCACACATGGTGGCGGAGAGGCAACATGCCATGGGCACCGGTGGGGGTGCCCCCTTTGACCCAACCCTCACACCCCTGGAGCAGGAGCTTGCAGACTGTCTTGGCCCCATCTACCTGTGTGGACTGCCTGAAGCGCTGGAAACCGCCCATCCACAGGCACGTAGGTCTGCTCTTTTCACCTTGCTGCTCCTTACGCTTGGAATAAACTTCCTTTGTCTATATGTCAGACATCTTCTTTGCCCCTCTTCAAACTCAAGTTAAAAGCTCATCTTTTCGCCTCTGCCTTTGGCTCTTGAGTTTGCTGTTCTCCTTCCTTCCCCCCCCCCCCTTTTATTTCACCTTTTTATCTTCCTCTTACACTTGTTCTTACCTCTTTCCTTTGTCCTGTCTCTCCTGCTCTTGTCTCTTTGCCCTTGTTCTTATCTTTTTCCTACTCCTTTTCTTGCTTTGTCTTTGTAGATTGTAAGCTCTTTTGAGCAGGGACTGTCTTTTTGTGTTTTCATTGTATTGCGCTGTGTGTGCCTGGTAGCGCTTTATAAGTGCTTAGTAGTAGTAGATATGTAGCACACGTACAGGGCATGCCCAAGCACATGCGGCCCATGGAGGGGATTGGTGGGGGCCCATGTCCTGAGAGCATGTGTGCCCTAACACAGGCAACTGTGGGATGATGACACAGCAGCACATGGCAGGGTAGGTACAGGGTGTGTGTGACAGGTACCTGGGCCTGTGTGCACAATAGACACAGTCCTGAACGTAGTCGAGGACGGCAAAGCTGTGGAGAACCAGGGGGTGTGGTGGACAAGGCCTATATTTGATTGAACACCGCATCCATCAATGGTCAAGAAAACCTCCATGCAAAGCCCAGAGGGTTCAGCTGCACAGCAGCAATTCATAGCACTACAGATCAGCAATGTCATAGTAATCTAAAAGACCTATCTGAGGAGTGGCTAATGATATCCCACCGTAATCAAAGAGGATCACACCATACATGAGCAGCAATGTAACAGTAAAGAGCCTCATTGGGATATCATTTGCCACTATTCAGATAACCTCTTTGTATTACTATTACATCGCTGCTCTCTAGTGCTGTGAATTGTTGCTGTGCTGCTGGACCCTCTGGCCTTTTCATATAGGTGATTTTGTCCACTGATGTATGCAGAGTTCATGCGATTACAGCGCTTGTCTGCCCTTTGAAGGACGACGACTCCTAAGGATTTGTGGTTGGGGGACTAATGGAGGTCTATTTCCTCTATTACTGGAGTTATCCTACCCAGATTAGTGTAGCGTTCCCTCCTCACATATGGCTTATGATGTCTTAGGGGCTTGTTATCGTTAATTTCAATGCGGCCGCGGCTCCGATAACGATTGGAAACCGCTACCGTGGCTTTGTAAACAAGCCCTTATGGTTTATATTGATTTGTTTATTTGTGCCTACTCTTTTTGGGGTATGTTCATTATTATCAGCTTGATTTCTCTGTCCCCCTGAAGTCTACTTGCTAAAATAGTACCTGGCATATAGGTCACAACCAATCATCATACATCTGCAGCCAGTCACGCAGCACATTGTGACGGGGGAAACATACAAGAGAGACATACAACTAGCCCAGAACACATTGACCTGGGCGTACCCACACACACCACCAAAACAGCTATGATGTGTGTATGCTCTTACCTATCCAGGGACATATCCCAGACCACTGACAGGGAAGGGCCTAACACATGGGGATGATGACATAGATGCAAACAAACGCTAGCAAACACATCACACACATGTCAAACACTTAACACTGTCAGTGGCCAACATACAGTGGGGATCCCCCACCCATCCTCACCAGACTTTGGTGTGTACATTGCCACACCTGTACCAACTGCACATAGCACAACCCCCACACCACATGGGATCAGCCCTTATACACGTCCCGCAGTGCCACAGACACATTCCCATACCCCCACACACGTTGCAACCCTATGCCCAGCAGTGCTCCACCCATCCCCCGAGACACTCCACCACACCCATGGAGTATGGGATAGCTGTCCACCCACACCGCACAGTGTCTTGCGAAGCGGAAGGCCCCCCCCACACCCCCATGTCTGGCTGACACAGACACATCCTGCAACACCTAACGTGCATACCACTCAGGGCAATGCGAGCACGTTGCTCACACACATAATGACAGCACACATTCCCACTCAGGACTCCCACAGGCACCATGGCCACATGTATTGCTGAGGCCACATCCCAGGTCAGGCGGCCAGTCCATACCTAGTGCTGCAGATAGGGGTTGCGGCACTCAGCACACCATCCCCCACACACCGCATTCCATGTGGCACAGCTCCACCAGGGAATGAGGCTGCTCCCCCCCCACCCCCTGACAGGCACAGCACACTGTAGGCACATGTGCTGTCCACATTGTAGGCGCAGCAACAGCAGGTACAGGCGGACAACACATTGCTGTTGGAGGGGATGTACTACACAGGTGTACATAGGTGCGCTGCACAAACTCAACTGTGCTGTGTACCCTTTTCCACCCCAGGTGACATCCGGACCATGGAGGCATATGAGGAGGAAGATGTGGCAGGGCCTCAGGCTGCTGAGGGGCCAGAGGCCGCAATGTACGGGGACACCACCAGTAATGGCGAGGGGAGCTCAGGAAACAATGTGCTGCCTGAGGCAGAGGACAGGCCACCGGCTGTCAACACTACAGTGGGGGCCACTAGCAGCAACTCACAGGCTGTAGAGGGTATGAGATGGAGGGGAGTCACCACACCGTGCAAGCGCCAGGGACATCAGCCACCCCTCCCACCAGCATGGCTATGATCCTGGTGGAGCTGCGGGCCCACAGTGCCTCAGTAAGGCACGATGCTGAAGGTGGGTAACAGCATACACATCAGTCCCCATGGGGGTTGACGTAACATCCATAATGACATTTCATGTGCACCACAATATTTTGGCAACATAGCAGATCATTTCTTATGTTGGGGGGAGGGGGGGGTCTGTGCCATGTGTGTTCCCCCCTCTTGTAGCATGGCTTGTCAAGTGTCAGCATAGTGAGGAGCTCAGACATATGCACACTGTTCACGGCCATATATCCCAAGGAAGTGTACAGTGGTAAACACCTATCCCAGGTCACCTAGACAGCTTACTTGACTGACCCCCTCTCCATGGGTATTGGTACTTAGCATAGCTTGTCCGCGTAATCTGTACTGTGCGCCAGCGTTAGAGCATACAGGGCCCCCCAGATATATATATGTGTGTGCCATGACTCCCCACATCATCTGGCTTATCTCATACGACCAGTGCGCAGATCAAGCATTGACACATTGAACTGCGACACTGTACCATGTGTGAGATCTGTGATTCACATGACCCCTCATCAGGACCCTTTCCTGGCATGAGAATGGTTCATGGGACATACAGATGTAAACATGGTAATGCGTTGCTAGTCATCGTGTGCATGATTGCTCTGCGGACTGGTCTGGTGGGATATGCCTGACATGTGTATGTGTCTCAGCGGGGGTTGCAACAGGTGTCTCATACATCACCTTGTGTCTCACCCACAGGCACTCATCAGGCTCTGTTGGCCATTCACCAGGAGATCCACGAGCTGCGTGCCCCAGTGGAGACAATGGCAGTGGCGCTACTCTGTATTGCGGATGCCCAGGAGGCCATGGCTGCCCATACACAGTAGCCAGCACCGGCGCCAGAGGTGGTGGCACCAGCAGTCCTGGCACAGAGGGGTGGGTTGGGCCGTGGTCGCTGTGGCCGGCCACGGAGGATGTGAACATTGTAGATAAAGACATCAGAACCTATTACTACCTATGTGTTTGTCTCCAATGTGTGGCACTGTCACCCCTGAATACCCTGCCCACATGTGCTACCCATATCCCTTGGGTGTGGTGTCTGCACTGCCACCAATCACCGCACATACGTTATACCATGCCCTGTGCCAGGTGGTCACTCTCCTACCTATGCGTGGGGGTATACCCAACCTCTCCCGTTGCCCAGCAAGATGTTCACGGTGGTACATGTATGTTGTAAGGATCTTTCGCTCTCTCCCACCCCATATGCTCTCTATTATACACATGTGTGACCATCCTCTCTGCCCACACCAGGGCTTACGTGGCTGTCTACCCACATAGGCTTGCATGTGGCACAGGCAGACAAAGGTAGCTCGCTACAGTCAGCTGATCACTCTTCCCCAGCGCTTGTAGTCCCCCACTGCTCATCCTCGGGGACCTGCATCGACCTCAGCAGCTATACCCCTGTGCAGCTCTTCCTCCCATCCTTTCTGCCACATACCTCCTGGTGGCCGTCCCCCCCCATTCCCCTATGATCATGGAGCATCAGATATGCAGCCTACACATGACAGGCAGCAAGCATGTGGCCATAGCTGGTGGTGCACACAGCAGTGCGGTATATCACAGGGGCACCAGGGGGCACTGATGGCTACGCACATGGACAGACCCCACACATGAGTGTGGAGACGGTCCATGTATGTTATCTATGTTTAATACACATACACATAGGGATGAATACACGTCCCATGCTCATTTCAACATTCTGTCTATAAGGAAGACACGTGACCAGTATTATGTATAACCAAACCTGTGTATTTACATATATGACACGGCTCATATTTACAGGTAGACCCATGCTGTGGCCCGAGTGACACGACACTACAGGGCACATGTGTGGCTACCACTCTGCCCCTCAGACACTCCAGGGCCGCCCATCAGGGGATGGCTGCCGAGATGCACCCCCCCATACCAGCTGCACGCTGCATGTGCATCTCGGCAGCCAGCCACCGCATGGTGCGGTCCTGGGACCGCTGGCGTTGCAGCACACCAAGCACTGCCACAGACAGGTCCTGGACACACCTGCCACCACATCTGCCCCAGGTGCCCGGAGTCTGTGTGGTGGCATGTGCGTGGGCCCTGTCTGTGGCACGTGGTGGTGTTACTGCACCCACACGACCACCATCGCCACACACATGCGGCAGCTGACAGGAACCCACAGTGCCCTGTGGTGTCATGTGTCCCCTACCACCCACAGGGCCACCCTCTTCCCACCTCCCCCCACCCTCACCCTTCCCCCCCTCACACTCTCCTCCTCCTCCCCCCCCACCCACCGGTGCACCGGAACAACCCTCACCTTCCCCTCCCTCCCTCCCGCCCCACACCACCCTCCGCCCACTCCATTTCTGCAGAGTCATCCTCCGGCTCTGCCCCCTCCTTCTCCTCCATCGGCTGAACTGGAGCTGCGGTCCCTGTGGTGTGTGTCCCAGATGTAGATGTCCGTTCCGCAGCAGCAACAGCCTCTGTTGGGGAAGACAGTCATTAGGACACCATCATGCCATTCCCACACCACATAAACATTGTGTGGCCACACACAGGCTGTTGGCCCACTGTGACGTGCTGTACATCCCTGCAGTGTCCGCAACACTCACTGTCAAGTTCCTGCTGCTCCTTCTTTTGTAGGCGGTCAAGGAAATCCGGGCAGTGCAGCCGCAACTCCCGTCCCTTCTTCCGAAGGTCCTCCACCTGGGTGGGAATGTAATGGGTGGGAACATCAGGGGGAGGATATCTCTGGTGAGTGGCCAACGCATATCACACATCACTGCATGCGGCAGGGTGTTGCTGCTGCTCTGGCCAGTGGGTCCTCTACTACCTGTTGGCAGCGCCACATGTATGTGTGGCTGTGAGTCTGCCCATGTGTGGGGTGCCAGCTATGTGTACTGTGTGATACCCCCCGGCCCCCTTACCCTGTTCCCACACCCTCCTTGCATGACATGGGTGCACCATGCCATGTGTGTGGTGGTGACGTTGGTCTCCACAAGAGGTCTTTCCAAACTCCCTGTATGCTGCGGCAGACACCTGTGTATTTGGCTGACCCACACACATCAGCCGACACACCCACCGAGGCACCATGAGCTCTCTAAGGAACATGTGTGATGTGTTCTGACCTCACCTGGTGATTGGGTGGGCCAAACACATCAGCAGGGGCCACTACCATGACATCAGACCTACAACTCTACCTCTGTGGTCAGGACTTAGGCCTCCTGTGAATAGGGCAGTTGTGGCTGAATGCAACCGGAGCATGCACAAAACCACCTAGCTGAGCTATTGACCTATGTTATCTGGGCTAGGCCCTCCCGGGGGTCGGGCAGAGCAGTGACACCCCAACAGCTGCAGGTACATTGACACCAGCAGCTTTAACAGACCTCTGTGATCAGGTGTGGGCCTCCTGGTGTTTGGACACAGCAGTGCAACACCAACAGATGCAGGTACCCTGACACCAGGATTTCGAACATACCACAGTAATCAGGTCTGGCTCTCCTGGGGGTAGGGTGGATGTAAACACATGAACTGTAGCACCTACCATACCAACACGAGTTATACCAGACCTCTGTAATCAGGTCAGGGTCTCCTGGGGGTGTGGTAGATTGAAACACCCAGGAGGCCGTGACCTGATTATACAGATCATATTTAAAGCCTGTTGGTCCGGTAGTTGCTGCTGTTTCTGTGTTTCAATCCACCACACCCCCAGGAGGCCCTGACCTGATTACAGAGGTCTGGTATAACTCGTGTTGGTATGGTAGGTGCTACAGTTCCTGTGTTTACATCAACCCTACCCCCAGGAGAGCCAGACCTGATTACTGTGGTTTGTTTGAAATCCTGGTGTCAGGGTACTGTCACCCGTCCTACCTGGGCAGCGTATTGGAGCGAGGTAGGTGGGGCATAAAAATATTTATGGATGGGTTTTGGCCAATCTCATGCAGGGCCCAGGGACTTTCAGGCCTGGTAGCGTTCTCTGTTACCAAAATCCCACAGAAACAAAAGGTCCGAGTGGAGGAAAATAAAAGGCTTTTATTTCCCCTGTTAATGCACAAAGGTTCAATTGCTTGGTTACAAAAACGTCCAACACAAATTCCTTACTTCAGGTAAAAAGGAAAAGAAAGCAGTAAAGAAAAACTGTTATCTTCACATTCAATGATAAAGCAGATAAATAGTCTTAACTCCCAAGATAGCTTAGTTGCTCAGACAGGACTCTAGGCTCCCTCTCCTACAGAAGCTACAATCCATCTCATGGTCTGACTCAAACTCCAGTTGCATCGGCTCGGCTTCTGAGGCCTCTGAGCCTAAATCAGTGCTTGTGGGTAAGTTGCCATAAGGTTCTTTAAATATGTTTCGCACAACTTCCCAATGCTCGGGGTTGAGAACTGGGCGTCGGTCCTGCGCCCTCAAATAATGTGAACTGTCCTTGCTTGGCAAGAGTTTTGTCTTAGCTTTCTGCACAGCTGGGACCTTAACAAGTCTTTTAGTTGGCGCGGGTTCCTCGCACCTTATCTCACCAACATTCCCATAAGGACAATATTCCTGTGCTCCCCGCACATCCCATGCATCAGCAGTTTGTACCCTGCTTTTAGTAAAATATGGGTTACCTTGTCTTCTCGGTTGGACTGCTCGGGTGAGGCTTGAGGCCTGTTCCAGTAGGGATCCTGCTTGGCCTGAGTACTAGGCCTTAAGCTCTCCAAGCGTTTGGCTGTGGGCTTCAGATCACAGCCACAGCCACAGCCACAGCCACGCCTTGGCCTCCCAATATGGCTACCACTCACTCGGGCTGGAGTTGGCCCACCTTCTCCATAGGGTCTCCTTTCTCACAACCTCTGAGGCTGCTGCTGCCTCCTGCGAAACTGTTGGTCAGGGATTATTGCTCCTCTTGGATATCCAGCTCCTGTATTCGGATGTCCTGCCCAACCTGCTGGTTCTCTAAGCAGGGCTCCTTCCCCAGGCCGTCCTGCCTGTACCTTTCTCCAGGGCTGTCCTGACTCCTCTGGATATCCTCCTTGCCAGGGCTGTCCTGCCAGTCCTCCTTCCTGGCTGCTCTGCTCCTGATTCTGCTTCTCCTGACTCTACCGGTTCCGCTCCTGGTTCCACTCCAGGTTCCTGTAGTTCTGCTTCTTGTTCCCGGTTTCCTTCTCCATCCTGTTCCGCCTGTTCTGCCTGCCAACCTTTCAAATTCCCTTTAAAAGGCACTCCTCTCTTGATTGGAGGTGGGCTGGCACTACCTCCTGACCTAGGAGGTGTGGCTCCTCTGTTCCTCGGAGGTCTCTCCTGCTCCCCCTATATGGTTCCTCGGGACATTGCAGTCAGTGTTTGACTTTTCCCGGGTTTAAAACATTTTCTTTCGCTCCCAGAGGGTTTGCAGCATCACAGTACCTGCATCTGTTGGTGTTGCACTGCTGTGCCGAAACACCAGGAGGCCCACACCTGATCACAGAGGTCTGTTAAAGCTGCTGGTGTCAGTGTACCTGCAGCTGTTGAGGTGTCACTGCTCTGCCCGACCCCCAGGAGGACCTAGACCAGATAACATGAACTGTAGCACCTACCATACCAACACGAGTTATACCAGACCTCTGTAATCAGGTCAGGGCCTCCTGGGGGTAGGATGTATGTAAACACAGAAACAGCAGCAACTACCGTACCAACAGGATTTATTGCTGACCTCTGTAATCAGCTCTAGGACTCCTGGGGGTAGGGTGATTCAAACACATGAACAGTAGCAACTTCCATACCTACAGGCTTTATGCCTGACCTCTGTAATCAGGTCAGGGCCTCCTGGGGCTGTGGTGGATTGAAAGAAACAGCAGCAACTACCGTACCAACAGGCTTTAAATATGATCTGTGTAATCAGGTCATGACCTCCTGGGGGTAGGGTGTATGTAAACACATGAACAGCAGTAACTACCGTACCAACAGGATGTATAACTGACCTCTGTAATCAGGTCAGGGCCTCCTGGGGGTTGGGTGGATTTTAACAAAGTGCAGCAGCAACCTCCATACCAACAGGATATCTCACTGACCTATGTATGCAGGCAAAGGGCTCCTGAGGTTCGGGTGTCTTTAAAACACATGCACAGCAGCAACTACCGTACCAACAGGAGTTAAATATGACCTGTGTAATCAGGTTGAGGCCTCTTAAGGGTAGGGTGGATGTAAACACATGAACTGTAGCAACTACCATACCAACATGATTAATAATAGACCTCTGTGATCAGTTCTGGCCCTCTTGGGGGTTGTGTGGATTTAAACACATGTGCAGCAGCAACTTCCGTACCAACAGGATATGCAGGCCAAGGCCTCCTGGGGTTAGGGTGTATTTAAACACATGTACAGCAGCAACTACTGTACCTACAGGAATTATGCCTCACCTGTGTGATCAGTTCAGGGCCTCCTGGAGGTAGGGTTGATGTAAACAGATGTACGGCACCAACTACCATACCAACAGGATTTATGGCAGACCTCTGTGAGCAGGTCAAGGCCTCCTAGGGATACGGCATACTTGCACACAGCAGCATACACACCTACTTTCAGCACTGCTTACACCACAGAATGTTGCCTCTCCCATGTTGTACATGTAAGATGTGCATTGATTGCTGGATATTGTTGCACGCCTTGCATCGTGTGACCTGACGCCATTCACTTACCTCACGTGGGTGGTCAGTAATCCGATTAAAGTGCCTAGTGAGGCGCCCCCATTCCCTCCTGACGCGATGGAGGTCTTGCCTTCTGGATGATCCTGGAAATAACCTGGTCTGCTTGATGTGGATCAGGGTTGCTAGGTGTTTTAGGTCACGCCTGGTGAAGGTTGGCTGACGTGAGTGCCTCTCCATATTCATGGAAGTGACTGGGTTGCTGATGTGTGCACGCCGCCACTCCTGGTACACGGTGACCAGCGGTGGTGGCGCTAACATACTCGGCATAGCAGGCTGTTTGCTGTTTAGCCATGCCGCTTTATGAGGCTCCTTATGCTGGACATTCTGCCACGCCATGCTCTTCAGTACCTTGGAGTACACGTCTACATTTAAAAAAATGTATGCTGCAGCCACACATTGCAGAGATGTCAGCCCATTGTTGCCACGATATGCAGCTGTCTTAGGCACTTATTTTGACTTTGGAACACTGGGGTATTGAACGCATCACTTCTGTCTGGGAAGGCATTGTATTAACCAGTGTGCAATGCCTTTTAACATAGCAATGGCTGGCTACACAGCAACACCAGGTCATCTGCACACACTTTCAGCTGTGCTTACCGGGATAGTGTATGGCCACAGCTAAGGCACTTTACTGGCCACCTTAGGTTCGCCAACTGGGGTGAGTGAGTTGTTGGGTGTAAACAGAGGTTTAATCTCTCTGAGTGACTGCTACAGGCATAGACGGGTGTAGCCTCTAACAGTTTTCCAGAGAACTCAGTTTGTATATCGCTCAACAGCTAATATTGCAACCTACCCCACATAGCACTCTTTCAACATACACACTGCATGCGACTGACCACACATACATAATTTGTTTTATGTGCTAAAAGGCTTTGAAGTCATGATCTTGCGCTATGTTATATCCATCCAGTAAAATAAATAATTTGGCCCACTGGGGGAATGAACCCATGACCTCTCCCACTCAGGTCATTGTATTAACCATTGTGCTACATCAATATTCTTCTAAATGTAACTATGGCTAGCCACTGCACAGTTGCAGGTCAACATACACACTGTCTGGTATGACTACCAGGTTAGGATAGCACCAAGATTACCCCTGATGCACTGGTTTTTGGACCTCCAGGACTGGTGTTGGGAACCTCTGTTCTGGGAAGTAAACATGGTTATGGTGTATGTGATCTGCAGGGTAAAATATTGGGACATGGTCTACAGGTGCCCCATCTTGGAATCGAACCCATGACCTTCATGCCCGTGAACACACTGGCTGTGTGTATTGCACCAAACTGTTGCCACAGAAGCAGGTCATTCCATACCATTAGTGTTCGTCAGACAGACCTTGTCTGTTGCACTGCACGGCACCCACCTAAACAGGGCTTGGCCTTGGTCTGCTGTGAGCAGAAGCCACTGCCCCCTCCACCACCAGCAACCCTCTGCCACCATGCTGACATGCCCTTATGCCGGTGGTGCTAGTGGTGTGCAATCCCAGGCCATCCAGTGTGCTGGTAGGCAGCTGCCTATGGTGTGGGTTCTGGGGTAGGGGTGCCTACATGGACATGTGCACTTCCCCCCAGCACCGCCTGCCAATGTTATGTGCCCTTGGGGGTACCTGCTGGGTAATATCCCCTGTGACACTGTGGGACACACTCGTGCCCATGTTTGACCCTCGTCAGTTGCTGTCTTGCTGCTTTACAGTTTTGGCATTCCTATGTGCCACCTAGGCATCTGCCTAGTCCGCACTGTGCCCCAGCTGGACCACAGCATGTGCCGCCTGCAGCGCCCTGTATCCCATTTACAGCATCAGTACAGTTGCCCTTTCCTACGTGCCCACTCTGCTGTTGCTGCACATGTGCACGCCATAACAAACCTGCCCAATATAAACGACAAAAACCCTGATCACCGCTATTTCAATGTGGGATCATTCACTTTGTAGGGGGACAGAGCATAGACCCTTCCAAACATGATATCTTCCTTTTTGCACTTTGTCAGTAGTGTTGCTTTATGTTTATCATTAATATCACTATTGGCCAGCTTGGTTATTGGGATTTCAAATGTTGTTCTGGTCATTTTATATGTTTATTTGCCTTTTTGGTTCCTGCACATGTATAAGAAACAAAAGAAGGAGGCCTTCCGCAAAAAAACAAACAACAAAGGAACAGCGGAGTGCAAATTACCACGGCCTACCAGGATAATGGATAAAAACAATAGGGTCTCCAATAAAGTTGTTTTTATCCACTATCCTGGTAGACCGTGGTAATTTGCCCTCCGCTGTTCCTTTGTTGTTCCTACACATGTATCACTACTATCACTTTTCTGGGTTTCCCTGCCTTTGCTGTACATTGCTGACTGAAAGGGTTTCTCTCTCCTGCAAATGTGCCTCTAACGCGAGGGTTTCACTGGCGTTAGTGTTCAGACCTGGATTTCACAGCGTTAGTGTGCCTGGAGCCTCTCCCCGCCCACTCTCCGCCCATTGACCCCTATCTCCGCCCTCTGGGAGGCCTTACTCCACCCTTCAGACCCGGATTTCACAGCGTTAGTGTGCCTTAATGCCGCTGCCGACATTATTGCACGATAATGTTGCCGCTGCTACATTACGATGGTTTAGTAAACATACCCCATAACGCATGGTATGGTATCGCTCATTAACTGTTAAAGCCACCTCAGTAAGTGTGTTGCTCTTAATGCATGGACAATGTGTTTCTCTGTGTTAACTGTATGGTAAGATGCTGGACATGTCCTCAACAGTTAACATACAAACTTTGCAGTTACAGCATTGGTCATTAACATGTAACTGCAAAATTGAAAGGGGGCCTTAATAGACTATTAGTTCTCATATTGTAATTTGTCAACAGACTATTGGAGTTAGAACATGCTGTTATACAGTGCACTAACCAATCCCGCCCTGCACCTTACCTATCTTTTAGTGTTGTAATAAACTAATTAGCTGATATATTTATTTTTCATCTGTATGTAATTTAAAAAAACCTCTCTTTATTGAATCAGGCCTTTTGATTATAGTATGAATATTGTGCTTATGGTATGATCCATTCTTCTGTACCCACCAAAACACTGAGCAAAAATGGTCATCTGTGATGCCTGTTGAGTAATGCAACCCTATTGTTACCATATTTCAAGCCCTGCCCATAATCCAGGTATCTATTCCATCAATTCGGATCATGGTCTAAGGCAGATTAATATTTTAATTTATTCAATCCTGCAAAAGTCTTCACCTATATTATTAAATTGTCATTCCATATCTTTCTGCTAGACTAGTCCAGACAAGTGGGTTTTGTTCCCTCCCTACCAGCAGATTGATGGAAGCGAAGAACCAGTTTCAATGACATCACTCCACTGCCTCATTTGCCTCGGCTACCAGCGTTCCCTTTAGTATTTCTTTGTCTCCAGCAGATGGCGGATTGATTTCCTCCTCTCTAAGGATTTGGGAGGAAATGTTGATTTGAAATGCTCATGAACAGCAGTCTGTGGGTTGATCTCTCACTGGAGCGTGAAGTGGGATGCTCCACTAGACTGCGGTCTTGTTGGTAGTCTTAGAAAGAGGGAAAATTGGTCCAGCTTTGCACTCTTACCATGGATAAGAACCTGTTGAGCAGCCAAAAATTGGAAGGATCTGGAAGACAACTGCCTCACACAACCTCAATACTCCCTCCCTCCTCCTCTGTCCCCACTGCTCTCAACCAGATTGCAGAAGGCTGTCGGAGGGATCTGCCTACAAGCCACCTTAAACACAGTGCTGTAATCCAGAGAAACAGTTCCTGGGAAGTAGAGCCACGTCTGGCATGGATTTTCAGCCCGAGGCTGTCAGGGGGTGAGTATCAAGGCTTGACCTTGTTACTCTCCTTATTGGAGATCCTGATTCCACCTATCTGGGATGCAGTTCATGGTGGAATGCTGGTGACCATTGGTACCGTGTGGGGGTTTCCTATCTTTTTCTGCACGCATTAATAGCGTTTATACCTAATGTGCGCCTGGTGGTTGTGCAGCTCCAACATGCGTTCCTTCCCTACCACCTGTAATGTGCATTGCACCAAAGAGTGCAGTTAACACACACTGCAGTAAAACTGCAGATACTACATGCCTTTGGGCCACTGAGGCCTTAGCGCATGCTGTTGTGATACTTGCTTTAACACTCTGTCTTCCAGGAAATGTTTGACCTGGGGAAGCAAGCTGCCTCATCTCCGGATCCTGGACTCTGCTCTTCTTGCATGGCAGCTTCTGAGCCAGGCAATGCGATTAGTCCAGCCTTGCCTGCCTTAGGGCAGGAGGTGACAGATGGCGCTATAGGTAAGGATGTCCAGCTGGCTGGAGGATCCGGGAACCGTGCTGTGAGCTGCTTGTTTAGGGGGTTTGTGAGGGCTGTGCCCCTGGTTTTGGGGGGTCATTTCCAAGAGGAGAGCTTCCGGACTCCGGATTGTCCTCCCTGAAATTCTTTCTTTCCAATTCATCCTGCTAGACCAGTCCAGACTAGCGGATTATTTTCCCCTCTCAGCAGAAGATGGAGACAGAGAATCAATCAGAAGCTTCAGCTAAGCTACTTCTGTGGCTGTAACCCAATACCCCCTAGGGGTCAGCTTCAGTTTTTCTGTCTCTAGCAGTTGATGAACATCAACTTGTTAGCTCCTGACAGGCCCTTAGAGAGGGCTCTCTCAGTGCAGGCACTTCTGGTCTTCATTAGCGAACATCTCCTGAATACACAAGGTGTTTCGCTGGAGTGACCTGAGAACTTACTCTTGATCAAGATGATCAGTTGAGTGCCTCAGGGTAAAGGAGGGGCAGCATCTTCACTTGACCCAGGAAAGCATGTCTTCCTGCCTCAACAGCCCTACTAGTTAGACCTTATCTGGGGTTTTAAGTTACAAAAACAAAAAAAAAATACATTTGGGCCTGGCTGAGGAGTACAGTGCTTGCACGGCACATTGCAGAACCTGTTCAAGGCACAGACCATTGCAGTGAGCGTGACCTGCTTCAGCCTCCTTCCTTTCATCATAGTCCGGTTCTCCATGTGGTGCAGGGGATCATAGGCAGTTTGGGGATCTGAAACTATGCCCGCCCCTCCTCCCCTCCCCTCCCCCTTCCCTGATGGTGCCCTTGGCAGAGAAGCTTGGGGTTTAGGCTGGGGCCTGCGTGAAAAGCGCATTTTTCTTCCTCACAAGCATTGAGGTCACCATCCAAAGCACAGCGTTTTGTCACACGGCTCCCGCTTCAGCTCCAGGATGCGAAGAAATGCCTTGAGGACAGATATTGCATTCATCCCCCGGTTTTGATTTGGCAGCATAGTGTGATTGCATGGCTCCAGCTCCAGTGCAAAGGACTTCTCTCTGGCTGCATCTGCAGTTTTATCCACCAGAATTTGCTCAGTGGGGCTGAGCATGCCATTTTCTGCAGCACCATGTCCTCGGCCCTCACATGCTGCCTCGGCTGCTGCTGCTGCAAGCGGCCTATTATCAGGAATCAGATCAGGGGGCTACATCTTGCAATGAGGCCATATAGGGAGCACGGATTGAAGGGGAAGTGACTGCTCCTTTAAACTCGCTGCAAACTAGGGACACCACAGGGGCAGATTCAAATCCATCGATTTTATTGCCAGAGTGGGGCCTGCTTGGAGGGGGCCTGCCTGGGGCGCAAGCAGGCCCTTCCTTTAGGCAGCCGGAGGTCGATGCTCAATTCATTAATTTTTTTTTCTCTAAAGCCTGGAATTTGTGGTAGTTGGGGACCCCCAATGTCCCAAGGAAAGCACCCTTGCCAGTGTCCGAGCAAGGACCCATAAATAGAAAGTGGCCCAGACATGATCCAAGGCCACAGGGATGGCGCCCTTCGCTAGAGGATTGTCCCTGCCTGATGACTGTCTAGACAATCTGTCAGGACCTCAGAGCGTCAGTAGCGCTTCAGAGTGAAAGGAGGGCAAACTGTCCTCTGGAGGACAACCAGGACAAAGGGCAGGATGTGCGGCTATTCAGCAAGGAGGAGCTTCCTGCCTTAATTGCACAAATTGTGGAGTCTCTTCACCTCACGGACTCTACGGCCATGCCTATGCTGGCTACGGGTACCTCACAGCTGGACCCCAATATAGTAGGAATTCATAAGCCATCAAAGGCTTTCCCTTTTCCTTCAGAGCTCCAGCAAATGGTGTCCATGGAGTGGGACTCCCCAGATATCTCTTTGCGTTCTGCTTGTCGACTGGGTCAAAAAATGCCTGGCAGATATCAATAAGTGGCTTTGATTTCCTAAAGTAGACTCGTTGGTGACTGCTGTTGCAAAGCATACTGCTATCCCGGTGGAGGGGGGGCACGGTTCTGAAGAATCAGCTAGACCATAAAGTGGAAAGTCTCTTGAAAACAGCCTTCACCTCCTTGTCGCTCACCTTATAGGCATCCACGTGTGGGGGCCTGGCTACGTTTGCCTAATTGTGATGGATCCAGCTGCTGCTGCCGGAAGAACCCTTGCTCGTGCATCTAGAATCAACCACTGCCTTTTTGGTTGATGCCCTTTACGATCTTCTCCACCTCGCTGCTTGGTCAGTGGCCGCAGTAACAATGGCATGTCATTGGCTCTGACTCCACCATTGGAATACAGACCCTGCGTCAAAGTCTCGTCTCGCTAGACTCCCGTTCAAAGGCCACCTCCTTCAGAGAGGATTTGGAAAAGCTGGTGAAAGATTTGGGAGAGGTCAAATCTCATCGTCTACCTGAGAATAGATCCAGAACTTCAAGACGCAGATCCGGGGGATCCTCAGCGACGTCCTCGAGGCAGTCCTGTTTTTGGGACTCCCAGAGATACAGGCCAGGGAAGTCCTTTACCTCCACTATCAGACAGGTTTCAAGAGCTAGCCTCAGCCCTTTCAGGGGTTTCGCTGCTCCTGGAACAATTTCTCCTCCGCGAAGTCATCCGGAGGAGAACGTCCCTCCGCTGTTGGCATTCAGACCTATTCCACAGTGCCGCAGATAGGGGGGTGCTTATGCCTTTTCTCCCACCAATGGGCCTAAATCAGGTCGGACAGGTGGGTGCTTGGAGTGGTGATCCATGGGTACACCCATGACTGCACCAAGCCCATCCGGGAAGCCTTCCTTCTTTCCCTGTGTGGTTCCCCCCGCGAAGCAGCTCATGGTATATGAAACTCTGTAGCGTTTACTGCATCTCAGGGCAATCTGTCCTCTCGCGGCGCTTGAGAGGAACCTAGGTCTGTACTCCATCTATTTTGTCGTCCCAAAAAAGGATGGGACCTTCCAACAATGCTGGACCTCAAAGGAGTCGACTGCTGTCTTTGCGTACTCCTTTTCCACATGGAGACGTTGAAATCTGTCATTCAGGTGGTACAGCCCAGAGTTTCTCACATCCTTAGATCTCATGGAGACATACCTTCACATTACAATTTACCACGAGCATCAGTTTTCTGCGGTTTGCCATCCTGGGTCAGCACTATCAGTTCTGTGTGTTGCCCTTTGGCTGGCAACAGCTCTCCGTACCTTCTCCAAGATCATGGTGGTGGTGGTGATGGCGGTGGCAAGGCATGCGTGTTCATCTCTACTTGGATGATTAGCTCATACAGGTAGACTCCCTCAACGAGGTGCTCACAGCAGTACAGCAAGTAGTGAGCTTTTCTGGAACAGCTGGGATGTGTTGTAAGTTGGGCAAAAAAGTGCACTACGCCCGTCACAATCACTAGACTTCCTAAGAGCCCATTTCGATATGCACAAGGGTTGTGTATTCCTGATGACGAAGAGAACGAGGAAAATATGCGAACAAATACAGACCTTCCAGCGAATGAGGTCTCCAATGATATGGGATTACCTACAAGCCCTCAGTTCTATGGCAGCCATCTTGGAAGTGGTCCCGTGGGCACAAGCGCACATGCGGCCTCTACAACAGGCGCTGCTAGGTCTGTGGTCACTAGGATTACAGTGTGCCGCTTCCTCTTCTGCTCTCTGTTCTCCATTCCATGCAATGGTGGCTCGCTCATGACAACTTAATGAAAGGCATCCCACTGGAAATTCCCAATTGGATCATCCTTGCAACCAATGCGAGTCTCGTCAGCTGGGGTGCACGTTGCCAAAGACAGTTTGTGCAGGGCTCCTAGACTCCAAGGCAAGCTGGATCATAAACCACCTAGAGGCCCAAGCAGTACAGTTGGTGCTACAGCACTTCCTTCCACTCCTGCGGACGAGAGTGATTTGTGTATTGTCAGGCTACCATCGTTGCGTTGTCTATCTCAACAGGCAGGGGGGCACCAAATGTCTGGAGGTGGCCTTGGAAATGGCTCTTCTTTTGCCATGGGCGGAGTTTCACTTACAAACTCTGTTGGCTCAGCACATTGTGGTAGTGGACAATGTCCAGGCGGACTTCCTCAGTCGGAACGCCTTGGACCCCAGCAAGTGGGAAATGGCACCTTGGGCCTTCAACTGCATTGTTCAGAAGTGGGGTCACCTGTCCCTTGATCTAATGGCGACATCCTCCAACACCAAGGTATCACTCTCTTCTTCAGCAGGAGAAAAGAACTGGGCATAAATGGCCTTGACGCTCTGGTGCAGGAGTGGCTTCCCTCCCGACGTCTGTATGTCTTCCCGCCATGGGTAGTGATCGGCCGGGTACTGTGGCGTGTAGCATTGCATCAGGGACAGAGGGGTCCTGGTAGCCCTGGACTGGCCCCGTCACCCATGGTATGCCGACCTGATACGGCTAACCAGATCCACTCCTCTGACACTGGATTCCCACAGGGGCTGATCCTCCTGGACGACCCTGCTCCCTACTTGCTTACGGCCTTGAGTGGCGAAGACTGATTCGCAAGGGATGCAAGGAGTCCATGGTAGCCATCCTGCTAAAAGCCCAAAGGGCGTCCATGTCCAAAGCATACGCCTGGGTCTGGCACTGTTTCGTGCGTTGGTGCAAGCAGCACTCGCTATCCCCATGGGTGCAGGTACCACACATTCTTTCCTTTTTGCAGACAGGATTTGAGAGCAGCCTCGCTCTCAATACACTGAAGGTACAGGTGGCAGCCTTGACCTGTTTCACGGTCCACTCGAAGGGCCTTAGCCTCGCATGCAGATTTGGCTGGTTTCTATGGGGAGTCCATACACTACAGGCCTCCCTGTCATCTGGTAGTGTCTTGGGATTTGTCCATCATTCTCTGGGCACTCGCCCTTTGAAACCCTGAAGTCTGCCACTCTGCTGGATCTGACTCTCAAGGCAGTCTTTCTGGTGGCGATCACGTCTGTTGTCAGAGCTCAAAGCCTTATCCTGCCGAAATCCATTTTTATCCTTCTCTGCAGAGGGAGTCTTCCTAAGGACTGTTCCTGCTTTCCTGCCCAAGGTCATCTCCATTTGTCATGTGAACCAGGCAGTTTCTCTCCCGATCTTCATGAAGGAAGAGTGCTTGGGTCGCAATGCGAATCTCCGTCTGCTGGATGTCCGTCGTACCTTACGGCGCTACCTGAAGGTGACCAACCCCTTCCGACTTTCAGACAGGCTCTTTGTCTTGACAGCCGGAGCCTGTAAAGGGCAGGCCGCATCAAACTCCATCATTGCGAGGTGGATTAAGTGAACTATTGAAACGGCCTATATCTTGATTAACAAGCCTGTGCCGGAGGGATTATGGGCTCCTTCCACGAGAGCCCAAGCGGCGTCCTGGGCGGAGCAGTCACAAATTTATTTATTTAACATTTCTTATATACTGCCTTTCATGATATCAAGGCGGTTTACATTGAACAAACTGAAATTACATTGAGCAGGGCATTATAACTTGGAGATAACTATTTTACAGAGAACATGGGCTATGGAGGGTTAAGTGGAAGGACAACCAGTGGGACACTGTGATACCTGGGTACAAACTATATCGTAATGATAGAGCTGATCAAATTGGTGTAGGGGTTGCGCTCTGTGTTAGAGAGGGCATTGAGTCAGAAAGGATTAAAGTTTTTCAGGAAACAAAATTTGCTGTAGAATCCCTCTGGATTGAAATTCCATATAAAATGGGGAAGACGATGGCAGTGGGGGTGTACTATCGACCACCTGGCCAGAATGAACAAATGTATGATGAAATGCTCAAAGAAATCAAGGAAGCTAACAAACGTTATAGCGCAGTAATAATAATGGGTGATTTCAATTACCCCGGTATCGACTGGGTCAGTGTCACAGCAGGACATGCTAGGGAGATAAAGTTCCTAGATGAAATAAATGACTGCTTCTTGGAGCAGCTGGTTCATGAACCGACCAGAGGGGAAGCCATATTAGACCTAGTCCTTAGTGGAACACCAGATCTAGTGCAAGAGATAAGGGTGTTGGGGCCACTTGGCAATAGTGATCATAGCATGATCGCGTTTGATTTAATTAGTGGAGGAGGGATAGTAAGGAAATCCACAGTACTACCTTTTAACTTTCGAAAGGTAGACTATGATAAAATGAGGAAACTAGTTAAGAAAAAACTAAAAGGAGCAGTTGCAAAGGTTAAAGACTTACATCAAGCTTGGGTGTTGTTGAAAACTACTATCTTGGAAGCCCAGAACAGCTGTATTCCACGCTTTAAGAAAAGTGGAAGGAAGTCCAAAAAACTGCCAGCATGGTTTAAAGGTGAAGTCAGAGAGGCTGTTGTTGCCAAAAAAGCATCTTTCAGGAAATGGAAAAAAGAGCCAAACGACGAAACCTTCTTTTCCCATGAACCAGGTGATATGCCTGTCCTCTCCAGATGAATTTCATCCTGGGCTGTGTAATGAAAGTTAGGGGGCACATTCGTTGGTTCCTTCGGTTGGAGGCAGACCTTGTCTTTTTCCTTTCTAGAATGGGCCCGGGGTTACTAAGGATTGGTGGGTGCTAGACACCACTGTGTTCGACTGTGTCCTGGAATGCAAAGAGCTGATTCTGAATGCCTTCATCATCTCCCCTTGTGGGTCTGTGATCAAAAATGCTGCTGTGCAGTTCACCATGGACAAGTTGCTGTGCCTAAAGGCAATGATGCTCTTCCAGCCAGATGAGGGCAGATACTCCATCTATTTTGTGGTACCCTAAAGGATGGTTCTTTCCAGCCCATTCTGAACCTCAAGGCCGTTGACAAGCACTTGCACGTCCCGTGCTTTCAGATGTAAACCATACGCTCTGTGATTCAAGCAGTACACCGAACGAAGTTCTTGGGTTCTCTGGATCTGGCCAAGTGTATTTTCATATCCCGATCGGGCGGATCAGCAAAGTATCGGTGTGTTGCCATGCTTGGCCTTCACTATTAGTTCGCTAACCTCCCTTTCAGGCTTTCCACCGCCCTGAAGATGTTCTCCCAAGTCATAGTGGTGGTAGAGGCAGCAGCTGTAGCGTTGCAGTGCCAAGGGATCAATTTCCTTCTTAGAAAGCCTCGGCTGGGTGATCAATCAGGGAAGAGCCAATTGTGGTCTTTCCAGTCCTTGGTGTTTCTGGGAGCACGTTTCGACTCTAGAGTGGGCAGAGGAGAACGTCAGTCTGTTGGATTGTCTGGTGCCGTTCTGTGCACAGCAAGCTCCCAGAGTCTGGGATTCTCTTCATTTCCACGTATTGATGGCTGCACATATAGAACTGGTGCCATGGGTGCTTAGGTCCCCAAGTTCTCAGGAGTTTGAGCATAGGCTCCTGCTCCCATTGATGATGAAGTCCAGCCTGCGTGGTGGCAGCAGTCTTGTCATATGAGGAAGGGCATGCCATTGGACAATTTCTCCTGGATCCTCCTGCTGACGGATGCCAGCCTCGGGCCGGGGAGCCAATTGCTAAGACCGTATGGCCTAGGGCTGTTGGAACCACAGGGAAGCAGTCTCATTCATGAAGCGCCTCAGGGCAAGGGCCATCAGGTTGGGTGTTCTGCGTTTCCAGCTTCTGATCGAGGGCTGGGTGGTTCGAGTGTTTTCAGACAGCAGCATGGCAGTAGCTTATGTCAATCGATCAGGCGGCACTAGGAGTGCAGAGGTAGCTCTGGAGATGGCTCTCCTGTTTTGCCTGGGTGAAGAAGAACCTCCTAGCCTTGTCGGCTCCTCCACTTTACCAGGGTGGACATTGTGGAAGTGGACTTCCTCAGCCAGCACACTGGATCCTGGAAAGCAGGAGTTGAGTCAGGAAATGTTGCAGTTGATTCTGTGCCACTGAGGTAGCCCAAAAATGGATCTGATGGCAACTCGCTCCAATGCCAAAGTTTGCCTCTTTTTCAATCACCACATGGAGATGAGGTCAGAGAACGTCGATGCCCTTATCCAGCCTTGGCCAAGTTAGCACCAGCTGTACATGTTTCCTCTGTGGCCCCTGGTGAGGTATGTGATGCAGCATATAGAACACTCCTTGGCCAATACGGAGCCACCAAAATAATCCTGCCCGGCTGGGGCATGGTTCGGAGACCTGATGTGGTTCCTGCAGGCACCACCTCTTCAGTTGCCTCAGTCTTTGGGCCTATTGCAGCAGGGACCGATCATCCTGGAGGACCCATTTCCCTTCTCACTTATGGCTTGGCTCTTGAAAGGAGACAGCTAGCATATAAAGGATATTCTTCAGCAGTGGTTTCCACTCTGCTCAGAGCCCGGAGGAGGTCTACCAAGCTAGCATATGTGCAGATCTGGTGCCTCTCTAGAACAATGCTGTGGTACTTGGCAGTTGGCTCCTGAGGTGACCAAGCTGTCATTTCTTTTTTTTTTTTCTTTTTTCTATTTATGCAATTTACAATGTATAATCCAAGCAATGCTTGTACAGAAAAACACAACTGTGCAAAGAATAAGAAAAAACAAAGGAAACTTCTAAACATCATCAAAGTTAATTAACACAGTATAGTTGTAGCCCACTAAGATAGGGGGGACGTGTGAGGAAAACAACAAACGAGACCAGGTAAAGCCGCGTTCCAACAACTAGGAAATAATACAAAAATACCAAGAGGGGAGGCATGATTCAGAGCATATTACATATGACGATCAAGTATCCACAGGTGATGAGGTCAGTAAGTGAGAGGATATAAACATGGACAGGTCCTCAGGTTGAAAAAAAACATACTTTGGAGCTACAATGCTATTGCGTTTTCCTTGTAAGTGTATAGTCTATTTCAAGCTGTCATTTCTGTTGGCATTTCTATAGGCGCCATCTCAGTTCGCTTTTCTACAGGATGACCTGGAGAAGGGCCTTTCCCTTAGCTCCCTGAAAGTTCAGTTTAGCAGCTTTGGCCTGTTTCTGAGATCCAGTGACTGGTAAGTCTCTCTTGCCATGCACTGGACATCTTGCGCTTTCTCCGGGGGGGGTCTGGTGTCTGTGTCCCTCCTCCAATCTGTGATCCCTTCCTGGGATCTGTGTCTGGTGCTTAGGGCCCTGATGTTGGTGCCCTTTGAGCTGTTGAAGTGTGTTACTTGAAGGATTTGGTGTTCGACAGTTGTCTTGGTTGCGATTTTGTTCCGCAAGGTGGATCTCTGAGCTACAGGCTCTGTCTTGCCAAGATCCTTATCTATCTTTTTCAAGGAGGCTGTTTTCCATTCGGCCTTCCTTCTTTCCTAGGGTGTCACTTATTCCCGTGAACCAGGTAATATGCCTACCCTCCTCCTCTGAGTTGTCTGGAGAAGGATAATTTATCTTTGCCTTGTGGATATCTGGAAAGTGCTTCTCCGATACTTGTAAGTTACAAATTCCTTTCATAAGTATGACCGTCCTTTTTATGTGCTATTTGCTGGCCCACAAAAGGGTGTTGCAGCAGTTAAGTAGACTTTGGGGTGCTGAATTAAGGAGGCCATTTCCTCAGTGTATCTGTTATGGAACCAACCAGTTCTAGAGAGTTTGTGCACCCATTCTATCCAGGCATAAGCGGTCCTCATGGGCAGAGTGGAACTCTGTAGCCCCTGCAGACATTTGTCAGGCAGAAACGTGGCCATCACTTTTTACTGTTAAGCATTACTGCTTGGATGGCCTTTGGCTCAATGATTTTGCGAGCTGCTGTGTCTTCTTCCTGCCCAGTGGAGTTGTAGATTTGGTACATCCTACTTGTCTGGACTGGTCTAACAGAACTATATGGAAGGTGATATTTTACTTACCAGTTAATGTTGTTTCCTTGAGTCCTACTAGAACAGTCCAGAGCTTGCCCCTGAAACTGTCTTTGCTCTGTACTGCTGCTGCAGTACTCTTGGGTCTGCTGTGATTTTTAAACTTGGCTCTGCATTTCATTATCTACTGACAGCCTTATGTTTTATGCTTTGTTGTATATAGTTCTCAGCTGTTAATCACTCCTTGTTGCCCGCAGTTGAGATTGTGTGAAGCTTGCCATGTTTCTCCCATATGCTTTGGGACGAATACTGAAAGGACCTCTGGTGGCTGAGGAGAATAGAGACATTGGAGTGATGTCCTTGAAACATGGACTTTTTATTGGTTCTTTGTCTCCACCAATCTGCTAGCAGGGGAACAGCTTCCACAAGAGAACACCCACAGTAGTAGTGTGGATGGAAGATTATTAGTAGCTTAAATTATTTGTGAAATAATTTTAGGAGTTATGACAAATATTTTTAAGTCTATGAAATAATAATGGAAATGAATACCATCTGATGCAATGTGAGTGGAACATTTGTTCCTTTGTTAAATAATATAAAGGGACATTTTCATTTCTGACTGCATAGGAGCAAAGTTTGCAAGTATTTTGTTCATATTTTGCACCAATTTGGAAAGGGAAAATACGAGCATATTTTCTCTTTGAAATTTCTCTGGGGAAAAAGTACTGACAGTGGTATGTACCCGGTTTTTGTGCAGGTATTATTTTGATAGAAAATAACACCCATAATTTTTAAAATGCAAAACTACTCTTATTGTCCTCCCTGGTTTGACTAGAACATGTCTCTGGAAATGTTCCCCACCTAATATGGAAAATGTATTATGTTTATGGTTTAAGGCACTTGATATACCGCCCTTTACTATGTGTTATCAGAGCGGTTTACAGATATATGTATGCTAACAGGCACTTTTTATTCCCTCATCCCCAAAGGACTCGCAATCTAAGCGTACCTGTTGAACAATGTGCATACATTTTAGATAAGTGGTTTTGAACCCAGTCCTCAACACATGTAGCCTGTAAGGGTTTCAGGATAAACCACAATGAACATGCATGAGAGAGACTTGCATGCACTGCCTCCATTATATTAAGAACATAAGATATGCCATACTAGGTCAGACCAAGGTCCATCAAGCCCAGTATCCTGTTTCCAACAGTGGCCAGTCTAGGTCATACGTACCTAGCAGTTTCCCCAAAAGGCACAGGTTCTGCAATGCTTGTACTAGGTCAAGCATTGATATCCTGGGTCCCTTCTTAATAATGGTTTATGGATATTCAAATCTTTCTCATGCATATTCACTGTGGTTTTTCCTGAACCTGAATGACTAGGTGTGTCCCAAGGAAAAGTGCCCCATCAAGTTAATTTATAATGGTATCAGTAGAATTAGTCTGCTATTAATTGTAACAACACCCATTTGGTTTTAGTTGGAGTTTCTAAGACGAAAGCCTGATGGAACC
This sequence comes from Ichthyophis bannanicus, assembly GCA_033557465.1. Lineage (NCBI taxonomy): Eukaryota > Metazoa > Chordata > Amphibia > Gymnophiona > Ichthyophiidae > Ichthyophis > Ichthyophis bannanicus. The sequence continues at coordinate 176,109,107 of CM066034.1, read as the reverse complement.
ACAACCCTGGCACTTCTTACTCCAATGGACTTGATTGCAGGTCTGTATTGTCTCTTCATGTATGATGAGCAAGTTCAAACTATTTTGGAGTGTGTAATGCTGTTTTATAGCATGCTCTTGGAGCTCAAAGATTCCCTTCCAGTGGCTTCCAGGCCTATCAGTGGTGCATATTTTCTCAGTGTTGGCTTCTGAAAGGTCTAGCAATCGCCTGACACGTCACTGTGGAGGCAGTGCTTTAGTTTCTGGGCTATATTACTGTATTACATCCAAGGTATGGGGGTAAATAATGTTTTCTTTTTCTAAATGTAATACTACTTGTTTTTTAATTGTATGAAATAATGCTCCTAATCTTGAAGGATACACATTGCCAATTTTCAGATCTGCTACTATGTTGAAGTGCTATTTCAGTTGTTTCCTTTTTATTTAAGAACATGTAACTTTTTCCCCTTAAGTGCATCACAACATCATTCTTGCTATTGTGCATTTAAGACCACTTCAAATTGAGGCCTCAATACAGCAAATGTGCTGCCATTAGCGCAGGCTATAATGCAGTGTTTTGCAGAACTTTCTGTGCTACTGTGGGCGCAGAATATAGGAAGGGATTTAACATGAGCGTAATCAACGTGGAAATAGCTGTGCTAACAGCAGTGCACACTGCTTTTAAATCCATTTAAATGGATGATAATGAAGCAATTATATATGCAGCGCAAATGCAGGGATATGTGCAAAAGGCTAAACTCCAATGCTCATAGCTCTGCAGTCACTGCTAGTGAGGAATTTATGCACACAGCACCCACAACTTTTTCTGGCTTTGCTGGAGACTACTGAAAGAGAAAAAAGCAAGGGAAGCGTGCTAGAGTCCTATCTGGTGCATAATCAGCAAGTGTCAACCTGTTTTCTTTTGTGTGCATGAGCCTTGCATGTTCTCCTCGTTTAGCATGGACTTTTTGTGCACAGCTTATTTGCATGCTGTTTGCTTGCAGCATCAGTGAGCATAACGTCTGCGCTGAACTTGCATTAGGAAACCTGCACTGGTGCTTTGGCACTGGGCTCTAATGCAGGGTTTCTACATGAAACCCTGAGATTGTGCATTAGCAGTAGTATTTGGCTGGACAAGTACCGTTATGTAGGGGGCCTACAGGGCTGCAAGGGCCACTATCTCACCCTACACGGAGGAAGTACACAGAGACCAATTTCTCAGCAATACTTACAAAATCTTTATTGTACAGGATCCTTTTCTCAGCATAAAATCTTCACACACAAATTCTACTTACAGGCACAAGGTAGCTACTGTATAGGGAATTGACAGAAGAGAAAGATTAATGGGGCAATTCAACACTTCAGGGCTGGATAACTCCCATTTTCTCTGCTGTCCCAGTCTGTTTTTTTATACAGGCTAGAAGAATAACAATGGTTAGTTCTTTATTTGCAGCTGGGTTTCTCTTGATTCTTTTTCTGCTCAGGGTTTGGGATAATTTCACTTTTCCAAGGTTCAAGTTAGCATAAAAACATCCTGTCACCTTCCCAAGGCCAGTGCCTAGTCAGATCGTACGCCCTGGTTCCCCCTCATGTCTCTTTCTTGTTTCATTTTGTGTTATCTGGTTTCTTTAACAAAGCACACTGGATTAGTAACATTTCATTTCACTCTCAGGATTTTTTCTCAAGCTGTCAGCAATTCATTCTTTTCCCCTGATTCTTCTGTTGGCCTATCTGTGGTCAAGGGTCCAAAGCAGGCCTGTAGCTTGTATCTAGGACTGTCTCACAGGCCTAGCTACATAAGCAGTGTCCTGCCTGTCCCAGCTCGGGTCCAGTTCCCAACAGGTATTAAACAAATTAATAGAGCCAGAATATTAGTTACAGAGAAACAGAACTAATTTATTTTACACGTTTTATCTTACTGTCCTTAGTGTGTTATTTTTGTATTACTGTTCTTTAGAAGATTGGGCCTCCCTTCTCCAGCCACTACAGCAAGGCATCATTCACTTTAGATGTACTAGTTGTTTAGTGGCTTTGGTTACCATTCTTCACTTGTCTCCTACTGTAGTGGTTGAACGAGTGAATTTGCTTCCGATAGCTATATATATAGATATAGATATATATACACTTTTTCAGTATTCGTTTCTAAAGGTTTAGAAAGTCCTGGGCTATCCTGAAACGTATTACATTTTAAATTCAAAATGCTTTTAGTCAAGAGTTATGCAAGTGAACCAAAGGTGGGCATTCAACTCATTGTTAAATTGATTAGGAATTAACACAGGTACACTACCAAAAAACTGCCTCCAGTTTTGCAACTGATTCCTATAGATTTTGGGGTGCTGAATCCAGGAAAAATAGCCAAAATGTTCCATCACGTCACGTTTTCTTGCAAAATTAGATTTCTTACCCATATAAGGAATGTTCACATAATTTCTTTTTAGCCGACTGCAGTTTATTTTCTTGGCCCAAAATAGAGGTTGTAATGGTTAACTAACTAGAAACACTCCCTCATGATATTTTAGAGTGTTTTGTATTCATTTTATACATTAACAGGACAATTGGGAGGCGGGGGGCTAAATCCAGTACTCGCGCTGGCGCATGTTCTTTCCTGTTCGCCTCGCCTCGTTCGCTCGCTCAAACACGGTGGTTGCGACATGAACGTTCCTGTCAAATTTCAGTTTCTTGCAAGTTCATTATTACCTATTGTTTGCTCAGTCGTAATCCAGCTTTATTCCGAAGTGGTTCACTACAGTTGTAGTTTGCAGTGCTGTGTATTTGTGATGGCTCACAGAGCCAGAGGTTGCGTCAACTCTCCGGACAGTTTTTGTTTTATTTGTGGGGAATATACCGTGAAAAAGCGGCAGAGGAACATTTCTGCATTTATTTAAAAAGTATATTTCGCCTATTTCGGTTTGAAGTTAGGCGATCAAGACAAACCGTGGGCTCCTCACAAAGTGTGCAAGACATGTGAGGAAGATCTACGCTTATGGATGAAAGGTAAAAAACAAGCATTTCGTTTCGGAATACCTATGATGTGGCGTGAACAAAGAGACCACAGCAGTGACTGCTATTTTTGCTCTTGCATTGTGAAGGGATACAACTTAAAAAATAAGAACGTAATAAGTTACCCCAACCTTCCCTCAGCAATTAGGCCTATGCCTCATAGCAACGAAGTACCTGTGCCTGAACCACCAAAATCTTTGGATCATATTTGTGTGGACGGTTCTGATCATGATGAGACTCATCAGATGGCTTTTCCCGATGAGTCCAGTACTTCCGAGTTTGAAACTGAACCAGATCCGAAACCTGAACTTTTCTCTCAAGCTGAATTGAATGATTTAGTCCGGGATTTAGGACTCCCAAAAGATGCTGCCCAACTGCTAGGTTCTCGGCTTAAACAGAAAAATCTATTGTCACCAGGAACAACTTTTTATTGGTACCGCAACCGCGAGACACAATTTTTGAAGTATTTCAGCAAAGAGGAAAATTTGGTATTTTGCAACGATATATACGGAGTGATGGAAAAGTTTAAACTCAAGTATGATCCTGCTGAATGGCGGCTGTTCATTGATTCGTCAAAAGACAGCATAAAAGGTGTTCTTCTTCATAATGGCAACACATTCGCTTCAGTTCCTATTGCTCACTCTGTTATTCTCCAAGAAAAATATGAGAATTTGGCCCTGATTCTTCAGAAGATTCGTTATGATGAGCATAAGTGGATGATTTGTGGAGACTTTAAAATTCTATCCATGCTATTAGGGCAGCAATCCGGTTTCACCAAATATCCCTGCTTCCTTTGCTTGTGGGATAGCCGGGCCCGCGACCTACACTGGGGGAAAAAAGACTGGCCAATTCGGGAGTATTTGAGACCCGGTGAGAAAAATGTTCTTCATGAGAGCTTGGTACCTCGTGATAAAATTCTATTACCACCTCTCCACATTAAGTTGGGTCTCATTAAGCAATTCATCAAGTCCCTTCCAAAAGATGGTGAGTGCTTTCGGTACCTTTGCTCAAAGTTCCCCCGACTTTCTGAAGCAAAGCTAAAGGAAGGAGTGTTTGTTGGCCCTGATATAAGGAAACTCATTTCAGATGGAGCATTTGCTGAAACGATGTCTGAGAAGGAAAAAGAAGCCTGGGATTCCTTCAAGGATGTTGTTCTCAAATTCTTGGGGAACAGGCGGGATGAGAACTATAAGGATATTGTTGCCAGGATGCTCAATGCCTTCAAAGAACAAGGCTGTAACATGAGCCTGAAAGTTCATTTCTTGCACTCCCATGTGAACTACTTTCCCGAAAACTTGGGGGCGTACAGTGAAGAACAAGGTGAAAGGTTTCACCAGGACATCAAGGACGCAGAGAGAAGGTACCAAGGAAGATGGAACACCACTATGATGGCTGATTTCTGCTGGTTGCTGCTGCGGGAAACCCCAGATGAAAAATACGCCAAGCAGTGCACCAAGAGAAGCATTCGGGGGAAGAAGAAACGGGCCCACCAGGAGATTGATTGACCCAAGAATGACTTTAAAATCTAAACTGTGTTGACAAATATCGTGTTTTTACTAAACTTTGAAATAAAAATTTGCTAGTTATTACCACAGTGTCGGATCTCATTTATTAGAATTTTATTTTCACACCATCGGGTGTTTGTCTTCATGTATTGCAATGGTGCGGTTTGCGTTTTCTATTCTTACATACATACCTGTACAACATTTTTTGCACATTTCTTTGCTTTGCTTTGTGTCTAACCTCGCTCTTATATGCTCAATGTTTGTGCACATGTATGTGGCTGTTTTAAGTGCAGACAATTTTGCTACCATCACAGTGTGTTTTGTTGACATTACTCTATTCTTATGTGCTGCCTTGTTATAATTTTCTTTATTCTTATTTGAATAACTACTAAACAATTAGTATAAAGAATTCATCCAAGAAACTTTTATCTCGATCGCACTCAATCTGAAACGTTCACCTCAAACTGCTAACCCAATGTAGCAAAAAATCTGTACGTGATGGAGCAAATTGGTTACCAGATTTGGATTCAGCGCACCAAAAAACGTAAAAATCAATCGAAACATTAGAGGCAGTATAAAAATAATTTTTTTTAGTGTACCTGTGTTATTAAACCTCTTGAGACTGCTACTGCCTAAAGTGCCCCACAAGGAGGTGAGGTGTGGCATGTGAGTTCACTGCAGGCTGCTTTGCTGCTGCTGGCTTGGGGCCAGGTGACAGCATACACATGTGAGTCACCAGCGTCATTTCTTATTGGGGCCATGGACCCAGGAATCGGGAGCAGCAATGGAGGAGAATGTCGGGAATAGACTGGCTGAAGGCCGTCGGAGCTTCTTGGGCAGGGAGGAAGGGGATAAAGCAAAAGTAGTTCCATATCATCCTGCTAGACTAGTCCAGACAAATAGATTGTGTTCCCCTACCAGCAGATTGGTGGAGACAAAAAAAAACAAAAGCCCAGGATTCAATGACATCACTCCCATGTCTCTATTCGCCTCAGCCACCAACGGTCTAGAAAATAAGAACATAAGATATGCCATACTGGGTCAGACCAAGATCCATCAAGCCCAGTATCCTGTTTCCAACAGTGGCCTATCTAGGTCATAAGTACCTAGCAGTTTCCCCAAAACAATATTCTTTGTCTCCAGCAGATGGTGGATGGATTTTCTCATCTTCTGAAGAAAATCAGAAGATTGAGAGGAAAAGAGAGATTAAATGCTCATGAACAACCACATTGAGAATGACACTCTACTTGAGTGCGACGTGGGAGGCTTCACTAGACTGCGGACTTTTTAGTGGCTATAGGAGGAGGGAAAACTGATTCTGCTCCATGCTGCTGTTTATCTCATTGAGCAGTCACAAAACCGAAGGATTTGGGAGAGTGCAGCAGCCTCACACAAGTTCACCGCCCCCTCCCTCCTCCTTTGTCCCTCTGCTCTCTCCTAAAGATTGCAGAAGGCTCTCGGAGGTGTCTGCCTGCCAGACACCTTAAACGCAGTTTTGCAAGACAAGTAAGAGTTTCAGTGGAGTAGAGCTGAGTCTGGCACGGATTTTCTGCCTGGGGCTTGTGGGGTGAGTACTAAGGCTTGACTTAGTCATTGTTCTTGTTGGGGTTACCCATTTTCATCTTCCTGGGACGCAATTCGGGCTGGACCGCTGGCATGGTGAGGGGGGCTTCCCACCATTTTCTGTATGCATTTAGTAGCATTTTGCACCTAGCGATCACGTGGTCTATACTCATGTTCCACCCAAGCAGCTCCAATGCACATTCCTACCCTAGCATTTGTAACATGCATTGCAGAAAAGCATAGTTAATGGCATGCCTCTGGGCCACCATGGTCTTATGGCATGCTGTTGTGATATTTGCCTTAACTCTGTCTTCTTCCAGGAAACGTTATTTTACCTGTGGCAAGCATCATGCCTCTTTTTCGGATTCTGGCCTCTGCTCTTGCATGGCAGGTTTATTTATTTTATTTATTTAACATTTTTTATACCGCTTTTCATTTTATCAAAGCAGTTTACAGTGAAACAGAACAAGTCTTACATGGAACGGTAAATGAACTATTTACATTTAACTGTTTTACAACATTATAACTATATACTGTACATTAGATAGGTACTTGGTTTGGGCGACGTCTTATTGGGAGGGGATAGATGTGTAGGGATTTCATTCCTGTGATTGTGTTTCATATGCTGTTGTAGTGTTCAGTGAAGAGGTAGGCTTTTAGATATTTTTTGAAATCGGCGAGGTCTGTAATATCTCTTAGGTGGTGTGGGAGTGAGTTCCAAACCGGGGGTGTACAATATTCAAATGCCCTGTGAAGTACTCTTTGTGAAGATTTGGTCGGTATGAAGGCTGTTGAGAGGGTGTTTTGGTGGAACTTCCTCATAAGAAATTAAGATATGCCATACTGGGTCAGACCAAGGTCCATCAAGCCCAGTATCCTGTTTCCAACATGGCCAATCTAGGTCATAAGTACCTGTCAGTATCCCCAAAAGACACAGGTTCCTCAATGCTTGTATTGGGTCAAGCAGTGAAATCCTGGGTTCCTTTTAATAATGGTTTATGGATCTTTCCTCCAGGAACTTGTCCAAAACCTTTTTAAACCCAGCAACACTAACAGCTTTTACTACATCCTCCCGGGAACAATTTCCAGAGTTTGATTACACGTTGAGTGAAAAAATATTTTCTCTTATTAGTCTTAAATTGTTACCCTGTAGCTTCATTGCATGTCCCCTAGTCTTTTTATATTCTGATGACGTAAACCATCGATCTACGTTTACCCATTCCATTCATAAATTTATAGATCTCTATCATATCTCCCCTCAGCTGTCTCTTTTTCAGGTTGAAGAGCCCTAACCTTTTTAGCCTCTCTTCATAGGAGTATCTTTCCATCCCTTTTACCATTTTGGTGGCTCTTCTCTGTACCTTTTCTAATAATGCTATATCCTTTTTACGATATGGCAAACAGAATTGCACACAGTTTTATTTTCCATTCCTTTCCTTATTTTACCTAGCATTCTATTTGCTCTCTTTGCTGCCGCTGCACACTGGGCGGAGGGTTTTAACATGTTATCCTAAATCTTTTTCCTGGGTGGTGGTTCCCAATGTGGAATCTTGCATCATGTAACCATAGTTTGTGGGGTTGTTTCCTAGGTGCATAACTTTGCACTTGTCCTTGATCGTGTGTCTGGGACTCTTTTGATTATTTAGTTTAAGCATTCAGCAGAGTGGTTATTTAATATCTTGAAGATCATCATTATAGCTTTATATTCTATTCTGGATCGGATGGGTAGCCAATGGAGGTCTTTTAAGGTGGGGGTGGTATGCTCGTATTTTTTTGCTCCTGTAATTAATCTAGCAGCTGTATTTTGTGCCAGTTGCAGAGTATGTATTGTGCTTTTGGGTAGGCCATGGAGTATTATGTTGCTGTAATCTAGCTGCGGGGTGATTATTGCCTGGCAGACAGCTCTGAAGTGGTTCTGTTCTAATATGGGTCATACGTTCTGTAGTATCTTCATTTTGTAGTAGACTTTGGAGGTGGTTTTGTTGATATGGAATTGGAAATTGAGCATCTGGTCCAGATGTATTTCTAGATATCCTACCTCATTCTTGATTGGAATTGGACAATTTCCAATTAGCAGATAATTTGAAGGGTTGAATGAAGTGTTTCTTGAGATTACGAGGGCTTCAGATTTCTTGTAGTTGATTGTTAAACTGCGCTGTGCCAACCATTCGATTTTTTTCTATCATGCATGGTGAGATGGATGCGAAGTCTGGGTTTGTGTGTCAATTAGAGAATATATCATAAGGTTGTCTGCATATAGGTGTTAGTGTATGTTGTGTTTCTGTATGATCTTGCAGACTGGCTGTATGTATATGTTGAAGAGTAAAGCAGATAAAGCTGTGCCTTGAGGTAGGCCTTGATGTAGCGAGAATGGTCTTGATTTGCTGCTCTTTATCTTCACTTCTGTCGTTCAGTCAGATAAATAGGAGTGGAATCAGGTGTCACTTATTACAATCTCTGACAATCTGTCTAAGAGTGTGGAGTGTATTATTGTGTCAAATGCAGCAGATATATCAACGAAAATGAGTAAGAATCCTTGTTTGATATTTTCAATTCCTTTAAGGACTGTGCTCATTAGGGATGTGAATAATATTTTGACTCCGTGGGATTCTCCGAATCCATGCTGTTGTGGGTCAAGAGAGTAGTTAGTCTACATGGTCCTGGAGCTGACGCTGAACGTTTTTTTCAATTATTTTGGATAGGAGCGATATGCTGGATATTGAATGGCATGAAGATGGTGAGCTTGGGTCAGAGGCTGTACTTTTTATGAGTGGTCTTATTGAGGAGATTTTGAGCTGTGGTGGCATAATTCCTTGTGAGAGGGAAAGATTTACTATTCTGCATAGCACTGGTGCTAGTTCTTGAGACATAGCTTTTATCCAGGTGGTAGGGCAGGGGTCGAGGGATGAAGTTGTTGTATTAAGAGATTTTAGTGCAATATTCTTCAGAGATTGAGGAAAACACTGTCCAGCTCTTTGAGGAATCCTGTTTAGATGCTAGCGATGCTGGAGAGGGAGGCAGGTTTGGCAAGGTATGAGTGCACGTGAGTTTGCTTTGAAGATATGTTGCATATGTCTTGGTGGTTAAGAGATCTGTGTCGTTGTTAGGTGTTCTAGTTAGATCTTTGACTATTGAGAAAAGCTCTCTAGGATGGTTAAGTAACTTCATTATGATGTTTGTTGCTTTTTATGGTCCAGAATCTGTTTGTTGTATTCTTGTTGCTTTGCTCTGTACTCTTGGCGATCAGTCTGTTCTTTAATTCTTCTCCATTTTCGTTCCCGTCTTCGTAATGTGAGTTTTGCTCGTCTTATATCTGAGGAGTACCGAGGGGCTTTGATATCTCTACGAGATGTATTATTCTTAGATGAGGCAAGGGCAGCTGGTGAGATAGTGTTATTCCAGTTAGATATAAGTGTTGGTAGCTCTATAGATTTGTTGTCTAAGATTGGGAGGATTTGTTTGAGGAGGGTGTCTTTATTGAATTCTTTGAAGTGTCGAGGGTTATTTGAGCAGTTGTGTCTAGGCTGAGGTGGATTGATAGGTAAATTGAAGGTTATCATATGATGATCAGACCAGGATACGGAGGATACATGGTAGTTGATGTGAGAAGGGAGGTTGGAGGGCATGAACACTAAGTCAAGGGTGTTTCCATTATCATGTGTTTGGGTATTGATGATTTGTGAGAAGTCCATGGAGTTTAAGGCATTGAGGAATGATGTAGCTTGTGCTGAGGCTAGGGAGTTCAAGTTGAAATCACCTAGTATTATTGGTTGCTTCCCATTGTTGGAGTATCTTGTAGCAAGCTCAGTTATATAAGAGAGGTCATCAGGATCTGAGTTGAAGCTCTATATATTAGGGTTATCATTATGTTTTTGTTTTCAAGGGTTATAGAGTTTAGTGTGGGAGTTGACAAGTTTTTTATGATCTTCAGGTTTAATTGCTTGTTTGAGAGGGTGAGGGTTCCTCTGCGTCGAGTTCTGGGACAGTGGTGTTAGTCCATGGTTGCTGGAGTGAGCTGGTTAGAAGTAAGTTGTCTGTGTCGGTCAGCCATGATTTGGTTATACACATGATTTCTACTTTGTTGTCTTGGATGTAGTCTGATATGGTGTGTATTTTATTGCGGATGGAGCATGCATTTATTAGGGAGCATTTGATTGTTCTGGTTTGTAGTCAGGTTGCGAGAGTGCCTATGTAGTCTCATTTGTTTGTATCTGTAAAAAGCGGTGTGGTCTTCTCTGAGGGTTGGGATACCATGATTGAGGTATTATCAGTTGTCTAGTGTCCCCCGCAGCCCCCCCTGGTGGCGGCGTAGTTTTCCACGGAAGGGCTGGGGAGCGCACAAGATTATGGTGATTGGGGTTGGACAGGTGCGAGGGTCAAGGGTAGCAGTCCCTTGTGCCGGCCTCGTTACCAACTTCCCAAAAAGAACAAGTTCACACGAATATGGAGGGAAAAATGAAAAAGGCTTTATTTCCCCTTTGCACAAAATGGTTCAAAAACAGGATAAACGGCTTTGGAAAGTAACAGAACTGAACAAATCCTTGCATCAGGTTTAAAGCACAAAATGAAAAGGTCAAAGTAATGGCTGTTGACGTCACCATAATTTAAGGTAACACAAAATAATGCATTCACTTATGCCTTCATATAGCTAGGAATGAACTACAGCTTTTCTGCTGTACAATATGTACAATCCATCTGCTGGTCAGACTCTTCGCCTGCAGATTCCACTTGCATATATTCTATATCTGATAGCTCTGAGTCTGAGGCTTCTGCACAACTGAACTCTGGCTTTTTAAAAGCGTGCCGTACAGTTTCCCAGTGTTTGGTAGTTAGGTTAGGGCGTCGGCTTCTGCCCACTGGGTAAAACCAAGGTTCCTCTTCAGCTATAGTTTTAAAAGCTCTCTCAGCACAATGCTTAGTATTTACAGTTCTCCTCTTAGAGAAATTGTCTGTTAGCTTTTGCTTATAAATATCATTGCTACAAGGAGAAACTTCCTTCCCCTGTCTTTCTCTTATGTTAGGCTTGAGCAAACAATTGCAAGAAATAGAAGCTTTACCTTTAGACTTTCTTCTTTCTTTCTCAGGGAAGGCTTGAGGCCTAGTCCGGTTGTCCTCCAGCTCAGAATGGCCCAAGTTCTCCAATGATATCCCTCTTGCCTTAGTATAGGGACGAACCTCTCGGTGCCAAGGCTGCAGCTGTTGCCATCTGCCCTTGCCTTCCTTCCTGAGGCTTTCCAGGCCAGCACTCTCGTTGCTCCTCAGGCCTGCTTTCTCTCTCTCATTCAAGACTGCCCTTTCTTTGGCTCTTGAGTCTCTGTCCTTCTCTCTCAGGATATCTCTCCGGATACTTCTCTGGATATCTCCCTGGATATCTTTCTCTCCTTCCTCCTGGATATATCTCCGGATACCTCTCTGGACATCTCCCTGGCTCTCTCCTTGGATCTCTCTACTTGATTCAGACCTGCCTTTGCTTAAATCCAAACTGACTGGACCCAAGTCCTGCCCATAGAGGCGTGGTTCTTCAGACTCTGTACTAACTCTCCTGCTCACTCTATGTGGATCTTCAGGATATTGCAGCTTATACCTGTTTTTTTCTGGATTTAAAACTTTTCTTCTATCTGCATGAGGGTCTGCTGCATCACACTAGGTGTGTAGAGGATTAGGATTGGGTTATTCCATGTGTATATGGCATTGGATAGCTTTATTAAAATGGTAGTTAGCAGGAAGAGGAGAAGGGTAGTTTGAAGTCCTTCCATTCTGGTGAGGTGAGGAATGACTAGATTGTGTAGTGATCTTAGTGTGTCTAGATTGGGCAGTGTCGTATTATGTTGTGAATGTGGTTCCATTATTGAAGTGTTCTTGCTGGATTGTAATGCCATCAATAGTGAGTAAGGAGATGTTTAGTTAGTGGAGAATGCAAGGCAACACTCGTAGGGGTGGATTAGGCTTTAGACCACATGCAATCATGCAGCAGTTTTAGTAGATGAGGTTGTGTAGCTAAGTGCTACAGTTACAGACGGGATACTTGCTGTTACAATTAATTTAGAAGAGGTTTGCTGTCAGCGATAAACTCTATAACCCAGGTAACAAAGATTAAGAATTTACAGTTCCTGAGCGGTCCTCCAGTTTAGTCCTCCACATCAGGGTAGTGCACCTCCTCCTGCAGCAAGGAGACTGGACCAATCAAATCCTTTCCCTATGGGGGATGTATACTACTGGAGCTCCCATCAGCCCCCCAGCGTGTCCAGTCTCCTTGCAGCAGGAGGCGGTGTGAGCCTTTTGTGAGCTCACTTGGGCTTTAGGACTTAATAGTTTTTGCTTGTTTTCCTTTTATTTGCTCCTTGTAGTACCTTTTGTTTTCTTGCCAGTTTAGGGGTCTGTGTCTTTAAATTCCTGTAAAGGAGGGAGCCGAGCTTGTACCGGCCGTCGGCCTTCTGCTAGGCAGCGGCACGTCGGCTGCACTTCAGTAGCTGCTGATCTCCCCTCCAGGAAAGTTCGGAGGAAGAATCTGGCCACAATCACCTTCTCCTGGCTTGGGGGTAGCTCCAGGGTGATGCCACGACTCGGAGGACCCCAGGTCGCTTAGCGCCCCGGTCGGTGTTCTCTCACACCACGGGGCCATTGCAGCTTGCTCTTTATTGGGCTCAGCTCCGTTGCTTTTCAATGTCCTGGCTTTGGGGTAAGTGTTATCTCAGCCAGTTTTAAAGTGTCACCGGACTTCGGGTCGGCTGGATCACTGCGATTTGTTTTGTTTTCATTGATTTTATTTTTATTTAGTTTTTGCGCCCTTTTTTTCGGCTCTTCGGAGTGCCGGCGGCCATTTTCATTTCGGCTCCCGCTTTTTTCTTCGGGGGCTGTGCTGTGGCGTGTTTGGAACGGAGCGTCCTGACTCAGAAGGCTCTGCTTCATTTGCTTATTGTGTAGCAGTGAGTCGGGGTGTGTGTAAAAAAAAAAAAAAAAGACAAACGAGTCCTTTTGCAGCACGAACTGGGCTCTGCAGTCCTGTTGCTAGTTTGGGGCTGTTTTCTTCTCATGACAGCTCTGCACTATTGCGGTTCTTTTCCCATGTCCCGGCGGCCACAATGCGTGATTTGTGGGTCCCGCAAAGGCTCCGTCTCTGACGCGGGAGTTTGCAAGGGCTGTGCCTGCAATCCGCCAGAGCTACAGCAGCAAATGGAGTCCAGCGTTCCTTTGGATTCCGTGGTCCCTCCAGTTTCAAGTGGGGAGGAACTGGCTACAGGGACTTTCCTGCCTTCCCTTCCATCTACTCCGTCTGCGCCAGGGAGTGCGCAGGCCTTGGGGCCTAGCGAGGTTGCCTGAGGGGATTTCTCTCCTGAGTTCGTGCTTCTTATGCACCAAGCTTTCCAGAGGGGCCGCTTGGGAAAAGGATCTGAGCCGTGCGTGGCTCCATCGGCTCCGCCGTCTCTCAGGGCGGAGGGGGCGAGAGTGGATATCCCTAAGGCAGCCAAGCGGCCTCGTGTTTCTGAAATGGAACTCCCTGATGTGCCATGGCAAGAGCCGGAATGGTCTGATGCGGAACCCGAAGACAGACTCGAGGATTTGGAGGAAGGGGATATTCCGGAACCTGAAGAACAGGCTCGGATCATCCGCGTTTTTCAAAAAGAAGAACTGATTCCTTTAATTACCGAATCTTTGCAAGCCCTGAATTTGACTGTTGGGCGACCCGGGGAGGAAGAGGTTTTGGAAGATCCTCTCATTCAAGCGGTCCGAGATTCTCAAACAGTGTTTCCGGTTCACAGAGTGGTTGATCAGATGATTCAAGCTGAGTGGGATCACCCTGATTCAGGCTTGAAGGGTATCAGAATGATGCATCGTCTGTACCCTCTGGCGGACAAGGATAAGGAGAAATTTCGTTCGCCACGGATTGACGCAGCGGTTTCGGCGGTAACCAAGAAGACTACGATTCCGGTTGAGAGCAGCGCGGCCTTGAAGGATATCCAAGATAGAAAGGTGGATGGTTTGTTGAAGCAGGCCTTTGAGACTAATGCCTTGGCCTTACAGACCTCTATTTGTGGGGCCTGGGTTTCTAGGGCATGTTTGAGATGGGCTCAACATTTGCGACAGGACTCCCGTCTGGACCAACAAGGGTTGTTGGAAGTTGCCCGCTTAGAATCGGGGTCCGCATATTTGTCGGATGTTCACTATGACTTGATCCGGACTTTGGCCAACAGCATGGCGTCTGTCGTGGCGGCGCGCAGATCTATTTGGCTTCGCAATTGGGCTGCTGATGGCTCCTCTAAAGCGCGCCTCAGCAAGATCCCCTTTAAAGGCAAGCTGTTGTTCGGGGACGACCTGGATAAGTTGGTCAAGGACCTCGGTGAATCTAAAGGCGGGAGGCTGCCGGAGGATAAGCCCTGACAGAATAGGAGTGTGTCCTCGGCTAGAGGTCCGTTTCGGGACTTTCGCCGGTTCCGGTCGTCCAGGCTTGGGGGGTTCCAGCGCAGATGACTGGCAAATAGATCCTCGGGTTTTCGAGCGTTTCGAGGAGCGGGTAGAGGGTTCTCGACTGCCTCCTCTTCGTCCTCCTCTTCCTTTAGTCGCAAGCCGCAATGAGGCGAGGTGGACCCTGGAAGGAAGTCCGGTGATCGGGGGTTGGCTTCGTCATTTTCTTTCTTCCTGGGTCCAGATAACTTCGGACCAGTGGGTCCTTGAGATCGTCCGGGAGGGGTACGCTCTAGAACACGCCTATCCTCTCCGGGATGCCTTCCTTCTGTCGCCCTGCAAGAGTCCTCAAAAAGTGTTAGCCGTTCGCATAACGTTGGACCATCTGCTGGCCTTGGGGGCGGTGGTGCCTGTTCCAGATGCCGATCTCGGTGCGGGTCGGTACTCTATTTATTTCATGGTGCCAAAAAAGGACGGGTCCCTCCGTCCTATCCTGGATCTCAAGGGAGTGAATCGTTGCCTTCGGGTGCCTCATTTTCGCATGGAAACTCTGAGATCCGTCTTAGTTGCGGTGCGTCAGGGAGAGTTCCTAACGTCTCTCGATCTTTTGGAGGCCTACCTGCATATTCCTATCAGGGCGGCTCATCAAAAGTTCCTCCGGTTCGCTCTTCCGTGGGGCCATTAGCAGTTTCAAGCGCTGCCATTCGGCCTAGCCACGGCGCCCCGTGTTTTCACCAAGGTCATGGTGGTAGTCGCTGCGGCGTTGCGAAAGGAAGGGGTTTTAGTTCACCCTTATCTCGTCGATTGGTTGATTCGAGCAAAGACCGAGAGGGAGAGCTTGCAAGCCACAGGCAGAGTGATAGCTCTTCTGCAGAGTCTAGGTTGGGTGGTAAACCAGAAAAAGAGCCAGTTAGTACTGACCCAGTCCCTCGAATATCTCGGGGTTCACTTCGATACGGCGAAAGGGTTAGTGTTTCTTCCGGATCGTTGAGCACGAGCCTTGCGCCTTCTGGTTCGCAAGTTTTTAGCGTTCCCGGCTCCGTCAGCTTGGTGGTACCTTCGGGTTCTTGGAACGATGGCGGCGACCCTAGATGTGGTCCCCTGGGCCAGGTTTCATATGCGTCCGCTGCAACGAGCCCTTTTACAGCGTTGGTCGAATCAGGCGGATTCGCTGAGCAAGCGGTTACCTTGTCCGAGGAGAGTGCGGCAGTCGTTACGATGGTGGCTGAGCTCAAGGGCGTTGCAGGCGGGAGTTCCTCTAGAGCAGCCGGTCTGGATGCCGGTAATAACGGATGCGAGCCTGATGGGCTGGGGGGCTCATTGCGACAGTCAGTTCGTGCAGGGAGCGTGGTCAGCTCTGGAAGCTTCTTGGTCGATCAACCGCCTCGAGCTGTGAGCGGTGCTGCGGGCTCTACAGGCGTTCGAACCTTCGGTGACAGGCCGGGCGGTGAGGATCCTATCAGACAACTCGGCGACCGTTGCATACTTCAACCGTCAGGGCGGCACGGGAAGCAGAGCGATGGAAGAAGAGGCCGACATGTTGTTCCAGTGGGTGGAACCGCGACTGCTAGCCATTTCGGCGGGGCATATCGCCGGGAAAGAGAATGTGATGGCGGATTTCCTCAGCAGAGTGCTCGTGGATGCCGGGGAGTGGGAACTTCACCCGCAAGTGTACGCTCAGATAGTCCGCAGATGGGGGCCACCGATCATGGATCTCATGGCGACCTTTCAGTCGGCCAAAACCTCTCGGTTCTTCAGCAGACGGAGGGAACCTATGTCCGAGGGCATAGACGCTCTCATTCGCCCGTGGCCGATTCCTGGGCTCCTTTACGTTTTTCCTCCGTGGGCGTTGATCGGTCGGGTGATTCAACGCATAGAGGCGCATCAGGGGAAGGTCCTTCTAGTGGCTCCAGATTGGCCTAGACGTCCGTGATATGCGGATCTAATTCGGCTTCTCGACGGGGTTCCGTGGCGGTTGCCACTCTTGCGGGACCTCTTGATTCAGGGGCCGCTGCAGATGCCGCAAGTGGATCGATTCTCGCTTTCGGTCTGGCCATTGAAAGGGCTAGGTTGAGGCGGAAAGGTTATTCTTCAGCAGTTATTGCGACTCTTCTTCGGGCGCGAAAAGCTTCTATTTCGCTCACTTATGTGCGCGTATGGCGAGTTTTTGAAGATTGGTGTTCGAGGCACGATCTCCGGGCCACGACGGCTTCCGTTCCCGCCATTCTCAATTTCTTGCAGGACGGTTTTGACAAAGGTCTTGCTGCGAGCTCTCTAAAGGTGCAATTGGCGGCCCTAGCGTGTTACAGGGGTAAGGTCATGGGGGTTCCCCTGGGGGCTCACGCGGATGTGCAACGTTTTCTGAGGGCTGTGTTTCGGCTGCGTTCTTTGCGCAGGGTAACCATTCCTCCATGGGATTTGAATTTGGTGTTACAAGCTTTGGTTCGGAAGCCTTTTGAGCCTCTTCATCTTGCGTCTCTCAAGGATCTCACGTTGAAAATTGTGTTCTTGGTGGCCATCTGTTCGGCTCGACGTATCTCGGAGTTGCAGGCGCTTTCGTGTCGAGAACCCTTCTTATCATTTTCTCGGGACAGAGTAGTCTTGCGACCTGTTCCTTCTTCCT
Organism: Ichthyophis bannanicus; assembly: GCA_033557465.1. Taxonomy (NCBI): domain Eukaryota; kingdom Metazoa; phylum Chordata; class Amphibia; order Gymnophiona; family Ichthyophiidae; genus Ichthyophis; species Ichthyophis bannanicus. The sequence goes on along the minus strand of CM066034.1, from coordinate 176,092,034 downwards.
AAGGTGGTGTCTCCTTTTCATTTGAATCAAGCCGTTTTTCTTCCGGTCTTTGACTCCCCGGAGACGGACGAGTCTGGCGGGTTGCATTGTCTGGACGTTCGGCGGGTGCTCCGTCGATACTTCAGAGCTACCGAGTCAGTTCGTAAGACGGACCGCCTGTTTGTTTTGTTTGGTGGTAAACGAAAGGGAGAGGCGGTGTCGAAGTCTTCCATTGCTAGATGGATCAAGGAAGCTATTGCATCGGCATATATCTTGCATGGCCGGGCAATTCCGGTGGGCTTGCGGGCCCATTCTACTCGGGCGCAGGCGACATCGTGGGCAGAGCACAGTTTGGTCCCGCCAGTGGACATTTGCAGGGCGGTTACGTGGTCGACGCTCCATGCCTTTAGTAAGCATTACCGGCTGGATGTTCTGGCATCCCGGGATTCTTGCTTTGGTTCGGCGGTTCTGCGCGCCGGTTGGGTTGGTCCCTCCCGTTAAATACTGCTCTGTTACATCCCTGATGTGGAGGACTAAACTGGAGGACCGCTCAGGAAATAGAAATTACACTTGCCTGGTAATTGTAGTTCCTGGAGGGTCCAGTTTAGTCCTCATTCCCTCCCGAGGAATTCTTCCTTTACGTTTGGTGCGCTGATACGGTGTGAGAGAGCGCTGGTTAAGCATTTTGCCTGGGGTCACTCGAATCCGGGGGTTTCTGTTCCCTTTGGTCATTTCTTTTTCTGTGATGGTGTGGCAGTGCCTTCTTTTCGCTCAGTGGTCCAGGTGGACGCGATGTGCACAGTTTCGGCTCCCTCGTTTGGGGAAGGAGTCGAGTTATTGGGGGAGGGGTATCATTGCTGTTCTCCATACATATTATTCGTTTTAAGTTTGCTTGTTAACAGTTCACTGGGGGGCTGATGGGGAGCTCCAGTAGTATACATCCCCATAGGGAAAGGATTTGATTGGTCCAGTCTCCTTGCTGCAGGAGGAGGTGCACTACCCTGATGTGGAGGACTAAACTGGACCCTCCAGGAACTACAATTACCAGGCAAGTGTCATTTCTATATATTGAGTACAACAGATGGAGTATTGTTTGGTCACTGGATATGTAGCAGCTGTTTGGTTTATTTATTTATTTAACATTTTTTATATACTGTTTTTCTGCAATTCAAAACGTTTTACAATGAACAATATGTAACTGTGTAATTACAGCTGTTTTACATGGAACAAAAACAATTTGAACAATGGTTGAACATTTACAACAAAACTATTTACATTAATTGGGGAGTAAGGAAGGGGATAAGTAGGTGGAGAGGGGTGGGGATAGGGGGTGGGGTTTTTGGCTTGTTTGAATGAGAGATAATTTGAGTTAGGATTGGGGTTCTGGGGTTTAAGGGGGCAGGGAGAAGTATTCAGAAAAGAGGAAGGTTTTTAGCATTTTACGGAATTCTGAATGGTCATTACAGCCTCTTAGGCCGGGGGAGGGCATTACATATAGAGAGAGAAGGCTTGATTGCATGTGGATTGAGTGCACTTTTTCTTTTGTGCTGGGATGCTTGCTGTATTTGATCTACGTGGTCTGGTGGAGTTTATTTTTGAAATGAGCGAGAGTAAGCATGAGGCGGATTCCTTGTGTAGAACTTTGTGAATTAAGGTAATGATTTTAAATTTTATCCTAGCTTGTATAGGTAGCCAGTGGAGGCCCTTTAGAATGGGGGGTGATGTGAGCTGCTTGTTAGACGCGCAAGAGTATTTTGCGCCATCTGCAGGGGATGAAGGGTGTGTTTTGGGAGACCATAGTATATAAGATTACAATAGTCAAGGGTCGAGGTTGTTAAGGCCTGGCAGACAGTACGTAAGGAGTCTGGGTTTGGTAATGGATGGAGATTCCTTAGCATTCATATTTTAAAGTAAATGTAGTGTTTCTTTTTATCTGCTCATGAAAAGTTAGGTTTTGGTCTATAATTAAGCCTAGGTTTTTGACTTGAGTCTTTACTGTGATTGTGAAGTCTCCAAGGAGAATAGAGGATGGGGGAAACAAAGGATGGGTTGGAGGAGATGTGGATGGCTTCTGTTTTGGCTTGGTTGATTATAAGGTTGTGTTGGTGGAGCCACTGTCTTATCTTAGAAAAGCAATTGCTGATGTTGGTGAGGTTTGGCTTGGATATGTTAAAGGGGGTAAAAAACATTATATCGACGGCATATAGTTGATATTGTATGTGGTATTCTTGGAATATTTTGCATATAGGTTGGAGAAAGATGTCAGAGGAGTGCTGAGAGGCTTGAGCCTTGGGGGACTCCTTGAGGGAGGGTGAATGGTTGGGAGGTTTTATTACCAATTCATACTTGTGTTCTATTTTCAAGATATGAAGAGAACCAGTTTAGTGTTGTCTATAAGGCCTATGTCGTAGAGTCTGTCAAGGAGCTGTCTATGAGGGAGGGGATCAAAGGCTGAGGATATGTCGAGGAAGATTAATATACATCCTTGGTAGGGAGATTGGGTGTATGTTATTACCGATTCGAGGAGGGAAGTGATCAGGGTTTGATTTTGGATTGATTTTGAAACCATGTTGGAAGGGATCGAGGGGGGAGTGGTCATCAATGTACTTCTATAGCTGGTTTTGTACAAATTTTTCGGTCATTTTGCTAGTAGGGGGATACTTGAGATTGGCCTGTAGGATGCTGGTGATGTGGGGTCGAGTTTGTTCCCTTTCAGGATGGGACGGATGGAGCTGTTTTTCAGTGGGTCAGGCATGAATCTCCAGGAACAAGCAGGAATGAGTCTTCACACGTGGGGAGACGTCGCCGACGGAGCCCGCACGGGAATGCTCCCCAGCATCCAATCAGAAAGCCTTTGGGAGCAACCCCCGCGCCTGCGCGGTGGCTTCCCGCCCTTCCTACTGCCTCTCCCCAGTTTTTCGTTTTCCGCGGAGCAGGCAGGACGTCCCTCCTGCCACCGCAGAAATTTTTTCCTTTGTTCTTGTTTCTGTAGTCGCGGCTTTTTCCCGCCAACGGTGGCACCTCCGTGCCCCTTTCTTTCTTTCTTCTCCTCCGTGGGAAAGGGAGACCACCTTACGCCGTGATAGCTATGGCCCACGGTCACCCTACTTACTCTTCGGTACGTCCCCGAACCCCTCTCAGCCAGTATTCTCTTGCTGATTGCTTCCGTACCGGAATTCCCCTTCCAGCCGCTATAGTCCCCCTATACTCACCAGGGACTGTACCCTCATGTCCCCCGATTGTGCGGGGGACAAGTTCTACGTGCAGGTCCTGGGGACACATATAGGGCCTCCAACCCCTGCGGCGTTCTACCGGACTGATGCTATCCTCCGTCCCCTACGCTACCGCTCTCTTAGCTCGCCGATCTGCCCTTGCCCTCCGGAAAAGATCCCTCCCCTGACGGATCTTGCGGCCACCTCTCCAGGTGGACGTTCTGGGGATCGATGGCAGATCCGCCTTACCAGGGTGCTGCTCATGGAGGCAGGCCCCCCGGCGTGCCTGCATTAGTACCGGAGGGGGCGTCCCCATGTCCACCGGCTTAGATATACTAGATATCACCTGCTTGGCAGGCGCCTTTTGGGGGATCCCCACAGTACCTGTGTTCTACCGCCTTTTCCCCCTATGGCCAGTACTCACCCCCCCCGGGGTTCCGGCCAGTCCGCCTGCCTATTCCCCGATCGCCTGCTGTGAAGTCAACAGCTCCTTTTTTCAGTTAGGTCCTCCTCCCGGAGGTCCGGACCCTTGTCTCCCTATCTCTCGCTAGGGCAGACTGTGTACCCCTTCTGCTCCGGGGTACACCTCTACTCTTCTCCGGGATAGGCTCTCTAGTTCGGCCTGTCTTCCACTGTTAGTCCTCTGAGTTATGGACTCTACTCCTAAGGGAGTGCTCAGCTTGCCGTGAGCCCCCTGGAAGACCTGCCGTCCTTCTCCTGACCTAGCTGACGCCTGGATCTCATGGCCTTCCGGATTTGGAACTTCCTCCTCGCTGCGGTGAAGTTTCCTTGATGACCTCGCTACTGCGTCTACAGTGCCTTCATCACAGGACTACTTCCGACAACCCGGTGGGTAAGCAGTACAGGGTTCTAAACTATTAATTCATTAAAACTTAATGGCCGGTAAGCTCTATATGGTACTAGGTCATTTACTCATTAAATGCTTAATGATTCTCTTCATGCACCCCTCTGACTACTCCCGTAGCCTGGGGTTTTTTTTTGCTGTATCCTAATGGTACCTGTTCTGCACTCTAAAGACTTGCCTCCGTAGTCTTTGGATTCGCTGTTCCTCTATTCAACTCCTGCCCTCCATCCCTCAGGGGATGCCGGAGATTCAGGTTGGGCAAATGCCATCCCGTCCTGGGCTGCGCTTATGGGATCTCCCCGGGCATCCTAAGCTAGGGAGTCCCCACGTGTGAAGACTCATTCCTGCTTGTTCCTGGAGATAGCACAGTTACTTACCTGTAACAGGTGATCTCCGGAACAGCAGGAATTTATTTATTATTTATTTATTTATTTAACATCTCTTATATACCGCACTATTGTCATCAGCGCGGTTTACATGGAACAAATATATACATACAGAGAACTGTAATGCATTTTACAAATAACAGGGGTTTTTGAACTTGGGATTAAAGGTAAACTATATAGACTAAGTAACTATTTACAAAAAACTCTATTCACATTAGTCATATTTGGTTATCATTTGGGATTATCTTGGTCAGAAACGTGTAGGTAGTATTTTCCTATGCAAAGATTAGATTGGGAAATAGCTTAAGAAGAGGTGGTGTTTGAGGCTTTTTCTGAATTGTGTTAGGCTGACTATAGCTCTCAATTCTGGTGGGAGGGCATTCCAGGCTATTGGGGCATGGATACTGAAGGCTCTTTTAGTTGTTTCCTTAGTGTATCTGACTGCTTGTTTCGGGATTGTTAATGTATTTATAGCAGTTGATCTTCTGGATCTATTGGGGGTTTGTAGATGTACGAGGTTGATGATGGTTGATGGTGCTTGGTTGTTTAGGGCTTTGAATGTAGTGATCAGGATCTTGTAGTGAATTCTCGCATTGGTTGGTAGCCAGTGGAGTCTTTTTAGGACTGGAGTTATGTGATCTGTCTTTGATATAGCTTCAAGTACTCTGGCAGCGGTGTTCATCGCCAGTTGGAGAGGATTTAATGATGCTTGAGGGAGCCCGTATAGAATTGCATTTGCAAAGTCGATGTGAGGCATTATCAAAGCTTGATAGACGGTTCTGAAGTCTGAGGGTTCCAATAAGGGTCGGAGGTGGCGTAGTGTGCGTATCTTGTGATATATTAGTTTTGTTATGTTTTTTATGTGGACTTTCATACTGAGACGCTGGTCGAGGGTGATACCTAGGTATCGTATTGTAGGTTTTACTGTTAATTCCTTGTCCTTTATCTTTAAGGAAGTAGGAGGTATGAAGCTTTGGTTCTTTGTTATAAACATCACATCAGTCTTACTGTGGTTGATTCTTAGGTTTTGTGAGGTGAGCCAATCTTCTACTGCTTCAAAGCATTTTGTCAATGGTGTAAAATCAGGGTGGTCGATGGAGAATGGCATGTATAGTAGAATGTCATCTGCATATGCTAAACAGGTGACATTAAAGGAACGAATGAGGTCGCAGATAGGTTGCATATATATATTAAACATCAATGCTGATAGAGAGGATCCCTGCGGTACTCCTTGATCTTGGAGAAATGGTTCAGATGCTGTTTCACCAATTCGTACTTGTTGCCAGCGGTTAGTTAGATAAGATATACACCAGTCAAGTGCAGCATCAAGGATTCCTTTTTCTTTAAGGCGATCGATAAGTATTTGGTGGCTTACTGAGTCGAACGCAGCTGAGATGTCCATGAATATAAGGATGAATCCTTGGTGAATGTTATCTATTCCTGTGATTAGTGTATTGAATAGGGTGATGAGGAGGGTCTCCACTCCATGAGCTTCTCTAAAGCCGTGTTGTGCAGAGTCAAGTGGAGCTGCAGTGTCAATGTGTTGTTGTATTTGACGTAGAACCACTTTCTCAATTATTTTCGCTAGGAGTGGGATACTGGATATTGGCCTGTAGGATTCTACTTTTAGGGGGTCTAATTTGCTGTTTTTCAATAATGGTCTAATTGAGGTTTGCTTGAGGCATTGGGGGAAGGTTCCAGTTGAAAAAGATTGTTCCAGTATGTTCTGTATGAAGAAGCTTACTTCATGTCTAAGGTCTTTTATCCAGGCTGCTGGACATGGATCACTTGCAGCAGTGGTAGCATTTATTGATGCAATAGTGTTTTCGATTTCTTTGATTGTTAATGTATTAAACTTGGTTAATGTGGTTGACTGTGAAGGTATGTCAATCTTTGTTGGTCCAGAGGTGCAAATGTTGGATGTTTTTGTCATCTTTGATTTTAGGTAGTTAGCATAGTCTTGAGGGAGTATTGTTTGCGTCTGTTGGGGTGTTGGTTCCTTTGCCATTGTTCTTACAATGTTGAAGAGATCATGATGTTTATTTAATGATTGCTTCAGAAGATTAGTATGGTATTGTTTCCTTCGATCTGCAATTTCCTGGCGATGCTTTTCTAGGTAATTGCAATAGGTTGTGTAGGCCTCAGTAGAGCGTGATCTTCTCCAGTGTTTTTCAAGTCTCCGAAGATGGAGGAGGGATGTTCTTAGCTCGTTGGAATACCAAGCTACGTGTGTGCGGTGGTTAGTTTTTCTTGTCAAGTTTGATGGTTGAGAATTGGCTCTGAGAGTGAAGTTCCAGGTGTTGATTAGACTGTCCAAGTCAGGTTCAGAGGAGTGTAGTGCTGGGAGAAGATTATTGAGTACTTCCTCTTTGACAAAGGGGCGGAACCTCCTAGCTGTTGGTTTAGCATGAGTGGGTTTGGAGTTAGTGGGATTGGAGGAGTTGGGAATTTGGAATAAAATGAGACTGTGGTCGGACCATGGTACTGGTAGTATGGAGAGGTTGTAATTGTGATTGATGTCTGAGGTAGCTTGTGGAACAAATATCAGGTCAAGTATATTTCCCATAGTATGAGTGGGATCTTTGACTATTTGGTCGTATCCTAGGTTGTCAATTGCTTCTATAAATGCTGCGGTTTGCGAGTCATGTAGGGAAGGGAGGTTGAAATCTCCCAATATCCAATTAGATAGTCGTGGTTTTTCAGTGTTGCAAGCTCTATCAACTATCGTTGGCAGATCAGCAGCTGTTGATGTTGGAGCTCTATAGACTAGGTTAATTGAGTGCTCACTGTTTGATATATTTAGTATGTTTAGGTGTGTTGAACTAATACTGTTGTCCATCTGAAATTGTAGTTGGTTTTTAGAGATAATGAGTACTCCACCTCCTCTTTGTTGATTCCTATGACATGTGTGGATTGAGAAGCCTGGGGGTAGCATCTGGTTAAGAATGACATTGTCAGAGTCAGTTAGCCAGGTTTCTGTGATCATCAAGATGTCAATGTTATATGTTGTTATGAGATTAGGTATCAAAGGCCACTTTGTGCGAATGGACCTTATATTGATAAGGGCGCAGTGCAATGGTGGATGGTACTGTTGTTTAGGTTGAGGTTTTTTGGTAGTTTGAAGGGCAATATGAAGTAGATGTGAGTGGTGGTTGTAAATAGGGTTTGTTTGGTTTGTTTGAGTCTTGTTTGACCATCTCTTCCAATTATTTCGTAATATTGGTATGGATTTTTGGTCACCGTTAAAGGCATTTGATTGGCCAGCTAGTGCGGTGAGTAGGTAAGTAATGATGAGGGTTACTAATGTATGCATCTTTATATGGGACATTGTGTGTTAGGAGAAACAGTAACGTTGCTGGCTGCAAGTGATTGAGGACTATGATGTTGGGGTTGAGGTTTTGTAGCAATGGAACCTTATCTATGGTGAAAATACAGAGAAACAACAGTATATCTAGCTACTGAGAACAGTATTTGCAGTTAATGGGTACTGACAACAGTATATCTAGCTACTGAGAAACAGTATTTGCAGTTAATGGGTACTGACAACAGTATATCTAGCTACTGAGAAACAGTATTTGCAGTTAATGGGTACTGACAACAGTATATCTAGCTACTGAGAAACAGTATTTGCAGTTACTGGGTACTGACAACAGTATATCTAGCTACTGAGAAACAGTATTTGCAGTTACTGGGTACTGACAACAGTATATCTAGCTACTGAGAAACAGTATTTGCAGTTAATGGGTACTGACAACAGTATATCTAGCTACTGAGAAACAGTATTTGCAGTTAATGGGTACTGACAACAGTATATCTAGCTACTGAGAAACAGTATTTGTAACTGATGAGTACTGGCAACAGTATATCTCACTAATAGGAACAATAGATGCTATATAGCTGCTTGGAATATTTAATGATTTCTGACAACAGTATACAGGCTTATGAGCGATGTGCAAAACATCAGTTCTGTATAGTTCATTTACGTGTAGTATACTTGCTGTGCTCAATGAGGAACAAGTTGAGGGAGAGAGCGAGCTCAACCGTGAGGGAGCTCGCTTAGTCTTCATAACCCGCCCACCTACCCTAGGAGTTGTATCTCTCTTTTTCTCTATTCCTTCCTCTCCTTCCGGCTCAGCTATGAAACTCAACTGGGGAGAGGCAGTAGGAAGGGCGGGATGCTCCCAAAGGCGCGGGGGATGCTCCCAAAGGCTTTCTGATTGGATGCTGGGGAGCATTCCCGTGCGGGCTCCGTCGGCGACGTCTCCCCACGTGTGAAGACTAATTCCTGCTGTTCCGGAGATCACCTGTTACAGGTAAGTAACTGTGCTTTCCAGTTTTAAGGGAGGTTGTAACCATGGATTGAATGAAGGGGCTTAGTGCTTCCTTGGTATTTTTAATCCACGTGATTGGGCATGGATCGAGAGCAGAGGTGGTGGTGGTGAGGTTTTTAATGATATCTATTATGTTTTTAAGAGATGGAGTTTCAAACTGGTTCCAGGTTGTTGTGGGGGTTAACTTGGGGGTTTGGGTATGTGTATGGGTACTGGTATTGGATGTAGGTGAATCATATTTAGAGCAGAGCTGGTCTGCTATGGTTTGCGGGGAGATTTTCTCTCCCAGTTCTTGGGTGGTGTATCTTTTAGTAGGGTTTTGGCAATGGAGAATAGTTCCCTAGGTTTATTTATGGAATATAGGATTATATTCTCGTTGTATTCTCTTTTCTGTTTTAGAGTTTCGTTGCAGTAGGTGCGGAGCTTTTCAGAGTAGGAGGTGAAGCTAGATGGGTTGCATAGTCGATGCCAGCAGCGTTCAAGCCATCTGAGTTCTGTTTTTAAGATTATGTAGGGATGTAGAGTACCAAAGTGTTCTTTTATGGTGTTTCAGGGTGTGCGGTTTAGGGGGTACTTGTGCCACAGTGGTCAGGATGGTATTCCATCTGTTGATTTGAGCATCTAAGTTGACTTTGTTGTCAGGTGTCGATTCTAGTTGGGGTTTTAGAATTAGGTTGATGTTTAATTGTCTAAATTTACGGGTCTGTGAAGGTGAGGGAGGAATGGTATTTTTCTTGTGATTAGGTGGAAGAGAGAATAGTATCAGTGAATGGTCTGACTATGGAACAGGGTAGATGGTATGTGGTATTTGAGAGTTGGCTATAATATTGTGTGGAATGAATATTAGGTCTAAGGTGTTACCCTTGTTGTGAGTAGGTGAGTTGAGGATCTGGGTAAACTGTTAGTGTTTGGCAAGAAAGAGCTATACAGTTAATAAGGATATGAAGGCAAGATAGTTACCAGTGTCCCTTGTGTGCGGTACAGGTTCAAAGACTTGTTGGATTCATGCAGGTCTTGAGGTGTTTCCAGATTAAGTGAATTAGTTTGCCACTATAGCTTGGCTGCCTTAGTTCCACGCCTAAGGGCCCTCTGGCGAGGCCCTCAGGTGTGGGCATGCCTGATGGCGCTCTGAATTTGAGAGTCTCTTCTTTGGTCCTGATTGGCCTTGGGCCGGTGAGCAGGGAGGGGTTTGTCTTCCTGCTTCCTTGCCCGACGCCGGTCAGGGGAGCTGCGGTGTTCATCTCAAGAGGGTCTGCTCCCCCTTTCTCAGCTGGGGGATTTAGTTAGTCCAGCCTTACCTATCTCAGGGCAGGAGGTAACTGATGGCACTGTTGGTAAGCATATCCAGATGGACAGAGGGTTGGGCAACTGTGCTGTGAGCTGCTCCTTGTCCTCTAGGTGCTCTTGCGGTGGCTGTGCCCCCTGGTGCTGGGGGGACAATTATGGGAGGAGAACCTACGGACCCCAGATTGTCCTCCCTGGAATTCTTTTCCTTTTTGCAGCAGACCTGGTTTTTCTGGTGTTGAAATTCGGACCCTGCAGCCTCTGGGTGCCCCAGGTGCAGTCTCATGCAGAGCAGGCTGAGAGTGGAAGCCCTGTTCAATTGCCTTTTGGATAAGCATCCCCGGCAAGGGCCACCCCCTGGAGATGGGTAACAGTTGGGAGCTGTCTAAGATTTTGACTGACTTGGATTCAGATGGTTTGCTACTGGGTGGTGTTGATTGCCAAGGTCTCATCTGCTTAGAACTTGATTTATTTATTTATTTATTTTATTTATTTATTTAATTGGATTTCTATACCGCCTTATCATACAATCAAAGCGGTCTTACAAACAAAGATATTAAGAGTATTAGTGAGAAAATGTAAAGAAATAAAAGTTAAAGTTATGGTATAATGTGTTAGAGTGAGTTGCATTATCTACATAGTGAGCTATACTATAATGTGAGCTATTATACAATATGTATATGATTTACATTCCAGACAAATTAAGTTAGTTAATTGCATGACCATAGTGTTCTGTAAACAAAGATGTTTTCAGTTGCTTTCTAAAGTCATTGATGTCCTGAGATGCTCTCAGCTCATTAGGTAGAGAGTTCCAGATGGAAGGTGCAGCAAAAGAGAAAGCCCTTTCAGAGGTGTCTTTACGTGTTTTTCTGACATCATTTGATAAGCTGATTCTGTTGTCAGATCCTCTTCTAGGTCTGTTGCTAATATCTGACTGTATGAGATATGTCAGGCTTTCTGCAGAATATTGTTGTTTTATCTTGAAAATATAAATTATAGTTTTATATTTTACACGTGAAGCTATAGGTAACCAGTGAAGCTCTTTCAAGATGGGAGTTATATGTTCTCTACTTGATAGACCAAAAATTATACGTGCAGCAGTATTCTGCGCCAGTTGTAAAGGCTTAAGTGCTTGCTTAGATAAACCCAGATATATTGGATTACAGAAGTCAAGTAATGGAGTAATCAATGCTTGACAAACATTTCTGAAGTGAACAGTATCAAGAAGCGGCCTTAGTCTTTTGATGAGCTTCATTCTGTAATAAGCGCTTTTAATTGTCTTATTTATGTGTGATCTGAGATTCAACTCATTATCCAGAGTAACTCCAAGATATTTCACTTCTGATTTAATAGGAATAGTTGAGTTATCTATTTTGATGTCAGGAGGATGCGCAAAATTATGGTTAGAGAAATAAATAACGCCTCTGTTTTGCTAAAATTAATTTCCATGTTGTTTGTTTTACACCAGTTGGACATTTCTGAGAGACATTCTGTAATGCCCGAGAAATCAGGGTTCTCAATAGTGATAGTTGTGAAAATCATAATATCATCAGCATAGATTGTATACTTAATTCCACTTTTCAAAGGAATTTTGCATATTGGTTGCATATAAATATTGAAAAGGAGCGATGAAAGTGCAGATCCTTGTGGTACACCTTGTATTACTCTTATGGGCATAGAGGTTTTTTCCCCTATCTTTACTTGTAAAAATCTCTCTGTCAAATAGGAATGGAACCATTTTAAAGTGACCCCATGTAGACCAATCTCCTCTAATCTATTTAATAATCTATTGTGATTTACTGAGTCGAATGCTGCAGAGATGTCTATAAAAATCATTATAATACCTTTCTTAATGTCATCAATGGTGCGGAGTATGCAGTCAAAAAGATAAATCATTAAAGTTTCAACTCCATGGTTTGGGCGAAAACCATGTTGGTTAATATCTAGGGGTGCATGAACATCAATGTGTTCTTGAAGTTGAAGTTGCACTATCTTCTCTATGATCTTTGCTAAAAAGGGTATGCTGGAAATTGGCCGGTAGGCTGCTGGATTATTCTTGTCTAGCGTTGTTTTCTTCGGAATTGGTCTAACAGTTGCAAGCTTAAGTTGCTCTGGTAAAATACCTTGAGAGAGGGAATTTTGCACAATGTTTTGTATGATGTGAATAAAATTTGACTTTGTAGACTTGATCCACAATACAGGACATGGGTCAGTGGGAGAAGTGCATGTGTTTATAGAAGAAATAATGTGCAAGAGTTGCTCCTTTGATGGAAAGGAGAATTTTTCCCAAACCCTGGAATTTGAGACTGATTTTAAGTTAAGTCTTTCTGTAGCTTTTGTCTTAGAGTGGAATTTTTCCTTAATATAGTCCGCATACTTTTGCGGTTCAATTTGAGCTTCCCCTTCTGTTTTTTGCTCCTTTGTTAAAGATTTTACAATTTCAAACAGTTCTCTAGGTTGATGGATGCTTTGGCACAGAGCAGAGGCTGAAGGTGCACCCGCTCCTTCAAAAGGTATAGAAATCCACTACTCCCTTCCCAAATGTGATCAAGGATTTGATCCGGTTGAAGTGGGACTCTCCTGACTTCTCACCTAAGGGGTTAAGGGTGTATAAGAAGATCTACACTCTCCCGGAGGAGGAGTGCAATGTGGTTTGGTATTCCAAAGGTGGATGAGCAGGTCACGACAGTTACTAGATGGACCACCATTCCTGTGGAAGGCAGATCGGCCTTAAAGGAGTTTCTGGACCAGAAGGTGGATTTGTTGTTGAAGAGCCAGTTCACCATGGTAGCTGCTTTTCTGCAGCTGTCATTGTGTGCCAATCTGTCTCAAGCCCTGCTCCAGTGGATTCAGTCTCTTCTGCTGGATGATACTACCCCTCTTTTGGAGTCTGCTATGGCTTTCTTTTCTGTTGCCATGTATGACCTGGTATGTTTGGCAGCCAGGGATGGTGCCCTGACAATGGTGTCAGTGTTGAATTTGGCTCCGGCACTGGGTAGCAAGCTCATCTTCCAAATCCTGGTTGGCCCAACTGACTTTTAAGGAGAAGCTTCTTTTTGGAGCCAATTTGAAGTAGCTGGTGAAGGACCTGGGCGAGGTGAAATCTTACCGCCTTTCAGAAGACATGTCTAGGGGGCCTGTGAAGTGGGCTGGTGCCCCTTTCTCATCAACCTCTGCCTGTCCACCAAGGACTCGCTGGCCAGATCCTCGGGGGTTTTGGGACCTTTGTTACCGATCTGGAAAACCCTTCCCCTCTGTTTGTGGGTTTAAGGCTCATTCTTGGTCCTCTCATTGAGCACATGGGCCCAGGGATCCTCCCGGGCTGCACAATGATGGTTTTGGGGCCCATTTCCTGGTTCCTTTAGTTGGAGGCAGGCTTCGCTTCATGTTTTCTTTCAGGCATGGACCCAGGTTACCAAGGATCACTGGGTGCTAGACACCATTCAGTTCAGCAGTGACCTAGAATGCAAAGAGCCAAATCCGGATGTCTTCGTCATCTCCCGTTGTGGGTCTGTGATTAAAAAGTGCCGCTGTGCAGACCATCTTGGACAAGTTGCTGCACCTAAAGGCAGTGATGCCCATCCCCCCCCCCCCTCCCGAATCAGCCAGGCAATGGCAGATACTCCATCTATTTTGTGGTGCCCAAGAAGCGGTTCTTTCTGGCCCATTCTGGACCTCAAGGGCGTCAACAAGCACTTGTGTGTCCTGCACTTCTGGATGGAAACCTTGCACTCTCTCATTCAAGCAGTGCGTAGAGGGGAGTTCTCGACTTCTCTGGATCTCGCCGAGGCTTATTTTCATATCCCGATCAGGGTTGGCTCTGCAAAAATATCTGTGTTTTTGCCGTGATTAGCTTTCACTTTCTGTTTGCTGCCCTCCCTTTTGAGCTATTCACCACCCCAAGGATGGTTCTCTAAGGTTATGGTGGTGATGACTATGGCACTGAGGGATCTATATCCATCCATATCTGGATGACTGGCTTATCCGGGCTAGTTCCCTTTCAGAAGCATCTCGGGTGGCATCCCGAGTGATGTCCTTTTTGGAAAGCCTCAGCTAGATGATCAATTAGTAAGGAGCCAGCTGTTTCCTTCCCAGTCTATGAAGTTTCTGAAAGCACGTTTCGACACTTGAGTGGGCAGAGTCTTCCTGCCAGAGGAGAAAGTCAAGACTGTTTGGTTTTGCCTGATGCTGTTCTGTGCACAGCAAGTTCCCAGCATCTGATTTACCTACAGCTTCTCGGATTGACGGCGACGACCACAGAGATGGTGCCATGGGCGTGTGCTCACATGTGACTGCTCCAGCAGTCCTTGCTGTCTTGGTGGTCCCAGAGTTCTCTGGAGTTTGAGAGCAGGCTCCCGCTACCATTGATGAAGTCCAGCCTGCGGTGGTGGCCAGAGTCCTATCATCCGAGGAACAGTGTGCCACTGGACGATTTCTCTTGGCTCCTCCTGACGATGGATGCCAGTCTCTCAGGCTGGGGAGCTCATTTCTAAGACTGTACGGCCCAGGGCCATTGGAACCACAGGGAAGTGTTGTGGTCCATCAACCACCTCGGGGCAAGAGCCATCAGCTTGGTTCTTCTGGGTTTATGGCCCCTGGTCGAGGGCCAGGCAGTTCAAGTGTTTTTGGTCAGCACTATGGCAGCACAAGGAATGCCGGTGTAGCGCAGAGATGGTTCTCCTTTTTGCCTAGGTGGGGAAGAACCTCCTAGCTTTGTCGGCTCAGCACATTGACAGTGTGGCAGCAGACTAGAATGGGAGTTGAGTCAGGAAGAGTTTTGTTGATTTTTGCGCCACTGGGATTGCCCTGAAATGGATCTGATGGTGACCTGCTCCAGTGCCGAAGCTTGCCACTTCTTCAGTCACTGAACAGAAATAGGATTCAAGGGCATAGATGCCCAGGCCCAACCTTGGCAAAGTCAGCACCTGCTGTACATGTTTCCTCCGTGCCCCCTGATGGAGCGTATAATTCAGCATATAGGATGCCACCTGTGTGAGATTGTCCTGGTGGTGCCAGATTGGCCGAAAAGAGTGTGGCTCAGAGTCCTGATGCAACTCCTGCTGGCACCTCCTCTTCAGTTGCCTCAGTCTCAGGGCCTATTGTGGCAGGGACCAATCATCCTGGAGGACCTTGTTTCCTCCTTGCTTATGGCTTAGCTCTTGAAAGGAGATGGTTAGTGCTTAAGGGCTATACTTTGGTGGTTGCCATTCTGCTCAGAGTTCAGAGGAGGTCTACCAAGCTAGCATATGTGCGGATCTGGTGCCTCTTTGAGCGATGGTGCAGCGCTTGGCAGTTGACTCCTGAAACAGCCAAGATGCCATCTCAGTTTGCTTTTCTATATGATGGCCTAGAGAAGGGCCTTTCCCTTAGATCCCTGAAAGTTCAGGTGGCAGCTTTGGCCTGTTTAAGAGGTCCTGTGGCTGGTTAAGTCTCTAGCCTTACACCTAGATGTCTCATGCGTCTGCATTCTATCCTACGATCTGTGGTCCCTTCCTGGGATCTGTGTCTGGTGCTCAGAGCCCTGATGTCTGCGCCTTTTAAGCTGTTGAAGCAAGCTACTTGAAAGATTTGACGCTCAAGACAGTCTTCTTGATTGCGATTTGTTCTGCAAAGTGGCTTTCTGAGCTGCAGGCTCTGTCTTGCCGAGATCCTTATCTGTCTTTTTCAAGGGAAGCCGTTTCCATTTGGCTTGTGCCTTCCTTCTTGCCTAAGGTGATTTCTCCCTTTCATATGAACCAGATGATCTGCCTGCCCTCTTTATCTAAGGAGCCAGTGTCAGAGGAAGGATAAGGATCTTCACCTTGTGGATGTCTGGAGGGTGCTTTTCCAGTTTTGGAGGTTGCGTTCTTTTCGTAAGTCCATCCATCTTTTTGTGCTGTTTGCTGGTCTGCGCAAGGATAATGCGGCGGTTAAGTAGACTTTGGGGTGCCGGGGTTTAAGGAGTCCATTGTCTCAGCATAACTGTTGTCAAACCGTCTCGTTCTGGAGGGTTTGTGCGCCCCTTCTGCCTGAACACAAACATCCTCATGGGTGGAGTGGAGCTCTGTAGCACTTGCAGACATTTGTTGGGCAGCAGCATGGGCATCTTGTTACATTTTTGTCACGCATTACTGCTTGGATGTCCATGTGCAGACTGACACGTCCTTTGGCTCAAGAGTTTTGCAAGCTGCTGTGTCTTCTTCCCACCCAACTTTGGTATGTCCCACTTGTCTGGACTGGTCTAGCAGGACAATATGGAAGGTGACATTTTACTTACCAGCTAATGTCCTTTCCTTGAATCCTGCTAGGCCAATTCAGGACCTGCCCCTGAAGCTGACTTTGCTCTATTCCGCTGCTGCAGAGCCCTTTGGTCCACTGTGATTTTTATACTTGGCTCTGTAGGTTCATCGTCTGGTTTATATTTTACTGTACATAGTTCTCTACTGTTGATTACTCATTGTTGCCCATGATTGAGGTTGTGTGAGGCTTGCTATGTTTCTCCCATATGCTTTGTGACGAATACTGAAGAGACTTCTTGTGGTTGAAGCGAATAGAGGCATGAGAGTGAAATCATTGAAACCTGGGCTTTTTATTGGTTCTTTGTCTCCACCAATCTGCTGGTAGGGGAACACAACCCACTTCTCTGGACTGGTCTAGCAGGACTCCAGGAAAGGACATCAACTGGTAAGTAAAATGTCATTTTGAAAGTGTCTGTGCAGATAATTTTTTTTTATTGGTAACACATGGAGAAGTCTGTTTACCTGAGATGAAATATGCCATGTTGCCAAGTCTGTTTTAACAGAATCTAACCTTGAATGGAATATTTTAAAGTTCATCCATTGGTTCTATCTAAACAGAGAATCTTCTCTTACCTGTCATTTTCAAAAGGGTAGTTAGCTGATACATTCGTTGTTTTAGATTAATTTAATGTGTTTCTGTTTTTTATATAATATATACTCATATATACAGGCCTTGGCAAATTTTGTGCAGATTTAGGAGCCAGTGCTTGTGACCTCTTCATTCCCCCTGCCCCCCCCCCCCCACCGGTCCTCTCGTGCTGGTCTCATGCTCTTGCGAAACTCGCACCAGAGTTCCTACATAATGCATTAGATAACAATAGTTCATAGCTTCAGATAGCAAGTGTCTTTGGGTGTAGGCAGTGAGTGACTTGTGTGGTGTAAGGCTGTGGTGCATGTGTGTGTGTGGGGGGGGTGCAGAGCTGGGGAGCCTCTGTGTGGCGTAGAGGTGGGTTGGTCTCTGGTATATGGGTGGGTGTGTCTCATGTGTGGTGCGGAGGTGAGATGTCTGTCTAGTGTGCCTCTGCATATGTCTGTCATGAGGGGGTGAGGTGCTTGCATGTATGTTCTCTGGTGAGAGGGGGTATGCATCCTTTGGCATATACAGATAATTTTTATCCCCATGCATTCATCCCTTTAACTTCCACTTTGCACTCTTCCCTCTCCACTCTGTCCCACTTTCTGACTCTCCCCTTTTCCCTCCCTTCAGCACTCCACCCCCTGCTCTCCATTCCCCCATCCTTCTTATATGTATTTATTTATTTAAAGATGGTGCCTCTCTCTTTTTTTTCTGAAGGTTCTGATCCCCAGCAGGAGGGATCTTTGCTGCATCTAAGCCCCGATCACAGCGCACACACACACGTACACTTTTAATTCGCTATGACTGAAAAATACCATGCAATCGCACGACCGATGTGGATCAAAATGTCTAGTGAAGCCCACCTCTAAGAGTACTTGTGGGGATTTAGTCTAGTATGTAGACCAATGCAATTTGTGCCTTCGAGTCAATGCTGACTCCTGGCAACCCAGCAGCTCATGGGTTTACATGGTATGTGACCAGAAGTAGATTACAAGGCCTTTCTTCTGAGGCAGTGGAGCGCTAAGTGATTTGTCTAAGGCCACAAGGAGTGTTAGTGGATATTGAACTCTGGTCTCTTAGTTAACAAGTCAAAAAGACAAAGTGATGAAGGTGGCTTTCTCTACCACTTTGAAGTAATTCCAGTCCTTGATCACTTGGCATTGTAGGTATTCCTTTCACTTGATTTCTCTGGCCTCTAACACATGTTTTGTTGACTGCACATCCAGTGGGGTTTTCAGGGATATCTTCAAAGAATATTTGTGAGAGGGGTTGTACATAATGGGGGATAATTTTATAAGGAGGCACCTAAATGAGGCTGTTTTTAGTCATTTACGTGTGCATGTGACCTCTTGTAAAATAGCACCAAGCATAAAAGTACACGCGTTGATGTGATAGTGTGCACTTTGCTGGTGGATAGGCACATAGTTGGAGTTTGGGCGGGGCATGCTTGTGTAGATTATAAAATACCATAATTTATGTGCATACCTTTAAAATACGGACACAGTGTAAGTAGAGTTGGTGTAAATATTCTTTGCAAGCATTAGAATGTAGGGATTTTGCAGAATCTGGAACTGCTTCAAAACTGAGCTTTTCAGATTGAGTAAACCTTTCCACTCATATCTTAATGTCCATCCTGTATGTTGCACTGCAGAGTCAGGTCTTTGCCCTTTGAAATTGGGTGTAGCTGCTGGAAGGCTTCAGTCAGGGGTAAATACGTTACAAGGCTTCAAAGAAGACAAAAGGAACAAAGTTACCCCAGGTGAGTGATAGAATCCTGTTCCCTAGTGTTGTCTTGTGGTGTTGAACATCATCCATTCACCCAATCCTTTGTGTTTTTGCAGGTTGCTAGATTAAACAATTAAAAGTGGCAGAATTTGCTAGAGCTCAGTCATCTGATAGAAAGTATCTTAGTGGAAGTGCAGTACACCATATTTGTTTTTATTCAAGAACATAAGCTTGAAGCGATGTAGCATATTAATATGCCTCTTCAGTAGGTATTAATTTATTTGGAATAAAGTCTCCTTTCTCTCACAATGCAGTTCCCCATTCTCCCTATACACACTTAGCTTCCATTAACAAATGCCCTCTCTCCACCTTCTAAGTTCCTGCATTTATCTTTTCTCTTAATCCCAAATATTGCAATAAGATGATGTAGCCTACTCTAGTAGACCGGAAAACACCCTTTCAGATTATTTCCAATCTCCAGGAAAGAGCAAGAATGCAGTCTTCACATTTGGGTATCATCAGTACCAACGGAGCCTGCGTGGGAACGCTCCCTAGCGTCCAATAGGAAAGCCGTTCTCCACTGCACACGTGTCTGCCTTCCCAACTCTTCTCCTTAGCTCTTCATTTCCTGTGGAGCCAGCAGGAAGTTCCTTTCCTGTCACCACCAAAAAAACTTTTATTTTCTTTTTTGGTATCTGTGCTCTGCCTTTCCGTCAACGCTGGTACCTTCCCTGATAGCGGCCCCAGTATTAGTTCTTTTTATTTCTTTTCTTCAGTTTAATTCATTTTTTTCTTTTCTGTGAGGCCTTAGGCCTTGTCCTAAATTTTTTCCATTTGTCACCTTGTACAAACATATCAGTGGCTTCAAAAAATGTTTAAAGTGCTCTGGCACTATGTCGGTCATTGATTCTTATGACTGGTGTCTAAAATGTTTGAGCCCAGACTATACATCAGACAATTGTTCATTGTGTAAGCAAATGACCAAACAAGGCCTAAAGAATAGGGCCAAACAGTATGACTTACTGTTTGCCCTGGACTCATTTCAGTGGCCTCTGCATCATTGATGTCGTCTGCATCTTCAGCTGGTTCCCAGGTCTCCAGAAAGTCCAAACATAAACTAAA
The DNA here is from genome assembly GCA_033557465.1 of Ichthyophis bannanicus. Lineage (NCBI taxonomy): Eukaryota > Metazoa > Chordata > Amphibia > Gymnophiona > Ichthyophiidae > Ichthyophis > Ichthyophis bannanicus. The sequence goes on along the minus strand of CM066034.1, from coordinate 176,072,275 downwards.
GACTAAGTTCTTCGCATCAAAATCCAATACTAAGCATCGAGGTAAGTCCCTCAAATCTCGAGATCCCCCAAAAGGGGCATCTGATGCTGACCAACCGGCCAAACAGCCCTGGCGTGAGGACCAGCCCTCCAAAGCCACACAGGAGCTCCAAGACGCTCCTGAGGCATCGACCTCCGGAGAGCTACTGGTACCATGTTCTGGGATGGTGTCACACAGCCCCGCACTCTATTCCACCCAGGCATCTGTGTCCTCCATTGATCAGCGTTTCTTAGCTATTGAGAGGACTTTGGCGGCACTCCTAGCTACTGTGGTACCAAAGGCATCAACAGCCATAGCCAGTCAGGCACCTGCTTCCAGCTCGGCACAGGAGCCTCTGCCTCAGATACTCGCCCTGGAACAGGTATCGGCAGTTCCTCTTCTTCCGATTCCTGCCTTGGAACTGGTAAACAATGTCAGTACCCAACTGGTTCCCAGTACAGGTACCGCACAACTGGAACATCGATGTCGAGCATTGTCATCTGCTCAAGATCATCGATACTTCAATTTCCTTTCTGAATCGGAGTCGTCTTCTTCTGACTCTGAGGAGACATCAGAGAATTCCAGGACCACCCAAGATCCCCCCCCCCCCCTCTCTGATCCCTCTTCTCCTCATGCAAGGCGTCGGTCCCTGCCAGAGGATATATCCTTGCAGGACTTAATTAGGGACATGGCAGCAGTTCTCCAGATCACTGTAACATCGGAAGCTAAACATAGGGCTGAGGAGTTAGAAATTTTCCAATACCCTTTGATCCCCAAGGAGGTGGCATCGTTACCGGTGCATCTAATCCTACAGGATCTAATGCTACGTATGTGGGAGGTGCAGCTAATGGTTCCACCTAACAGTAAATGCCTTGCTACTATGTACAGTCCTGCCATGCCCGGGCTTTCAAAAACCTCAATTACTGCACCACTCATTGGTAGTGGAATTGGCAATGCGACGCATCAAGAGTTCTAAGACTCATTCATCGGTACCATCTGGCAAAGATGCCAAAGCTCTCAATGCCTTTGGATGTCACTGCTTCCAGGCATGTATGCTTGCTTCTAGGATTACATCCTACACCCTCTACAAGGGCATGTACCACAAAGATGTCTCCAGGGATCTAGAAAACTTTGCTCCTATTCTCCCAGATAACAAAAGTGATGCTTACATGACTATTGTCAAGCAAGCTCAAAATACTTCCAAGTTCCTGACCAGGTCAGCCTTCAATACCTTTGAATCAACTAGCCAGGCCATTCTGCGGTCTGTATAGGAGCCCATAGAATGGCCTGGCTCCAGGCATCAGACTCTAAGCAATGGGTACAAGATAAGTTTTCTCCAGAACAAGGAATATTGGCTAATTTATTTGGTAAAGCAGGAGAGCTTGAGACAGATGATATTACACTCAAATGTCCTCGGGGGGGAAAACTACTTCCAAGAAGTCTTTCTGTACCAGGAAGAAGAGATATTACTCTTCATGCCATCTCTCTGCTTCTTGTCAACTTCAGCAGCAGCAAAGGCCTCGGGGTCCTTGTCAACCTAAGAAGACCAAGGTCCCTAAACTTCAGCCAGCTGCTCAGCCCCAGCCAGCACCTGATTTTTGACTCCTTCCTAGAGAACATAGCTACTCTGCCTCTGCAAGAACCCCAGCCCCTGCACATAGCAGGCAGGCTGGCTGTCGACTTATGCCCACAGATAGCATCTTATTGCATCAGAGAAATGGACATTCGGCATCATTCAAGGGGGCTATCCGCTTTGCTTTACTTTCAAAGCTTGCCTCCAACCACCTCCACAAGAGATGATCTTGCAAATCCTTTGCAGGCCAATCTCCTGTCTTAAGAGGTGGCCACCCTGCTAGCCCAAGGGGCAATCAAGAGTTCTTCCACCCAGGAAGGCAAAGGCTTCTATTCTCCTTACTTTCTTCTCCCCAAGAAAACAGGAGGCTTCAGACCAATTCTAGATCTGAGAGTTCTCAACAAATTCCTTGGTCTGGAAAAGTTCAAAATGATTTCCCTCGGCACCCTTCTGCCATGTCTTCAGAAGCATGACTGGCTATGTTCTCTAGACCTCAGAGGCTTACACCCACTTGCTGATCCACCCTCATCACAGACAGTATCTGCGCTTTCAAGTTCAGCAAATCCACTACTAGTATCGGATGCTCCCTTTCAGGCTAGTGTCCACACCCAGGGTGTTCACAAAATGCATGGCAGTGGTCACAGCATACCTGCGTACTTTGGGAGTCTTTGTCTTCCACTACTTAGACGACTGGCTGATAAGGGGAGAATCCCCAGAGATCATAAAACATTCACTTTCTCGCACCTTCACAATGCACCAAAGTCTAAACTTTCCAAAGTCTCACCTAGTTCCATCCAAGCAACTCAAGTTCATTGGAGCATTTTTAGACACTCATCAGGGACGAGCTTTCCTTCCTCAGGACCGCTCTGCTCATCTTATCGAGCTTGGCCTCGCAATATGAGGTCAAAGTGCTATGACAGCTTGAGACATGCTGCATCTTCTAGGACACATGGCCTCCACAATCTACTTTGTCCGATATACTTGCCTGCACATGAGATAGGGTCCATTGGGCTTATCTTGCCAGTGGACTCAGGTGACTGGGCGTCTCTCAGATAAGATTTGCATCACTCCTCTTGTCAACTCCCTTCACTGGTGGTGCTCCCTCCCAAACCTTTCTAGGAGGGTCACCTTTTCAAATGCCTCCACCTCAATGCACCCTAACGATAGATGCTTCCAAGCTAGGATGGGGAGCACATCTGGACAGTCTCTCTATGCAGGGGCAGTGGGCAGCGCAGGAATCTCAAATGCAGATCAATCTCCTAGAGCTTCGTGCTTTCACCAATGCCCTTCGGGTTTTTCAACACCAACTTTCGGACAAACTCGTCTTAGTTCATTCAGACAGACAACCAAGTAGCCATGTTATTTGTGAACAAACGGGGAAACGGGTTCTTATCCCCTCTGCCACGAAGCCCTTTTGCTTCTGGTCTTTTGCCATTACACACTGCATCCACCTCAGAGCGGTGTATCTCCCAGGCAACTCAATGTCCTTGCAGACAGACTCAGACAGATCCTGTCCACACGAGTGGACACTGCATTAGGACATGGTATCTTGGATCTTCAATATCTGGGGGACCCCCAGAATAGATCTGTTTGCCTCCCTAGAGAATGCATGTCTTCTGATTTTTTTGATCAAGGATTCCCTCCAGACACAATCTGGCAGCAGACGCCTTTCTCCTTCATTGGCGTACATGCCTGCTTTATGCATTCCTGCCACCCCCCTGATACCCAAAACTCTATTCAAACTGTAGGCAGACAAGGGCTCCATGATTCTAATAGCTCCTTGTTGATCCTGTCAGCCATGGTTTCCTCTGCTGCTTCATCTAGCACAGACGCCACCCATCAATTTGGGTCATGCCCCCAACCTCCTTTCTCAGGATCATGGGCAACTCTTCCATCCCAATCCACAAGCCCTCCGTCTCATGGCATGGCTGTTGAAGGCATGATCTTTGACCTCAACCTCCCTCTGTCAGTCAGGGACATCTTGCTTGCTTCCCCCAAGCCATCTGCTAGACGTTCTTATTTATTTATTTAACATCTCTTCTATACCGCGCTATTAAAATCAGCGCGGTGTACATTGAACAAAATATACTGCAATGCATACAGGCAACATTGAGTTTACAGAGAACAGGGGAATATATAACATGGAGTAACAGGGATAACTATGTACAGTCAACATTATACTATATAAACTTTAACTATATACAATATTCAAGCTCGAGTAGATATTGTGCGTGTATTCATGTGGGTGGTACGGGTAAATAGTAGTCATGTGGGCTATCGTGTAGTCTAACCATTTTCTGGTTGTATTAGGGTGCTAAGGCGTCTGGTGTATGTGGGAGGCCTGTTGGTTGTGTGAGTGTCCATGATCACTTCTGGGTAGTATTTTGTGAATAGGTAATGCTTCACGGCTTTTCGGAATTGTAATAGACTTTTGATGCCACGGATTTCATGGGGAAGTGTATTCCAATTTAGGGGTGCGAATATTGAGAAAGCTCTGTTCGATGTAGCTTTAGTACATGATGTCATCATCTTAGGAACTATTAAGGTGTTCATAGCAGTAGTCCTTCTGTTTCTATTTTCGAGGGTGTTATGAATTAGTTTGCTGATTGGTGTCGGTGGGTAATTATTCATGGCTTTGAAGGTCAGGACTAGTGACTTATATAGGAGTCTGGCTTGTAGAGGTAGCCAGTGTAGGTTTTTCATGATAGGCGTTATGTGAGCAGATCTTGGTGACCCAGAGAGGACTCTTGCAGCTGCATTCATAGCCAGACGAAGTGGATTTAAAGTTGATTGAGAAAGTCCGTGGAGGATGATGTTCGCAAAATCAAGATGTGGGAGGACTAATGCCTGGAATGTTGATCGGTAGTCAGTATAATCAAGTAGGGGGCGGAGGTGGCGTAGTGTTCTGATCTTATGATATATACTCTTTGTCACATTCTTCACATGCATTGACATATCCAGGTGTTGGTCCAATGTGATGCCGAGATATCGGATTGTGGTTTTGGACGTCAGTTCTATGTTGTTGACCAGTAGCGACGGAGGAGGTACGAACTTACGATTCCTTGTAACAAAAAGAACATCAGTTTTGCTATGATTTATTCTTAAGTTTTGAGTCAGCAGCCATTCAGCTACTGCTCCGAAACAATTGATTATTGGTGAAAACACTGGTTGGTCAGTTTTGAACGGCATGTATATGAGGATTTTATTTTTATTTATTTTTTATTTATTTAACAATCTCTTATATACCGCAGCTTCCTAAGATCAGCTGCGGTTCACAAATAACAACAGGCAACAAATCATGGATTTGTTTTACATATAACGTCATATAACTATAACCAATGTACAGTAAACAGAAATGTTGAACAGATAGCACTGAACAGTGCAACACTATATACATTATGTACATTAACATTATATTATTAAATACATATACAAGTTATGTGGGATATAATCATTATGAGTAGTACAGATGCAGATAGGGCAGGTTTTCTTTTCTGTTATAGTGAGACATCTGTTATAGGATGTCATCTGCGTATGCCAGGCATTGCACGTTGAAGGATCGGATCAATTCACATATCGGCTGCATATATATATTGAACATTAGTGCCGATAGGGAAGATCCTTGTGGTACACCTTGAGACTGTAGGAATGGTTCAGAGGATTCCTGGCCTGTTTTAACTTGTTGCCACCTATTGGAAAGGTAGGATTTACACCATTCCAGTGCTGTGCTTCGAATCCCCTTCTCTATCAGACGTTGCAGAAGAATATCGTGGTTCACAGAGTCGAAGGCGGCGGAAATGTCTAGAAAGATGAGGACAAATCCTTGTTTGATGCTGTTTATTCCTGTGATCAGATCATTGAATAGGGTTGTAAGGATTGTGTCGACTCCATGTGCTTCTCTAAATCCATGTTGTGATTTGTCTAGTGGTGCTTCCGTGTCAATATGATGTTGGATCTGTTGTTGGGCAGCTTTCTCGATGATTTTTGCAAGCTGGGGGATGCTCGAGATTGGCCTAAATGATTCAACTTTGGATGGATCGAGTTTACTGTTTTTCAGTAGGGGCTTGATAGAGGTGTGTTTCAGACTCTGGGGGAATGAGCCTGTTAGAAAGGACTGGTTCAGTATCTTGCACAAGATTTGGCTTAGATCATGTCACAAATCTTTGATCCAGCTGGCTGGGCATGGGTCATTAGGTGCCGTGCTAGGATTGATGGAGGCGATAATGTTCTCAGTTTCACTAGTTGATATTGTATTGAAATTGCAAAATGGAGTTATTTGAGATGCCTTAGGTGATACAGAGGGGTTGTTGGTATTTGTGCTTATGCCTTCAAATGTTGGCGGTTCACCCTCTGGTGCTCCACTGAGCAATTAGAAGTGTTAATTTGCTGTGGGGTGCATTTCTACAATATATTCTCCACTTGTCTTCCACAGGATTTAAGACTAACTCTGTTAGGCAGCAATGGTACGGAGTTGAACTCTATTTCCTCACACCTCTTGGTGCAATGATTCATGCTGGGTCTTCTGCTTTCCAAGCCACAGATCAAACCACCGCTGGTGGCTCGGGACCTTAATGTGGTCCTAGCACAGCTTCTAAAAGCCTGTGGCTACCACTTCTCTAAAACTCAGGTGATCTTCCTCGTTGCCCTCACCTCAGCTTGTTGCATTAGTGAATTACAAGCTTTGGTAGCGGATCCCCTCCTACACTCGATTCCACCATAAGATGGTTCTCCATACTCATCTGCACTTCCAAAATTCTCAACTTTTTCATCTCAACCAATCTGTTATGCTGCCGCTCTTCTTTCCCCAACCGCATGCCTCAAGATCTGAGGCAGCGTTGCATACCTTGGATTGCAAGTGTGCTCTTGCTTAATACTTGTACAGGACCAAGGATTTTAGAAAATCCACTCATTTATTTCCTTTGACCCAAGCCATTTAGGTCTTCCCATGTCGAAACGCACCCTATCCAATTGGATTGCTGATTGAATTTTCTTTGCCAATACTTTATTTATTTATTTAATTATTTATTTATAGTCTCTTCTGTACCGCACTATTCAGCATCAGCGTGGTTTACAATGAACAAAGAATTTACACATTTCCGATGGTACTTTGTGTTTACAGTTGAACAGGCCAAAGTAACTTGGATAACAGGGTTACCTATTTACAAATTATAACATAATCATGAACTCTTCTTGGTTTCAGCCTTAGGGGTTTTGGGAGGTCTGTGAGGTGGTTGAAATATCTGCATTGGTTACTGGGTACTTAAACAGAACTCTCTCTTGAGGGTCACATTACCGCTCATAACATGAGGACTATGGCATCCTCAGTCACCAACCTTCGTTCTGTCTCCATAGAGGAGATCTGCCAGACAGCTACTTTGTTCTCTGTTCATACCTTCGCTGCTCACTTCTGCCTTCACGAGGACTCTCGTCAGGATGCTGTCTTTGGCCAGGCTCTTCTTCATCATCTCTTTGGGACTTAATTACAGTTCCTTCCATTACACTTCTTTGGCACCTGACTCCTTGCTCCATGCTCCTTACTTGCTGCACTCAAGTACGCTTTGGCCACTTTATTTATTTATTTATTTATTTATTTAGCATACATTTGTATACCGCTACTTCCAGCGATCAGTAGCGGTTTGATTACAGATATGAATTTGTCGAATCATGACAGAAATTTTGCGGTATACACACATTGATTTGGAGGGGAAAGCACAGCACACGGGGAGAAGTCATATGTAGAGGAGTCAGACATTACATATTTACATAAAATGCAACCATGTTTCATTGGGCGGTATCATTTATACCCCTGGGATTATATTAGATTGTATTGACACTGGAAAAGATGTGTCTTGAGTTTCTTTCTGAATTCCATAAGGTCTTTGATAGCTCTAAGCTCTGGTGGTAGTTGGTTCAAGAGGGACGGGGCCGAGTAGGAGTATGTTCGTTGGCTAGTAGTGGTAGTTACAGATCTGATATCAGGGGGAACATGGAGTATATTTGAGTGGATTGTTCGCCTGCTTCTGTTGGGTGGTTGCGTGCCGATAAGGGTGGAGAGAAAGGATGGCGCTATGTTATGTATAAGCTTGTGTTCATAACTTCTTGGCTCCATTCTTTGGCCTCAAAGATGTCTTTTCAGCCTGGCGCCTGGAGAGCTATTGAGTCCCATATGTGAAGACTGCATTTCTGTAACAGGTAATCTCCGGGAACAGCAGGAATCAGTCTTCACAACCCACACTCTTCCCTACGAGTTGTTGGGTATTCTTTTCCTCTTTTCTCAACTACAAACTCAACTGAGGAGAGGATTTGGGAAGGCAGACGCACAGGCACAGTGAAGCGCTCCGAAAGGCGTTTCTGTTGGACGCTGGGGAGTATTCTCACACGGGCTCTGTCGGTAACGACAGTACCCATATGTGAAAACTTTATTCCTGCTGTTCCCAGAGATCATCTGTTACAGGTGAGTAACTATGCTTTACTGGCTCATCCATTCATGTAAACCAAGCAAAAACAACATAGTGGAATATTGAACAAGTTGTAACTGAAAATATGGACAGAGCATATATGTATGTATGTGTATGTGTGTATTCATTTGTGGGATAATTTTATAAAGTAGATGCATACTTTTCCTCTGGGCATTCTTTTGGCATATTTTTAAAATGAAAGTATGCATGTACTTCCATTTTCAAAATGATGCTGTGGAATTTATGCATTCACATTTATGCCTGCTCTTTATCATGTAGAAAATTTCTGAGTTATTTTTGTGCATATGGCCAGATTGTCAAAACCATAAATATACAGATAGATGCAAATCATCCTGTATCTGGGAATTGCCTTTCTGAAGTCTAGGTAAAGTTAGAGATGTTCAGGCAGTGCTTAGGTTTACCCATATTTCAGGCAGGTAATTTAGAGAAGGCTATTTCCTTGAGTAAAGAACTGTTTACCAGTGGAAATGGTTTTGAATATTGAACTGCTGATCTTTATTACTCTTTAGATATTTTCATTCAGCAACAGTTAGTAAGTTTCATAATTCTTTATCAGGCAAATGTGACTGAACTTATAGAGGCAATGCAGCATTTCTGGCCCACTGGTGCCAGCCCAATGCAAAACTGCTGACTGGCAATGACTAATTAATCTGCCCTACTGACCGCACAGAGATACAGTAACATCATTTGACAGCGACAAAGTATGATGATGATTGTTACAGCTTCACTTCTCATGATTGTTGTTTTCTTTCTTAACAGTAGTGTACATGAATTACGGACCATTCAGTTCCTATGCACCAGTCTACGACTCGACGTTTGCAAACATCAGCAAAGATGATTCTGATTTGATTTATTCTAGTTATGGGGAGGATTCTACCCTCCAGGGGCATTCCAGGTACTCCACAACAATAGTATAATACTTCAGTAGGTCCTTTGTCAATATCATCATGAAAAAAAATTCTGAATTCTGAGAATGTAAACCACTCATAGACCAATATGAGTTCTTCTTTTGTTTAAGCAAAATTAGTGTACTGAATAAATTGGAGGAGAGGGGATACTACCAAGCATCCCTAAGCATAAAAAGGCAAAGTTGACCACTTCTCTGGCGCATGCTCCAGGACATTAACCTGATTTCTTCTCACCATTTTTTTTATTTTTGTAACTGTATTTTTATTGGCTCAGCAACACAATGTCACACAAAAAAAAATAGATCCAACCATCTGGAAGTGTTTTAAATCCAGAAAAAATCCCAAATTATACCTCAGTCATCTCTTATACAACAGTATAGATCCCCTCCCCTTCCATTTATCACCACAGTTTAATGTGTTTTGTAGATTTGTGCCATATTCTTTCGAAGAGGTTTGTGAACTATTTAGTGAACGCGGGAAGTATTCTAAAGGTTAATGGATTTGGTACAAGGACCTCTTTATAACAGAGTATGTAGGTATAGGGGCCAGTATGTACTTTCTCTCCTCCAGACCCGGATTTAGACATCGGCAACTGCCTCTGGTGTCAAACTTTGATAGGCACCAGAGCATTGCACCTTGCCTCCATCCAGGCCTGCCTGTTGTCTTCCTGTGTTGGCTGCAGCAGTAGTAACATCCTCAAAGTGAAATGAGCATGAGTTGGCTTTCTTTTAAAAGCAAAAGGAAATGCATGCCATTGTGGCTCATATGAGACCCAGATACCTGAGACAATGAAATAATTCATGACCTTCTTAAGGGACAGAGCCCAGCTGCTCCCTCCTCCTCCCTAGGGCCCATTTTTATGAAGTCTGATTGTCTTCCCCACTGTCTCTGTTCAAGAGAAAAACATAAAGGGAACATTGAACAAAAAATAAATTTTCCATCATTGGTGAGTGTTTATATTCTTCCCTTCTTTGACTGAAGACACTTCTTAGCTGTGTGACTAGTGAAACATCTTGTTTTCAGAGAAGAGAAAGTTATTCACTTGTAGCAGGTGTTTGAAGACAGCAGTTTGCCAGTCGCACACAGCCTCACCCCTCCTCCTAGGAGCGTTCTCTTACCTCCTCATAAACTTGGCTAAAATAGGAATTTAAAGAAGCTGTGAGACTGTAGCAGCATAAAGTCCCACATATGTTCAATAAAGACTTTTGGTCTTTTCGAGAAAGCTATGGGACGTTCATTCTGTTTGGTGCCATGTAAGTGACTCGTGACCCATTGGTGAACTGGTGTCTTCTGAGAACACCTGTAATAGATAAGCAATTTTGCTTTTTTCAGGTTCCTATCCAAGACCATATATTAGCTGGGAAGGTGTCTAGGAGCTGCTTATAAACCCTGCAGTCAGTTGAAAACAAAACAAATCTAATCTTCCATCGAGAAAAGATTATGTAAAGTTTTTTTATGCATCTCTTTTCAGTCAGATTCTCGTTCTTATTTTATAACTCTATTCTTTAGTATCCAGAGTTTTTTGGCAAAGTCTCAGGATCACCCATATGGTATAGCAGACAGTTTGCTGGATGCTTTGACTAATGGCCACCACTCCAGAACCCTCCAAGAACTTGAGCCGGTAAGATGTGATTTAAGTAGCAGGAAGATCATGGTGTGGCGTGGTGTAATAAAATCTCTGGTACCATGCTTTCCCCTATTTGCTCTCCTTTATATCCAAGTGTTTGACTAACAACATTAGCTTGACAAAAAGGAACTCTGAATTACTTGCCTTCATAAGGGGATTGGCAGATAATGGAATTGGTGTAATTATAAGCCTCTGAACTTTGCCAAAACGGCTCTAAAAGCCAGCAATGACCATTTCCTCAAAGGCCTGAGGAAAGTGATTGGATTTTCTTCATGATTACTGATCCTCTGTAAAGTTTAACATTGTTACTGAGATGCAGAACTAAGTCTTTGCACATCTGTTCATCCTTGTACTCGGTTAACCTTAGTGCGGTTGCTTTCTCAATGTTTTGACTGAGAGTTACTCAAATAGGCATTTCTTATCCTACTAGATCAGTCCAAACGAGTAGGTTGTGCTTCACAGAGAGCAGGTGAAGGCAGACTAGAGTAGCTTTCAGTAATGACATCACTAATATATATACTGGTGTAGCACTGAGAGAAACCAGTATGATCTCCCTCCATAGATGGCAAGGTATGTGGACTGGTGCAGCAGTGCAGATAGGCCTGTCTCCCCTGGCCCTGATCAGTCTTGTGGCTTGTGTGAATGAGATCCTTAGCCCAGGATTTGCTCAGAGCTTGGGTACGCACCGATTGTTTCCTTAAGGAAATAGCTGCCCCATGTCCAGAGCTGTTAAACCCATGAGTTCCAGCCCTGGTGGGCCAGAGAGCAGACAGGAAGGACCCCACAGGAGGCTTGGTAAGTCGGCCCAGGCCCCACTTCCCTCTCATTGGCCTATTTTCTTCATTCTGTCTTTTTTTTCTTTTTTCTATTTGCTTTAATTGGCTTTTTGCCCTTACTACTTGAGTAAGGCAGCTTCAAATAAAAAAAAAACCAAATCAACCCTTTTCAGGCAGTTGGCCTGTGCATGGTTGGGGAGACCCTTCTCAGGTTTTTCTAGCCAGCCTGACAAGTGAAAAAGGATTCCCTAACTGATTGGGGATTCCTGCATGGAAGTGTGTTCCTTATCGTTCCTCCAGTTTAGTCCACACTTCTAGGTAGTGTACCTCCTCCTGCAGCTTGGAGACTGGGCAAGTCCAAAACGTGACATCACTGGATGTAGTCAGCCCCAGTGTGTCCAGTCTCCATGCAGCAGGAGAACGTAGTGAGCCTAGTTACTGGGCTCACTAGAGGAACAGATAAGGAGCTGTTAGGATAGAGTAGAGAGGTTTTATTTGATTTGGAACTTTAAATTTGACTATTTTGGTTAATTTGGGACTATAGCTTAAAAAAAAAGTACCTTTTAGCCTGCCATTGTTGATTGTGCCGGGTCCTGCCTCCACATTCAGGTTGGCTAATCTGGGTATCCCAGTTCGGTTCAGATCTCTCTCCCTTGTGCATATAGGGGAAGCAGCAGCGAGTCTCCAGCGTTTCTGTCAGCCGGGAACCCTGCGAGCTCTCTGGTTTGGAACAGCCAGCTGCTCGTTCGACGGCGCTCAGCTCGTTGTTTGGCTGAGCGCAACAGCGCAGATGGAAGCACCGTGGTGGCAAGGGAACGCCAGCAGTCTTAACCGCAAACAGGTACGGTGTGTGGGGTGCAGGCAATCAGCGCAAACGGTGGAAAAAGACTGCGGGCACGTTTTTTTTTATCTTGGCAGGTTTTTCGCGCCCTTTTCTCTTCCTCAGTGGCGGCCATTTTGGCAGCGTGGTCGCCGCGTGGCGCGCCGCTGTACCGGGAATCAGACTCAGTGGTTTCTTCAGCCTTGTTTCTCTCTCCCTCTTTGCTTAGTTTTAGTTTGACTTGGTTAGGTTTGGTTTCCTGGTATTCATATCTTTTTGGATTAAGGGGGGAGAGTAGCTATTATGCTGAAAGCTGGTTAAGGTATAGCTTGGATCCCTCACTTGAGTTTCTAAGGCTTGGGAGCCTGATTGGTTAATTTAGGCTATTGGCTGGTTAAGGATCCTGTCCACAAAAAAAAAAAAAAAAAGAAAATTATAATTTTTAAGGACAAAGTGTTTCTGTCTGGCCATCTGAGCGGGGGACAGAAACTTATACGATGACCTCCTGTCCACTATGTGTGGTCTGTGGGTCCCGTAGGGGCGCTATCGCGGACTCTGGAATTTGCCGCAGCTGTACGGACAGCTTCAGCTAGCATGGAGCAGCAGATGGAAATAAAAGTAGGACAGGAACTACAGGCTGTGTCCGTTGAAGCAGACGGAGAGGCCAAGCAGAGCGCTACAGCAGGAGCCGGTCAAGAGCTCACGGTCGGACCTTCGGGGACTCCTACTGCTGTGGATGCGGGACATCAGCTCGGAGATTTCTGCCCGGACTTTGTTTTAATTATGCATCAGGCATTTTGTTTGCAGAGGCAAGGTAAGCTGCCGGAACCGTTGCCGGTGTCTACCATGCTACAACAGTCAGGAACGGCGGAAGCGGGTACTAGTTCCACCAGGCCCTTAAAGCGATCCAGGCCACAGGAGCTTTTGCCTTCTGAATTAGAGTGGCAAGAGGCGGAAGAAAACAAAATGGATCTGAAAGTCAGAATAGAAGAACTGGAGAAAGGAAAAATTCCAGAGCCAGAGGATCAGGCCAAAATTATTTGAATATTCCGGAAGGATGAGTTGACAACGCTTGTCGCGGAATCTCTTCAAACACTGAAGCTGGCCACAGACCAGCCGATGGAGGAAGATAATGAGGAGGACCCAATCATTCAGGCGGTGAGGCAGACCCAAATAGTGTTTACCATGCACAAAGTGGTAGATAGGATGACACAGGATGAATGGGATCAGCCAGAAGCTGGACTCGGAGGCGGTCGGATTATGACTAGGTTGTATCCCCTAGCTGACAAGGACAAGGAAAGGTTTTGTTCCCCACGAGTTGACGCAGTGGTATCGGCTGTAACCAAGAAGACCACTATCCTGGTAGAAGGAAGCGATGCCTTAAAAGATGCGCAGGATAGAAAGGTGGATGGGTTGTTGAAACAATCCTTTGAAGCCAACGCCTTGTCCTTACAAGCTTCCATTTGTGGAGCTTGGGTGGCGAGAGCGTGTCTTCGCTGGTCTCAAGGTTTGCGGCAGTCTACTCAGCTGGAACAAGAGAGTCTGCGGGAGCTTGATTGTCTGGAGTCAGGATCCGCCTATTTGTCGAACGTGCATTATGATTTGTTCAGAGCTCTGGCTAATAGTATGGCATCTTTAGTAGCCGTCCACAGATCTTTGTGGTTAAGAAATTGGACGGCAGACGGTTCTTCCAAAGCACACCTTAGTAAGCTTCCGTTGAAAGGGAGGTTGTTATTCGGAGAGGATCTTGATAAACTGGTGAAAGACTTATTTATTTATTTATTTTATTATTTGCATTTCTTATATACCGCGCTATTACAATCAGTGCGGTTTACACTGGAACAAAACATACAACAATGTAAAAAGTTACATTGGGTTTACAATAAACAAGGGATACAAACTTGGATAACAGGGAGAAAAACTATGTACAATGTTATTTAAAGAAGAAGATTAAACATCATATGAAGGGCATGGTTAGGGATTGTAGTGTGAAGAATGGATAGGTAACAGGAGGAGTGTCAGGCTATTGAATTTTCTAGTTGGGGTTGTGTTAAGCGTGGGTTTTGGTGAAGACGTGTATTATTTTGGGATTGGCTGGGGGGATGAGATTGGAATAGTATTTTAAGAACAGATGATGTTTGATAGCCTTTCTGAACGAAATGATATTAGTAATGGAACGGATTTCTGGGGGGAGGGAGTTCCATGCTCCTGGTACAAATAGTGAGAAGGCTCTATTGTCTTTGAGCATTTCGTGATTGTTTTAGGCACTTCTAGTTTGTTCATACATGACGAGCGTCTGTTTCTATTTGGTGGAATGGGCTGGATGAGCTTGGTAAGCGGGGTGGGGGGCTGATTTCTTGAGGCCTTGAAGGTTAGAACGAGGGCTTTGTATATGATTCTGGCGTGTAAAGGCAGCCAGTGTAGGCTCATCAGTACTGGAGTTATGTGCTCCGATCTAGATGTTCCGGTAAGTATTTTTGCTGCAGAGTTCATGGCTAACCTAAGCGGGTTCAATGTTGCTTGTGGGAGTCCAAGGAGGATAATGTTAGCAAAGTCAAGGTGGGGGGTTACCAGTGCTTGGAAGATTGAGCGGAAATCGGAGGGGTCCAGTAATGATCGAAGGTGGCGTAATGACCGTATCTTGTGGTAGATAGATTTAGTAATGTTTTTGATATGCGATGCCATGTCCAGCTTTTGGTCGAGGATGATGCCCAAGTACCGGATGGTAGGTTTGACTGTGAGGTCGTAGTTGTTGACTCGCAAGGATGGCGGTGGTATGAAGTTCTGATTGCGAGTGACAAAAAGGACATCGGTCTTGCTGTGATTAATGCGCAGGTTTTGGGAGAGGAGCCATTCTGAAACAGCATTGAAGCATTTTGTGATTGTTGAGAAATCCGGTTGGTCAAGCTTGAAGGATGAGTACATCAGGATGTCATCTGCATATGCTAAGCACTGAATATTGAAAGAGCGGATTAAATCGCAGATGGGTTGCATATATATATTAAACATGAGAGATGAAAGGGATGAACCTTGGGGGATTCCTTGTTTGAGTGTGAATGGATCGGATGTAGTGGATCCTACCCTGACTTGTTGTGACCTGTCGCTCAAATATGACCTGCACCATGCTAAAGGGGAGTCCAAGGGGGGAAGACTACCGGAAGATAAACCTAAGCAGGGGGACATCCTCGGCGGCCTTTAGGAGTCCCTTTAGAGATTTTAGAAGATTTCGGACTTCTCGCTTGAGTGGTTTTCAACGAGGAAGGTTTCCTTCTCGGGCCCAGGGGTTTCTGGGGTTTTGAGGAGCAGGTAGAGGCTTTGCCGCCGCGGCCGCAGCAACCAGTCATAAGACGCAATGAAGTGAGGGGGGCTCCGGCAGGAAGTCAGCCGATAGGAGGTCTACTTCAGAGCTTTCTTCCTACCTGGGCCCAGATAACGACCGACCAATGGGTGTTAGAAATAATTCGCGAGGGCTATGCGCTGGAGTTTGCGAGGCCAGTTCGCGAGTCATTTGTGATGTCTCCCTGCAGGGGACATCAGAAGGTCCTTGTGGTTCGCGGCATTCTAGATCGGCTATTGCAGATCAGAGCGGTCGTCCCTGTGCCCAGGGAAGATTATGGCAGGGGTCGATACTCCATATATTTCATGGTTCCAAAGAAAGACAGATCTCTTCGCCCTATCTTGGACCTAAAAGACGTAAACCGTTGTCTCCAGGTGCCACATTTCAGAATGGAAACCTTGCAGTCCGTCATTGTGGCAGTGCATCAAGGGGAGTTCTTGACGTCCCTCGATCTGACGGAGGTGTATTTGCACATTCCGATAAGAGCAGGTCATCAAAAATTTCTGCGTTTTGCTCTGCTGTGGGGACACTATCAGTTTCAGGCGTTGCCCTTCGGTCTTGCGACGGCATTACGCACTTTCACCAAGATCATGGTGGTGGTAGCTGCTGCATTGCAAAAAGAAGGTATTCTGGTTCATCCCTATCTCGACCACTGGTTGATTCAAGCAAAATCCAAGGCTGAAAGCATACAGGTTACGAACAACGTAGTGAGGGTTCTTGGAGGGACTCGGCTGGGTGGTCAATTCGTCCAAGAGTCGCCTGAACCCATCCCAGGACCTCGAATATCTGGGGTTGCGATTCAACAACCAGCGGGGTGCGGTTTTTCTACTGGATCGTCGAGTCCAAATTCTCCGGCAGGTGGTAAGTCAATTCAGAGCCACGCCGGCACCTTCGGCATGGAGTTACCTCAGGATGCTGTGCCCGATGCCAGCAACCTTGGAAGCGGTGCCTTGGGCCAGGTTTCATATGCGGTCTTTGCAACGGGCGCTACTGCGCCAATGGTCTCATCAGTCCGACTCGCTGAGCAGATGCCTAACCTGTCCTCTTGGGGTCAAGCAGGCACTGAAGTGGTGGCTGATTCCGAGTTCGTTCTAGGTCAGGATGCCCCTGGAGCAACCGGAGTGGCTACCGGTGTTAACAGACGCAAGCCTCGCGGGGTGGGGAGCTCATTGTGGGGAGCTCTTCGCGCAAGGCCAGTGGTCAGTTCAGGAGAGCACATGGTCCATCAACAGGTTAGAGCTCAGAGCGGTGGCACTGCGAGCATTCGAGGTGACGGTAAGGGGTCGAGCGGTACGCGTGCTCTCAGACAACTCCACTACGGTGCCGTACATCAATCGGCAGGGCAACCGGAGTGGCTACCGGTGTTAACAGACGCAAGCCTCGCGGGGTGGGGAGCTCATTGTGGGGAGTTCTTCGCGCAAGGCCAGTGGTCAGTTCAGGAGAGCACATGGTCCATCAACAGGTTAGAGCTCAGAGCGGTGGCACTGCGAGCATTCGAGGTGACGGTAAGGGGTCGAGCGGTACGCGTGCTCTCAGACAACTCCACTACGGTGCCGTACATCAATCGGCAGGGCGGTACCGGACATTCGGACCGCCTATTTGTTTTGTTCGGAGGTTCCCGTAAGGGTGAAGCAACCGCGAAAGCTTCTATTTCTAGGTGGATTAGAGAAGCGATTGCTTCGGCGTATCTGCTGTCGGGTCGACAAGTCCCAACTGGGTTACGGGTGCATTCTACTAGAGCGCAAGCGGCTTCTTGGGCGGAGCACAGTTTGGTTACGTCTGTGGAAATTTGTAGGGCGGCTACTTGGTCGTCCCTTCACACTTTCAGTAAGCACTACCGCCTCGATGTGTTATCAGCGAAAGACGCTGTGTTTGGGTCGGCGGTGTTGCAGGCCGGTTGGAAAGGTCCCTCCCAATGAGTACTGCTCTGTTACATCCCAGAAGTGTGGACTAAACTGGAGGAATGATAAGGAAATAGAAATTACACTTACCTGGTAATTGATGTTCCTGGAGGAACTCCAGTTTAGTCCTCATTCTCACCCGGGATAGTACGGTAGCGTTTCAGGTTCAGTCGGAGAAGGGATACGATGACCGGTAGGTATGTTTATTTCACTAATTTTTCTGCCTCTTCTTGTCCTTGCTAGTCTGGCGCTTTGGATGAGGCGGAAGGAGCTCGCACGAGGAATGAGGCCTAGCTGCCAGGCAAGAAATTCACTTGTATATAGTAGTAGTTTTGAGGTCAGTTTTTTGCATGCAATTCATTGTTTAAGGTTGGCTACTTATTTGTTGTTCCTTTAAGTGTGCTTTGTCAATAGTTCATTGGGCTGATGGGAGATGTCAGCAGACTACATCCAGTGATGTCACGTTTTTGGACATGCCCAGTCTCCAAGCTGCAGGAGGAGGTACACTACCCAGAAGTGTGGACTAAACTGGAGTTCCTCCAGGAACATCAATTACCAGGTAAGTGTAATTTCTATTTGCTTGCTGTTCCTGTCAGTTAAGCACCCCTGCTGGTACATTTTTTTGGCAATTTGAAGAATGGACCCATATCACATCAGATCAGATGGTCCTGGAGGTCCTCGAAAAGGAGTACATGCTGGAGTTTGCAGAGCCTTCTTGGGACGCCTTTCTGGAGTCTCCTTGCGGTTACCTAGCCAAGAGAACAGCAATCAAGGAATTTATTTAGTGCCTTCTGGTAGTTGCAGGCTATTGTACTCGTGCCTGCTTCAGAACAAGGTCAGGGGTGTTATTCCATTTACTTTGTGGTACTAAAAGATGGGCCATTTTGAATTTGAAGGCTGTCATTGCCAAGCTCAGAGTGCCCCATTTCCACATGGAAACCTTCAGGTCAGTCATTGCGTCAGTCCAGCAAGGGAGGGTTCTAACCTCCTTTCAGATGCATATTTCCATATTCCGATAAGGGAACAGTATCAGTGGTTTCTCTGCTTCTGTGTCTTGGGGTGCCACTTCAAGTTTCAGACACTGTCCCTTGGCTTGCCATGGTCTATCGCATTTACTTGGAAAGTCATGATGGTCGTGGTGGCTTTCCTGCCACCCTTACCTGGACAACTGGCTGGTTTGGTTCAATGCCCTGGAGAAGTCCCAGGTGATTTAGTGGCTAGAAAACTGAATTGGGTGATCAACTACCCCTAAAGCAGTTTAACTCACTCTCAGGAATTAGAGTCTCTGGGTGCCTGCTTCAACACTCACATGGGCAGAGTGTTTCTCACCCTGGAAAGATTGATCAAGCTGTAAGTGCATCTCGGAGGTGGGTGGTGGTTTGCTTTCAGACAGCTCCCAGAGTGTGGGACTACCTGCAACCCCTGGGGTTGATGACTTAAACTCTGGAGCTGGTGCCTTGGGCCAGAGCACACATGCGTGTCCCTACCGGGGCTGCTTCTAACTTGCTGGTCTCTTTGGTCCTAGTTGTTAAAACAGCACCTTCCTCTTCCACAGAAGATCAAGGGGAAACTGGCCTGGGGGCTGCAGACTCATCCTCTGATGGATGGCATGCCTCTGGAAGCATGAAACTAGGCAATAATCATCACAGGTACCAGCCTTTTGGGCTGGGAAGCTCATTGCCTGGGTCTGTTTGCACAGGTGCGCTGGCCCCCATTGGAAGCCTTCTAGTCTGTCAACAAGCTAGAGGTTAGGGCAATTCACCTGATTATGAAGAGGTTCCTGATCCTCCTGGAGGACAAGACAGTCAATGTTCTCGGATAATACTATGACGGTGGCATATGTTAACCAAGACAGAACTTGCAGTGCCACAGTGGCCATGGAAGTGGTTGAACTCTGTTGGGACCAAAGGCTCTCAATGGTGACTGTCAGCTGGCACACATTACAAGAGTTGACAATGTACAGGCTGACTACTTGAGCAAGTGACAGCTAAGCCTCATAGTGTAGAGGTGGGGCCTGCTAGTGTTCTGTTCTGATGGCCATCTAGCTGAATGCCAAGATGAACTTTTTCAGCTGCAGAGATGATCCGTGGGCAGTGGATTTGAATGCTGTTATACAGGAATACCTCCTGGGGCCACATCTGTAGGTTTTTCCCCCCATGATCCTTGCTGAGCTGTCTCCTATGTAGAATTTTGATCTCACCTGGGCTTGGCTGTTCTAATAGAGCCAGACTGGCTGTGCAGGCCATAGTATGTAAATTTCTTGAGCCTGTTGGCAGTGTCTCCTTTATTGCTACCTCAGGAGAGGGGACTGCTGCGGCCAGGTCCCTTGTCATGAAGAATTCCATGCCTTTCTGTCTTGCAGCTTGGCCCTTGAGAAGCACAAATTGTCTACGAAAAGATACTCTAGGGCAGTAGTTTATGTTCTCCTTACGGCTTAGAGAGCCTCTATGTCCTTGGCCTATGTTAGTCTGGAGAGTCTTCAAGAGATGGTGTTCTCAGGCCCTGGATGTCAAGAGGCATGGAGTGGCCTAGTGGCTGTGGCGAGTTACCTCAGGCCGGAAGGTCGGGGGTTCAAATCCCACTAGAGGACAGCAACCTTGGGCCGGAATAACTGGGATTTCTAGTCCCACAGGTGCTCCTTGTGGTCTTGGGCAAGCCACTTAACCCTCCATTGCCCCTGTTCCCTGTAAAATAGTTATCTCCAAGTTATAATGCCCTGTTATAATGTAATTTCAGTTTGTTCAATGTAAACCACCTTAATATCATGAAAGGCGATATATAAGAAATGTTAAATAAATAAAATAAGAGGGTGGACATTAGGGTGGTCCACAACGGATCCCTGAAATATAATCTTCCGGTGAGCCACTTCCTGCATATTCGCAGGCTCTGTATTAGGGTGGTCCACTGCCATAGGGGAAAAAATAAAAGTAGGAATTTCTTTGCTCCCTGGCCTGATTCTGGTTCTATTTATGTAGAAAACAATGTGTGCAAAGTTTGAAGCCAATCAAATAATATTTAGGGGTGGTTCAAGGTCCCTATCTATCAGGCCCCTGGATCCCCCCCAGGGTTCGTCAGACCACTGGGTATTATCCGCTCATAGACGGGGGTATCATGCTTGCCAAGCACTCAATGTGGTCCAGATGCTAGTAAGGACTTTGACGATGTGGGGAACATCTTACGGTGTTGCGAGACAACACCCAGAAGGAACTGGAGTTGCTCTTCTTTTGTGGTGTGTCGGCCGTTGAACTCCTCAATGAGTTTGACCCCTCGCTCAGCCACATCGTTGATCACTGGAAGATTTTTTACTTTCTTCAGACCGTCTTTGAATGATGCATTCTCTTCCCAGTCTTCTGGATCTGCATTAAGAAAATCACTGTTGATGTCGAGGTGTTTCAGGAAACGGATTGACTTGCGAGTTGCAAAAGATTCAAGTGGTGGAATCATGGAACTTCTCAATTCGACCCGCTTTGGGGGATCTTCGTCTTCGTCATCATCCTCATCGCTTTCATCTGATTCTGCCAGGATCATGGCCAACACTATGGCCCGCGTTGTCGGTGCTGAAACTGCTTCATCGAACAGTGACAGTGCCACAAGCTCCTCTGACACATACCACAGATGCTGTTGCAGTTTGTCTCTGGCCGCTCTTCCAACACGGTCATTGTGGTAAGAGTGTAGTTTCTTCAGCATCTCCAAATCTGTTCGAGGAGCAACTGCGGCATCAGGGGCAGAAAACCAGGCTTCCACATGAATCAGGATGGAGAAAATGCTCACATCACGAACACAGGACTCCTCCCGTTGGGTAAGATCTTTGAGTTGTCCTCAGAACATCCAAATCTTGAGACAGTACAAGACTTTTGCCATCCATCTGGCATGATGGAAAGCTCCGGGTTTCTTGAAATTGAAACTAGGAAGATTCCCTCCAAGTCAGACAATCGTTAACTCCAAGAATTCCAGCTAATCATCTCGGTGATTGCCCTGTGCCAACTTGGATTCCGCAAACTTCATGATGCAATCCCTGTCAGGTTGCAGCACCTCCAAGTCTTTTCCAGTTTGATAGTTGGACTTGTCAAGGGAGCCCCAATTCTTTTGGAACCGGCGAAAGAGTTGGACATCGGGACCCGATGAAGCTCCAGAGCATGTAGAGAATACTGCACCAAGAATTATTTTGTAAATGTGATGGCGGCATGCCAAATGAAGGACTGTGCGACGGAGTCTCTGTTCTAGAAGAATGCACGCTCCTGATCGACGTCCCGTGTTCAATGCAGTTGTATCAAAGCAGAAGCCTGCAACCTTTTCATCCAAACACCATTCCTGTAACAGTTCATAAACTGCTGCAGCTTGATTCTCGCCCGTTCCTGATGTCAGTTTTGGTACACCAAGAAGTTGTGTTTCTCCAGTGGAGACAGCCGTTATCAAAACTGGAAGGTGGTCAACGGATGTGGTTGAACAGAGGAGAGATGGCAATAACTTGCTATCCCAATGCACAATGCATGTTTTGCCTTCGGCTTTGAATGCGTTGTGCAGGTCCGTCCATTGTTACTGACGGTGCTTTTCTCTATGGCGCTTGACGCTAGAGCAGCTGATATTGAGCTCCCCAGGATAATGTCCCAGACTTCTGGCGGTTTCAGCTACCACAAACAGAGCATTGCGATCCGTTGTCCCTGTCCGATCCAGGGCTGCTGTAAGCTCTGGGGTCCAGACATTGTTAGGTCGAAACTGCTTCGTTTGTGGAGTTGCTTTCTTCTGTCCGTTATCTGAATCCGCAGATGTCGACGAGTCTTCACCTGACTCTGCTGAGGAAGAAGATCCTTCCAGCTGAACTTGGCTTGTAGTTGCCTCGGCTTCGGCAACATGTTTTTGTCTGCGCCTTTTCAGTTCTTCTTCTCGCTGTTGCGATCTTGCTTCCGTGTTGGCCAGTTTCTTGTCCATCGCACACATTGAGCCGCGGCGCCCTGGTTCTCGTTGCGCTATTAAGAATTCTTTGTCTTCTTGAATATGAATTAAAGACATTGCATTGGCATGCACCACATCAAATAGGTTTTTCATTGCAACCTGGAATTCTTTTTTATTTGCCTCTTGTTTCCCTCCTCTCCCTTTGTTTTTCTTCAAAAGTTTCCACTGATTGAACAATTTCTTTACTTTTTCTTGAATTTTGTCATTCCTTTGAACAGGAAGCCTGGCCTTTTCCCAGTAAGCTTCTACTTCACTTGTTACAATAGATGCACTTTCATTAACGCCTTTGTTTAATGTCATATGGTGATGTAAAAATACACTTAACACTTGCTCCTTGCTGGGGAGCTTGGCCCTCAGAATTGTGGTGGACATTTCTTCAATGAGATAAAAACCACGTTTTTTCGCCATCTGAAAAGAATAAAGATACAAAGATAATAGTACAATGTCTTTGCCACCTCTCAGAGACGAGATTAATTCAAATATGACACAATCAAATGTAATCAGCGTGGAACTGAGTGGATGATACAAGATGATGCAACATTTTGTCATCTGCTCCCAGGGGGAAATCTCAAGACTTGTTGAGCCACCCCTAAATATTATTTGATTGGCTTCAAACTTTGTACACAGTGTTTTCTACCTAAATGGAACCAGAATCAGGCCAGGGAGCAAAGGAATTCAGGAATTCATTTTTATGGACCACCCTAGTGGATATGGTGGTTGTATTGTCCTACAATCCAGTTTGAACCAGGGTTTGGCTCTGAATTCTCGTTCAGGTGGCGGCCTCTGCTTGCGATCAGGGGAGAGTTCACAGTGTGTCATTGACAGCACACTTTTATGTTTCATGCTCCCTCAAGGGGATGAAGCAGGTCTGTCTATCTGTGCAGCCAGCGTTGAAGTTACTAGAAGGTTGCTCTTTCAAACCCCTTTGAAAGACCCCCTTCAAGGATTTGACCCTGAAAATGGTATTCCTGATGACCAGGCAACTGTTGGAGCTATAGGCCTTATCCTATAGGATACCCTTTCTAGTCATCTCGTCGGCAGCTATCTCCCTGAGAACGGTGCCATCCTTTCTCTCAAGTGCTGTCTTCCTTTTATCTTAATCAGTCCTCCTCCTCTTTGGAGAAGGATCTTTGGTCAAACCCTTCACTACATCTGTTAGCCATGAGGAGGGTGTTGGTATCTTGTGACTACTAATTCCTTCCAGTGGTCTGACTATCTCTTTTTGTCCTATTTAACTTTTCAAGGAAAGAGCAGATGGCTTCCAAGTCCTGTGTGAAAAATGCATGCTGGAGGGAGTCTGCTCACTTCACTAGGGCACAAGCCTCGTCATGGACTGAGTCTACCTTTGTGTCTCTGGAAGACATCTGTAAGATGGCTATGTGTTGTCCTTAAACACCTTTGTGAAGCACTACAGATTGCATGGTGGAACTGGAGTGGATTGTGCCTTTGGCAGGGCAGTTCTCTGTGGAGAGTCTTCCTCCCATCCTTGGTCCTGACTGTTGCATATATCCCACTTGCCTGGGCTGATTTAGGAGAATAAGGAAGGAGACATTTTACATACCTGCTGACTTCATTTCCTTAAATCCTGCTAGATCAGTCCAGCACCCATCCTGAGAAGATTACCCCTACAAGTTTTTAGGAGACCTGTAGCCTTTTAACTCTATTATGAGTATCTGTGCCTGATGCAGTCAGTTGTGGTAAGAGCCAAAAGTGTTGTACAAAGTTATGCTCAATGAATATTGTTTGTTTTTCAGTCTTGTGTTCTGCTTGTGAAGTGTCCATACCAGCTTCTCTCAGTGTTGCACCAGAGTGTATGCAAGTAATGTCATCATTGAAAGCTACTCTAGTCTGCAACCCCCCTGCTCACTGGGGAGTATAACCCACTCATCTGGACTAGTCTAGCAGAATTCAAAAAAGGAAATTAACAGGTTATACAATTTCTGCATTCCTCCACTGAATAGAATCACATAGACTACCTATAATACTACAGCAAATTTTGTCAGTCTGCTCTGGTTAAAATGTTGTGGAGTAATACCAAACTTGACAAAAATGAGTATGCTTAATGGTGCTATAAATGTTAAACATTTCAATGTAATTGATGCATTAGGTCAAATCGGAAAACATGGCTGTTCCTAGATGTAACTCCTTTGTCTATATTTTACATATGAATCTTTTCTAGTACCTTGTGAAAAGCACATTTTATGGTAAAAAGCTACCTTATGTTATTGGTTTGTCTGTCCGTCTTTGACATGTGACACCAGTGCTAGCCCTAGGGAATTCTGGATCCCCCCCCCAGCCACCTTCTTTCCCTGACTCACGCCTTTTTTCTCTCTCCAAGCACTATCATCTCTCCCCTTTCTCCTATCAGCAAGAAGAGAGCAGTATTTCCTATTTCCATCTGCTTCCTCTGCCAGCTTTGTTCTAAGGTGTCAGCATGCTGGTCCAGAAAGTCCTGTGAGACTGCAGGACCCTTCACCACTCAGGCTTCAGACTGAAGCATGCAGAGAGGTAGCATACACTGGTAAGTGCTTTCCTCTTCCTGACATTGAAAGGAAGTGGGGCGAGGATCTGAGGGTCTTGCCCAGGAAGGGGTTGGGAAGAGGTTGCTATAATTTCACAGCACAGCAAAATAATTTTACCATGGGTGGCTTGTCTACTGCTCTGCCAAAGGTTGCCTGGCATATTGGGGACTAGCAGTCTCGAAAAGCATAGGGCCCAGGCTTGTTTCCTTGATTTGACCCCCTCTCCCCATTCAAGACGATAGCCATGAAATACCTGTGCTAGGTCGAGGCAAGATAGAATTGCTGCAGGACCAGAAGTGCATGACTTCTTTTTATCCTCTGGTGAGGGGATAGCAGATAGGACTGAGGACTGGGATAGAAGGGAGACCAGACAGATAGTGGTGTAATGAGAAGGGAAGAGAGGTGATTGGACAGGGAAGAAGGAGGGATAAAGGAGTGGGAGTAGGGGTGGGGACAAAGCAAAAAAGAGTAGAGAAGACTAGAGACTAAGGGAGAGAGAATGTAGCTAGGGAGGAGAGGATTAGGGATGATGTACTGAGAAAAGATAGACCTTGGATTTGGAGGGGGTTGGAGTTTGAAGGAATCCCAAGGAAATGTAGAAAGATGAGGAATTGGGGATATGTGAGTGCAGGAAAAAGAGCAGGCACAGAAGGAGGTGAAACTATCCACTGCTGAAGTAAAAAAAAAAAAAAAGCGGGATTAATAGGAAGAAACAGAACTGAAAAGGAAGGAGGAAGTCACCAGCGATAAGAGTAGAGGGGAAAGGGAAGGGAGAAAGAATTAATGATGAACTGAGAAGAAAAGATTGACATCGAGTCAGAAAATCAATCCAAAGACACCAAACGTTTTAAAATGTTTACTAAATGTCTGTCAATAAGTTTCATAAAACACATCCTTTCTTCGTTTTCCCTCCAGTCCAGGCGCATGGGAGGTTATGCTATCCTACCAGCAGATGGAGACTGAGCAGGTGGAGAGAGGAGGGCTACACAGGTCCCTTTATACATTGGTATTTTCAAACCAGTGGTTCTTATTCTTCAGAATAGAAGTTGCTAAACCTGTGCAGTCTGAAGTGGAGTGGAAGGACTTCATTTTGAGGAATTAGACCAAGGGGCGTAGGTTGGCAGATACCACCTACATTGCCCTGGGGTGCAGAACCCAACAGTACCATGTTTCTCACCCATTTACTCTTCCTTTTGAGTGTTCTCAGGGAACTCATTGGAGCACTGTTTTAGTGGAGGTCTCCCCCATTCCTCCTCCCCGACTTTTGGTGCTGTGAGTCTTGGTGGCCATAAAAATCAGGGTCTTACTATCTTCGTCCCAACCTGGGGAGTTAGAGGGGATGCTCTTGGTGGTTTTGCAAAAAAAAAAAAGGTTATGCCTGCCTTAATCCCACCTGTGGCTTCTCTTGGGTGCCAATTTGGATGATCGCAGGGCACTGGTCTGTGGTGACTGAGTGCAACCCTCTTGGCCTCCCTGGTAAAGTGGTGCAGGGAGGGGGCCGTGGCTGGTACAGGCAAGTATTCTCTTGAATGTGGAGTTTGCTGAGGCTGTGAGCGCTGAGTTAGGCAGTGCATCATTTTTAGACGGCAAGCATTGTGAACTGCAGTGTCCCTCTTTGTGTGCCACGGCCTGCGTGCTTTGGGGCCACCGCCTCCATGCATTTGAGGGGGTAATAGAGGGCTCCACTTGCACCACTGCTGCCTCAGGGCATTGGTTTGGCTGCAGCGGTCAGATACTTCAGATGTTTCAATTGGGCACACAATCGTAAACATGGCTTGATGCAGAGATCCAATTTCTAGATGTTTTCCAGATCAGCATTTGCATCTTAATGATCTGTTCAGACTTGCCAGTAATTTCTGCCATGTAGTTTAGTGACGCATATTGTGATACTGGTGTTTGAATGTTAAGTTAGCAAATATTTGGTGGGTTTGTGTCTCTCACAGAGTAAACATGATTCTTCCCTCCTCCCAGACCAGTGCTGTAAGATTGTGGTAATCATGAGAACTAACTCGATAAATAATGTGGCAGTAATTTTCTGAAATGTTTGCCCAAGGAGCACTTGAAATGATTTTCAGCCCCTCGCTCTCTGATTCAGCAGCTGTAATAATAATTTAAACAAAATTTAAAAAAAAAGCATTGCAGCTGTGCAAATACTTCATCAGCTGCACGGCACTCAGCTTACTTGTACCAACTCAGTGTGTGGCTTAGAAAGGGGAGGGGGCTATTCTGAAACGGCCACTACTGACTAATTTGGACCCGATGTCCTTTCTTAGGAAGGCATGTTTTATTTATATATGTCCAAAAATGAAAGTACAGAAACATATTACCTGTATTGATCCTGCATAAAATTGTATTCTATGTATATTATGGTACCTCTTAATGGGTCTACATGAAGATTTGAAACAGTATAATTTCCTTCGTTAGATGTAAGCAAGGAATTTTCAACTAAAAATGAAAAGCTCTATATTATTAGCTGAAGTGATCATATGCAAGACTTAGGATTGTCAGAGTTTATTATTTGACAAGTAGAGAGGAGCAACTCTCAAGATCTCAGCAGGGGGAACTTTGGATATCAGTAGCTGCAGTAACACTGGTTTCATCTTGGAAAGCACTATGCAGTTCCTGTGTCTGGCAGCCAAAAGGAATTGTTTCTATTGGCAGCTTGGAGCCCCCAAAGGGTTCTGAGCATTTTCCGTGAACCTCTATTGCTCCCAAAATCATCAGCCAAATCATAAATCTTGCCCATTTCTTAGCCATATTTCTTCCTCTTTTGATCTTATGCCCAGATCAGTTTTCTGTTTGTCCTAATTTATTTTTTTTTTTGGGGGGGGGGGGGATTCTTTGATTCTCCGGGAACAAGCAGGAAGTCAGTTCTCACATATGAGGTGATGTCGGCACCGACGGAGCTTTTGTGGAAGCATCTCCCCAGCATTCAAAGAAAGCCTTTTGGAAATGCCACCATGCATGCGTGGTGCCCTTCCCGCCCAAGGGTGCCATCTTGCTCAGTCTTTTTCCCGCAGAGCCCTTTAGAAAAAGTTGATTTTTACCTGAATTTTATATTCTTCTCTGGTTGTGCATCGGTATTCTTCCCACCAACCCAAGCCCGCTGCCTCTGCATCGAGTCTTGGGTCCATAACTCCTTTTTCCTTTTTCCAACTGGCAGCACCGTGGGTCTTTAACCTTGCTGGGGTACTTTTTTCCCCCATGGCTACGAGTAGTTTCAAGAAGTGTGATTGGTGTACAAAAATCATGTCCCTTACTGTTACACATGACTGTTGCCTACGCTGCCTAGGGCCGGACCAAAACCCTGCAGCCTGTAGTCTTTGTAAAAAGATGTCTTCCAAGAGCTGTCAGCAGCAGCACGACAAGTGTTTTTTTTTTTTCCCAGAATCCCCAGCGCTTCCGAAGGCCAAAGCCGCATCTGAGGCCTTGGACTCCAATGGCATCCCCGTGGACCCCAGCGATGCCGTGGGCCTTCAGAAAGGGGATCTCCCTCGAGGGAACACATAAAGAAGAAGAAACCCTCAAAGGCAGCATCCTTGGACAGTTTTGACAGGCCAGGAAAGCCCTGAGCCAGGGCACACAGTCCACGCCACTCGTCCGAGGGCTCTGAGTGCGAACACCCTCCAAGGTCACCTGGAAGGAATCTCTCTAAGATCAGCCCTGGACACCTGAGGCCATCCTCATTGAGGATTTCCCTTCAGGGGAACTGGTGCTGGGCCAGAGTTCCTCGGTGCCTGCGCCAATGGCTGCGTAGCCTTCTGAACTGGAGACCAGAATGGCGGTCCTGGAGCGCAGCAAGCCTGCCTTCATGGACCAGCAGTAGACATTAATGTCCAGCACAGCCGGTTCCTCCACCCAGACCACCAGGCTCTCGATGTTGAGGACATCACTGGAGGCTGAGCTGATCCTCAAGACCATACGGCCTCAAGTCGATTCTCAGCTGAGGTCTCGTTCCAGAGCCCATTCTATGAGACAAAGGTCTTCCCCGGATAGCATGCATGACACCAGCCACAGGGCCTCTGAGGGGATCGGGCCCAGAGCCTCTGGGCTGCCCCCCCCCCTTCGAGTCTTCAACTGACTACTCTGAATGGGAGATAGAGGACGGAGTCCCCTGACACCAGTCGCCGCCACAACGTCCCCCCTGGGACCCATCCCCCTCTGAGTCTCGATGTCTGTCCCTGCCTGAGGACATGGTGTTCCTCGACTTTGTGCAGGACATGTAAAAGGTGCTAGCATTTTAAACGGAATCTGAGGAGGACCCTTGAATGGAGGAACAAGACTCCACCGAGAGAATCGCTGGCAGTGCCCATTCCACCCATCCTGGAACGGCTAATACTCCACATGTAGGAGACACCAGCATTGGTTCCCATTATGAGCAAGCGGCTCGACTCGATGTATCGGGTCCGCTGGAGCCCAAGCTTCCAAAAGGCACAGCTGCCGCATAACTCCATGGTGGTGGAGTCAGCCGTGCGTCGGCTGAAGAGCCAGAAGACTCACTCCTCGGTGCCCCTGGGTAGGGAGGCTCGCACCTTGGATGCCTTTAGCAGAAAGTGCTACCAGGGCTTGATGCTCATTGGCTGGATCCAGGCCTACCAGCTTTACGTGGGCATAGACCTGGTGAAGAAACTTGCCAGGTTCTCAGCTGGTCTCTTAGGAACCCCTGCAGCGGTTCAAGAACTTGGCCAGCGCCAACCTTGAGTGCTCAAAGTTCATGATTCGAGCAGCCTATGATGCCTTTGAGTTGACGACGAGAGTGGCTGCGGCAGGCATTGGCTACAGTCTTCTGACCTTGAGCAGTGGGTTCGGGACTAATTGGTTGATGTCCATGCCAAGGGGAGAACCTCTTCGGCAAACCCATGACAGAAAAGGCCGCAGAGTTGGAGGCCGAGCTCATGACAAAGACCAGACTCTCCAAAAAGACAGTTACCCTTCCCCAACGGAAGGGTTTGGGTAAAAAACCCTTTTACCCGAGGAAAAGGGCTGCTTACAAAAACTACCCACATGTGCAAGTCTCCCCAGAAGGGTCAGCAGGATAAGGGATACGGGCATGGCCCTTGTAGGCAGAAGACTCCCAAGCCCCAGGCGTCTGTTCCAGCCCAGCCTGGGGGGAGTTTTTAACTCCTTGGGCATAGATCCTCTATCCCAAGGAGGACAACAGCTCAGAGGGGGACGTCTTATCCACTATGCCCACAGGTGGCCAGCCATCACCACCGATTCCTGGGCACTCCAGGTGGTCAGGGAGGGATACTTTCTTCATCTGGCACAGGGACCTCCTAGTGCAGGAACTCACAGGCCTTCTCGAGGACAAGATGGTGTAACCAGTACCCCAACATCTCAGGGTCAAAGGGCTCTACTCCAGGTATTTCCTTGTGCCAAAAAGGACAGGGAGCCTACAACCCATCCTAGATCTGCGGAACCTGAGCAAGTTCCTGGTAAATGAGAAGTTCAAGATGCTCTCCCTTGGGACATTGCTGCCTTACCTTCAGCAGGAAGATTGGCTATGTTCCTTGGGTCTGAAGGATGCTTATACCCACATTCACCTCAACCACAGTCAGTATCTCCGTTTCATGGTGGAGGAGGCCACTACCAGTACAGGGTACTACCCTTCGGCCTGGCGTCCGCCCCAGAGTCTTCACCACATGCCTGGCAGTAGTGGCCACCTACCTCCATCTCCAAGGAGTATTTGTCTTCCCCTACCTGGACGACTGGCTTTTAAAAGGAGGCATTGCTACCGAGGTGCAGCAAGCACCATCCACGTCCTACAACATCTGAGGTTTGTGATAAACCATCCCAAGTCCCACTTCCTCCTGACACAATGTCTGGAGTTCATGGGGCAAAACTGGACACTGTTTAGGCAAAGGCCTTCCTCCCTCTGGACTGGGCCGACAGTCTCAGAACACTGGCCGCAGATGTGCAACACTGTCCCTCTGTGTCAGCTCAGCTTCTGCTGTGCCTGCTCAGACACATGTCCTCCAAGGTCCATGTCACCCCAGACGCCCAGTTTGCACCGGAGGGTTGCCCAGTGATGCTTTCGAGACCAGTGGACACGGGCTGCAAGCCACCTCCAAGACAGTCTCAGTGACCCGCCAGTTGGCAGACTCCCTGACTTTTTGACAAAATTCACAACGCCTTCATGCAGGGATGCCCTTCCAAGCCCCAAGTTCCCTAAGGGTCCTCACAATAGATGCCTCCCTGCTGGGATGGAGAGCCCACTGTGAGGATCTTTGCACCCAAGGCAGCTGGTCACAAGCTGAAGGCAACCAGCAGATCAACCTTTTGGAGCTTCGGGCAATACACCTAGCCGAGCTTTTCGCTGGACAACCAAGTGGCGATGTTCTGTGTGAACAAGCAAGAAGGCACGGGGTCTCGCACCCTTTGCTGCAAAGCGATGATATTCTGCTCCTATGCAATTCCTCAGGGAATGCTCCTATGGGCAGTGTATTTGACAGGACAGGACAACGCCCTGGTGGAAAAACTGAGCAGGGTCCTCCAACTGCATGAGTGGCAGTTGGACCCCAGAATGGCCACCCGGCTCTTCAGATTCTGGGAGACCCCACGTGGATCTTTTCGCCAGCCCGGACAACTACCAGTTGCCCCGCTTCTGCTCCTCTCAGCCCCACCCGGGCGGGTAATGGCAAATGCGTTCCTCATCCTGTGGTTGTAAGGCCTCATTTACGCTATTGATTGCCAAGTCCCTCTTCAAGGCCCTTCGCAACAAAGCATTTCTGATCCTTGTGGCTCCACTGTGGCCCAGGCAGCCATGGTTCCCTCTGCTCTTCCGCTTGTCAGTGGAGGCACTGATCCCTCTCCTGTACCTCAATCTGGGGTCCCTATCACTGGCAGCATGGCTGCTGAAAGGGTAACCCTAACCCCTTTCAACCTCTCGGGGGAAGTGGAAGAGATCCTGCTGGCTTCCCGTAAGACCTCCACCAGGAGGTCAAATGGCGCAGGTTCTCAGTGTGGTGCGCGGAGCAACGGGTGAACCCATTCTCCTGCCTGGTGCAGCAGGTGCTGCAGTATCTTCATTTCTTGCAATCCAGGCTCAAATCAAACTCCTTCGGTGCCCTGGAAATGCACCCACCACCCTGTTGAAGGCAAGCCCCTCTCAGCCCAGCCTCTGGTGACCTGCTTCCTGAGAGGGCTTCTGCTGTCAAAAAACCCCATCCGTCCTCTGGCGATAGAGTGGGACCTTAATGTAGTGCTAGCACAGCTCACCTGCCTGCCCTTCAAGCCTCTGGCTACCTGCACCTGAGGTATCTCTCATGGAAAGTAGTGTTCCTGGTGGCTCTCACCTCTGCTCACAGGGTCAATGAACTCCAAGCCCTGGTGGCAGAGGCACTGTATACCAGGTTCTACAAGAATGGGATCATGCTACACACACACCCCATATTCCATCCAAAGGTTGTGTCTTTTCACCTCAACCAGGAGGAGGTGCTACCTACCTTCTTCCCGGGTCCTCACACCAGCAGGGCGGAGACCATCCTTCACACCTTGGACTATGAGGGCCCTGTTTTTCTACAATCAACATACCCAGGGCCACCGCAAGGCTTCTCAGCTCTTCGTTTCCTATGACCCCAGTCAGCTGGGGGAGGCAGTGACTAAGCAAACCCTGTCCACCTGAGTGGCAGACTGTATCGCCCTTACCTATGAGTAGACTGGGTACACACTGGATAGTCTGGTCAGGCACATTTGCCAGGCTGCCACTTGGTCTTCAGTCCATACCTTTGAAGCTCATTACTGCCTGGAGAGGGAGTCCCAACAGGACAGTGCCTTTGGCCAGGCTATGCTCCATAATCATTTTGGGGTCTAGGCAACTCGTACCCTCTGACCCTTCTGTGTTCAGGCTACCAGAGCGCTGGTTCCCATCAGACGCACGGGTACTGCTACAGTCTGGATCTGCAGACTCAATTGCTGCTGCTCACAGCTCCACTTGAGGGCAACCATGTTTTTTCTTTTCGGGCTACGGTAGCCTGTAGCTAGGGACTGACCTCTGCTTGTTCCCGAAGAAAGCGTAGTTATTCACCTGTAACAGATGTTCTCCGGGGATAGTAGGAATCAGTCCTCACAGCCCTCCCTCCTCCCCTTGGAGTTGCTTCTTTACCTTTTTTGCCATCTTTTAGCTATGTCATCTGACTGAACAAGATGGTACTCTTGGGCAGGAAGAGCACCACACATGCATGGTGGCATCTCCCAAAGGCTTTCTTTGAAAGCTGGGGAGATGCTTCTGCGGGGACTCCGTTGGTGCCAACGTCACCCCATATGTTAGGACTGATTCCTGCTGTCCTCGGAGAACACCTGTTACAGGTGAATAACTACACTTTCTCCTGGAACAAGCAGGAAGTCAGTCCTCGCATATGGGTGACGTTGGCGCCGACAGAGCCCCTGCGGAAGCATCTCCCCAGCTTTCAAAGAAAGCCTTTGTGAGATGCACCACGTATGCGTGGTCCCCTTCCCACCCAAGGGTGCCATCTTACTTCGGTCTCCTTTTCTTCGTGGAGCCCACTAGTCCTCTCTCATTTTCCCAGAAAAAGTCTCTTGTTTTTTAGGGGTTTTTTTGTCAGTATATGTACCGGTTTCTCTTCCCGCCCACGAGCTGGCTCGTCTCAGCGGCTCTCCTCGAGTTCATTTTTTCTTGGTTTTGTTTGAGAGATCCCTGACCCCAGTGGTCGCGGGCCTTTAGGCACGGGAGCCTGGATTCTTCCTCTGACTTAGTCACTGAGTGACACAGAGACATGCCCTCGGACCCATCTTCACCGGTGTTCTGGTGTCATTCCTCTCCTGAGGATGTTGCCTTCCTTGGCTTTGTGCGGAATATGGCAAAGGTGCTCGCGTTCGAGACCAAGGCAAAAGAGGACCCTCACACGGAGGAACTTGAGATCCTCCAGTATGAGACCCCTTCGAACGATGCCCTCATGGTGCCCGTCTCTTCGTTCCTCGAGTGCCGCCTCCTTTGTATGTGGGGAAACTTCAGAGCCTGTCCTCATTGTGAATAGACTGCTCGACACCATGAACAGAGTCCACCGAAGCCCAGGGTTCCAGAAAACCCTGGTCCCTCACAATTCTATGGTCGTCAGGTTGGCCATGCGGCGCTCAAGACTCATTCATTGGTGCCCCCGGGTAGGGAGGCCCGGACCCTGGACGCCCATGGCCGGAAATGCTACCAGGGCTTAATACTGAATTGCTGAGTCCAGTCCTACCAGCTGTACATCGGCATGTACCTAAAGGAACTGGTGAGGGAGTGCGCCGGTATCTCCAGGAACAAGCAGGAATGAGTCTTCACATATGGGTACGTCGGTACCGACGGAGCCTGCGCGGGAACGCTCCCCAGCGTCCCAAAAAAGGAAAGCTTTTGGGAGCATCCCACAGCGCCTGCGCGCTGCCTTCCCGCCTTTCCTAACCGCCTCTCTCCAGTTCTTCTTTTCCGCGGAGCCAGCAGGTCGTGTTCCTGTCACCGCTGAAGAAGTTCTTTATTTTATTTTATTTCTTTAGTCGCGCGTCTGCCTTCTTCGACGTCGGACCGGTACCGCCGGTCTTTTCTTTCTTTTCTTTAAAAAAAAAAAAAAAGAATACTCCGTTCCACTTCAGTGTATTTTTTCTTCTTTGGGCCTTGGGCCTAACAGAAAAATTCCTCATGGAAAAGCCCGCCTCCGGGTTTAAAAAATGCACTAAGTGCAGCGGTACCATCTCTGTTACCGACACCTATGACTGGTGTCTTAAGTGTTTGGGTCCTGACCATTCCATCACGGATTGTGCGTCCTGCTCCATGATGTCTAAAAGAGGTTTACAGAACCGAGCAGCCAAGCTCAGTACACTGTTTCCCTCTGATGCAGCTTCGGTGGCATCAACGTCGTCCAGGGCTTCTTCTTCCTCCTATGGATCTCAGGTAACCAAACATAAGTCCAGCTGGTCCTCGAAGGGTAGATCTCCCTCTAAGCATCGAGATGCCTCCGGGCTTGCCCTCGAGGATCCTGCACCGGCAAAAGTACCCCGGCGGGAAGCTCCGGCTTCCAAAGCTCCTCCTATGAGGTCACAGGTTGACATTGATGGCACGGCCTCGACCGATCACCTGTTGCAATGTTCTGGGGTACCGGTGGAATCTGCCGGTACCGACCTCCAGACATTCATGGCGTCGATGGATCAGAATGTTCTGACCATGCAGCGTGCCATTACGGCATTCATACAAGCTGCGACGCCGCTGGTACCGCAACAAGCTTCGTTGTCGGTACCGGCTCCGACACCAGCTCCGATATTGGTTCCGGTGCCGGTACCGGTTGCATCGACATCGGCTTCGGTGTCGACTGCAGCGGTACCCTGTCCGATGATGCCTATCAGTACCGATTCGGTACCGATGACTCCCAATGTCGATACCACAAGGTATGCGTATCGGGCTTTACAGGAGCATCCAGACAGGCGATACTTCGATTCCTCCGAAGACTCTGATGCATCGGAGGCCTCTGTCGAAGCATCGGTACTCCTTCCTCAGGAGCCTTCTTCTCCAAAAAGAAGAATGTCCCCTCCAGAAGACTTGTTTTTTCAAGACTTCATAAGGGAAGTGGCCAAGGGGCTTTCTATCTCAGTAGCCCCTGAGACAGAGCCTAGAGCCAAAAAATTGGATATTTTGCAATATCCCAAGGCTCCTAAAGAAGCAGCCACTTTGCCAATTCATGAGATCCTTTATGACCACATGATAGGCATATGAGAGACTCCTCTCACCATCTCTTCTCTTTCTCGTAGGTTGGACACCATGTATCGTGTCCCTCCTTGTCCTGGATTTCATAAAACTCAGCTTCCTCACCATTCTATTGTGGTGGAGTCTGCTATGAAAAAGTTAAAGAGTGCAAAGAGGCACTCATCTGCTCCTCCAGGAAGAGAATGTAGAACCTTAGATGCTTTTGGCAGGAAAATCTTCCAGGCCAGTATGCTTGTTGCCACAATCAACTCCTATAGTCTCTATATGGGGATGTTTCTGAAGGAAGTTACAGATCATCTGCAAACTTTCCTCCCTTTTCTTCCAGAAAATAAAAGGGAGGACTTTCTTACCTGGCTTAAGCATGCCCAGGATGTTTCCAAATTCTCTAACCGTGCAGCCTTTGACTCTTTTGAGGGGGCCAGCAGAGCCTCGGCCATTGCCATAGGTGCACGCAGAATTGCTTGGTTACAAGCTTCTGATTTGGAACCCTGGGTCCAAGATGGATTAGGAAATCTTCCTTGTACAGGTGAAAACCTGTTTGGCAAAGATTGGCAAGCAAAGGCCACCCAGATGGATGCAGAAAACTCTGCTTTGGATAGGCTTTCCAAGTCTACCTCTAATCCTGTCCAGAAGAGGTTGTTCAAAAAGACATATTTTCCCAAGAAGGGAAGATATTATCCTGTTTATGGTCAGCAGACATCTTCTGCAGGTCATTTTGCTGCAAAGCGTCAACAACCTAAACAGGCCAAGTCTAAGGCTGCAAGGCCTACTGTAGCCCAACAGCCTCAGCCTCCTCAGGGCCTTTGACTTGCAGCTAGAGAACTTAGCCTTTCTGGCTCTAAAAGAACCAGAGCCTCTCACCATTCCAGGAAGGTTAGCTTACTTTGCTCCCAGATGGGAGCAAATTACAGCAGAGCAGTGGACCCTTTCCATCATAAGGGAAGGGTACAAACTTCATTTCTTAAACCTTCCTCTTCACACCATTGTGAGACAGTTCAATTCTCCAACATCTCTCCTCGACCTTCTGGGTCAAGAGATTTCTACCCTTCTTGCACAAGGGGCAATAGAAGAAGTGCCTCTTCTTCAACAGGGCTCAGGGTTCTACTTCCCCTACTTTCTGATTCCAAAGAAAACAGGGGGTTACAGACCCATATTAGATCTCAGAGAATTGAACAAATTCCTATGCAAGGAGAAATTCAAGATGATTTCTCTAGGTACTCTCCTTCCATTCCTTCAGAGTCAGGATTGGCTTTGTTCTCTAGATCTCAAGGATGCGTATACCCATATACTCATCCATCCAGCACACAGAAGGTTCCTTCGGTTCCTTTATCAGGGAAAGCACTATCAATACAAGGTGCTTCCCTTTGGTCTGGCCTCTGCTCCAAGAGTGTTCACAAAATGCATGGCAGTAATAGCTGCATTTCTACACACTCTAGGAATATTCGTATTCCCATATCTGGACGACTGGCTCATCCGAGCTCCATCCCAGTCAGAGGCCCAGACTTCCCTAGCCTGCACAATGCGTGTCCTGCAGTATCTGGGACTGGTTATAAACATTCCAAAGTCCCAACTCACCCCTACTCAGTCTCTAGAGTTCATAGGGGCCTTGCTGGATACCACAACTGCAAGGGCCTATCTTCCCCAGGCCCGTTGCCTACACTTAGTGCAGTTAGCCTCTCAGATTCAGTTAAAAACCCACCTAACTGCTCGAGAGATGTTACAACTGCTAGGCCACATGGCATCCACTGTGCATGTGGTCCCTTATGCTCGCCTTCACATGAGGGCAGCTCAATGGACTTTGTCCACCCAGTGGACCCAGGCATCTGGAAGTCTGTCAGACAAAATAGCAACCTCCAGGCGCCTCTTTTGGTCTCTCCAGTGGTGGAAGTCCACTCAAAATCTGTTGCTGGGGTCCCCCTTCCAACAGTTGTTACCCCAAGCAATCCTTACAACAGATGCCTCTCCAAAGGGTTGGGGAGCTCATCTTCAAGACCTCTCCACCCAGGGCAATTGGTCCCCACAGGAGACCTCCCTACATATCAACTTCTTAGAGCTCAGAGCAATCTTCTTGGCTCTCAGAATCTTCCATACCCTGCTCAGCTACAAGACAGTCCTCATTCACACGGACAACCAAGTAGCCATGTTCTATGTGAACAAGCAGGGAGGAACTGGCTCTCTGTCGCTTTGCAGCGAAGCTCTGAGATTGTGGGCCTTCGCCAGAGAGCATCAAATTCTTGGGCAGACAGACTCAGTCGAGTTCTGCTTCCACACGAATGGTCCCTTCATATGGACCAGATAGTCAGAATCTTTCGAATTTGGGGAACCCCGGACATAGACCTCTTCGCAAGTCCGTGGAATGCCAAACTTCCCCGATTCTGTTCCAGAATTCCTTGTCAGGGAGTTCAGGCCAAGGATGCCTTCCTCCTTCATTGGGGTCAAGACTTCCTGTACGCCTTTCCACCCATTCCTCTAATTCCCAAGACCCTGTTCAAGCTTCAGAGAGATCGAGGGACTATGATCCTCATAGCTCCACGTTGGCCACGCCAAGTGTGGTACCCTCTACTTCTGCATCTTTCCCAAGCTCCCTCCCTGGACTTAGGGTCTGCTCCAGATCTCCTGTCTCAGGAGAGGGGAACGTTGTGGCACCCAATCTCTCCATCTCAGGGCTTGGTTGCTGCAGGCTTAGACCTTCAAGATTGGCATCTTTCTCAGCAAGTAAGGGATATCCTTCATGCTTCCAGAAAGCCTTCTACCAGACGTTCCTATGCTTTTAAATGGAAAAGGTTTACCATTTGGTGTGCTGAGAAGGGTATTAACCCTCTAGCAATACCTTTGAATTCCTTACTAGAGTATCTCCTGCATCTTTCCCATGCAGGCCTCAAGACGAATTCAGTAAGGATCCATTTGAGTGCTATTGAAGCATCTCTCAAGCCTCTCAATGGACAACCTGTTTCCTCTCATCCTCTTATTGCAAGATTCATGAGAGGCCTTCTTTTAACTAAACCTCCCATTAGACCACCTCCAGTGGCATGGGACTTGAATCTGGTTCTTGGTCAGCTCATGAAGCCACCCTTTGAACCCTTAGCCACTACCTCCTTGAAATTTCTTTCCTGGAAGGTTATCTTTCTTATTGCAGTCACCTCAGCTCGCCGCATCAGTGAACTGCAAGCCTTAGTGGCTAATCCACCTTATACAAGGTTCCATCATGATAAGGTAGTCCTTAGGACCAATCCACACTTTATGCCTAAAGTGGTCTCGCCCTTTCATCTTAACCAAGAGGTATATTTACCTGTCTTTTTTCCAGGTCCTCATGCATCAAGTGCAGAGAGGAATCTTCATACCCTGGATTGTAAGAGGGCTCTTGCCTTTTACTTGCAAAGGACACAGCAGCATAGAAAGTCTTCTCAACTCTTTGTTGCCTTTGATCCCTCTCATTTGGGACTACCAATCTCTAAGAGGACACTGTCAAATTGGATTGCTCAGTGTATTTCTTTCGCCTACCAGAGTAAGAACCTTTCTCTGGAGGGCCATGTCACAGCTCACAATGTGAGGGCCATGGCAACCTCTATGGCTCATCTAAATTCTGTGTCCATCGACCAGATTTGTCGAGCGGCCACCTGGGCCTCAGTTCATACCTTCACAGCCCATTACTGCTTGGACAAGGACTCCTGCCGGGATGCCTTGTTTGGTCAGGCTGTTCTCAAACACCTGTTCCATGCTTAATCAACTCTTACCCTCCATCCCTGGTTGGATGCCTGAGATCCATGGGAGGAGGTAGAGCCCTTATCAGGGTCTCACAACCTTGGGGATCTCCCGGGCATCTCTAGCTGGGGAGTCCCCATATGTGAAGACTCATTCCTGCTTGTTCCTGGAGATAGCACCGTTACTTACCTGTAACAGGTGGTCTCTGGGAACAGCAGGAATAAGTCTTCACAACCCACCCACCTCCCCTAGAAGTTGTATTTCTCTATCTATCTTTCCTTTCCTCTCTCTCTCTTTGTCTCATCTTTAAAACTCGAACTGGAGAGAGGCGGTTAGGAGAGGCGGGAAGGCAGCGCGCAGGTGCTGTGGGATGCTCCCAAAAGCTTTCCTTTTTTGGGACGCTGGGGAGCGTTCCCGCGCAGGCTCCG
Source organism: Ichthyophis bannanicus (assembly GCA_033557465.1). Taxonomy (NCBI): domain Eukaryota; kingdom Metazoa; phylum Chordata; class Amphibia; order Gymnophiona; family Ichthyophiidae; genus Ichthyophis; species Ichthyophis bannanicus. The sequence goes on along the minus strand of CM066034.1, from coordinate 176,032,538 downwards.
TCGGTACCGACGTACCCATATGTGAAGACTTATTCCTGCTGTTCCCAGAGATCACCTGTTACAGGTAAGTAACTGTGCTTTCTCTGCAGGCCTTGATGGGGAACCCCTTCAGCAATTCAAGTTTATATATTCTACAGGTATGATATGTAAATAATAGACTACATTGAAGAATGATAAAATGTAACCTCCCACTTGTGATTATGTGCTGCAAGCCATATCAGTATTTTTTACTTAGCTGTAAATATTAAATGTCATCACCCAGATGTTAATATGTTAAGTATTTCACTTTGTTGTCACCTCATGTTAAATATGTCAAGACGTCCTATCTTTTATTTATGTTCTTGATAAGCTGCCTGCTCATATAAGTTATAATGTAATGTTCTCGTTTTTGTTCGATGTAAACGGCTTTGTTTTTGCTGAAAGGCGGTATATAAAACTGCTCAATAAATAAAGAAAGAAAGAAATTCTCAGCCAAAGTGGCTGCTACAGGCTTCGGGGCCCAGCGCCAGGCGTGGTTGCAGTCATTTGACCTTGAGCAGTGGGTTCAGGACAAACTCGTCAACGTCCCTTGCACCAGAGAGAACCTTTTCAAAAAACCCACGTCAGACAAGGCTGCTGAGATAGACAGAGTTCCTGACCAGGACCAGACTCTCGAAGAAAACCTCAGTGCACCCTCGTATAAAGGCCTCTGGGAACAAGCCTTTCTTCCCGAGGAAAAAGGGGGTGTTCGGTAGTGCACCACTATACCAGGCTGCCTCTGCCCCACAGCAGGGGCAGTAGTCCAAGGGGTAAGGGTACAGCCCCCGCAAGCCTAAAACCCCTAAGACCCAGGCACCAGCCCTGGCCCCGGCCCATCCTGGAGGGAGTTTTTGTCTCCTTGGGGATGGCCTCCTCTCCCCCAGGAGGCCCTCAGCAGCCCACAGGGGAGGTGTCTGGCCCTGTTTGTCCACAGGTGGTCCTCCATCACCACCAACTCCTGGGTGCTGCAGGTAGTCAAGGAGGAATACCTCCTCCACCTGCAACAGATGCCACCCTCGTTCTTCCCAGGAGAACTGGTATGGCCTGTCTTTCACCAGACTTCTGCTCTTCACCGAGCTTGCACGCCTCCTCACAGACAAGGCAGTGGAGCCAGTGCCCAAACATGTTTGGGGCAAAAACTTTTACTCCAGATATTTTCTCATTCCCAGGAGAATAGAGGGCCTCAGGCCCATTCTGGATCTATGGGGTTTGAACAGATTTCTGGTGATGGAGAAGTTCAAGATGCTCTCCCTCGGAACACTGTTGCCTTACCTCCAGCAGGGAGACTGGCTATGCTCCTTAGACCTGAAGGATGCTTATACACACATCCCGATCCACCCCAACCACTGACAATATCTCTAGTTAATGGTGGGAGGAGGTCACTACCAGTACGGGGTGCTACCCTTCGGGCTGGCATCTTCACCAAGTGCCTAGCAGTGGTCGCAGCCCACCTTTTTGTCTCCAAGGGGCCTTCATCTTTCCCTACCTGGACGACTGGCTCATAAGGGAGGCACAGCTGCAGAAGTGCACCATGCCACAGAGCGTACCATCCAAGTCCATAGCATCTAGGGTTCGTCATCAACTACCCCAAAGTCCCACCTCACTGGCACAGTACCTAGAGTTCATAGGGGCTGAACTAGACACCCTCCAGGCCAATGCCTTCCTCCATCCAGAGAGGACAGAGCAAGCCTTGTTTGTTGACATAGAACACTGCGACTTAGTTGTCTGTCTGGACCAGCACAGACTGGTGCCGCAACTGGTGGTGAAAGGCTCGGAGTTGCAGATCAACCTCCTGGAGCTCCAAGTGATATTTCTGGCTCTCCGAGCCTTTCACCACCAGTTGCGGCACCAGTCTGTGCTGGTCCAGACAGACAACTAAGTCGCAGTGTTCTATGTCAACAAACAAGGAGGTATGGGATCGTACTCCCTCTGCCAGGAGACGATAGCCCTCTCCTCATACGCAACACGCAATGGGATGTCCGGGCCCAGGAGGTAGGTCACCCGCAGGAGCAACGCTCTTGCGGACAGGCTGAGCAGAGTGCTCCAGCTGCATGTGTGGCGCCTGGACCCCCGGAGTAGCCTCATGGCTTTTCTGACTCTGGGACGTCCCTCTAGTTTACCTGTTCACCAGCCTGGACAACACAGTTGCCCCACTTCTGCTCCTGACAACAGCACTGTCCTAGGTGGCGGCGGATGCTTTCGTCATCTCATGGACGGAAGGCCTTCTTTATGCCTTCCCGTTGACTCTGCTGGTTGCCAAGACCCTCTTAAGGTCCAGCATGATGGGGCATCACTGATTCTGGTAGCCCCCCGGTGGCCCTGGCAACCCTGGTTCCTGCTGCTTCTCTCTATCGGCAGCGCCTCAGATTCCCCTGGGCTGCACCCCAGGACTATTCTCACAGGATGAGGGCTCTCCTGCACCCCAACCTAGGGTCCCTGTTGCTCATGGATTGGTTGCTGAAAGGGTAGTGCTAACTCCCTTCAGCCTCCCACATGCCGTGGAGGAGGTCCTTTTGGCCTCCCATAAAGCCTCCACGAGAAGTGTACTCCTTCAAATGGCATCTATTTTCAGTGTGATGCGCGAGAGCCAGGTGAACCCTTTCTCCTGCTTGGTGTAGTTGGTACTGCAGGTCCTACTCCACCTGTCACAGGTGGGACTGAAGTCCAACTCACTCAGAGTGCACCTGAGTGCTATTATGGCGCACCACCACTTTGTTGAGGGCAAGCCCCTCTCGGCTCAGTTCCTTATCTCTTGTTTCCTGCAGGGTCTTATATTGTCCAAGCCCCCTATCCGCCTACCAGTGGCAGAGTGGGATCTCAGTGTGGTGCTCTCACAGCTCACTAAACCACCGTTTGAGCCCCTGGCTACATGCCACCTGTGATACCTTTCCTGGAAGATTGTCTTCCTCGTCGCACTCATGTTGGCTCGCAAGGTCAGCGAGCTACAGGCTCTGGCAGAGCTGCCCTACATGAGGTTCTACAAGAACAGGGTGGTGCTCTGCACACACCCCATGTTTCTGCCAAAGGTGGTGTCCCCCTTCCACCTCAGTCAGGAGGCCTCATGCCAGCAAGGTGAGTAACCGCTGTAGGGAGGAGCTTGAAGGAAATGTGTTCATTTTTTAGTAATGTCCACATCCTCCTTTTTCAAATACTTCTTGATTTGCTTTACACAAATTCAATGTGATGTGTTCACGTAGATTAATAATAGACACTCAATAGGAAAGATATGTTTAAGTGTATAAATGCTAATGTCTGCTCAAGTGAGTTAAAATCTGAATAGAAAAGATGGATATTAATCTTGTCTTCCTTATCCCTCCAGTCCAGTCCTGACAAGTGGGTTATCTGTCTTTGCCAGCAGCTGGAGACTGAGCATGCCAAGTCTTGATGATGTCATGCTAAATAGACAGCTGTCACCGCCCATCAAGATCAATATTCTCAGTCTCCAAGCAGCTGGTGAGCGTGTCTTCCCCTTGTCTGGACTCAACTAGAGTTTCAACTAAGAAAAAGGGAGAAAAAAGTGATTTTTAATTTGGCAAAGGAGTTTACATTGTCCTTTACTTAAGGCTGTGTATTTCTTTAAATTTAAAAAAAAAAGGCAATGAGCCTGCTCCCTGAAATCTGACAGCACTGCAGGACTCTTGTTGACGGCAGCTCACCAGTCCCTTTGGTGGGACTCACCTATTTGGCAGTGTCAGTGGTTGCCTGGAGCCCTATGAGGGGTTCCTTCACCGTCCGGGACAGTTTAATTGCTCTGGCTGAGTCTGGGGCTCTACCGGCAGGCTGCTGGTCCCTCCCCTCTATTTTACTGCCACTCTGAGCTTACGGAGACAATCAACTGAATCCCGGTTTCGGGGCTGAATACAAGTGAGCACTTGTTTAATCTGAATACCGGAGTGCTTCTCAGTTTTTGCGCAGTAGGTAAGGGGGGGTTCAGGTCTGGCGTGCTCGTCGGCCCTTGATGCCGTGTTTCTTTTTTGTTTTGTGCCTATGCTCTTGCAGCTCCATTTAAATTTATTTTGGGTTTTGTTTTGGGGCCAACAGGGATTTCTTTTCTTTCTTTTTGTTGTCTTTTTATTTTTATTTGGGACTGCTGCTTTTTTCGTTGTGGTTACCATGCCAACATCCAAGCTTGATTGTGGAGCCGGTGGCTCCCATCTGAGTTCCTTGTCTCTTATCAGGTTTTTGCCATGAATGTGAAGTCAAGTTGAGATCTGTCGAAGAGGACCTGGCTGTAGGCAGAGCTGCAGGAGAGAGTTTTTCTGAAGTCCAGTCTTAGGCCAGTCATCCTTCTCCTGTGGTCGGGCTCGCGGCAGTTTTGGCAGGAAAGGCAGCCATTTTGGAGGAACTTGCTTCCACAGCCATTCAAAGGTCTCCCAATCCAAGCAGTTCATATACATTAGTTCCTATTCCCCTGATTAAGGATTTGACCGCTTTGTCCTTGGCGGGGGTGTTTTTGCTGGTTTTTGTGCTGATCATGCACTAGGCTTACTACCTAAAGCAAGAACTAGGTGAGGGAACTGCCAAGAGTTGGCAGCGATGATTGCCCATTCGCTAGCTGCCTTTAACTTGCCACATACTGCCACGTCTACGGAGGTGTCCCCTGGAAGATCTTCTGTTACAAGGCAAACAGAAGTCCCAAACCACCTTTCCAGTCCACCAAGTAATCAAACAGATGATTTTGGATGAGTGGGAAATACTGGAGGCAGGCTTGAAGGGTCACCAGACTATGGTGCAACTCTACCCTGTGCCCACTTTGGAAAAGGACCAGCTTAAGTTTCTGAAGGTGCATGCGCTGGTCTTGGCAGTAACTAAGAAAATCATGATTCCAGTGGAGGGCGGAGCCACCCTCAAGGGATGTGCAGGACCAAAAGTTGGAGGCTTTGCTGAAACAAGCGTTCAATATCAATCCACTGTCCTTTCAGGCATCTATCTGCGGGGCCTATGTGGCAAGGGTGTGCTTAAGGTGGGCACAGGGGATCCTGAACAGAGACGCGGGGCAGCAGCAGTAGCCCTCTGAGGTTGCAAAGCTGGAATTGGGGGGGGGGGGGGGGTAATGTATTTGTCAGATGCCTTCTATGACCTTATTCGAGCTTCCCCCAAGGGGATGGCTTCAGTGGTCGCCGCAGGGCGTTTTCTCTGGCTGAGCAACTGGTCGGCAGATTGATTTCCAGAACACGCCTGAGTAAGCTCCTCTTTCAGGGTAGGCTCCTGTTTGGGGAAGCATTGGACAAACTAGTCAAAGATTTGGGCGAGTCTAAGGTGGGTCGACTCAGAGGATAAGCCAAAACTGGTCAGGGTGATGGCCCTAGCACAGGCCAGTACCGGGATTTTAGGCATTTCTGGGCAGTCTGCTTTGCCCTTTACCAGAGGGGGCGGTACCCAGTGCAGGAACAATCCTTCTCCAGGAACAAGCAGGAAGTCGGTCCTCACTTATGGGTGACGTCTGCCCCGATGGAGCCCACACGGAGCAATTCCCCAGCTGTCGAAGAAAGCCTTTGGGATTGCTGCCACGCATGTGTGGTCCTTTTCCTGCCCAAGAGTGCCATCTTGCTCAGTCTCCCTTTTTCCGCAGAACCCTTCAGACGAACGTCCTCGTCCCTTGGAAAAAGTTTTGTTTTTTCGCCTTACAGGCTTCTCTATTTTCCAGTTGCCACCGTTCCTCTTCCCCTCCTATTCCCTGTTCTAATTTTAGAGCTATCGGGGATACTCTTTTATTTTCATTTTTTTGTTACGGTCTTCGCACCCTCTTTTCTTCTCTAACTGCTGGCCACATGGGTCTTCGACTTTGCAGGAGCCATTTTTGCCCCCATGGCTACCGGATTCAAAAAATGTGATAGATGCTCTAGGAACGTGTCGCTTATGGACATTCATGACTGTTGTCTGTGGTGCCTTGGAGCAGAACATGATCCAGAGCTCCGTTCGCTCTGCAAGAAAATGTCCTCTAAGGCCCTGCTCAGCAGTAAGCAGAAGTCTGAAGACATTTTACGAAAGGCCGCCTCGGAGTCCCCGGTGGCACACTCGGTCGTCTCTCCTCCGGTGGGTTCCCCCCTGTGGCCCCAAGCTCTCGGCGGCACTCTGACCAGGGGTCCCCTGAGATGGAGCAGTGCAAAAAGAAGAAGGCCTCGAAGTCGCTGTCGGGGGCTCCCGACAAGCGTGAGCGCTCCCGCGCCCGGTCACTTAGCCCCCTTTGGCGTTCCCAAGAGTCAGACAAGGAACAGCCCCGCAAGGTACCCCGCACGGAAGCGGAGACCTCCGGCAAAGGCGCCCGGTCTCCTGAGGGTCAGCCCAGTGAGGACAGGCTGACCCTCTCCTCCTTGACGTCCGACCTGGTGATCCCGGGATCGGTGTCACAGGCCCCACGCCTGCGTGGGAGTCCCGCATGCTGGCGCTGGAATGCAGCGTTTCTGCGTTCATTGCTTCCCAGCAGGCGCTCGCAGCCAGCTTTGATGACTCATGCCCAGAGACCGCAGGTCCCTCGCGTGGGACGCCCAAATCCGTCCAGGAAACCCCCGAGAGCTGTGGACCTCGTGAGTGTCCTCAATATCGATCTCACTCACCCTCCTGTTCCTCGGAGGCGAGATCATCCATGGCCTCTGGCACTGGGCCACCGGCCATTGGACAGGGGGATCCACCCGGCTTGGACTCCTCGACCGATTTTCTCTGAGTGGGAGTCTGATGGAGACACCTCCCCAGAAACCCATACCCACCGGGATCTTCCGTCAGACCCCTTACCGCCCGTGTTCCAGCAGCGCTCGACACCCAAGACACCTCCTTCCTGGTGTTCATTCGGGACATGGCATGGGCCCTTAATCTGGTCACCCAGGCTGAGGAGGACCCTCGTGCTGAAGAACTCAACATTCTTCAGGACGAGTCCCCGCCCAGGGAATCCCTCACTGTGCCTGTACCTCCTATTCTATCTCGGCTGCTGCTCCACATGTGCGAGGCCCCGGCCTCGGTTCCCATCGTAAGCAAGCGCCTTGACATGATGTACAAGGTACAATGTGGGCCAGGCTTCCGAAAGACCCATCTCCCACACACCTCGATGGTGGTGGAATCGGTCATGAGGAAGCAAAAGAGCCTGAAATCACATTTGTCGGTGCTATCCGGCCGAAAGTTGAGAGCCCTTGATGCCCTGGGCTGCAAGGCCTACCAAGGCTCCATGCTCTCTTGTTGCAACCAGGCATATCAACTGTACATCGGTATGTTGCTGCGCGATTTGGCTAAGGAATTCGGGGGGGTTCTCCGCGGGCCCCGAGGGAGAGCCCCTCAGTAGGTTCCGCACCCTGCTAAAGTCCGTCACGGACTGCTCTACGTACCTCTCCCGAGCCTCCTATGATGGCTTTGAGACAGCTCGGGTGGCTGCCTCGGAAGAAGCAGCCAACCAAGAAGCCCTTCTTCCCTAGAAAAGGTCTCCAGTATCTGGGCTGTCCGCCATATCCAGCTACCCCCATGTTGACTAGGAAAATCTGGCCAGGGGCATCATAAGCCAAAAGGACCGAAGGCCCAGATGCCGGCTCCCCCACAACCCACTCGGGAGTTTTGACGCCATCAGAATAGCACCTCGCCCTCTGGCAACGCAGCAGCCAGTGGGGGGGACTCCTGTCCTGCTTTGTCCCAACATGGGCTTCCATCACCTCAGACACTTGGGTCCTTCACGTCGACAGGCTTCCACCTCTTTTCTCCCCAGTGGAGCCTCCTCAACTCCCTGCACACCAGTTTCTGCTGCAGTGGGAATTACACTCTCTCCTTGCCCAACAGGCAGTCGAGAAGGTCCCTCCCCACCTTTGAGGTCAGGGCTTATATTCCCGGTACTTCCTCGTCCCGAAAAGGATGGGGGGTCTGCGGCCCATCCTCGACCTCCGCAGGCTAAACAAGTTTCTGGTGCGGGAGAAATTCAAGATGTTATCTCCTGGTGTTCTGCTGCCCTTCCTCCGGCAGGGCGACTAGCTATGTTCCTTGGATCTGAAGGACGCTTACGCCCACATCTTAATCCACCCCCAAAACAGGCAGTATCTGTGTTTCAGCATGCAGGGAGAGCACTTGTAATAGAGGATGCTCCCCTTCATCCTCGCATCTGCCCCACGAGTCTTCACAAAGTGCCTCTTCATGGTCGCCACTTACCTTTCGTGTCAGGGCGTGCCGGTCTTTCCCTACCTCAATGACTGGCTCGTTACGGGCTCCTCGGTCGAGGAGGCTCGGCGAGCAATGTTGTGTGCTGTCCTCCTCTTGGAGAGCTTGGGGTTCTTGGTCAACTACCCAAAGTCTCACCTCGAGCCAGTGCAGGCTCTTGAGTTTATCGGGGCGCGTCTCGATACTCAGCAGGCGACCACCGCCTTACCAAAGGATCGCTCCACGCACCTCTGAGCTCTGGCGGCTCACGTCCAAAGAGCTCCCCAGGTCACCGCTTGCACCATGCTACATCTCTTGGGCCACATGGCCTCGATCGTGCATGTGGTTCCCCACGCCCGTCTGCACATGCAGACGGCTTAGTGGCGTCTTAGTGCCCAATGGAGCCAGTCCCTCAGACACCTCAGGGACCCTGTCAGGGTTCTTCCCGACCTCCGCTTGTCCCTGAGCTGGTGGCAAAATCCCTGCAGCCTCCTGCGGGGATTGCCCTTTCAGGCCCCGCAGCACGATGCGATGCTGACAACAGATGCTTCCCTGTTAGGGTGGGGAGCCCACTGTGGGCCACTCTGCACGCAGGGGCAGTGGTCACCCGAGGAGTCTCGGCAGCAAATAAACCTACTCTAACTCCGTGTAATTCGGTGGGCCCTGAGGGCCTTCGAGGAACACCTCAGCGGGAGGTCGGTTCTCGTGCAGACTGACAACTGTGTGGCGATTGTTCTACATCAACAAGGAGGGAGGCATGGGATCGCGCTCCCTCTGCCGGGAAGCAGTCCTCATCTGCTCTTTTGCTGTCCAGAGGATGTCCCGCAAGGTGACGTACCTCCCGGGTCAGGAGAATGGCCTGACGGACAGACTCAGCAGAATCCTTCGCTCCCACGAATGGCGGCTGGATCCCAGAGTAGCAGACTGACTGTTTCTCCACTGGGGGACGCTGGCAATAGACCTCTTCGCCAATCCCCAGAATGCGCAGCTCCCCCACTTTTGCAGGCTGGTGCCGCACCTGAGCAGGGAGGGCCCCAATGCATTTCTCCTGGACTGGTCATCAAGCCTTCTCTATGCATTCCCTCCTTTTCCCCTCATTGTGAGGACTCTTCTCAAAGCTCAGCAGGACGGGACATCATTGATTCTCATGGCCCCCTCGGAAGCCTTAGTTTCCGCTCCTGCTCCAGCTGTCGATGGAGCCTCCGGTTCCCCTGGGCTCTGCCCAGGGTCTGCTGATGCAGGAGGAGGGTCGGGTGCTGCACACGAACCTAACCTCCCTATCCCTCATGGCATAGCGGCTGAACGGGTCTCCCTAGCCTCTCTGGCCCTTCCAGAGGCAGTCGAGGGACGTTCTCCTCGCCTCAAGGAAGTACTCCACTAGGCGAGCCTGTGCCTTTAAGTGGAGACGCTTCTCCATCTGGTGCCCAGAGCGCCAGATCGACCCCTTCTCGTGCCCCGTTCGATGGATTCTCCAGTACCTCCTCGATCTCTTGAGAGAAGGGCTGAAGTCGAACTCTTTTGGGGTTCATTTGAGCGCCACCTCGGCAAATCACCTCCCCATCGAGGGAAAACCCTCTCAGGGCAGCCGTTAGTCTCCCGCTTCATGCGGGGTCTTCTGCTTTCCAAGCCGAACATCTGTCCTCTTGGCAGAATGGGACCTGATTGTGGTACTCACACAGCTCACCCGTCCACCCTTCGAGCCAATGGTGACATGTTCGCTCCGGCACCTGTCCTGGAAGGTAGCCTTCCTGGTGGCGCTGACCTCGGCCCGCCGAGTCAGTGAGCTCCAGGCTCTCATGGCTGGCGCCCCTTACACCAGGTTTTATCGGAACAGGCTTGTCCTCCATACCCACCCTAAATTCCTGCTTAAAGTCGTTTTGAATTTCCATCTCAACCAAGAGATAGTCCTGCCAACCTTCTTCCCGAGACCCCACACTGACCAGGCGTCGACGGCTCTCCACACCCTCGACTGCAAACAGGCCCTTGCCTTTTATTTGCAGCGTACCCAGACTCATCGCAAGTCTGACTGGCTTTTCATGATCTATGATCCCAATAGATCGGGGCAGGCAGTCAGCAAGCGTACCCTCTCGGTTTGGGTGGCAGACTGCATCGCTTTCTTATGCAAAGGTGGGCACCCCGCTAGATCGTCGAGTCACCACACACGGGGTCCGGGCCAAAGTGACCTCTGTGGCCTCGCTGTGCTCTGTGCCCCTGATGGACATCTGCCAGGTGGCGACCTGATCTTCCACGAATACCTTCGCTGCCCACTACTGCCTGGAGAGGGAGTCCTGCCGGGACTGCGCCTTTGGCCAGGCTGCACCTCCTGCCCTCCGACCCTCCTTCATGGCTACCGAGGGCTTCACCCCGAGGACTCGGGCTCCTTTGGGCTTCGGCTTCTGCTCATTGCCTCGTGGAGGCGTTTTTTGGTTACAGGTTCAGTAGCCTGTAGCTAGAGAGTCGCATAAGTGAGGATTGACTTCCTGCTTGTTCCTGGAGAAAGCGTAGTTACTCACCTGTAACAGGTGTTCTCCAGGGACAGCAGGAATCAGTCCTCACTACCCTTCCATCTCCCCTGATGAGTTGCTGAATTTTTGTCCTCCTCTTGTCATCTGCTTGGCAGGGCTCGAGCTAAGGGACCTGACTGAGCAAGATGACATCCTTGGGCGAGAAGAGGACGACGCGTGTGGCAGCAATCCCAAAGGCTTTCTTTGAAAGCTGGGGAATTGCTCTGCGCGGGCTCCGTTGGTGCCGATGTCACCCATAAGTGAGGACTGATTCCTACTGTCCCTGGAGAACACCTGTTACAGGTGAGTAACTATGCTTTTCAGACTAACAGAAGAACCGGACGGGGTTATTACTCTGCCTCTTCCTCAGCCTCCAAGAAGTTACAATGAAGTGAGAGGGGACACAGGTAGGGGTGGTACCGGTGTGCGTCCACCTCCAAAGGTTTTATCCCACCTGGGTCCAGCTAACATCTGATCAGTGGGTTCTGGAGGTCATTCGAGAAGGCTATGCTTTGGAGTTTGCTCAACCTTTCTTGGATTTGTTTTTTGGTGTCGCCTTGCAAGGCACCAGAAAAAATTGCAGACCTTGTGGCGCCTTTGGCACCTGGAAGCAGTGGTGGTGGTTGCCCTTACCATTAGGTTGCGCACAGTACTCCATTTATTTCATGGTGCCCAAGAGAAAGGGCACCTTCCTGGACCTCAAGCATGTAAACCACGTTTTGAGAGTTCCTCATTTTCATGTGGAAACACTTTGGTCCATGGTGGTAGTGGTACAGTTCCTCACAGCCCTCTATTTCATGGAAGCCTATATCCATATTCCCATGCAACCGGAGCATCAATGATTACTGCGATTTGCATTGTCAGTGGGGCACTTCAAGTTTCAGATGCTGCCATTCGGCCTGGCTACAGATCCTCGCACCTTCACCAAGGTTATGGTGGTGGTCATGGCAGCACTCCTTCAAGAGGGTATTCTTTATACCCCTGTCTGGATGATTGGTTGATAAGAGCAAAGTCGCTGGAAGAGAGCAAGGCGGTGACCACCCGAATGATAGAGTGCCTTCAGAGACTCGACTGGGTAGTCAACTTCACCAAGAACGTGTTGCAGCCCTCCCACTATTTCTTTTATCTGGTAGTCCATCGGTAGGGTGTCCTTGCCCAGCGACTGAGTTCAAAAGCCACGGACTTGGGTTTGTTTTCTGCAAATATCCGCACCGACGGGGTGGCATTACTTTCAGCTACTGGGGTCGATGGCGGCGTCGATCGATCTGGTTCCCTGGATGTGTGCCCATATGTGACCCTTGCAGAGAGCTCTCCTCCACAGATGGTCGCCACAGGTGCACCCGTTATCAAGGAGGCTGATTTGTCGTTTGGAAGTCCAAGTGGCACTCCGTGGTGACTCAACTTGTGAAACCTGCTGGTGGGCATGTCATTGGAGCCCCCTGAATGGGTTCCAAGGACAACAGATGCTAGCATCACTGGGGGGAAAACGCACTGTGAGCATCAAGTAGCGCAGGGCCTATGGAGCCAGGAGGAGTCCGGGTCGATCAGTCAGCTGGAGATGAGAGTGGTGTTTCTGGCTCTACAGTTCTTTCACTGCCTTCTGCATGGGAAAGCGGTCTGCATGTTCCCAGACAGTGCCACGACTGTGGCCTACACCAGTCATCAGGACAGCACAGGAAGCGTCGTCCTCGAGGATGAGATTGTGCTTCTCCTGGTCTGGGCAGAGATGAATCTCCAGGCCATTTCTGCTGCCCACATGGATGGGAAAGACAACATGGTGGCAGACTTCCTCAGTTGCAATCACCTGGATCTGGGGGAATGGTCTCTTGATAAAGAGATTTTTCTAGTCTCGTCTGATGGTGGGGCGAGCCCATCATGGACCTGATAGCAACCTACAGGAACACGAAGCCATCCAGGTTCTTCAGCAGGCGAAGGGAAAGGATTCTGAGGGCCTGGACGTGTTGGTACAGAAGTAGCCAACAGAAGGTCTTCTCTGTCTTTCTGCCATGGATGCTTATGCTTTCTACAGCACTTGACACAGGGTCCATCCCGAAACTTGCACGTCGTGCGAACATCATTTGAGCAACTGCAGGATTTGGACAATACACAGATAAGTGCCCTTTCTGGTTGGGCTTTATGGAGTTTTGAAAATTTGGGAAACCTTTCAGTTGAATAAAAGGGAATTTGCCGTCTGGAGGGGTTTGGATTTTCGATTCCGGCCCTCCCTCGGCAGGCTCCAACAAAAAGATTTAATACACATTGAGAACTTTACAATTTTGTTTGTTTCAATAGTTAGGGAAGCTTTGAGGGATTAGAAGTTAGGGGGGGGGGTATTTTTGCGTTTTATGGATGCTTATGGGGCACTTGTTGCAGAGGATCGAGGCTCATCCCAGGCTGGTCATCCTGATCATGCTGGACTGACCACAGAAACTGGTATGCGGATCTTCTCTGGTTGCAGGCGGACACCACATGGTGGCTGCCAGCGTGTCTGCACCTTCACTCTGAGTGATCCATACTCCTGCCTCAGGTTGATCAATTCTCCCTTACAGCATGGCTCTTGAGAGGCTCAGTTGAGGAAGAAAGGATATTCTGCTCCAGTGATAATGACCTTGTTAAAGATCCACAAATGTTCTCCATCCTATTGTTTGTGTGGGTCTGGAGAGTTTTCGAAGAGTGATGCACAGACAGGGAGTTGCTGCCATTGTCTGCCTTCCTACTGGATGTTCTGGCCTTTCTACAGCAGATCTAGAGAAGGGTCTGGCGTGCAATTCATTGAGTTCAGATGGCGCTGACATGTTATCGGGGGCATGTCCAGGGAGGTTCTCTGACTACCCATCTGGACGTGGTACATTTTCTCCATGCGGTAAAGCATGTCTGACTGCCAGTGAGGACACTAGTTCCCCCTTAGTATCTTAATTTGGTCCTGTTGACTTTGACAGACATTTATTGAGCTTGTGGGGAGTTCCACCTTGAAGGATTTGATGTTGAAAATAGTCTTTTTGGTGGCCATTTACTCAGTGTGTAGGATCTCCAAGCTTCAAGCATTGTCCTGCTGGAGCCCTTCCTTTCGATCTTGAAGGAGAAGGTGGTATTGTCAGGAGGCCATTACTTCAGCTTATCTTCTGTGGTGTAAGGAGCTGCCGAGGGAGTTCCATGCTCATTCAAGCAGGGCGCAGGGGACATCTTGGGCGGAGGCAGGGCTGGTGCCTCCATTGGACATATGTAGAGCGACAACATGGTCTTCCCTGCATACTTTTGTGAGTCATTACTGCCTTGATGTGCAAGCTGTGGGTGACACGCATTTTGGTTTAACGGTGTTTCAAGCTGGGCTTGTGGGTCCCTTCCGAGGTTAGTACTGCTATGGTATATCCCACTTGTCTGGACTGGAGGGACAATAAAGAAGGTGAAATTAGGTCATATCTGATAATTTGCTTTCCTTGAGTCCCTCTGGTCCAGGACCCTTCCTTGGTTTTCTGCTTTTATTCTTACAGTGACGATCCCAGGTAACGAAGATTACAACACATTTGTTTTATATGGTCTGGGCTCCGTTTTTCTTGGTTCGTTATGGAGTTTATTTGGGCTCCAGTTGATTGTTACATGCTGCTGTAGTTCAGACAAACAAAGTTAAAGTTAAAAAAGATTAAAAAAGAAAACAGACAAAATGGTAAAGATACTGTATAAGTCCGGTGAGGCAAGCACTTGTGCTCGGGTGGAGCTGTAAATCGTTGAGGTGTACAGTTAAGTTCTTAATTGTTGCTCTTTGAGTCTGCTTTGTCAGTGGGATACTGATCTTGATGGGTGGTGACAGCTGCCTATCTAGAGTGACATCAAGATTTGGCATGCTCAGTCTTCAGCTGCTGGTGAGACAAGATAAACCAGTTGACTGAACTGGAGGGACTCAAGGAAAGCAAATTATCAGATAAGACCTAATTTCACCGTACTGTGGGGTGTTAAGATAAATAATGCAAGTACTGCTGATTAATGATGTACATTTGTTAAGCATCTTGGCACCAGTGTGCAGTAGCATCACTGGTGGTGACCTTTCCATTTCACCACAATAGTAGCAAATACCCCTAAAGGTTGTTAGATCACATCACCCTATGTGATTTTCGGTCCTTGTAGCCACCATTTCTGAAAATGAAGCAATTCTGCAGCATCTCACTGTTTTTTAATTTGTCATACTACTATGTTTATATTTTAATACTTTTGAAATTGTTTTCACACATGCCTTCTTAACCCAGGTTACTGAAACAGAGATTATAAACAGGCTTGACTCGAGTATGGACAGGTTTGCATCACTGAAAGCAGTGACGTGTTTGGGAACACAAGAAATGTTTGACTCTCCCGGTAAGAAAATTATACTGTCTAGAAGTAGAAATGTGAGGAAGGTTTACCAGAACACTTTATTACCTTTTTTCAGCTAGCAAACTGGAATCCCAGACTGTTATTCCACCTTAATTATGCATGTGATTGTCCAGAAATTTGATCAGCCTTTCAGCTCATGGATTGCTATTTTAATTTAGTTCCAGTCAAAATGTTTCTTGTTCCTTGTAAACCCGTTCATTGTAAACTGCCTAGAGCAGTATTAACACATGTTCCCTGTAAACCGCCTTAATTAAATGGATAAAGCAGTATATAAAATAAGTAAATAAAATAAAATAAAATAAACTACTAACTGAACACACGCCCACCTTACTACCAGCATTACTCAAGTAGCAAACTCCACCAATCCGTAACACAACAATCTCAACATATAAAACCAATGTACATAATTGCTACTCAATACATCCTAGTCTGCACATGATGTAAACATTGAGATAATGCTAGCAAGGCGGCATTCATATCCTTTCAAATTGTTTCCTGTATATAGTTCCTGTTTATAGTTCCACTGTACATTTCTTGTCAAACGTTTCTTGTACATAGTTCCAATCTAAATGTATCTCCAGGAACAAGCAGGAATGAGTCTTCACATATGGGTACGTCGGTAACCGACGGAGTCCGCGCGGGAACGCTTCCCAGCGTCCAATCAGAACGCTTTTGGAAGCATCCCAACACGCCTGCGTGCTGCCTTCCCGCCTTTCCCAACTACCTCTCCTCAGTTTTCGTTTTTCTGCGGAGCCGGCAGGACATACTCCTGTCACCGCAGAAAATTCTTCTTTTATTTTTTAGTTTTCTTGTGGTCGCGACTGCCTTCCCCAACGCCACCGGTACCGCCGGTGTTTCTTTTTTCTTTTCTTGTAAAATTTTTCCTTTTTAAGGAATATTTTTCCTTCTTAGTGTCTCACAGTTTTTCAGGCCTGCTAGGCCTCTCCACTTTCCTTCATGGAACCGCCAGCCACTATCCCAAAGAAATGTACAAACTGTGGCGGTACAAACTTAATTTTAGACACTCACAATTGGTGTCTAACCTGTTTGGGTCCTGACCATTTTCCTCCGGAGTGTCCCTCCTACCATAGTATTGTGGAAGAAGTTTTCAACATCGAGTTTCCCTCGACACACGATCCCTATCCAACTTCAGGGCACCGACCATATCTTCTTCTACACAGGATCAGGTAACCCAAAAACAGTCTGTTAAGACTAGCCAGTCCTCGAGGGGCAGATCTCATGCACAGCATAGAGATGCCTCCGGCCTTGCCCTCGAGAATCCACTGGCTTCAAAACCCCGGTGGGAGTCTTCGGCCTCCAAAGCCAGTGTGGGGTTTCAGGTTGTTCCTGAGGTTCACCCCTCACAGAACATATCTGAGCCATGCCCGGTGGTGGCATCCGCTTCGAGCGGTACCGATACCCCGGCATCGGCAGTGGTGTTGGATGAAACATTCCTCACCAAGGATCGTCGTCTGGCGTCCTCGGTACCTACGGGGCCGTTGGATATGCTGCAGACCGACCTTCCAGTATCGGTACCGTTACTGCTACTAGTACCGACATCGGTACCCTCCAGATGTGCATCGATAGACTCGCTTCCTTCGATGCCGAGTCTGGAATCGATCTCCACTCTGGAGGACTGGGTACTGACTCGCCTTGGTACCGACACCAGACGGTACCGAAGGCTTGGTTCCGATAATTCAGATCTGGAACTCTCGGTTTCTTCGATACCGTTAGTTGCCACCGGCTGGCCTTCATCCACCAGTATCGGATACGGTACCGAAGTCGGTATCGCTATCCACATTACCATTGCTGTCGGTGCCTTCCATGCTTCTCTCGTCACCGAGTTTGGAATCGATCCCTAGCATGGATGATGTGCAACCGACTGGCGCTGGTCCCGACCTCCTGTACTACCGGTGACCATCCTCTAAGGATCCCATACTGCACCATACAGGATCTTCTATTCCTATAAAGTTGGATAGATCCTTCGGTACCAACGCTAGTTCTTCAACAGATCTAGCCTATCCAAAAGAATTTCCCTCTGGGAATTCTTCTTTTCAAACTTTTCTCCAAGATATGGCAAAATCACTTGCCATTTCTATTCCTGGATAGGATCCTACACAGGGGAATACAGGATCCCTGTATATTCCTGGGAGAGCAAAGGAGAACATCATGCTTCCTTTGCATCATTCCTTGCAGGATCTCCTTCTACAAATGTGGGAAGCTCCTTTAAGGGTACCCCCACCTTCTAGAGCAACTGATCTTCTATATCAGGTGCCCCCCTCTCCAGGGTTTCAAAAGACTCAACTTCCTCATCATTCCATTGTTGTAGAATCAGCAATGAGGCGGGTGAAGAGTACTAAAAAGCACTCTTCTTATCCGCCAGGTCGTGAGTCTAAGACTTTAGATGCCTTTGGACGCCAAACCTTCCAGGCATCCATGCTTTCAGCAAGAATTCTCTCATATATCTTCTATATGGGTTTATCTCTTGAGGAGGTCACAAAGAAATTACTTTTTTTGACTCCTTTTCTTCAAGAGCCCAAAAGTGCAGACTATTCCTTACTGGTTAGTCATGCTCAAAATATCTCTAGGTTCCTTACTCGTGCTTCCCTAGACTCCTTTGAGTCTGTTAGCAGGACTTCTGCTATAGCTATAGGGGCACGACGTAAAGCCTGGCTCCAGGCTTCAGACTTTGACAAATGGGCACAAGAAAGACTGGGAAATACTCCTTGCACTGGAGAAAATCTCTTTAACAAGGAGTCTTTACTCCAGGTTGCTAAGTTAACCACTGACTTTCCTGTTTCCAGAGGCTGTTCTATGCCTTCCTCTTTCCCAGTTGATAGGAAATGTCCTACCAAACTTTCTTCCCCTAGGGGGAGAAAGTTTTATCCATCTTCTGCCCATCATACAGATGTTCCCAAACAGGGGAAACATCGCCCTGGTCTGAGGAATCCACAACCTCAACAGGGTCAACAAACTCAGCAGTCGCAGGGTTTCCAATAGATCATCATTGACCCTCTTGGTTGGTGGTTACAGTGGCAGTCTGCTTCTTTTCACTTGAAGTATCTGCACTAATTTTATCTTAATCTTCCTAGATATCTCTTCATGAGACATCTTTTCTTTAACCGTAAGAGTCTTATGATGATCATGCCCATACTTAACAGGTTTTTCTCTTCCTCTTTGGGGAAAAGAGAACTGACAACTATCAATAAGACAGTTGTTTTCCCTGTACTGGCATGTATCATCTTACATTTCATAGACTTCCTACATAGTCAGTCTCCTTCAACTCTGTCTTACCTCCCTCTTACTACAACATTTGGTTTGTAAGAGGGACTCTTTTCTACTGGTAAGCCCCTATGGTCCTCTACCTGTTCCACAGGGGGATTCTCTCTTCCAGAGTTCTCTCCCCCTTTGTTACCTTAGGGCAGTTCATCAGACAATAGGAGGTCCTACTATGTCTGTCGTTTCTTTTTCCCAGTTTAAAAAAAAAAAAAAGGGGGGGGGGGAGAAATTTCCTCCGCTGCCCTGGTAGTTGCTGCAGATACAGCAATTCCTAGTGGTTAAGCCACTGGTTCTGTTCACAACCAGGGGTTCCCCTCCACTAGCAATCCTTCTAGCCTTGGTGCTAAACCCCAACCAGCTTATCAGTCTTGTTTGGGAAACCCTTTTATCACAGTCTGGTTGGTTAACTTCTATTCTTCGCCCACTTGTCCTTGGCAGAATAGTTTATTACCTACTGGCTTTACCACAGCCAGTTTTTTCTTCTAACCAACCTGCAGCATGCTCTCTGCAACTCTACAGAGTAGCTTTGCACTATGGGCCCTTGCTAGAGAGCATTAGTATCTTGCCTCGCAGATACCCCCAGATGGTTAGGAGGGGTTTCCCCAGTCATGTTCCATGACTGGTAGGTATTCCCTACCCTTTCCATCTCATCTTAAATCTCTTTTGAGACATAAGGCTCAGGCCTTTCATCACGTGAAAACCTAAAGAATGGCCATTTCCCTGGTTTGGCCCATATCTCCTTGGCTCTTCTTGTCAGAGATAATTTTCTTTTAGTGGCAGCTAAAGGACGCCTGATACCCATCCTGCCCTCATAGGCGGGTCACTATGGTATCTTCCTCCAGTGGCGTCCTCTATCCATTCTCCATACTGCAGTTCTGGAGAGATCTGGACTTCCTGCCTGCAGACTGAAGTTACCCTCTGCATTTTTCACGTAGGCCATCCTGGTTATTCAAGAGCTCAAATTCTGAAAGGAATCTAGACTCCTTCTTGTCAGAGAGGCCACTCCTCTGACTCTGCAAGTCATAACCAGGGAAAGAGGATTCTCTATGCATCTATTCAAGCAGGTATCCATCTTCTTGCTATCAGATGAATCTTTCTCTCTCCCCATATCCCTAGGGGGGATCTGGTTCTATAGACATCTCTCCATCCACATACCTGGAGACATGTGTCTATATGCCTACACATTCATATATATATATATAGATAGCTATAGATACATATATATATATATATATATATATATATATATATATATATATATATATATATATATGTATCTGTGTGTCTTCTGCCCATACATATCTCTCTCTCTCTATATATATATGCATATATCCCCTATATGTCTATATATTTAGATGTGTATATATATATATATTTTTAGATCTAGTGAGATATATTTTTAGATAGATGTGTATCCACATGCTTATCTATCTATCTGTTTAGGTTCAGATATCCTTACATTCCTATATGATCCTGACAGATGGGCACTACCCCTATCAATGCTGTGCCAGCATACTTAGGGTTCTACACTTGTAACCACTTCCTGTGGTAATTAACAAATTTTTTCCTTACCATGACCTTTCAGGGTTAGGTACTCCTGAAGCTCTCCATGTACCTTTTTCTTTCCTAATTGACCCCATTTAGGAAAGACATTGCGGAGCTTCAGTTAATCTAAAGCTTAGCGCTCCTAAGTCTGTCCTTACTTTCTTATCAGATGCAAGGGTCTCCATACCCTTTCTCTCCTACATGGACTGATTCCATTGCCAGTCCAGTTGGGTCAGACTCTTTTTTTCTCTTGGTCCTAGGTTTGTACTGTTTTTGGACCAAAACAGCTTAAGCTTTCTGTAATATAGTACCTTCTGCGTCTTCCACTGAAGCTCTACCTCTTATACTACCTCTTAGTTCTTCCCCTGGGGCTATTTCTCACCCTAAAGGGTTCTGGCCTCCACTTGCTTTTCTACTTTTATTACCTCTACTTCTCAGTGAGGTACTCCTTGAGGTTCTTCGCTGGCTCTTCTAACAGATCCATATGAACCTCAGTAGACGTTTGCAATGCCAACAAGGGAGGCCCATATCACAATATTTTACTGCTAAATGCCCTTTATACAGGGTCTTCCCCTTAAGAAGCCCTGTTCTAACCCAGCTTTTTCCACAGCTCCTTTTCTGTATTCAACTCCTACCCTCCATCCCCAGGATGCCTGAGGTCCTGAGGTATAGCATGGCTCTTTCTAGACTCGCAACATGCTAGGACTCCCTCTGGGCATCTCAGCTTGGGAGTCCCCATATGTGAAGACTCATTCCTGCTTGTTCCTGGAGATAGCACAGTTACTTACCTGTAACAGGTGATCTCTGGGAACAGCAGGAATAAGTCTTCACAACCCACCCACCACCCCTAGGAGTTGCATTTCTCTATCTCTGTCTTTCCTTTCCTTGCTCTCTCTCTCTCTTTGTCTCAGCTTTAAAACTTAACTGAGGAGAGGCAGTTGGGAAAGGCGGGAAGGCAGCACGCAGGCGTGTTGGGATGCTTCCAAAAGCGTTCTGATTGGACACTGGGAAGCGTTCTCGCGCGGACTCCGTCGGTACCGACGTACCCATATGTGAAGACTTATTCCTGCTGTTCCCAGAGATCTACCTGTTACAGGTAAGTAACTGTGCTTTCCTGTTCCTTGTAAACCGTTCATTGTAAATTGCCTAAGACAGTATTAACACATGTTCCCTGTAAACCGCCTTGATTAAATGGATAAAGTGGTATATAAAATAAATAAATAAATAAATAAAAATTTCCTTAGTCTTGCTATGGAAGCATGTTTATAGTTTCTAGTAATCTCTGATAACACTGTATAAAAGATTCCTCTGCTTCTGTTGAGATGGATAAACATAAGACTTTCTCCTGTAGTTTTCTTGAGGTTAGCACTGGTGTGCAGTAGAAAGGTGTGTGTTGTGTTTTAGTATCTTTTGGTGACATTTTCCTTGTGCTTACTATAGAAGCAAAGGTCTTCCAGAGGAAACTCAATGAAACCACTACATTGCTGCAAGATCTTCAAGAAGCTCAGAACGAACGCTTGAGCACCAGACCTCCCCCCAATATGATTTGCCTTCTGGGTCCCTCTTTTAGAGAGATACATCTGGGTGTGTATTTTAAATGCCTCTCAAAAATTGTGTGCCCCATCTTTATCAGATTCTCTTTATTTTGCCTTATTTGAATGTAACTTTAAAATGGAAAGTTAGGGACTTTCAAAAATTGTTACAGAAACTTATGGCAAAACATTCAGATGTCCTGGCTAATTTTGTTACAGAAATTGGGATAGCATGCTAACTTTTAAAAATAGGTAAGTGTGTGTGTGTAAAATGAAACAACAAATAACATTCTTATTTCTTTGAGGCTCATTTTAGAATATTGGTACAAACGTATACTATGTCTCATATATTACTGTAACATTCTTTAGTTAGGTATTTCAGCAAAACGACAAAATTACAGTATATTCAGAACACTGCTGCTAGGTTAATTTTTAAATGTCATAAGTTTGAAAGGGTGTCTCATTGTTGTTTCAATTTGACTCCTGATAGCAGAGAGAATTTTAAATAGCTCTGCCTTGTTTTTAAAATTTTAAATGGTATTGCACCAGAACCATTAAATCGCTTGATCCCTTTTCATAAGATTAGGAGATCACTTCACTCAGATCTCTTTTTGATACAGCATCCTTCTCCTAGGGCTGTAAGGCATCAAAGATTATTTGATATAACTTTTATTTATAGAGCTGCAGCAGAATGGAATCAACTGCTGTTTCAAATAAGATCTTTGAAAAAATTGCCTTTTCACCATTCTCTTAAAACATATTACTTTGTAAGTACTTTATTTATATTAAAGTACTGCATTTGATTGTACATTTTTCATATTTTATGTAAGTCTTAATTCTTTATTTGCTCTGGACCATTGTGATTGAGCAGGCTATAGGAAAGTGGTTGCCAAAATAAAGGCAAAAGCCCCCAGTTTTCACAAAATTCAAAAGATCACAAAGAGGAACGCAGTAAAGAATACCGGATGAAGCTGAAAGAGAAAGCATGAAAGCAAAAGCACGCATGGAAAAAAACATGTCTAAAGATGTGAAACGAGGAGACCAGACTTTTTTCATGTGTAATTAGGGAGATGAGGAAGTCAAGAAGTAGCGTTACAAGACTCAAAAATATGAGAGCAGATGTGTGGAAAGTGACTTGGAAAAAGCGAAAATGCTAAACAAATACATCAGTTCTGTGTACACAAGAAAATCTTAGAGAAGGACCATGAATGATTGACAAAGGTACTAATGGGAATGGAGTAGATACCACACCATTCATGGAAGATGTTTATAAACAGCTTGCAAAACTGAAAGGGGACAAGACCATGGGTCTGGATGACGTATATCCCAGGATGCTGAGAGAGTCCAGAGAGGTTTTGGTGGAACCTTCAAAACATTTGTTTTATAGGTTTTTGGAGACAGGGAGGTTCTACTAGACTGGTGAAGGACTGATATGGTCTCTCTTCACAAAAGTGGTAACGGAGAAGAGGTGGTAAACTATAGGCCAGTAAGCGTGATCTCCATGGCGGAAAAAATAATGGAGGCGCTGCTGAAAAAAAGGATAGTGGACTTTCTTGAATCTAGTAGATTGCACGATCCAAGGCAATATGGTTTTTCCAAAAGGACAGACAAGTCAAATGAATCAAACTTCTTTGACTGAGTGACTAGAGAACTGTTCGCTGTTTTCTCCTCCTGCTGCCT
The DNA here is from genome assembly GCA_033557465.1 of Ichthyophis bannanicus. Classification (NCBI taxonomy): domain Eukaryota; kingdom Metazoa; phylum Chordata; class Amphibia; order Gymnophiona; family Ichthyophiidae; genus Ichthyophis; species Ichthyophis bannanicus. Next base: position 176,009,506 of record CM066034.1, on the reverse strand, counting down.
ATTTGTCTGCCTGTTAACTGAACGTGTGCTGTTTTTCCCTGCCCTGCTGTCTGCTCCCGTAGCCTACGCTCTCCAAACTGCTCAGGTATCCACCCCTTGTGTTCTCCCCGGTACCTCGGGCACAGTCTCCGCCCACCGGAAGTGACGCTGGGTTCTCCCGCCTATAAAATCCACTCCGGTGCCGCAGCTGGCTGCTGTTCGCTGTATTCTCCTCCTGCTGCCTATTTGTCTGCCTATTAACTGAACGTGTGCTGTTTTTCCCTGCCCTGCTGTCTGCTCCCGTAGCCTACACTCTCCAAACTGCTCAGGTATCCACCCCTTGTGTTCTCCCCAGTACCTCGGGCACAGTCTCCGCCCACCGGAAGTGACGCTGGGTTCTCCCGCCTATAAAATCCACTCCGGTGCCGCGGCTGGCTGCTGTTCGCTGTATTCTCCTCCTGCTGCCTATTTGTCTGCCTGTTAACTGAACGTGTGCTGTTTTTCCCTGCCCTGCTGTCTGCTTCCGTAGCCTACGCTCTCCAAACTGCTCAGGTATCCACCCCTTGTGTTCTCCCCGGTACCTCGGGCACAGTCTCCGCCCACCGGAAGTGACGCTGGGTTCTCCCGCCTATAAAATCCACTCCGGTGCCGCACCCCGCGCCGCGTGGGCGCGCCGAAGGAGCGCGCACAAGGAGCAGGACCTGCTCCTTGTGCGAGCTCCTTGGGGCGAGTTCCGGGGGAACGGAGCTGGGGCCAGGACCCCTCTCACTTCGTGTTCACATACGCTCTCTCCCCTGCCCCCACCTCCGAGCCCTCCTATCCCACTCTCCTCATATCTACCTTCACAGGCAGCTCTCTCTGCCGTTCTGCCCGTCGCAAATCTAGGTCTTCTACTGTTGCTCCCCCTCCTCCTCACTATGTCCACCATCCCGGTGCATTGGGGCTGGCGTCCTGCCTCACCCTCTGCTACCCTTCCCGGCCATCTTGCCCGGCAGCCCCTTAACCTAACCTACTGTGTCTCCTCCTCCCACTGTTCCCCCCTCTCCGCTACCCCTCCCAGCTCGCTCTTACATCTAGCCCTTTTAAACTGTCGCTCAATTCGAACAAAAACATCACTAATTCAAGATCTTATAGTACTACATAACCTGGACATCTTCTTTCTGACTGAAACCTGGCTGAAGGAGGGTGATGAGCCCTTTCTCAACCGGTGTCTCCCACCTGGATACTCTTATCTGTCCACCTCCCGTCGAGGGAGAAGTGGCGGCGGTGTCGCAGTCATCTATCGCTCCTCTGCTTCACTGTCTGAACTTCCCCCCTTAGCCTCTCCCATCTACCCTGAGTCCCTTCTTGTACGACTGGACTCCTCCTCTTGTCCATACTATTTCCTTCTAATTTATGCCCCTCCCTCTCTCCCCTCTCCCTCCTGGGACTCCTTATTAACTACCATTTCTGAAGTCTCCCTCTGCCATCCTCGTCTCCTCATCTTAGGTGATTTTAATATTCACGTCGACGACCCCTACTCAGCAAGAGACCTTTCCTTTCTCACTTTCTTGTCTGACCACTCCCTTCGTCAATTTGTCTCCTTCCCCACTCATACTGCTGGTCACACTCTCGATCTCCTCATCGCTCTGGTCTCTTTCCCTCTCCTACCCCTATCCCTCTCCTCCTCCTCTTTTCCCTGGACCGACCATATGTGTCTTTTCTTTGATCTCGCTGCTCTACCCACCCTCCCCTCCTCAAACTCCATTACTACCACCTCCTCCTCCACGCTCTCCCGCCGAATTACTGCTGATACCCTCTCTCAGCTTCCCTCCCCAACTGCATTACTTCCTATAGACTTTGACACTCTCCCCCTCGACACCCACGTCCACAAATTGCATTCATCACTCTCCACCACTCTGGATCTTGCCGCTCCCCTGCGTCCCTATCGCTCTCGCCGTCGCCTCCCACACTACCCTTGGTTCCACCATGGCCTAATTTTACACCGTAAGCACCTTCGCCGTGCAGAACGTTTTTGGCTGAAGCACCCATCTCCTGTTACTCTCGCTGACTTCCATACCTGCCATCGTCACTACCGCACTCTTCTCCACGATGCAAAACGTAACTATTATGCTGACCTCATTTCCTCCTCCTCAAATTCATCTCGTCAACTATACTCAGTTCTACGCTCTCTCACAGCCACACATTCTGCGTCTACCCCCTCTCCTGCCATAATCTCTGCCTCCCCGGATTCATCCTCTCTCGCTTCTTTCTTTGTATCCAAAGTTAATAATCTCCGCCAAACTTTTCCCCACTGTCCTCCACCTCTTTCCCCCCCCCTCTGAGTCCCCCCTTCCCCCCTCCCCTTCCTCGCCATCCCTACTTCCTGCATTGTCACACTCCTGGTCCTCTTTTGACCCCATTACACCTGCAGTTCTGAATAAGACCTTCTCTACTGTCCGCAAAACAACATGCCCTATCCCCTCTCAATGGCTCCTAGAACCTTCTCTAGCCCTATCCCCATTCATCCTTTCTCTTCTTAACACAAGCCTATCCACCGGTTCTTTTCCCACTACCTGGAAGCATGCAATAGTTCGCCCCATCCTGAAATCACACTCTTCTGATCCCTCTGTCCTCTCTAATTGGCGTCCCGTCTCTAATCTACCCTTTCTCTCAAAACTCCTCGAAAAACTGGTCTTCTCTCAACTCTCCTCCCATCTTGAACTTTCTCTCACTCTTCATCCCCGTCAATCAGGTTTCCGCCCTGGCCATAGTACTGAATCTGTTCTCCTCTCCCTCCTCAACGATCTTCACATTGCTCATGATCGCGGTCTCATCACCTTGGCTGTTTCTCTTGATCTATCTGCGGCTTTTGACCTAGTGGATCATCACACCCTTCTCTCCCGTCTTCAGGAAGCTGGTCTCTCAGGTATGGTTCTACGTTGGTTTCATTCCTTCCTATCCTGCCGCTCTTTCTCTGTCATCTCCGCATCTTCCTCCTCTGCCCCCACCCCTCTCTCCTGTGGTGTTCCCCAGGGGTCTGTTCTTGCCCCACTTCTCTTCAATATTTTCTTAGCCCCTCTTGCCCTTCTAGTCCAACAGTTCAGCATCTCTGCATACTATTATGCAGACGACATCATTCTCCTCCACCATACTGACCCGCTCTCTCCTGATATCACCCCTCTTAACCGCTGTCTCACTGCTGTGGTTTCCTGGTTCTCCTCTAATTTTCTTCATATCAATCCGGCAAAATCCTTTGCAATCTGGTTCACCTTTGGCAGCCCTTCCCCCACCTGTGCTCCTTCCCTATCCTCCCAGCCTATCCCCCTGGTCTCAACACTCCGCTACCTAGGCGTTATTCTCGACTCCAATCTTACCTTCAAAGACCATATCTCCGCGATTGTACAGCGCTCCTTTTTCTCTCTCCGTCAACTCAGGGCAGTCCGTCCCTTTCTCTCTGCTTCTGCCCTTACCACTCTCCTGCTCACCCTTGTGCTGTCTCGTCTCGATTATTGTAATGTCTCTTTTGCCGGCCTATCCCAGTCCCAATTGTCCCGTCTCCAACGTGTCCAGAATGCCGCTATCCGTCTGTTGACCCATGCATCACGTTTCGATCACGTCACTCCCCTTCTCTACCAGCATCACTGGTTACCTATCTCCTTCCGCACTCAGTATAAACTTCTAATCCTTACATTCAAAGTTATCCACACTGGCGCCCCCCTTTACCTGGCAAATCAGATCCAATTTCGTACCTCTCCCCGTCTCCTCCGTTCTATACACGTAAATCGCATGGTCCTCCCCTCCCCTGCACATGCTCGACTACAACAAACCCGCTCCTCTGCTTTCTATTTCCTGGCTCCAAGCCTTTGGAACTCGCTCCCCCCCCTCCCTCCGTGCAGAAGACTCATACCCCTCATTCAAATCCCAGCTCAAAACCCACCTTTTTCGTCTTGCGTTTGACCCTCCTCCCTAGCCTACCCTCCCACCTCCTTTTCCTCCATGTCTCTCATGAAACCCTGCTCCCCCTCCCTCCCCTCCTTGATAGTATGTATGAAACTGCTCCTCCCTGTCTTAAACTTCCACTCTGTTCTCTGCTTTCCTTCTCTTTCTCTCCTCATCTTTTTCTCACAACTAATGGCGTTCTTCTTCCTCTTCTTTTTCTACAGCCAAAGCGCTTGTTTTAACTAACTTGCCTGATTTTATCTATTGTAAACCGCTCAGATGCCTACGGTATTGAGCGGTATAACAAGTTTTAATAAACATAAACATAAACAAGGGTATGTGATTGATGTGATCTACTTAGACTTCAACAAAGAACAGTACTGATGAAAAGCGGTATAAAAGTTCAGCTAAATAAATAAAATAAATTAGATGCTTATGAATAAACAGAGCAGCCTGGGGATGAGTCTGAAGGTGGTGAAATGGATCAGAAATTTGTTGACAGATGGTCGAGGATGTGGAAGTGGAGTTCACTTGGAAGAAGGGAAAGTGAGTAGTGGAGTACCAGGAACTGGTTCTGTTCAGTGTCTGAGTGATATTGCTGAAGGATTCAAAGGAAATGGGTTTTTTTGCCTTTTTGCGGATGACGAAAATTTGCAACAGAGTGGACACCTTGGAGGAAGTAGACAACATGAGAAGATTGACAAGAATTAGATTTTGCATGATCTGAGGAGGAAACCACACACCTTCTTTCCTCCTCCAAACTCACTACCTGCTCCTCTGATCCTATTCCCACCCGCCTCGTAAGCCCCATCTCCTCCACTGTTGACCCTTCCATCTCTCATGTTCTCCACTGCAACTGTCCCTGCAGCCTTCAAACATAATTGTGGTTACATCTCTCCTCAAGAAACCCTCACTATATCCTACCTGTCCTTCTAATTATTGACTCATCTCATTCTTTCCTTTCGTTTCTAAGCTACTTGAACATGCGGTTTACCACTGTTGCATTGACTTTCTCTCCTCTCAAGCCCTCCTGGATCCTTTACAATCTGGCTTTCATTCTTTACAATCTACTGAAACAGATCTTGCCAAAGTCTCGAGCAACTTGTTCTGGCAAAATCCAAGGGCCTTTACTCCATCCTCATCCTTCTTGACCTTTCTGCTGCTTTTGACACTGTTGAGCACAGCCGCCTCCTCGATACCTTGTCCTCCCTTAGTCTTAAGGGCTCTGTGCTATCCTAGTTCTCTTCTTATTTCTCCCATCGCTCTTCCAGTGTTTGTTCTGGTGGATCCTCCTTTGCTGCTATCCCACTCTGTTGGTGTACCCCAAGGATTTGTCTTGGGTCCACTCCTTTTCCCTTGGTGCACTCTCCCACATCTGTCTCTCTACCCCTGAGATCTCTCTGGCAATCCAGGCTCGGATCTCTGCCTGCCTTTCTGACATTGCTGCCTGGATGTCTCACCACCACTTGAAATTGAACATGTTCAAAACTGAGCTTCTTATTTTTCCCCTTAAACCCTCCTCTTCCCTTCTTCCTTTCTCACTTTCTGTGGATAACTCTACTCCTCCCTGTTTCCTCAGCTCACAACCTTGGGGTCGTCTTTACTCCACTCTCTCCTTCTCTATACACATCCATCTGATAGCTAAAACCTTCCGTTTCTTTCTATAACACATCAGCAAAATCCACCCATTCCTTTCTGAACACACTACTAAGATACTTATCCGCTCTTTAGTCACCTCCTGTCTAGACTATTGTAACCTACTCCTTGCTGGTCTCCCTTTGAATCATCTCTCTCCCCTTCAATCTGTTCAACACTGTTGCATGGCTAATATTCTGCCAGCCTTGTAATGTCCATATTACCCCTCTTCTCAAGTCACTTCATTGGCTCCCTATCCGTTTCCGCATCCAGTTCAAACTTCTCCTGCTGACCTATAAGTGCATTCACTCTGCAGCTCTTCACTACCTTTCCTCTCTTCTCTCCCTACACCCCCTCTCGGGAACTCTGCTCCTCTGGCATATCAGTTCTATCTGTGCCCTTCTCTTCTATTGCTAACTCCAGACTTCACTCCTTTCACCTTGCTGCTTCTTATGCCTGGAACAAACTACCCGAGTCTGTATGTCAGGAGCCTTCTCTGGCCCTTTTCAAATCCAGGCTGAAAACTCATCTCTTTGCTGCCACTTTTGGATATTGACTCACCTGGTCTCCTTTTTGTTTCTTTATCATTCCCCCTAGATGGTGTCCTGTGTCTACAGCTACTGTGTTGTCTGTCTCGACTAGATTATAAGCTCTGATGAACAGGGACCGTCTTTTACATGTGTCTGTGCAGCGCTGCGTATGTCTTGTAGCGCTATACAAATGCTCAGTAGTAGTAGTAGTAGAAAAATGGTCTAATGCTTGGCAGATTTAGTTTGAAGATTTAATTCAGAGTGATGCCACAGAGCTTTCGAACTATATGCACCCTCCCTTTGGAACACACTTCCAAATCCTATAAGAAATATCTCCGACCTCCATTCCTTCCGCTAACACCTTGTTTATCAAACACTTCAACCCGGCTCTAAACCAGGAATGCTCTGAGACCCTGTGTAAATATACTCGCCAAAAATATGGATAACACAGAGCTAGCCGTTGTATATAGTTACAATGTTACTTGTACATAGTTGGCTGTTTATATGTAAATTTGAATCTTTCTGTTCAATGTAAAGTGCTTTGACCCAGTGAAAAGTGGTATATAAGCTCTGCTAAAGAAAGAGAGAAATCCAAAGGAGCTGTATGTGATAGGGAGTAAGAGGCTGGTGTGCAACGGACCAGAAGAGGGATCTCAGTGTGATAGTGTCTGAGGATCTCGAGGTGGCAAAACAGTGTGACAAGGTGGCAGCCAAAGCCAGAAGGATATTGGGCTGCATACAGAGATGAATTCCAGCAGAAAGGAGGAGGGATTTAATGCCCCTGAACAAGTCATTGTGGAGGCTTCACTTGGAGTATTGTGTTCAGTTTTGGAAACAGTTCTTTGCAGAGGATATAAAAAGACTTGAAATGGTTCAGAGGAAAATGACCAAAATGATTTGGAACCTGAGATGTATGAGAAGAGACTTGAAGACTTGAATATGTATACCCTAGAGGAGAGGAGAGAGAATTGTTTAAATACTCAAACTAACCTTTTTTCAAAACAGGGAAGCTGTAGAACCAGAGGATATGAAATGAAGCTGCAAGGAGGTAAATTCAAAAGCAACATCAGGAAATATTTTTTCATGGAAAAGATGATAAATGCCTGGAATGCCCTCCCAGTGGACAAAAAGGGACAGACACAGAGGATGTCTATATAGCAAGAAGATAGAATCAAAGCAAGCTTAACTAATTTTTACATTTAAACAAATGGAGAGGGATAACCTGCACATAGGAGAGGGTACAACCATAAACAAGGTCATAGAGGAGGTAACATGCACTCTCGCCCCCTTTTGGGCATACTAGATGGACCATGTTGATCTTTATTTGCTATCATTTGCTATGTTTGAAATTTTAGATGAGTATGCCTGACCTCCTCTCCATTGGCTTTGAGATTCATTAAGCAGTTGTGATGTCATCACTTAGAAATTTTGGAGCCATATTCGCAACATATTTTTCCCATGAGTGCAAAATGAGAGAAAATCTTATAGTAATGAGGCCCCCAAGCATGAAATTATTATTTTATGGAAAATATGAAGTGAATGTGTTTAGCTTTGTTTTAGCTGCAGTTTGTTTATTTCTAGCTGACAAAGTGACTAGCAATCTGAAGGAACTTGCACAGCAAGTGACTCCTGGCGATATTGTCAGCATCCATGGAATTCGGAAAGCAATGGGGATTTCCCTTCCCATCCCAGCTGCAGAGGACAGTGTAGTGGATCTAACCTGTGGTGAGTACCATTTGTGGATTATTTTTTTTTAGATTCTTGCTTAAGGAGGTAAGTAGCATAAGAGGGGGGGGGGCAAGCTGATAGTTCTTGCATCCATTCTTGTCTGGATGTTTGTTAGTTCCAGACAGGAGAGCAGTGTAACCCAGAAGAAAATCTTGCACCTCCTATCATCAAGCACCAGGCACTTTCATACATGTCACTCCTACTGCACTGTATAGCATAGGCTTGTTTTCTCTTAAATAGAGCTGCTCATATAGACCTAACAATCTAGACATGCAAACACACCAAGAAATTGCAGGAGCATTACTTATAACCAAACGGCTTCACATGTATTCATACTGTGTTCAGTAACCTCAGGTTAAGAAACCAAGTGGTATAGCATGCTGAGAGCTTTTCAGTATTTAAAATAATTTACATCATGTTAGAAGATTTATTTTTTTTAAAAATTGATCAATTTTCATTTTGACAGCTGAGGTCGCTTATTGTGTTGGCAATGGCGATATCCCTTTTCAGTGTTTTGCAGTCTGCAGGAGCTTCTGTGATACAGAAATAGTTTTGTGAGCAGCCTTTTCTGCCCTGTAAACCTTGAGCAGGGCTGGGACAGGCCAAGGCTGCAACATACACTTCCTTATCGTGCCTCCAATCCAGTCCCGCACCTCTAGGTAGTCAACCTCCACCAGCAGCTTGGAGACAGAGCACATCCTATTTATTTATTTAGACAGTTTTGTATACCACCTTATCTTTCAATCAAAATGGTCACAACATAATTGGATACATTTAACACAAGGGGATATGAGACACATACACTAATACTTACAGGGAACATGGGCAATGGAGGGTTAAGTGGCTTGCCCAAGACCACAAGGAGCACCTGTGGGACTAGAAACCCCAGTCCTTCCGGCCCAAGGTTGCTGTCCTCTAGTGGGATTTGAACCCCTGACCTTCTGGCCTGAGGTAACTTGCCCCAACCACTAGGCCACTCCTCCCTCATCCTCTTCTTGATGACATCAGTATAATTAGGTATCTGGCTCCACCTACCAGCCCAGTATGCTCAGTCTCTAAGCAGCTGGAGGTGGTGATACAAAGAGCTGGACTCACTGAAGGGACAACTAAGAACTTTTTTGTTGTTAATTTAGTTAGATATTTCCGTTTTTTGTTTTGTTTTTTTTTGTTGGGACCGGGGTTGCTCTGCACATTAACTTAGGCATCCACTGTCTGGTGGTGCCTTTATTTGGCCCGATTACTCATTAAATTAAGTTCCTCAGAGAGAAGAAAAAAAAAAGGGACGCTCTTCCCCAGGTAAGGAGGAGGGGTTTTTGTGTGTGTGAGCTCCATACTGCGAAACACTGGCAACGGTCCAGAACAAAGCAGCGGCTCCCGAACCCATGATCAGGTGAGGAGCTGTGGGGGACAGGCAAGGTCGCAGGCCTCAGTAGTCCTCCCGCCTTGATGCTGACTCTTGGGGACAAAGGCTGTGCGTGAGGCAGTTAAGGTTGCGGCTTCCACATCTGCTTTTCTGTCCAATCCGGTGAGTGGAAAGGGTCTAGTGACTGTGGGGAAGTTGCAGCCAGCAGTAGCAGCACTGTTTTTAACCCTCCCTTCTCCTCAGACGCAGTATGGGTTACTACGGGGCTCGGCAGCTTTTCTGAAGTGTGGGAACTGGTTGGGAGGCCGCGATTAGCAGAAGGAGGACAGCTCTCCCGGGCCAGTTAGTAGCTCCAAAGGTTGTTAGGTTGTCTGGGGTGTTCGAGGAGTGAGCGGCCTGGTAATATTGGGGGGGAAAAAAAAGTCTGGCTTAAAGTGAAGACGCCATAGATCTCAAGGAACATGGGGAGCTGAGAGTTCCTTTTTGCTTCCTCACAGCGAGTAGTCCTCACAGCTAGCAGGGCTCAGAAGAAGGAGGACTACCTAGGGGACTAGACCACCCGTGGGGACAATGCCAGCCCGAATGCAGTGTTTGGTGTGCAGGGCACGGATGAGTTCGGTGCCTGAAAAGGGCATTTGCTGCAGCTGTGAAAGGGAGCAGAGCCCACAAGAAGGCGACGCAGGCATTCTGGGATGAGTGGTCTCCTCAGGGACAACAGGGAGTACCTCGCAAACCCAGGAGGGGAGGAGCTTGACCGTGGGGGCGGTAGTGGGGTTCCTCCTTTCCCCCCCCCCACCCCCCCCCCACCCCCCCCCCCCCCCCCGTTAAAACCTTACAACTAGAAGCAGGATTCTTCAGGACCCTCTATACCCCAGGGGCTTGGTAACACCATAGTCCTGGGGGCGTTTCGCCAGAATTCATCCTCCTCTTACATAAGGCCTACTGTATGAAGCTCCAGAGAACAGATTGTCAATCGTTTATGCAGGAACAGCTCGCGAAAAGGCCGGTGGCCAGCAGGGAGCTGGAGGCAGATGAAAGACCAGCCAAGCAGCGGTACAGACTCGAGTGGAGCTTGGAAGGAGACTTGCCTCATGCAAAAGAGGCAGAGGAATTGGATAGGGAATCCAACTTAGACAAGGCCGCAGAGGAGCTGGAGGAAGGAGAGATTCTGCAAGAGGAGGAGTCCCAGATAGAGTTTTCCGCAGAGAGGAGTTGGCGGCACTCATTGTGGAATCCTTGAAGGCATTGAATATGCCTACAGGTCTCCCTCCATAGGAGTCATCATTGGAGGATCCACTTCTGCAGGCAGTTCAGAAGCCACAGAAGGTGTTTCTTGTGCATAGAGTGGTTAAACAAATGATCAGGGATAAATGGGACCTCCCGGAGGTCAGCCTCAGGTGTTCAGTCCATGACGCGTCTTTACCCACTGCCAGTGCAGGAGAAAGAGTTGCTCTGTTTGCTGAATTTGGATGCTGCCCTGTCAGTGGTTACTAAGAAGACTACGGTTCCATTTGAGGGCAGTACGGCGTTTAAGGATGCCCAGGATAGAAAGCTGGACACATTGAAACAAGCGTTCAACATAAATGCACTGTCTTTGCAGACTTTGATTTGTGGGCCTTTGGTGGCAAGAGTCTGCATGTGCTATGTGCAGGGGGTACTGTAACCCGGGGATGAGTCTCCGGATCCGGCATCAGCAACATCTAGATTGGAGTCGGGACCCACTTACCTGGCAGACACCTTCTATGATCTGATTAGAGGCCTCCCTAAGGGTATGGCCTCAGTGATGACAGCCAGCCACTACCTCTTGTTGCGAAATTGGGCGGTGGATGCCTCCTCCAAGTCCTGGCTTAGTAAGCTTCCGTTCAAGGGGACGCTTCTCTTCAGAGAGGAGCTGGATAAGTTGGTGAAGGAATTAGGCGAAACAAAAGGCAGACGCCTCCCCGAGGACAAGCGGAAGCAGATCCGTGTTGCGGCACCTCTTTGGGGTCAGTCGAGGGACTTCAGGCGGTTCTGTTCGGTGAGGTTTACCCCCTACCGGAGGGGTCATTTTGCCTCTTGAAGTCAAGGATTTCGGGGGTTTTGAGGAACTGGTCAGGGCTATTTCGCCTCCTCGCTGTCCTGTGGGCCTAAGAAGACACAATGAAGCGAGGGGACCCAAGCAAGTTCAACCCGTAAGGGGACGGCTGTGGGAATTTTACCTGGCCTTTGTCTTGATCACATCCAACCAATGGGTGCTGGAGGTCATCAGGGAAGGCTATGCATTGGAGTTCGCCAGTCCCCTGGCCCTCTCCTTCATGCAGTCTCCCTACAAAGTACGCGCCAAGGACGGGGCAGAACGGAACACCCGTAGAGCGGGTTCCAGAGGCCCATTGTGACTCTGGTCGATACTCTTTATTTCGTAGTCCCCAAAAAGGAGGGCTCCTTTTGACCCATTGTAGATCTCAAGAAGGTGAATAGGTGTCTGTGGGTGCCCCAGTTTCACATGGAAACGTTGCGATCTGTCATAGTGGCGGTGCAAGAAGGGGAGTTCCTGACATCCCTCGATCTCATGGAGGCGTGTTTGCATATTCCCATCCATCCAGAACATCATCAGTTCCTACGGTTTGCGGTGCCTATGGGGCATTTTCAGTTTTGGGCATTACCCTTTGGCCTGGCAACGGCTCCACATACCTTCAACCAAGGTGATGGTGGTAGTGGCAGCGGTGCTTCGCCAGGAAGGGATCGTGGTACACCCTTACCTCGACGACTGGCTCATCTGGGCAAAATCAGAGCATGAAAATGAGCAGACCACAGCAAGAGTACTGGAGTTCCTACAGAGTCTAGGATGGGTGATCAACATGTCCAAGAGTCACAAAACCTTCCCAGTTCCTCTAGTACCTGGGGGCTCACTTCGACACCCAGAGCGGAAGGGTGTTTCTGCCGGACCAGAGCGCAAGGACTTCGACAGCTAGTGCGCCAATTCCTACACATGAAGCAGCCGATGGCATGGCATTATCTACAACTGCTATGAACCATGGCGGTGACCATCGAGCTTGTCCCGTGGGCACACACCCACATGTGGCCGTTGCAGAGAGAGCTACTGTGCAGATGGTTGCATCAGTTACATCCCGTGTCGCAGCCACTGCCATGCCCAAAGGAGACAAAGAAAGCCATAAGGTGGTGGTTGTGACGTGAGAAATTGGCAGCAGGGATGCTGCTCGAATCGCCTCAGTGGATCCCCTTGATGACTGATGCCAGCCTCTCGGGGTGGGTGGCCCACTGTGAAGGACAGATTGCTTAGGGGAGCTGGACCACGGAGGAAGCGTTTTGGCCTATCAACAAGCTGGAAATGAGAGCAGTTTTCCTGGCACTGCAGAGGTTTTGGCACTGGCTGCAGGGGAAAGCAGTTTGGTTTTTCTTGGACTATGCTACCATGGTAGCCTAAATCAGTTGGCAAGGGGAGCGTGTGTCTGGAAGCAGAGGCAGAGAATCTGTTGACATGGGTGGAAGAGCATCTCCAGGCATTGTCAGCAGTGCATGTGGCAGGAATAGAAAATGTGACGGCAGATTATCTGAACCAGATCCACGTGGATCCGGGGAAGTAGACTCCTGTCAGGAAGTCTTCGGCCAGATAGTGCAAAGATGGGGCACTCTGATTATGGATCTTATGGCAATCTTTGCCAATGCCAAAGTGAGCTAGTTTTTCAACAGGAGAAGAGAGCGGATGTCGGAGGGCTTGGATGCCCTGGTGCAAAGGTGGCTCACAGAAGAGATTCTGTCTTTCTGCTGTGGGCACTCATAGGCTGGGTGGTGCAACAAATCGAGGCTCATCTAGGAAGGGTCATTCTCATTGCCCCGGATTGGCCACGATGCCCCTGGTAAGCAGACCTAGTCAGACTAATGGCAGATCGGCCATGGCTGGTACAAATGCCTCAGGTAAAGCTATTCTCGCTTACAGCATGGCTCTTGAACAGGCTAGATTAAGGAGACGTGGCTATTCAGGATCGGTAATCCCCAGGTTGTTGAAGGCTCGTAAGCAGTCCACTTCTCTCTCTTATATCAGGGTGTGGCACACTTTTGAGGCCTGGTGTAGAGAGAGGCGATGTAGACCATTTTTGGCTACCATACCAGAGGTGCTAGCCTTCCTACAGACGGGGATTGAAAAGGGATTGGTCGCTAGCTCATTGAGGGTACAGGTAGCAGCCAATTACGTGTTATCGCGGTAGGATCCAGGGAGTGTCATTGAGAGCGCACCCGGATGTATTCAGGTTCCTGAAGGCAGTGAAGCAGTTCTGTCCACCGTTACGGTTGGTGGTTCCCCCTTGGGATTTCAATCTGGTGTTGTCTGCCCTAGTGAAGGAGCCATTTGAGCCTCTCCGCTCTTGCACTTTGAAAGACTTGACTCTTAAGACTTTTTTTCTGATGGCAATTTGCTCAGCTCAGAGGATTTCGGAATTGCAAACTTTGTCGTGCAACAAGCCTTTCCTCTTTTTTTCAAAGGAAAAGGTGGTTCTTCGTCCAGTGCCTTCCTTTTTGCCCAAGGTAGTGTCGGTTTTTCATTTGAATCAGCTGGTTTCCTTGCCGGCGCTATCGAGTGTGCCAGTGGAAAGCACAGATCCACAGTTGTGCTGGTTGGATGTACGGTGGCTATTGTGCCAGTATTTAAGAAAGGACAGCTCCTTTTCAGAGGTTGGATTGTTTGTTCTCTTTGGGGGACTGCGCAAAGGAGAGACGATGGCTAAGGCTTCTATAGCTAGGTGGGTTAAGGAAGCTATCGTGTCCGCATACGTGTTGACAGGACAGTTTGTGCCAGCGAGACTGCAAGCTCATTCGACCAGGGCACTGGCGGCTTCATGGGTGGAGTTCAGTATTGTGCCGCCAGCAGAGATTTGTAGGACGGCCACTTGGTCCTCCCTTTATAGCAACAGGATAAAATCTAAATAAACATAACTATCTCCTATATCTCAACAAATAGGGGTGACCTACATGGAACAGTAGGTACACCCCTAAACAAAGGCATGGTGAGGGGCGACTTGCACGGAGTGGCAGTTGCACCTACTCTTGTCGCCTTGTTGGACTGACTAGATGGACCATGCTAGTCATTATCTGCCGTCAAATACCATGTTACTGTGTTTTGTTGTTAGGCTTTTATTTTATTTTTTTACATTACTTGATTCGCATGTCGTCTGTAGTGCCACAGGGGGACTTAGAATTCCAGGTTTAATTTTCCCTGGAAAGGAAAAGCTTAGAAAAGTTATAGGTGCAAGTTTATGGGCTCTTCTTTTTCCTTTGCCAGCTGTAGTAGCTAGAGAAGGAATTGTAGTGTTTCTTTGTTTCCTCCTTTTTTGTTTTCACATTTGTGTAATCTTAGCTCTGCTTTTCATTTGCAATTGTTTTAAAGCATTTATATTCCTTTCTATACCATGCTGTAGGCCAGTGGTTCCCAAATTGTGGGTCAGGACCTCAAATGGGGTCATATAATCACTGGATTTGGGTCATAGAAATAGGGCTACTCCCCACCTTCTAGCCCCCACTGTGACCTATGCCCAGTAATAGCGGTCAGTGTGCAGCCTGTGAGTCACTTTATGTTCACAGGCTCTACCCCTCATCCTGTGTGGGATTCCTGTTAAACTGGGCTCTGTGAGTATACAATGACACAGTGGGCCCTATGCTGAGTACTGCTGCTGCTGCCTTGCTTTGGATAAGTAGGGAAGGGGGAAGTGGATGAGAAGGGGAGGGAGGTCTGCCATTTTGTTTTCATAATGGCACAATCTAAAAAGTTGTCACTTCCACAGTGAAGAAACAACATGAGTTCAATAAGAAAAAAAAATCACCCTACTATATCACAGGCTTAACTAAATATCAGATGTCAAAAACATCTGGAGAAAAAGGCCTCAGCATACAAGGATTTGACTAGGGCATATAAACACACCTATGCCTACATCCACCACATCAACAGCCAGAAAAAACTCCTCTTATAAACAGATATCATTTTCAGATATTCATTTTTAGAACTAAACACCGTACTCTAGAGCATGCTACCACTGAACTTAACTGAAGCAGTCTCACAATCACGTCCAGGTATCCAGGTCTCCATCTGGCACCCCAATGCCACCCACTACATCGACTGAGTGTTTCGCTTAGAGCTTTTTGAAGGGGTCCTGAACAGAAACATAATGCTGTAGAGGAGAGCAAATGCAAAAAAATCGAAAACATACCTGTGCTAGAAAAATTTCTTTGACAGACTCCAACCATATATCAATTAACCCAAGCCTATAACAATTATGAACTTCATACAGCTAACTTCCCATTCTCCAGAAACAAGCAGGAAGTCAATCCTCACTTATGGGTGACGTTGGCACCGACGGAGCCCACATGGAGCAATTCCCCAGCTTTCGAAGAAAGCCTTTGGAATTGCTGCCACGCATGCGTGGTCCTCTTCCTGCCCAAGGGTGCCATCTTGCTCAGTCTCCCTTTTTCTGCAGAGCCCATCAGACGCACGTCCTCGTCCCTCGGAAAAAGTTTCGGTTTTTTGCCTTACAGGCTTCTCTATTTTCCAGTTGCCACCGGTACTCTACCTGTCCTTCCCCTGCTCTATTTTTTTAGAGCTATCGGGGATATTCTTTTCTTCTCATTTTTTTGTTACGGGCTTTGCACCCTTTTTTCTTCCCTAACCTCTGGCCGTGTGGGTCTTCGACCTCGCGGGGGCCATTTTTGCCCCCATGGCCACTGGATTCCAAAAATGCGATAGATGCTCTAGGAACATGTCGCTTACAGACACTCATGACTGTTGTCTGCGGTGCCTCGGAGCCGACCATGATCCAGAGCACTGTTCGCTCTGCAAGACAATGTCCTCTAAGGCCCCGCTCAGCCATAAGCAGAAGTCTGAAGACATTTTCTGAAAGGCCGCCTCGGAGTCCCTGGTGGCACTCCCTGTTGTCTCTCCCCCGGTGGGGTTCCCCCCTGTGGCCC
Organism: Ichthyophis bannanicus; assembly: GCA_033557465.1. Classification (NCBI taxonomy): domain Eukaryota; kingdom Metazoa; phylum Chordata; class Amphibia; order Gymnophiona; family Ichthyophiidae; genus Ichthyophis; species Ichthyophis bannanicus. The sequence continues at coordinate 175,993,399 of CM066034.1, read as the reverse complement.
CGTGTTCTCGGCAGCACTCCAACCAGGGATCCCCTGAGGTGGAGCAGCGCAAAAAGAAGGCGGCCTCGCCCTTTGGCCGGTGCTCACATGCATCCTCTTCAGTACTCTCTCCTGTCACGCTGGTCCCCATCCACCTAGGACTATCAGATTTGTGTACCCCTTTCTTCAGTGGTTCGCCGCAGTCTTCACTGATGGCTTTGTCCTCATCACTTGCTGAAGGGTGTTCCCTTGGAAATTCCACGTAGAGTGATGGTCACCACGGCCAGGGACAGGAAGCGCAAGGATCTTGGTCCATTCAAGAAGCCTCTTGGACCATCAATTGTTTCGAAGCCCGGGCTGTTCGTTTGGCTCTACTCTTTTTTCAATCCCACCTCCAAGGTTGAGCAGTCAGAGTATTTTCCAGCAATTCCAACACTGACTTATCTCAACAGACAAGGTGGGACCAAATGTCCTGGAGTGGCCTTGGAAATGAGTCTTCTATTTCCCTGGGTGGAATCCAACCTCCTGGCTCTTTCTGCGCAGCACATTGTGGGAATGGAGAACATTCAAGAGGATTTCCTGAGTCGTCATATCCTGGATCCTGGTGAGTGGGAGCTAGTTCCATGGATGTTTGCAAACACTGTGCCTCAGTGGGGTCATCCAACTCTAGATCTAATAGTCACCTCTTTCAGTGCCAAGACATTAATCTTTTTCAGTCGTTGAAAGGAACTGAACTCTCACTACCTAGATGCTTTGGTTGAGACCTGGCCCTCAAACCAGCTTCTCTGCATCTTTCCTCCTTGGCTGCTAATTGGTTGTGTACTCCGGTCACACTCCAGACAGGTAGTGCTGGTGGCCCTGGATTGGCCTCTGCATCCATGGTATGTCAATCTCCTCTGCCTCCTGCAGGAGGCACCCCTAGCCCTCAGAGTCCAGAGAGGTCTCCTGTTTCAGGGGCCGGTTCTCATGGACAGCCCTGCTCCTTACTTGCTTACGGCTTGGCTATTGAGCAGTGTCGCTTGCCGCAAGTAGGGGCCACTCTACTATGGACTCGATGGTCTTCCACCTCACGTGCCTATGCTTGGATCTGGCGTCATTTTTTTTCTTCTTGATGTTCTAAGAGATCCCTCTCCCCTTGGCGAGTTGATATTCCAGACATTCTTTCCTTCCTTCAGGACGGATTTGATAAGGGTATCGCCCTTAATTATTTAAAGGTGCATATTGCGGCCTTGACATGCTTTCGGGGGCCTCTCCATGGGCAGTCTCTTGCTTCTTATGTAGATATTTCCCGTTTTCTGTGGGGTATTCACTTCCTGAGGTCCTCCATTCTTCCAGTCATCCTTTCTTGGGATCTGTCCTTAGTACTTCACGCGCTCACCTGTGCCCTGTTTGAGCCTTTCCATGGAGCATCTCTCAAAGATTTGACTCTCAAAACTGTTTTTCTTACAGTAGTCATTTCTGCACAGTGCCTTTTGGAACTCCAGGCACTTTCTTGCCAGGATCCTTTTCTGTCTTTTTCCCCAAAGGGGGTTGCCATTTTAATAGTGCCCCTTTTTTTTAAGGTCCTTTTCAGATTTTCATGCCAACCAATTGGTTGTGCTTCCTTTCTTTTTTAAGGAGCAGTCTTCAGGTGACAACAAAGTCCTTCACCTGTTGGATGTTGGTAAGGCGTTACATCATTACCTCAAACTCACTAATACGTTTTGTCTCTCCGATCACCTTTTTTGTCCTTGGCTTCTGGTCCATGGGAAGTAGCGGCTGCTTCCAAAGCGAGCATTGCGCGCTGGATCAAGCAGACCATTGAGTTGGCTTTTATTTTATTAAACAAACCTGTGCCCATAGATCTTCAGGCATATTCTACGCAGGCCCAGGCTACCTCCTGGGCAGAATGCTCATGGGTAGCTCTGCAAGATATTTGCAGGGCAGCCACCTGGTCCTCCCTCTCTACGTTTGCACATCACTATCGCTTGGATGTCCAAGCTCACAAAGCAGCTTGCTTCGGAGCCTCTGTCTTGGCTGCAGCTGTTTCTTCCCACCCTGAAGTGGTTTAGCTATGGTACTCCACACTAGTCTGGACTGGTCTAGAAGGTTGTATTTGGAAGGAGAAATTTTACTTACCAATTTCCTTTCCTGGAATCTTGCTAGACCAGTCCAGGACCTGCCCCTCTAAACTGTTTGTTGGTTTATTTATTTATTCAAGGGTTTTATATACTGCCTTTCAGAAAAATCAAAGCAGTTTACAAATAACCAGTAAACCATTACATTTTAACAAATTTCAAACAGGTTACAGCATAGAACGGAGAGGATACATTAGAAGGATTGCAACTGGATTGTACAATGTAGCAATAAAACTTATTTATGAGTATGAACATATGTACTTGTAAAGGGTAGATCTGTTAGCATGCAAGAGCTGACCTCAGTTTTGATATCTTACCATGGTTGTAGTCGGACTGGAGGAGGGGAGGGGGAGTATAGAGGGAGGTGAAGGAACCAGTATCGTGTATGTGATGGATTGATAAGTTGGTGTTACATGGGGAAGAGGTCTTGCATTGGTTCATCTCTGCCAAAATGTTCTATGAACAGATGCATCTTAAGCTTTTTCCTGAATGTTATTAGGTCAGTAGTGGATCTAAGTTTATCTGGGAGGGAGTTCCACATCATTGGTGCTGTAAAGCTAAAGGCTCTTTTAGTCATTGCCCTGATGAATTTTTGGTAAGATGATGGTATGAGTAGTGTATTTTGATTGCATTCCATTCTTCTGTCATTTGAGTGGTTCTTTATGAGGTCTGTTAAGTATGAAGTGACAGGTCCTTTATTAGTTTGAATGTGGTCATTAGAATTTTATATTTGATCCTGCTTTGAATTGGCAGCCGATGCAGCTTGTATAGAATGGGTGTAATGTGTTCTGTTGGATTTGCTTTGACGGTAGTCCTAGCATTAACATGTTGAGCTGTGCTAAGGGGGTTTAGTGCTTGTCTCGGGAGCCTTGGAGGATGCTCTTACAGAAGTCAATATCTGGGAATTAGCATAGCTTGGAGAACGGATCTGAAATCATGGTTTGCTAGTAGGGGCCTCAAGTGTTTAATAAGCTTTAGTTTATTATAGATTAGACCTGCTGTTTTCAAATGAGTTGTTAAGTTTAGAGACCTATCAAGGGTAACACCAAGGCATTTTACCTCATTCTTTATCATTAGTGAAACGTCCTCAACCTTTAAGTTTAGAGGTGGGGTAAAATTTTGGTTTCTTGTTATAAATAGGCTCTCAGTTTTCTTATAATTGATTTTGAGGTTATGAACACTTAACCATTGTGAAACTTTGGTAAAGCATGAGGTGATGTTGGTAAAATTAGGTTGTGCTATATCAAATGGGAGGAATAGCATTACATCATCTGCGTAGATGGAATATCCAACATTGAATCCTTGAATAATACTGCATATAGGTTGCAGCAAATATATATTAAATAACAATGCGGAAAAGGCAGAGCCTTGTTTCTGTGAGAATGTCGTTGATGTATGTTGTCTTATTTTAACTTGCTGGGACCGGTCAAAAAGGTACAATTGAAACCATTTTAATGTGGTGCCATATAACCAAATTTGCTTAAGTCTTTCCATAAGGATTACATGACTTATCAAGTCAAACGCAGCAGCAATATCTAAAAATATTAGGATGACCTCTCGCTTTGGGTTATCTGTAACCTTTATAAGGTTATCAAAAAGCCCAGTTAGAAGGGTCTTAACACACTATTTATTTTATTTATTTATTTACATTTCTTATATACTGCGCTATTAAGATCAGTGCGGTGCACAATGAACAGAAACAATACTACAATGTATCAAGCCACATTGGGTTTACAATGAACAGGGTATGAACTTGGGTAGGAACCGGGGGAACTATTTACAGGTTATTTGCAGAAAATACAAATTATTTACAGTTAGCCAAGGTTCGTGGCACAGGGAGGTTTGTACCAAGGGGGAAGTTTGTGCCAGGGGGAGAGCTGATTAACCCTTCTCTTTCTGTGATTGAGTGTTGGGGCGGATTGGGAAGGTAGTCAGAGGGCTCGTCGTGTGTTTTCCAGGGTTAGTTTCTGGGTAGTATTTTAGGAACAGATGGTATTTTATCGCTTTTCTGAACAGGGAAAGGCTCGTGATGGCTCGAATTTCAGTGGGGAGTGCATTCCAGGTTATTGGTGCATAAATCGCGAAAGCCCTACTGGCTGTTGCCTTTGTGCATTTGGTCATTATCTTAGGGACCTCTAATGTATTCATCATTGCGGATCTTCTGTTTCTGTTGTTAAGCATGCTGTGGATCAACCTGCTGATGGGTGTAGGGGGCTGGTTCTTCAGTGCTTTGAATGTCAGGACTAGAGCCTTGTAGTGGATTCTGGCCTGTAAGGGTAGCCAGTGGAGTTTCTTCATTACTGGCGTTATGTGGTCTGACCTTGATGTACCTACAAGTACTCTAGCAGCTGAGTTCATGGCGAGCCGGAGTGGACTTAGCGTTGACTGTGGGAGTCCGTGGAGGATGGTATTAGCGAAGTCCAGATGTGGGATCACTAGGGCTTGGAAGATCGTTCGGTAGTCGGTGAAGACAAGCAGTGGCCGAAGATGGCGTAATGTTTGTATCTTGTGATATACTGCTTTTGTGATGTTTTTCACATGTGTTATCATGTCAAGCCGCTGGTCAAGCGTGATGCCTAGATAACGAATTGTGGATTTGGTTTTAAGTTCAGCATTGTTAACTTGCAATGAGGGAGGTGGAGTAAACTTCTGGTTTCTCGTGACGAAGAGAACATCAGTTTTGCTGTGATTTATCCGTAGGTTTTGTGTGAGAAGCCAGTCTGCCACTGCTTCGAAGCATCTTATTATAGGGGAGAAATCCGGCTGGTCGATCGTGAATGGGATGTATAATAGGATGTCATCAGCATAGGCAAGACATTGGACATTTAGAGAACGGATCAAGGCACAGATGGGCTGCATATAAATGTTAAACATCAATGCAGACAAGGATGATCCTTGAGGAACCCCCTGCCTCTGTAGGAATGGTTCCGAGGTCGTGGTACCTGTCTTGACTTGTTGCTATCTGTTAATCAGGTAAGATTTGCATCATTCTAGTGCAGTGCCTTGAATCCCTTTTTCTTGAAGGGGTTATATTAGTATCTCATGGTTCACTGAGTCGAAAGCGGCTGCAATGTCCAAGAAGATGAGCACGAATCCTTGGTGGATGTTGTCAAGTCCCATGACTATGGTATGGTCTGAAACCGTATTGGTGCATGTCAAATGGGGCATGGGTATCATTGTGATCCTGCAGTTGTGAATGGATGATTTATTCAATCATTTTGGTCAAAAAAAGTAGGCTGGATATTGGCATGCCCAACAGGTAGATCGCGATCTACCTGTAGATCGCGGAAGGGTCAGAGGTAGATCACCAACCCCACTTGGCTCTATCTCTCCATCAGCTCGTCCCGTCGCTAGGAGAGATCTCGTGCCGGCAGGTTGTCTGCTGAGGGCTTGCCGCCACTGCTGGTCCTTTGCCTGTCTTTTTTCCCTGCCTGAGGGAATCTTGCCTGCAGGTGTATTAGGGGCACTTGTTGTTTTCGTGCCAATAGTTTGTGGGTACCCCAGGGGGCCACCCCCCGCGTCGAGACGCGACGCCACAGGCCTGGTGTCATACCTGGTCTCCTGCCTCTCAGAATCACCCATTCCTGTCCCCTCCCCAACACCCCTTAGAAATGTGTTACTGTATATACCGGGCGATATCCATTCACCCGGGCTTTACCTGAATACACTTACCGTATTAGTTGTGTCGTGTGCTGGTCGTTGGTCGCTTTATAGTTCACTTTCATTAAATATTTTCGGGCAGACACAATAAAGTGTCAAGAATTTGGTGATTTTGGCGGGCTTTTCCAATTTTGTTCTAACTTGCCTATGTCTTGCCTTCGAATCGCGTGTGGCGGTATTTGATTTTATCTAGTTTGCAGGACAGGTGTTTGAGTTTTGTTGATGATTGTTTGGTGGTATTTGATTATTGGTGCCAGTATGATGAATTCTTATTTTTACTTTTAGAACTGCATGTGTAGTTTTGGCATCTCCAGTCCTTGTATTGCACATCATCCAGAGGTCTTCAGTTCCTGTTGATCTTTAATACTTTGGGACAGTGACAGTTTTGGACCAGATTCAGCCAGTGTTTATACTAACTTAGCAGATTTGGCCTTCTTACATCCAGCCACCCCAGTATAACGAAGATGAGCGTTCCAAAGAAGAGCAAAACCTACCACTTTCATGATGAATGGGAAATGGACTACTTCTTCATCATGGTGAAAGACAGGTGTTGTCTAATTTGTAACGCCCCATTATCCTTGCCCAAAAAGGGTAATCTGGAACGAAATTATAAGGCTCTGCATAGCAATAAGTTTGATGCTGATTTTCCACCCAAAAGTGAAATTCATAAACTGAAGCTCAAAGAACTTAAATCGAAATTGGCTACTCAGCAACAGTTGATGGCGAAGCCAAGGTCACATTCGGTCAATGCAACCATTTATTTATTTAACAGGTTTTTTATACCGCCTTTTCCTTCAATCAAAGCGGTTACAAAGACATACAAAGGCTAAACATAGGCAAGGGAAGTGAAAGATGGGATACATAACATGGTGAACTATTACAAAAAACACAATACTGAGATGTTACAATTAATATGAGTTAGTTAGGTGTCATAGCCGTAGTGCTCAATGAAAAGAACAAACTTTAGTTGTTTTCGGAATTCCTTCAGTTCCTCAATTAATCGTAGGTCGGGGGGGAGAGAGTTCCATATTAGAGGGGCCGATAAGGAAAGAGCTCTTTGTGAGGTGAGTTTACAAACTTTAGTGTAGTTACTTGGGGTTCTGAGGGTGTCAGCTGTGGTTTTCCTTCTTGGTCTTTTGCTGGTGTTAGGGAATAAGAGGGCTTGGAGACTGATTGCTGAGGTCTTATGTCTGATTTTGAATATATTGATGACCAACTTGTATCTGATACGAAGGCTTATTGGGAGCCAGTGGAGTTCTTTGAGGATTGGGGTGATGTGGGCTTGAGTTGAAGAGCCGGCGATTATTCTGGCAGCTGTGTTCTGAGCCATCTGCAGTGGTTTGAGTGAGTGTTTCGGGATTCCGTTGTAAATAGGGTTACAGAAGTCAAGAATTGGAGTTATTAGTGCCTGACAGACTGAGCGGAAATGTTGTTGGGAGAGAAGGGGCTTCAGGCGTCTAATTATTTTCATTCTGTAGTAAGCGCTTCTAACAGTTTTTCTGATGTGGGATTGAAGGTTGAGTCGTTTGTCAAGGTTACTCCGAGGTATCTTACTTCGTCCTTTAAAGGTATTGTTGTATTTTTAAATTTAATAAAAGGCGGGGGGCTGAAGTCAGTGTTTCGAGTAATGATGAGAGCGTCTGTCTTGTTATGGTTCATGGCCATAGCATCCTTCAAGGTCAGCAACCTGATCGCAAAGAAATGCAAACCTTTCACTTAAGTTTTTTGAAGGAGAGAGGAGATGACCAAGCAGAGTTGGAAGATGAGGAGTGGTTATGTGATCTGGCATTTCTCGCTGACTTTACAGGCGAACCAAGTGATATGAACCTTGAACTACAAGGTAAAAACAAATGCATTGGCGAGATGAGTACAGTGTCATCCTACAAGAGAAAATTTGAGCTAATGATGACTGACCTTGCAAACAACATTTTTGATCATTTTCCTAATACGCAGAACCATCTGGGACAATATCCAAATTTTGTTTTTCAGAACGAGAAGTATGTGACAGAAATCTGTTCTGTTATTCAGGAATTTGAAAATAGATTCTGTGACTTCCAAAAAATTGGAACAGTTGTGGAGTACTTGTCATACCCATTCAAAGTAGATGTGGACATTAAAGAAACTGCAGCTGCTATCAGTAAAAATTACTCATTGAACAAGCCATCTCTTGAAAACGAAATAGTAACCCTTAAAAATGACATTTTTCTCAAGACCTGTGCTGAGCAAGAATCGTTTTGGAAGCTAGTGCCTAGAGACAAATTTCCCAACTTGAGAAGATGCAGTGAAGCTGTACACTCCTGTTTCGGTTCAGCTTATTTGTGTGAATCTGCGTTTTCCCATCTGAAAATGACAGAGTACACAACGTTCCAACATGACAGATGAACATCTCCAGGATTCCCTAAGACTGGCCCTCACACAATATTCACCCAACTTCAAAAAGCTGGTGGATGAAATGCAGGCTCAGGCGTCTCACTAATGAGCAATAGCGAAATATTAAAGATTGTGCAAGATCAGCCTGAATCAATACTTGACCTAAATTTAACACAGATTACTCAATAAAAGTTAAAGAAAGTTATTAAGACAGTTAAAGTTTTATTGAGCAATAACCTTCTTTAAGAAAAAATGTACTTTCCATTTCCCCTCGCAGTTCTTACTGGATTTTCGTCTCTCTGTTTTGTTTTTGCTTAATTTGCTTAACAGCTGATCACATCCAAGTAAATGACAAAAGGTTCATTAAAAATGGGGGGGAGGAATTCTCCAACTTTATTGGGTTAAAATTTAATTTGAAACTTAATTTTCATGGTGGTAGATCACCGGCACTTTTGGCCGGAAAAAGTAGATCACGACCTATTCGAAGTTGGACATGCCTGGCCTATAGGATAGAAGCATAGAAATATGACGACAGAAAAAGACCACATGGCTTATCTAGTCTGTCCTTCCATATCAACAATTACAACAGTCCCCTTTTTACCTTTAGAGATCCTCTGTGTTTGTCCCATGCTTTTTTGAATTCAGTTACTGTCCTCATATCTACCACCTCCACTGGGAGACTATTCCACGGATCCACCACTCTTTCCGTAAAGAAATATTTCCGCATATCACTACTGAAGCTATCCCCCTTCAGCCTTATCCCATGTCCCCTCGTAGCAGAACTTGCTTTCAATTGAAAGAGGCTCTCTCCCTGAACATTTATGCCACGGAGGTATTTAAACATCTCAGACATATCACCTCTATCCCACCTTTCCTCTAAGGTGTACATATTAAGATCCTTAAGTCTGTCCTCATATGCTTTATAATGAAGACCACTAACCATTTTAGTTACCACCCTCTGCACCGACTCCATCCTGTTCACATCCTTTTGAAGGTGCGGTCTCCAGAATTGCACACTATACTCCAAATGAGGTCGCACCAAAGACTTATACAGAGGCACTATCACCTCCTTTATTCTGCTAGCCATTCCTCTCCGTATGCACCCAAGCATCCTTCTAGCTTTTGCCATCACCTTTTCTACCTGTTTAGCTACTTTAAGATCATCAGATAACCACGCCTAGGTACCGCTCTTCTTTAGTGGACAAAAGTACTTCACCCCCTATACTATATTGCTCCCTTGGATTGCTGCAGCCCAAATGCATGACCTTACATTTTTTAACATTAAATCCCAGCTGCCAAATTCTAGACCATTCTTCAAGCTTAGCTAGATCCCTCCTCATGTTATCTACACCTTCCTGGGTGTCTACTCTATTGCAGATTTTGGTATCATCAGCAAAGAGGCAAACCTTACCCGACAGCCCTTCCGCTATATCACTAACAAAGACGTTAAAAAGAATCGGACCAAGGACAGATCCCTGGGGCACACCACTCCTTAGAGTGAGCTCCATTTACCTGTACTCTTTGTCGCCTCCCACCCATCCAATTTCTAACTCAAGCAGTAACTTTAGGGTCCATCCCTAGGGTGTTCAGTTTGTTTATAAGTCGTCTGTGAGGAACAATGTTAAAGGCTTTACTGAAATCCAAATACACCACATCTAGGGCTCTCCCTCGGTCCAATTCCCTGGTCACCCAGTCAAAGAAATCAATTAGATTTGTCTGACAAAACCTGCCTCTGGTGAATCCACACTGCCTCGGATCCTGTTTCTGGACTCCAGAAACCTCACTATTTTCTCTTTCAGCAGCATTTCCAATAATTTACTCACCACCGAAGTTAAACTGCCCGGCCTGTAGTTTTCAACCTCATCCTTACTTCCGCTTTTGTGTAAAGGCACCACATGAGCCTCTCTCCAGTCCTTTGGCACCACTCCCGACTCCAAAGAGGCATTGAAAAGGTCAGTCAGTGGAGCTACTAGAACATCCCCAAGTTCCCTCAGTATTCTAGGGTGTATCCCATCCGGTCCCATCGCTTTGTCTACTTTAAGTTGAGCTAGTTTCTCACAAACACAGTCTTCTGAAAATTGTTCAAGATGTCCCTCGCTTCTGTTCCTGTTTGTGGGTGTTTTCTGAGGTCCTGCTCCTGGGTTCTTCATCTGTGAACACAGAACAGAAATATTTGTTAAGCAATTCTGCTTTAACCTTATCAGCTTCTACATATTCCCCCCCTGCACCCTTGAGTCTGACAATACCACTTTTGCCCTTTCTCTTCTCACTAATATATCTGAAAAATGTCTTATCCCCCCCCCCCCCCCCCTCCCCCCCCCCCCCCCCCCCCATTTTATTGCATTGGCTATTTCCTCCTCTTTTTGAACCTTTGCCTTCCTGACTACTTTGCTAGCTTCTCTAACTTTTTCGAAATATAGATGCCTGTCTTCTCTCTGTGATCTCTTGTATTCCATAAAGGCCTCCCTCTTTTCCTTCACGTTTTCAGCTACTTCTTTCGAAAGCCATAGCGGTCTCCTTTTCCTTTTACCTTTATTTACCATTTTAACAAAAAGATTGGTTGCCCTTAAAATATCCTCTTTCAGTTTTGCCCACTGTTTTTCTACATCTAACAACTCCCTGAGGTATTGGCCCATCTTGGCAAAGTTAGTCTTCCTAAAGTCTAAGATCCTCACCTTTGAATGGATTCTAACAGCCCTAGTCCTAATACTGAACCACACCATCTGGTGATCACTGGATGCAAAATAATCTCCCACTATAACATCAGAAACACTTTCACCATTGGTAAGCACCAAGTCCAGTATGGCCCCCTTCACGTGTGGGGTCTGTTACCAATTGCCTGAATAGTTCTCCCTGTAGAGAATCCAGGATCTCCTTACTTCTAGATGATACTGCAGCAGGAATGTGCCAATCAACATCTGGCATATTGAAATCCCCTATCAGTAGCACTTCCCCTTTCCTAGCAATGCTGCGTATGTCTTCAATTAATTCTCTGTCCACCTCTTCCTCTTGTGAGGGAGGTCTGTATAGCACATCAATGCAAATAGATTTCTCTTTCCCTTTTTCTAGTTTAACCCACAATGCCTCCTCTCTCTCTTTTAAGCTCTGTAATTCCAAAGCTTTAATAGTAGATTTACATATAGTGCCACTCCTCCTCCCCTTCTTCCTACCCTGTCCTTTCTGAATAAAGTATAGTCAGGTATAGTTACATCCCAGTCATGGTTTTCTGTGAACCATGTTTCTGTAACTGCCACTAAATCCAAGTCAGTCACTCTCACCAAAGCTTCAACATCAGGGATCTTATTTCCCATGCTATGGGTATTTATACACACTGCTTTCCATATGTTACCCCTGTTACCCATTTCCATAAAGGTACTTAATGTATTACTTACCCGGGGGCTTTCACTTACCTGGGAGCTTTCTTCACCCATCCCCAACGAATCTAGTTAAAGCCCTCTTCAGTAGATTAGCCAGTCTACTACTGAGGGCAAAGTTTATCCAGAGATTTGTTTTTTTAATATTGGGCGAATTGAGGCTTTCTTCAGGAGTTTAGGCAATATTCCCTGTGTCAATGACATGTTGACCATATCAAGGATGTATTGTGCAAGTTCCATGTGGACCATTTTTAGTCAGCTTACTGGACATAAGTCAAGGCTAGAGGTTGTGGTATTCATTCTAAAGTACAATCAAAAATTCTTACGAACAAAAATTCAGTCTCACATAATAGGATTTGGAATACATTCAATCCTCCATCAAATGATCAACTAGCCCATATCATTTCAGCAATAAATACAACCACTTCTCCAACTGATCCTTGTCCAGTCTCATGGATCAAAGCTACTAAATCAAGCTTCCTTCACATTATACAACACATAGTGCACATTTCACTTACTCAAGGTATATTGCCAGGGCAATTAAAACTGGCATCTGTCAGACCTATCCCAAAAAAAACTACTTTAGATAAAAACAACCCAGCTGCATATAGGCCAATATCTAGTATTCCATTTTTAGCTAAGATTATTGAAAAAATTGTACAACTTCAACTTCAAGACCATATATACAGATACTTAGTGTTACAACATAGTACTACAACATAGTTACCAGGGCTATCACCCAGACTGGTTATTTACACTGCTATTATTGTCCATATAGGTTGTTTACACTGCTATTATTGTGTGGCTATTGTGCTACGTGTTTGCAAAGCTAAATAGTGCTGCTACTTAGGGCTGCTACGGAGTGCCACACGGTGCTATTTGTTTATACCAGGATACATAGTAATAAGCGAGGTTCATACTGTTACCTACACCTGCTAATCTTGACAATCAGCCTTGCTAATTCTAAGTGCTGCAAACATTTACTTTCGATCCCTACACTTGGTATTGCTGCAAATATAGTTACAAAGGGTCCAAATAGAATTGGCGGACTAAACAACATTGGAAAGGTACATTAATTAGCTATAAAATGAAGATACCAATCCTATACATAGGTATATGCCTATTCACGCTAATCCATGCCCACACATTCAATCCAAACCTATACCATACACAACTATGCACTACACTCTACCTCCTCTACACCATACAAATGCCACAAACACTCCTACACACACCATACCACCAAAACATAGACACAGTAACATACCCACTCAAACACAGTGCCTACACTAACAGCCCTACGAGAAATCGGAGACGCCATAGGCCCAAAGCATCATCGACCCACATGCTCAGCCAACCACTGACACAAACCGCTAACAACCAGGCTAGGCAAGAGCTGCATAATATCACCCTCATCAATGCTCGATCAATCAGGAACAAGACACACATAATCCACGACATCATCACAGATAAGAAACCAGACATCCTATGTATAACCGAAACATGGGTCTCCAACACCGATGCAGCCATATTAAACCAGATCAGCAAACCTGGATACAACCTATACAACTGTCCCCGAACCCACAAAAAGGGTGGAGGGGTCCTCATAGTAGCTAAGAGCAACCTACAACTCGGAATTACTTATCAGAACTCAAACACAGACATAGACCTACTAAAGGTGGAAAACACCGCAGTATCCATCTGCCTAATATACAGGCCCCCCTCACCACAGCATGAGATACTTGCCTCAGCATTAGAAAACATTTCCGCAACGCAACCAAAAAAATTCCAGATCGTACTAGGAGACCTGAACCTAACATCAATTACAGCCACGCACGCAAACACTTTCCTGGACGCTATGACTCAGCTAGGATACCAACAACTAATAACAGAGCCCACCCATGAAAAGGGACACACACTGGACATGGTTTTCGCGCCTGCAGGAAAGCAAGCCAACGTTGGGAAGCCACTGATAGAGATCATACCATTACCCTGGTCGGACCACTACCAAATCAATGTGCAGATAAAGCTTCCTACCTTATCCAAAGACACAAAGGCAAAAAGAGCACCCCTGCAACAAAGAAGATTTAACAAACCAAATATGGAATGTCTCATTGAGACCATCAAATCCCACATAGACCTGGTTAAAACAGACCTCAACGATTTAACAAGCAGCTGGGATACCGGTATTCAGGCCATGGCGATCCCTAAAGAGAACCATACACCAAACGCAGCCAAACTAAAATCAGAACCTTGGTACAACATAACGCTGACCAGAATGAAAAGAGACCTTAGGAAACATGAAAGAAGGTGGAGACAAACCAAATCCATCGAGCTCAGATCTGTGTACCTCAACCTCCTATCAAAATACAAGGATGAAGTAAACACAGCAAAAAGGATACACCATACCAACATTCTAAGCAAAGCCATCAACAAACCACGTGAACTCTTTGCATTAGTTAAATCACTAACCAAAACAGCCACTCCGGAACATCCAGATAGCCTCATAAATCCACAAACGCTCGCAAACCACTACGCAAGCAAGCTGACTACCAACATCCCCAATCTCCCTATAGACACACAATGCCAAGGCACAGAGGTGGAGAGTAAACAAAAATGGACTATCTTCCACAACATCGATGTGCAGCAGACCATCAACATACTAACCTCCATAAATACCACCACCTCCCCACTCGACCCCTGCCCAACAGCATGGATAAAAACAGCAAAAAAAGAGATCAGCCAGCAAATATCCCACATCATAAACCAGTCACTAAATCAAGGAATAATGCCTGACCAACTGAAACAATCTATAATAAGGCCAATCCTAAAGAACAACTCGCTCAACAAGGAAGACCCGACATCATACCGCCCCATCTCCAGCATTGCATTCCTTGCAAAGATCATTGAAAAAGCTGTGCTAATACAGCTTCAAGAACATCTCGAGGACTGTGATACCCTAGATAAACAGCAATACGGGTTCAGAAGAAATCATGGAGTTGAGACGCTTTTGATAGCACTGATGAACAACCTCATCCAAGGCCTAGAGAACAGAGAGAAAATGTTTATACTCATTTTCATTGACATCTCTGCCGCCTTCGACACAGTACACCATAAGATCCTCCTCAACAAACTAGAAGATATAGGAATTGTGGGAACTCCCCTCAAATGGTTCTCCTCCTACATAACGAACAGAAGGCCGCAAGTACAATTTAATGGCGAAAAAGCTGAACCTTTCGCTCAAACGCAGGGCATACCCCAGGGTTCTGCCCTCTCGGCACTTCTGTTCAACATATACATGCGACCACTCTGCGACATCTTCAAAAGACATAATATTAAATACCACATCTATGCGGATGATATTATGCTTTATACGCAACTAGATGCGGCCGACCCTCAATATACACTACTCGAAAAATGCCTGGATGAGATGTTAGGCTGGCTACAGAAAAACAACATGACAATAAACCATAAGAAAACAGAAGTCATGTACATATCCAGCAAACCAAACTTCAACCCCCCCACTACAATCACACTATGCAATAACACGTACAGCACGAAAAATGAAATAAAATATCTGGGAGTCACACTCGACTGCAACCTGAAAATGGAGACACACCTACGCAAAACGAATAAAGCCATCTTCCATAAACTTAGAGTGTTACAACCACTAAGGAAAATAATAGAACCCGGTGATTTTCGGTCGGTAGCACAAGCTCTAATTATACCGCACTTGGATTACTGTAATGCCATCTTACAAGGGCTACCTAAAAAATCTCTAAATATCCTGCAGATGGCCCAGAACGTAACAGCCAGGATCATAATGGGAACAAGCATTGCTGAACACATTACCCCCATTTTAATAGAGCTACACTGGCTACCAATTGCAGCCAGGATTCAATACAAGATATTAATGACCACCTTCAAGCTAATAAACAACCTATCCCCATCATTCCTATCCTCACTTATCAGCATGCAACCCACAAATAGGGACAGAAGAACCATCAACTCAGGTACCCTGCAAGTCCCCATCAACATCAGGGCAGTGAAAACAATTACGAGTCATAGAGCCTTCTCTTTCTCTGCACCAACTATCTGGAATCAACTCCCCTGTGAGCTGCGCCTAACCAAGGACATCACCAAATTCAGAAAAGAGCTAAAAACACACTTATTCCGATGCCATTACAATCAAATATAACCTTCTACTGCTAGTGATTTGTAAAAACTGATATATGTTTAAATATGTTTTAAATATGTAAATATGTATATATAAATGTAAAAACGTATGATTTGTCCCCGAAGACGCCAATCATGTGTGCTGTGACCTCAGATCTATGTATATTCCCCCCCCCCCCCCCAAGTCTTGATTGACTACCCCACGAAGATTAATCAAACCGCCGCTGATCGCTGGAAGTAGCGGTATATAAATGTGTAGTAAATAAATAAATAAATAAATAAATATTGATATTTATGCTCCATTAGATGACAATCAACATGGTTTTCGACCAAATCATGGAGTAGAAACCCTAATGATTTACCTTTTTGACAAAATACTACGTACCATAGATGACTTTAAGAAAGGCATTATAATGATCTTTATCGACATCTCTGCGGCGTTTGACTCTGTGGATCATAAAAAATTACTAGACAGATTAGAGGAGATCGGACTTTATGGTATCACATTAAAATGGTTCCAATCTTATCTTACAGAGAGACACATACAAGTAAAGATAGGTGACAAAGCTTCTCAACCCATAAGAGTTTTACAAGGAGTTCCTCAAGGTTCTGCCCTATCTTCTCTGTTATTCAACATCTACATACAACCAATTTGCAACATACCTTCAAAGAATGGCATTAATTATACCATTTATGCAGATGATATAATGATATTTACACCTGTTTCAATTAATAACCCTGACTATCATAGAATTACGGATTGTCTCCTACAAATGTCTGCGTGGTGTAAAGGCAATAATATGGAAATTAATTTCAGCAAAACTGAGGCCTTATTTGTTTCACGTAACCATGATTTTCCTCCTCTTCCTGATATCATGATAGAAAACTCTAATATTCCTATAAAATCTGAAGTAAAATATCTTGGAGTCACTCTTGACAAAGAAATGAATCTTAAAAAACATATCAGTAAGACAATCAGGAGTGCATATTATAGAATGAAGATCATTAGAAGATTAAGACCACTACTTGAAACATCCCACTTTCGTAACGTCTGCCAAGCTTTAATCACACCATTATTCGATTTTTGTAATCCCATATACCTTGGTCTTCATAAGCAGTCAATTAAACCCTTACAACTTGCTCAAAACACTGCAGCTCGAATAATATTTGGAGTATCAAGCCAGGAACACATAACACCCATTTTGAGGGAGCTGCATTGGTTACCTATAACACATCGCATAAAATATAAAACTATTATATACATTTTTAAAATAAAACATCAATGTTCTGCAAACAGTCTGGCTACTCTCATTCAATCAGACGATACTATAAGACCTAGAAGATTAGGATCTACCAACAGAGTCAGCACATCTCTTGACTTTAGAAAAGCACGTAAAGATACAACAGATAGAGCATTCTCGTTTGCGGCACCAAATATATGGAACTCCCTCCCAAATGATTTAAGAGCTGCTCAGGACCTTAAAGACTTTAGAAAGCAATTAAAAACTGTCCTGTTTATTGAGCATTATGGTTATACTGAATAAGCAATTCAGTTTGTAAGAGAGAAAGCAATCATATAATTAGCTGTATTATAGCTCACATTGTATTATAGTACACAATGTTTATAGCGCACTATATCTATGTAAAACACACAAATTTAGTTAACTATGTATTTTGTCATTAATGTCTGTTCATATTTTCACTGCGTTTGTATTTCTTGTTAAACCGCTTTGATTGTTTGATAAGGCGGTATATAAATACTATTAAATAAATAAATAAATAAATAAATTGTTTGAGATCACTTTATTGCGTTCACAAAGATTCAGTTTGTGAAAATTAGACCAAATTGGATTGGGTGCCAGTTGATTGCGGGTCGGTGGTGTCGAGAAGTCAGATATAGGTGAAAGTTTGGTGATGTAGTGGTTTGCAAGGGTTTGAGGTGTTATGAGGGGGTTATTTACATGATTGGGTTTACCCTTTAGGTTTCTAACAATTTCAAAAAGTTCCCTGGAGTGGTTCAGTGAGTTCATGAGTATCTTCTTATGGTAGTTCTTCTTACTATTGTTTACAGTAGTACAGTATATGTGAAGTTTATCCATGTATAGTTGCTTATCCTGGTGGGAATTAGATATTCTCTATTTTCATTCTAGTTTCCTTAGTTGCCTTTTTATCTGTCTTATTTCTTGAGAGTTACCATGGTTCAAATGTTTTCTTCCTTATAGATTTGCTTATTGCGTGATACTGGGAGGGTTGAGGCTTTCTCTATTGTTTTGGTCCAATTTGTAATGTAGCTATCTAGATCAATATATGGGGTGGTTGTCCTATGATTTCTCGTAGGAAATTTTTCTTGTCAAATTTTTTTATGTGTGGTGTGTAGGTGGGTTTTGGTGTAGAGTGGTTTATCTGGTATTATAGTTTAAAGTAGATTAGAAAGTGGTCAGACCATGAGACAGGAGTAGCTTGGGGATGGGCAGAAATGGAGCATTGAGTGCTGGGTACGAAAATTAGGTCTAGTGTATTGCCTTTTATGTGTGTTGGGACGTTTATAATTTGATAGACGTCCAACTCAGACATGATGTTGAGGAATGTTGTAGCATGGGTGGCATTTAGAGAAGGGAGTTGTTTACTTGTTGTAAAGGAGCAAGCCATCTCTAAGATGGATGTAAGGCTCTTTGTGTCAACAGATGGGGGTTCTATAAAGCAGGCAGAATGATAGGTGAGAAGTTTCTGTCACGTGCAAGTCCATGTCATCAGTGTTCTCACTGTGGGACAGAGAAGCTTTAAGGTCTGACTTAATAATAGGGCTCCACCATCTTTCTTAGAGATCCAAGGGCAGTGGAAGACGTCATAGTTAGTATTTTTTAATTGGTTTAGTAGTACCCTGTCCAATTTGTGCTAACCAGGTTTCCGTAATGAAGAGGATATTTGAGTTTTTGTCCGAAAGTAAGTCAGTGATGACTGGGATTTTATTCCTTATGGACTTGGCATTTATAAGGTAGCAATCAAGTGTTGTGTTTATAGGTCTATGTTTTTGTTCATTGTGCAGTGCGAAGGTTGTGGGTTTGATGTAGGTGAGTCTGTCTCTCTGTCCTCCATAATGCTGTGGTTTATAAGCTTCTCTAATAAGGCAAATATGGAGTTTTTGGAAGCTATGGTGATGTATAATTGGAATATTGTACATAGCAAATATTTGTGTGCTTGTGTGCAAATATGGACAATGATAGAGGACAACAATAGGAGACATGATAAAACACTAGCATTAATATAGGACGCTATTGTGGCAGAGGACAAGATCCCAGTAGGGACTGAGTGTATATACTTGCAGCGTTCGAGTTTCCAGATTGTGGTTAGCGATGCTTTGTATTTGAAGCCCCATGAACTGACCTGTTCATGTTCCACACTCAAGAACCACACCTAGGGGCCCTTTGGCATGACCCGCCAGGTGCAGGGGCGCATGAAGTGCCACAATACTTATGGGGAAAGAAGGCAGCAGGAAATGCAGTCACAGAGGGCGAAGCAACGAGTATGCAACGTGGGGGAGGAGGAATCCCCTGTGTGCCCCTGGTAGGCCATCTTCCTCCCCTGTTCGGGGAATCAAGCACCGCCCAGCCAGCCGGCTCTCCCGAGCAGCACCTCCGGCCCATTCGGGGCTGTGGGAGGGGGAGGAGCAGCAGGCCGGCTGAAAAGCGATCCGCCGCCGGCGGGAAACATCAGTGAACGCCATCTTCCTCCCCTGTTCGGGGAATCAAGCACCGCCCGGCCAGCCGGCTCTCCCGAGCAGCACCTCCGGCCCATTCGGGGCTGTGGGAGGGGGAGGAGCAGCAGGCCAGCTGAAAAGCGATCCGCCGCCGGCGGGAAACATCAGTGAACGCCATCTTCCTCCCCTGTTCGGGGAATCAAGCACCGCCCGGCCAGCCGGCTCTCCCGAGCAGCACCTCCGGCCCATTCGGGGCTGTGGGAGGGGGAGGAGCAGCAGGCCGGCTGAAAAGCGATCCGCCGCCGGCGGGAAACATCAGTGAACGCCATCTTCCTCCCCTGTTCGGTGAATCAAGCACCGCCCGGCCAGCCGGCTCTCCCGAGCAGCACCTCCGGCCCATTCGGGGCTGTGGGAGGGGGAGGAGCAGCAGGCCAGCTGAAAAGCGATCCGCCGCCGGCGGGAAACATCAGTGAACGCCATCTTCCTCCCCTGTTCGGGGAATCAAGCACCGCCCGGCCAGCCGGCTCTCCCGAGCAGCACCTCCGGCCCATTCGGGGCTGTGGGAGGGGGAGGAGCAGCAGGCCGGCTGAAAAGCGATCCGCCGCCGGCGGGAAACATCAGTGAACGCCATCTTCCTCCCCTGTTCGGGGAATCAAGCACCGCCCGGCCAGCCGGCTCTCCCGAGCAGCACCTCCAGCCCATTCGGGGCTGTGGGAGGGGGAGGAGCAGCAGGCCGGCTGAAAAGCGATCCGCCGCCGGCGGGAAACATCAGTGAATGCCATCTTCCTCCCCTGTTCGGGGAATCAAGCACCGCCCGGCCAGCTGGCTCTCCCGAGCAGCACCTCCGGCCCATTCGGGGCTGTGGGAGGGGGAGGAGCAGCAGGCCGGCTGAAAAGCGATCCGCCGCCGGCGGGAAACATCAGTGAACGCCATCTTCCTCCCCTGTTCGGGGAATCAAGCACCGCCCGGCCAGCCGGCTCTCCCGAGCAGCACCTCCGGCCCATTCGGGGCTGTGGGAGGGGGAGGAGCAGCAGGCCGGCTGAAAAGCGATCCGCCGCCGGCGGGAAACATCAGTGAACGCCATCTTCCTCCCCTGTTCGGGGAATCAAGCACCGCCCGGCCAGCCGGCTCTCCCGAGCAGCACCTCCGGCCCATTCGGGGCTGTGGGAGGGGGAGGAGCAGCAGGCCGGCTGAAAAGCGATCCGCCGCCGGCGGGAAACATCAGTGAACGCCATCTTCCTCCCCTGTTCGGGGAATCAAGCACCGCCCGGCCAGCCGGCTCTCCCGAGCAGCACCTCCGGCCCATTCGGGGCTGTGGGAGGGGGAGGAGCAGCAGGCCGGCTGAAAAGCGATCCGCCGCCGGCGGGAAACATCAGTGAACGCCATCTTCCTCCCCTGTTCGGGGAATCAAGCACCGCCCGGCCAGCCGGCTCTCCCGAGCAGCACCTCCGGCCCATTCGGGGCTGTGGGAGGGGGAGGAGCAGCAGGCCGGCTGAAAAGCGATCCGCCGCCGGCGGGAAACATCAGTGAACGCCATCTTCCTCCCCTGTTCGGGGAATCAAGCACCGCCCGGCCAGCCGGCTCTCCCGAGCAGCACCTCTGGCCCATTCGGGGCTGTGGGAGGGGGAGGAGCAGCAGGCCGGCTGAAAAGCGATCCGCCGCCGGCGGGAAACATCAGTGAACGCCATCTTCCTCCCCTGTTCGGGGAATCAAGCACCGCCCTGCCAGCCGGCTCTCCCGAGCAGCACCTCCAGCCCATTCGGGGCTGTGGGAGGGGGAGGAGCAGCAGGCCGGCTGAAAAGCGATCCGCCGCCGGCGGGAAACATCAGTGAACGCCATCTTCCTCCCCTGTTCGGGGAATCAAGCACCGCCCGGCCAGCCGGCTCTCCCGAGCAGCACCTCCGGCCCATTCGGGGCTGTGGGAGGGGGAGGAGCAGCAGGCCGGCTGAAAAGCGATCCGCCGCCGGCGGGAAACATCAGTGAACGCCATCTTCCTCCCCTGTTCGGGGAATCAAGCACCGCCCGGCCAGCCGGCTCTCCCGAGCAACACCTCCGGCCCATTCGGGGCTGTGGGAGGGGGAGGAGCAGCAGGCCGGCTGAAAAGCGATCCGCCGCCAGGCGGGCCCGCGCCTGAGGGCCTCGCCAGAGGGCCCTTTGGCGTGGCCCTTAGGCGAGGCACGATAGGCGACACGAAATATCTTAAGCAGCGCTCCAGCGACCCGAAACCTGCCTCTCGCAGCACCCTACGACACAACCAAGAAACCAGCTATCTGTTCACCCGCCCGAGGACAGAGAGGAGGATCACCAGATGTCCAACGCACCCAACACAACTCCTAACGGCTCTCGCTATCAGCAATCCCTTCAACTACAGTCAGCAGCACCGGTCAGTATCCATTTACCAGACACCAAGCCCACATTGGAACACTACGATCTAATTCTATGGACTATCATTAAGTCATTAAGTCACTTGTAACTTGTAAAGTAACCTATATATATAACCCACACACATAAAATATATATATATGAATAACCTGTATTTTTAGATGCTATATATAGGCCAGCAAACACAGTGTATGCTGTACCACCTTAATACTGCTAGTTTGTCAATTGAAGATCAATATACTGTTAATTTCTTTCTTGAGAAATGTATCATCTCTGTATCACACCCTCTCTCTTTTAAGATAGGTTATATAGTAGCATGTAAACCGTACCTCCTCATTATTTGCAATCTCGTATAACTGCTCCTCTGTAAGATTTCTCAGCACTACTTTGGGGCTCATAAAAGCTTCATACCAATACCACAGTAGAGCTCTTCCACACTTCGGACCTACATACAGGGTCTCACACCCAATCGAAATCTTCAGAATGGCCCTCCATGTAGCTGTCTTGCTTAGCTTCTACCTTTTCCACTGGCTTGGAACCTCCCAGGCTCTTTACACACCACAAAGCAGGATCCCAATCCTGAATAGCCATGGAAAAAGATGGAATTGCCCCCCTTACTCCAACCCAGGAAGTAGCACCTACTCGCGCCACTCCCACCTGATTCATGTGGCACTCCAGCTATCCAAGTCAACCAGACAAGAAAAACCTTTGAGATGCCGACCCCTAAAATGTGCCATCATCAATGCACGCTCCATTTGCAATAAATGGCCAGTGGTCCTGGACACAATCTCCTTTTATGACCTGGAAATACTTATGATCACAGAAACATGGCTATCTTCAGAAGACAACGTCATCCTACACCAGCTACTACCCCCCAATTTCTCAATACATACGCGGCATAGGGAAAACAAAAAAGGAGGAGGTGTACTCATAATCTCCAAATCTGAGCTCAACTTCCACATTCTAGACTCTTCCAGCACAAACAGCCTAGACATCCTCTCCATTGCTAATCAACAATGTTCCCTTAACCTGATATATAGATCACCATCCACTTCTCCAGAAGATCTTCCATCTATTATTGACCTCGCAGCTAACACACTCTCTCCCAATAAGCCAAATTGGTTAATGGGCGATTTCAATCTCCCGTCCTTACCACAAAGCCATGCAAATGCGTTCCTTGAGGCAATGGTTGACCTAGGTCTCAAACAAATCATCGGTGAACCCACACACACAAAGGGGAACATTCTTGACATGGTATTTGCTCCACACCCTGTCATTGACCAAAGCCACTATCCTCCGATATCAGTCATAGAAGTACCCTGGTCCGATCACAAATTGATCATCATACAGATACCCATCAACAATGTCCAACTAGACAGAAGCCGACCTTCGAACACATCCTCTCGAACTACCACCAGATGCTTTCGCCCCTTCGATAGGGAACACATCCTGGCGGAGACCCCATCACTCATCAACAAAACTACACCAGACCTTGATGAACTAATCGCTTACTGGAACTCTAGCCTGCTTGCCATCTCACAACGCCCAAACCCGAAGATTACAGCAAGGTCAAAAAGATGCTCCGCCCCCTGGTTCTCTCCTGAGCTGCGAGCATCCCTTACGCAACTACGTAAACTTGAACGCCGATGGCGCAGATCGCATTCAACTGAAGATCAGACCGCTTACCGAACCCACCTTGCAATACACCGAGAATCAATCACTACCAAAATGAAACAATATCACACTGACACCTTAAAGAGGTCTCTGAACAAGCCACGTGATCTTTTCAATCTAGTAAACTCCCTCTCAAAAGAACCTTCCCCGATACAGCACAGCGAAATTCACCCGCAGGAATTTGCGGATTATCTACAATCCAAGATCGTGCAAACCAATAAAGTGATAGCAGCCCCATATCAAGAACCAATGGGCCTATCACCACTTAACATATTTTCTACCATCCACTAAATGTATCGAGGACACCATAGCATCTCTCAACACCTCCACTGCACAAACTGACCCATGTCCAGCTTTTTGGATCAAGGAGCTACGTGATGTGTTCAGCCCGTCATTGCAAAAATAATGAAACTATCCTTCACTACATCATATTTCCCCACCTCACTTAAGCAGACTTCCATTAGACCACTATTGAAGAACCCCAAGCTTGATCCACAAAGAACTGACTCTTACCGACCAATAGCCAGCATCCCCCTCTTGGCCAAAATAATTGAGAAAGAAGCACAACGGCAAATTCAAGATCACATCGATGCTGCTTCCCCCTTAGATAGCTGCCAACACGGATTCAGAGAATATCATGGGGTAGAGACACTACTCACTGGTCTTTTCAATGAAATCATCACTGGAATTGACAACATCCGTCAAGGTTTTGTGCTCATATTTCTAGACATTGCCGCGGCGTTCGACTCCGTGAGTCACGAAATTCTCCTCGGAAGACTGAAGGAGAAGGGAGTCTGCAACAGTGCACTAGAATGGTGCAAATCTTACCTTGACGACAGATGGCAATATGTGAAATCAGGATCAGAGGAGTCAACACATTTCCATCAAAAGCAAGGAGTACCCCAGGGCTCATCGTTATCCTCATTACTTTTCAATATCTACATGCAGCCCATCTGCAATATCATAAGATCATTCAACGTGAATTGTTTGATATATGCAGACGATATCCTATTATACATGCCCTTCTCCACAACTCACATGGACCTGACCCCCCTCACAGACTGCTTCAACGCAGTTTCAACTTGGCTCCAAACACAGAACCTTCGCATCCAACATAAAAAAACGGAGGTGCTATTCATCACCAGAGACACCTACTTTACCCCCCCATCCCATGTCAGTGTCAATGAAGCTGATTTGCAAACCAAAGATGCAATAAAATATTTGGGAGTTACTTTGGATCAACATCTTAACTTGAAAAGCCACATAAGCAACATAGTCAAAGCCGTCTACTTCAAAATACGCTCTCTCAAGCACCTACGCTCCCTATTGGACCCAGATGACTTCCGAACCATATATCAAGCGCTGATACTGCCGCACTTTGATTTTGCAAATTCCATCTTACAAGGTCTCCCCCAATCCACATTAACCCCCTTACAGTTGGCCATGAACACCGCAGCTAGGATCCTTTACGGAGCATCCAGATACGACCACGTGACCCCCATTCTCAAACAGCTGCACTGGCTACCAATCAATGGGAGAATCACCTTCAAAACCCTTCTATTAGCTTTCAAAGCAATCAAAGGTATTTCAGCCTCCTCACTCACTCATCTTATCCACTTTGTCCCTCCCAACAGATCCAGAAGATCAACAGCTGTAAACTTGCTTGCAATACCAAAGGCTTCGACAAAGTACAACTTATCAACCACAAACAGGACTTTCAGCTGTTACGTACCCAAATGCTGGAATGCTCTACCCCCTGACATTAGGGCCATAGCCAGCCTATATCAGTTCAGGAAGGCCCTCAAAACCCACTTGTTCCTCCAACACTTACCTGACAGCAATTGATCCTAGATATACCCTCCAGGAATTGACCCAATTTAGTTAGAAAAGACCTACATGCATTATCTGACTTTTATCTATCCTTCCAATGTAAATAGATTATGTATATAGTTGACCCTGTTTTCCATGTTTATACTCCTGTTCGATGTAAACCTGACAGCTTGTTGTTATGGTCGTTAAGTTATAATGTAAACCGCACTGATGCTAAATAGCGCGGTATATAAGAAATTGTAATAAATAAATAAAATAAATAAATAGGAGAGGAGATTTCTGGTGCAGAGATCGCCAAATCAGAGCCCCATTTCAGCAAGCACACTAACAATCTGGTGTGGAGAGCCCCGATTCCACATGCACATGTCCGATCTGGTGCAGAGAGCCCTGCTGCCAAGCCCTGGTCCCAAAGGCGATGATCCCCCCCCCCCCCACCCACACAATGTGCCAGCTTGGCAAAGAGTTGTGCCCCTGGAGTGCCGCAATACTTATGGGGGCAAGGAGGCAGCAGGAAATGCAGTCACAGAGGGTGGAGCAGCAAGCAGCATGTATGCAGCGTGGGGGAGGGGGCATCCTCTGCGTGCCCCTAGTAGGAGATAATCTGTTTAGTCTGTCGCCTAGTTAAGACTCTTTACATATCGATGGCATTGCTGTACCTTGCTATGTACATACTTCCTTGGCCTGCAGGTCCTGTTTCACATTGTTTAATTTAGCTTGTTGTTTGTTTATGAACTCATTTTTGGTCTGATTTTGTGCTTCCTTGGCTGTTGAACTCCTGCTGCTTGTTCTGGTTATACCGAAGCTCCCCTTGGGTTTTTATACCAAGGGTGATGTCACAAAGCTTCGGGAAATTTTCTCTGTCTCACCATCTGCTGGCAGGATTCCAGGAAAGGAAATTATTGGTAAGTAAAATTTCTCCTTTTGAATCTTCTGTTTTCTCGTATTGAAAATTAAGCTGCCACAAGAACTGTACTAATCCTCTTTTGCGTACTTAATCAGTAGAAATACAAATTTTGCTTTAAGAACTCACTATCACGCTTTTTTCTTTGACAACTCATCTCATGGCTTGAATAACTGTGTATGCAGATAATCATTTTATGATTTGTCATTCTATTATATACAAATTTTTTTTTATTTCTTTCATTTGCACAATTCTGATCTGTTGTATGCATCACTTCAGACCTCTGTTTTTGCTTTACAGATTTTCAAGAATCTGGAAGAGACACCAACTTTGTGGGAGGAGAATGTGCTTCTTTTGGAACGTAGAACTCTTATATTTTGTTTTATATTTAATTCTTTTATAATTTTATTCAGGACCATACAGAAATGGACTAGTTAGAAATCTCATTCCTCAGTGTATTTATTGAACATGTCTGAATTTTTTTATCTCATTCAAATGCATTTTTGGAGCATTGAAGGCGAATTCATTAAATTTTTTGTTCGTTAAACAAATTTGACCTCCCAAAATCTAGTCAGTACATCAGCTACCTAAACAAGCTGATGTTTGTTTCTGCCATCATCTGTCTTATCCTGAAGCATTGGAATGAGCCATACAGATGCTGATTATAAATGTGGCAAGTACAGAGCAAACTGCAAGTCATAGAGGAAATGCTCATATAGCTAGATCTGTCAGGCAGGCTCCTCATATTGGCTATACATAAAGACCACAGGGACCTAGGAGGCTAAAACTTTGAGTAACAACAATGCTGGTTGCATTAGGTGCATGGATAAGTGGGGGGACTGGGCATAAATGTGAAGGGACATGCTCAGCTGTTCAGAAGAGTGGCATACAGAGGGAAAAAGGAACAAAGCTGTATAGGTAACCATACTCTGACAAGCAATTGAAATACATCCTTGTCAGTGTAGAGAAAACATGAGCAGAGTAGCTCAAATAGTTAATAGCAGAAAAATATTATCTACTATGAACACAGCCCTTATGTGCTGCTTCAGTTTGTCTCTGGTACAGCTATTTTTAGAAAATTTCATAACAAGTGATAATGCCTATTGTTGAGGGTTGATCTGTACATGTCTGTGTTCACTTATCTGCAAGGATATGCCTAGAAACTCAGAATCTGAAGTAGAGGGAGGAGGGAGTTGGGAGTTGCTGGTAGTGACAGTGGAAGGAACCACGGGCTCAAGATCCAGAGAAGTCCATGGGCAGAGCCGGGGATAGGAAGTTATAAGGGGAAGAGAGGAAGTGGAAAGTACAAGGAAGAGAGAGGGTGATGGGGGGGGGGGAGACGTGTGGATAAAGATATAGATGCAAAAAATCAGAATTTCACACCTACCACTCCAATGATCTATACCATGCTTCTTCCCACCAAGTCCGACATCCAGACATGACTAAGTCTGCCAGGGGGAAATGGCTCAGTATGGGAGCTATCGCCCCAACAAAAAGTAGATACCAGTGATGTGTAGCAAAACCATATAAAAAAATAATCACAATACACAAAGACTTTTAAATATATTTTTTGTACCTTGTATCATTTATACATGTGCAACCAACAACGCAACAAATTAATAAAAGTTGAAAAAGACCTGACTCGATGAGGTCTGCATTTCACGATAGTGAAGCGAATCCTTTTGTGAAGGGCTATTCCATGCATTGACATCCAGTTGCATGATTTGATTGAGCGCATTCCTGATGCAACAGGAGCAAAATGTAGACCTCATCAAGTATGCTATATAGTTAATACTATCATGAGTAATTACATAAGTTATTTAAATAGTGATACGGAGATTTTGTTTCATTATTAGGGAATATTAGGAATTTTAAGGGTGTTTTTCTTGACCCATAAAGAGCAGTACAATCAGCCACTTGAAAGCCCTGTGCAAGGGGCATTCTATGATTTGAAACAAAATAAAAGGATGTATTTTGAGATCTTTTTCACTTCTTATTAATTTGTTGCATTGTTGGTTGCCAATGTGGGAGCTGCCATCTTAGTCTCTAGTACAAGCTTGAATGGTGTAAGTTCATAGCATGGGACTCCAGTAAAAAATAATTTTTCGGGTGGGGGAGACTATAGCATAAGGGCATAACAATAATATCCTTGATTAGTGCTACTGCAATGCTGATTACAATGCTTGCAGCATGAGATAAGTCAGTTACAGCTCAAGGTATAGAAAAAAACTAAATTAATTAAAAAAAAAATACAAATGCAATAAGGCCCTCAATACCATGGCCCAAAATTTCTACTGAAATTAATAAATTTGTCTGACGGGCATTATTCACAGTAGGCAAGAATAAGGGCATTTATTATGTGCCTCTGCAATGGAGGAAAAATGCAAGAAATGTGGAGGCAAGTTGTGCAGGAAGACTCAACAGTATAGTAGGGCTAGGTTATGGTCTTAGCTAAGAAAACCTGGTCTATCTATAGAAAACCACCATTCAAATTACAAAATTTTTCAAAATACAAAAAAATTTTTTGTCGGAAGCGCCGTCACAGTGTAAAGGACTTCACCTCACACCAATGTGGCCCATCCACTCTATCGCAAACCAGTTCAAAGAAATACCCTACTACGGTATGATAGTTTCCATCCTCCAGCCCCCTTCAAAGGATTTGATTGGCTTCTTCTGTTTTAACAATCTTTTGTGATTGATGCTTCTGAGCGAATGGGAGCAGTAGCAGTTAATGCCTTTATAAAAACTGCTCTTTTCGGCGTCTTCAAAGAAGGCTGGATAATATGATTTTTGACGACTGGACCTGAGGCAGGGGAGAACAGCACGATCCCCGAAACGTGACACGTCATTCCATGATCGTTTGAGAAAAATCTATAGCAGCCCTATTCAGTTAAGTAGATTAGTTAAGTAAATAATAAACTAACAGTTTTTCTAATAAAATGGATGGGCCGCAGTGGTGTGAGGTGAAGTCCTTTACACTGTGACGGCGCTTCCGACACAAAATGTTTTGTATTTTGAAAACTTTTGTAATTTGAATGGTGGTTTTCTTTAGATAGACCAGGTTTTCTTAGCTACGGTATATGTTTTTGACCTGACTGGGTATTTTGGCACTGTTTTGGTATTTCATTAATGTACCCTTTTTTGATATGATGGCATCAGCTACGTTTGCATATACTGAGGAGCAACTCTCTCAATTTCGCAAATTAAAATCATTGTTTGATGATGAAGAAGCTTTAGGACCATTAACTTCTTTACCTCTGACAATTTCGGAGTTGAAGGACCTGCATAAGAAACATATTCAAACCAGTTTACATGGGTTTTCAATGGCTCAATATCTTAAGTCCTTTATTATTCCGAGGGGACTACGGGTCATAAACCCCCCGAAACAATTTACTGATGATTCAGCCTTTTTGGCTAAGTGGACTGCTATTTTAAACAAATGCAGTTTTGATCTTATAGCACTCCTATTAGAGAGATCTATCTCGGAGCAGGATAAATTGGCAACTCAAATGACTGATCTCAAGAAGAAAATCTTGGAGACCATTGAACCGCAAAGCTTTCAGTCCCAATGGGTTGAAATCGAGAAACAGCCACTTTTCAAGATCATGTTCATGGCTTGAAGATTAATAAATTTAAAAGGGACAAGTCGGATTACGATAATGATTGTGTGTATAAGTGGCCTTCTAAAGGCAATACACAGCGGAATAAGAAGGTTACTTTTGTACCCAATTCGGATGGACTATACTGATTCGGATTCAGTGGACTCAGGCTCTACCTCTTCTAGTACCACCAAACACAATAAAAAAAAAGCTTTCTCTACTACCGAGTTTCAGCGGGGGAATACCTTTCGTGGCTCTTCTCATCAGGATTTTTTTAGAGGGTCCTGACACCAGATCCAAGACCAGGAATTGACTGTTGTGAATCTTTCGGGTCAGACACTTTCAGATGAGCAGATGCAAGTTTTGGAACGGGGCCTTTCATTTGTCCCCTCCCCTGCATATAATGGCTTTGAAATGAGGGTGGCCTTGCATAAATATTTTAGGGAATTGCGGGTCTTACATTATTTTTCCAACTCTGAACATCTCCCTGACATTTCTCTAGTTAAAAATTCTTTGTATTGGCTACCCCTGGGCCAAATTGATGCAGCTTTGTCTACCTTTCAAGATCTTCTTTTGGGAGAACTTTCATCGTGGGAAAAGATGAAGGTTTTTACTTTTTACAACTTGACGAAGGCACAACATCAAGCCTTGTTGCAATTGTCGAAATCAGATTTGGTGATTCGGCAAGCTGATAAGGGAGGAGCAACTGTGATACAGTCCAAGGAACAATATAGCATTGAAATTCGTAAACATTTGGATAATCGCAAACATTACATTCCGATTGACGATCCCACCTCTGAACTTCTTAAAATTATACAAGATCTGATTTCACGGGCTTTTTTAAGCAATTGGTTGACTAAACACGAAGCTGAATTCCTTATCAATAAACACCCTAAAACACCGGTTTTTTACTTAGTGCCAAAGATTCACAAGTCACTTATTGACCCTCCGGGTCGTCCCATCGTTTCATGCAGGGATTCGGTCCTTGAACCTCTTTCAAGGTTTTGTGATTTGTTTTTACAGCCAGCAGCATCCAAAGTTCCCTCTTATATTAAGGACACTGGAGACTTTTTGAAGCAGCTTACCTCTTGCACTGCATTCTCTACCTACACCTATATGGTATCTCTGGACGTTCAGTCTCTATATACCAATATTGACCAGAGGGAAGCACTGTTCCCTCTAAGCTGTGCGCGTGCACACACCTCGCCGAGCGAGCGCACATACTTTACAACAGAGCGCACAAAAATTACGGCTCCGATTCTGATAGAAAACAACACAGACGTCTTAAAATTTTAAAAGTTATGATTGTAATTACTAGAAATTCCCTGCTTCATTTAGTAATCGTCTATTTTCATTTAATTTGATTAAAATCAATGTGGTGTACATACTGTATTCTGACGTGTAGTCAAATTTTAAAGTATATAACTCCGAGTGTCGTTATGTGGCGCACAAAAATTTAACCTTCCTTCAAAAGCTGCACACAGCTGATATTTTATGCGCACACAGCCTACAGAAAATTAGAGGGAACATTGGAGGGAAGTGCTTTTGGGTTTACAACAATACCCTTTGTCATTGCCGGAGCGTATCCCTAAAGATTTTGTTTTGGATCTTCTGAGTTTGGTGCTGACTAAAAATTATTTTTTATATCAGCAGCAACATTATTTGCAAGTCTTTGGTATAGCAATGGGTGCAACAGCAGCCCCCTCTATTGCCACCATATATATGTCATGGTTTGACGACTTGTACGTATATTCTCACCCTTTATTTATGAAGGTTCCATTCTGGAAGAGATTTCTGGATGATGTCTTTTTTTCTTTGGACAGGCACTGGGGCTGAGCTTGAATCCTTTTTGTCCGCATTGAATACATAATAAGGATAACATCCAATTCACGTCGCAGGTGGAAACCCACAGAATTCAATTTTTGGATATTACCGTGGAGCTGGCTTTTTGACATCACTCTATCGCAAACCAGTTCAAAGGAATACCCTACTACGGTATGATAGTTTCCATCCTCCGGCGCTTAAGAAAGGGCTTCCCTTTGGCCAGTTTTTACGGTTGCGTCGCAATTGTACTATGTTGTCAACCTTTAAAATACATGCGAAGGACTTGAGTTCTAGGCTACTCGCTAGGGGGTATCCTTCTAAAGTTGTACGATCTGCCTATTTGCGGGCTCGATACATGCATCATGACTGGCTTTTCGAACCTAAGATTACAGACCAGCCGGATGACAAAATCACTGTAATACTTCCATATATGGGGGGTACCTCTGCCATTACTAGGATCCTTCACAAATTGTGGCCAATTTTAGGATTGCATACTTGCTTTCGAAAGCCACTGCAGATAGCCTTCTCTCGGAAGGCTAATCTTCGAGACCTTCTAGTGAAAAATACAGCAAATGAGGATCGACCTCCTTCTCATGCACAACCTGGACATTTCCCCTGTGGCTCCTGTCACTATTGTTTTAGTACTTTATCTGGCCCTGATTGGATGGATTCACTGACAAACAGAAGATATACCACCCGCTGGCATACATCCTGCTCTTCGGATTTTGTGGTGTATTTAATTGTATGCCCATGTGGCTTAAACTGCGTGGGACGTACCTTGCGATCTTTTAAAGTTCGCTTGGGTGAACATGCCTCGAGACTTCAAACCAAGTCAATGACGGCTCCCCTTGTAGATCACTGCCTTACCAACTTATGCTAAATTCGATTCATCTGAATGGACTGAACTCTCAATTAGACCGGTACACGATTAGGTGAAGGGCAATGTTCTTTACAGTTTGCCGCTGTCAAATCAGTAGGTGGGGCCTGTTTGGTGGTTCCCCCTTCAAAGGATTTGATTGGCTTCTTCTGTTTTAACAATCTTTTGTGATTGGTGCTTCTGAGCGAATGGGAGCAGTAGCAGTTAATGCCTTTATAAAAACCGCTCTTTTCGGCATCTTCAAAGAGGGCTGGATAATATGATTTTTGACGACTGGACCTGAGGCAGGGGAGAACAGCATGATCCCCGAAACGTGACACGTCGTTCCATGGTCGTTTGAGAAAAATCTATAGCAGCTCTATTCAGTTAAGTAGATTAGTTAAGTAAATAATAAACTAACAGTTTTTCTAATAAAATGGATGGGCCGCAGTGGTGTGAGGTGAAGTCCTTTACACTGTGACGGCACTTCCGACAAAAAAATTTTTTGTATTTTGAAAAATTTTGTAATTTGAATGGTGGTTTTCTTTAGATAGACCAGGTTTTCTTAACTATGGTATATGTTTTTGACCTGGCTGGGTATTTTGGCACTGTTTGGGTTATGGTCTTGGCAAAGTTCAGGTTCAGATGGTGGTTTGTTTTTGTTCCATTCTGTGGGTGAATGACTATGTCAGACAGGGACTGAAAACCCACTCTGGCAGTTACAATTTTTGTTACAGTTGCTCTTAAGTGCAGTTGAATCAATGTCAACTCATGGGGACCCTATTGATAGGTGTTGTAAACTGTTGATCTTCAGTCAGGCAGCTAATTGTCCATTGAATGGCATTCACAGCCATTATCGTATTGATCCATCACATTGCTGGTCTTCCACTTTTGCGTTGACCTTCAGCCTTTGGACATATGCAAACAGTAAGTAGAAATCTTGGAATTTGAGCTTTCTCAAGAAAAGCTTAGGCTTGATTTACTCTAGTACTAATTGATATACAAAGTATTGTTTGCAAGTACTATAATTCAAAAGGCAACAGTTTTCTTCTTGTCTTTCTTCACTGTTCATTTTTTGCATCCATATGACATTATCAAAAAATACCATGGCTTGGACAAGACAAGTCTTTTTACGCAGAAATAAGAACATAAGTAATGCCATACTGGGTCAGACCAAGATGCATCAAGCCCAGTTTTCTGTTTCCAACAGTGGCTAATCCAGGTCATAAGTACCCATAAAGTTCTCAAAAAGGTACACAGATTCAGAAATGCTTAGCCTTGGGTAAGCAGTGGATTTCACCGGTGGTCTTTAATAATGGTTTATGGACTTTTCCTCCAGGAACTCGTCCAAACCTTTTTTTAAACCCAGCTACACTAACAGCTGTTACTACATCCTCTGATAAAGAATTCCTAATGTGGAACCTTGCATCATGTAACTGTAGTTTGGATTGTTCTTCCCTAAATGCATAACTTTGCACTGGTCCACAGAAAAATTATCTGCCATTTGGATGGCCTGTCTTCCAATTTATCAAGGTCCTCTTGCAGTTTTTCACAATCCTGTTGTGTTTTAATAACTTCGAATAATTTTGTGTCATCTGCAAATTTGATCACCTCACTCGTTATTCTCTTTTCCAGGTCATTTATGAATATGTTAAAAAGCAGCAGGCCCAGCATAGATCCTGGGGGTTCTCCATTGAGAAAATTGGCCATTTAGCCCTACTCTTTGCTTTCTAACTTTTAACCAGTTCCTGATTCACAAAAGTACACTCCTTCCTATCTCATGACTTTTTAATTTCTCAGAGTCTCATGAGGGACCTTGTCAAAGACTTTCTGAAAATCTAGCTACAATATATAAATCAGCTCACCTTTATCTACCTGTTTATTCACACCTTCAAAAAATATAACAATTAGTAAGACAAGACCTCCCTTGGCTAAATCCATATTGGCTTTCTCCCATTAAGCCATGACTATTTACATGTTCAGTAATTTTGTTCTTCATAAAGGTTTCTACCATTTTGCCCAGTACTGACGTTAGGCTCACCAGTCTGTGGTTTCCCAGATCACCACTGGAACTCTTTTTAAAAATTGGCGTTACATTGGCCATTCTCCTGTCCAGGTACTAAAAATGATTTTAATGATAGTTCACAGATTACTAATAATAAGTCTTCAATCTCATATTTCAGCTCTTTCAGCCCCCTTGGATGTATACCATCTGGTCCAGGTGATTTGCTATTCTTTAGTTTATCAAATAGCTGTAATACATCTTCCAGGTTTATCACAATTTGTTTCAGTTCTTCTGATACATCACCTTTAAATACCATTTCAGGCATGGGTAACTTCCCTACATTATCTTCAGTAAAGACTGCAGCAAAGAATTCATTCAGTCTCTCCTTTAGCGCCCCTTTATCATCTAACGGTCCAACTGATTTGCAGGTTTTTTGCTACAAATGTACTTGAAAAGGTTTTTATTGTGTGTTTTTGCCTCCATGGCAAGCTTTCTTTCACATTCTCTCTTTGCCTGCCTTATCCAGGGCCTTGCATCTAACTTGCTATTTCCCGTTTTTTTCATTTGGCTCCTTTTTCCATTTCCTGAAAGGCTTTTTTGGCTACACCCATGCTTGATGTAAAACTTAATTTTTTTGACGATTTTGCTCATTTTATCATAGTCTCCCTTTTGAAAGGTAAAAGGTAGTACTGTGGGTTTACCTCTATTTAGTAAATCAAATGCAATTATGCTGTGATCACTATTACCAAGTGGCCCCAACACGGTTATCTCTTGCACCAGATCCTCTGTTCCATTAAGGACTAGGTCCAAAATAGCTTCCCCTCTTCTCAGTTCATGAACCAGCTGCTCCAAGAAGCTGTCATTTATTTCATCTAGAAACTTTATCTCCCTAGTATGTCCTGCTGTAACATATTGACCCAGTTGATATCAGGGTAATTGAAATCACCCATTATTATTGTGTAGTAACTTTTGTTAGCTTCCCTGATTTCTTTTAGCATTTCATCATCCATCTGTTTATTCTGGCCAGGCAGATAGTAGGGGTGCTGCACCCCCACTACCATTGCCTTCTCCTTTTTACATGGAATTACTATCCATAGAAATGGTACAGTGTATTTTGTTTCCTGCAGTGCTTTTATCCTGTGTGACTCAATGCCCTCTCTAACATACAGCACAACCCATCCAGTAATTTGATCTACCCTATCTTTGCAATATAATTTGTACCCAAGTATCACGGTATCCCATTGGTTGTCGTCCTTCCACCATGTCTCAAGATATCAATTATATCTAATCTTTCATTTAATGCTATATATTCATGCTCTCCCATCTTACTTTTGAGACTTCTAGCATTTGTATGCAGGCATTTTAGAGGCTGTATTTTATCCATATTAGCAATTAGTTGACAGGTAATTTGGAATCTTTCAGCTCTGTAGATAAAGGCATCTGGGTTACTTATATTTTTATTGGAATATCCCTGGCAGGTTGCCCTAACTTCCCTCTTTTGCTAGTATCCTTCAAGGACCATGCGCTCTTGGGTGAATGTTGGCTTTCCCTTATTATCTAGTTTAAAAGCTGCTCTGTCTCTTTTTTTAAGGGTTAATGCCAACAGCTTGGTTCCACCCTGGTTAAGGTAGAGCCCATCCTTTCAGAAAAGCCCCCTCCTTCCCCCAGAACATTGCCCAGTTCCTAACAAATCCAAAATTCTTTTCCTTGCACCATCGTCTCACCCACGCATTGAAATACATATGTGAATTTGAAAATCTTCTCTAGGTCCTTCTTAGCCAAATTTCTTGACTGCTTGTAGTTTCATTTATTGATCCAAGCAGGTTAAAGTTGTCTACTCTTTCTGTTTTTTTCACCAAGGATGATATTATTGCTTTTGCCATTTGTCAGTATCTTTGCCTTCACATTAAGGTGCAGGCACATTTTAAAACCATGTTCCTTGATCTTGATAAGCAGATGTTTCAGATAGTTTTCACTTTCAGTCAGTGACATGGTATCGTCAGCATAGTGAAGGTGGTTGAGTATTCCACAATTCTCCATGAACAAGCAGGAAATAACTCTTCACGTATGGGTGACATCACCGATGGAGCCCCGCACAGAATGCTCTTCAGCTTCCAAAGGAAGCTTTTGCAAGGTGTGCCGTGCGTGCATGCATGCCTGCCTTCCCTGCACACTGCAGTGCCATATTCTCCGGTTGTCTTTTTTTCTGTGGAGCCCCTAGGATGTGTTCCTGCAGTTTGGAAAAAAAAGTTTGAATTTCTTGCCCTTGTGGCTGAGCTTTTGCTCCATTTTTTGATCTATCTGTTGTCTGCTAGCCATTTTCTTGCCCTTTGGATGTTTCTTCTGTAGTTTTCTCTTTTTTGCACCCTTTTGGCATTCTTTTCCCTGCCCACAGCGTTTTTTTCAATTTGATTTTGCCGAGTTGATCTCTTTCAGCATGTCTAAGCTGGTTAGTGGCTTTAAAATTTTTTTTAAAAAATGCACCAAATGTGGCAAGACCATTTCTGCTGCTGACAGCCATAATTAGTGTTTGCAAAGCCTTGGACCCGAACACCAGCCGGTGTCCTGTGAACTCTGCTTGCAGTTGACACATCGAGGACTGAAGGGTTGAGAAGAGCAGGAGGAGTCGGTCTTTGGCTCATCTGATTCAGCATCTTCAGCACTGACCCCCCTCGTCCCACGCCTGAGGTGGTCAGGGGAAAAGAGCAGAAGGCTCAGTTGGAGCAGAATGGTTTGAGCAGAGAGGGGTGTTCCTTTGCAGAGACCCTGTCCATGTCAAAAGGGGAGCACAAGGAGAAAATCTGTGTGCAGCCCCTCTCGCTGTGAGACAGAGTAAGGGCCAGAAATGGCCGTCCATGCTTCCCCAGTGGGAGGACCCGACCTGAACAGTGGATCCATTCCCAGTGCCCAGAAGGGCTGCCAGATGTCTCCTGATGCTCCTATTATCGTGGAGTCTCCACCAGAGGATTCACCGGCGATGGCCTTGGGATCAACATCCTCATCAGTGGTGTTTCTAGAGGAATACCTGTGAGCCTTAGAAGCTCACCTGGCAGTGGTGTAAGCCCTGCAGAACGCAGGCTTCACAGCATAGAGCACATTACCACACTCCTTCCAGTCTATCCTGGAGACACTTGCCCTTCCTATTGCAGTTGGGACTTTGTATGGGAGACAGTATCGACACTGGTAGCCAGAGCCATCTACCACTTCAGTGAGTCAGAGGCCCCGGGGAATCGCCATCGGCATGCCAAGTGCAAGGAGGACCATCGACGTCCACCCTCTACTGAGCCGCTCAGAGGAGACTCAGCATTACTTCGACTTCCTATCGGAATGGGAAATCAAGGCAGAATTGACAGTGTTGGATCTTCGGGCCTAGGATCTCCCATCCAATCAGTCACCCTCTCCAGATCAGCAGAAGTCACCCCCAAAAGATGTCTTTCCAGGATTTTGTTTGGGACCTGGGCAAGGCCATCTCCTTTTCTCTGGAATCTGATGAAGAACCAAGGGCAGAGGAACTGGAAATCTTCCAATACTCCTCGTGAGGTGGTGACTGTTCCCATCTACCATGTCCTGCAGATGCTGCTACTGCAACTGTAGGAGGTGCTGCTCATGCTTCTGGCCATCAGCAGCTGACTCCATTCCCTGTGCCAGGTCCAGAAGGCCCTAGCCCCACAATTCCATTGTGATCGAGTCTGCCTTGAAGCGGGCAAAGAATGCCAAAATGCACTCTTCTGTGCCATCCATGCGGGTTAGTAAGAACCTGGACTCCATCAGGCGAAGATGCTTCCAGAGGAAGGGGCGACTGGGAAAAAAACAAATAGGCAAATACATAAAACAAAAGTTGTATAAAAATCAAAGAATTAAAAACCTCTATAAGGTGGTAAATAATTACAAATAAAAGATGAAATACAAAGGGGAATAAAAGAACAGGCTCACAGAAAAACTGAAAGATCATATTCTAAGTTCAGGCCATGGGGATGGACATTATTCAGAGTAAATATAAATCTTTGTTCTAGGCAGAGCAATATCTTATCCAAATCTCCTCCTCTCCAGTGTGAGCGAACAACCTTTAAGACCAGTAATATTAAATCTACTATTTGGTGCTGGTGCAGCATCCAATGACCGACCAGTGGTTTGTCCATAATTTGTCTTCGGATATTGCTCTTATGTTCTATACTTCTTGTATTAATTGACCATCTCGTCTTGCCTACATAGAATAGTTTGCATGGACAAATAAGAGATACCACATGTTCCATCTTAGAGTTTGAAAAATCTCCCAAGAAAAACTTCTTTTGTGTCACTGGATGAATGAAGGCCCCTTTTAGTCACCTGGGCATTCAAGCATATTGAACAGTCACCACAAGCAAAATGTCCTCTGACTCTGGGAATAAAGCACAGCTTTGACAGAGCAGAAGGAACCAAAATGTTAGCCAAGTTCCAGTTCGTCTTATAGGAAATGGTAAGTTGCATAGACTGTAGGGCTGGTATGGATGCAAGCAGGTGCCATTCTTCTTTTAAGAAACGTGCAATATGATTTGATTGTTCTGAAAACGTAAGAGCACAGACCATCCTGTTTCCAGTGCCCTCTTGTGCCCTTGTAAAAGAGTCTGACTGTTTGCTTGTTTTGCCCTATGATAGATAGGCTTTTGCAATGCTGTGCTTTGGGTATCCTCATTCTGCAAACCTCTAATGTATCAACATAGCCTCTTATTCAAAGTTGTTCTCATCCATAGGGTGGTCCATAAAAATGAATTCCTGAATTCCTTTGCTCCCTGGCCTGATTCTGGTTCCATTTAGGTAGAAAACACAGTGTACAAAGTTTGAAGCCAATCAAATAATATTTAGGGGTGGCTCAACAAGTCTTGAGATTTCCCCCTGGGAGCAGATGACGAAATGTTGCATCATCTTGTATCATCCACTCAGTTCCACGCTGATTACATTTGATTGCGTCATATTTGAACTAATCTCATCTCTGAGAGGTGGCAAAGACATTGTACTATTATCTTTGTATCTTTATTCTTTTCAGATGGCGAAAAAACGTGGTTTTTATCTCATTGAAGAAATGTCCACCACAATTCTGGGGGCCAAGCTCCCCAGCAAGGAGCAAGTGTTAAGTGTATTTTTACATCACCATATGACATTAAACAAAGGCGTTAGTGAAAGTGCATCTATTGTAACAAGTGAAGTAGAAGCTTACTGGGAAAAGGCCAGGCTTCCTGTTCAAAGAAATGACAAAATTCAAGAAAAAGTAAAGAAATTGTTCAATCAGTGGAAACTTTTGAAGAAAAACAAAGGGAGAGGCGGGAAACAAGAGGCAAATGAAAAAGAATTCCAGGTTGCAATGAAAAACCTATTTGATGTGGCGCATGCTAATGCAATGTCTTTAATTCATATTCAAGAAGACAAAGAATTCTTAATAACGCAACGAGAACCAGGGCGCCGCGGCTCAATGTGCGCGATGGACAAGAAACTGGCCAACACGGAAGCAAGATCGCAACAGCGAGAAGAAGAACTGATAAGGCGCAGACAAAAACATGTTGCCGAAGCCGAGGCAACTACAAGCCAAGTTCAGCTGGAAGGATCTTCTTCCTCAGCAGAGTCAGGTGAAGACTCGTCGACATCTGCAGATTCAGATAACGGACAGAAGAAAGCAACTCCACAAACGAAGCAGTTTTGACCTAACAATGTCTGGACCCCAGAGCTTACAGCAGCCCTGGATCGGACAGGGACAACGGATCGCAATGCTCTGTTTGTGTTAGCTGAAACCGCCAGAAGTCTGGGACATTATCCTGGGGAGCTCAATATCAGCCGCTCCAGCGTCAAGCGCCATAGAGAAAAGCACCGTCAGCAACAATGGACGGACCTGCACAACGCATTCAAAGCCAAAGGCAAAACATGCATTGTGCATTGGGATAGCAAGTTATTGCCATCTCTCCTCTGTTCAACCACATCTGTTGACCGCCTTCCAGTTTTGATAACGGCTGTCTCCACTGGAGAAACACAACTTCTTGGTGTACCAAAACTGACATCAGGAACGGGCGAGAATCAAGCTGCAGCAGTTTATGAACTGTTACAGGAATGGTGTTTGGATGAAAAGGTTGCAGGCTTCTGCTTTGATACAACTGCATCGAACACGGGACGTCGATCAGGAGCGTGCATTCTTCTAGAACAGAGACTCCGTCGCACAGTCCTTCATTTGGCATGCCGCCATCACATTTACGAAATAATTCTTGGTGCAGTATTCTCTACATGCTCTGGAGCTTCATCGGGTCCCGATGTCCAACTCTTTCGCCGGTTCCAAAAGAATTGGGGCTCCCTTGACAAATCCAACTATCAAACTGGAAAAGACTTGGAGGTGCTGCAACCTGACAGGGATTGCATCATGAAGTTTGCGGAATCCAAGTTGGCACAGGGCAATCACCGAGATGATTACCTGGAATTCTTGGAGTTAACGATTGTCTGCCTTGGAGGGAATCTTCCTAGTTTCAATTTCAAGAAACCCGGAGCTTTCCATCATGCCAGATGGATGGCAAAAGTCTTGTACTGTCTCAAGATTTGGATGTTCTGAGGACAACTCAAAGATCTTACCCAACGGGAGGAGTCCTGTGTTCGTGATGTGAGCATTTTCTCCATCCTGATTCATGTGGAAGCCTGGTTTTCTGCCCCTGATGCCACAGTTTCTCCTCGAGCAGATTTGGAGATGCTGAAGAAACTACACTCTTACCACAATGACCGTGTTGGAAGAGCGGCCAGAGACAAACTGCAACAGCATCTGTGGTATGTGTCAGAGGAGCTTGTGGCACTGTCACTGTTCGATGAAGCTGTTTCAGCACCGACAAAGCGGGCCATAGTGTCGGCCATGATCCCGGCAGAATCAGATGAAAGCGATGAGGATGACGAAGACGAAGATCCCCCAAAGCGGGTCGAATTGAAAAGTTCCATGATTCCCCCACTTGAATCTTTTGCAACTCGCAAGTCAATCCATTTCCTGAAACACCTCGACATCAACAGTGATTTTCTTAATGCAGACCCAGAAGACTGGGAAGAGAATGCATCATTCAAAGACGGTCTGAAGAAAATAAAAAATCTTCCAGTGATCAACGATGTGGCTGAGCGAGGGGTCAAACTCATTGAGGAGTTCAACGGCCGACACACCACAAAAGAAGAGCAACTCCAGTTCCTTCTGGGTGTTGTCTCGCAACACCGTAAGAGTTCCCCACATCGTCAAAGTCCTTACTAGCATCTGGACCACATTGAGTGCTTGGCAAGCATGATACCCCTGTCTATGAGCGGATAATACCCAGTGGTCTGACGAACCCTGGGGGGGATCCAGGGGCCTGATAGATAGGGACCTTGAGCCACCCCTAAATATTATTTGATTGGCTTCAAACTTTGCACACATTGTTTTCTACATAAATGGAACGAGAATCAGGCCAGGGAGCAAAGAAATTCCTACTTTTATTTTTTCCCCTATGGCAGTGGACCACCCTAATACAGAGCCTGCGAATATGCAGGAACTGGCTCACCGGAAGATTATATTTCAGAGATCCGTTGTGGAAACTGGTAAAATGAAGCAAAGAGTTCTATCTGTGGGTTTTCAAAATAATTTTGTGACAAAACCACGTGAGCTCTTTTGGATCAGGATGTCCAAATACAAAATCTTCTCATTGTTGTAAGTATACTCAAATTGAAGATTTTTGTCTAAACCATTGAGCCATCTAAAGTCCAAAAGGCACTATTCCATTCCATCCTATCCCAAACCATAACATCTATATATCTATACCACATTCTTACATATTCTTCAAAATCATGGTTCTTGAGGAAACTGTCTTCAAAAGTAGATACACATAAATTAGCAATATCAGGTGCCATCCATTCCAACTCCCTTTATTTGTTTGTAGAATACCTCTCTAAAACAAAAATAATTCTCTGTTAGGGCCAAAGTTGCCAGCTGGATGAGGAAAAAAGTAGGTATCCGAACTGGTCTTGGCCTCCT
The DNA here is from genome assembly GCA_033557465.1 of Ichthyophis bannanicus. Classification (NCBI taxonomy): domain Eukaryota; kingdom Metazoa; phylum Chordata; class Amphibia; order Gymnophiona; family Ichthyophiidae; genus Ichthyophis; species Ichthyophis bannanicus. The sequence goes on along the minus strand of CM066034.1, from coordinate 175,950,962 downwards.
CAACAAAGTGCATTTCTCTGTGGTATATTAGTGTAAAGAGATTTGATATCCAAGGTTACCAACCAGTGATCCTGATGGTAACCTTGGAAATGATCTAACAACTGGATCATATGAGAAGAATATCAAACATAAGATGGTACTTATGTGACAGAGTCTCAAAAACATGCCTAAAAACTTGGCAACTGGCTCAAAAATAAAACCTATGACTGAAACAATGGGATGACCCAGTGGATTCTCCAAAGATCTGTGAATCTTAAGCAATATATAGATAGTTGGTGTTATGGGATGTGTGACTGTCATAAAATCGATCTCCTTTTGTATCAAGTATCCGGCCTTTTTTGCTGTATATAATAGGGTATCTACTTTGTGCTTCATTGTCTCTGTTGGATCTGTATAAATTTTTAAATAAAATGCTGTATCTAATCTGGTGATACACTTCTCTCACATAGTCAGACTGATTTTTGCAAGTCAAGGGTTCCCCTTTTATCCGCTGGCTTGATAACAATATTAATGTTAGTACTAAGCCCTTTTTTTTCACTTCTAGTCAAATTATAAAATATGTAAAAGTTCTTTTTACTCAGGCTTTCGACCCTATTCAACACAACTTTCTCAATGGCCTTAATTAGAACATTGTTTGTGTCAGGGGGTATCCAAGTGGAACTTGATCACCGACAGGTCTTCTACAGTGCAGTTTGTCGACTTTTTCTCTAATTCATACTTTAATTTTCGGAAAAACTTAAATAATTCAACTTGGGTGTTAAACAGATCATATCTACATGAAGGGACAAAAGAGAGTCCCTTCTGCAGAACATGAATCTCGTCCTCATTCAATATATGATCTGAAAAATTAAAAATACCTACTACTCCCAACTCTGTAAGTTCCCCCTCTCCCTCGTTTTGAGTCGTAAATCCACTGAGGTGCCAGCTCCATCCCTATGCGTGAATGAGGAGTGGCTTGCCCACCCTCCTTCCATAGGGCATCCATGGAAAAACCCTAATTGGGATAGTAGGCGGCAGAAGAGAGGAGCTGAATAATCTAAAGGATCTTCTACCTGGCTTCTACTCTTTTTCCCTATAGGGTTCAGAGTTGCCAGCCGACTCATGCTGAATCTTGGACTTAGCTGGCCACTTTGTCCTATCAGAATCAGTTTTACCCTCATCCCATGTTCCCTTATAGCAGAACTTGCTTTCAATCGAAAGAGGCTTTCCCCCTGTGCATCTATGCCATGGAGGTATTTAAATGTCTCAATCATATCACCTCTATCCTGCCTTTCCTCTAAAGGTGTACATACTAAGATCCTTAAGTCTGTCCTCATATGCTTTATAATGAAGACCACTAACCATTTCAGTAGCCACCCTCTGTACTGACTCCATCCTGTATATATCCTTTTGAAGGTGCGGTCTCCAGAATTGCACATAGTACTCCAAATGAGGTCGCACCAAAGACTTATGCAGATGCACTATCACCTCCTTTTTTTCTTCTAGCCATTTTTCTCCCTATGCACCCAAGCATCCTTCTAGCTTTTGTTGTCACCTTTTCTAGTTCTCCTCGTCCCTTCTGAATTTTTTAAGCTTCCTTTCTTTTATATTCAGAAACATTTTTATCAAAGTCCTTCTTCATAATCTCCAGGAACAAGCAGGAATGTAGTCTTCACATATGGGTATCGTCGGTACCGACGGAGCCTGCACGGGAACGCTCCCCAGCATCCAATAGGAAAGCTTTTGGGAGCATCCCACAGCGCTTGCGTGCTGCCTTCCCGCCTTTCCCAACTGTCCCTCTCCAATTCTTCATTTTCCACAGAGCAGACAGGTCACACATCCTGTCACCGCAGAAAAAAAAATCCCTTTTATTCTTTTTTGTGGTCATGTCTGCCTTCCCAGCGCTACACCAGTACCGCCGGTTCTTCTTTCTTTTCTTCTTTTAAAAAAAACAAAAACTTTCTTCTGGAGTCTTACCAGTAATTTGCTCTTCAGGTGCCACACACCATTTTGGGCACTAGGCCCAACTTTTCCTTCAAAATGGAAAAACCCGCTTCGGGTTTTAAAAAGTGTTCTAAGTATGGCGGTACCATCTCCGTCACCGACACCCATGAGTGGTGCCTCAAATGTTTAGGTCCTGACCACTCTGTTTCAGAGTGTGTTGCCTGTGGATGTCAAAAAGGGGCCGGGAGAACCGAGCTGCTAAACCTGGCACCCTTTTTCCCTCCGATGCAGCCTCCATGGAATGGACGTCTTCCAGGGCTTCGTCTTCCTCCCATGTATCTCAGGTAACTAAACATAAATCTAGCCGGTCCTCAAAGGGTAGTTCTCCTTCTAGACAGCGAGATGCCTCTGGCGTTGCCCTTGAGGGACTTTCACCGGCAAAATTGCCCCAGCGGGAGGCTTTGTATTCCAAAGCACTAACGGGGCTCCAGGGTGTTCTCGAGGCTTCAACCTCGGCAGAACTACTGGTGCCATGCTCTGGGGTGCCGGCTGCTTCATCCGGTACCGATATCCAAGCATCGGCAGCGTCGATAGACCAGAGATTCTTGGCTATTGAATGCAGTCTGGCGGCTCTTCTCACGGCCTCAATGCTCCTGAAACCGCTTCAGACAATTCAACTGGTACCGACTGCGGTGCCGGCACTGACTGCATCAACATCGGCAGTTATTCTACTGGGACCGAGTCATGCATCTCTATCCAGCATCGACAAGTCGATACCGGACCACTCCAATGCTGACTTCGATCGGTACCGTGCCTTGCATGATCACCCAGATTGGAGATACTTCGAATCCTCAGATGAGTCTGAAGACTCTGAAAGCTCTGCCGATTCCAGAGTACTTTTTCTTGAGGATTCCTCTTCTCCTCAGCGTAGGATGTCTCCACCAGAGGATATGTCCTTTCAGGATTTTATCTGCGATCTTTCCATCACAGTGGCTCCTGAAAAAGAGCCTAGGGCAAAGGAATTAGAAATCCTGCAATACCCTAAAGCTCCCAAGGAGGCAGCTACCTTACCTATTCATGAGATCTTGCATGATCTCATGTTAAGGATGTGGGAAACACCTCTAACCACATCTCCTCACTCTCGAAGACTCAACACCATGTATCGAGTTCCTCCTTGTCCTGGGTTTCAGAATACTCAATTACCACACCATTCCATGGTGGTGGAATTAGCTATGAGAAGGATAAAGAGTGCAAAAAGGCATGCATCTAATCCTCCAGGACGTGAGTGTAGGACTCTTGACGCCTTTGGACATCGAACCTTCCAGGCTTCCATGCTTTCTGCTAGGATCAGTTCCTATATCTTGTATATGGGAATGTTCCTTAAGGAGGTCACAGGAGATTTAGAGCTTATGAGCCCTCTCCTTCCTGATGATAACAGGCAAGATTACCTCGCCCTTGTCAAACATGCTCAGGATGTTTCCAAGTTTCTGAATCGTGCAGCCTTTGACTGCTTTGAGTGCATAAGCAGAACTTCTGCCATTGCCATAGGTGCACGTAGGATTGCCTGGCTCCAGGCATCTGACTTGGAAATTTGGGTACAGGATAAACTAGGGAATATTCCTTGCACAGGAGAGAATCTCTTTGGTAAGAATTGGCAGGAAAAAGCTAATGAGAGAGATGCTAACAATATCACTTTGGATAGATTGTCTAAATCTACAGCTCCTGCGAGGAAAAAATCCTCTAAGAAACAATTCTTCAGTAAGAAGAAGTTTTATCCCTCCTATACCCAGCAGAGGCATCGTTTAGGTCAGTCTGCCTAAAAGGGACAGCAACAACCACCTAGGTAAAGAAAGACAAAAGCAGCTAAACCTCAACCGGCTCAGCAGACTCAGCCTCCACAGGGGCTTTGACTCCTATCGAGAGAACTTTGCCTTCCTGGCCCTGAACGGCCTAGAACCCTCCACCATCCCTGGAAGGTTATGTCATTTTGCCCCAGATGGTGTCAGATAACAGTAGAAAATTGGACTCTGTCTGTTGTAAGAGAGAGGTACAAGCTTCATTTCCTCAGCATGCCCCCTCCTACAATGGTAAGACAGTTCAATTCTCAGACCTCTCTCAATGACCAGTTAGGTCAAGAGGTCACTGTGCTCCTTGCTCAAGGGGCAATAGAAGAGGTACCCATTCCCCAACGGGGTACAGGGATTTACTCCCCCTGTTTCCTTATTCCAAAGAAAACAGGAGGACACAGACCCATTTTAGACCTCAGAGAATTGAATAAATTCCTGTTCAAAGAGAAGTTCAAAATGATTTCTCTAGGAACTCTGCTGCCATACCTTCAGAGTCAGGATTGGCTTTGTTCTCTAGATCTCAAGGATGCGTACACTCATGTTCTCATCCACCCAACTCACCGAAAGTTCCTTCGCTTTCTGTTTCAAGGGAAGCACTACCAATACAGGGTTCTTCCCTTTGGCCTGGCCTCTCCACCAAGGGTGTTCACAAAATGTATGGCTGTGGTGGCAGCATTTCTCCGCACCATGGGAATATTCGTCTTCCCTTACTTAGACGACTGGCTCATTCAAGCCCCTTCAGAGCCAGAGGCCAGGGTTGCTCTCTTTCGCACAATGCGCATCCTTCAGTATTTGGGACTTGTCATAAACTTCCCAAAATCCAACCTTGCTCCCACTCAGTCCCTAGAGTTTATAGGAGCTCTGCTGGATACCAGACAGACAAGGGCCTACCTTCCACAGCCCCGCTGCCTTCGCATTGTGCAGTTAGCTTCCCAAGCAGTGCTAAAACCTCACCTCACTGCTCGGGAAATGTTACAGTTGCTAGGCCACATGGCATCCACCGTGCATGTGGTTCCTTATGCTCGCCTCCATATGAGTGCAGCTCAGTGGACTTTATCCACTCAGTGGACTCAGGCGTCAGGTTGCCTGTCAGACAAAATAGCAAACTCAGATCGCCTTATTTTGTCCCTCCAATGGTGGCAGTCACCCCAAAACCTTTGGTGGGGTCTCCTTTTCAGCAACCTCCACCCCAAGCCACTCTAACAACAGATGCTTCACAGGTCGGTTGGGGAGCCCACCTGCAAGGCCTCTCTACCCAGGGTACCTGGACGCCACAGGAGGCCTATCTACACATCAATCTCCTGGAACTCACAGCAATCTTCCTTGCTCTTCGAGTATTCCACACCCAGCTCAGCTACAAGACAGTCCTAGTTCAAATGGACAATCAAGTAGCCATGTTCTATGTGAACAAGCAGGGCGGAACAGGCTCTCTGTTGCTCTGCAACAAAGCTTTGCGACTATGGGCTCTCGCCAGAGAGCATCAGATTCATCTCCTTGCGGTGTATCTTCCGGGCATTCAAAACTCTTGGGCAGACAGATTCAGTCGAGTTCTGCTTCCACACGAATGGTCTCTCCATGCAGACCAGGTGCCCAAAAGTTTTCAAATTTGGGGAACCCCAGACATAGACCTCTTTGCAAGTCCGCTGAATGCCAAGCTTCCCCAGTTCTGTTCCAGAATTCCGGCTCAGGGTTGTCAGACCAGGGATGCTTTCCTCCTCCATTGGGGTCAGGACTTCCTGTATGCCTTTCCACCCATTCCCCTAATTCCCAAAACCCTGTTCAAGCTTCAGAGAGACAGAGGTCATATGATTCTCATTGCTCCACGTTGACCACGGCAAATGTAGTACCCTCTGCTCCTACATCTCTCTCAAGCTCCGCCTCTGGAGTTAGGATCTGCTCCAAATCTCCTTTCTCAGGACGACGGGATGCTGTGGCATCCCAATCCCCAGTCTCTGCATCTTAGGGCCTGGTTGCTGAAAGCCTAGAACTTCACGGTCTTAACCTTTCCCAGCAGGTAAAGGATATACTTTATGCTTCCAGGAAGCCTTCCACAAGATGCTCTTATGCATTTAAGTGGAAAAGGTTTACCATATGGTGCTCGCAGAAGGGTCTTAACCCTTTTGCGATAGTCCAGTAATGATTCCAGAGGTATCTCCTTCATTTATCAAATGTAGGGCTTAAGACCAATTCAGTGAGAGTTCATTTGAGTGCTATTGCAGCTTCTTTCAAGCCTCTAAATGGACAACCTATTTCCTCTCATCCTCTCATAGCGAGATTTATGAGAGGCCTTCTTTTAACTAAGCTTCCCATTAAGCCACCACCGGTGGCATGGGACTTAAATCTGGTTCTTGGGCAGCTCATGAAACCGCCCTTTGAACCATTAGCCACTACGTCTTTGAAATTCCTTTCCTGGAAGGTCATCTTTCTTATTGCAATCACATCAGCATGTCGCATCAGTAAATTGCAAGCATTGGTGGCTGATCCTCCTTATACAAGGTTCCATCATGATAAGGTAGTCCTTAGGACTCATCCACACTATGCCAAAGGTGGTGTCACCTTTTCCTTTAAACCAAGCGGTTTACCTTCCTGTATTCTTCCCAAGGCCTCATGCCTCAAATGCAGAAAGAAATCTTCATACTTTGGACTGTAAAAGGGCTTTGGCCTTTTACTTGCAAAGGACACAGCAACATAGAAAGTCCTCTAAACTCTTTGTTGCTTTTGATCCTAGTCATTGGGGACTTCCAGTCTCCAAAAGAACACTGTCCAGCTGGATTGCACAGTGTATATCTTTTGCCTATGAGAGTAAAAACCTTCCTCTTGAAGGCCATGTCACAAGCTCACAATGTGAGAGCCATGGCAGCCTCTATGGCTTATCTTCACTCTGTGTCTATCGACGACATCTGCCGAGCAGCTACTTGGGCTTCGGTTCATACCTTCACAGCCCATTACTGCTTAGACAAGGACTCCCGCTGGGATGCCTTGTTTAGTCAGGCTGTTCTTCAACACCTGTTCCATACTTAAACAACTCCTACCCACCATCCCTGGTAGGATGCCAGAGATCCATGGGGGGAAGTGGACCTCTTTCACAGGGGCACACAACTTCTGGGGCCTTCTCCCTGGCATCTGCAGCTAGGGAGTCCCCATATGTGAAGTCTACATTCCTGCTTGTTCCTGGAGATAGCATAGTTACTCACCTGTAACAGGTGATCTCCGGGAACAGCAGGAATTTAGTCTTCACAACCCACCCACCTCCCCTAGGAGTTGTATCTCTATATCTCTCTCTCTTTCTCTCTTTCCCTCTCTCTTTGTCTCAGCTTTAAACTCAGCTGGAGAGGGACAGTTGAGGAAGGCAGCACGCAGGTGCTGTGGGATGCTCCCAAAAGCTTTCCTATTGGACGCTGGGGAGCATTCCCGCACAGTCTCTGTCGGTACCAACGATACCCATATGTGAAGACTAAATTCCTGCTGTTCCCGGAGATCACCTGTTACAGGTGAGTAACTATGCTTTATTGTGTCTTAACTTGGTTGATGTTTTGTCTGTTTTTAATTGTATTTGAGGTATATTCCCCTGAAGAAGCCCTTGGGGAGTTTCAGTAAAGACTGCTTAACCTACCACTGTCTTGGCACACCTGTTTGTTTGTTCCTGAACTAGCCTATGGGTGGTTGTGCTCTCATTTGGACTCCTCGTCAAAGCCCAGACCTCAATCCAATTGAGAATCTGTGGCATTACTTGAAGATTGCTGTACACCAACGCAATCCATCTAACTTGAAGGAGTTGGAGCAGTTTTGCCTTGAGGAATGGGTGAAAATACCTCTGGCTAGATGTGCTAAGTTAATAGAGACATATCCCAAGAGACTTACAGCTGTAATTGCAGCAAAAGGTGGCTCTACAACGTATTGACTTTGGGGGGCGAATAACATATGCACACTCCTGCTTTCAGTGTTGTTGGGTTTTTTTGTCTTTATTGTTTGTGTCACAATAAAGGATAATCTCCAGGAACAAGCAGCAATGAGTCTTCACATATGGGTACGTCGGTACCGATGGAGTCTGCACGGGAACGCTTCCCAGCGTCCAATCAGGACGCTTTTGGAAGCATCCCACCACGCCTGCGTGCTGCCTTCCCGCCTTTCCCAAATGCCTCTCCTCAGTTTTCGTTTTTCCGCGGAGCCGGCAGGACGTCCTCCTGTCACCGCAGAAAATTCTTCTTTTATTTTTTGGTTTTCTTGTGGTCGCGTCTGCCTTCCCCGACGCCACCGGTACCGCCAGTGTTTCTTTTTTCTTTTCTTGTAAAATTTTTCCTTTTTAAGGAATACTTTTTCCTTCTTAGTGCCTCACGGTTTTTTAGGCCTGCTAGGCCTATTCACTTTCCTTCATGGAACTGCCAGCCACTATCCCCAAGAAATGTACAAACTGTGGCGGTACAAAATTAATTTTAGACACTCACAATTGGTGCCTAATCTGCTTGGGTCCTGACCATTTTCCTCCGGAGTGTCCCTCCTGTAATAGTATTGTGGAAAGAAGTCTTCAGCATCGAGTTCCCCTCGATACGCGGTCCCCATCCAACTTCAGGGCACCGACCATCTCTTCTTCCACACGGGATCAGGTAACCCAAAAACAGTCTTTTCAGACTAGCCAGTCCTCGAGTGGTAAATCTCATGCACAGCATAGAAATGCCTCTGGCCTTGCCCTCGAGAACACACTGGCTTTAAAACCCCGGTGGGAGTCTTCGGCCTCCAAAGCCTGTGTGGAGTTTCAGGTTGTTCCTGAGGTTCACCCCTCACAGAACATACCTGAGCCATGCTCGGTGGTGGCATCTGCTTTGAGCGGTACCGATACCCCGGCATCGGCAATGGTGTTGGATGAAGCATTCCTCACCAAGGATCGTAGTCTGGCGTCCTCGGTACCTACGGGGCCATGGGATACGCTGCAGACCGACCTTCCAGTATCGGTATCGATCCCGGTACCGATACTAGTACCGACGTCGGTACCCTCCACATGTGCATCAATAGACTCGCTTCCTTTGATGCTGAGTCTGGAATCGATCTCCAGTCTGGAGGACTGGGTACCGACTCGCCTTGGTACCGACACCAGACGGTACCGAAGGCACGGTTCTGATGATCCATGTCCGGCACTCTTGGTTTCTTCGATACCGTTAGAGTTGTCACCGGCTGGCCTTCATCCACCGGTATCGGATACGGTACCGAAGTCGGTACCGATATCCACATTACCATTGCTGTCGGTGCCTTCCATGCTTCTCTCATCAGGCTCGCTTCCCTCGGTACTGAGTTTGGAATCGATCCCTAGCATGGACGATGTGCTACCGACTGTTGCTGGTCCTGATCTCTTGCGGTACCGGCGACCATCCTCTAAGGATCCCATACTCCACCATTCAGGATTTTATATTCCTATAAAGTTGGACAGATCTAGCCTATCCAAAAGAATTTCCCTCTAGGGATTATTCTTTTCAGGCTTTTCTCCTGGATATGGCAAAATCACTTGCCATTTCTATACCTGGACAGGATCCTATACAAGGGAATACAGAATCCCTGTATATTCCTGGGAGAGCAAAGGAGAACATCATGCTTCCTTTGCATCATTCCTTGCAGGACCTCCTTCTACGAATGTGGGAAGCTCCTTTGAAGGTACCCCCACTTTCCAGAGCAACTGATCTTCTATATCAGGTGCCCCCTTCTCCAGGGTTTCAAAAGACTCAACTTCCTCATCATTCCATTGTTGTAGAATCAGCAGTGAGGCGGGTGAAGAGTACTAAAAAGCACTCTTCTTATCCGCCAGGTCGTGAGTCTAAGACTTTAGATGCCTTTGGACGCCAAACCTTCCAGGCAGCCATGCTTTCAGCAAGAATTCTCTCATATTTTCTATATGAGTTTATCGCTTGAGGAGGTCACAAAGAACTTACTGTTTTTGACTCCTTTTCTTCAAGAGCCCAAAAGTGCAGACTATTCCTTACTGGTTAGTCATGCTCAAAATATCTCTAGGTTCCTTACTCGTGCTTCCCTAGACTCCTTTGAGTCTGTTAGCAGAACTTCTGCTATAGCTATAGGGGCATGACGTAAAGCCTGGCTCCAGGCTTCAGACTTGGACAAATGGGCATAAGAAAGACTGGGAAATACTCCTTGCACTGGAGAAAATCTCTTTAACAAGGAGTTTTTACTCCAGGTTGCTCAGTTAACCACTGACATTGCTGTTTCCAGAGGCTGTTCTACGCCTTCCTCTTTCCCAGTTGGTAAGAAATGTCCTGCCAAACTTTCTTCCCCTAGGGGGAAAAAGTTTTATCCATCTTCTGCCCATCATACAGATGTTCCCAAACAGGGGAAACATCGCCCTGGTCTGAAGAAACCACAACCTCAACAGGGTCAACAAACCCAGCAGTCGCAGGGTTTCAAATAGATCATTATTACCCCTCTTGGTTGGTGGTTAGAGTAGCAGTCTGCTTCTTTTCACTTGAAGTATCTGCACTAATTTTATCCTAACCTTTTCTAGATATCTCTTCATGAGACATCTTTTCTTTTCTCTAAGAGTCTTTATCAAGATCATGCCCATACTTAACAGGTTTTCTCTTCCTCTTTGGGGAAAAGAGAAGTGACAGCTATCAATAACACAGTTGTTTCCCTGTACTGGCATGTATCATCTTACCTTTCAGAGACTTCCTGCATAGTCAGTCTCCTTCAACTCTGTCTTACCTCCCTCTTACTACAACATTTGATTTGTAAGAGTGGCTCTTTACACTGGTAAGCCCCTGTGGTCCTCTACCTGTTCCACAGGGGGATTCTCCCTTCCGGAGTTATCTCCCCCTTTATTACCTTAGGGCAGCTCATCAGACAATAGGAAGTCCTACTATGTCTGTTGTTTCTTTTTCCCAATCTAAAAAAGGAGGGCAAAATAAATTTCCTTCTGCTGCCCTGGTACTTGCTGCAGATACAGCAATTCCTAGTGGTTAAGCCACTGGTTCTGTTCACCACACAACCAGGGGTTCCCCTCCACTAGCAATCCTTCTAGCCTCAGTGCTAAACCCCAAACAGGTTATCAACCTCGTTTGGAAAACCCTATTATCACAGACTGGTTGGTTAACTTCTATTCTTCGCCCCCTTGTCCTTGGCAGAATAGTTTGTTACCCACTGGCTTTACACAGCCAGTTTTTTCTTCTAACCAACCTGCAGCATGCTCTCTGCAACTCTACAGAGTAGCTTTGCACTATGGGCCCTTGCTAGAGAGCATTAGTATCTTGCCTAGTAGATAACCCCAGATGGTTAGGGGGGTTCCCCCAGTCATGTTTTCATGGGCATCTCAGCTTGGGAGTCCCCATATGTGAAGACTCATTCCTGCTTGTTCCTGGAGATAGCACAGTTACTTACCTGTAACAGGTGATCTCTGGGAACAGCAGGAATAAGTCTTCACAACCCACCCACCTCCCCTAGGAGTTGCATTTCTCTATCTCTGTCTTTCCCTTCCTTGCTCTCTCTCTCTCTTTGCCTCAGCTTTAAAACTCAACTGAGGAGAGGCAATTGGGAAAGGCGGGAAGGCAGCACGCAGGCGTGGTGGGATGCTTCCAAAAGCGTTCTGATTGGACGCTGGGAAGCGTTCCCGCGCAGACTCCGTCGGTACCGACGTACCCATATGTGAAGACTTATTCCTGCTGTTCCCAGAGATCACCTGTTACAGATAAGTAACTGTGCTTTTTGCACCTTCAAAGTCATACAAAAAAATGTCACCGGGTTTGTTGGATCAACTAAACTAGACAAAACAAAATATTACTCCACTCTCTTACCAATCCCAAAAAATACAAGAAATTGGGGAACAGGTCTCAGACTGTGTTGGGGATGGGACCCAGGAGGTATTACCTCTGCTGTGGTTACCAAACCCCTCAATTGCATCAAGGACCCTGCTTATTCCTACATCTTGTTTCAAAAATAGAGCTTAAATAATGATATTCTTAAAAATGTGTTAAGCTTTTCAACAGCAGAATTCCGTCTCATCGATAAGCCTAATAATAAACCACAGCTTCCCGCTTAAATGCAAATTCTGTCTGAGGCATGAATTCTGTCTCTATTATTCAAAACCAAATTCAGTCCCATTGATAAATTGAATAAAGCATAGCTGAAAGCTTATCTGTAATCATTCCAGAGGTAGAATTCGATCCCAACGCAAATCAGGCGCGCTTGTGCGTTTCACCGTGCAAGCGGTTTCTTCGGGGGATTTCAGCTCTACGACTATGCCATTCAGACATGCGACTGCTCAACGTAATGAGCTCTACAAAATAATCATAAGTACTAAAGTCAGTATTTTTGGTGAAAGAACAATAACTGAAGACTACATAAAGCGATAAAGAGCATATATCACTCCTGAAGACACACATACCATTTCTCTCCCCTCATCCCCTTCAAAGTCATAGGCATGTTGTGTATATCACATGGTGCTAACGCCCAAAACTCCATTTTAATTTCAGCTTGTAATGCGATAAAACAGGACAAAGAGAGGGGATGAATACTTCTGCAATGCACTGTAAACTTTATTTGATTTCTCTCTATGTACAAGAAAATCTAACAGTAGTTTAGGTTCAAAAGAGAAAATTCTTAGCTTCATAGGAAATAAAGCATTGACAAGGAAACTTTTTAACTTGAAGACAGCACCCATAGCCATGAGCCAGGAATTCCCTTCACTGCAGCTGAGTCTTATGGGAAAAGTAAAAAAAAAAATTGTATTCTTCAGGAACAAGCAGGAAGTCAGTCCTCACATGGGTAATGGCGGTGCCGACGAAACCCGTATGGAAGCTTCTCCCCAGCTTTCAAGAAAGCCTTTGGGAGATGCACCACACATGCATGGTCTACTTCCCACCCAAGGGTGCCCATCATGCCTCAGTCTCCTTTTTTCCACGGAGCCCATAGGACATTGTCCGGCTTTCCCCAGAAAAAGTTTGATTTTTATTGTTGTGTTTCTCTGGTTGCCTACTAGTTCTTTCCCACACCCAAACCAACTCACCCCCGGCATCTCTCCTCGGGTTAGTCTATTAGTTTTCATTGAGGTGCTCTTTGACCAGCGTTCGTGCCCTTTTCCAGCCAAAGGCCTCAGACTCCTGCCAGGAGGCAGGAACCCCTTTTTCCAATGACACAGAGTGGCTTCAAAAAGTGTGACTAGTGTGGCAAAATGATGTCACTCACTGCCCCACACTACTGCTGCCTCTGATATCTTGGCCCGGAGCACAATGACTCTGTAGAATCATGACCTCGATGGCCTTGAAGAGCCACCATCAACAGCAGATAAGTTTCTTTCAGAAGTCAGACTCTGCTCTGGAGTCTCTGGTGACACCATGCTCCTGGGCCCCCTCTGATCCATCTGTGCATTGCGAAGCCAGAGCCTCTGCAGAGTCCCGCAGTCATGGTTCCTCCAAGCAGAAATCCCCAGAGGTGGAGCACAAGAAGAAGAAATCCTTGAAGACCACCTTGGAGGACGGATCCAGGAAGAAGGGGAAATCCCATTCAGGACCCACAGTTCCAGGCATGAGTCCGAGAAGTCGGGGCAGGAGCAGCCCGCCAAGCTGCCCCAAAGGAGTCGTCTCCACCTGCCGACCGTCCTCAGGTCTCTGAGGCCAATCTCATCGAGACTCCCCCCCCCTTGACAGTACTGACGCCAGGCCCGAAACGCTCAGTACCCACATCAAAGGCCGTAGAGCCAACTGGTATGGAGACCAGAATGCAGTCCTAGAGAACAGTATATCTGCCCTAGTGGCCATTCAACAGGTATTCATGTCTGGCTCATCCAGTTCATCCACCCCCGACGATGGGACCCTTGACATCAAGGGCTTCCCCAGATGTCGAGCCAGTCCTTGAGCACCATAGGTCTCGAGAGAGCCTCCAGCCCCAGACGAGGTCCCACTCCCATTCCTTGGGACACCAGTCCTTCCTGGCGAGTGCCCACAGCACAGACCATCGATTACCCAGAGGTCACAGACCGCTGAGAGCGGCCCTTGGTCGAGATGATTGTGAAGTGTCAGATTCGTACTTTGAGCCCAAATGGGAGACAGAGGACGAAGAGTCCCTGGACACAAAGCAGCACTGTGATGTGCCCTCGGACCCATCACCCCCAATGACCTGACGTTGCTCCCCACCCGAGGATGTTGCATGCCTCAATTTTGTACAGGAGAAGGCCAAGACCCTCGCCATTGAGACCGAGGCAGAGGAGGACCCTTGCACCGAGGAATTGGAGATGCTCTAATTCGAGGCACCCCTCCCCCAAAGGAAACCTTTACAGTCCTGATACCCTCTATCTATCTTCAACAGCCTCCTTCTCTGAATGTGGGAAACACCAGCATCAGTACCAATTGTTAGCAGGCATCTCGATGCCATGTACCAGCTACGCCGAAGCCTTGGGTTCCAAAAACCCAACCTCCCCACAACTCCATGGTTGTGGAGCCTGCAATGCGCCGGCTTAAGAGCCAAAAAAAGCATTTGTCAGTGCCACCCGGCAGGGAGGCTCGAACCTTCAATGTCATCAGCCGGAAGGCCTTTCAGGGCTTGATGCTAACATGCTGGATCCAGTCCTACCAGCTCTGCATTGGCATTTACCTGAAGGAACTGTTGAAGGAGCTTGGTGGATTCACAGAAGGCCTCGAGGGGGAACCCATACAGAACCCTAACCTCAGCAGTAAAGGAATACTCTAAGATTTTGTCTCAGGCAGCCTAAGATGACTTTGAGTCATTGGCCAGGGTGGCTGCTGCAGGCATCGGGGCTCGACAACAGGTATGGCTGCAGGTATCCGACCTGGAACAGTAGGTAAAGGACAAATTGATAATGTCCCCTGCACAGATGAAAACCTATTCGGGAAGCCCATGGCGGATAAGGCAGCAGATATAGAGACAGAGTATGTGAGGAGAACCAGGCTCTCAAAAAAGATCTCTGTGCATCCCCGGCAGAAAGCACCAGGGAAAAAGCCCTTCTTCCTGAAGAAGAAAGGTGGCTTCATCAGTACTCTGCACACAGGCCTTCTCGGCCCCTCAACAGGGCCAGCAGCAAAGGACAGGGACATGGTCCCATGCAACAACAAGCCCCAAAGTCCCAGGCACTGGTCTGGCCCCACCTGGAGGGAACTTTTGACTGCCTGGGCGCGCCCTCCCTATCCCTCTGCTGCCCACAGGGGGGTGCCTCTAGCCATGTTTACCCACAGGTGGACAGCCATCACCACAAACTGGATGCTACAGGTGGTCAAGGAGGGCTACCTCCTCCACTTACATTGGGCACCACCCACGTACTTCCCAGGGGAACCCACCAGGCCTCTCCTTCACCAGACCCTGCTTCTCACCAAGCTAGCAGGCCTAATCAACAACACAGCAGTCGAGCTACTGCCGAAACGCCTCTGGGGCACAGGCTTCTATTCCAGATACTTCATCATCCCCAAGAGGACGGTGGGCCTTGAGCCCATCCTGGACCTGTGAGAGCTCAACAGGTTTCTGGTCAGGGAGAAGTTCAAGATGCTCTCCCTTGGGACATTACTGCCATTCCTCCAGCAGGGAGATTGGCTATGCTTCTTAGACCTAAAGGATGCTTACACTTATATCCTAATTCATCCCAGCCACAGGAAATACCTCCAGTTCATGGTGGGAGGACAGCACTACCAATATGGTCTGGCCTCATCGCCAAGGGTCTTCACAAAGGGCTTCGTGGTGGTCACAGCCCACCCTCCAGCTCCAAGGGACCTTCGTCTTTCCCTATCTGGATGACTGGCTCATAAAGGGGGACACGGCTGCAGAGGCATGATGTGCCACTGGGCGCACCATCAATGCCCTGCCATCATCATAAACTACCCCAAATCCCACCTCACTCCAGCCCAGTACCTAGAGTTCATAGGGGTGCAGCTAGATACCTCCAGGCAAAAGCCTTCCTCCCCCAGGAGAGGTCAGAACATCTCAGGGAGTTAGCTGCAGAGATACACTGATGACAGACGCTACCTGCCGGGTTCTTACTCCGCCTGTTGGGACACATAGCCTCCATGGTTCACGTGACCCCCAAATGCCTGCCTGCACATGAGAGCAGCCCAATGGTGCCTCCCCTCTCAGTGGACTCAAACCACAGGCAGGCTCAAGGATAGAGTGAAGGTAACCCGTCAGCTGGCAGACTCCCCAGATGGTGGCAGAATCCATGCCACTTTCAGGCCAGGATGCCCTGCCAGGCATCAAACCCCCAAAAGGTCCTAGCCATGGACGCCTTGCTAATGGACTGGAGAACGCATTGCGGGAGCCTCCAGACGCAAGGCCAATGGTCCCAGGAAGAATCCCAGTTGCAGATCAACCTGCTAGAACTCCAGACAATATACCTAGCCCTCCAAGTCTTCCACCACCAACTCCAGTACCACTTGGTGCTCATCCAGACTGACAATCAGGTCTCAATGTTCTGCATGAACAAATTGGGGGGTGGGGGGGTTACAGGGTTATACCCCCTCTAGCAGGAGGCAGTAGCCCTTTGCTCCTATGCTGCAGGCAGAGAGATGCTCCTAAGGGCGGTGTACCTCCCGGGCCAGGACAATGCCCTGGCGGACAAATTGAGCAAGGTCCTCCAGCCACACAAGTGGCACCTGGATGCAGTGGTAGCCTCATGGCTGTTCAATCTCTGGGGTGTCCTCTTTAATGGATCTGTTCGTCAGCCTGGACAATGCTCAGTTGCCCCGATTCTGCTCGTGCCAGCAGCACCTGGCCCAGGTGGCAGCAGATGTGTTCCACACCTTCCCACCGACACCACTGGTAGCCAAGATATTCAAGGTCCAGGGCAACAGAGCATCCCTAATGCTGATATCCCTCAGTGGCCCAGGCAGCCCTGGTTCCCACTGCTCCTCTCCCTATCGGCAGTGTCATTGGTTCCCCTGGGCCAAGTTCCAGGGCTATTCTCACAGGAGCAGGGCTCTCTCCTACACCCCAATCTGGGGTCCCTCACTCATGGCTTTGCTGCTGAAAGGATAGCGTTGGCTCCCTTCAACCTCCCACGGGACGGGGAAGAGATTCTTCTGGCCTCTCATAAGGCCTTCCCTAGAAAAGCATGCACCTACAAGTAGTGCCAATTCTCGGTATGGTGTGCAGAAAGACGGGTGAACCAGTTTGCCTGCTCAGTACAAGTGGTACTTCAGTACCTGCTTCACCAGTCATAGGTGGGACTGAAGTCCAATTCGGTCTGAGTACACCTAAGTGCCGTCACGGCGCATCACCATTCCACTGAGGGAAAACTTCTCTCTGCTCAGCCCCTTGTGTCCTGATTCCAGTGGGGCCTCATATAATCCAAACTACCCATCCGCCCCGCCCCACCTCCCCCAGTGGCGGAGTGGGATCTCAAATGTGGTGCTCTCCACAGCTCACTAAGCCTCTGTTCAAGCCTCTGGCTACCTGCCACTTCTAAAACCTATTGTAGAAAGTCGCCTTCCTGGTAGCACTCACAGCTCAGAGTCAGCGAGCTCCAGGCTCTGATGGCAGAGCCCCCATACAGGAGGTTCTACAAGAACAGGGTGGTGCTCCACACACACACACCAAGTTTCTGCTGAAGGTGGTGTCCACATTCCACCTCAACCAGAAGGTGGTACTCCCCACTTTCTTTCCAAGGCTTCGTGCCGGTAGGGCAGAGACCATTCTCCACAATCTGGATTGTAAGAGAGCTCTGTTTTTACCTGCAATGGACCCAGGGCCACCACAAAGCACCACAGCTTTTCGTATTCTACGACCCCAACCGCCTGGAGCTCCCAGTGACAAAGCAGACTCTGTCCATTTGGGTGGTGGACTGCATTACCCTTGCCTACGAGCAAACAGGAATCTCACTGGACCAGAGGGTCATGGTGCACCCAGAGAACACCTGTTACAGGGGAGTAACTATGCTTTTTAGAATCTAAAAACCACTCCTCCATATGTTTAAAATAAAAAACAAACAAACATAGGACCATGGCGTGGTCTGGCTCAAGGGCAAAAGGTGCAAGCAAGGTAGTTCTCTGTTATGACGTCAAGTGAACTTTTGATAAAACCAATTATATCCATTGATTCCTGTCCACCAGCAACCTTAATAGATTGTCCAGATTCCAAAGGTTTCAAGGACAGATATTGGCTTGTGCCACTGGTGGAATATTCTCCAAAGGAATTGTCAAGATCTCAAGCATTTATTTATTTAATTTGTAATGTTTTTGTATACTGCCCTTTCCAAAGATCAGGGGTGGTTTACATAGAACACAACCTTCTTACATTGAACATTTGAGAGGATATAACAGAGGAATGGTTGGCAGAACTGGAGGACATTATTTATATATATAATATATATTATATACAGTGTATATATATATATATATATATATATATATATATATATAGTGTCCTGTGTGTGTGTGTGTATATATATATATATATATATATATATAGATATATATATATATATATGAGAAACTGAATGAATTCTTTGTTTTGGTCTTTACTGAAGATGATGTAGGGAAGTTACCCATGCCTGAAATGGTATTTAAAGGTGATGTATCAGAAGAACTGAAACAAATTGTGATAAACCAGGAAGTAAAATCTTGATATTTTGTATATAGTTTACTCTGTACACACTACTCTGTGTGCTCATATATATATATATATATACACACACACACACACACACAGTAGTGTGTACAGAGCAAACTATATACAGAATATCAAGATTTTACTTAATAGGTGGTTGTTCCTTGCAGGGGGGGTGAGTTTGGGGAGGGGTTGTTTTGAATGTGTGTGGAGGTGTTCACTGTCATTGCCATAGTATTCAATAAATAGGTGGGTTTTGATTTGTTTTCTAAATGTTTGTAGGTCTTTGATGGTTCTCAATGTATCAGGGAGAGCATTCCATAGGGTAGGGGCCACAAATGAAAATGCCCTGTTGCTTGTAGCTTGCCTAGATTTACGGTAGTCTGGCGGGATTTTGATGGTGTTCATGTGGCATCCTCTTATTCCTCGTGTCTGTAGCTGGGAGTATTAATGTGGATAGGAATGAGGGGAATATGTTGTTGAGAAGTTTAAATGTGCTCATAAGTAGTTTGAATTTTATTCAGTTTGTGACGGGGAGCCAGTGGAGCATGTGCAGAATAGGTGTAATGTAGTCATTTGGGGGGGAACTTTGCAAATGATTCTGGCTGCAAGGTTTTGTGCTATTTGGAGCTGGTTGTTAATCTTTTTTGGCAGTCCATGGAGTATACTATTACAGAAGTCGAGGTGAGGTGTGACAAGTGCTTGCACCACTGATCTGAAGTCGTGAGGGTCGAGTAGTAGTCTGAGATATGTAGTGTTCGTAACTTCAAAAAGATGTATGTTGTGATTATTTTTACGTGTGATATCATACTTAGGGACTGGTCTAAAGTGACTCCTAAATGTATTTCACTTCCTTCTTAACTGGTATGTCTGTTTCGTGTGTTGGGAAAGTAAACAGGGGAGTGAAGTTTGGGTTCCTTGTTGTGTAAAGTACTTTTAATTTTATTGAAGTTATCTGGAGGTTCATTTAAGTTAGCCAGTTTTGTGTTTCTTTGATGCAGGAAGAATTTATGTTGGTTAGGATTGGTGATGTCTATGGGTACGTACAGCATGATATCATCGGCGTAAATGTGATATCCTACTTTGAAATTTTTGAATATGTTGCATACTGGTTGGAGGTATAGATTAAATAATAATGTGGATAGGGCAGAGCCTTGTGGGATTCCCTACTCTTGTTTGAAGCTTGAGGATATTTTGGTGCCTATTTGAACTTATGTGCATTTTTTTAAAGTAAGATCTGAATCATTGAAGCGCAGTTCCCATGATTCTGATTTGTACCAATCTTTTGATCAGTGTATTATGATTGACATTGTCAAATGTGGAAGCAATGTCCAGGAAGACTAGTATGAATGCATTTTTTGAGTTATCCAGACTGCGTATAATTTTGTCCAGGAGGGTTAGTAATAGCATTTCGATTCTTTGATGAGGGCGGAAGCTGCATTGCTGATCATCTAGGGGGGCATTGAGGTCTATATAGTCCTTTAATTGCATTTGTACCGCCTTTTCGATTATTTTGGAGATAAATGGAATGCTTGCTATCCGTCTGTAAGAGCTTGGGTTATTTTTGTCTAGGGCTTTGTTTTTCAGGATAGGGCAGATCATGGATTGTTTGAGGTCATTTGGCATGTATCCCTGATTAAGGGATTGATTTACTATGGGTAGTGTGAGTGGAGCTTGCTCAGTTTTGGTTGTCTTCATCCAGCTGACTGGGCATGATGGTGTTGATTAAGATGATAATGTTGAGAATTTGTCTTTGATCAATTGAGTAGAAGGAACTCCAGGAGTTGGGGTTTGTGGTGTATTCATGTGGGGGTGTGGTGTCCTCTAATGTTTTTCTTTTTAGCTTGTCTGCAAAGTGGTTTGCAAGAATTTGAGATTTAATAATACAGTTGTGTGTGTTGTTGGGGGGCTGGATTAGTGATTTGTCTATTTCAGAGTTCCCTTGGGCAGTTGAGCGATTTGGTGAGTATTTTGGTGTGGTAGTCTTTCTGTCTTTCTCTTAAGGATTGCTTCTTTGTATTTTTGTAAGGATGTCATATATGACATTCTATTGTCAGGAGATTGTGTTGCTCTCCATTTGTACTCTCTTTCTTTCTTAATTCCTTTTTTTTTTTTTTAAACTCTGTTTATTAAAGTCCACACAGTACAAATCATGCAAAACAATATACAAACCAGGAACCTCAACAGATCAATTATACAAATACAGCATTCACAATTTTCCCCCCTCCTCCCCCCCCCCCCCACCAACCCCCACCAATCCCCTAACCCCCACAGCCTCTCCCTTTGGCATCAGACCCCCCTTAGTGAACATACATAATGATTAAAACACCCTTCTTGTTCCAAAAGTATCCCACTCCTCCTATCCTTTTCCCCATTCTAACCCAATTGAAGCACTTCATTCCGGACACGGGGCCTCAATAACTGAATATATGGCTCCCATATCAGCAGGAATACGGCCCAGCGTTGAGTACTTCCTCTAGCCCCCCTCCTGTCCATGAGCATCAGCTGGTGAAAGCTGTTACGCCATTCCCAAAAGGTGGGACCAGTCGTTTCCCTCCATCTATGAAGTATCGGTCCCTTACCTACCAGACATGCCTTTCTGACTAAAAGGCGTTCCCATTTCCCTTTCGGGTGGAGTGGTCCAAGCTGATCTAACACTACAAGCGCTGCCGTGCAACAAATCTGTTGCAATATAACTCTACTCATAAAATCACCTATCCTCCTCCAGTACAAGCGAACTACCGGACATCCCCACCACATATGTCCTAAATCTGCCAAGGGACAGGGGCATTTTGGGCATTTGCCCATCTCCGTGAGATGGGATCGTAACGCCCGTCTCGGAGAAAAGTGTGCCTGTAGGAGGCATTTAAACTGTATCTCCCAGCAATGGGCTCCCCCCACCAGAACTGCAATCCTACACAAGGTCCGAAGGAGTGAACCCGGAGGCACCAACACATTCAACTCTCGGGCTCACAAAGCCTCCTCCACTCCATAATCAGGCAATCTACTATAGCCATCCAACCTTCTTTTCAGCTGTGCGATTGTGGGTGGTAACTCCTCACTCAATACAAAAAACTCTAATATCTGTGTCGACCTTTCCACTCGTAGCACATTCTGTGGGAGGGAAGACATGTAATGAGAAAGCTGAATGTAAGCGTAATAATGCCGACTATTTAACCCATACTCTTTACGCAAAACCTCTCAAGACTTGCACTGCCCCATTTGATCTACAACATGTCCAATATTCCTTATGCCCTGTCTCCTCCATTGTGCAAACGCCAGCATTTCTGAACCTGGAGTAAACCGATCATTTCCCTGTATTGGTAGCCAGCACGAAACCCCTGGTGGTTCCCCCCAGAGCCTATTCAAATGTTGCCACATCCGCCGTGCCGGGCAAATATGTCCACTACTAAGCACTCTACTAGGCAAGAGCCTACCTTCCTGGTGCAGCACTGCCAAAAGGGGCTGCGGAGCCACAAGGGCCTCCTCCAGTGCTCTCGGGGTATACACCTCCGTATTCCCTAACCAGTCTCCAATATGCCGCGCTTGGCATGCCAGGGCATAAGTCTTTAGGTCTGGGATTCCAATCCCCCCATTCCTCCAGCTCCTTCTCAATCTATGCAGCGGAATGCGAGCTCTTGCCCCTCTCCAAAGGAAACTCCTAATTTCGCGGTCTATAGCATTTAAGTCACACTTCAATAACCACACTGGGAGAGTCTGCAGCCAGTAAAGCACCTGAGGCAGAATCACCATCCCCAACGCCGCCGCCCTGCCCAACAGGGACAGGGGCAGTGGAGTCCATATCTGGAGTTGTGACCTAATTTTTGCAAGGATTCTTTCCACGTTTTTTCTATACAACTCCTGTGGCTCTCTAGTCAAGAGAATCCCCAAATACACAAATGAATCACCTGCCCACTTAAGCGGAAAACTCCCTCCCCAATGTCCTCTTATTGTACCCGCCACATCCATGGCCTCCGACTTATCCATATTAATACGAAGGCCAGCAAAGTTACCATAATAAGAGAATTCCTTTAATAAACTGGGCAATGACATCCGAGGAGATAGTAAGTGAACCAGAATATCGTCCGTGAACGCTGCCAGTTTAAACTTTTGTCGCCCTATACTTATACCCTGTATTTCATTAGAAGCCTCTATTCATCGTATCAGGGGGTCTAGGGACAATATAAAAAGCAACGGTGAGAGATTGTCAGCTCTTTGGTATACCATATTTGTGTGGGCTTGCGCAATGGTTTCCTTGGGCATTTGTGCAGATTGATGCCTTTGATATTGTGGTGTTCCAGGTTTTTATAGTAGTGTTTGTCTGTAGATAGGTTATCTAAATGTGGTAGTATGCTATTAAGGAAGGTGTCTTTGTTGAATTGGATGAATCGTCTTTTCTGTGTCTTTTCGTCTTGATACATTTTATTTATTTATTTATTTATTTATTTATTTAACAAGTTTTGTATCCCGCCTTATCCTTCAATCAAAGCGGTCAGAACAAAACAGGTTACACAAAGGTAGGGGAAACATGCATCACATTATCAATACATAACAGTATACATAGGGAAATACAGTACCTGTCCAACATTACATTTAACTACATAAAACATTTCAACAAATAGAACCAACATAGATTGGCCGTTCCTCGGTCCCCCACGGTCCTACGCCTAAGGGCCACGCCAAAGGGCCCTTTGGCGTGGTCCTTAGGCGCGGGTGCGCCGTTGGAAAGGCGGTTGTATAGTCTGTTGCTGCCTTGGTCTGATTGGCAGGTGCAGGGGAAGAGGCAGAGCTCCCGCTCGCAGCCCCGATGCCGGCTCCTGCTCCCTCCGTGGCCCCGATCACCGTTGGAATGGCGATTCCACAGACCGTTGCTGCCTTGGTCTGATTGGCAGGTGCAGGGGAAGAGGCAGAGCTCCCGCTCGCAGCCCCGATGCCGGCTCCTGCTCCCTCCGTGGCCCCGATCACCGTTGGAATGGCGATTCCACAGACCGTTGCTGCCTTGGTCTGATTGGCAGGTGCAGGGGAAGAGGCAGAGCTCCCGCTCGCAGCCCCGATGCCGGCTCCTGCTCCCTCCGTGGCCCCGATCACCGTTGGAATGGCGATTCCACAGACCGTTGCTGCCTTGGTCTGATTGGCAGGTGCAGGGGAAGAGGCAGAGCTCCCGCTCGCAGCCCCGATGCCGGCTCCTGCTCCCTCCGTGGCCCCGATCACCGTTGGAATGGCGATTCCACAGACCGTTGCTGCCTTGGTCTGATTGGCAGGTGCAGGGGAAGAGGCAGAGCTCCCGCTCGCAGCCCCGATGCCGGCTCCTGCTCCCTCCGTGGCCCCAATCACCGTTGGAATGGCGATTCCACAGACCGTTGCTGCCTTGGTCTGATTGGTATGGGGGGGGGGGGTTGTGTTTAATAGAATTTACCATACCCATGATTCCAAAGTGGTCTGACCATGGGGCTTGTTTTGTCTTGGGAGGTGAGAAAAGTGGATTGTTAGTGATAGGTTTTGGGAGGAATATCAGGTCTAGGGCGTTACCTTTAGAGTGTGTGGGCATTAGGGTGGTCCACTGCCATAGGGGAAAAAATAAAAGTAGGAATTTCTTTGCTCCCTGGCCTGATTCTGGTTCCATTTATGTAGAAAACAATGTGTGCAAAGTTTGAAGCCAATCAAATAATATTTAGGGGTGGCTCAAGGTCCCTATCTATCAGGCCCCTGGATCCCCCCCAGGGTTCGTCAGACCACTGGGTATTATCCGCTCATAGATGGGGGTATCATGCTTGCCAAGCACTCAATGTGGTCCAGATGCTAGTAAGGACTTTGACGATGTGGGGAACATCTTACGGTGTTGCGAGACAACACCCAGAAGGAACTGGAGTTGCTCTTCTTTTGTGGTGTGTCGGCCGTTGAACTCCTCAATGAGTTTGACCCCTCGCTCAACCACATCGTTGATCACCGGAAGATTTTTTACTTTCTTCAGACCGTCTTTGAATGATGCATTCTCTTCCCAGTCTTCTGGGTCTGCATTAAGAAAATCACTGTTGATGTCGAGGTGTTTCAGAAAACGGATTGACTTGCGAGTTGCAAAAGATTCAAGTGGTGGAATAATGGAACTTTTCAATTCGACCCGCTTTGGGGGATCTTCGTCTTCGTCATCATCTCATCGCTTTCATCTGATTCTGCCGGGATCATGGCCGACACTATGGCCCGCTTTGTCGGTGCTGAAACAGCTTCATCGAACAGTGACAGTGCCACAAGCTCCTCTGACACATACCACAGATGCTGTTGCAGTTTGTCTCTGGCTGCTCTTCCAACACGGTCATTGTGGTAAGAGTGTAGTTTCTTCAGCATCTCCAAATCTGTTCGAGGAGCAACTGCGGCATCAGGGGCAGAAAACCAGGCTTCCACATGAATCAGGATGGAGAAAATGCTCACATCACGAACACAGGACTCCTCCCGTTGGGTAAGATCTTTGAGTTGTCCTCAGAACATCCAAATCTTGAGACAGTACAAGACTTTTGCCATCCATCTGGCATGATGGAAAGCTCCGGGTTTCTTGAAATTGAAACTAGGAAGATTCCCTCCAAGGCAGATAATCGTTAACTCCAAGAATTCCAGGTAATCATCTCGGTGATTGCCCTGTGCCAACTTGGATTCCGCAAACTTTATGATGCGATCCCTGTCAGGTTGCAACACCTCCAAGTCTTTTCCAGTTTGATAGTTGGACTTGTCAAGGGAGCCCCAATTCTTTTGGAACCGGCAAAAGAGTTGGACATTGGGACCCGATGAAGCTCCAGAGCATGTAGAGAATACTGCACCAAGAATTATTTCGTAAATGTGATGGCGGCATGCCAAATGAAGGACTGTGCGACAGAGTCTCTGTTCTAGAAGAATGCACGCTCCTGATCGACATCCCGTGTTCGATGCAGTTGTATCAAAGCAGAAGCCTGCAACCTTTTCATCCAAACACCATTCCTGTAACAGTTCATAAACTGCTGCAGCTTGATTCTTGCCCGTTCCTGATGTCAGTTTTGGTACACCAAGAAGTTGTGTTTCTCCAGTGGAGACAGCCGTTATCAAAACTGGAAGGCGGTCAACGGATGTGGTTGAACAGAGGAGAGATGGCAATAACTTGCTATCCCAATGCACAATGCATGTTTTGCATTCGGCTTTGAATGCGTTGTGCAGGTCCGTCCATTGTTGCTGACAGTGCTTTTCTCTATGGTGCTTGACGCTGGAGCGGCTGATATTGAGCTCCCCAGGATAATGTCCCAGACTTCTGGCGGTTTCAGCTACCACAAACAGAGCATTGCGATCCGTTGTCCCTGTCCGATCCAGGGCTGCTGTAAGCTCTGGGGTCCAGACATTGTTAGGTCGATACTGCTTCGTTTGTGGAGTTGCTTTCTTCTGTCCGTTATCTGAATCCGCAGATGTCGAGTCTTCACCTGACTCTGCTGAGGAAGAAGATCCTTCCAGCTGAACTTGGCTTGTAGTTGCCTCGGCTTCGGCAACATGTTTTTGTCTGCACCTTTTCAGTTCTTCTTCTCGCTGTTGCGATCTTGCTTCCGTGTTGGCCAGTTTCTTGTCCATCGCGCACATTGAGCCACGGCGCCCTGGTTCTCGTTGTGCTATTAAGAATTCTTTGTCTTCTTGAATATGAATTAAAGTCATTGCATTGGCATGCGCCACATCAAATAGGTTTTTCATTGCAACCTGGAATTCTTTTTCATTTGCCTCTTGTTTCCCTCCTCTCCCTTTGTTTTTCTTCAAAAGTTTCCACTGATTGAACAATTTCTTTACTTTTTCTTGAATTTTGTCATTTCTTTGAACAGGA
Source organism: Ichthyophis bannanicus (assembly GCA_033557465.1). Lineage (NCBI taxonomy): Eukaryota > Metazoa > Chordata > Amphibia > Gymnophiona > Ichthyophiidae > Ichthyophis > Ichthyophis bannanicus. Next base: position 175,924,832 of record CM066034.1, on the reverse strand, counting down.
AGCCTGGCCTTTTCCCAGTAAGCTTCTACTTCACTTGTTACAATAGATGCACTTTCACTAACGCCTTTGTTTAATGTCATATGGTGATGTAAAAATACACTTAACACTTGCTCCTTTCTGGGGAGCTTGGCCCCCAGAATTGTGGTGGACTTTTCTTCAATGAGATAAAAACCACGTTTTTTCGCCATCTGAAAAGAATAAAGATACAAAGATAATAGTACAATGTCTTTGCCACCTCTCAGAGACGAGATTAGTTCAAATATGACGCAATCAAATGAAATCAGCATGGAACTGAGTGGATGATACAAGATGATGCAACATTTCGTCATCTGCTCCCAGGGGGAAATCTCAAGACTTGTTGAGCCACCCCTAAATATTATTTGATTGGCTTCAAACTTTGTACACAGTGTTTTCTGCCTAAATGGAACCAGAATCAGGCCAGGGAGCAAAGGAATTCAGGAATTCATTTTTATGGACCACTCTAGTGGGCATGGCTTCTGTTTGGAGAAACCTCATGTCGTTCATAGAGTTTAGGAATAGGGTGGATTGAGTATTGTGGAGGGATGGTAAATTAAAGTCCCTGAGGAGGATGTGGTGTTTTCTTAGGGATGTTGTGCATGTAGTTTCTAGGATAGAAGTGAGGTTGTTGTGGTTGGGGGTGGGTGGTCTGTAAACTAGGCAGATAGAAAATAAAAACCCATCCATCTACATTGTTACAGATGCTTAGGGTGGGATTGTTCTTGTTTACTTAGTATGAATACACCACCACCTCCTCTGTTATTGTCCCTTGGACAATTGAATAGGAGGTATCCTTTTAGATTTAACTAGTTTAATAAGACAGCATCTGTCTGCCATCCAAGTTTCAGTAATGGATAATGGGGATGTAAAACTGCTGCGGTGTTTTTGTTAGGAGGGAGGAGGAGGAGGAGAGGGTAGTAGTGGAGGCTATAGTGAGTAGGAGTGTGCAGATAAGCATTTTTATAATGTCCATGGTGGCTGGCAGAGAGGTGTGGTAGACCTTTGGTAAGTGTGTTGAGACTTTTCATAGGTGGTGAACTACCTATTATAATGTATTTTTAGAGGTGAGGTACACTATAGTAATTCCTATTGTGAAGAGTGGTTGGGAAGCAGAGTAGAACTAGCATGTAGTGTTAAAAAGCAAGGTAACAGAATTAATTGGTAGACATTATTGGGCTTACATCAGTTGGGATTACAATTTGGTTGAGATACTTACAGAGTTGGCATACAAGATCACATACAAAGTAGTCTGAAGAATCAGGTTAGTCTGGTTTGTTTAGCGTCCTTATAAATATGGGGCGTTAGGGTACTCGGATTCGGTCCAGTGAGTGAAGATGAAAGAACCTGGAGGAATGTATTCTTTTGCTGCTTTAATGCATTGGATATGATTAGATTTGGAGAATTTTGATTGCAGCTTCTAGATGGGGTAGATTCATGCTATAGATCAACGGGCTAAGGGCTATGCCAAAGGGCCCTCTGGCATGGGCACACCTTCAGCATGCTGAGTTTTAAAGGTGATCTCTGCCGCCAGTGATGATGCTGTTGGGCAGAGCTGGAAGGTCGCATGCAGGAGGGAGATACCTTTGCAGATGGTAGTGCAGGAAAGTATTAGCTTGATTACTGTCTCACCTCTCTCGTTGCTGGTGGTTTGCAGTTGCTTCTCTTGAGGGTAGAGGGTTCAGCATGAGTTTGAGCGAGTGAGCGCTGCTTCCTTCCCCTGGGGAGCTCAGATGACTTATCACAGCCAAAGGTTAACTATGAGGTCAAGGTAAGCCTCTTGGATTTCTGCTTCTTCAGACATAGTCCCTCTAGGTACAATCCTGTATCTCTAGTGAGGTTTCTGGAGTCCAATGGATTGCAGGATCCAAGGCATAGCACAGTTACTTACCTGTAACAGGTGATCTCCGGAACAGCAGGAATTAGTCTTCACATATGGGTACGTCGGCGCCGACGGAGCCCGCACGGAAATGCTCCCCAGCATCCAAACAGAAAGCTTTTGGGAGCATCCCTCGCGCCTGCGCGGTGACTTCCCGCCTTTCCCACTGTCTCTCCCCAGTTGAGTTTCATAGCTGAGACAGGAGAAAAAGAGGAAAGGAAATAGATAGATGCAACTCCTAGGGGAGGTGGGTGGGTTGTGAAGACTAATTCCTGCTGTTCCGGAGATCACCTGTTACAGGTAAGTAACTGTGCTATCTCCAGGAACAAGCAGGAATGAGTCTTCACATATGGGGACTCCCTAGCTGTGGGTGCCAGGGGAGATCCCATAAAATGCGCATCCCTGGAACAGGACAGCATTGCCCAAACCTGGATCTCCGGCATCCCCTGGGGGATGGAGGGTAGGAGTTGAATAGAGCAGAGCTGTAGAGGAACAGCGAATCTAAAGACTACAGGGAAAAAAGTCTTTAGAAGGTATGTCAAGTATCATCAAAATATTTAATGAACTAGCACAATATAGAGCTTACCTACTGGATTGTAGGAAGTAGACTGTAGATGCAGTAGCGGAATCTTCAAGGTGACTCCACAGCAGCGAGGAAGAAGTTCCAACCTGGAATGGGCAGGTGACCCCGGTGTCAACCGGGGCAGGAGAAGATCGGCAGGTCTCCAATGAAAAGCTTTATGGGAAAGCTGATAACTCAATTAGGTACAGAGTCATAAACATTGAGGACTAAAAGAAGAAGACTGACCGATCTGGAAAATTAGACCAGTCCGGAAGGGAAGAGAGCGTATGTAAAAAAGCCCCTATTCCCAAGGAGAACAGAAGTGTACTCAGGAACACTGAAGGTGTACACTGTCCTTCCTAGCTGTTAAGCGATAGGAAGACATAGAAGTTTGAGACTGCACAGATAGGGAGATGTATAACAAAAATAGAAGCTGTTGACGTCACAGCAGCAATGGTTAGTATAACCCGTCCCAGTCACTGAGCCGTATGATAATAGGCAAGCTGACTGTCCGGACCCCATAAGAAAATAAAAACCTAAGCACCGACAGTCAGGGAGATAGGTAGACATAGGGTGCTATGGACATCTCCCAATATGCGTATGCCTATATACATATATATATATGTATATCCGGAAGACATACATATCTATACCTATGAGAATATATGTATGTAGACAAGAAGGTTTTTTTTTTATATACATATCTACATATAGACATGTAGATAGACATATGTATAGGTAGAGGTGGGATGGCTGACGCCCACCCAGGGTACAAAACATGTATGCCCCCATACATAAAAATAATGTTTCAGAATACATGCCTGCAACTGAGCCACAGAAGAAAGAACATTCACATGGGGAATGTAATGGGAAAAAATTCACCCAATAATAGGGGGCGAACCCACCTGAAGAAATATAGAGAATCGATTTCTGTGGAGCAGGAATATAGGTCAGTGGAAGAACCAGTATGGTTGCGTGAAAAACAGAGGATAACAGTAGTCTGGCAGGAGTACTCAGCAGTACTTTAGGACTCTGATCCGTCCAAAGGACAAGAAGAACGCATAGACGAAGATACCAGAGTGACCCCCCAAGGGGTTCAGGGGTATCATGTACGATAGAGGAGTATGCGTTGTCCAGTGGAGTAGAAGAACATAATGCCAAGCTGTAAGGAACAGGGGTATATTCCGGTCAGATTGGGAACTCCGTGGACATTCACGCAGAAAAGCTTGTCTGCTGTACATGAAAGACCCTCAGAGACAAAGGTCAATGCTCTGTGGTAAGGTCCCAGAGTAGAAGCTTCTCTGAAGGTTGCCGAGAGCATTGTGCAGGAGAATGATAAGATAAAACTGACAGAAGTCAGGCGTGTTGCCACATCTGAGGAAAGGATATGGCTAGAAGAAGATAAGCTGCAGTGAATAGTATTATGCAAGATAGTTGCAAGCAGCTTGCAATGAGCATTAAAGTAATCACTGGAACTCCTGCATATACAGCAACTGAACAAACCGACAGAGGGGATTCTCCTGTAGAAAACAGACAAAGGCAGTGGAGAGCCTCTCCGTCCCTGTCCAATGAGTTGTTCAGAGCACGCAGTGAAGGAAAAACAAACAGGCTACACTGGAAGAAAAAAAGCGTTTCAGTATGGCACCAACTCAAGCAGGGGTAACCCTGGAAGAGAGGGGGGGGGGGAGTGACTTACCCTAGGGTAAGGCAGCTGAAGGAAAAGATGTCCATATGGGGACAGAAACTATCATGGGATAGTTGTGACCTCCCTTCGTGGTAGTAAGAATGGGAGAATTCTGCAACCCATGGACAAAAGTATCCGAGGGCATAGCATACTGGAAAAGAAACCAGTGTAGAGTTTGAAGAATAAACTTCTGCTAAGGGAAAGTTAACTGTAGATTGCAATACACAGGAACCTATGGTTGCTGGTTATGAGCAGACTGGGTAGAGTCTGGAGACTTCAGACTAGGATGAGATGTCCCTTGCTTGGGTACACCGGGAGGATGGGCAGAAGAAGGATGAAACTTTCTCTTCTTCGGGAGAGAAGGTTTGGCAGGACATTTCCCACGTCCTGGGGAAAAAGAGGGCTTAGGATGGTTTCCAGAACTAGGAAAGTCAGTGGAGCAATGAGCAACCTGACGTAAAGCTTCTCTATTGAAAAGATTGTCTCCAGTACAAGGAGAATTACCCAGTGTATGTTTTGCCCATCTGTTCAAGTCTAAAGCCTGCAGCCACGCTGTACGACGCGCTCCAATGGCAATAGCAGAGGATCTGCTAACAGACTCAAAAGAGTCTAGAGAAGCGCGAGAAAGGAACCAAGAGATATTCCTGCTATGATTAAGAAGCAAGGAATAGTCAGAGGCCTTGGGTTCTGACAAAAAAGGAGACAAAAGAGAACTTCTCTGTGACCTCCTGAAGTGTGAGACTCATATAAAAAATATATGAAATAATTCTTGAAGCCAACATAGAAGTTTGGAAGGTTTGACGTCCAAAGGCATCAAGTGTTTTAGATGCACGACCTGGTGGGAAAGAAGAATGTTTCTTCTTGCTTCTGACCTTCCTCATTGCTGAGTCCACTACAATGGAATGGTACGGAAGTTGGCTTTTCTGAAACCCCGGAGAGGGAGGCACCTGATACCTTTAAAGGTGATTCCCAAATCCTCAGAAGAAGGTCCTGCAAAGACTGATGCAAAGGAAGCATTATGGTTTCCTTTTCTGCAGGATCTTGGTCAAGAGTAGGACCAGGAATAGGAATGGCAAGAAAGGCTGCCATGTCAAGGAGAAATGCCTGAAAAGAAGGATCTCCCAGAGGAACTATTCCTTGGCAGGCTGAGGTTGAATGAGCAGCGCGAACACCAGAAAACCTACTGGACTGGTGCATAAAACGAATCCTGCTAGATGGAGAACGATACTGACAGTTCTGATTCGAGGCAGTTAGTACTGCGTCGTCGGTTCCCGGTATCGATTCCAAGCTAGGCATAGAAAGGATCGATGTCACCGATGGAACTGCAGGAAACGACGTCGACACCGGTACCGGCATCGGGGACGGTAATGTCATCGTAGCAGGTATCGGAGGTTGCCGAAGCGGTACCGAGGTAACCAGAGAGCTTTGGTGATCATTCCCGGTACTGCGTAGTCGGAGGTGACATGGATCGGCTCCGAAATGCGTCGGGACCAAGTCATCTAGACTGGATATGGATTCCAGATTGGGCATCGAACCGAGCGTCGGTGGTGGAATCGGCGATGCCGCTTCCTGAAGGTCAATCGGAATCGTATCGATCGGTACCGAAGGCACTGAGGACGACGCCCGGTGAAGAGAGGAACACTCGACACCGGCGCCGAAGTCGGGGTATCGGTACCGCTCGAAGCCGGTACCCCCCCCCCCAAGCCTGACGCAGATAGAGGAAAGCCCATACGGGGTGCATCGGTCGGCCCCGAAGGTACCCAGGGCACCAGATGACGATCCCCGGTGAGGAGTGGAACACTCGACACCGATGCCGACACCGGGGCATCGGTACCGCTCGACGCCGGTATCAACCCCGCGGTTGGCTGGGATACAGGAAATCTAGACTGGGTCGTATCGATCGGCCCCGAAGGCACCGAGGACTCCCGACGACGATCCCTGGTGAAGAGCGGAGGGATCGGCACCGCTCGAAGCCGGCACCAACCCCGCGTATGGCTGGGAAGCAGGAAAAACCAGTCCGGGTCAGGTCGATCGGTCCCGAAGGTACCGAGGACACCAGACAACGACCCCTGGTGCAGAGTGGAGCACTCGACAGCAGTGCCGATGCCGGGGGAGCGGCACCACTCGAAGCCGGTGCCAACCCCGCGCATGGCGGGGACGCAGGAAAGCCAGTCTGGGTCGAGTCGATCGGCCCCGAAGGTACCGAGGACACCAGCTGATGATCCTCGGTGAAGAGTGGAGCACTCAACACCGGTGCCGGTGCCGGGGGATCGGTACCGCTCGAAGCGGATACCACCCCCGAGCATGGCTCAGGTATGTTGTGTGAGGAGTGAACCCCAGGAACAACCTGAAACCCCGTAAATGCTTTGGAGCCCGAAGACTCCCGCCGGGGTCTTACTGCCAATGGGGTCTTGAGGGCAAGGCCGGAGCCGTCATCATGCTGGGCATGAGACCTACCATCAAGAATTGGCCAGTCTTAACAGACTTTTTGTGGGTTACCTGATCCTGGAGAGAAGAATAAACCCGTGTCCTCACCTCAGGAGGAAAAACGGCATCGAGGGATACCCAAAAAAGAGAAGGTCTTCTCCTGATACTAAAGCCTGATGGACCCATGGAAAAGGGGTCAGGACCCAAACAGGATAGACACCAGGCACTGGAGTCTAAAAAGAAAACTAAGTTTCTGCAGTGAAGGCACTTCTTAGGGGAAGAAGGCTCCATGTTGGAAAGGCCTGTTAGGCCTCGATTAGATAAAAGAAAAAACCGAGGAGAAGTTAATTCTCTAAGTTTGAAAAGAAAAGAATAAAGCACCGGCGGTGCCGGTATCGGCGGGAAAGACACCCGCGGCCACAAGAAAAAAGGAATTTTAAAGAAAAAAGTTTCTGCGGTGACAGGAGGTACGTCCTGTTGGCTCCGCAGAAAAACGAAAACTGGGGAGAGACAGTGGGAAAGGCGGGAAGTCACCGCGCAGGCGCGAGGGATGCTCCCAAAAGCTTTCTGTTTGGATGCTGGGGAGCATTTACGTGCGGGCTCCGTCGGCGCCGACGTACCCATATGTGAAGACTCATTCCTGCTTGTTCCTGGAGATCATGGTTTTACTAGGGGCAGGTTGTGTCGGACAAATCTAATTAATGAATATATGTCCACAGCATTTCAGCCAGGGCAAGAATTAGAGACTTGGGAAAATTCAGAAAGCACAAATTATTGTGCCTACTTTGATTCTCCAACCACTCCAACTTCCTTGCGAACAACAACTTGTCCTTGGCAACCACTGCTTTTAAGTCCACATGCTCTGCACAGTGGACTTCAAGAAGCCTCAACCTTGTACCTGCTAGGTCTGCTCTTGAACCAGACCTTCCACTATTCCAGAATATCTGTTTTATCTGATCTTCTAACTATGCCAGCAAATGTTGAGAGAGAGATTTTCAAATCTTTGATGGCATCCCATAATGAATCCATAGTTTCCACTGCTGGTCTTTCAAGCAGGCTAGGAGCTTGTATGCCAATTGTTTCTTCTCCTATAGTTACCTCCTTCAGCTCACTCACAGCAGGTTGTTGTTACCCCACAGCTAGTTCCTTGCACATGGCAGAAGAAGCTGCAATGGGAACTACCTCTGTGCGAGCTGTATCTCACCGAAAGGGTAACCGCAACAGCCTCGCTGTTCCCAGCATCAATGCTTTTGGGTCTCTGTGGTGCAGAAGGCGTGTATATAATATTTTATAAGTTTTTTTCATAAAGGGTTTTGATTAGACCTTCATTTATCCCGGTAGAAAACTGTTCACTGAAGAATAAGAGGCGGTGGTGATTTTCACGGTAAGGGATCTTCACCATACGCAGTTTGAATACAGTGGTATGTTTTTAATTTAATTTTTGCACACTCCCTGGCTCCTTGGTGTCTAATCTTAGTTAATCATTCATTTTAATTTTTTTATCCTTCATTATTTATTTTTTATTCCTTTGATGGTCTTATTTTTATTTTATTTGGTTTCTCTTTTGAAAATTTATGTATAAGATTATTAATAATTTGCAAGATATCGTCCACTGACTTCCTCCTGTCCCTCTTTCATCCTCTGTTCCTCATTGATATCATAAGAAACCTATGTGCAATTATAAAATGTTTGCCTCGCATGTTAAACATATATATCCATGTTAACATTCGGCTTTATGGTTTACCTCTGGTCTTATTGTTTTTCCTCCTTTTTAACTGTTTTGTTCCTTGTCTTTTGTTTTTTGCCTCCAACATGTGCACAATTTGGTTATTATGATCATTATTGTGATTTAAATAGTTAGATGTTACTTATGTTTTAACATATTTTGCACACCATTATGTATGTTTAGCTTTCTTTTATTAATGGTTATCATACTGTTTTTAGTGGATTTATTAATTATTTTTTGACTATGGTTTTAAAATGTTTTTAGTGATTATACATATGTTTTTAATGTTTTCTTGTTTTATTTGTTGTGTTTTGCTTATTCATGTATTTATTTTGTGAGCCATATACCCCTGATGAAGTGTTACACAAAACACGGCCAGTGTCGGGTTTATAGGCACACCTGATCCAGTTGGACTAATAAAGGCTGTTTTACCCCCCTGCCACGTCTCTAGACTGGTATTCGATGCCATTTCAGGCCTTCCATCCGGTCTACTGACACGATGGAAAAACTAGCCAGTGGTTTCAAAAAATTTTTCAAGTGTGGTAGCACTGTTTCTGCCACAGATACCCATGACTGGTGTCTTTAATGCCTCGGCCTAATTCACCAGCTATCTGCGTGTTCCCTATGCAAAAAGATGACAGAGAGGCTTACAGAATTGGACCGCAAAACTCTGCTCCCTTTTTGCCTCAGATTCAGTTTCACTCGCTTTGATGTCATCGAGGGCATAGTCTTCCTTGTATGGATCTCAGGTATCGAAACACAAGTCGTCTTCCAAGACAGAGATCTACCCTTGCGAGGACGGCCTATCTAAACAAAGAGATGCCTTGGGCATTGCCCTGGAGGTGGATCGACCGGCCAAACTACCCCAGCGGGAGGACCTCCCCTCCAAAGCCACAAAAGGTGTCCAGGATGTTCCTGAGGCCCCCATCTCAGGAGAGCTCCTGGTGCCATGCTCTGGAAGGGTAGCCCAAGCTTCCGGTACCGATACCCTGGCATCGGCAAGCTCAATAGATCAGTGTATGCTAGCCATTGAGCAGAGTCTACCGGCTCTGTTAGCGGCGTCTGTACCGGTCAAGACATTACCAGCGGTATCGGTACCATCAGTGCTGTCAATGCAGTCGGCATCAGGGTTCATGCCACTCGACATGCTCCCGCCCATATCGGCCCTTGAGTCCATTCCCAGTTCTGAGGTACCGGTACAGCAGGTCTCTCGCGCCCATACTGATCTTAATCGGTACCAGTCCTTACAAGAGTAGAAGCATTGCTCTTGACGATACTTTGATTCTACCAATTCTGATTCTTTGGATGATGAATTGATCAGTACCCGAGAAATGTGAAGTCTTCCGGAGGAACTCTCACCATCTCCACAGCGGCGCATGTCCCATCCCGAAGATATGTCTTTCCAAGAGTTTATTAAAGATATGGCAAGGGGCATATCCATTACTCCTACATCGGAGAAAGAACCCAGAGCAGAGGAGCTGGAGATTCTCCAATACTCTATTACTCCTAAAGAAGCGACCACTCTGCCTGTTCACTGTATACTCCAGGATCTTGTGTTCTGGATGTGGGAAACGCCTCTCACCATACTCGACAACTTGATACCATGTATCGGGTACCAGAAAGCCCCGGGTTCCAGAAAACGCAGCTTCCACACCACTCAATGGTAGCGGAATCGGCTATGAATCAAATTAAGAGTTCTAAGATGCACTTCTCCAATTCCCCAGGCAAGGAATCGAGAACCCTTGACGCCTTTGGCCATCAGGTGCTTTCAAGTCTCCATGCTTTAAGCCCGCATAAGTTCATACATACTCTACATGGGTATGTTCCTTAGGGAGGTAACTAGGGATCTCAAATCGATGTCTCCTCTTTTCCCGGATGATAAGAAGGCAGACTATCTTACATTAGTTAAACATGCCCAAAATGTTTCCAAGTTTGTTAATAGGGCAACCTTTGACTGTTTTGAATGCACTAGCAGAGCAACTTCTATCTGTATAGGTGCACATAGGATTGCCTAGCTTTAGGCATCTGAACTTGAAAAATGGTTTCAAGACAAGCTGGGTAATATTCCCTGAACTGGTGAGAACTTGTTTGGAAAGGATTGGCAAGATAAGACTTCTGAGTTAAAATCTGAGAATACCACCCTCAATAAGCTTTCCAAAGCTACTGCCAATCCTGCCAAGAAAAAAGCAGCTGCAAAAACGCCTTTCTATGGTAAGAAAGCACAGTTACTTACCTGTAACAGGTGATCTCTGGGAACAGCAGGAATAAGTCTTCACATATGGGTACGTCGGTACCGACGGAGCCTGCGTGGGAACGCTCCCCAGCTTCCCAAAAAGGAAAGCTTTTGGGAGCATCCCACAGCGCCTGCACGCTGCCTTCCCGCCTTTCCTAACCAACTCTCCTCAGTTCGAGTTTAAAGCTGAGACAATAGAGAGAGAGGAAAGGAAAGATAGAAAAGAGATACAACTCCTAGGGGAGGTGGGAGGGTTGTGAAGACTTATTCCTGCTGTTCCCAGAGATCACCTGTTACAGGTAAGTAACTGTGCTATCTCCAGGAACAAGCAGGAATGAGTCTTCACATATGAGGACTCCCTAGCTAAGATGCCTGGGAGATCCCCAAGGATATGAGACCCCGAAAGGGGTCTGCATCCTCCTATGGATCTCAGGCATCCATCCAAGGAAGGAGTGCAGGAGTTGTTTAAGAATGGAACAGGTGTCTGAGGACAGCCTGACCAAACAAGGCATCCCGGCGGGAGTCCTTGTCCAAGCAGTAATGGGCTGTGAAGGTATGAACCGAGGCCCAGGTGGCTGCTCGACAGATCTAGTCGATGGACACAGAATTTAGATGAGCCATAGAGGTGGCCATGGCCCTCACATTATGAGCTGTGACATGGCTCTCCAGAGAAAGGTTCTTACTCTGGTAGGCGAAAGAAATACACTGAGCAATCCAATTGGACAGTGTTCTCTTAGAGACTGGAAGTCCCAAATGAGAAGGATCAAAAGCAACAAAAAGCTAGGAAGACTTTTGATGTTGCTGTGTCCTATGTAGGTAAAAAGCAAGAGCTCTTTTACAATCCAGAGTATGAAGATTCCTCTCTGCACTGGATGCATGAGGAGCTGGAAAAAAGACAGGTAAATATACCTCTTGATTAAGATGAAAAGGTGAGACCACTTTAGGCATAAAGTGTGGATTTGTCCTAAGAACTACCTTATCATGATGGAACCTTGTATAAGGTGGATTAGCCACTAATGCCTGCAGTTCACTGATGTGGCGAGCTGAAGTAACTGCAATGAGGAAAATAACCTTCCATGAAAGAAATTTCAAGGAGGTAGTGGCTAAGGGTTCAAAAGGTGGCTTCATGAGCTGACCAAGAACCAAATTTAAGTCCCATGCCACCGGAGGAGGCCTAATGGGAGGTTTAGTTAAAGTTAGGCCTCTCATGAATCTTGCAATGAGAGGATGAGAGGAAATAGGTTGTCCATTGATGGGCTTAAGGGATGCTGCAATAGCACTCAAATGGACTCTTACTGAATTTGTTTTAAGGCCTGCATTGGAAAGATGCATTAGATAGTCTAAAAGAGAATTTAAAGGTAGTGCTAGAGGGTCAAGACCCTTTTCAGCACACCAAATGGAAAACCTTTTCCATTTAAAAGCATAAGAACGCCTGGTGGAAGGTTTCTGGAAGCATGGAGGATATCCTTCACTTGTTGAGAAAGATTCCAGTCTTGAAGGTCTAGGCCTTCAGTAACCAAGCTCTGAGGTGTAGGAACTTGGGGTTTGGGTGCCACAAAGTCCCTTCCTCCTGGGACAGAAGGTCTGGAGCAGCTCCCAAGTCCAGAGAGGGGGCTTGGGAGAGATGTAGAAGTAGAGGGTACCACACTTGGCGTGGCCAGCGTGGAGCTATGAGGATCATAGATCCTTGATCCCTCTGGAGTTTGAACAGAGTCTTGGGAATCAAGGGAATGGGTGGAAATGCATACAGGAAGCCCTGACCCCAATGGAGGAGGAAGGCATCCTTGGCCTGAACTCCCTGACACGGAATTCTGGAACAGAACCGGGGAGGTTTGGCATTCCACGGACTTGCAAAGAGGTCTATGTCCGGGGTTCCCCATTCTTGAAAGATTCTGAGTACCTGATCCATGTGCAGGGACCATTCGTGTGGAAGCAGAACTCGACTGAGTCTGTCTGCCCAAGAGTTTTGGACTCCTGGGAGGTATACTGCCAGGAGATGGATTTGATGCTCTCTGGCGAAGGCCCACAATCTTAAAGCTTCGTTGCAAAGCGACAGAGAGCCAGTTCCTCCTTGCTTGTTTATGTAAAACATGGCTACTTGATTGTCCGTATGAATGAGGACTGTCTTGTAGCTGAGGAGGGTATGAAAGACCTTGAGAGCTAGAAAAACTGCTCGAAGCTCAAAGTGGTTGATATGAAGGGAGGTCTCCTGTGGGGACCAAGTGCCTTGAGTGGAGAGGTCCTGTAGATAAGCTCCCCAACCTGTTTGCGAGGCATCTGTTTTGAGGGTTGCTTGGGGCAACAACTATTGGAAGGGGGACCCCAGCAACAGATTTTGAGTGGACATCCACCATTGGAGAGACCAAAAGAGACGTTTGGAGGTTGCTATTTGGTCTGAGAGAGCACCTGAAGCTTGAGTCCACTGGGTGGACAAAGTCCATTGAGCTGCTCTCATGTGTAGGCGAGCATAGGGTACCACATGCACTGTGGAAGCCATGTGGCCTAGCAGTTGTAGCATCTCCCGGGCAGTAAAGTGGCTCTTTGACTGAATCTGGGAGGCTAACTGCACTAGACGTTGACAACGGGCCTGAGGAAAGTAGGCCCTTGCAGTAGTGGTATCCAACCAGGCCCCTATGAATTCTAGGGACTGAGTAGGGATGAGCTGAGACTTTGGGAGGTTTACCACAAGTCCCAGATACTGCAGAATGCGCCTTGTGCGGTCCAAGGAATTCTGGGCCTCTGACTGAGATGGAGCTCGAATGAGCCAGTCGTCCAGGTATGGGAAGACAAATATTCCCAGAGTTCGTAGAAATGCAGCAACTATTGCCATGCATTTGGTGAACACTCTTGGAGCAGAGGCCAGACCGAAAGGAAGAACTCTGTATTGGTAATGTTTTCCTTGGAAAAGAAACCGTAGGAATCTTCTGTGAGAGGGATGGATGAGGACATGGGTGTACGCATCCTTGAGATCTAGAGAACAAAGCCAATCCTGACTTTGAAGGTATGGAAGGAGAGTGCCCAGAGAAAGCATTTTGAACTTCTCCTTGCATAGAAATTTGTTCAATTCTCTGAGATCTAAGATGGGTCTGTATCCCCCTGTCTTCTTTGGAATGAGAAAATAGGGGGAGTAGAACCCTGACCCTTGATGAAGAGGAACTTCTTCTATTGCCCCTTGGGCAAGAAGGGTAGCTACCTCTTGACCTAGAAGGTCGAGAAGAGATGTGGGAGAATTGAAATGTCTCACCATGGTGTGGGGAGGAAGGTCTGAAAAATGAAGCTTGTAGCCCTCTCTTATGATGGAGAGGGTCCACTGCTCTGATGTTATTTGCTCCCATCTGGGAGCAAAATGAGCCAACCTTCCTGGAATGGTGAGAGGCTCTGGCTGCTTTAGAGCCAGAAAGGCTAAGTTCTCTAGCATCAAGTCAAAACGCCTGAGGAGGTTGGGCCTGCTGAGTTGCAGCAGCCCCTGTAGGCTTAGGCCTGGCCTGTTTAGGTTGCTGACGCTTAGTGGCAAAGCGACCTGTAGAAGATCGTTGGCCAGAAGTAGAAGAAAATCTGCCCTTTCTAAAGAAAGACTTTTTAAAAGGCTTTTTCTTGGCAGGAATGGAGGTTGACTTTGAAAGTCTATCCAGAGCAGAGTTTTCTGCATCCATTTGAGTGGCTTTTATTTGCCATTCTTTGCCAAATAGGTTTTCACCTGTACAGGGAAGATTTCCTAAGCCATCTTGAACCCAGGGCTCTAAATCAGAAGCCTGGAGCCAAGCAATTCTGCGAGCAGCTATGGCAATGCCTGAGGCTCTGCTGGCACCTTCAAAAGAGTCAAAGGCTGCCCTGTTGGAAAACTTTGAAATGTCTTGGGTATGCTTAAGCCAAATGAGGAATTCCTCCCTTTTATCCTCTGGAAGAAAAGGGAGGAAAGTGTGCAGTTTTTGTGCAACTTCCTTTAGAAACATAACCATGTAAAGGCTATATGAGTTGATTCTGGCAATAAGCATACTGGCTTGGAAGATTTTCCTACCAAAGGCATCCAAGGTCCTGCATTCTCTTCCTGGAGGAGCAGAAGAGTGTCTCTTTGTACTCTTTATCGTTTTCATAGCTGACTGCAGCACAATGGAATGGTGAGGAAGCTGAGTTTTCTGAACTCCAGGACAAGGAGGGACACGATACATAGTGTCCAATCTACGAGAATGAGGAGAGTGAGAGGAGTCTCCCATAGATCAATCATGTGTTCATAAAGAATCTCATGAATTGGTAAGGTGACCGCCTCTTTAGGAGCTCTAGAATAGCCTAAAATATCCAATTTTTTAGCTCTAGGCTCTGATTCAGAAGTTACTGAAATAGAAAGTCCTTTAGCTACTTCTCTTATGAAGTCTTGAAAGGACAAGTCTTCTGGAGGAGACATTCTTCTTTTTGGAGAAGGCGGCTCTTCAGGAAGGGCTATCGATACTTCAGGAGACTCGTCTGATGTATCAGAATCATCAGAGGAATCGAAGTATCGCCTGTCAGGGTGCTCTTCCAATGCTCGATACGCGTATCGAGCAGTATCGACATCGGGCGTCCCCGGTACCAGATCGGTACTGGTAAGCAGCCCTGGACAAGGAACCGCTGCAGCCAGTATCCTGGTCGATGTCGATGCAGTCGGTACCGGTATCGGTGCTGGTGCCGGTACTGGAGCCGATACCGAGAACGGAGTTTGTTTCGGTACCAGCGGCGTCGCAGCTTGAATGAAGGCCGTAATAGCCTGCTGCATGGACAGAACATTGTGATCCATCGACGCCATGAATGCCTTGAAGTCGGTACCGGGAGATTGTGCCGGTACCCCAGAGCATTCTAACAGGTGATCGGTCGAGGCCATGCCATCGATGTCAACCTGTAACCCCATAGGAGGAGCTTTGGAAGCCGGAGCTTCCCGCCGGGGTTGTTTTGCTGGCGCAGGATCCTCGAAGGCAAGCCCGGAGGCATCTCGATGCTTAGAGGGAGATCTACCCTTCGAGGACCTGCTAGGTTTATGTTTGGTTACCTGAGATCCATCAGGAGAAGAAGACCTGGAAGATGTCGATGCTACCGACGGTGCATCAGCGGGAAACAGCACATGGAGCTTGGCTGCTCGGTTCTGTAACCCCCGTTTAGACATAAGAGAGCAGGACGGACAATCCGGAATGGAGTGTTCAGGACCCAAACATTTAAGACACCATTCATGGGTATCTGTAACAGAAATAGTACCGCTACACTTAGTGCATTTTTTGAACCCGGAGGCTGGTTTTTCCATGAGGGAAATTTTCTTGTGGGCCCTGAGGCCTAAGAAGAAAAATACACCAAGTGAGAAAAAATATCAAATTTTTTTTTTTTTTAAAGAAAGAAAGAAAAGACCGGCGGTACCGGTCCGGAGTCGGGGAAGGCAGACACGCGACCAAAGAAATAAAATAAAATAAAGAACTTCTTCAGCGGTGACAGGGCTCGACCTGCTGGCTCCGCGACAAAGAAGAACTGAGGAGAGTTGGTTAGGAAAGGCGGCGCGCAGGCGCTGTGGGATGCTCCCAAAAACTTTCCTTTTTGGGAAGCTGGGGAGCGTTCCTGCGCAGGCTCCGTCGGTACCGACGTACCCATATGTGAAGACTCATTCCTGCTTGTTCCTGGAGATGAAGTTTTACCCTTCTTACCGCCCCCCCCCCCCCCAAGCTTCTCAATACCAACCTCAGGGTACCCAGAGGAAGCAACACTCTCCCAAACAACAGAAGAAGCCACAGGCTCCTACATAAAAACATAAGATATGCCATACTGGGTCAGACCAAAGTCCATTAAGCCCAGTATCCTGTTTCCAACAGTGGCCAATCTAGGTCATACGTACCTAGCAGTTTCCCCAAAAGACACAGGTTCCACAATGCTTGTACTGGGTCAAGCATTGATATCCTGGGTCCCTTCTTAATAATGGTATATGGACCTTTCCTCCAGGAACTTATCCAAACCTTTTTTAAACCCAGCTACACTAACAGCCTTTACTACATCCTCCGATAACAAATTCCAGAGTTTGATTACACGTTGATTGAAAAAATATTTTCTTTTATTAGTCTTAAATAGTTTACTCTGTAGCTTCATTGCATGTCCCCTAGTCTTTCTATATTCTGATAAACAATCGATCTACGTTTACCCGTTCCACTCCGTTCATTAATTTATAGACTTCTATCATATCTCCCCTCAGCCGTCTCTTTTCCACTTTAAAGAGCCCTAACCTTTTTAGTCTTTCTTCATAGGAATATCCTTCCATCCCCTTTACCATTTTGGTGGCTCTTCTCTGAACCTTTTCTAATAACGCTATATCCTTTTTAAGATACGGTGACCAGAATTGCACACAATATTCAAGGTGCAGTGTATTGTCGATTTGTTCTGCCTGTTAGGATTCTGGCGACAGTGTTTTGTACTAGCTAGAGAAGATACAGTGCCTGTTTTGAGAGCCCTTGATAGATGATGTTACCATAGTCAAGGTGGGATGTAATGATGGCTTGAAGGTGGGATGTAATGATGGCTTGAAGGACAGATCTGAAGTCATGGTCTTGTAGCAGATGTCGTAGGGGCTTGAGGAGTTTGTTTCCTTTATGCGCGCAAGCATGTTGAGGCTGCTGTCAATGGTTATACCAAGGTACTTGATTTCCTTTTTTATTGTAATTTCAGCAGTATGTATTGCAAGCTTGTCTGGTTTGAGGTTTTTGTCTCTGAATATTAGTAGTGCAGGGTGCCTGCATGCTGAAGCTCTGAGGAAACAAGTGGAGGAACTCAGAGAGGATGTGGCGAGGAGCATTCAAGACAGTGAGAAGTACATTGATGAGATGCTTCTTGCAGCAACCAAGCTCTCCAGCAGAGAAGATGGGTGCCAACAGAATGTCGATGGTTGTACACACGTCACCAGGGCCTGCAATCCAACTTCTCCATCCCTTGAATTGAAGAACCATGATGCAGCTTGGACGTGGAGGTGGTGAAAGCAGCCCTGGAAAGGGAAGAACCAGAGCTCAAGTACCCCAAAGTTGCAGAATCAGTGACCACAAGGAAGCGAAGGGTAGTGGTGGTTGGAGACTCTCTTCTGAGGTGTACTGAGGCATCCATCTGCTGACCAGACTTGATGTCCAGAGAGGTATGCTGTCTGCCTGGTGCCAAAATCCAAGATGTTACGGAGAGTTTGCCGAGACTCTTCAAGCCCACTGACTATTACCCAATGTTGCTAATCCATGTTGGAACAAATGATACTGGCAGGTAGCCCTCGGAGCATATCAAAAGTGACATCATGGCTCTGGGACAGAGGGTGAAGCAATTAGGTGCACAGGTGGTGTTCTCTTTAACCCTCCCTGTTGAGGGTAAAGGCCAAGGCAGAGAGGCTCGCATCCTGGAGATGAATGCATGGCTGCGTGGATGGTGTCATCGAGAGCATTTTGGTTTCCTAGACCATGGGATGCTGTTCCAAAGATTGCAGAACAGAGATGGCATCCATCTGTCCAAGAAAGGGGTTGGGTTAAACTAGAAAAAGGGAAAGAGAAATCTATTTGCATTGGTGTGCTATACAGACCTCCCTCACAAGAGGAAAAGGTGGACAGAGAGTTAATTGAAGACATACGCAGCATTGCTAGGAAAGGGGAAGTGTTACTGATAGGGGATTTTAATATGCCAGATGTTGATTGGCACATTCCTGCTGCAGTATCATCTAGAAGGAGATCCTGGATATTCTACAGGGAGAACTATTCAGGCAATTGGTAACAGACCCCACACGTGAAGGGGCCATACTGGACTTGGTGCTTACCAATGGTGAACGTGTTTCTGATGTTGTAGTGGGAGATCATTTTGCATCCAGTGATCACCAGATGGTGTGGTTCAGTATTAGGACTAGGGCTGTTAGAATCCATTCAAAGGTGAGGATCTTAGACTTTGGAAAAACTAACTTTGCCAAGATGGGCCAACTTACCTCAGGGAGTCGTTAGTGGGATGGGAACAGCTGGGGGATGTAGAAAAACAGTGGGCAAAACTGAAACGGGATATTTTAAGGGCAACCAACCTTTTTGTTAAAATGGTAAATAAAGGTAAAAGGAAAAAGAGACCGCTATGGCTTTCGAAAGAAGTAGCTGAAAAAGTGAAGAAAGAGGTAGGCCTTCATGAAATACAAGAGATCACAGAGAGAGGAAGACAGGCATCTATATTTGGAAAAACTTAGAGAAGCTAGCAAAGTAGTCAGGAAGGCAAAGATTCAAAAGGAGGAGGAAATAGCCAATGCAATAAAATGGGGGGATAAGACATTTTTCAGATATGTTAGTGAAATGGGGGATAAGACATTTTCAGATATGTTAGTGAGAAGAGGAAGGGCAAAAGAGGTATTGTCAGACTCAAGGGTGCAGGGGAGAAATATGTAGAAGCTGATAAGGATAAAGCGGAATTACTTAACAAATATTTCTGTTCTGTGTACACAGATGAAGAACCAGGAGCAGGACCTCAGAAAACACCCACAAACAGGAACAGAAGCGAGGGACATCTTGAACAATTTTCAGAAGACTGTGTTCGTGAGAAACTAGCTCAACTTAAAGTAGACAAAGCGATGGGACTTGATGGGATACACCCTAGAATACTGAGGGAACTTGGGGACGTTCTAGCAGCAACACTGACTGACCTTTTCAATGCCTCGGAGTCGGGAGTGGTGCCAAAGGGCTGGAGAGAGGCTCATGTGGTGCCTTTACACAAAAGCAGAAGTAAGGATGTGGTTGAAAACTACAGGCTGGTTAGTTTAACTTCGGTGGTGAGTAAATTATTGGAAACGCTGCTGAAAGAGAAAATAGTGAGGTTTCTGGAGTCCAGCAGATTACAAGATTCAAGGCAGCATGGATTCACCAGAGGCAGGTCTTGTCAGACAAATCTGATTGATTTCTTTGACTGGTGACCAGCGAGTTGGACCGAGGGAGAGCCCTAGATGTGGTGTATTTAGATTTCAATAAAGCCTTTGACACTGTTCCTCACAGGCACCTTATAAACAAACTGAGCACCCTAGGTATGGACCCTAAAGTTACTGCTTGGGTTAGAAATTGGTTGGGTGGGAGGTGACAAAGAGTACAGGTAAAAGGAGCTCACTCTGAGGAGAAGGATGTTACCAGTGGTGTGTCCCAGGGATCTGTCCTTGGTCTGATTCTTTTAACATCTTTGTTAGCAATATAGCGGAAGGGCTGTCGGGTAAGGTTTGCCTCTTTGCGGATGATACCAAAATCTGCAATAGAGTAGACACCCAAGAAGGTGTAGATAACATGAGGAGGGATCTAGCTAAGCTTGAAGAATGGTCTAGAATTTGGCAGCTGGGATTTAATGTTAAAAAATATAAGGCCATGCATTTGGGCTGCAGCAATCCAAGGGAGCAATATAGTATAGGGGGTGAAGTACTTTTGTCCACTAAAGAAGAGCGGGATCTAGGCGTGGTTATGTCTGATGATCTTAAAGTAGCTAAACAGGTAGAAAAGGCAACGGCAAAAGCTAGCAGGATGCTTGAGTGCATACGGAGAGGAATGGCTAGCAGAAGAAAGGAGGTGATAATGCCTCTGTATAAGTCTTTGGTGCAACCTCATTTGGAGTATAGTGTGCAGTTCTGGAGACCGCACCTTCAAAGGGATATGAACAGGATGGAGTCGGTGCAGAGGGGGGCTACTAAAATGATTAGTGGTCTTCATTATAAAGCATATGAGGACAGACTTAAGGATCTTAATATGTACACCTTAGAGGAAAGGCAGGCTAGAGGTGATATGATCGAGATGTTTAAATACCTCCATGGCATAAATGTTCAGGGAGAGAGCCTCTTTCAATTAAAAGCAAATTCTGCTTTGAGGGGACATGGGATGAGGGTGAAGGGAGATAAATTCAGGAGTGATATGTGGAAATATTTCTTTACGGAAAGAGTAGTGGATCCGTGGAATAGTCTCCCAGTGGAGGTGGTAGAGATGAGGACAGTAACTGAATTCAAAAAAGCACGGGACAAACACAGAGGATCTCTAAAGGTAAAAAGGGAACTGTTGTAGTTGTTGATATGAAAGGACAGACTAGATAGGCCATGTGGTCTTTTTCTGTCATCATATTTCTATGTTTCTAGTGCTTCGTTTTTGTTCACTGTAAGATTAATATCAGCAAGGAGGTTTGCAACAGCGGAGAAGACATCAGATACGATTGTGAAGTCCTGATTTATGGCATTAAATGGCATATTCTGACATGATGTCATCTGCGTAGAGGTGAAAGTGCATGTTCCATTTTCTTAGTAGATTAATCAAACAGCTTTTTAGTCGCAGACATGTTATTTTATTATTTTTTTTATTTATTTATTTTATTTAGCTGTATTTATATCCTGCTTTTCACCGGGTCAAAGCGGTCAATTGGGGGATACATTTAACACAAGGGGATATGAGACACATATGCTAATACTTACAGGGAACATGGGCAATGGAGGGTTAAGTGGCTTGCCCAAGACCACAAGGAGTGCCTATAGGACTAGAAATCCCAGTCCCTCCGGCCTGAGATTGCTGTCCCCAGGTGGGACTTGAACCCCCGGCCCTCCGGCTTGAAGTACCTTGTCCTAACCACTAGACCACTCCTCCCTATATTTGAGCCTATATCCAAATTTCTCAATGTATCTTTGAGACCATTTGTATAACAGGCACCAACATATGTGTGTGATTCTCTTCATCTGTTACAATTACTGGAAGAAATCACTAGTCCCCATGAGGAAACCATATTAGTCACTTTATACCAATATTCCACAAGCTGCCACTTTAAGCATTTTAGAAGATATACTCATCACAAAAGCCAGACCAGTACGGACCCCCTACTTGCTTTTTAATTCAGGTGGCCATCTTGGCTATGACCAAAAACTTTTTTTTTTTTTTTGTTTCCACGAGCTTTTTTACAAACAGATCAAAGGGGTTGCTAGGGTTTCCTCCATACTAAAAAATCTAGACTGTAATTTATCTCACCTGATTACTAACTTATCAAAGAGATAAAATGTGTCCATTCTGCTATACCCTAATGAGAAAGAAACCAATATACCACTTACAATCAGTTACACCATCTGGCCTTAACCTCTCTCTTGATTGGTGGAGTTTGACTACCTGATGTTTTCAGACAGCCAATAATAGCCCGTGAATACGAACAAGGCTGACTTTAAAAGTTGCTGGGATCAATTGGTGCTTTAGACGTGTGTTGCATGAAGGCGGACCAGGAGTTTCATGGTTTGAAACACGATATCATGTACAAATTCCAAATTCTCAATTTTCTTATATACATCTTTAAAGGAAGATCTGTGATCCGTTGATAAGCTACGACAGAGCATGATGGAATAATAATCATGAGACTTCGTGAAGTGCTAGTTTGTATCCGGTATAACTCCATACGTCGGTTTCACTACAGCTGGCTGTTCATAGATGGAGATGAGGTTCTGTTGGATTTGGAGCTAAGTAAGGTTTACATGATGTATTTCGGGAGACTGAGCTTAATTTTATAATTTTGCCTCGGTGTAAGGTAAAAAGGGTGAGTTCACTCTTTTATTTGAAAAAAAAAAAGAGGAGGGTTTGCCAAGAGAGAGAGAAAGTTCCCTCTCAAGGCAAACAATCCAACAAAAATTATATTGGTTTCTTTCTCATTAGGGTAGAGAAGAATGGACACATTGTATCTCTTTGATAAGTTAGTAGTTAGCAACATCTGGTGCCATGGAGGAACCCCTAACTTAAAAGTTGCACATTTTGAAAAGAAATGTCTTACTAGACACTCTTTTCAGAGACATGGACATAGACGTGTTTTTAATTTGGGAAGGCGCACAGGATAAACTATTCAATTTTTTTTCACCTAGCTTAACTCTCGATACCAACTTGCAATTCAAATATGAATACATTTCTCAGCAAGTTGCATATCTGGACATACTGATTTAAAAATACTAGAAAGGGGTTTACTACCACCCTTTATAGAAAACCCACTGACAAACTTGCTACTACACTTTTGTAGTTTCCACAATCAGGTCCTTAAGGAGAATTTACCTGTGAGTCAATTCTTAAAGATTAGAAGACTTTGCACCACTAATGAAGTATACAAAGTTTATGCACAAGATATAAAGAGACAGTTCAGAGATTGTGGGTATCCATCAGAATGTATTCTGAAGGCCTATTCCAGGGCCAAACTGTCTGAACGTGCCTCACTGCTCCAGGATCAGCCCCATCAGAATGAAGACCACATTGTCTGCACTCATCATTTCTGACATCTCTAAGGCTATTATACACATTAAGGAAGAATAGTATCTTTTAGAATCAGTAGCTTTATTGAAGGACAAGAAACACATGATTGCATAGAAAAGGAACCCCAATCTTCCCAATATCCTAGTGCTCTCAGTAGACTGGTGTGGGCACAGTGCTGTTTGCAAAAATTCACTTGTCACCAAAAGTCTTTATCCATCTTGTCACTGCCTGGAAGGTTTTTTCAAATTGTGACACACATCAAGTGGTCTATCTTACATGTCTGTGCAAACTTTGCTACATTGGTAAGACCAAGAGGAACATAAAGACCAGGATAAGCGAGCACAAGAGCTGTTTAAGAAGAAATGTCACAGATAAAGCCCTTATAGAACACTAGATCAAGGAGAAACATAAGGTTTCTGACCTGCGCTTTGTTGTTCTGAAAGTAATTTGCACACACTGGAGAGGGGGTGACATGGACAAACTTCTCCTTCGAATGGAACAAAGATTTCTCCAGGACCAAGCAGGAAGTCAGTCCTCACATATGGGTGACGTCGGCGCCGACGGAGCCCTCGTGCGGAGCATTTCCCCTGCTTTCAAAGAAAGCCTTTGGGAATTGCAGTGCGCATGCGCGGTCCCCTTCCCGCCCAAGGGTGCCATCTTGCTCAGTCTTCTCTTTTCCGCGGAGCCCGACGGACGTAGTTCGTTTTTCCCAGAGGAAAAAGTTGATTTTCCCTATTTTTTCTCTTTTTTCTCCGGTTTGACGCCGGATCCTTTTCCCGCTCGGACCGATACGCCGGTATCGAGTCCTTTTCTCTATTTTTTGTTTTTTGTCCTTTGTGACTGGCGTTCACGCCTTTTTTCTTTTTTCCCTGGCAGCCCGGTCTTTTGACCTAGCAGGGGCCCTTTTTCCCCCGATGGCTACCAGCGGGTTTAAGAAATGTGATCGGTGTAAGAAACCTATGTCTCTTACCGACACACACGACTGCTGCCTCCGTTGCCTCGGACCCGATTATGACCCGATGATCTGTGGTCCATGTGGCAAAATGTCCTCGAAGGCCTTGAGGAGTCGGCAGCACCAGAAGGATCAAATTTTTTCTGACTCCGCATCCAGCCGGGCCCGGACCTCGTCAGAGGCCTCGACGTCTCGGGACTCCGGCCCCGAGCAGCGTCGGGGTTCCTCTGAGCGGGGGTCTCCTTCGCGGGAACATCGCAGGAAGAAGAAACCCGCAAGGGCGGCGTCGGTGGACGCTCCTGGTTCCTCGAGGGCCAGGTCGCTTGCTTAGCCCCGATAGCCGTCCCGGGTCTTCGGAGTCGGAGAGGCCTGCCAAGCATCCTCGTGTCGAGATGGAGTCTCCTGGACACGTAAGTGCTGTTGTCCTCGTGGACTCTCCTCCGAGGGAGCCGCCGTCGGGGCCCGAGTCGGGTGCTGCTGGGTCTCCTGAGCTCGGACTCAGGCTGACGGCCTTGGAGAACAGCTTCGCTGCCTTCATGGAACAGCAGCGGGCATTGATCGCCGGTCTCACCAGTGCATCTGCCCCGACCACTGGGACCTCGACGTCCAAGACGACCCCGGAGGCCAAGCCGATCCCGGAGGCCAAGCCGATCCTCGAGTCCATGCGGGCTCGAGTCGATCCTCGGCCACGGTCTCCCTCGACCTCCCGTTCGGGGCCGAGGTCGTCAACGCCGATACCCTCGGCGTCGGGTCGGAGGGCATCGGTGCCCGCCCGACCGGAGCCGCTCGATTCCTCCTCCGAGGAGTCGGGCTGGGAGATGGAGGACGAAGAGTCACCTGACACTCATTGGACTCGCTCGAGTCCGAACCTCGGAGACGGTCCCCACCGGAGGATACCCGGTTCTCGGACTTCGTGCGGGATATGGCCAAGGCCTTGGCCTTCCTCAAGGATCCCGAGGAGGAGCCTCGAGCTGAGGAGCTCGAGGCCCTCCAGTATGACTCTCCCCCAAAGGAGGCCTTTACTGTTCCGGTTCCTCCGATGCTGGAGCGGCTGCTCTTCCGCATGTGGGAGACCCCGGCCTCGACACCGGTGTTAAGTAAGCGGGTCGATTCCATCTATCGAGTCCGCAAGAGCCCCGGGTTCCAAAAGGCACAGTTACCGCACCACTCCATGGTTGTGGAATCGGCCATGCATCGACTGAAAAGTCAGAAGATGCACTCCTTGGTGCCTCCCGGCCGGGAGGCCCGGAACATGAATGCCCTCGGTAAAAAGTGCTTCCAGGGCTCTATGCTTGCTTGCCGTGTCCAGACTTACCAGCTCTACATGGGCATGTACCTCCGAGACCTGGCAAAGGAGATTGCCGGGTCCACTGCTGGTCTCTCCGAGGAACCTTTGCAGAGGTTCCAGGCCTTGTCCACCGGTATTCGGGAGTGCTCGAAGTTTATCTCTCGAGCAGCCTACGATGGCTTCGAGGCTTCAGCCCGAGTAGCCGGGGCCGGCGTCGGTGCCCGCCGACAGGCTTGGCTACAGTCATCTGACCTCGAGCCATGGGTCCAGGACAAGTTGGTCGATGTCCCCTGCCGGGGTGAAAACCTCTTTGGCAAGCCCATGGCTGAAAAGGCTGCAGAACTCGAGACTGAGACTCTGACCAGGACTAGGCTTTCCAGGAAAACCTCTGCCCCTTCTCAGAAGGGGGGCTCGGGAAAAAAGACCTTTTACCCAAGGAAGTCAGTCATCTGCCTACAAACAATACCCTCATTACCAGGCCTCTGCAGCTACCCAACAGGGTCAGCAGGCCAAGGGGCAGGGTCAAGGGCCCCGTAAGCAGAAGACCCCCCAAGCCACCAACACCAGCCCCTGCTCAGCAGGATGGGGTTTTTTGACTCAAACAGCATAGCCTCTTCTCCTCAGCTGGCTTCTCTCAGCACAGGAGGCCGGCTGGCCCACTTTGCCCACAGGTGGTCAGCTGTCACATCAGATACCTGGGTTCTTCATATAGTCCAAAAGGGCTATCTTCTCCATTTTCACCAGGTACCTCCCTCCTATTTTCCAGGGGAGCCTCCAAGACCCCCTCTGCACAGGGACCTACTCCTTCAGGAGTTAGCAAGTCTGCTAAAGGATCAGGCTGTGGAACCGTTGCCCCACCACCTGAGAGGTCACGGCTTTTATTCCAGGTACTTTCTGGTACCAAAAAGAACAGGAGGCCTCAGACCCATCCTAGACTTGCGCAACCTCAACAAGTTCCTGGAGAGGGAAAAGTTCAAGATGCTTACCCTTGGAATCCTGCTGCCCTACCTCCAGCAGGGAGACTGGCTATGCTCCTTAGATCTAAAGGATGCGTATACTCACATCCTTATCCATCCAGACCACAGACAATACCTCAGGTTTGTTGTGGGAGGAAATCACTATCAGTACAGAGTACTACCCTTTGGCCTTTCCTCCGCTCCCAGGGTGTTCACCAAGTGCCTGGCAGTGGTGGCGGCCTACCTGAGGCTTCAGGGTCTCTTTGTGTTTCCATACCTGGACGACTGGCTCATCAGGGGCCAATCTTCCCAGGAGGCCAACCAGGCCACCCTTCGCACTGTGGCTCTGCTTCAGCACTTGGGGTTTGTCATAAACTTCGCAAAGTCCACTTTGCTCCCGTCCCAGAACTTAGAGTTCATAGGGGCCAGACTAGACACTCTTCAAGCAAAGGCTTTTCTGCCTCTGGACAGGGCCCACAGGCTAATGGATCTGGCCAGCCAGTTTCGCAGCAATTCCCTGGTCTCTGCCAGGCAATTCCTGAGACTCCTCGGCCATATGGCTTCCACGGTCCATGTCACCCCCAATGCCCGCCTGCACATGCGACCTGCTCAGTGGAGCCTTCGCACTCAGTGGCATCAAGCCACAGGGGGCCTAGCGGACTCGGTGCAGATCTCCGACCTCCTGGTCTCCTCTATATAATGGTGGCTTCATCTTCCGAATCTGGTGCTCGGAGTGGGTTTTCAATCCCCTCCACATACTCAGGTGCTGACAACAGATGCCTCTCTTCTCGGTTGAGGAGCACATTGCCAAGGGACATGTACTCAGGGTCTCTGGACCCCTTGGGAGGCCACTCAACAGATAAACTTCCTGGAGCTACGGGCGATTCGCCTAGCTCTGAGAGCCTTCTCCCACCTCGCCTCTCACCAGTCTGTCCGTCTGGACCAGTACAATCAAGTTGCCATGTTCTATGTGAACAAACAAGGAGGCACAGGCTCCTTCCTTCTTTGTCAGGAGGCACAATGACTGTGCTCTTGGGCTGTCAATCACGGAATCCTTCTCAAGGCTGTCTACCTCCCCAGTCAGGACAATTGCCTGGCAGACCGACTGAGCCGGATCCTGCAACCACACGAATGGAGATTGAACCCATTGGTGGGTTCAGCAGGTCTTTCTCAAGTGGGGACTCCCCACAATGGATCTTTTCACCAGTCCTCTGAACCGGCAACTCCCGAGATTTTGCTCCAGACAACCGCATCCTCTCAGAGTAGCAGCGGATGCGTTTCTGATCTCGTGGTCCACGGGCCTACTGTATGTGTTTCCTCCCACACCGCTAGTGTCCAGAACGCTGTTCAAAGTCCTCAGGGACAGGGCTTCATTGATTCTCATAGCCCCCAGGTGGCCGAGGCAACCGTGGTTCCCGCTTCTGCTACAGCTGGCGGTGGACACACCTCTTCCTCTGGGGTTTCAACACAATCTCCTGTCTCAGGATCAGGGGACTCTCTTGCACCCCAACCTCCAGTCCCTTCATCTGATGGCCTGGCTGCTGAAAGGGTAGTCCTAGCTCCCCTACTACTTCCTCAAGAGGTGGAAGACATTGTCTTGGCCTCTCGGCGTCAATCCACCAGGAAATCCTACGCTCTTAAGTGGCGTAGATTCTCCACATGGTGTGCTCAGCACAGTGAGAATCCCTTCTCGTGCTTGGTTGTGGTAGTGTTGCAATATTTACTCTACCTCTCCAACCTGGGCCTTAAGTCTAACTCTGTCCGAGTTCACCTTAGTGCTCTCTCAGCACACCACTCGCCGGTGGACAGCAGGCCTCTTTCCAACCACCCTTTGGTGGCTCGTTTCCTCAGAGGCCGCCTTCTGCTTAAGCCTCCACTGCGTCCACCGGCCCCTGAGTGGGATCTGAATGTGGTCTTGCAGCGGCTTACTTGTCCGCCTTTTGAACCTATGGCTACCTGCCCTCTCCGTTTTCTCTCCTGGAAAACTTTATTTCTGGTAGCTCTCACCTCTGCTAGGCGAGTGAGTGAACTGCAGGCACTAGTGTCTGATCCTCCTTACACTAGGTTCTACAAGAATAGGGTAGTCCTTCGGACTCACCCTAAGTTTCTTCCTAAAGTTGTCTCACCTTTTCACCTCAATCAGGAAGTGGTTCTTCCGACCTTCTTTCCCAGGCTGCATGCCAACCGGGCTGAGATGGTCTTGCATACCCTGGACTGAAGGAGGGCGTTATCCTTCTACCTTGACCGTACGCGGGAGCATCGAAAGGCTGTTCAGCTTGTTTCTTTTGACCCCAATAAGTTGGGGCTCCCTGTCTCCAAGCGTACGTTGTCCATATGGGTCGCTGACTGTATTGCCTGGGCTTATGGGGCAGCCGGCCTCTCGTTGGAGGGTCGAGTCACGGCTCATCGTGTCAGGGCGAAGGCTGCGTCAGTGGCTCATCTCCGCTCTGTTCCGTTGGCAGACATCTGCCGGGCCGCTACTTGGTCTTCAAGCCAGACTTTTGCGGCCCATTACTGCCTTGAGAGGGAGTCCCGCAGGGACAGTGCTTTCGGACAGGCAGTACTCCATAATCTCTTTGGGGTTTAGGCAACTCCTACCCTCCGGCCCTGGTGTTGGGCTACCAGTCGGGGGCGTTCTCAGAGAAGATTCCTTCCTTCTGTGCTGACGAGCTCGAGGGAGCTCTTTTTTCCGCTTGGGGTCTCTGGTAGCCTTAAGCTGGGAAGTCCCATATGTGAGGACTGACTTCCTGCTTGGTCCTGGAGAAAGAGTAGTTACTCAACTGTAACAGGTGTTCTCCAGGAGCAGCAGGAATCAGTCCTCACAACCCTCCCTCCTCCCCTTCGAGTTGCAGTCATATGATTTATTTTGCTAATTTTTTGCTGTCTTTTAGCTATGTCATCAGACTGAGCAAGATGGCACCCTTGGGCGGGAAGGGGACTGCGCATGCGCGCTTCAATTCCCAAAGGCTTTCTTTGAGGGCTCTGTCGGCGCCGATATCACCCATATGTGAGGACTGATTCCTGCTGCTCCTGGAGAACACCTGTTACAGGTGAGTAACTACTCTTTATATATGATTTAAAAACTTTACACCCCTTTGGATTGAACTAGGCCTATGAGCTTTCTGTTTTCCTTTAAGTTTCAGGCTAAACATTCTCCTCCCTCCTCCTTCCCCCTCTTCCTCCCCCCCCCCCCGCCCCTTCCTTCCTTCTCCAACCACCACTCCCATTCCCCCTCCTCCCCCCATGGTGTATCTTTAGCAACCATTTTCTAATCAACTAGTTTTGAAATTTGTTCCATTTCCTTTTATTTTAACAATTTGATATGAGCAAGTAGTCTTAATTATTTAATTGTCTTGACAACCCCCCCCCCCCTTTTTAACTTTGATAGTACCTAATAGTATATATTTAGAACCAGCCAAATTACACCTTCATATGATCTGATTGATTTATTTATCCCCCCCCCCCCCTTTTTAGCTTTCATAATACCTAACAGTATATATCTATAACCAGCCAAATTACACCTTCATATGTGCAGTCTTGCCAGCTTGTCATATTTCCTCTCTGATTGCAAGGGTTTCCCGGTTGCATTTACTCACTCATTCACACAAGTTCTTTTAGTACAGTGTAATTTTTGGTTTCCTCATGTATACAAATAAATGAATACTTTTCCAAAGCACATTCCTAGGGAATAGATATCACGTATTATGATTCTGGGATGTTTTATCTTTGCTTAGGGCTTTATGACACTTTTTGTTCAGCCAGCATGGTTGGTTTTTACAAAAGATCTAATTCTCTTTATATTTGTTATATTTGTTTGTTTTAAAACTTTTATTCCATGCTGCAGTGATAAGCCACTTACATGACATTCTAGGGTTAGGTAATTTTATGTATTAGGACATGCTATAGCCCAGTCTTATCAGTGCAACATTGGCATGCGCATGAACTACTCTTTAAAGCTGGTCAGTAAGCCCACAGGTCCTAACATTAAATTTTGAGTATTACATTCTAAATTGAGTCCCCCATGTAGAACAATCTGTTATTTTTATCTTGCATTTAAATTGGGTAAGTTCCTCTTGCTTGTCTTAGAGTGCACTTGGAACTTGAGTTTTGGCATGAAACTCAGTTTGCCTTTTAAAAGGATTGCCAGTTATGCAAGTAGTTTTTCCAATGCGGTCATAGGAGACAAAGAGCTGAGGCACTTTACAGTGACCCTGAGTCCGTTGCAGATTGGATTGTAAAAAGGGCCCTGTCCTGAGTATGGAGAATGGTCTCCGCTTTGCTGGTGTGAGCCACCACCTCATGATTAAGGTGGAAGGGGGACACCACCTTTTGCAGAAACTTGGGATGTGTGCAGAGCACCGCCCTGTTCTTGTAGAACCTCGTGTAGGGCGGCTCTACCATCAGAGCCTGTAGCTCACTGACCCTGCAAGCCAACATGAGTGCCACGAGGAAGACGGTCTTCCAGGAGAGGTATCACAGGTGGCAAGTAGCCAGGTGGTTTAGTGAGCTGTGAGAGCACACACTGAAATCCCACTTTGCCATTGGTAGGCAGACAGGGGGCTTGGACAACATAAGGCCCCGCAGGAAACGAGAGATAAGGGGCTGAGCTGAGAGGGGCTTGCCCTCAACAGAGTGGTGGTGCATTGTAATAGCGCTCAGGTATGCACTGACTGAGTTGGACTTCAGTCCCGCCTGGGACAGGTGGAGTAGGTACTAGAGGACCAGCTGCACTGATAAGAACAGGTTTGTCTGCCTCTGTGTACCA
This sequence comes from Ichthyophis bannanicus, assembly GCA_033557465.1. Lineage (NCBI taxonomy): Eukaryota > Metazoa > Chordata > Amphibia > Gymnophiona > Ichthyophiidae > Ichthyophis > Ichthyophis bannanicus. The sequence continues at coordinate 175,894,118 of CM066034.1, read as the reverse complement.
CACTGAAAATAGGCACCATTTGAAGGCGTACGCTCTTCTCATAGAGGCCTTACGGGAGGCCAGAAGGACCTCCTTCACATCATGTGGGAGGTTGAAGGGAGCTAGCACTACCCTTTCAGCAGTCAAGCCATGAGAAACAGAGACCCCAGGTTGGGGTGGAGAGAGTCCTCCTCTTGTGAGAGTAGTACTGGGGCGTAGCCCAGGGGAATCGGGGGTGCCACTGACAGAGAAGCAGCAGGAGCCAGGGTTGTCTGGGCCACCGGGGGGCTACCATAATCAGTGATGCCCTGTTGTGCTGGACCTTGAAGAGGGTCTTGGCATCCAACAGTGTCAGCAAGAAGGCGTAAAGGAGGCCTTCTGACCATGAGATGAGGAACACATCCACCGCCACCGCAATGGGTGCGGTTGGTGGGAGCAGAAGCGGTGCAACTGCGTGTTGTCTAGGCTGGCAAACAGGCCCACTAGGGGGACGCCCCAGAGTTGGTAAAGCTGGGAGGCCACTCTGGGGTCCAAGCGCCTCTTGTGCGGCTGGAGGACTCTGCTCAGCCTGTCCGCCAGGGCATTGTCCAGTCCCAGGAGGTAGACTGCATGCAAGAGCATCCTGTTGCGTGTTGCATATGAGGAGAGAGCTACCACCTCCTGGCAGAGGTAGTATGACCCTGTGCCTCCTTGTTTGTTGACATAGAACATTGTAACTTGGTTGTCTGTCTGGACTAGCACAGACTGGTGCTGCAACCGGTGGTGAAAGGCGCAGTCGGCCAGAAATATTGCCCGGAGCTCCAGAAGGTTGATTTGCAACTGGCACTCTGTCTGGGATCACGTGTCTTGGGTACGGAGGTCCTCACTATGAACTCCCCATCCTCCCAGGGAAGCATCCTTAGTGAGGACCCTCTGGAGGGTGGGTGCCTGGAAGGGCATCCCGGCCTGAATGTGGCGGGGGATCTGCCACCAGTGGAGGGAGTTTGCCAGTTGGCAGATCACTTTTACTCTCTTCCAAAGTCTGCCCATGGCTTGTGTCCACTGGGAGTGGAGGCACCACTCCGATGCCCTCATATGCAGGTGGGCATACAGGGTTACTTGGACTGTGGAGGCCATGTGGCCCAGTAGGAGGAGGAGAAGGTGAGCAGGCAGTGACTGGCGGTGTGCACTTCTGTGCCCTGAGGTGCTCTGTCCTCTCTGGAGGGAGGAAGGCGTTGGCCTGGAGGATGTCCAGCTGAGCCCCTATCAACTCCGGGCACTGTGCTGAAGAGAGTGGGACTTGGGTTAGTTGATGACAAACCCCAGATGCTGCAGTATGTGGATGGTGCGCTTGGTGGTGTGGTGCACCTCTGCAGCTGTGCCTCCACTTATGAGCCAGTCATCCAGGTAGGGAAAGACTAAGGCCCATTGGAGATGAAGGTGGGCTGCGACCACCACGAGGCAGTTGGTGAAGATCCTTGGCAATGACGCCGGCCCAAAGAGTAGCACCCTGTATTGGTAGTGACCTCCTCCCACCACAAACCGGCGGTAATGTTGGGGGGTAGGATGGATCAAGATCTGTGTATAAGTATCCTTCAAGTCTAAAGAAAATAGCCAGTCTCCCTGCTGGAGGTAAGGCAGCAGTGTTCCAAGGGAGAACATTTTAAACTTCTCCCTCACCAGAAATCTGTTCAAGTCCCGTAGTTCCAGGATGGGCCTGAGGCCCCCTTGTCCGCTTGAGAATGAGGAAATATCTGGAATAGAAGCCTTTGCCTCAGAGATGTTTGGGCACTGGCTCCACCGCCCTGTCCATGAAGAGGCCTGAAAGCTCAGTGAGGAGCAGAGTTTGGTGAAGGAGAGGCCTTACAGGTTCTCCTGGGAAGAACGAGGATGATGTCTGTTGCAGGTGGAGGAGGTATCCCTCCTTGACTACTTGCAGCCTGCAGGAGTCATGGTGATGGAGGTCTGCCTGTAGGCAAACAGGGCCAGACGCCTTCCTGTAGGCTGTTGAGGGCCTCCTAGGGGAGAGGAGACCCTACCCCCAAGAATCAAAAACTCCCTCCAAGCTGGGCCGGGGCCGTGCCCTTGCCCCTTGGACTGTTGCTCCTGCTCAAGAGCAGAGAAGGCTTGGTACCGTGGCGCATTACCAAACAGCCTTTTCTTTCTCTGTAAGAAAGGCTTCTTCCCTGGAGCCTTCTCACAGGGGTGCGTCAAGGTCTTCTTCAAGAGTCTGGTCTTGGTCAGGAACTCAGTCTGTATCTCAGCAGTCTTGTCTGACATGGGTTTTCCGAAGAGGTTCTCTCAGGTGCAAGGGACATTGATGGGTTTGTCCTGGACCCACTGCTTGAGGTCAGGTGACTGCAGTCACACCTGGCATTAGGCCCCAATGCCCATGACAGCCACTCTGGCTAAAGATTAGGAGACATTGTATGTTGCTCGAGACAAGAATTTCAAGCACTCCTTGAATGCTGAGGTCAGTGACTTGAAATGCTGAACAGGTTCCCCATCGGGGCCTGCAGCAAAAGCATAGTTACTCACCTGTAACAGGTGTTCTCCAGGGACAGCAGGAATCAGTTCTCACATATGGGTGACATCAGCACCAACGGAGCCCATGCAGAGCATTTCCCCAGCTTTCAAAGAAAGCCTTTGGGAATGCTACCACGCCTGCGTAGTCCCCTTCCCGCTCAAGGGTGCTATCTTGATCAGTCAGATAACACAGCTCAGGCAAAAAAAAATTACCAAGAACAGTGGGCAATTCAAAGGGGAGTTGGGAGGATTGTGAGGACTGATTCCTGCTGTCCCTGGAGAACACCTATTACAGGTGAGTAACTATGCTTTCTCCAGGAACAAGCAGGAAGTCAGTTCTCACATATGGGAATCCCCAGCTACAGGCTACTGAGGGCCAGTAGAAAAGCACCAGAACGAGCCATGGTAACCGAAGACAGCCTGAGGTCCCCGGAAGATCATGCTCCCAGTAGCCGCAGAAGAAGGGTAGGAGTTGCTTATAACCCCAAACAAATTACGGAGTACGGCCTGGCCGAAGGCGCTGTCCTGACGTGACTCCCTCTCCAGGCAGTAGTGCGTCGCGAAGGTGTTAGCCGAGGACTAGGTGGCGGCTCAGCAGATGTCCGCCAGCAGCACAGAGCCCAGGTGGGCCACTGATGCCGCCCTGGCATGAACACCATGAGCTGTGACTCGGTGGTGCAGGGATAGCCCGGCCTGAGCCTGGGTGAAGGCAATGCAGTCTACCACCCAGATGGAAAGTGTCCGCTTAGTGACCGCGAGCCCCATGCAGGCAGGGTCATAGAAGACAAAAAGCTGCTCAGACCTGTGGTGAACTCACGTATGTTGCAGGCAGGAGAGAGCCGCCCTGCAGTCAAAGATATGGAGTACCATCAATGCCAGTCATTGTGGAGCTTTGGGAAGAAGGTCGGCAGCACTATCTCCTGATTGAGGTGGAAATCAGAGACAACCTTCGGGAGAAACTTGGGGTGCATTCAGAGAACCACCCGGTTCCCGTAGAATCTCATGTAGGGGGCGTCAACCATCAGGGCCTGAAGCTCACCTACCCACCGGGCTGAGGTGAGAGCTACCAGAAAAAACACCTTCCAGGAAAGGTAGCAAAGCAAGCAGGATGCCATCGGCTCCAAGGCAGCTGAGTTAGCTGCGTGAGGACGACATTAAAGGTCCTACTCCACTGGAGGTGGCCGGATACAGCGGGGGGGGGGGGGGGGGGGGGGGGGGGGGGGCCTGAAAAGAAGCAGCCCGAGCATGAAGCGGGAAACCAGTGGTTGACCCCAACTGGGTGGTGGTTAGCCAAGATAGCGCTCAGGTAGACCCTGACCGACTTGGACTTCAAGCCCGCCTGCGAGATGGAGAAGGTACTGCAGGACCCAGTGGGTAGGGCAAGAGAATGGGTCAGCCCGTATGACCCGTTCATCCGCCAAGCTATGAGGGATAAGGACCTCAAGTTCGGGTGAAGTAGCAGGCCCCCCTCCTGCGTCAACAAGCCCAGCGTGTTGCTGAGGGGAACCAGAGGCTCCGATGAAAGGCAGAGCAGCAGCAGGAACCAGGGCTGCCGAGGCCACAAAATAATACTGAGGCCCCATCCCGCTGTATCTTAAGGAGGGTTCATGCTATGAGCGGAGTGGGGAACTGGGCTGCAGAACCGTGGGAGCTATGAATTCGCCGGACTGGCGAAAAGGTCTAGGACCAGAGTACCCCCATGCCGGAACAGCCATTGAGCCGTCTGCGAGCAGAGGCGCCATTTGTGTGGCTGGAGGAGCTGGTTTAGCCTTTCTGCCAGGATGTTGTCCTGGCCCGGGAGATAGGTGGCCCTTAGGGCTATGCCCTGGTGAACCGCAAAGAAACATAGGGCTACCACCTCCAGGCAGAGGTTGTGAGAGCCGGTGCCCCCTTGCTTGTTCATATAGAACATTGCCATCCGGTTGTCCGTCTGGATGAGCACCACCCAGTGATGAACACAGTGCCTGAATGACCAGAGGGCGAGGAGGACTGCCTGGAGTTTGAGAAGGTTGATCGGCTGCCAGGACTCCTCCAGGGACCAAGTCCCTTGCGTGTGGAGCTCGCCACAATGGGCTCCCCAGCCCGTAAGGGAGGCATTCGTGGTCAGAACCACGTCGTGTTGTGGAGCTTGGAACAGCATGCCTCGAAGCAGGTTCCTGGTGTCCTTCCAGCAGTCGAGGGACTTGGCTAGTTGAGGACTGACCGAGATGGCATCTCGGAGATGACCCATTGCCTGAGACCACTGAGCTTGAAGGCACCATTGTGCCGTCGGGCATCAGGGATGACATGAACCGTTGAGGCCATATGGCCAAGAAGATGGAGCATCGCTCGTGCCGATACTGTGTCACAACATTGGACCGTGAATGTCAGAGCGATGAGGCAGTCTGCCCTATTCCGGGGAAGGAAGGCTGTTGCCTGTTGAGTGTCGAGGCGTGCGCCAATGAACTCCAGGGATTGGACTGGAGTGAGGTGAGACTTCGGGTAATTGACCACGAAGCTGAAGTGCTTGAGGAGGTGGATGGTGTGGGCTGTGGCCCGCTGCACCTCGTAGGTCGTCCCTCCGGCAACAAACCAGTAGTCTAGATAAGGGAAAACAAAGGTACCCTTGCAGTCGAAGGTGGGCCGTGACCACCGCGAGGCATTTGGTGAACACTTGCAGGGCAGACGTGAGGCCGAAAGGAAATATCCTGTAGTGGTAGTGGTTCCCTTATACCCTGAAGTGCAGATATTTCCTGTGTTTGGTTTGGACGAGGATGTGAGCATACGCATCCCGACAGTCCAAGGAACATAGCCAGTCACCCTGTCGGAGGAAGGGCAGCAAGGCACCAAGGGACAGCATTTTGAATTTCTCCTGCACCAGATATTTGTTGTAATTACTTAAACGAGGATGGGTTGGAAACCGCCCATCTGCTTTGGCACAAGGAAGTAACAGGAATAGAAACTGCGACCTTTGAGATGTGGCGGAATCACTTCCACCGCTCATTCCTCGAGGAGAGTGGCAAGCACCTGTGCCAAGGCGGCCTGGTGTGCGGGGAGCCAAGGCAGCTCCGTGGGGCAGAAAGGTGGAGGAAGCCGGTCCAGGTGGAGGAGGTAGCTCTCCCAGACAACCTGGAGGACCCAGGTATCTAAGGTGACAGACTCCCATCTGGAAGCGAAGTGGACCAGGCACCCTCCCACTGGTAGCTTGGTTGTCGGGAGGCAAGTGGCTATGCACCTGGCATCAAAAACCCGGGGGTCGACTGGGCTGGTGCTGGGGTTTGGGTCTTGGATCCCTTGGGCTCACGCAGCCCTTGGGGCCTGCTCTTACTCTGTGTGCTCTGGGACGACACCGACACCAGAGGGTAAGGCGGGTAGCCCCGGTAGGAGAGACCATCTGGAAGAAGGACTTTTTGCCCTGTTGCTTCTTCTGTGGGAGGAAGTCTTTTGGGAGAGACCGATGCAGGTGACATACTCTATCTCAATCTCCGCTGCTTTGTCCTCCATCTGCTTGCCAAATAATTACTTGCCAAGGCACAGAACATCGAGCAGTTTCTCCTGGAGATCAGAGGACTGGAGCCAGGCCTGCCGCCTGGACCCAATGCCAGCAGCAGCTACCCGGGCAGAGGACTCGAAGCTGTCGTATGCAGCATGAGGAAGGTACTTTGAACAGTCCCCCACTGACTTCAGGAGGGATTGGAAACGGCGGTGGTAATAGCCATCGAGACCTGCCTGAAAACCCCTGAGTTCCTTCATGAGGTCGCGGAGGAACATCCCTATGTATAGCTGGTAAGCCTGAATGCGGCACGCCAGCATGGAGCCTTGGTAGGAATTACGTCCGAGGGCACAAGATTCCCTCCCCAGCGAGGGTCTTCGGACTCTTCTGCCTCCACATGGCAGACTCGACCACCATCAAGGTATGGGGAAGTTGGGCCTTCCAGAAGCCTGGCCCTCGCTGGACCCTGTACATGGTGTCCAGGCGCTTGCTGACAATGGGAATAGATGCAGGCGTCTCTCACATACGGAAAAGCAGCTGGGCTAGGATAGGATAGGAGGAACCGGGACCATGAGGGATTCCCTTGGTGGGACCTCGTATTGTAAAATATCAAGTTCCTCCACGCAGGGCTCCTCCTCGGACTGTGTGGAGAGTGCCAGGGCACAAGCCATGTCCCTCACAAACTCTAGAAAGGAGGTGTCTTCGGGAGGAGACTGCCGTTTCTGAACAGGCAGGGAAGGGTCTGAGGGAAGGTCCCGATGAGCCTGGGTTTCGGGGGAAGTGTCCCCTTCTGATTCCCAGCCCGAGTATTCTGAGGAGGACTCAGAGCTAGGCTACTCGAGCAGAGACTGTGTTTTGTGCTGAGCTCCCGAGACTGAAGCCCGCCCGGAGCCCGAGGCACTAGCTCGAGAAGATCTCGTACCCGATGACCGGGATGGAGAGCAAGAGCTCTGTCGGGTTCCCTCATGAGGCCCCTGGCTCTTGGGGGATGCTACGGCGGTCTGAGGAGCCATCACAGGCATCACCTCCGAAGTCTCAGAGCGTTTGCCAATGGAGCCTGCCACCAGCGCCTGCTGGGCAGCAAGGAAGGCAGAAACGCTGCGCTCCAGTGCCAGCATTCGGGTCTCCCACTCGGGAGTGGGTCTGGGATGCCAATGCCGGGGGGACCGGGTCTGGCATTGAGGAGAGGGGGGTCCTTGCTGGGACAACCCTCGGGAGACCGGGCGCCATCACTGGAGGCCTCCGTATCTGTGCAAGGTACCTTTTGAGGCCGTTCCCTCTCCGACTCCTGAGTGCTGAGGGGGGCTGAGGGATTGAGCACAAGAACGCTCACGCTTGTCCTGAGCCCCTGACAGGGTCTTCAAGGCCACTTTCTTCTTCTTCTGCTCCCTTTTGGGTGAACCCTGCTCAGAGTGATGCCAAGGCCACGGAGCAACCACAGGGGACCCCAAAAGCTGTAGGTTGGTGGAGCAGGAAGCCACTGGGAACACCAGGGCCATCTTGCAGAAAATATCATCCAGCTTCTGCTTACGGCTTTGTATGGCCTTGGAAGACATCTTTTTAAAAAAGGAGCAAGCTTCGGGTTGTGATCAGCTGCAAGCACCTAAGACAACAGTCGTGGGTGTCCGTGAACGACATATTTTTGGAGCATCTGTCACTTTTTGAAACCGGGGGCAAAAAGAATCATCGCAAGGTCAAAGACCTTCAACACGGCCACTGGTTGAAAAGGGCAAAAAATGCGCTGAGACCAAACTTGAGAAAAAATGAAAAACAACGAAGTCCCGGAGCCCACTGCTGAAGCAAGGGCACTGGGGACAGCAGGAAGAGGACCGGGATACCGGAATTAGAGAGTAAAACAAGAGACTTTTTCCAAGGTACAGGACTTGTGTCTGAAGTGCTCCGTGGAAAAAGGAGGACTGATCAAGATGGCACCCTTCGGCGGGGAGGGGACCACGCATGTGTGGTGGCATTCCCAAAGGCTTTCTTTGAAAGCTGGGGAAATGCTCTGTGCAGGTTCAGTCGGTGCCGATGTCACCCATATGTAAGGACTGACTTCTGGCTTGTTCCTAGAGAAACCGGCAAGCTTCCTCATCAGTTCCTTTAGGTACATGCCGATGTACAACTGGTAGGACTGAACACGGCAAAAAAGTATCAAGCCCTGGTAGCATTTTCGGCCGAGGGCATCCAAGGTCCAGGTCTCCCTTCCCAGGGGGCACTGAGGAATGAGTCTTTTGGCTCTTGAGTCACTGCATGGCCAACTTGACCACCATAGAATTGTGCAGGAGCTGGGTTTTTTGGAACCCCGTGCTTCGACAGACTCTGTATATGGAGTCGAGTCATCTGCTCACAGTGGGCACTGATGCTGGTGTCTCCCACATATGGAGGAGGCGGCGCTCGAGGATCGTAGAGATGGGCACCATGAGGGCCCATACTGGACAATCTCAAGTTCTTCGATGTGGGGGTTCTCCTCCGCTTCGGTCTCAAATGTGAGTGCCTTTGCCATGTCCTGCACAAAGTCGAGGAAGGCAACGTCCTCGGGTGGGGAAACACGCCAGGGCTGAGGACATATCTCTGTTTTGCCGAGTGTCTGGGGACTTCTCGCTCTTAGTCTCCGAGACTGACTTGAAGTCAGAGAAAGAATCCAAGGCTCTGTGGCTCGGCCCTGAGCCCAGGGGACCTGTAGTTTGAGCTATTTGCACTCGCCGGAGAGGACCGATGTCCCTAGAAATGGGATGAGGACCTCGTCCGATGCATCTCTCGAGGTGGGTGGCTCTCGAGGATCAGCTCAACGATCGGAGAAACCCTCGAGGTTGAGGGTCCGGTCATCAGGGCAGATGAACCAGACATCAACGTCTGCTGCTGTGCCAGGAGGACAGTGATACTGCGTTCCCAAGTCCGCCATTCTGGTCTCCATGCCAGATGGCTCTGCCGCCTTCAATGTGGGCACAGATGACTTTGGTCCCAGCGTCTGTTCGTTGAGGGGGAGTCCTCAACCAGGATGGCCTTGGGTGTCAGAGGTCAGTCGCCCAACGCTGACAAGACCGCTCCTGGGGACTGTGGGGCCTGGTGTGGGATTTACCCACTTTTCTAGATCCACCCTCCAAGGCAGCCTTTGAGCTCTTCTTGTGTTCCATCTCTGGGGATTTCCTCTTGGAGAAGCCACGGGGCACTGAGGTACCGGAGGGGGGCCTGGTCGCCAGGGACTCCAGTGCAGAGTTGGATCTATGGAACAAATTCTCCTGCTGCAACTGACAACTCTTGATGGCAATTGCAGACACGGATTTGCAAAGGTCACAGCCTGAGTCATCATGGTCCGGCCCAAGGCAACAGATGCAGCAGTCAGGTGGATTAGTATGGGACACCATCTTACTGCACGATCACATTTTTTGAAACCACTGGAGGTCATGGGGAAAAACGTGTCCTTGAATCTGAATGAAGGTACAAGGCCTACAGCCAAAAAAAAAAGAGTGTGAAGCACTGGTTGAGGGACACCTTGAGAAAAACAAGAAACGAACCAGAGGAGTGACACTGAGGCGAGCTTGTTCAGAGGTGGGAAGAGGAACCAGTATGCTTACCAGAAAGAGTAATTTTAAGACAAGAGAGAGACACTTTTTCCAGGCAAATGGGACAGGCATCCAGTGGGCTCAGCGGAAAAAAGGAGATTGAGGCAAGATACCACCTCTGGGCAGGAAGGGGACCACACATTCGTGGTTCATCTCCCAAAGGCTTTCTTTGAAAGTTGGGGAGATGCTTTCATGCATGCTCCGTCTCTGCCGACATCACCCATATGTGAGGACTGATTCCTGCTTGTTCTCAGAGAATGCTTAGTGTTGCATGTATATTTTCACATGAAATAAAAAGTTTTGAAAAGAACTTGGAGGCTTTTTTCAGGGGGTGGGGACCATGCGTTGAGCTGCAGGATTCTGCAAAATTCTCTGCCTGTTAGCCATTTAAAAAAAAGGTAAACTCCCCATTTTGACTGAGACACAAAATCGTACATGGAAGGTAGGTCTGGGGATCAAAAAGGCTGGGACCCTGAGCTAGCATGCATTGCAAGATGTAGAAAGACTAGAAATGGTTTTGACAACTTAAAAGGTGACTTCATTGATGACAGTGTTTAGATCATTTCTTAAATAAAACTTCAGTCAAACAAATGTTTATTAAACAGAAAAATCACTTTCAAATATGCAATACAAAATAGTTTAAACAAAGCTATTTTCAAATACCTTAAAAAAAGCATACATACACACACATATATATTAGTGACCTGTCACAGGAGCAAAATTATACATATCACTTCTTATTTTACTAGTAAACATCTTTCCTTCTCTTAGTAACTGACTTTTTAAATATACAAGTTAAGGGTACTTTAGTCAAAGTTCTCAAACATACTACCTGCATTATTTATTTAGGTCCAAAGACAAAAAAAAATATTTTGACCTTTTCTTGACTAAGGCTTGCATAATAATTTTGGAATCCATAGTAGGACATCACAATTTAAAAAATTTGTTCCCGTCATGAAACATAAGTACTTGTGCTTGAAAAGAAATTACACAGTAATTAGAAAACAGCAGTGGTTGAATGAAAGTTAAAACTCAGTCAGGATTCATGCTGTGGCCTGAACAGGATTATCCAAGCACTATCTTTCTGTTTTCACTATGCTACAAAACCAGAGGGAAAGTAAGGATTTTTAACTACATTCCTATGTGCCCAATTAAATATTTTGGCATTTTATTTAATGACTCAGTAAAACTGTTCTCCCTTTCTCCCAGTCGCTGACTGACAAACTCTATTTCCTCAGCTTGGCACTGTGCTGGTAATAATAAACTGGTATCGGTCTTTCTTAACTCACAGAAAAGGAGAGTGGATAGAAGTGGAAGTCCGTTCATATTACATCACAGTTTCAAAAAACAGCATAAAATTATAAACCCAGGTAAACAGATGAAATTAAATTCACATCTTAAAATAATTCACAATATGACAGTTGTGCAGTTCAATGCTAAAACCACTCCCTTATCCCCTCTCTCCCGAAAGTGTCTTCAGAAAAACTCCCAGTATAACCTAAAATGATGTAAAGAGCTGACAATAATGGTCCATTTCCCACGCTGGTATGTTCATCCTACTAATTTATAGGAGCTATTGTCTTTTACCCCGAGGATTGCCAGTCCCACTTTTAAGGGAATAGTAAGATATTTTTAACCAATTTTCTATTATAATAATTATCTAATTACAGTTGGATAACCTGTAGCATAGGATTTCTATTGTGTAACACGATAGCAGAGAGAACCAGATAACACCATATGGGAAAATCTATAGAATAGGAGGGAATAAACCAAGATACAAACCAGTAATATTGGAACATACCATAACATACACCATAAAGAAGCTTTCCTTTCCCTTCCTGGACAGAAACAGGAAAAGGATGTAAAAAAATGTAAGGAAAGGACTAAACTCAGGATAGCAGATACAATATGAATGCAGCACCAAGGCAGAGGGAGTCAGTCATCCACAGCATATAGTAAAACAGAGGGAACAAGTGGTTATTAACATATCGCCAACAGCACAACTGACTGCACTCTCTCTAAGGTTCTCCTACCCCAATTAGCACCCTTACCCACCCATCCTTCAAAAACCACCCAAACAATTCCAGGAAGCAGCAAACAAGAAGTCTGGCAGACAAATTCATGCTCTACTCCCACTACGCTAGAAATCTGCTTTCAAGTCTTTTAAATGTTTGTATAATAGCCAAGGAATAAAGTCTTCCTGTTTTAGGAATAATTGGGAGATGGGTAGCACTGGCTGGCTAAAGCATGAGCTATTGTTCTTTTACCTTCATTAGTTATAATCAAATTTAAAAAATACATATTAAAGTTATCTGCCCCAGCCTAACTATTTTGTCAGCTTGTCACTCTCATCCCAATATGAATACTGCATTGAATTACTAATTTCAGAACATGATGGTTAAACAAGGCATTAGCTGCTCCTATTTCTTAAATCTAGTTTGCGGACCAGAATGCTCGTGACTCCAAAGCAATATACTGTTAGATACTTATAACAGTGAATAAACCTGAGCACAGGTAGCCAACAGGGCAGTGTGTATAGGAGTCTTGTACTTCCGAGGTCAGCAAAAACCTCTGCGACAACTTCAGGCAAATCCTCAAATAGTTTAAGAGGCACGTAGCAAACAACATTTTTCTTTTTCTGCTCAGTGCCTCTAGAAACTGAATTACTTTGAAAGAATTCCACCTCTCACCTCCTCCGAGAGAAAATGGTGCACTAACAATCTGCACGAAACGTTCCTCTTCTTGTTTCTAAACCTTGGTTATTCAGGTTATTAAGAGATGTGGCTTCTCCAAAGTACTCTGCATGAGGTGGAAAACTATCCAGTTTAACAAAAGAGAAGTGGTAATTTGAAGCATTGTATACATGCCAAATGGCATCCTCAGTTCAGTCCCATGCCTTGGGATTTAGCCATATCTGTGCACACAAAGTAAGTCCTCAATTCTCCTTTTCCCTTCACATTAATGAGTCCCCTGCATTCACAAGAATAGCCAAGTCCTTGTAAAATCTTGCACGTCTCTTCCGTAGCCTGAAATAGAAATCAAACTCTAAAAACTTTGAAGATAATTACCCTTTTGGAAAGCAATAAACACAAAAATAATTGTTAAGAATATTTCCCAAAACTCATTTCAGTACATTTACCTGGATTTTTCCAAGTTGGCCTGTGCTCTCCATCCTGCTGGCAACATTGACTGTGTTTCCCCAAATGTCATATTGCGGTTTACGTGCTCCAATTACACCTGCTATCACAGGTCCATGGTTTATCCCTGAAAAAGCAAAGTATACTTTACACATAGTGTTTTCTGTTTTCACATTAGGCATTTGGATTTACCTCGTGCTTTTTCAGTAGTAGTTCATTAACACAGTGGTCATTCAAAATGGCCCACTTGGTACCAGTGGATCTGAAAACCTTGCTGCTTATGGGAATGCACTTTGCATTAATGTGTTATCAAAAAATCTTGAATATACATCAGCTACTGGACAGTGAACATCAAAGTATGACTCTGTGTTGCCCCATAAATTCCAGCATTTCCGATTCCAATTTAGAACCTTCATTAGGGATCCTCACTGGAAGATGATCAGGCTTCATTTGGAAAGGAATACATCTTTAAATGTTGTAGCTGAATATGAAATGCATACACAATGGAACAAAACCCATGAGATTGCATCAGGGTACTTGAGAAGTTTGCAAAATCTGATGTGCTAGGATTATTAATTTTCCTAATATGAACAAGGCACTAATGATTGGCATAAGATGATCTATTTTGGAATAATATGATCTTATTGCCAACCAAGTACCTAAACTCAGCGCTAGTCATAAAACTACAAATAGCCACCGAGGATACTATTAGTGGTTTGGTGATTTATACACACAAGAACACCACAAAAGAATAGCATGACATTTTCTACCTTGATGGGCCAGAACCTTTCATTACAAAAGGTGATAAGTCTGTTCAAACTCCCAGAACTTCTCTCCACTAGAAGCAGTAGCACAGAGTGCAATTTGGACCATGTGTTTATAAGAATATGTTTATCAGAGTACTTATTCATCTATAACAGTTGTTCTCCGGGCACAGCAGGAGTCAGTCCTCACATATGGGTGACGTCAGACGCCGACGGAGCCCTCATGGTAACCTCTCCTCAGCTTTCAAAGAAAACCTTTGGGAAATGAACTACACATGCGTGGTCCCCTTCCCACCTAAGGGTGCCATCTTGCCTCAGTATGATGATATAGCACAAGACAGCAAAAAGAGAGCAACTTGCAAGAGGATCTTGATAAATTGGACGACTGGGCATCAAAATGGCAGATGAAATTTAATGTTGACAAGTGCAAAGTTATGCAACTAGGGAAGAACAACCCAAACTATGGTTACACAATGCAAGGTTCCACATTAGGAACCGCCACCCAGGAAAAAGATTTAGGCGCCATTGTGGATAACATGTTAAAACCCTCGGCCCACTGTGCAGCGGCGGCCAAGAGAGCAAATAGAATGCTAGGTATCATAAGGAAAAGAATGGAAAATAAAACAAAAGAAATTATAATGCCTCTATGTTCCATGGTGAGACCGCACCTTGAATACTGTGTGCAATTCTGGTCGCCGTATCTTAAAAAGGATATAGCGTTATTAGAAAAGGTTCAGAGAAGAGCCACCAAAATGGTAAAGGGGATGGAAGGATACTCCTATGAAGAAAGGCTAAAAAGGTTAGGGCTCTCTAACCTGGAAAAGAGACGGCTGAGGGGAGATATGATAGAAGTCTATAAATTAATGAACGGAGTGGAACGGGTAAACGTAGATCGATTGTTTATGTTATCAGAATATAGAAAGACTAAGGGACATGCAATGAAGCTACAGGGTCAACTATTTAAGACTAATAAAAAAATATTTATTCACTCAACGTATAATCAAACTCTGGAATTTGTTACCAGAGGATGTAGTAAAGGCTGTTAGTGTAGCTGGGTTTAAAAAAGGTGTGGACAAGTTCCTGGAGGAAAGGTCCATAAACCATTATTAAGAAAGGACACAGGATATCAATGCTTGACCCAATACAAGCATTGTGGAACCTGTGTCTTTTGGGGAAACTGCTAGGTACGTATGACCTAGATTGGCCACTGTTGGAAACAGGCTACTGGGCTTGATGGACCTTGGTCTGACCCAGTATAGCATATCTTATGTTCTTATGTAACTCTAAAGGGAGGAGGGAGGGTTATGAGGATTGATTCCTACTGTCCCCAGAGAACACCTGTTACAGATGAGTAACTACTCTTTCTCCAGGAACAAGCAGGAAGTCAGTCCTCACATATGGGACTCCCCAGCTACAGGCTACTGAAAAACCTGTGAAAGCCACAGGTGACCAGAAAAAAGGTGAGCTGTGAGAAGCTGCAACTGAGTCTAGAATAAAAGACCTCTGAGCAACCCAGATGTCAAGCGAGGAACCAGAACTCCAGTAGCCTGAACACAGACAGGCCAGAGGGCAGGAGTTGCCTTACACACTGAACAAATGATGGAGTACTGCCTGGCTGAAGGCTCTGTCCCAACGGGATTCCCTCTCCAGGGAGTAATGAGCTGCGAAGGTATGGACTGGGCACCAGGTGGTGAACCAGCAGATTTCTGACAAAGGAATGAAGTCCAGGTTCGCCATAGCCCAGATGCTGTGCACCGTGACACAGCACGCCAGAGAGAGACTGGCCTGCTTGTATGCAAAGGCGATGCAGTCTGCTACCCAGGTGGACAGTGTGTGTTTAGAGACTGCTGCCCCCAACAGACTCGGGTCAAAGGAGACAAAGAGCTGAGAAGATGGCCCATGGTGCGTTGCAGGTAGAAGGATAACACTTGCTTACAGTCCAGTGTGTGGAGAACGGCCTCTGCCCTGCTGGTATGGGGCTGCGGAAAGAAGGTGGGAAGCACCACCTGCTGGTTGAGGTGGAACGGAGACACCACCTTGGGCAGGAAAGCACAGTTACTCACCTGTAACAGGTGTTCTCCAGGGACAGCAGGAATCAGTCCTCACTTATGGGTGATGTCGGCACCAACGGAGCCTGCGTGAAGCAATTCCCCAGCTTTCAAAGAAAGCCTTTGGGATTGCTTCCACGCATGCGTGGTCCTCTTCCCGCCCAAGGGTGCCATCAGTCAGGTCCCTTAGCTCGAGTCCTACCAAGCAGATGGCAAGGGAAGGACAAAAATTCAGCAACTCATCAGGGGAGGCGGGAGGATAGTGAGGACCGATTCCTTCTGTCCCTGGAAAACATCTGTTACAGGTGAGTAACTACGCTTTCTCCAGGAACAAGCAGGAAGTCAGTCCTCACTTATGGGACTCCCTAGTTACAGGCTACCGAACCCGTAACCAAAAGAAAATGCCTCTGCGAGGCCATAAGCAGAAGCCGAAGCCCGAAGGAGCCTGAGTCCTCAGGGCAAAGCCCTCGGTAGCCATGAAGAAGGGTCGGAGGGCAGGAGTTGCTTATACCCTGAACAGATTACGGAGAACAGCCTGGCTGAAGGCACTGTCACAGCAGGACTCCCTCTCCAGGCAGTAGTGGGTAGCGAAGGTGTTCGTGGAAGACCAGGTCACCGCCCGGCAGATGTCCAACATGGGCACAGAGTGCAGGGAGGCCACCGAGACCACTTTGGCTCGGACCCCACGTGCGGTGACTCGACGATCCAGAGGGGTGCCCGCATTCACATGGGCGAAAGCGATGCAGTCCGCTACCCAAACCGAGAGGGTGCGCTTGGTGACTGCTTACCCCTGTCTATTGGGATCGTAGGTCACGAAAATTCTGTCAGACTTGCGATGAGTCTGGGTACGCTGCAAATAGAAGGTGAGGGCCCGTTTGCAGTTGAGGGTGTGGAGAGCCGCTGACGCCTGGTCAGCGTGAGGCCTTGAGAAGAACGTCGGCAGCACTATCTCTTGGTTGAGAAGTCTGAAACGACCTTGGATAGGAATTTAGGGTGGATATGGATCACCACCCTGTTCCGATAAAATCTGGTGTAAGAGGCACCAGCCATGAGCACGTCGAGCTCACTGACTCGGCAGGCCGAGGTTAGCACC
Organism: Ichthyophis bannanicus; assembly: GCA_033557465.1. Lineage (NCBI taxonomy): Eukaryota > Metazoa > Chordata > Amphibia > Gymnophiona > Ichthyophiidae > Ichthyophis > Ichthyophis bannanicus. The sequence continues at coordinate 175,877,557 of CM066034.1, read as the reverse complement.
ACCAGGAAGGCCACCCTTCCAGGATAAGTGCCAGAGCGAACACATCGCCATCAGCTCGAAAGGTGGACGGGTGAGCTGCGTGAATACCACGTTAAGTCCCACTCCATCGGAAGGGGATGGATGGAAGCGGGAGACCAACGGCTTCCCCGAAAGAGGTTTCCCTCGATGGGGAGATGATTAGCCGAGATGGCACTCAAATGTACTCTGACAGAGTTCGACTTCAGCCCTCAGGTGGAGGAGATACTGGAGAACCCATTGAACTGGACACGAGAAGAGGTCAATCTGCTGTTCCGAGCACCAGACAGAGAAGCATTTCTACTTAAAGGCGTAAGCTCGCCTAGTAGAGTCCTTCCTCGAGGCAAGGAGGATTTCCTCGACCTCCTCCGGAAGGGCCAGCGAGGCTAGGGAGACCCGTTCAGCCATGAGGGATAGGGAGGTTAGGTTCGAGTGTAGCACCCAACCCTCCTCCTGTGTTAACAGGCCCCTGGCAGAGCCCAGGGGGACCAGAGGCTCCATTGACAGCCTGAGTAGGAGCGGGAACCAAGGCTGCCGGGGCCATGAGGATTAATGATGCCCTGGTCCCGTTGAGCCCTGTTGAGGAGAGACGACCAATGGTGCCACCAGGGACTCCGAGGCGGCCTTTCGGAAAATGTCTTCGGACTTCTGCTTACGGCTGAGAAGGGCCTTAGAGGACGTTTTCTTACAGAGCGAACAGAGCTTTGGGTCATGGTCGGCTCCCAGGCACCGCAGACCACAGTCACGAATGTCCATAAGCGATATGTTCCTAGAGCATCTATCGCATTTTTTAAATCTGGTGGCCATGGGGCAAAAATGGCCCCTGCGAGGTCGAAGACACATCGCAGCCAGCGGGTAGAGAGAAAAAAGTGTGCGAAGCCCAAAAAGAAAAATTAGGAAAAAAAATGTATCCGGGAGCTCTAAAAAGTAGAGAAGGGGAAGGACAGATAGAGGACCGGTGCAACCGGAAAAGAGAGAGCCTGTTAAAGCGAGAAAAACTAAACTTTTTCAGAGGGACGGGGACATGCGTCCGAAGGGCTCCACAGAAAAAGGGAGACTGAGCAAGATGGCACCCTTGGGCGGGAAGAGGACCACGCATGCATGGTAGCAATCCCAAAGGCTTTCTTTGAAAACTGGGCAATTGCTCCGCGTGGGCTCTGTCAGTGCCGACATCACCCATAAGTGAGGACTGACTTCCTGCTTGTTCCTGGAGAATTTGGAGTGTGTGCAGAGCACAGCCCTGTTCCTATAGAACCTGGTGTACAGAGGGTCCGCCAGCAATGCTTAAAGCTTGCTGACTCGCCAAGCAGAAGTAAGCGCCACGAGGAATACCACCTTCCATCTGAGATATTTAAGGTGGGAGGAGCAGAGAGGCTTAAAGGGGGGTGCAGTGAGCTTTGAGAGCACAACATTCAAGTCTCATTTCGCCGCCGGGGGGTTTTGACAGGAGGCAGCCCCTCAGAAAATGACCCAGTTAGATGGTGGTGCGCCACTAGCACGTTAAGGTGCACTCTAATGGAGTTGGACTTCAATCCTGCCTGAGAGAGGTGAAGCAGGTACTGCAGCACAAGCTGAACAGAGCAGGAGAAGGGATTGACTCACTTCTCTGTGCATCAGACTGAGAACCTCTCCCACTTGAAGGCATATGCCTGGCGTGTGGAGGTCTTACAGGAGGCCAGAAGCACCTCCTTCACCTCAGCGGACAGACTAAAGATGAACCAAGGCTATCCACTTCTCAGCCAGGCTGTGACAGGGACCCCAGGATGGGGTGCAGGAGAGCGCCCTCTTCCTATGTGAGTATGCCTGGGTCACAACCCAGAGGGACCGGGGGTGCCGTGGACAGATGGAGGAGCAGGGGAAACCATGGCTGCCTGGCCCACAGTGGAGCTACCAGGATCACTGTGGCCCAGTCACGTTGGACCTTGAAGACGGTCCTGGCAATCAGAAGTGTGGGCGGGAAGGCATAAAGGAGGCCCTCTACCCATCTTTATCTTTATTTGTCACTTGATATAACCGCCCAAGCATATGCGTCAGAGCGGTGTACAATACAACAATCAATTAGAAACAGGAGGAAAGGAAAGGAACGCCATCGTTTTGGATAGGACAGAAAGAGATAGAAAAGATAAGGGCAGAAAATGATAAGTTAAAAATAGTTACTTGTGGAGATACGGGTTTTAAGGGTCTGGGAGTTCAAAGGCCTGCTGAAACAGATGGGTCTTAAGTGAGCATTTGAACTTTTGGAAGGATAACTCTGTACGAATGGCAACCGGGAGGGAGTTCCAGAGGGCAGGGGCCAGGAAATAGAAAGCGGAATGGCGTGTTGTTTCCAGGTGCGCAGAGGATGGGGCAGGAAGGTAGAGGCGATAGCCGTAGGCTGACCAGAGAAGACATGGAGAAGGCTGAAGACGAATAGAGTCGGCTAGATACTGAGGGGAACCCGTGTGCAGTGCTCTGTGAGTGACTGTGAGGATTTTGTATTTAAAACAGAAGTTGATTGGAAGCCAGTGCAACTGAAGAAGGAGGGGAGTAATATGATCGCGGGGGGAAGAGTAGGTGAGCAAACGTGCGGCCGTATTTTGGACAAGTTGAAGACGTCGAAGCTGACATTGCGGGAGACCTGCGAGAATGACATTACAGTAATCTAACCTAGAAAGTACTAAGGAAATGACGAGTGAGATGAGAGAGGAAGAAGGGATAAGGACGAACAGCGCAAATTTGGCGTAGAAAAAAGAAAGAACGACGGATAAGTAAGGAAATGTGACGATGAAAAGAGAGAGAGGCATCTAAGGTGACGCCAAGATAGCGAAGAGAAGAGACTAGGGGTATAGGAGTAGAGAGAAAGAGAGGAGAGCAAGTGGGTGGGGGAGTGCTAAATGAGAACCAAAGGGCAGCTGATTTAGAGGGGTTCACATGGAGGAAGTTAGAAGTTATCCACGTGGCGACTCGGGTAAGACAGAGGTTCAAGGCAGACAGGTCTGGAGAAAGAGAACTGGTATGGTGAACGAGAAGGATATCATCAGCATAGAAATACCCAGAAATCCCTGACTGTTGGACAATGAGTGCTAAAGGGGCAAGAAAAATATTGAAAAGAAGGGGGGCAAGGACAGAACCCTGAGGGACACCACAAGGAAGAGGTGAAGGGGAGGAGGTGGAAGAGCTAGTCTTAACAGAGAAAGTGTGTGAAGAGAGAAATGAGCGAAACCAAGCAAGAACAGACCCACGGATCCCAAGATCAGAAAGCAGAGTTAGAAGGGTACGGTGATCCACAATATCGAAGGCAGCGGAAAAGTCCAAGGTCACCACAAGAGAAAGATCACCCCGATCATGTGCCTGATGGATTTCACTCAAGAGGGAAGTAATGATAGTCTCTGTGCTATGACCCGTGCGGAAACCAGATTGACGCGGGTGAAGAGAGAGAGTGGAGTCCAGGTGAGCAGAGAGCTGAGAGAACACAAGTTTTTCAAGGATTTTAGAAAGAAAGGGCAGGTTCGAAACCGGACACCAGTTAGCAGGTACTGAGGGGTCAAGGGAAGGATTCTTCAGCAAAGGACGGATAAGGGCGTGCTTCCAGGCTAGGGGGAAGATACCAGAGGAAAGGCTATTATTAATGATTTGAAGAATGTATGGGAGAAACACAAGAGAAGGGTCAGTTAGCCAACAGGAAGGTACAGGATCAAAAGGACCGGTGGTTTTGTGAGAGGAGGCAATGGCTGTGGAGAGCTCATTTGAAGTGACGAGTCGAAACGTAGTCCAGGTGTGGGAAAAAACCTTGTCAGAAGGAGGAGGGGAGAGAAATTCAGATACGGAAGAATGTGGTAGAGGAGGAGGGGACAGAGGCGAAGGGCAAGATTGGAAAGTAGCGCAGAGAGAAGAGATTTTGCCGGAGAAGAAAGAAGCAAGAGAGTCAGAATCGGGCGCATTAGAGGGAGATACAGAGATGGAGTGGGAGGTTGAGGGAGATGAAATAGAACGAAGGACTTTGAAAAGCTGCTGTGAGGAATTAGAGGCTGTGGCAATGCGATCAGAGTAGAATGAGCATTTTGCCTTGGTGATTGATTTGCGATATAAAGATTGAGCAGCGTGGAAGGCGGCGAGGGAACCGGGGGAAGGGTGCTTGCGCCATGTGTGCTCAGCACGGCGTAGGTGAGTCTGCTGGAGGTAGAGGCCAGGATGAAACCAGGGATGACGGGACTGAGAGTGAGGAAAAGGTAAGGAACGAAGGGGAGCAAGTTGATCAAGTGCAGTAGAGAGGGTGGAGGTCCAGAGATCTGTTTGCTCATCTACTGAGAGCAGAGAAAAGGAAGAGGGAAAAAGGGAATCAGCAGGGGGAACGTTTTGGCGAGTGAGAGGAGTGAGGTGGCGCTTGAGTTTAGGAGGAGGGGGAAGGGGTTGAGAAAAGGAGGTGGGGAGGGGTGGAGGGACAATGGAGAAGAGAAGACAAAAGTGGTCAGACCAGGGTAAGGCAAGCGATGAAATATCAACAGGGGAAATGGGGGAGGCTGCTGGAGTAAAGATCAGATCCAAGGTATGCCCAGCAGAGTGTGTGGGACATGAGACATGCTGGATGAACGAAAGATCATCCAGGAGGGATAGTAGAGCACGATCTTTTAGGCAAGAGGGGGAATCGAAGTAGACGTTAAAGTCACCAAGAATGGCAAGCTGTGAAGATAGAAAAGAAGATCAGGAATGCATCCGCCACCATCCTGGCAGAGTGCAGCTGGTGGGAACAGAAGCAGGGCATCTGGGCACTGGCTGGGCTGGCAAAGAGATCCATCTGTGGGAACTCCCTGTGCTGGAATAGTTGGTCGGTCACTCTGGGGTGCAGCCTCCACTCATATAGCTGGAGGACCCGGCTGAGCCAATCTGCCAGAGCACTGTACTGGCCCTGGAGGTATACCGCTCGCAGAAGCATCCCATTGGTGCTGGCATAAGAATGGATGCACACTGCTTCCTGGCAGAGCAGGGGCGAACTGGTGCCCCCCTGCTTGTTGATGTAGATCACCACTACCTGATTGTCGGTCTGGACCACCACCGCTTGGTCTCGCAGGTGGTTACGAAAAGCCCAGAGGGCTAGGGCTACGGCTCGGAGCTCCAGGTGGTTTATTTGCTGGAGGCTCTCAGTCAGTGACCAGCTGCCCTGAGTGCAGAAGTCATCACAATGGGCTCCCCAACCCAGTCTGGAGGAATTAGTGATGAGGATTCTGAGATGCGGGGTCTGGAAAGGCATCACAGCCAGCAGGAGCTGGAGGCATTGCCACCAGCTGAGGGAGTCAGCCAGGGGACAGGTGATTGTGTCCTGAGACCACTGGAAGCAGAGGGCCCACTGGGCCATTCGCATCTGTAGGCAAGCATCCGGGGTGATGTGCACCATGGAGGCCATGTGCGCCAGCAAGTGGAGTATGTGCCGGGCAGATGCCGAGAAGCAGAGCTGAGTGTTTGTCACGAGTGCCTGGAGATGCAGCACCCTGTCCTGGGGAAGGAAGGCCTTTGCCTGGACAGTGTCCAGCTGTGCCTCTATAAATGCCAGACTGAGTCAGCTGGAGATAAGACTTTGGGTAGTTTGATGACGAATCCCAAGTTCTCCAGGATGAGGATGATGCAGGTCTGCCGCCCGATGTGTCTTGGTGCGCTGTATGAGCCAGTCGTCCAGATAGGAGAAGACAAAGGACCTTTTGGAGCCTTAAGTGGGCTGCAGCTACCACCAGGCACTTGGTGAATACCTGTGGGGCAGAGGCCAGCCCAAAGGGCAGCACCCTGTACTGATAGTGTTCCCCTCCCACCACAAAGCGAAGGTACTGCGTGTGAAGGGGTGTATGAGGATACACGTGTATGCATCCTTTAGGTCCAAGGAGCATAGCCAGTCTCCTTTGCTGGAGGCATGGCAACAGTGTTCCAAGGGAGAACATCTTTAACTTCTCTCTCACCAGAAACCTGTTGAGATCCCACAGGTCTAGGATAGGATGGAGCCCTCCGGTCCTTTTTGGTACCTGAGGTGGGCTGGGATGGGTTCCACTGCCCAGTCCACAATGAGACCTGAGAGTTCCTGCAGGAGCAGGTCCTAGTGAAGAAGAGTCCTAGGGGGCTCTTCCGAGAAGAATGGTGGAGGCATCTGATGGAGGTGGAGGAAGTAACTCTCCCTCACTACCCAGAGGGCCCACGTGTCTGTGGTAATGGAAAGTCACACAGCACCAGCCCCCCCCCCCCCCCCATGTGCTGCAGGGCTATGCCTCCTGGGGGAAGATAGGCTAAGCCCAAGGAGTCAAAAGCCCCCTCCAAGAGGGGCTGGGCTTGGGAGCCTTAGACTAATGTGGGCCATGCCCCTATCCTTTGGCCTGCTGACCCCTCTTGGGGAGCTGGGAAGGCCGGGTACTGGAGGGTAAATTTCAGTAAACCTTTCTCTTCTTCGGGTATGAGGATTTTCTCCAAGAAGACCGCTGACCCTTCCCGAAGGAAGGCTTTGGGCAGAGTCTGGTCCTTCTTAGGAACTCTTCCAGCTCAGCAGCCTTAGCCATCATGAGTTTGCCGTAGAGATTCTCTCCCTGGCAGGGGACGTCGACCAACTTGTTCTGACCCTCTGCTCCAGGTCGGAAGACTAGCCAGACATGGCAGCATGCACTAATGCCCGCTGCAGCTACTCTAGCTACTGACTCGATGCCATTATAGGCTGCTCGAGCGATAAACTTGGAGCACTCTGTGACTGCGGAGAACAGAGTCTGGAACTGCTGAAGAGGTTCCTCCGAGAGACCAGCTGAGAACCCAGTGATTTCCTTTGCCAGTCCCACAAGCACATGCCCATGTACAGCTGGTATGCTTAGGTCCAGCCGACAAGCATTGAGCCCTGGAAGCACTTCAGAAGAGTCTGTCTTCTGGCTCTTGAGCCTACGCATGGCCCACTCCACCATCACGGAGTTGTGGGGCAGTTGGGCTTTTTGGAAGCCACAGCTCCAGTGACCCGGTACATTGCGTCCAGCCATCTGCTCACAACAGGCACAGATGCAGGGGTCTCCCACATGCGGAAGAGCAGCCGCTCCAGGATGGAGGGGGGTGGAGAACGGGCACCATGAGTGCCTCCTTTGGAGGAGCCTTGTACTGGAGGATCTCGAGATCCTCTATGCAAGCATCCCCTCCTCCAACTCTGTGGGGAAGGCAAGTGTCTGACATATCCCTCACGAATTCAAGGAAGGCCATGTCCTCAGGTGTGGACTGGTGCCGCGTCTCTGGGGGAGATGTCCTTTATCTCCCAGTCTGACTCAGGGTCGCAGGAGGCAGCTAGGGCTGTCCTGGCATCAGGGTTGAGCCCCAACATCCCCAGTGCCTGGGCACAGAGCTGAGGGTACTGAGCAGGGAAGACCACAACCACGACCCCAATGATCAGGACCAGGATGGATTCAAAGGCGTCTCTCGAGGTTGATGGCGCTCAAGGATCGTCTCAACCTCCGGGGAGTACCTTAACATGGAGGACCCGGTGGTGGGGAATGATGACCCAGAGGAAACGAGCATCAGAGTCCATTGCTGAGCCATGAAGGCAGACAAACTGCACTCCAAGGCCATGATCCTTGTCTCAAGGCCAGATGGCTCCGCAGCCTTTGGCGCAAGCACCAAGGACTTCAGACCCGGCCCTGGCTCCATCAAGGGGAAGTCCTTGACAAGGATGGCCTCAGGAGTCCAAGACAGATCCCGTGACAGCGAAGGCTCCCATTGGGGCATCTTGGTAGGCTTGTCTCAACCATTGCCCTCTGCCTCACATCTGAGACTGTGGGTCCAAGGCCCGTGGGACTTTCCATGACTTGTTGCCCGACGAGATCTTTGATGGCTTCTAGCTCTTCCTGGAGTGTTCCTCATCGAGGGAGCTCCGGCTCAAGGCTCCGTGGCTCCGAAGTACCGGAGGGGGTCTTGAAGCGTCGTCTATGGACAACTCCAGGGCTGAGTCGGTCTTCTGGAAGATGGAGTCATGCTGCTGCTGACTGCTCGAGGGCCTTGGGAGTCATCTGCTTTCAGAGACTGCAGACTAAGAGATCGTGGTCCAGCCCAAGGCATTGAAGGCAACAGTTGTGCAGGTCCATGCGTGACATGCATGTGCAGTGGTCACACAGCTTGAAGCCATTGACCGAGGCCACAGTGGGGAAGACGGCCCCCGTGAGTTAAAACTCACTTGGCCCGGCCAGGAAAAAGGTGCAAACCCGCACCAACAGAAAAAAAATAAAAAGAACCTGAGAATGTGGGGCTGAGACAAGCAGAGTCAGGGGCGAGAAGGGACCGGTATGCGACTGGAGAAAAGAAGAAAGAAAGATGAAAAATAACCAACTTTTTCTGGGGGAACAGACACATGTCCGATGGGATCCAAGGAAAAAAAGGAGACTGAGGCAAGATGGTACACTTAAGTGGGAAGGGGACCACGTATGTGTTATGCATCTACCAAAGGTTTCTTTGAAAGCTGGGGAGAGGTTACCACATGGGGTCCATCGGCGCAGACCTCACCCATATGTGAGGACGGACTTCCTGCTTGTTCCTGGAGAAAGTCTGGATTTTCTTTGAAAAGAAATAACACAATCAGTGTCCAACAGATTAATATTAAATTTAGTTTCTTTTTGTAGTAAAATGGATGCTAGGCTGAAAATAATAAGCTATTTTTATCTTTCACTAGTTAAACCTACCAATACGCAGGCGGAAACTGTTGAAAGAGTGTCTGTTGATACCATCAAGTTTATTCATCATAGCAACTGAATATTCTACCATAATTCCAATTTGCGCATGTTGTCTTTCTTCGTCCTGTATAGATACATAATGAAACAAAAGTGGTAACTTCTTAATATCTTGAAATATCATTGTAAGGAATTAACAGTACAATCTGATGCTTTTCAAGTTCTTTGTGAAATTTGTGGAAACATGGACCATTGATCTCGATATCAGTCACAGGGAACAGCACACCTTTTATCTCCTTCAGAGTAGTCAGACCCTTCCCTTGCCATGACTGCTAACTTATTCAATCTCTTCCCTCTATGGCCACTTCTCTCTCCCTTCCCAACATACATAACAACTTTCATTCCACGTTAGTGTCACTAAACTCCCCCCTTTCTCAGCAAAGCACCACAAGCTTATTTCCACCTTTCTCAACACTTTTGCTGGTATAAGGTGTCAAGACAGATGGGGAGGAGGAGTAATGGGGCAGGGGGAATAATAGAGAAGGAAGTGAGTGGAAAATAATTAAGTTATTAAGATTTTGGAGGGGGAAGGGAAGAGATGGGTGGTGAAAGATAGTATTATAAGGGACAAAATCATGATGGGTGACTTTTTCCTCCAATTGAAAAAAAGTCCAAGGCGCATTTTTCAAGGCCTGGACATTAAGGTAATCCTTTTACTTCCAAACTCACACATTTCTTTATAGCAGAACCCAAGCAAAATGAAGAGTCAGTGTAGAAGATTTTGAGATATATATGAGACATCAAGGTTCAAATTAGTTTACATAAGTGAGAGCACCCATGAAAGCAGCCATATTATAAGATATGTGTTCCAAGTCACAGTCCTCAACCTCACTAAGGAGACCACTGCTATGAAAGAAAATTTTACAAAAAATAAATTTAAAAAATATCTGAAATGGATTATATCATTTCTCCATGGACAAGAGAAAGTAAGTCCTCTCGTATGGATGATGTCACTGATGGAGCCCATGCGGCATGCTCCCCAGCTTTTATTGGAAGCTTTTGGGAGCTGCACCGCGCATGCGTGCCTGCCTTCCCACCTGCCACGGCGCCATCTTCTCCAATCTCCTTTTTTCCACGGAGCCTAAAGGATGTGTCTTATACTAGCAGAAAAATTCAGTGTTACTCCTTGTGGTATCTGCATTTTTTAAGAGTATTTTTCTCCGCCTGTTGTCGGTTAGTTGGCTCTCAGCCAACATTTGTTTTCTCTCTTTTCTATTTTTTGTGTTTTTCCCTTGTCTGAGCCTCTTTCCCACCATGGCATTCAAGGCCTTCGACCTTTCCAGACATGGCCAAGCCGGTAAGTGGCTTTAAAACATGCACAAAATGTGACTGCACTATTTTTTGGTCATGGGCAGGCACAACTGGTATCTACAGTGCCTTGGGCCCGAACACCAGCCCACATTCTGCAACATTTGCCTGCAGATGAGGAGGAGGAGGGGCCTGAAGAGCCAAGAAAGCAGGAGTCCCTCTTTGGAACATCTGATTCATCATCCTTGGCTCCAGCGTCAACCCTGTCATGGAGCCCTGCTGTGGCCTCAGCTGGGCGGGATGACTGAGCACATTTGGAACAGAGGGGCCAGGCAACTGAGCAGAAGCTCAACATCTAAATGGAAGCAAGGAGGGACCTAACGCCTGTCCCGTCAGTGTTGAAACGGGCCCCCGAGCACTGGGACCAGCCCAAGGTTCATCAGCATCGAAGCCCTTCTTGGTGTGATGTGGACACCAAGGGCTAGAGTGGCCCGCCAAGCTTCCCCAGCAGCAATAATCAATCCCCATTACCATGGAGGGCTGCCAGATGTCTCCCGATGAGCCTGTCATCATAGAGTGCCCGCCAGAGGTGTTGACACTGGTGGCCAAAGTTCCTATTCTGGCCCCAGTCCCCTCCGAGGCGGTGGTACTAGAGGAACCTCTGAGGGCCCTCGAGGCTCACATGGCAGTGGATTTGGCCTTCCAACACGCAGGCCTTGTGATGGCTTCAGCATCACCACTACACTCCATGCAGCCCATTTTAGAGACCCACATGTTGCTAGCAGAGGAGGGCACATCGGGGGGGAATCTGATTCATTATCAGTTCCACGGTGATCTCATTGTCCAGAGTATTGAGGTCCAATGACCCAGGGCATGCACGATCATGTGTGGGGCACCACAGGTCCCATTGCTGCCCGCCCTCTCTGCGCGACCAGAGCAGGTGGCGGGAAGAAACCCAGCGTTACTTCTATTTCCTCTCGGAGTCCGAGTCAGAGGACTGGGAAACAGCCATCTCGGACGGGCGGTCTCCGGACCCATCCCCTCCATATGAGTGGCACAAGTCGCCCCTGGAGGACATGTCTTTTCAGGATTTCGTGCGGGATATGGCGAAGGCCATGCCCTTCTCCCTTGAGGCTGAGGACAAGCCATGAGCATAGAAGCTTGAGCTTCTACAGTACCCTTCAGTGCCCAAGGAGGCAGTGACAGTGCAGGTGCCTCATGTCTTGCAGAGAGTACTGCTGTGTTTGTGGGAGAGCCCCCATGGTCCCCGCTTTCAACCAGTGGCTGGACTCCATGTACCGTGTCCAGAAGGCACCGGGCTTTGAGAAGCCCCAGCTGCCGCATAACTCCATAATGGTTGAGACAGACTTGAAGCACGTAAACAGCACCAAGACTGACTCCTCGATGCCCCTGGGGCAGGAGGCTAGGATCCTGGACTCCATGCTGATGGCCCGAATCCTATCCTACCAGCTTTATATGGGCATGTTCCTGAAGAACATTATGCTGGACCTGGTGGAGTTTACTGCCCATTGTCTCTCCGCACTGCCTCGATTCTTTCCGTGCCCTGACAGGCCACAGCAAGGATTGCTTCAAATATGCCGTGTGAGCCACATTCAATGCCTTTGAATCTACCTGCAGAGTGACTGCAGTGGGCATCTACCCAAAAGCTGGCCTGGCTCCAGACCTCCAACCTAGAGCAGTGGGTCCATGACAAGTGGGCCAATGTCCCCAGTCAAGAAGGCGGCAGGTGGGGGGCTAGAGAAGGAGCATGTGATGTTCTCCTGGCTCTCGAGGAAAACTGCAGATCCCCTTCACGCAAAAAGTATCTTTATCTTTATTTAAAACTTAATATACCGCCGGAACCGAAGCATATGGCGGTTTACAATAAAACAAAGGGAAGTACCAGGGTAAGGCGGCTTTCTACCCACAGCCACACCAGTATTACCTGGTGCCCCAGAGCAACCAGCTGAAGGCACAGGTTCCCCGTCAGAAGCAGAGAGAGAAGCCTCAAAAAGCCCAACCGGCTCCGCAGCCCAAGCTGGGGGCAGGCTTTTGATGAGTTCCTCAGGAGCATAGCCAACTGTCCCTTACCTGCCTGAGTTTCCCCTCAGGTGTAGGAGGGCGGCTCATCCATTTCACACAAAGGTAGCCTCTTATCACCTTGGATGCCTGAGTTCTGCAGTTCATCCAGCAAGGTTACTGGCTGCATTTTGCCCAGCTACCACCTTCCTTCACCCAGGGGGAATACCCCATGGACCCCCTGCACAGAAGCCTGCTGGAGGAGAAAGTCACCACTCTGCTGACTGACCTCGCCAAAGAGCCGATTCCACTGGCACAGCTCGGCAAGGTGTTTTACTCCAGGTACTTCCTGTTTCCCAAAAAGACAGGGTTTCAACCCATTCTAGACCTCCATAACCAACTGGTTTCTGATGTGCGAGTGGTTCAAGATGGTCTCGCTAGGGATACTGCTCCCATACCTCCTAAAGGACGATTGGCTATGCTCCCTGGATCTCAAGGATGCATACACACATATCCCAATCCATCCAAGTCACAGAAAATACCTCAGATATGTGCTGGGAAATCAGCACTACCAGTACCCAGTGCTCCCCTTAGGGCTTGCTTCAGCACCTTGGGTCTTTATCGACTATGAGGCACTTGGTGAACACCTACTTTTGCACCATGGGAGTCTTATCTTCACCTGCTTAGACGACTGACTCAAAGGCCCCACTTCAGACGCTGTCTGACAGTCTGCTCACCTCACCATACAGGGTACTTGAGCGGATGGAGTTCATCATCAACTACTCCAAGTCCCATCTCCAGTCCACACAGCAGCTGGAGTTCATCGGGGACCTCTCGATACCACTTGAACCAAGGCATTCCTACCGCCAGAGGTGGTCAGCAGCATGTGGCATTAATGCCGCGCCACGGCCATAGGGATGCTAAAGGTGATCGGCTACATGGCCTCCACAGTGCATGTCCCTCCCCTTGGTTCACCTCTTCGTGTGGCAATCGCAAAGGACCTTCTGCATGCAGTGGAAGCAGACCAAGGGCCACCTCTGGGATAGGGTAAATGCTCCACCGGTGCATTTACTCAGCTGATGGTTAGAGCCACTGAACCTACTTCGGGGCCTTACACTCCAGGTGGTCCCCCCCAAGAGATGCTGACAACCGATGCACTTAAGCTTGGGTGGGGGTCTCATCTGGATAGCCTGTTGATGCAAGGCCTCTGGTCAGAGCAGGAGAGCCTACACCAGATAAACGTCCTTGAGTTGCGGGCCATAGCAAATGCCCTCTGGGCACACCTGAAGAATAAGGTTATCCTGATACAGATGGACAATCAGGTAGCAATATACTATGTCAACAAACAGGGTAGTATAGGCTGCTGTGAAGCAGTCCGGCTGTGGAAGTTTGCGCTGGACCACGAGATGGAGCTCCAGGAGACCTACCTGCCTGCAAGCTCAATGTCCTGGTGGATCACCTGAGCAGATAAGATTAGATCATGGGTTTTCAACCCAGTCCTCAGGGAACCCTAGGCCAGTCAGGTTTTCAGGATTCCCAGAATGAATATGCATGAGAAAGATTTGTATGTTCTGCCTTCATTATATGCATATCTATCTTATGCATATTCATTGTGGGAATCCTGAAAACCTGAATGGCCTAGGGTTCCCCGAGGACTGGGTTGAAAACCTATGGATTAGACAGTAAGCTCTAACAAGCAGGGACCATCTTTTATATGTGGCTGTACAGCGCTGCGTACATCTTGTAGTAGTAATAGTATCCTCCAGCCACATGAATGGACCTTCCACAGAGGGGTGATAAGGCAAATCTTCTGGGAATGGGGCACCCCCATGATTGACCTCTTTGCCATGTCACAGAATGCCCAAGTGGGCCGGTTTTGCTCCAGGCAGCCAGCCAGCAACTGGTTGGTCTCAGATGTCTATCTCCTCCACTGCGGGGCAGGTTTGCTTTACGCCTTTCCTCCAGTCCCATTCATGGCAAAAACACTGCTGAAGCTACAGGCCAACAAAGCACCATGATCCTCATCGCCCTCTCCATCTGGGCTTTGCCCCGGATCTCATCTCCCAGGATGGGGGGACCCTGCTGCACCCCAATGTCCACTCCTTGGCTTTCACAGCCTGGATGCTGAGCAGGTAGTCTTATCAGAACTTAATCTACCTGATGGCATCACAGATGTTCTTCTAGTGTCGCACAAGGACTCGACATGTTGGGCTTATGTGTTCAAGTGGCAGAGGTTCACTGCTTGGTGTGTGGACAGGGTGCTGGATCCCCTTTCCTGCAAAGTGGATCAGTTTCTGGAGTAACTCCTGCACCTCTTGGACTTAGGCCTGAAGTCCAACTCTGTCAGGGTCTACCTCAATGCAATCGGCGCTTACCACTGCAGTTCGGGAGGCCGGGCCGACTCTGCTCACCCGCTGGTGACTTGATTCATACAAGGTTTCCTTCTCTCGAAGTCTCCCATCAAGCCCCCTATGGTGGCTTGGGATCTCAGTGTGGTCCTTATGCAACTCATACAGGCTCCTTTTGAACCACTGGACTCTTGCCCTCTTAAGTGTACTTGACATGGAAGGTCCGGTTTTTGGTGGAAGTCACGAATGCACCCACGATTTTTGCTGAAGTTGGTCTCCACCTCAACCAGTCAATTGTCCTGCCAACTTTCTTCCTGAGGCCACATGCCAACTGGGGGGAAGCAGTGTTACACATGCTGGACTGTAAGTATGCCTTGGCCTTCTAGTTGTCTCGTTTGACCCTAGTAAGTTGGGGACTGATGTCTCTATGTGCACGCTGTCCCTGTGGTTGGCAGATTGCATCACCTTGGTGGATTGCATTGCTTTGTCGTATTCCAAGGCCAGACTGAGCCTTGGAATATGACATGTTACAGCTGATACGTTCAAGCCATGACCGCTTCTGTCGTTAACCTGTGCTCAGCCTCCATGAAGGAAATCAGCAAGGCTGTCACATGGCCTTCGGTCTACACATTCACAGCCTACTATTGTCTGGATGAGGATTCCCGTCAGAACAGCAACTTTGGCCAGGCTGTGCTCCGGCACCTTTTTGGGTATAAGGTCCAGCTCTTGTCCACCGGCCCTTTTATTCATCCAGACTACCTGCAAAAGTTAACTAACCTCTGTGCTGTACACGGAGGATGCTAAATTGACGGCGTTCCTAGAGGGGCTACCTTCCTGTTCTCCAGTTTTGTCACCTCTGTTGGGCTTGAGCCTGGGCCTCCTTGGTTTTCAGTACCTGTAGCTTGGGAGTCCCATACGTGAGGACTTATTTCCTATTTGTCCACAGAGAAAACTTAGTTACTCACCTGTAGCAGGTATTTATTTTATTTATTTATTTAGACAGTTTTGTATACCGCCTTATCCTTCAATCAAAGCGGTCACAACACAATTGGGGGATACATTTAACACGCGGTGATATGAGACACATACACTAATACTTACAGGGAACATGGGCAATGGAGGGTTAAGTGGCTTGCCCAAGACCACAAGGAGCATCTGTGGGACTAGAAACCCCAGTCCTTCCGGCCCAAGGTTGCTGTCCTCTAGTGGGATTTGAACCTCCGACCTTCCGGCCTGAAGTACCTTGCCCCAACCACTAGGCTACTCCCTCCCTCCCATATTTGCATGGACAGCAGGAATAAGTCCTCACAATCCTCCCACCTCCCCGAGGAGTTTTTTTCTTGGCCACTGCTTTGAAATTTAACTGGAGAAGATGGTGCCGCAGCAGGTGGGAAGGCAGGCGCGCATGCATAGTGCAGCTCCCAATGGAAGCTGGGGAGCATTCCTCATGGTTTCCGTCAATGGCATCGCCCAGATGTGAGGACTTGTTCCTGCTGTCCACAGAGAACACCTGCTACAGGTGAGTAACCATGCTTTCCCTTCCCCAAATAATTAGCATTGGAAAGGAAAGCATTACAAGTTGAAAGTCAATATGGTTACTTAGAGATGTTACAGTAAAAAAAAATACGACCCAACATTATTAATTGTACTTCAAGACATCCCTCTTATAAGGTCATGTGACAAAATTTAGAGCTTTTTTAGTTTTATTATCTGGCTGTTCCGTTTACCACCCATCACTTCTTTGCTATAATCTGAGCCCCTGGTTTCCTGCAACCAGTTGAAGGAACCCCTATGTGATCAATCTCCTTCCAGAGAATATGCCACCCCCATACCACTGTTGTATGGTGCCAAGCATTTGTTCCTTTTGGTACTGCAGGTCAATGCAGGAAGTGGTGATGGTGGGAGTGGTTTAGTGTGGGAGGCATCATCTGGGAAAAATGAAAGGGAAAGAGGGGAAATGAAGAAAGGGAGTGAGTAGGGAAACAATCAAGTTGGGGAACGGAGTAATGCATGACAGAAAAGAAAGGTGGGAAAGGAAAGTGATGCGAGAGGAACAAGATTGAAAGATTGCAGGAGAGCAAGGAGGAAGAGAAACTGAAAGAGAAATAGGAATAGTAAAAGTGCAAAAGTAGAAGCAGTTAAGGGAAGAGACGACATGACAGAAGGAGAACACCAATGATGACAGTGGAAGGACAGAAGAGAAAAGGAAGGGGAAGAATAAAAATGAATAAAAACAGAAGACATGAGAACAATTAAATGGGACAAATTAACCTGAGAACAGATTGGATAAATAGGTTACTGATGATAGATTTTCAGGCCAGCTTGTTAGCTTAGCTGCAGCTCTGTGTGCTGCCATGTGAATGGTCCCTGGTAATTAGTTTTCCTGCACTATGAGTTGATCATGGTGGCTGGGACTGCTGCAAAGGTATCACTCAAAGCCTTCTGGAGGAGGGAGAGGGAAGAAGCCAATCATCATTAAGGGTGACACCTGGTGGTTAGATTTAGGAAGAAGGCTTGGTGCATGTCTCCGGGCCTTAAGATTGTTTCTGCAACGACCAGAATAGGAAGAGCAAGAGGGTCTTTAAGAGGGGGAAAAATGTGAAAGATGCATGATATCAGGATAAAAGCACTAGTCCCAACCAAGCTGGAAGAACAAGAGAAAAAAAGGAGGAACTCTGACAGTTTTCTAACCATGGCCACAAAAGCAAACCCCTAATCTGCTGCAGGAAACCAGGGCCCATGTAATTCAAACCTCTGCTATGAATGACCTGTAAGTGCATTCATTGTGTGGATCCTCATTATCTCTCCCTACAACCCTCTGAAACTCTGCTTAACTCTGTGCTCTTGGCTTCTACTGTCAATTCTAAACTCTGTTCCTTCCAACCTGCTGTGCCATATGCCTGCAACAGACTACCTGAGTCAGTGCATCAGGCTCCATTTCTAGTCTTTTTCAAATCCACCTCGTTGAGGTGCTTTTGGATCCTTACCTTGTATTCTCCTATTTAACACCCTTGTGTGTTTCAATCATTTTCCTCCTGAACTATTCTAATCCCCCGTTTGTTCTGTTTGTCTGTCTTGAATAGACTGTAAGCTCTGTTGAGCAGGGACTGTCTCTCTTATATGTTTGTGCACAGCATTGTGTATGGCTTATAGTGCTATTCAAATAATTGGTGGTAGTGGTAGTAGCAGCAGTAGTAATAGACCATCCTTCATTCACTGAAGATGGGAGCCATAGACAACCCAATGTGTCTAGCAGAGCCTCTCTCTCTCCAGCTGTTCAAGACAGAGAAGACTTGGGACAGCTGAAAAGATTATCCTGCTACCCCCAAATGAGAAGGCAGCCAATGCCCCTGTAGCATGGCTGCTTAGGAAGGTAAGTAAGGAATTAGAACTGCACACCCAATAGGGGGGAGGGGTAACGAGGAAAAAAGTGAAATACCAAGTGAAAAAAACCCCATACACATCACGGAAGAGTCCCTCTCCTCTTCAATAGGGAATACTCTGTTCCGTATATTTCAGCATCCTGCCTCTGATCCGTGTAGCCTATCACAAATCATGCCTTTAGTACTCCTATAAAGCATATCAGGACAGACTTAAGGATCTTACTATGTATACTTTAGAGGAAAGGCGGGCTAGAGGACATATGATAGAGATGTTTAAAGATCTCCACAGCATAAATGCACAGGAGGTGAGCCCCTTTTGATTGAAAGCAAGCTCTGCTACAAGGGGACACAGGATGAGGGTGAAAGGAGATAGACTCAGCAGTAATATGTGGAAATATTTCTTTATGGAAAGAATGGTAGATGCGTGGCTGCCCCAGTAGAGGTGGTAGAGATGGAGATGGTATCTGAATTCAAAAAAGCATGAGCTCTAAGGGAAAAGAGGAGACTATTGTAGCAGTCGATATGGAAGGGCAGACTAGATAGGCCATGTGGTCTTTTTCTGCTGTCATGCTTCTATTCCCCTCCACTACACACCTCAATCCTTGTGCTTGCAGAACTTAAATCACACTTTTGTTACAGAAACTGCTTCAGCCACACCCGTTTTTGTTTTCTGAGGGACAAGGGGGCTTGCAACTTTTATATTTATGTCATTATCTCCCTTCCCTCCCCCCACCCTGGGCCAGTCTCTATAATATTTAAGAGTTGATCGCATGTTGCACAGCTTTCCTAACTTGTACTCTCCCCCTCCTAATTCCCCTTCTCTGAAGGATTTTGGTTAAGCCTAACATGCATTTTATAAATAAGACCACCACCCCCATACAAACCATACCTGATTATTTTCTTGGCCTGGGGTAACACTCAGGCCAGCTGCTGCCATGTAGGTGCTTCCTATGGTTTTAATTTTCTCAACAGCACTGAATTTTGGCTTTAACAAAAGCTGTTTGGGAACAGAAAGGCACATTGAACAGCACATTAGTATCTGTTTAGCCAGCTTTTAGGCATGTGATTCTCTGGTCCTTCCCTAACAAATGTTAAAGTTGTCATAAGCAGACATGCCTATCTTTTCTGTAAGCATATCATCATCCAACATCACGAGTACATGAAAGAAAGGAAGTTATATTTTACTGCCAGTTTTTTTAAACCCACAATTTGAATCATAATTTCCATCTAAGCAGAATTTAGTTTAAAAAATCCCCACTTAGATGCAACATTGCCATTAAATCAAGGACACTGCAGTGTGCTGCTAAGTGGAAGAGCAGAGTTCAATTCTCAAGCTCAGCTTCTGCTTTTTAAGCCATGGGTGGTTGGGAGTGCCACAGAGGCAGTGTTTACAGTCCCTGGGAAAGGTGAGGGAGTTCCAGCCATCAAACAATAGGTACATCTATTGACAATATTCCTGGCTTCCAGAGGGAGCAGTAATAGCAGTAGCCGGTGGAAAATGGTCAAAGTAATTACTATGATGACCAGGCTGGAGAAGGGTTTAAAAATATAAGTGGAGAACCTCAGCTATTTGCAAATAAATCTCATGGTGCTGCAGCCCCAGAAGATGGTTTCACATGAGCCAAAAGTATTTGTTGGGCCAAAAATAAATAAATAGAAATACAATATAGCCCCTGTAGCAAATCACAAATGGCAGCATTTATGAACCTCCATTCTGCTTACATTTCTCATGCACTTAATCTTCTGTTTCCATTACCGTTTCATTACCCCTTTTAAGTCATTGAAATTCTTTTTTATTGCTTCCTTCCCGTAAAGTCGATCTAAAGGTAATTTATGCTGTAATCATATTGGGTGTGCATCAGGGCAGCGTTCATGCCGCTTTCTGCCATCAAAAATGAGTAGAACAATGTAAATCTACCTCTTCGCCTACAAAATTAAACAGAGAAGCACACAGGGATGACAATAGTGGTTTCTTAGCTAGCTGTGCTAATTCCGCCAGGTTAAAGTCAAACCACAATTTGAACATAGCAGCCCAAGATGCTGTGGTTGCCATGTTTTTACAATCACAGCTTATGAAAGCAGACATAGGTACCTCATCAAAATCTGCAATGATTTCATTTAAGAGTCGCAAACACTCCAGCCCTTCTTTGTTGACGTCGCACTCTGTGTAGAAGACCTTGAAATCTGGCACGGATGCAAACATGACACAGACGCAGTCATAGGACTGATGGTACCAATCCTGTATGTGTTGGAAAAAAATAATTTCCAATTGCTTCTTTAGATCTACGGACAGCCTACAAGATCTAATACATAATCATTTAAAACAGCAAAGAACAAATTAAATTTGATATGTAGTAGCTTGGGATGCAAAGTGACAGCACAGCTGTATGGCTATTTCTCCTTGTCATGTGTCATGTAAAATACCTCGTTTAGCTTGTTGTCACCAATGAAGTATGCAGCAACATGAGCTGGAAGCACATTTTGTAAGAGAAGTCTGTTCAGGTCCTCCATCGTTTCGATCTCCTCATCTTCCTTTTTGAACTTTTTCTTCCAAAGGTAATCAAGCCTACAGTAGAAGTCAATCTGCAAAAAACAGAGACATATTTTAGAGAGGACATGGAAAGATGAACTTGCATGTCCAGAACAGAACGTGGAGAATTCGCCAAATGTGAGGTCTCTTGTAAAATAGATGCAGGACTATGTAAGGCCACTCCACATCCAGAGGGAGCAATGATTTTAAGAATCTGCACCGGGGGGGACTTCCGGTCTGGCAATGAGCTGACCAGACGTGTTCTGATCAGCTCCGGGCAAAATACCCCACAAAACTGCTAAAAATCTGCTCTCGCACCGCCGATTGCCCTCGGAACTGCTGACCCACTAGAATACTTTGCCGGGAGCTTTAAATTCTAGCCCTAGGACTGCAGAAACAGGCTGTCTACGAGCGATAGCCCAATGGCAACGAAATCTGTCCGGAGGGAGAAGCCACGTGCAGTGGAGGCCAAAATGGCTGAAGGAGCCCCTACTAGCCCAAAATCGGGGAATGGCTCTGACCTGGTGGCCGAGGTGAGCGCAGCGGTGGTGAGCGCCCTGGAGACCCGTTTTCAAAACCTTGCGGGGAGCCTACAGACTCTCAACCAAAATTTTTCTGAGTTTGCTGGGCGAATGGAGCAGGCGGAGGCGCGTATTGCTGAGGTCGAGGACTCCCAACACTCTCTCACGGCTAGGGTGGCTGCCCTTGAATCCGTCGTTAAACAGCAAAGTGAGAAGTTGGACGACTTGGAGAACAGGGGGCGCCGAAAAAATTTACGTTTCGTGGGGATCCCTGAATCTGTGGGAGATGGAGCCCTCTTCAATTACCTGCAAGCATGGCTCGACCAACTTCTTGGCGGGGCGGACGGAAGCCGGGTAAAGCTGGACCGCGTGCACAGACTGGGACCCCGCAGAGAGCAAGCGCAGCGACCTCGAGCAGTCATCGCCCGCTTCCAGGAGTACCGCCAGAAGGAGGAGGTGCTGCGCCTTGCTCGCAACCGCAGGTCCTCCGACCACACGACTACAGAACGCCTTCTCGTTTTCCAGGACTACTCCGTCCTTGTCAGCCAACAACGGCGTGCCTTCTCCTCGGCCTGCGCCCAGCTCTTTACGAAAGGACTCCGATTCTCGTTGCTATACCCGGCCCGCTTGAGAGTGGAACACCAGGGCCGTACAAAAGTCCTCGCGACGCCTGCAGAAGCCTCCGCGTTCCTGGAGTCGCTTAACGTACCAAGCCCAGACTGAAACTGCAACCTTGGGCTCCAAAGACTTTGGACAGCCGTGGACTGCTCAGAACCAACTAGCCGGGAGCTTTGGTGGACTCCTACTTTGTTTTTGGGGTCCTATTCTCATTTCATACTCTCTCATTTTTTTTAGTTTGATAGATTAGTGTGGAGGACTCGGGCTCCCGCCTTCCTTTTTTTTTTTTCTCTGTACTTAATTTTTTTATTTATTTTTCTTTATTTGTTTTTGTTTGTTGGTTGTTTGGTTCTCCCCCCCCCCTCCTTCTTTCCCTCCCCCTCCCCCCCCATCCCCCCTTTTTTTTCTCCTTTTTCTTTCTCTATTTTTGACTTTCCCCCCCCCCCTTTTTTTTTTTCGTTATCCTTCCCCTCCCTATCTTATACCTTTCCCTTTTATTTTACTTTTTCCTCTGCCAAGTCTACAGGGCCTCGGTTTTCTCTCTCACTTTTCTATTTTGTATCCAGTTAGTTGGTTTGGTGGTTTTTTATTTTTTTGGGATAGGCCCCACCACGGATGTGATCTCTAAGAACTCCTGTCCCTGAATGTCTCCTTGCAACTGTTCCAGATGCTAGCAATAATATAGCGGTATGTAGCTAGACGGAGTTACTTTGACTCACTGTTGTAAAGGTCTGCAGGGTTACTTTGTTTCAGTTCCTGTACCTATTTCTTACACTCACATTAGTGGAGTTCCCTAGGAAGGCGCCCTGGCCTCCTCCCCCCCCCCCCCTTTTCCTCCAGTGTAGAATCGGATCTCCGAGGGAGGAGGCACACCCATGCGCCTGCTGATAAGGGTGGCGATAATTGGGAGACCTGTGCCTGCCGGGGGAGACCAACATTCTCGGTTTATGTCAATTTGCATCCACCCCTGACGGGCGGGAGTATAGAGGGGCGGCTAAGAACCCTGCGCGTGCGCCTGGCCAGGGGTGGACTCCCTGGGATCTGGGGCTTGCCCTGCTTCTGGGCGCCGCCGTCCGGTCCCCGGGCTGCGGGGTCGGGGGGGGGGGTCCTGTCCGGGGGGGGGACGGGTTCTGTCCGTTCCCCTGATTGCATGAAGTCTGGGGGCACTGTTGTTGGGCTAGGTGAACCCTTCGGCCCACTATGAGGCTGATCGCGGTGGGGGGGGGAGGGTGGGAAGAGAACTCAGCAGGGGGGGGGGTGGATTGTCGACCTCCCGTGACTCGCGCTTGGGCGAGCTGCGGAGCGGAGCGAGTTGCGCCCCTGAGAGACTCCCTTCATAAGACTGGGAGCCCTGGCCCCGGGAGACACCAATAGGGGGGCATCGCAAGTGTAGGGGGGTGTAGAGGATCCTAAGGGGGGGTAGCCCGACTGTCAGTGGAAGCTGTCCGACCAGGTGGGTGGACATTTAGGAGTTGGAGGGGAGGGGGAGGGGGGAAGGGAGGGGTGGGGAGGGGAGGAGGGGGGGGTGAGTGGGGGAGGATATGGGGTAACTGGGCCTTTACGGGTAGCTTTGTGGTGCTGCACCCTCAACATGTTGGAAAGAGGGGGGTCCCAGGCTGGGAGGGCCTCCCTATTATATGAGCGTTTAGCATTTTGGTGGATCTTTGACACTGCCTCGTGCCTTTAAAGATTGTTACTTGGAATGTGTGTGGACTGGGGAGCCCGATCAAGCGATATAAGGTGCTACAAGCCCTTGCCCGCCAAAAGTGTGATATCGCCCTCCTGCAGGAGACCCACCAGACAGCTGAGGAACATGATAAACTCTGCCGTTCATGGGTGGGTCAAGTTTGGGGGTCCCCCGCGCAGGGGCAGAAGGGTGGCGTGGCGATTTTGTTCCACAAAAGAGTTCGCTTCTCATTGGCCACCCTTACAGCAGATGACAGGGGCCGCTATTTGCTTCTGAATGGTCATCTTGATGGGAAATTAATCACTATTGGTAACCTCTATGGGCCTAATACGTTTGTCCCCAATTTCTTTTGCGACTTGGCCTCCCGGATTGAACAGCTTCCTGATTGTCCGTTGCTTTTAGGGGGCGATTTAAATGGCATTTTAGATACCGAGTTGGATACTTCGACGGAAGGGGGGAACTGGGACAGGATCCCCACGACCCGCATGCTGCAGAGATTCCGGAGACGGCTGGATCTAGTAGACCCCTGGCGACTGCTCCACCCCCAGGAGAGGGATTACACCCATCAATCCCGGGCACATGGTTCAAGTGCCCGTATTGACTACATTCTGCTTTCGGGGGGAGCCATCGCCAAGGTGGGAGAGACTCAGATTGGTCCTGTGGAGATCTCCGACCATGCCTGGGTGTGGTTGGAGCTATATTGGGGAGGGGCCTCCCCCTCTGGGTCCCGGCTCTGGCGCTTCCCGCTTGACCTTTACCATGATGCTCAGTTTCATGGCTTCCTCCGCCAGCGCTGGCAAGAATTTTTGGACGATCACAGGTGCCATGAGGGGGACCCGGAATTGGTATGGGAGACGGCGAAAGTAGTGTTGCTTTGCGGCTCGCAAGCGCAGAATGATCGCTGACCGAATCATCCGGTTGGAAAGGCAGGTGGTGAGTCTACGCCGGCGCTGTGCTCGTGCCCCGCTCGCATCAAATAAGAAACGGCTTTGGGAAGCTCAGGTGGCGTTAAACGAGCTACTACATCAGCGGGCTAAGAAATCACACCTTTACTATCGTTACCAAATGTATTGCCATGGAGACAAAACAGGACGATTGCTTGCCCGATGTTTGCGAGGACAGCGAGGCTCCCGCCTGGTGGCAGCCCTGCGAGATACCGCGGGTAGACTCCACAGAGACAATGAAGAGATTGCGCGAGTTTTCCGGACCTTCTTTCAATCTCTATATGAGACCGAGGGGGTGCCACCGGACGACCTTCAGGATTATCTGCGGGGCCTCGACCTCCCCCAGTTGACTCCAGCTCAACGTGAGTCCCTTGAACGGCCACTGATGGCGCAGGAGGTCCAGGCGGTAATCACCTCGGCCTGTTGTTTCAAGTCGCCTGGCCCAGACGGCCTGGGCGCGGAGTTTTATAAGCTCTTGGGGGACACTGTGGCCCCCACACTGCTGGCGGTTTACGACCAGCGTATTGCGCAGGGGGCCTTCCGCTGGGGGAGCAATCACGCTCACATTGTGTTTGCTTCCTAAACCAGGCAAGGATCCTTTCGTGGCTAGCTCCTATAGGCCCATTTCGCTGCTTAATTTTGACCTGAAAATTTTAGCTAAGATTTTGGCTATTCGCCTGGCGGAGGTGTTGAGTCACCTCGTGCATGACTCCCAGGTAGGCTTTGTCAAGAGCCGCTACGCGGTGCGGAATTTGCGAAAAATTTTGGCCTCTCTGGAGTGGGTGCATCATCGCCAACTACCTTCTTTGTTGATTAGCTTCGATGAGGAGAAGGCCTTCGACCGGGTGAACTGGGACTACCTCTGGGCACTTTTGCCTAAATATGGACTTGGTGCCCACTTCTGCCGGATGGTGAGAAGTCTTTATACCCAACCGACGGCGGGAGTGGTTTGCAATGGCGTTGCCTCAGACGCTTTTGCCCTGGGCCGCGGGACGCGGCAGGGGTGCCCCCTTTCCCCCCTGCTTTTTGTCCTTTCTCTTGATCCTTTGATTAGGACTATCGAGGCCTCCGGAGAGATCTCCGGAGTACGCATTGGGCCACAAGAATTCAAGCTCTCCGCCTTCGCCGACGATCTACTTGTTCACCTGCTCTCCCCGAAGCGTTCCCTGCGCGGTCTGATGTTGGAATTCGAAAGGTTTGGGAGAGTGGCGGGAACTACGCATCAATCAGGAGAAATCGGAAGCCCTTGATGTGTCGGGCACCCTTCGGGGTGCGTGGGCTGGAGAGTTCCCGCTTAAATGGGCCGCGGGCGAGTTCCTGTATCTGGGGATTGTTTTGCCCAGCCACCCCGGTAGGTTGTATGGCCGTAACCTTGATCGGATTCTGCGGAGATTGCACACGCAGCTGCGGGCGTGGGGGGCTCTCCCATTATCCCTCTCAGGGAAGATAGCGGCGGTGCAGATGGTGGTCCTTCCCCGCCTCCTTTATTGGCTCCAGACCCTGCCAGTGTGGCTGCTCCGTAAAGACCTGCGCCGCATTGAGGCCTGTTTCCACTCCTTTTTCTGGAAGGGAGGAAGGGCGCGTATCCCGTGGGCCCGGCTGCTGGGCAAGTGGCGTGCGGGGGGGATGGGTTTCCCAGATCTGCGCACTTATGCCTTAGCCTGCCAAATGCGACATTTGGCCGACTGGTTTGGTGACACTGCTTATTACACGCCCCGGCGTCTGGAGGAATGTTTTGTTGCCCCGCTTACTCTTCTGGGGGTCCTACATGGAGTCAATTCGGCCCTCCCCCGCTATCTGAGACAGAGTGTGCTGATAACCTCGGCGAAACGGACCTGGCAATATCTCAACGTTCGCTGGGGGGAATCATGGCAGATCTCTAGTTGGCTGCCATTGCGAGGGAATCTGTCTTTTTCTTCGGGCTCGGAGTCGGTTCTTTTTCAGGACTGGGATAGCCGCGGAATTAAGCTTCTTGGCCATTTGGTGGAACCTACCGGAGCCTGCAAGTCTTTTGAGGCGCTGAGCCGAGAATGGGGCCTCTCTCCTCGGCACGCCTATGCTTACATCCAGGTGGCCCACTATATATCGTCATTGCCACGAGCGGCATTGTGCGCTGAGCGGGCCCAACGGATTCTGGATTTCCTTGGACTTGGGGGCGATACTCCGGTATCGATATCCGTCTTTAAAGTCCGAGTGGCTGACCTGAATCCTGCCACAGACTATCGGGAGATTGAGCTGGCGTGGGAGGGGGAACTGGCCTGCGCGGTGGCTCCTGGTACGGTGCGGGCGGCGCTCTCCCGCATAGTTAGCTTGGCCCAGGGGATGCGTTGGAGGGAAATGCAATTTAAATGTCTCACTAGAGTTCATTTCTCCCCGAGGCGGGCGTTGCGGAGCCGACTTACTACTGATGGCAGCTGTCCCCGCTGTTCGGAGCCTTTGGCGACCCTTCTTCATATGTGGTGGGACTGTCCATCCTTGCAGCCCTATTGGGTTAAAATATCTTCCTTTTTGGAGGGGCTTCTTCAGCAGCGTATCAGGTGGTCGGGCTCCCTTGTGGTGCTAGACTGCATAACCCCCCCATGCCCAGGGAAGAAGGGGGAACGGCTGTTGATCCGTAAGGCATGTCTGGTGGGGAAGGCGCCGATCCTTCGATTGTGGAGGGACCCCCAGCCCCCCACTTTCGGGGAGTGGAGGAACAATTTCTACCAATTGATGCAACTGGAACATCGCTGGGCACGAGGCAGTGTCAAACGGTGGCCGGCCTTTATGGCGGTTTGGGAGCCCTACATTCTTCAACTGGGGCCCAGAAGTCGGAATGAGATTTTACAGTACGGGAGCTGAGGCACTACTTAACACCTTGACGAGGATAACCCCTGAGTAGTGCAGTACCACGAGTTGTATCTGGGGGGCGGGGAGGGGGGACGGAACGGGAGGGGCAGGCATGGTGGGAGGGGGGGAGGGGCAGGAGGGTGGAAGGGGGGTGGGGGAGGGGGATGAAAACAAAAATGTGTTAAAATCCACCCTGTGTTCCATTTGTATTGCCCGGGCGGGGGGGATCAGAGTACACCCCACCCTCCCGGGCCCCCTGTTTGTTTATCTGTACTGTGTTGCACTGTACTGTTTTTGGTGGATTGTAAATAAACTACTTAAAAAAAAAAAGAATCTGCACCGGGGGTGGGGGGGGAGGGGGAGGATGAAATAAACCCCCTCCCCACCACCATATATATCAGAAGTAGTCTCAATACTGTTTCTTCCAATTTGGACATGGACCCAATTCACTAACATTGTTTTACTCTCTCCCCCCCCTCAAATATCTGATTCTCCCTCCCCTCCCCTTAAAAATCATCTATTTTATTGTGAATGGAAATGTCACGCCAGCACTTAAAGCCCATCCTGATCCCACCCCCCGCACCCCCCGTCCAATCCCTCTCTTGAGTTTACTGGGGTCCCTGATGGCTTAATGGGCTCACTTGCTCCTACTCTGTGCTGGGATCCTGGTGATAATCATGCGGGGAAGGGTATTGGCGGTGGGGCAAGATATTGGCACAGACCTCAGGGGGGATCCAGTGTTGCTGGAGGGGTGTTGGGTGGGGCATCTTATTGCCGGCACAGCATTTTGATGAACAATAAAGTAGATGGTTTGAGTGGGAGCAGGAGCATTGGATGCTTTGCAGGGAAGGGAGAGGAGAGGATCAGATGCTGTGGGAGAAGGAAAGGGGGCAGCCATGCTGAAGGTGGGGAGTGAAGAGACCGACCTTCAGAGCTGCCCCTGCCAGTAGGCATTTATACGTGCCTTGGGGCAGGTGTAAATGCTGATGTCTACAATGACAGTGTCATGGATTACTTATATAAATGGGAAATCCATATCTAAACTGCAGGCCTGCCAAAACCACTCCCTCTCCCTGCCTTCACCTCAACCTCCAGGATTTTAGGATATGTTAAACATTCGCACATCTAAAAAGCCCCATTCTGAAATGACATTTACAAGCATATGCCATTCTACACATGTAAATTCTACTTTTTAGATAGGGGGATGCTTCTAAAATAACCCTCAAAGTACACAAAGAACCACTGCCAAAATCTTTTTAAAAGGAAAAAATGGGCTAATCCTGTGGCTCAGCCCATTCAAGTTCAGATATCCTGCCCTTGGAAAGAGTTGGGTCTAGACATACTATGAATGTAGGACTAGAGGACTGGGGAATCAGGGAAGATGGCCGACTACCATGGTGGCTCTTTCTGACCAATAAATGGTGTTTAAGGTGAACCTCTTAAGTCCCTTGTAAAACTGATCCGTTGCTGAACAGTTACCCTGCCAGATTCAGCCCACCGAGGGTGTCTCCTACACACCCATGGGCCTGGAGGACAGAATCACTCAGGCCCTCATGGCCTAGGACAGTCCAAACAAAAACTATACGAAGTCAACCACCATCTGCTGAGACTGAGAAAAAACTGAAGTGTGTCCCTAGCTATAATGGACATAGTACCAGGTATGATGTCATTGCATTCTTCTGGTCTTTTCTCTGTCTCACATCTGTTGGTTGGGGGAGACCACCCTATAGTCTGGACTGGTCTAGCAGAAGTGCTCTGGAAATGGTGCTCAAGGTGAACCTTGTAAGAGCTTCCTTTCAGCCCTTGGGCTAGTAAGGGTTCCCAGATGCACCCAAACAGCTGTCTGGAGGGGAAAATCAAATATAGAGGTTGATAAAATGGGGTGGTGGGGGCAAGCAACCATCACCACCAGACTATAAGCAAAATGTAACTTCAGTGGATGCTAATCTGCGTGAGCATGATTCAGCCACAGAGTTCAGTCTGTTCCTTCAGCAGCAGCAGCTCTAGATTCGATAGGTCTTACCCACCTAACAGTGCCCATTTTATTTTACTTCATTTTACTTGATTAAATATGCTCGATTTCAGTCTGTGGACAAAGTTAGCTTTGGCTAATTGTATTAATCAGGTCAAGATAAAACAAAATACACCAGCCTTCTCAATTAAAAGGAGATCTTTTGAGGGATTGAGAAATGAGCCCTTCCTGTGTGTCATCTGCAAAATTAAAATGGTACGTGCCACTTAAAAGTTGATTTGGATTAGTTCTCTTTCTTTGTGGTGATGTTCTTTTCACCACACCAACAATTTTTACAATGACCACCAGTCTGAGAAAATTAGGACCCAGTTTAATTTCACAATTTCTAGTTTACACTGTGAATAAATTAAAATGCAAAAAAAAATAGTTTGAGGGACATCAATTTTCTAAGCAAGGTAATCAAAGGCTGCTGCTGCAATGGCCCACTTAATGCAGCTAATGTCCCTGGTTCTTATCCCTTTAAGAAATAATTTCCTTCATTCAGAGAAAAACTGCCATCTAAATGTCCAGTTTCACTGACAGAGGACTTGCACTGCATTTGCCAATATCTAGATGTTTTCATATATCTAGCAACAATTAATTTGTTTAGGCCTACTTACCTCTCTTGACAAGACGACCAAGGTTACAAAAAACAGAGAAAGGTAGAAACAGGCCATGATCACAGGGTTTTTCATAATTCCTTGACTACTGAAATAGAAGAAATATACAATCATCTTTCCAAACCTTTAGAAAAATTAAAAGAAAGCACACATTACTCAAGATTAGTGACATCCTGACACAATTGGGGTCCATTCATCTGAACTTTCAAGTAGCTATTTCTATCTAACCCACCCAGGGAATGTTTTAAGACTCCCACTGCACAGCAATTTAAGCCATTCCAGCCCTTACTATAAGTTACCCTGATTTTCCAAAACACTTACAAGAAAACATAACATCATAAGATAAGCCATACTAGGTCAGACCAAGATCCATCAAGCCCAGTATCCTGTTTCCAACAGTGGCCTATCCAGGTCACAAATACCTGGCAGGTTTCCAAAAAGACACACAGGTTTCACAGTGCTTGTCCCAGAGCAATCAGTGGATTTCCTGGGTCCTCTTTAATAATGGTTTATGTACATTTCCTCCAGGAACTTGTCCAAGCCTTTTTAAAACCTAGCTGCACTAAAGCGTAGTTACTCACCTGTAACAGGTGATCTCCAGGAACAGCAGGAATTTAGTCTTCACATGTGGATATCGTCAGTACCAATGGAGCCTGCGTGGGAACGCTCCCCAGCGTCCAATAGGAATGCTTTTGGGAGCATCCCTCAGCACATGCATGCTGCCTTCCCGCCTTTCCAACTGTCCCTCTTCAGTTAAGTTTGTAGCTGAGTGAAAGGATAGAGGGAGAGAGGAAAGAGACAGAGAGATAGAGAGACAATTCCTAGGGGAGGTAGGTGGGTTGTGAAGACTAAATTCCTGCTGTTCCCGGAGATCACCTGTGTCACAGAGCAGACTCTCTAGAGCCCCCTGTGGTGCTAAAAAACACTACTCCTCAAGTAAACACTGACGTAGGGAGAGAGCACATGACACAAGGGTATCAGAAGGAGTATAAGGGAATGAGGTCACAAGCCAGGAATTATCACCCAGCCAGTAGGGAGGCAAGGAAGGTCCCACCTGACCCCAATAGGCTAGGGTGTGGTGCAGCTGGGGATTACGTAAATAATCAGCACAGCTCACAAGGGGAGCTACGGGGAAAGGCAGAGAGAGCCGAAGGAGCTAGGAGAGGAGCTGAGGAACCTCAGAGACGAAGGAGATATCCAGACTGGGAAGGATACAGATATCCCAGGTCTCCACAGCAAGGCAGGCACTGGCTGAATGAAAGTCTGAGTGAGTCTGATGAACATTTAAGTGAAATAAGTGAGCAGCTGAATTCAGACAGGGACAGTGTATGCAGCAGCCTTGATAGAAGCTATGCCTTAAGACACAAGCAACAAGCTAGGAAAAGCTATTCTGAACCAGATAGGAGAAATGCTAAGCTGATCTATGAGAGGCATTTGTATGAAAGACAAAAGCCTTATAATGCTAATTTAAGGAAAGCAGGAAAGCTCCAGAATCTGGGTTACAAACAGAATAGGGAACAAAGCTTGTTACCTTTGGGAGAGAATCCTTCAGAGGAATCTAGTTGGCACAAGCCTTCACAGAAACTGCCGTTGGAGACAACAGCTGTTTACAAAGCTCCTGTTAAAACAAAACCCCGTGCAAAGGTTCCACTCTCTGATAGCTGGGCAGCTGACTGCTTTACTCTGCCTAATTACCAGAGGCAGAGGAAAGGCTCCTGGCTAAGCAACTCAAGAGAATACGGTAAAGCCAAACAGATACCTGCTATAGAAAGACAAGTACGTCACAAGCTGGAAAGTTTGTTAAGCAAGTTACCTCAGAAGAGAAGTAACGAAGCCTCTGTATCTGACAGTGTTCCCATGCAATGTGAGCCTTATGAAATTGAGGACAACGCTGAATTGCCTGTTGAACAAATGGACTGTAGTTTTATAATAGCTGACCATATTGAGTCTCTCAGATAGAAGGCTGAACTATTCTTGAGAAGCCTTCATCTGGAAAGCTGACAAGCTGTATTTCTGTTTCATTCCTATTTTTGTTTGCTGAAAGGTAAAGCTATTTTTGTTATAGTTCTTTTGTTTACCCGAGAAGGGTTATGTTTATTTGACTGTTATATTTTTGGAAAAGAATCCTACGGGACGGGGAATAAAACCCAGTTAAACCGATTTTCGGTGTCACAACTTCTTTACATACTGGCAAGGACTATAAGTATTGAAAAGGCCAGTAGTTTACACCCGGGTGCAGTACCAACTGTGACCATCAGGAGGCGCTGCACAGTAAAGGGGTGACACCTGTTACAGGTCAGTAACTACGCTATCTCCAGGAACAAGCAGGAATGTAGTCTTCACATATGGGGACTCCCTAGCTGAAGATGCCAGGGAGATAGCCCCAGGAATCTGCCACCCAAGTAAGGTGGGCCATGCTTCCTCCCATGGATATCTGGCATCCCACCAGGGTTGGTGGGCAGGAGTTGAATTAGGTCTGGAAGAGATTTTGAAGAACACCTTGGCCAAAGAAGGCATCCCAACGGGAAGCGTTATCTAGGCAGCAGTGGGCTGTAAAGGTGTGTACCGAAGCCCAGGTGGCTGCTCGACAAATGTCATCAATAGACACAGAGTGAAGGTTAGCCATAGAGGCTGCCATGGCTCTCACATTATGAGCTGTGACATGGCCTTGAAGAGGAAGACTCTTACTTTCATAAGCAAAGGATATGCATTGTGCAATCCATTTGGACAGAGTTCTCTTGGAGACTGGAAGTTCCCAAATGACTATGTTGCTGTGTTTTTTGTAGGTAAAAAGCCAAGGCTCTTTTACAATCCAAAGTATGAAGGTTCCTTTCTGCATTAGAGGCATGAGGCCTCAGAAAGAATACATGAAGATAAATTGATTGATTTAAATGAAAAGGCGAAACCACCTTTGGCATAAAGTGTGGATGAGTTCTAAGAACAACCTTATCATGGTGAAACTTAGTATAAGGAGGATCAGCCACTAAAGCTTGCAATTCACTAATACGACGTACAGAGGTGATTGCAATTAGGAAGATGACCTTCCAGGACAAAAGCTTTAGGGTTGTATTGGCTAAAGGTTCAAAAGGCGGTTTCATGAGCTGCCCGAGAACTAGGTTTAAATCCCATGCCACCGGTGGTGGTGGGAGGCTTTGTTAATAGAAGACCTCTCATAAATCTTGTTATGAGTGGATGAGAGGAAATTGGTTGTCCATTTAGAGACTTATAGGAAGCTGCAATTGCACTAAGATGAACTCTTACTGAATTGGTCTTTAGACCAGAATTTGATAAATGAAGTAGATACTCTAGATTCCAAAGGTATCATAAGGGGGTTTAACCCCTTCTGTGAACACCTTATAGTAAAACATTTCCACTTGAAGGCGTAAGAGCGTCTTGTGGAAGGTTTTCTAGAAGCCTGAAGGATATCCTTTCCCTGTTGGGAAAGGTTAAGATCCTGAAGGTCTAAGCTTTCAGCAACCAGGCCCTGAGATGCAGGGACTGGGGTTTCAGGTGCCATAGCATCCTGTTCTCTTGGGAGAGGAGATCTGGAGCATAGCCTAACTCCAGAGGTGCAGCTTGAGAGAGATGTAGAAGCAGGGGATACCACGTTTGGCGTGGCCACCGTGGCGCTATGAGGATCATATGACCTCTGTCTCTCTGAAGCTTGAAGAGTGTTTTGGGAATGAGGGGAATGGGTAGGAAGGCATAGAGGAAGTAGTGACCCCAGTGAAGAAGGAAGGTGTCCCTTGCCTGGCAATTTTGAGCTGGAATCCTGGAACAGAACAGGGGAAGTCTGGCATTCAGTGGACTTGCAAATAGGTCTATGTCTGGGGTTCCCCATATCTGAAATACCTTGGCCACCTGGTCTAGGCGAAGAGACCATTCGTGAGGCAGCAGTACTCGGCTGAGTTTGTCTGCCCAAAGGTTTTGAATGCCTGGAAGATATACCACGAGAAGGTGAATTTGATGCTCTCTGGCGAGGGCCCATAGTCGTAAAGCTTTGTTGCATAACGACAGAGAGCCTGTTCCGCCCTGCTCGTTTACATAGAACAGTGGAGTGGAGAAGTGGAACGTGGCCTAGTGGTTGGGGCAAAGTACTTCAGGCCGGAAGGTCGGGGGTTCAAATCCCACTAGAGGACAGCAACCTTGGGCCGGAAGGACTGGGGTTTCTAGTCCCACAGGTGCTCCTTGTGGTCTTGGGCAAGCCACTTAACCCTCCATAGCCCATGTTGCCTGTAAAATAGTTATCTCCAAGTTATAATGCCCTGTTGAATGTAATTTCAGTTTGTTCAATGTAAACCGCACTGATGCAGAATAGCGCAGTATATAAGAGAATGTAAATAAATAAATAACATAGCTAACTTGATTGTCCGTTTGGACTAGGACTATCTTGTAGCTGAGCTGGGCATGGAATACTCGAAGAGCTAGATAGTTTGCTCTGAGTTCCAGGAGGTTTATGTGAAGACAAGCCTCCTGTGGAGTCCAGGTACCCTGGGGTAGAGAGGTGTGCTCCCCCATCCCACCTGTGATGCATCTGTTGTTAGGGTGGCCTGGGATAGGGGTTGCTTGAAAGGAGACCCCACTAGAAGATTTTCCAGTGATTGCCACCATTGTAGGGACAAGATCAGTCGTTGTGAGTTTGATATCTTGTCCGACAGACGTCCTGTGGCCTGTGTCCACTGTTTGGATAGGGTCCACTGGGCTGCTCGCATATGAAGGCGAGTGTAGGGAACCACATGAACCGTGGATGCCATATGTCCCAATAGTTGTAGTAGTTCTCGAGCAGTTAGGGAGGACTTCACCACTGCTTGAGAAACTAGCTGCATTATACAAAGACAGCGGGGTTGTGGGAGAAAAGTCCTTGACTGTCTGGTATCTAGAAGAGCTCCTATGAACTCTAGGGACTGGGATGGAGCAAGCTGGGATTTTGGGAGCTTTATGACCAATCCCAAGTATTGAAGGATTCGCATTGTGCGAGACAGTGCAGATCTGGCTTCTGGAACCGTGGGGGCTCAAATGAGCCAGTCGTCCAAGTAAGGGAAGACGAATATCCCCAGGGTTCGCAGAAATGCAGCTACTACTGCCATGCATTTCGTGAATACTCTTGGTGCCGAAGCCAGACCAAAGGGAAGAACCCTGTATTGGAAATGTTTTCCCTTGAAAAGGAATCGTAAGAATTTCCTGTGATCTGGATGGATCAGAATGTGAGTATATGCATCCTTTAGATCTAGAGAACAAAGCCAATCCTGACTTTGAAGGTATGGCAGAAGAGTTCCCAGAGAAATCATTTTGAACTTTTCTCAGAACAGATATTTGTTCAATTCTCTGAGGTCTAGAATGGGTCAGTGTCCTCCTGTTTTCTTTGGAATAAGAAAATAGGGGGAGTAGAACCCTGCACCCTGCTGAAGAATGGGCACCTCCTCTAATGCTCCTTGAGCAAGGAGTTTTGAGACTTCTTGATCCAGTAGATTGCCTGTAGAGGTTTGGGAATTGAACTGTCTTACGATTGTAGGAGGGGGCATACTGTGAAAATGAAGCTTGTACCCCTCTCCCACAATGGACAGAGTCCAGTTTTCTGTTGTTATTTGGGACCATCTGTTGGCAAAATGACACAACCTGCCTGGAATGTTTAGGGGTTCTGGCCCCTTCAGAGGCAGGAAGGCTAAGTTCTCTATGAAGAAGTCAAAGCCCTTGAGGGGGCTGGGCCTGTGGAGCTGGTTGAGCTGTAAGGCCTTTTGGCTTCTTTTGTCTGGATTGTTGTTGTTGACCCTTCTGGGCAACTTGACCCTTGCTGGGTATAGGATGGATAAAACTTCCTCTTTTTCCTGAAAAAGGGTTTTTTATAGGGTTTCTTTTTGGCTGGAGTGGCTGTAGAGTTTGATAATCTGTCTAAAGTGAGACTGTCAGTATCTATCTCATTAGCCTTCTCCTGCCAATTCTTGCCAAAGAGGTTTTCTCCTGTGCAAGGGATGTTTCCAAATTTATCCTGTACCCAAATCTCCAAGTCTGCTGCCTCAAGCCAGGCAATCCGACGTGCACCAATGGCAATAGCAGAGGTTCTGATGCATTCAAAGAAGTCAAAGGCTGCACGGTTAACAAACTTGGAGACATCTTGAGCATGCTTGACCAGAGTGAGAAAGTCCTGTCGTTTGTCCTCAGGGAGAAGGGGGCTCATAAGCGCCAAATCTCCTGTGACCTCTTTGAGGAACATTCCCATATATAAAATATATGAGCTGATCCTAGCTGAAAGCATGGAAGCCTGAAAGGTTCGACACCCAAAAGCATCAAGAGTCCTGCATTCACGACCTGGAGGATTGGATGCATGTCTTTTAGCACTTTTCATCCTATGCATGGCTGACTCCACTACCATTGAATGATGTGGCAGCTGAGTCTTTTGAAAACCAGGACATGGTGGAACGCGATACATGGTATTGAGTCTCTTAGAATGAGGAGATGTGGTCAAAAGGTGTCTCCCACATTCTGAGCA
Organism: Ichthyophis bannanicus; assembly: GCA_033557465.1. Classification (NCBI taxonomy): domain Eukaryota; kingdom Metazoa; phylum Chordata; class Amphibia; order Gymnophiona; family Ichthyophiidae; genus Ichthyophis; species Ichthyophis bannanicus. Next base: position 175,841,595 of record CM066034.1, on the reverse strand, counting down.
TCAAATCATGAAAAATTTCATGAATGGGCAGAGTGGCTGCTTCCTTGGGAGCCTTAGGGTATTGGAGAATTTCCACTTCCTTTCCTATATATTATTTATTTATTTATTTTTTTAAAGAAAGAAAGAACGAACTGGCGGTACCGGTAGGTGTCGTGCGGAGGCAGGCGCGACCACAAGAAAACAAGTTTAAAGAAGAAATTTTCTGTAGTGACAGGGTATATGTCCTGTCGGCTCCACGGAAAACGAAGAACTGAAGAGGAACAGTTGGAAAGGTGGGAAGGCAGCGTGCATGTGCTGAGGAATGCTCCCAAAAGCATTCTTATTGGACGCTGGGGAGCGTTCCTGCGCAGGCTCCGTCGGTACCAACAATACTCGTATGTGAAGACTACATTCCTGCTTGTTCCTGGAGATTGGCTTTTACTACATCCACCGGTAACTAATTCAAGAATTTGATTATGCATTGAGTGAAAAAATATTTTCTCTTATTAGTCTTAAATGGGTTACACTGTAGCTTCAATACGTGTCCCCTAGTCTTTCTACTTTTTGATGGCATAACCTGAGCAATATAATATGATAAATAATGAGAATCTTAAAATCTCACAGACGAGAATGGTCCAGTGCATTTGATATCCATAATTCGATTTCCAGATTAGGTCTTCTGCAACCAAGGTCTTTACAATTCCAAGACAAGAGGAGTCATTCATCAAGTGTGAGATCTAGTAGGCAGATTTAGAGCCAACTATACAAGGGTCTAGGAAAAGAGCTCTGGTGGTTGGATTCCGACCTTAGGGCTGCTGCTTCAATGACAGACTAGGAAAAGCAGGGAGGAGGGAGGTCTATAAAATTAGTGGAAAAAAATCCCCAGGCACTTGAAATTCTGACACCATGAGCTTTCATTTACAACACTGGTTCTGACTGAGTTCTAAGAAAAATAAAAGGAAAATGAGGAACTACTAGGCCAAAAATGAATAACTTGGCATCTTATACTGCTTTTGCCGGTTGCCTAGGCCCCTAGTTTAGTGAAGATACATGGAAATGCAGGGCTCAAACTCCAGGCACCTCTAGGTCGCCATGAGGCCTAGAAATTTCATGCTGGTGCCAGGGATCTGCATGCACTCAAAATGTCTTTCCTCATCACTACATCTGGAACAGCTGCTGCTCTTGCAGTGCGTGAATGTAAGCAATGGTTGAAATTATAGTTTTAAGTGCTATGCTGGTATTCACCTTTCAGCTCTCAAGTGTTCCTGTCTCAGCACACCACTGCTTAGCACTCCTTTTTACTGCTGCCATTTCCTGGTTTCATGCCTGCAGTTTGGCTCCCTTATCCTGATGACTCTATGGGAACAGCTGTTGCTGCCTCCAAGTGCAGCTTAACTCCCAAAGTGCAGTCCTCAGCAATTTCTGCCACTGCTGCCAACATTGCTGCATCTCCATAGCCTCACTTCTGTTACCACGATCAGGGCCGTACCAAGCTGCAATCGCGCCTTGTGCGACTTGCAGCTTGGGCGCGCGGCCCCCTCCTCCTCCCCATACCTCCGTCCAGCACTGCCTGCCTCTTTCCCTGCTGCTGCTGCCCTCTGTTTTTTTTTTACAGTGGCACCCGGTAGCAGGGAAAGAGCAGGCAGTGTTGGATGGAGGTATGGGGAGGAGGAGGGGGGGCACGCACCCGATCTGAAAGGCGCCAGCACTTTAAGCAGATCTGTCCCTCCCTGCTCTGACATCACGTTGGAGGACCAGACCTGCTTAAAGTGCTGTGGAAAGGCTTGGAGGGGGGAGCATTTTGGCTGCCTGCTATTGTCCTGCCAGCAGCGGCAGGGCAACAGCAGACAGCCGAGATGCGCCCCCCCAAGCTTTTGCGCCCTGTGCGGCTGCACTGCTTGCACAGGGCTAGGTACGGTCCTGACCACGATGCACCTTTTCCTTTTACTGCAGCCTTATAACAGCTGATGGGTCCACACAATTTAAAAAAGTAAACAAGGGGCTCCACTGAACCTCGGCGAATATAGATGTTTTCAGACCAGAAGGCTGTCAAAGAATACATACCATTCTGATCCATCTCAGCTTGCCACCTTCTCCTCGGACAAAATTCAATTTCTTTGGTCTACCTTTCCCACCTGCTCCCTCCTCTCTCCTCATTTTCCCCTTGTTTCCCTGTTCCCCCGACTCCCTCCCTTTCACATATCTGGTCCTCCTTCCACCCTATCTCCATAGCAAAACTCTCTAAAGCCCTTTCCTCCCTTGTAAGACTACGTGCCCCTCTGATCCCATTCCATCTCATTGGCTATCCAAACCCTCTCTGGCACTTCCATACATTCTCATCATGTTCACTACCAGTCTCTCTTCCAGCTATTTTCCCTCCTCCTGGAAACATGCCCTGATTCGTTCTATCCTCAAACTACCCTAGATCCCTCAGTCCCAGCACACTGATGTCCTGTCTCAAACCTCCCTTTTCTTTCTAGGGTCCTGGAGAAACTGGTCTTTGCACAACTGACTTCACACCTTTAAATGACACATGCCCTTCCTCCCCACCAATCTGGTTTTCACCCTGAACACAGCATGGAAACTATTCTTCTCTCCTTTCTTAAAGAGTTGCCTGTCTCATGAGCGTGATGTCATCTCTCTGGCTGTTTCCTTAGATCTTTCCTCCCCTTTCAACCTGGTCGTTCATTCTACCCTTCTCACTTGCCTTCATGGCTTTGGGATATGTGGGACAGGCCTACAATGGTTCCACTCCTTTCTCTCCTCCACTGTTCTCTCTGTTTCCTCCTCCTCTCTCATCACTCCCCTCCTCAGTGGTGTCCCACAAGGATCAGTCTTGGCCTCACTCCTTTTTAACGTCTTCTTAGCCCCTCTGACTTTACTCAGAGTATTATTACACTGATAATATTATCCTTCTGCACCACACCAGCCCTTCTGCCCCCAATCTGGCCCCACTCAACTCCTCTCTCTCAGATAAGCTCCTCGATGTCCTCAAACTTCTTGCACCTCAATTCCACTAAAACAGCAGTCCATCTGGCTCACTTTCAGTGGCTCTCTATCTCCCTTGCTTTCCAACACCCCTATCCCTCTGGTCCCCTCCCTTCGCTATCTTGGCGTCACCTTGGACTCTACACTGCCTTTCTGGGAACACCTTTCTTCACTCATTTGCTGTTTTTTTCATGCTCTACAACAAATTTGTGCTGTCCGCCCTTTTTGGCCTCTCTTCCCTAACCACAATCCTCCTTTCTCTGGTTACCGCACATATTGACTACTGTAATGTGACGCCTGCCAGTCTCCCTCAATACCAGTTACACTGCCTACAGCTCCTTTGGAATACTGCGGCCCGTATCCTCACCTATGCCTCATGTACAGACCATATCACTCCTCTGCTCATACATTTCCACTGGTTTACCATTAAGTTTCAGATACAATTTAAAATACTCATTCTGGTCAACAAAGCAGTCCACCCCAATACCTTTCTGATCTCCACTTTCATGCTCCTCACCGCCTCTTTCATTCTGTTCACACTAACAGCCTCCACCTCCCCTCCACCTCACAAGCCCACCTGGAAATCACATGTAACTCCACATTTTTATTCCTTGGCCCTGCACTTTGGAACTCCCTCCAGTCTTTACTCTGTTCAGAATCCTCTTTTCAGCTATTCAAATCCACGTTAAAGGCTTACCTTTTCAGAATGTCTTTGACCTCCCTTTTCCCAGACTTAACCCTGCTCTCACTCTCTGTCCTTCTATCTGTGTGACCATGTCTCTGTCTTATCAATTATTGGTGTTCCTTTTCTCCTTTGGCTCTTGCAGCAAAATTGTCTATTTATTGTAAACTGCCCTGTTACTTCAGTCTGAGCGGTATATTAAATGTGTGAATAAAGAAAAAGATACCCCCTTTTAAGGGGCAGTATCAGATACAGGCCACAAATGTAAGAATTTAAAGAAAAAGTGGTTACTCATCTGTAACAGGTGATCTCCAGAGACAGCAGGAATCACAGTCCTCACATATGGGAACCTTTGGAAGACGACACCATGCATGCGTGGTCCCCTTCCCACCCAAGAGTGCCATCTTATTCAGATGACATAGCTAGAGCCAACAAGAAGATTACAGCAGCTCCACGGTGAGGAGGGAGGGTTGTGAGGACTGATTTCTGCTGTCCCTGGAGAACAACTGCTACAGGTGAGTAACTATGCTTTCTCCAGGAACATGCAGGAAGTCAATCCTCACGTATGGGACTCCCTAGATACAGGCTACCAAGAACCTGTAGAAAAACATGGCCCAGCCATGAGCAGCCAAAAGTGAGCCTGAGGAAAGACTCTAAGGACCCCAGTGTCCAGGGAGAACAATTGCTCTGGTAGCCTGAACAAGAAGAGTTGGAGAGTAGGAGTTGCCTAAACCCCGAACAGATTACGGAGTATGGCCTAGCCCAAGGCGCTGTCCCATCAGAACTCCCTCTCCAGGCAGTAGTGAGCTGCAAAGGTGTGAACTGAGGACCAGATGGCAACCCGGCAGATGTCTGCCATAGGGACAGAGCGTAGGCTTGCAATCAAGGTCGCCATAGCCCTGATGTTGTGCGCCATGACCTGGTGCTCCAATAAGAGCCCAGCCTGATTGTGGGAGAAGGTGATGCAGTCCGCCCCCCAGGTGGACAGGATCTGCTTGATAAGAGCCTCCCCCAGTCGATTGGGGTCATAGGAAATGAAAAGCTGTGAGGCTTTGCGGTGGCCCTTCGTACATTGCAGGTAGAGACAGGGCCCTCTTACCTTCCAGAGTATGGAGAACGGCTGCTGCTTTGTCAATGTGGGGCCATGGAAAAAAGGTGGGGAGCACCACCTCCTGGTTGAGGTGGAAGGTGGATACCACCTTTAGAAGGAATTTAGGGTGGGTGCGCAGCACGACCCTCTTCTTGTAGAACCTGGTGTAAGGAGGCTCAGAAACCAAGGCCTGAAAACTCACTGATTCAGTGGACAGAGGTGAGTGCCACCAAAAAGATGAACTTCCAGAACGCAAATGGCAGATAGCCAGAGGTTCAAAAGGCAGCTTGGTGAGCTACGTCAGAACCACCTTGAGGCCCCATTCCGCTGGGGGCGGGCGGATGGGAGGCTTAGAGAGAAGCAGGCCCCACATAAACTGGGTAATGAGGGGCTGCGCAGAGAGAGATTTTCCCTCTATGGAACGATGGTGCGCCGAGAGCATGCTCAGGTGCACTCTGACGGAGTTGGACTCGAGTCCGGTTTGCAAAAGGTGAAGCAAGTACTGCAGCACCGTGTGCACCTGGCAAGAGAACGTATCGACCTGTTGCTCCACACACCAAACTGAGAATCGAAGGTGTAGGCTTGTCTCTTGGAGGTCTTATGAGCGGCCAGGAGGACTTCCTCCACCTCCCTTGGGAGGTTGAAGGGTGCTAAGGCTACCCATTCAGCAGTCATGATGTTAATGACAGGAACCCCAAGTTGGGGTGAAGAAGGGAGCCCTCCTCCTGGGTCAGTAGCCCCAGGGCGTTCCCCAAAGGGACTGGGAGCTCTGTCGAGAGGCGTGGAGCAATAGGGGAAACCAAGGCTGCCTGGGCCAATAGGATCATGGAAGCTTTGTCCCGCAGGACCTTGAAGAGGGTCCAGGCAATTAGTGGCATGGGAGGGAAGACAAAGGCGGCCCTCAGACCACGAGATGAAGGCATCCGCTGCTCTCTGGGATGGAGGTGGTTAGGGACTGAAGTAGCGGGGCAGCTGAGCACTTATTGGACTGGTGAAGAGGTCCAGACTTGGGGTTCCCCAGAGTCGGAATAGCTGCTGTGCCACCCTGAGGTCTAGTCTCCATTTGTGTGGCTGGAGGACCCTGCTCAGCCTGTCTGCTAGGGCACTGTCCTGGCCCGGCAGGTATACCGCCCTGAGGAGCATTTCCTGACCATTCACGTATGAGCAGAAGACTACTTGCTCCTGGCAGAGGTGCTGACACCCTGTGCCCTCAGGAGGTTCGAGCCGACTTGGAGGTGCTGGGAGAGGAATCCTTGGCGCCTCCATCGGATGTTGAAACATCTCTCTCTCCCATACAGAGGACGCCGCCAGACCGCCCTGCTGCTTCGAGTCCAGTTACAGCTGCTGTGTCGCTACACTCTCCCAAGGAGGAGGTTGTGGGCGTCGCCCGAGGGGAGCTTGCTGATGGCTTGGCTTCGTCGGCCCCTGATTCTTCCAGGGAGGTCTCAGGTGTGTTATCTACGGTGGAAGTTCTGGCTTCTTCATTGTCAGAGGGAGGGCTTCCTCCACAGTTGGTTTCTACTCCCTTGGAGACTGCGTCTCCCCTTCTGGTCAGACCTAAGGTGTTCACGCTGGAGTCCATTTGGGAAGCTATTTTCACTCTTTTGGAGGCCGTTCAGTCCCAGTCTGTTGCCTTATCATCGCGTATCCAAGAGAATGCGGTACATATTCAGGAGAACATTGGTAAGATCGAGGCTGCTGTCTCTGTTTGTGAGCATTTGAAAACAACTGTAAATGATCATGGAACTTAGTTAAACACTCTATCAGATATGTCTTCTACTTTGATTAAAGACAATGGGATTCTCAGATACAAGATAGAAGTGCTGGAAAATGCTGCTAGGGCCGCAAATTTGCGGATCTTAAATTTTCTACGAATTCAAGGAATAACAGCGCTGGATATGTTTAAGAAATATTTGCAAGAGATCTTGAAGGTCCCTGTGGAACTGATTCCGTCATTGACTAAGGTATATTACCTTCCTAGTAGGAAGAAGGAATCTGTGGTTCCCTTTGAAGTGTCTAACATTGATTTTGACGTCCTGAATATCTCAGGCCTTCTTGAAGATATGGGTGGAGGATCTTGTATGCCATCTACTTTATTAGTGCAACGTGCCCTAGTCTCAGACAGAGATTGGCTTCTGAAAATATTTTTCAAAAAACGCCTGGATACCTTTTATGGTCTTTCTATCTCCATGTTTCCTGACCTTACTAAGGAAACTCAGAAGCGGCATAAACAGTTCTTGTTACAAAAGTCGTGAATATTGCAACTTGGAGGATCTTTCTTTCTATGATTTCCATGTAGATGCTTGGTTATATATAAGTCTAATAGATATTTTTTCACTAATCCTGCTGATCTTGTTACCTTTATTAATGCCAAGTTATCTCTTAATCTTGATCCAGAATAATGTATAGTCTTTGTACATTTATAGTAAGTTCGGGGGTGTCCACGGTCACTTGGTTTTCTTGTTAAATGCTCATAACTGAGTGGTTCATTCTTAGACCAGGATATATGCCTTGGTTTATTGTTTTCTTTCTTTCTTCTCTCCCTCCCCCTTCTCCGAATGTGGACTATGATAGAGCTACTTGGATGTTTTGCTATTGACTGTTTTTTAGGATTTATTCACTTGTATAGCTCTTATTTTCTTGCAAGATTGTAATCTTTTTCTTGCTGTTTTGTTTAAAAATTTTAATTAAAAAAATTATTTAAATTACAATACCATCTGATTCATAGAAGATTCAGATGTTTGCTATACATATATCTACATCACAAAATGAAAGATAGGCTTATTACACTTGTGTATGTTTCAATCTATATAACCGATCTGTTAAAAGACCAAAAATAACTGGGTAAAAGCAACACTTATCTTAGGCTCAGGTATTCCACAATGTGCGAGCACTATGCAGAACCACTCAGAATATTATCATGCAATCAAAGAGTGAAAGAAAGGGTTTGGACATAGATATAACATATTGTAACAAAAATATAACACACTGCAGGAGTATTGGAGGGATTCAGATTTCACAAGAATAATGAAATTGCAATCTTGAAAAAGATATTGTCACCCAATCACCAGCTGAGTCACAAACCACAGAAAATTTGGATTTGAAACTCTATTGCATATGTTTCTCTCCAGAAATACACAGTTAAGAGAAGTACTGTTTAGGGGATGGGGGCAGGCAAAACATTTTAGGTTCATTTTTTTATTTTTCCTTAATTTTGGGATATTTTATAATTTAAGACAACTATCCAGAGAGTCGCCATGAGTTGACATCGACTTGACGGCACTTAACAACAACATAATAAAAAAAAATTAACAGATGCAAATTGATTGTACATACATTAATTCTTTAGTCAAAGCACATCAAATCAATTGTTCATGTGCTCATTTTTTAAGGCGTGCTAATGATGTACATCCCTAGTACTGATAACACCAGATGTGCTGCTTCCCACACAGAGAAATTATATGTACTGATACAAAATATGTTCATAATCCAACAGCAGCATGCTTGTTTGTTTTACAACAAATGTAATTAACAATGAAAGAACATGTCTAGGAGAAGCTTACCTGATGTTTGGATGGGTAGGACTGCCCACTACCAGATACAGATGTGAGTGGAAGATAATGTTATATACGATAAAAGCAACTGACAAAAGGAGCAGCTTGAGTTCATAGCTCATTCGAAGAAACATGGCACACGCAATAAACCCCAGTAGGCAGCAGTAAATGTAATACTGTAAAAAAAAAAAAAACCACAAAAACATGTTACCAACTGCTCTGTGCCGAGACCTATAAGCATGAGTGCATTACCATGACTGAAAACTCAAGCATTGCACTGAAACTTATGGGATAATATCATACATGATTTTCGTGAGGGAAAGAGACACTTACACATTACTCCACAGTGTATAAGTATGCGTGATGACAAGACAGCACATACTTGGTATGCGCACGACATGCGGGCATTCCCAGGGGCACAGTTTAGGCAGAGTTGGGGAGGGCTTGTTTCATAAAAAATTTTATTTATTTACAATTTCTTCTATACCGCACTATTCAGCATCAGCGTGGTTTACATGGAACATAACAATCAGACAGGGTACATAAGTCTGAGTTTACAAAAAAATGAAAAATGAAAGTACGCCCACATTTACATGCTACAGAGAGTGGGTTCTGGGAGCCTATTTTATAAAGGCACATAGGCGCTAGGTTGTTTTTATAAAAACAGGCTCACTCTTTGGACTTCTCACTTAGATGTCCAGGTACTACTATAAAATCCAGCCCATAATGGGCAAAACAAGTCAGGAGATGAGTTCACACTTAAGGGGTCTTGGGGAAGCTTGTTGGCAGTAATTTTTATGGGTATAGTTTCAAAGACGAAGTATACTCACACATTTCCTTTTAGAATGGTCACAGGTACAAATTACCTGCTGACTTTACACTCCTTGTTTTTCAGTAGGTAACATTTTTCTAGAAAATAACATGCACTGAGTTGAAAATATGATCTAGATGCATTACTTTCCAATACTGCCCAAAATAAGCCTCTGGGAACTTTCCTCCTCACCAGGGCCGGTGCAAGATGAGGCCCCCTAGGCGAGCATCATCCCTTGTGCCCCGTCCCATATGTCGCATACATTGTCGCTGCAGCTGCCACCTCTCTCCGGGACCTGCGACGGTGGCAAGGGCCATGAACAGCCCCGCAGTGTTTACCTTACAACTCTGGTGCTGCAGGGCTTTTGCTTCTGCCCCCTCGTACCGCCCAACGCCAACTTTCTGTCTATAAACAGGAAGTCTGCACCAGGTGTCGGAGCAGATGGAAGCAAACAGCCCCGGGGCACCTAGGTTGTAAGCTAAGCACTGCGGGGCTGTTTGTGGCCATTACTACCACTGTAAGTCCCGAGAGGGGCAACAGCAGTGGCAATAACTGCCCCTGGAGAGGTGGCGCTCCAGGTGACTGTCTAGTTCACTTAATGACAGCGCCGGCCCTGCCTCTCACATGCTATGGAACTCTGTGCATACTTTTAATTGAACTGAGCGATGAATTTTCAGGTGGATTATTTATTCAGATAGATAGTTTTGAAGAATATCTTATTAGTAGTTTGCCTATTAAATTCTATTACATTTACTGTAGTTGCAATGCGGTCCCTCACCCTAGACAAAAAAAGCAACACCTCGTGCTCTCCAACTCCTTGCCATGGAAAAAGCCACCTCCAGCTACTTCCCTTCAGATATGTTATTCAAGCAATCCTCCCATCCTCGCCCCCCACCCACCACCTATCCCACATTCATTCAACCATGCACATCCCCCTCACCTCCCTGCCCCATCCACTTCCTCCCTCTAACCCCCCACCATCAAGCACAGGTCTTTCCTGCTCTTCACCCCCACCATGTTAATCAACAGTCATTATCTATATCAGAAAGCGAATATCCTTAGACATCAAATTACATACTAGACAGCAATCATGAACAGTTCTGAATTCCAGATATAAGGAAAGATCTTCTCCCACCACCCCCTGCAGCATCTCCCATGCTTTAGCCAAAAGAGAGGAAGTGCATGAGGACAGACAAAGATCTTCAGACCCTCTCACTCCCCATCTTCCCAATGCACCCATCTTCCCACTTTCATACTCCCCCCCCCCCCCCCGCAACAGATGTCTAGCTAATCCCTCTCCCCCCCACTCCCTTTAGGGTGAGAGGGGGCACCAGCCACCAAATTGCCAACACTCCATAACAGAAACATTGCTTTAACCCCCAAGAAAGCAAAAAAACAAAAGAAAAACACACAAAAAAACAAAGAACTATGTATTCTCAGCATGCCCAGCCAGCACTCAATCAATGTTCAGTTATCACATCAGATCTGTACAGACCAAGGGGAGACTGACTCCGTTGGCCAGATGGAATCACCAAACCACCTTCTTCATGCAAGAGGGGCACAAATGGACACACAGGGAGGACTTACCACTCATCCCAATAGACTACACCTCGTGCAGATTATACTCATACCTCGCACAATAGTCTCACAGATTTTCCTTACAAAGAGATCCTTTACTTATGTCACAGAAGCAAGCATACAAAACTAAATACAAAGTAATCTAGAGTATTTCCCTCACCATCTCCTTACAAGTAAAACCACTTTTCCTTCTGCTTTTTCTGTCACAGCTATAAACTAATTAAGAGACTTTCTGTCCACTGGCTGAAGGCTATTGTTACCTTCTGATCAAACCCCCAACCTATGAGCTCTCTCCACCTTTCTGGGCACCTCTGTGGCGGACAAGCTCAGCTTACTTGGCAAAGTTTTCTCTCGGAGGGTCAGTAGTTCCATATCTTCCACACTTTCAGAGACTCCCATTAGTCTCAAGTTGTTTCTTCTACTTTGACTCCCTTGGTCCTCCTGGCGATCTCCCAGAGATGCTTTCTCCCATTGCAGGTCCTGCACTTGTGCCCTGAGCTCCTCCAGTCTCATGTCTGTCAATTGAATGCACTTGGAGTTCTCAGCAATTAGCCTGGAGTGGTTCATCAAGGCTTCTTTCGCCTCACCCAAAGTGGACTGGAATTTCGCCAGTTCATCCTCTAACACCACCGTCACACTTTTAGAGAGGTACTTAGCTACTTTCTCAGACATTAAGGCTTGATGATTTCCTTGGATAGCAATGTTTTCTGCCATTGCTCTGTCCAAAACCTCCGCTGGAGTTTGCGTTGACTTAATATTCCTCTGGGTGTCCTGCTGTACAGGAGGGGAGGTTTTTTTTTAATGGTAATACTCTTCCAGGGGGGGGGGCGGAGGGTGTAGCTGCCCCTGGACCTCTTTGGCATTCCCATACAAACCTTCAAGTTTAGCCACATATCAATCAGCGGCGCTGCCGACTCCTGCCATGCGCTGGGCCCAGCTCCAGCTAAGCAATCTGCATGGCCCCATGCCTCCGGCGCATTCTCCACCAGCTTGCTGCCGCGTTGAGGGCTGCTCTCTCAGGCTCAAAGGCTTACCGGTCCCACTTTCGTGCTCCAGCCACACTCAGGGGTTACTGAGTTCACTTCCGCACCTCTTTTGCTGTCAGTTTCTATGCTGCTGTGTGTGCCCTTGGTAATCACCCGCTACCGCTTTTTAGCCCAATTCCAATGTCATAGTTCCAAGCCCCCTTCTCGCACCACTTCCAGGGGGAGGTCTCTCACTCTTTCTGCGCACTTCCAAAGCCCTGTTCTATGAAGACTTCTTTGCCCGCTGCACTGATGCCGGGACGCTGTGCCCCAAGCAGGAGCACATGGCATTGCATTGACCTTGGCTCCACCAACCTTCACCTGGGCTGCCCTCCTACACAGTCTTCACTATCGGCCCCTGCAGCGCAACCAGCCGGTAAACTACATCAGGTGCCACTAAAACTTTGTTCACCTGCTAAAGGTTACGCCCTCTGCTTTGCTAAGTCAACTATGGTGGTAGCTTATTACTGGGGGGGTGCAGAGCTTTATAGGGAAGCATCCATTTTGGTTTGAGGCTCTGCCTTCTCAGAACACTTTTCTTTCTAAAGACCTCACAGGATTTTCAAAGCAAAAGTACATGCAAACTTTTATCCTGACATTTCTCTCAGGAAAAGTCTCTCTATACATTTATACCTGGTAATTTATAAGGACATATTTGAAAATTCGAAAAGCATACATGCAGTTTCAAACCACATCTCAACTTTGTCCCAGGAATGCCTCCTGCTACACTGGATAATAGTGTGCACAAAATGGTATTACATGAGGACTTTTACCATCATATACAGGGGGCAATTTTACAAAAGCCCCTCTCCACTGGTAAAGAACATGTTCCTTATATAAGCTGTCTTCATGGCCCAATGATTATATTATTCACTGAATTAGAGCAGTAAAATTGAATACATGCAGGCCTGTTAATGTTCTGGCTTCAGGCACAGCCATGCTTGATAGGGTAGATGTCATTTGCTGGTCATGAGATTGTTGTTCTACTGTGGAAATTATAATACTTGGTTGCAACATGTGTCCCACTTTTGAAAAATGCTATTTCATAACTCATCCCTACTCCCTCATCTTGAGCTATGCAATGAAGGGCTTCTGCAAGAGAGGATAAATCAATATACAAGTAGATTTAAGTTTAGTGCTGTCACAATTAAAATATCTGACCTGCAAGTCCCATTCAGTGTATGTTCTTTTACATATACACTTATTTTTGTGCACTACATGTACAGAAATAAAAAGACAGAGAAAGTGCAAACAAAATTCATAGAAGAGGAACAGCAGAGGCAACAATATTTTTATGCTGCTATTGATTTAAAACATTCATTTGGGAAATGGTGTTCAGTCTGCTGTGTAAGACTGGTTCTCGACTCACTGGAATGCACTGACAGTCAACGTCCTCTTCAATAATTGATCCATTACACTTCTTAAGATTCTGGTTCAGCGGCTAAAAAAATGAAAGCAGAAAGAAAAAGGGCTGATCAGTCATATAGACAAGATTATTTTATGTGTGCATTCACAGATGCACTACTAGTCAGCGCAATCAGCATGTCTAACAAGGGGTTTTGTGTTCGGTTTTCAGAGAAACATAGTACAATCATCTGTTCTACAGTAATTCTCTTAGACACTCTCATACATAGACAGTGCGTGTTTGAATTTAAAAAATACAAATCAGAACTCAAACCAAGAAGTTCAGCGAGGGAAAAAGATCAACCAGTCTGAATGTATTAAATTTTGACTCAAACTGTTCATTTTTAAATACATTTATATCTTCATGGTGTTGTGTTGCAAGAAGCAATTCAACCATGAACTAAAAGTTTATTCACTATATGAATTCTCAAATTTTTAAGAGGGGCACTGTGTATGGAGGGGGGAGCGGAAGAGTGTCAGGATCTCAGGTTTTTGTTTTTTTCTTTATACACATCTAGCAATTTTATGAGCATATAAACAACAATACACGGACCAGAAATTAGCATATGCAAACAAATGAAATGAGTTGAAAGCACATCATGGGATAAAAAACAACCTTTCATATCCCGCTACATAATCATCCCCACAATGTAAGAAATGGCCAAAACTACTGCAAGTCTCACTACGGCAGAAATCTAGTACAATGGAATCTCTCAGCCCTACAACAGTGAAAAGTATGATAAACTTACTTAACCACATTTTTTTAAAACTGCCTTTCTCCAAAAAGCACAATCTTCAAATACAGTGCGATCGAAAAGTCTCTCCACACTGAGCGCCAAACCAAAAGCAAAGGCAAACTACCCTAACTGCGTCCAAATGTCCCCAGCTCCAAAGTTCGTCCCACCGCAGTGGTCGCCATCGATCAGCTGGTTCTCCTATGCCTCTCTGGACAGTCAAAGTATGTCACCGCGGGTCCCCGGGACAAAGTGGCAAACCCTCCCACCAAAACCAAGGCAACTCAGCTGTGAATGTGTGCAGCTGGGCTGCTCTGATTCTGGTGAGAAGGTGCACAGGGACATGCAGTGATGTACTTTGATCATCCAGAGAGGCACAGAGGAACCAGCTGATTAGTAATGCCGGAGGTGCTCAGGGGGAGCAGCGCTTGGTTGGCGACCACTGCGGTGGGACGAACTCTGGAGCTGGGGGCATTTCGACACAGTTGGGTTGGTTTGCCTTTGGTTCGGCACTCAGTGCGGAGAGACACTTCGATCGTACTGTATAAAAAAGGGTCAATTAATAAGCCTGAGTCCACCAATTCTAGTCTAAAAAAAAAAAGATGGGAATAGGATAAATTCTGATCTAACAAACTTAACGCAAGCTACATTACTTTATATGTCCAAATCAGACTCAAAAATCTTTGTTCAGGAGATCAAACCCCTGATTTTATTTTGTTACATTTTCTACCCTTGTCTCTTACTCATTTCAGAAACTTAGGACATTTTGCCAACGTGCATTACACAAGAATTACAAGAATAAATTTGATCCAGGAAGGCATCCCAGTACACACAAAATACTCACCAAATTAACAATGGCGATTACCAATAAAGCTCCTATGGTAATGATGGCTAATGGTAGCCTTAGAAGAGGCATAGTTTCCACTTTCTCTGCAATGGCATACAGACGAGGCAAAATAGAGTACTGCTCGAAACAGCAACTCTGTCAAAGGAATGGTAGAGGGAACAGTTACCATCACTTAACCTTCCTTTAAGGTCATTCAGAAGCAAAAGACAATGTCTTAACAAGCATAGAAACAGTGTCTACATTCATTGCAAACATATGGACATTTCCTTTTTTTTACAGATTATGTTTTAAACTACATTTATTATCCAAAAGAAAAGGAGGATTATGAGATTGTAGGGTGTATGCGTATGATTGTTATTGTGCATGCAAGGATTCTGACCTAAGTATTTATTTTTGGATTCACACATGTGCAGTCTACAGACATGCATACATTCCAGAAACCAATGGATTAGTTCTGGGTAGATATTCTTCTTTATTTTAATATTCAGATGTGGGGGTCAATATTCAGCTGGCTTGGTGACCATTAAGCAATAGTACTTAAATGAACATATGTATCCAGTGCCACTCCGAGGGCAATTTTATAAAGCTGTACCTAGTTAATGTACCTGTCTCATGCCTATTTTATTAAGTCAAATATAAGCATAATTGACTTTAGAAAATACTAGCTTAAGAGACACAGAGCATACCTTAAATTAAGGCATGATCATTTACACCAGCCCTAGGTCTGGTGTAAATGACTGCATCTACTTTATGCAGTATGCACATAAATCATAATATTTTAAAATCAACATACATACTTGCTCACAATGCCCATGCTCCACCCATGAGAACATCCACAGCCAACGTACATGCTATGTAAACAATGCATGTACTTTTAGTCTAATCGGTATAAGTGGTCATTTATGTGCATAAATGGCCACTTAAGCTCATAAATGACTAAAATACAGATGTTTAGACGCATTGCTGGCATCTAAAAATTTATTTATTTATTTTATTTATTTAGCTGCATTTATATCCCGCTTTTCACCGGGTCAAAGCGGTTGGGGGATACATTTAACATGAGGGGATATGAGACACATAGACTAATACTTACAGGGAACATGGGCAATGGAGGGTTAAGTGGCTTGCCCAAGACCACAAGGAGCACCTGTGGGACTAGAAACCCCAGTCCTTCAGGCCCAAGGTTGCTATCCTCTAGTGGGATTTGAACCACCGACCTTCCGGCCTGTAGTACCTTGCCCCAACCACTAGGCCACTCCTCCACTCCTATATATACTGACAACTCTATATATAGGTATAATGTGGTTACCACACTGGCACTATCCATTTAGTTCAGGACCCTGCATGAGACGATCTGCCTCCCAAGGGAGGAAGAAAGGCTCTGCCACCCGGAGCCACACCAGATCTACATACCATGGCCGCCTGGGCAAGTCCGAGGCCACCAGCACCACATGCCCTGCATGAGCCTCGACTCACTGTAGAACACGACTGATCAGTGGCCACAGAGGGAACACAGAGAAGCCCAATGCTGGGCCAGGGTTGAACCAATGCATCGAGACCTTCTGCAATGTAACCCTGGCGCCCACTGAAGAACTTGGTAGCCTTTATGTTTTCTGGCTGCTACACAGTAGCCTGTCCTGTGCTTCTAAGGTAATCTGTGACCAATTTCCAGGGGGAGTCCCACAGCCCTTGCTTGGATAGAGGGAGTCTTGGGGGTCTAAATTTAACCAGAAAGCTCTCTTCTGTGTTTTAAATTTAAACTGAAAGCTCTTTGCTGCTATTAGGCCCTGACTGATTTAACAAATACACTGGGCTCACAGATTAATCAGCTTTAATCTAAAGAATTCCTCTTTCCCCAAGATTTAGAAAAATTCCCAGAAGTAAATACTTACAATTGCAGATCTCTTTCCAGAAGTAGCAGTCCCCTTTTGTAGTCCTTTGTTGGTCAAAACTCTTACTGTCCGCTGCCTACCCACGGGGAGAAAACACTCCAAGACCAGATGCACTGCCCTTGTCTCTAGCCAATTGATAGACCATTGGCTCTCCTCCTGTGACCACTGTCCCTGTGCCATCTGGCCCTGACAATGAGGCCCCTAACTGAAGAGACTGGCATCCGTGGTTACCACCACCCAGTCCAGGGTTTCAAAAAGCATCTCCAATGCACGGTTTGCCGAGTTGAGCCACCAAGACAGACTCGCCCAGGCCGTGTCCCGGAGGGCAAGGCAGACCTCCATCGACTGCCCTTGCGGGGACCACCATGCCAAAAGCATCACCTGGAGCAGTCGCATGTGAAGCCAAGTCCGAGGTACCAGCTCCAGCGAGGCAGATCGAGCCGAGTACCTGCATATAGTCCCACACACTCAGATGAGGGATACTCTGCAGCCCTGACCCTGCAGCTTTGTTATCTGGAACACCATGCTCCCCTGTGTGTCAAAGTGAGCTCCCAGGTACTCCAAGGACTGAGACAGGTTGCTTTTGGCAAGATTGACAACCCAACCAAGAATCCGAAGTTGGCGAATCACTTGCAAAGACTTTGCCCAGATCAACCTATTATCCAGATATGGGTGCACAAGATGCCCTGCTTCCACACATCCGCTGCTACCATCACCATCAACTTGGTGAAAATCCATGGGGAAGTGGGAAGGCCAAATGGGAGCACCTCAAACGCTAAATGCCCCTGTGGAAACGCAAACTGCAGGAAGCGTTGATGCTCTGGGTGGATGGGAATATGCATACACCTCGGACAAGTCCAGGGATGTTAAAAACTCCCCTTGTCAAGCAGCAACTATGACAGAGCGCAAAGTTTCCATACAAAAACAATGCACCCGGAGGGCCCTGTTCACCCCCTTAAGATCCAAGATGAGCCACCAAGAGCCCTTCCTACTTGAGCACTACGAAGTAAATGGAATATTGTCTCACCACCCATTCCTGCGGGGCAATGGGACCACAACTTTAAGCTGTAGAAGATGGCTGAACATCAGCCGGACTGCCTGCGCCTTTGCTGTGGCTTAACAAGGGGACACCATAAAGGCATCTGCGAGATGCCTAGAAAACTGGAAAGCGTACCCCTCGCAAATGACCTCCAGCACTCTG
Organism: Ichthyophis bannanicus; assembly: GCA_033557465.1. Lineage (NCBI taxonomy): Eukaryota > Metazoa > Chordata > Amphibia > Gymnophiona > Ichthyophiidae > Ichthyophis > Ichthyophis bannanicus. The sequence goes on along the minus strand of CM066034.1, from coordinate 175,823,810 downwards.
GCGTCCGTAGTGATCTAGGCCCAGGCAGGATAAAACAGACATAGGCAGTTGCCTATCAATTGCCCCCACCCCGCCGGAGCCCCTAAACCTTCACTGGAAAGCCTTGGCAGTTCTAGGAGCACCTGAGGTCCCACCTTGACAGTCTTCACAAAAGGAGCCGCTCGGGAGAAACCTGGACCTCTACGGGTTCACCCCATGAGCTTGATGAAACTTCCACGCCTTCCGGCCCCAACCCCTAGAGGAGGAGCCCCACCCAACACCCTTGAGCTTATCCTCGAAAAGCCGGGGCACCTTAGTGTCCCCTAGGTCCTTCACCAACTTCTCCATGTCCTTCCCAAACAATAACCTCCCCAAAAAGGGAAGTTTGCTCAACTGTGTTTTGAAGTCCACATCAACCAATTATGCAGCCACAGGAGGTGATGAGCAACAACCATAGTGGCCATCAACTTATCAGACATCCACAGCAAATCATAAAGCAGATCAGCCAAAAAGGCCATGCCAGACTCCGGTTGGGCCACCTCCTTGCAGATGTCCACCTCAGTCAGAGCTGCCTTGGGATCTTCTGTGAGCAATGCAAACAGGCCTGAGCCACATAAGATGGTGCCCTGCAGGGCTAAGGCCAAGACTGCAAAGGCCTGCTTAAGCAAGGCCTCCATCCCCTGATCCTGCGGGTCCTTCAAGACCGCACCCCTTCCACAGGGATGGTAGTATTTCTGGTGACCATAATCACTAACGCATCCACCTGGGAAGGCATAAATGCTCCCTCTCCTCTGGGGGAATGAGGTGAAGCCTGACCATACTCCTACCGACTCCCAAACCCACATCAGGACCTTCCATTCCTCAATCATAGCCTTCACTGCCTGCAGATTCCTTCAAGCAGGGGACCCTCTGCCTGCTCAGAAGACTCAGATGGTCAGCTCCTCCACAATCTTTAAGGCTGTCAGGGTTTTCACAATAAGAGCAGATAGTTCATCCCAATGAAAAGTATGGACTACTGACAAGTCTTCTCCGGGAGGGAGTTCCCCCTCTTCCAACTCCTCCAGATCTGGAGGCTTGAGGGACCTTCCCAGGGCCCCACTTCAAAATTGGGGGACCTCTTCCTGTGGGGCTGCTTACCCGCAGCCGAGACTGCTCCCCTCTCCCTTTGAAGAAGGCACAGTAAATAATGGAGCCCTCTCACCAAGGCCACTCTGATGTAGAAGCAAGACAAATTCTGGGGAAAAAGGCAAATTGCCCCCACTACCCAACTGCCTCCCCCGATACCCTCTGTAGGGTCTGGCACCACAGGCTGTAAACACCGGGGGATCCACTCTCTCTGGAGCAGACAATGGGGCAATATTCACGTCCACTCAAAATGGCAGCCATTCCTGCCAAAACCTTGGAGGCACTGGCTCCCCCCACCCTGCTAAACAATCACGGCCAGCCAGATCCCCGAGGTTCCCAAATCATCTGCCAAGCACTCCGTAGTAGCCACTCTCCCCCAGATGCAGCTGTGGCAAAGGTAGACATTGGAGAGCAGCGATCAGCAGCTGCCACAGGCCATGTGCACTGCCTAGCAGAAACACCCCTGCGCAGACTCACCATTCTACTGGCACCTAAGGCCAGTTGATCCTGGGGGCCCACTGCGCTGCCTCTACTTCTCCCTGCTGCCGAGCTTGGCCTTGTGATCTTTTCCTTTTTATTTTTATTTTTTAAAGCTTTACCTAGCTGGCGTAGCACTAGCTCAATCTCCACCCCTCTGCCAGAAGCTGGGGAGGAGGAAAGGAGGGAGCAGCCACCTCCTGCTCACCCAAAGGGTCCCAAGAGGCTAGGTGAGGAGAGGGGAAGGGGAGTATTCTCTGTTGAACTGCGTAGAAGCAGAGTGTCATCGCTTCGCAGCAGAGGGTGCAAGACCCCATGCCCCCTTGCTTGTTCACTTAGAACATTGCAACTTGATTATCAGTTTGGATCAGCACTGGTTGGCACTTCAGGTAGCAACAGAACGCTCAGAGGGCTAGATATATTGCCCGAAGCTCCAGGAGGTTGATTTGCTGGCTGCTCTCAGCTTGCGACCAGATGCCCTGTGTGAGGAGTTCTTTGCAGTGAGCTCCCTATCCCAGCAGGGAGGCGTCTGAAGTGAGGACCCTGAGAGGGCTTGGGGTTTGGAAGGTATATCCCTGCCTGAAGATGATGGCATCTTGCCATCACGTCAGCGATTCACCAACTGGCGGGTCACTGAAACTCTATCCTAGAGACAGCCCGTGGCTTGTGTCCACTGATTTCGAAGGCACCAGACGGGCATCTGGGGTGACATGGACCATAAAGGCTATGTGCCTGAGCAAGCGCAACAGAAGCTGAGCTGACACCGAGGGACGGTATTGTATGTCTCCTGTCAGTGCCCTGAGACGATCGGCTTGGTCCAAGGGGAGGAAGGCCTTTGCCTGAAGAGTGTCCAGCCTTGCTCCTATGAACTCCAGACACTGTGTCGGGAGGAGGTGGGATTTGGGTTAGTTTATCACAAACCTCAGATGTTGCAGAACCTGGATGGCGCATACAGTGGTCTGCTGCACCTCTGTGGCCATGCCTCCTTTTGCGAGCCAGTCGTCCAGATAGGGGAAGACAAATACCTCCTGGAGATGGAGGAAGGTGGCCACTACTGCCAGGCATTTGGTGAAGACCCTGGGGGTGGAGGTCAGGCCAAAGTGTAGTACCCTGTACTGGAAGTGGCTGCTCCCCACCATAATGCAAAGGTACTACCTGTGGTTGGGTTGTATGAGGATATGGGTAAAGGCATCCTTCTGATCCAAGGAGCACAGCCAGTCTCCCTGCTAGAGGTAAGGCAGCAATGTTTCAGGAACCTGTTCAAGTTGTGCAGGTCCAGGATGGGCATTAGGCCTCCTGTTCTTCTGTTGTGAAAAAGACATTGTGTCACACTGGATCAACATTTGGAGCACTTGACACAGGGGTTGGACTGCCCCGAAACGTGCACGTCGTGCGTGATATCAGGTGCGTGATATCAGATAAGTGTTAATTTTGCATGGATGATTTAAAAGTTCATATCTTAGATCATTTGGATGAATAAAAGGGACATGTACTGCCTGGCGGGGAAGTTCTGAAGTATCTTCCTCCCACAGTTTATGCCCGACAAAAATTGACTAAAGTTGGGTTGTCACGGTATCTTTTATGGTGATTTTCTCCTGTACTTTTTGGCACAAGGAAATACCTGGAGTAGAATCCATTGCCCTGAGACGATGGGGTACTGGTTCTACTGCCCTGGCCTCGAGAAGACCTGTGATTTCCTTCAATAGGAGGTCCCGGTGAAGGGGAGATCTGGGGGGCTCTCTTGGGAAGAAAGGAGGAGGTGGCCCTCCTTGACCACCTGGAATGTCCAGGAATCAGTGGTGATGGCTGGCCATCTTTGGGCATAGTGGATCAGACATCCCACTGTGGGATGCTGACCTCCTTGGGGTAGAGAGGCTATGACCAAGGAGTCAAAAGCTCCCCCCTGGCTGGACCAGAGCAGACACCTGGGGCTTGGGAGCCTTCTGCTTACGAGGGCCTTGCCCATGTCCCTTGGCCTGCTGACCCTGCTGGGGAGGCCTGAAAATGTGGGTAGTTTTTGTAAGCAGCCTCTTTCCTCAGGTAAAGAGGCTTTTTACCCGGGCCCTACAGTCGGGAAGAAGTGGTCTTTTTAGAGAGCCTGGTCCTCATCATGAACTCAGTCTCCAACTCAGCAGCCTTTTCCGTTGTGGGTTGACCAAAGAGGTTCTCTCCTTGGCATGGGACACTGACCAATTTGTCCTGAACGCATTGCTCGAGGTCGGAAGACTGTAGCCAAGCCTGGTGTTGGGCCCTGATGTCTGCTGCCAACTCAAAGCCATCATAGGCTACCCAAGACATGAATTTGGAGCACTCACAGATGTCCTTGGCCAGATTCTGGAAACGTTGCAGGGCTTCCCCGGAGAGACCAGCCGAGAACCCGGAGAGCTCCTTCGCCAAGTCTCTCAGGTATATGCCTATGGACAGCTGGTAGGTCTGGATCCGGCCGATGAGCATCTAGCCCTGATAGCACTTTCTGCCGAGGGCATCCAAGGTGCGGGCCTCCCTACCCAGGGGCACTGAGGAGTGCACCTTCTGGCTCTTCAGTCAACACATGGCTCACTCCACCACCATGGAGTTATGCAGCAGCTACGCCTTCTGGAATCCAGGGCTCTGGCAGCCCCGCTACATCAAGTCGAGCAACTTGCTCACAGCTGGCATCGACGCCGGTGTCTCCCCCATATGGAGCATTAGCCATTCCAGGATGGGTGAAATGGGTACCGTGAGCGATTCCCTTGAAGGGGCCTCGTACTGGAGGATTTCTAGCTCCTCCATCTGAGGGTCCTCCGACTCCGTCGAGAATGCTAGGGCCTTTGACATGTCCCTCACGAAGTTGAGAAATGCCATGTCTTCGAGGCAGGGACCAACACCGGGGCTCGAAAGGAGGGGGAATCTGAGGGGATGTTGTGGCTGCAACGAGTGTCCGTCATTTCATTGTCCTCAGTCTCCCACTCCGAATAATCTGTCAAAGACTCAAGGGAAGGGTGGCCCGCAGGTTCCGGGCCTGAGCCCCGCCCTCGTCCCTTAGAGGCCCCGCAGCTGGTGCCATGTGCGCTAGCCAGGGAGGACCTCTGTCCCGTAGAACGGGAGCCAGATCAAGACCTCAGCCGAGGATCGACTCGAGGCTGAATGGTCTCGAGAATCGGTGCGGCCTCTGGGGACGTCCTTGATGTCGATGGCCCGGTGGTCTGGGCAGAGGAACTGGTGGTACTGGACAGACAGACTGCTCTCCAGGGCCGCCATTCTGGTTTAGAGTCCAGAAGGCTCCGCAGCTATCGGCATGAGGAACTCGGGCCCGGCACTGGTTATCCCGAGGGAGAGTTCATAATCGAGGATAGGTTCTGATGTCTGAGACCGATCTGTGATCGATTCCTTCCGGGGGACCTTGGTACGCCACTCCCGCCCCAATCCCTCAGACGAGCATCTAGGATGGTGGGATCTGTCTCGGGACTTACCCAACCTGTTGGAACCATCCAGAGAGGCGCCTTCAAGGGTTTTTTTCTTCTTATGTTTCCTCAAGGGAGACTCCCTTTCTAAGGAGTTACGGCGTCGATCGGGGACTGCAAGGGCGCCCAAGGATTCTGAGGCTTCAAAGGATGCCTTGACCTTCTCAGATACTGGGGACTCCAGGAAGAACTTATTGTGCTGCTGCTGGAGGGCCTTGGTGGACATCTTCTTACAAAAACCGCATGCCGTGGGGTTGTGGTCCAGCCCTAGGCAGCATAGGCAGCAGTCGTGTGTGTTGGTAAGGGACATGATTTTGGCACACCGATCACACTTCTTGAATCCATTGCTGCCAGCAGGAAAAAAGGGCACAAAGGCACCAAAAAGAAAAAAGGATAGGAACCTAAGACTCGATGCCTGAGACAGCAAATTCGGGTATCAGGAAGAGTACCAGTGTACAACTGGAGAAAGTATGAAACTCAGGTCAAGAAAAAAAAAATCAACTTTTTCCGGGGGAAACCAGACAGACTTATGAAGGGCTCCACAGAAGAAAGGAGACTGTGCAAGATGGCACCCTTGGATGGGAAAGGGCACCACACATGCATGGTGGCATCTCCCAAAGGCTTTCTTTGAAAGCTGGGGGGATGCTTCCACGAGGGTTCACGTCACCCATATGTGAGGACTGGCTTCCTGCTTGTTTCTGGAGAACAGCAACTACACAAAAGGGCCGATGCAGAAAGCTGGCGCTGAAGTCATACACTATTAGCTATGTATGTGCACTTTCAGCGCTGGCATGCAGAAAGAAGCACATATAATTAACCATGCATTAAAATACAGTGCAAATGTCAGCATTAAACTGGGAGAGCAAGCCAAGGTTGGCACAAGTTTGGCATGCTCTCCCAGATAAACAGGGTCATCTGAGGGAAAATTTGACACGTCACTTCAGATGTTCCAGGCATTGGGGAAAACCCCCAATGCCATCAAAATATTGTTGGGGGGCCGGTGCCCTCAACAGAAACCAAATCCCTGCTGGCCCAGTGGCCCCGATCCCACCCATCCACCGAACAACCCAACCACCTGGAACCCCCACCTCCCTCCCAGTACCTTTAAGATGGAGTGGAAGTGTCGCCCATGTGCTCCCACCCCTGTGCCACTATCTTGAAAAAAGGCGGCTATATGGCATTCCGACCCCAGCTGGTGCATCCCAGGATGCACCGCATGGGGCAAGGTGCCTTCATTATTCAAGATGGCAGCATAGGGGCGGAAGCACATGTGCAACACTCCCATCTTAAAGGTACCGTAAGGGGTATGGGAGAATATTTAAAAATCGGGGCTGCTGGGCCAACAGGGCTTTGATTTCAGGGGGGGGGGGGGGGGGTCGGTGTTTTGATGGCATCCGGGGCTTTCTCCAATGCCTGGATCATCTGAAGGGAAGTTTGACACTTTACCTAAGATGATCCAGGCATCAAAGGAAGCCCCCAATGCCATCAAAATACTGCTGGGGACATACACAAGATGTTTAAGCCACCTCAGACGAGGTGTAGAGATACTGACTCTTTGGCTGTTTACGTAACTCTCTACACATTTCTCTGCACTGGGCACAGACAATATTAGCATCCTATTTTAATACATGCAGCTTATTTGTATATAATCTAAATACACTTGGAATTACTGTGTGCGCTTGCTTTTCCTTTGCTGTTTACATGTGTGTCAACCCCTTTTCTGCATTTGGCATGCTGTTACTTGTGCGTATAAGTTGTGCTATCTGTGCGCAAAGAGTGTGTTAGTCTTTCTGCATCGGCCCCAAAGAGCAGATGGGAAATGTCTGCAGATACTCTGTACTCGCAGCAAGTGAAAAGTAGCTGCATGATCTCACTTTGAAAATTGGAAAAAATTCCACAGAAAGTAACTCTGTCCCAACACACAAAGTTTGCAAATTTCCCTCTTGGAAAGTGGTGGCAATTTAAGGAGGTAGAATAAGCAGCCAGGTTAAGCAAACCCCCAAAATTATAAAGATGTGCTCCCTCTTATTCTTACCACACATTTATCAGCAAAGCATACAAGCAAAGTCAGCAGGACTATGGATGCTACAATCCCAAATGAAATGCCCACATCTCTAGTCCTAAAAAAGACAAGAAAATAACAGTTTAACATATTCCTGTATTTTATGAAATTCTCAGTTTCATTAAATCTCGTTGATCAGATTACTGCCCCATGGAACAATCTCTCTGACAAAGCACAACCAACCATTCTTCTCCCCCCCCCCCTTTCCCCCACAATTGTGCTACTGTTTGACACACCCAGCGGGCATTTTCAAAAAAGCAAGGCATTTTAAGCTAACCTGTTACTCTGAGTGACTGCAGTACAGAACTGTAGTTGCTGTACCTATCCTGCACTACCTGCACAGAATCCAGGTGGTTAGACTAGTAGGCTGAGAACCAGGGTTTAAGTCCCGGCTTCTCACACCCACCACTCCCTGTGACCTCAGGTATGTCACGTCATACTCCTATTACCTCAGATAGGGGTAGATTACCTCTGGGGAAGGGGAATATCAACAGTACCTGAATGTAAATCTGTTCATTTAAATAATATTCAAACAGTTTCACAGGATTAATATTTGCAATGAACGCCATATGACATAGCAGACTATTGAAAAACAAACAAACCCCAAAAAATAACCCATGTCGCTAAATTTATCTATCTTGGGTGTTAGATAAATACCTAAAGTGCTTGGTGCAGCAGGGGAACTACTGGTCCACACAGCTATCTGGAAGGTGAATGAAGATAGCTTCCCTATTTGCAAGGCAACAGAAGAATACGAGGTATGATCAAAACGTTTTGAGACTTCTTGTATAGCAACAACAATATGTTGTACTACGATGCTATTAAGCATGCAGTGACTTAGTTATGTGCTCTGCATATGCAGAGTCTAGTGTGGCTGCAGCACATAGTAACATAGTATATGATGGCAGATAAAGACCAGCATGGTCCATCTAGTCTGCCCAGCAAGGCAGCAAGAGTAGGTGCACCTGCCGCTCCGTGTAGGTCACCCTCCCCATGCCTTTGTTTAGGGGTGTACCCACCACTCAGTGTAGGTCACCCCTATCTGTTGAGATATAAGATATACACACACCTGTACTATTTTTTAATCATGTGATGTTTGGTATCTTGCAAAAGCAGTTCGTCAGATTTACGATGAGTGAAAAAATTGAACAGTGAATTTGTATTAAATTCTGACAGAAACTTGGAGATTCATGCAGAGACTTATGAGAAGTTACAGCAAGTGGATGGCGATGAATGCATGAGTCGCGCTCGAGTTCATGACTGGTACGAACGGTTCCAAGAGGACCGCCAAAGCATTGACAATGATGAATGTTCTGGAAGGCCATTCACAAGACAGGAATGAAGACAAAGTTGAAGCAGTACATGCCACAATATGCTCAAATAGTGATCGACTATCAGAGAGCTTGCTGAAAACATAGACATTAGTTTTGGGTCAGTACAGTCCATTCGTACTGCCAATCTGGGGATGATATGTGTCTGCAAAATTCGTGCTGAAACTCATGTCTCCTGACCAAAAAAAAGATCAACTGTCTGTAGCCAGGGAGTTGTTGGAATGCATTGAAAATAACTCAGATTTCATCAAAAAGATTATTACTGGTGATGAATCATAGGTTTATAGTTATGACCCAGAAACTAAGGCTCAATCGTCACAATGAAAGACTCCAAACTCTCCCAGACCCAAGAAAGCCCATCATGTGAGGAGCAAAGTCAAGGTCATGCTCACAGTTTTCATCGATTACCAGGATATTGTTCATCATGAGTACGCTCCAAAAGGCCAAACTATCCATAAGGAGTACTATGTCCAAGTTCTGACTCGTTTGATAGATGCAGTTCATCGTTAAGTGGCCAATGTTGCACAGGAATGGTGAATAGATGCTTGATCACAATAACGCCCCAGCTTATGCAACACATCTTTCCCAGCAGCTTTTGGCCAAACACCAAATCAGGCAAGTCAGTTACCCTCCGAACTTACCTGACATCGCACCTTGTGACTTTTTCTTGTTTCCAAAACTGAAATTGTCACCAAAAGGAAGAAGATTCGATGACTTGGAGACCATTAAGCAAAATTTGATATAGCAACTTCACAGCATAACAAAATAAGCATTTCAAAATTGTTTCCAGCAGTGGCAGGAACGCTGGAGGAAGTGTGTTTTATCGGAAGGGGACGACTTTGAAGGAAACCGAGTGCAATAACTGTCAATGTTATACTTCTTGTGCTATTGTACAAGCCTCGATACTTTTTGATCGCACCTCGTATATACATATACACACACAAGCAAAGCTTGGAATGGACCAGATTTCATTTTGGGCGCATGAGAAGAAAGTGTGGCAAGAGAGATATACTACTTCCATGTAAAGGAGTCACTGAGCCTAGAACCTTAAAGCTGGTCTTCCCCTTGCCCTTCAGGACCTGGAAGGTAAGGAGAGCTGCTCTCCCCCTTCGCAGCTGCATCCCTGGCTACCCCATCTTGCAGAAGGTGCCCAAAGGGTCTGCTACCAAAGCTTAACTATGCATTCAGATGAAATTGTTGCTTTTGCAAAAATTTTTGTAATTTCTAATTAGCTGAATTTCACAATTTCTCAGCTCATTATTTTGCGTAATATTTACATATGCAAAAATGGCACACAAAAAAATCTCAAGCACAGCATATTAAAAATTCACGAACATGATTCATGACTTTCATTAGCACTTTGGTATATTTGCTTCTTGATATGAAGAAGAAATCTATGTGGTCCTAAATAGTCCAAGTTCATCACCATCTTTGGTTAATTCTGTTTGTTCAATAAATGGCTAAAGAGTAGCGCATAGTTCTAAGGAAATAAAATATTCTATCACTGAGGGAAAAATGACAGTTCAAACCACTTCATATTATTGAAGAGACTAAGGGGCATGTTTACTAAACCGGGCTAATGGTTAACCCGGGCTATCTGCAACTAGGTCCCATTGAATAATATGGGACCTAGTGGCAGATAGCCCGGGTTAACCATTAGCCCGGTTTAGTAAACATACCCCTAAGTGTATTGGGGGACAGATCCATTAAGAAGACATACAACACATAGCTAAATACAGCAAAGAGCACACTTACCTTGGCACTACTAATACCTGTATCAAAAATATACAGAGGAATACAAAAGCAGCACAGGCAAAATAATTCCTGAGTTTTGGTATGGTCATCATACGATACTGCCAAAAAAGATGATAATATATTATACAGTATTAAGAATCCAATTACTATACCATTCAATATAAAATTAACTTCTATTACACTTTTGCAAAATTTATTCTACATTTAAGCATGAAAGTAGAATCAACTGGAAAATGTCATGCAAACATTTGGAAAAACACAGCAGCAGTGGAAGACATCAGTTTTCCTGCATACCCCTATGGTAACACATCTCTAGCCTCACTAAATAGGAGGCTTCATTGGGACAGGGGGCAGGGAGGGATGAATTCATACTGCACATCTGGGAAAAAGGAAGTTTTGTGGTGAGGAAACAGTAATAAAGCACATAAAAATAATCACGATGGTCCTTCAGAACGGCAATTGGGTCTGGAGTGAGCAAGCTTTATTTATGGCATTTGGTTAGCTTTGGTGCCATTTACACATGTAAATAGGGATATGTCTAAGTAGCAATTTTAAAACAAGTGCTACTTATGAAGGGAATATTCTAACTTGGTTATGCAAAATTTCCAACCACATACATAAAAGCGTAGCTACTCACCTGTAACAGGTGATCTCTGGGAACAGCAGGAATTTAGTCTTCACATATGGGCAACATCAGTACAGACAGAGCCCGCGCGGGAACGCTCCCCAGCGTCCAATAGGAAGGCTTTTGGGAGCATCTCACTTCATCAGTTTAGCTGCCTTCTCAACTCTCCCTCTTCAGTTGAGTTTGTAGCTGAGAGAAAAAGAAGACCTACAACTCCTAGGGGAGGAGAGGGGGGGGGTTGTGAAGACTAAATTCCTGCTGTTCCCAGAGATCACCTGTTACAGGTGAGTAACTATGCTATCTCCAGGAACAAGTAGGAATGTAGTATTCACATATGGGACTCCCTAGCTCCCAGAAGCCAGAGGGAATGACCTCAGAACCGGTAAGTTTGCCTCAGTGAAGAGTTGAATAGATCATAAATCCTTCATGGATGACTGGTATAGTTAGGTTCTGGGACGGAGGGTAGGAGTAGCCCTTAAGTCTGAAAGAGGTGCTGGAGGACAGCTTGACCAAACATGGCATCCCAGCCAGAGTCCTTGTCCAGACAATAGGGAGCATCAAAAGTATGTACCGAAGACCAAGTTGCTGCTTTGCAGATCTCGTCAATGGCTGCAGTGTGTAGATTTGCCATCAAGGTAGCCATGGCACGAACATTATGGGCAGTGACATGATCCTCAAGGGATAGTCCTGCTTTATCATAAGCAAATGAGATGCAATCTGCTATCCATTTAGAAAGAGTACATTTGAATACTGGCAACCCCAAGTGACTAGGATCAAAGGAGATGAACAACTGAGACCCCTTACGGTGCTCTGCAATCCTTTCAAGATAGAATGCTAAGGAACGTTGGCAGTCAAGGGTATGGAGGGTTGCCTTTACCTTAGACGAATGTAGTCTAGGGAAAAAGACAGGAAGGTAGACTGACTGATTCAAATGAAATGGAGACACCACCTTTGGCATGAAGTGGGGGTGAGTCCTTAGGACAACCTTGTCATGTTGGAAGCGTATGTAAGGTGGGTCTGCCAACAATGCTTGAAGTTCACTAATGCGTTTAGCTGATGTGAGGACAATAAGGAAGATGACCTTCCATGTTAGAAACTTTAGCGAGGTAGTGGCAAAGGGTTCACAGGGCAGCTTGAGAAGTTTCTCTAGAACAACACTGAGATCCCATGCCACTGGTGGTATTCTGATGGGAGGTTTGGTGAGCAAAAGCCTCTCATAAAGCACGCTATGAGCGGCTGCGAGGAAATGGGCTGTCCATCCAAGGGATGATGAGAGGCCACAACTGCACTCAGGTGAACTCTTACCGAGTTGGTCTTGACACCAGATGAGGATAAGTGGGGGAGATACTGGAGGAGCGCCTCCACTGGAGCCGAGAAGAGAGTAAGGTCCTTCTGTGAACACCAAAGAGAAAATCTACGCCACTTGAAAGCATAAGAACGTCTGGTGGATGGCTTTCTAGAAGCTAAGAGGATCTCTTTTACTTCTTCAGTAAGGATAAGATCCGGTAATACTATGCTTTCAGCAGCCATACCGTGAAGTGGAGAGACTGAGGATTGGGATGGAGCAGCATCCCCTCTTCTTGAGAGGGGAGATCTGGAGCAGATCCAAGATCTAGGGTTTGAGTCTGAGACAAACGTAGTAGGAGAGGAAACCACGGTTGACATGGCCAACATGTGGCTATGAGAATCATGAAGCCCCTGTCCACCTGGACCTTGAAAAGCATCTTGGGATCAGGTTAATGGGAAGAAAGGCATACAGGAACTCTCGACCCCAGTGGAGGTGAAAAGCATCCACATGCTGGTTGCCGGACATGGGAGTCCTGGTGCAGAAGCGAGGAAGTTTGGCATTTTGCGGTGTGGCAAACAGGTCTATGTTTATGTTTATGTTTATTTAATTTGATATACTGCCCTTCGTTACACCAGGGCGGTTTACATAGTACAAAATCAAGCTGGGATGGGTCCCTGAAGTTCCCCAGGTTTGAAAAATGAAGAATGCTGTCTCTGTGTGGAGAGACCATTTGTGGGGAAGGAGGATCCGACTCAATCTGTCTGCTAAGACATTTTGCTCCCCTGGGAGATATACCTCTTGGAGGTGTATCTGATGAGCAATGGCAAAGGACCAGAGTTGGAAGGCCTCTTTGCAGAGAGGCCAAGATCCTGTTCCTCCTTGTTTGTTCACATAGAACATGGCTACCTGATTGTGCATCTGGACCAGGACCCTCTGTGAGCTTAGATGTCCCTGAAAGACCTTGAGGGCGTTGAAGACCGCCCGAAGCTACAGTAAGTTTATCTGGAGCTTGGACTCCTCTTCTGTTCAGAGGCCCTGAGTGCAGAAGGTCCTTAGATGGACTCCCCATCCCAGTTTGGAGGCATCTGTCGTCAGTGTAGATTGATGTGGAGGCATCTGAATAGGTGACTCGACGAGGAGATTCTCTGGGGAACACCACTATAGAAGAGATGTGGCCAGTAGAGCAGATACTCTAATTTTGTCCGTGAGATGGCCCAAGACTTGTTTCCACTGGAAGGCCAAAGCCCATTGGGCTGTGCGCAAATGCAGGTGAGCATATGGTACTACATGTACTGTTGAGGCCAGATGACCTAGAAGCTGCAGCATTTCTCGGGCAGTTAGATGGTCTCTGACACATACCTGAAAAAACAGCTGAATGATACAAGAACAGTGGGGCTGGGGTAGAAATGCCCATGACTGTTGAGTGTTTAAGAGAGCTCCTATGAATTCTAGTATCTGAGAAGGAGCGAGATGGGACTTTGGAAAATGTATCACAAAGCCCAAATGTTGAAGTACCTGCAAGGAATGGGAGAGAGAGACAGATAGACCTCTGGGGAGGTGCCTGCCTTTATGAGCCAGTCATCTAATTAAGGGAAGACAAATATCCCTAGAGATCTTAGAAATGCAGCCACGACTGCCATTCACTTTGTGAGACCCTTGGGGCAGAGGCGAGTCCGAATGGCAGGATCTTGTATTGATAATGTCTTCCTGAAACATGAAGTGTAGATATTTCCTATGTTCTGGATGAATGAGGATGTGTGTATACACTTCCTTTAGATCTAGAGAACAGAGCCAGTCCTGTCTCTGGAGATAGGGTAGGAGGATCCCTAGAAAGACCATCTTAAACTTCTTGCGGATGAGAAACTTGCTCAGTTTTCTGAGATCCAGAATGGGTCTGTATCCTCTGGTTTTCTTTGGTACGAGAAAGTACAGAGAGTAGAAATCCATTCCCTGTTGAGATGTTGGGACCTCCTCTATGGCACCTTCTGACAGAAGAAAAGTCACCTTCTGTATCAAAAAAGCGGTGAGAGGAGGCTGAGAAGGATATTCCCCTACCAGTGTGGAGGAGGGCAGAGTTTCCAGGTGGTCTGTACCCTTCTGTCACTATGGTCAGAGTCCAGTGCTCTGAAGTGATTAGATGCCACCTGTGGGCTTAGCGACAGAGTCTACCAGCAATGTTGGGGGGGGGGGGGGTCTCCAGAGGCAGAGTGATTATGTTCTCTAGGAAAAAGTAAAAAACCATGAGCAGATTGAGCCTGAGAAACTGGTTGGTTTTCAGGAGCCAATGGCTTCTTTTGCCTTTTGGGAAGCTGTTGCCTCTTCTGAGTACCCTGAGGTTGGCATTGTGAAGCAGGGGTGTAAGAAGGGTAAAACTTCTTTTTCTTATTGAAGAACATTTTCTTTGCAGCTGCTTTCTTCTTAGCGGGGTTGGTAATAGTCCTAGAAAGCCTATTTAGGGTAGTATTTTAGATTCTAACTGAGCAGCTTTATCCTGCCAATCCTTACCAAAAAGGTTCTCACCTGTGCAAGGAATACTGCTCAGTTTATCTTGAACCCTTCATTCAAGATCTGATGTTTGAAGCCAAGCAATCCTGTGTGTTCCAATGCAGATTGGAGGTGGCTCTACAGGTGCATTTAAAGCAGTCAAAAGTTGCCCTATTTACAAACTTTGAAACATGTTTTGAGCATGTTTGACCAAGGTGAGATAGTCAGTTCTTTTATCATAGAGAAGAGGAGACATTGACTCAAGATCCCTAGTAAACGCCTTGAGAAACATACCTATATAAAGTATGTATGAATTTATTTTGGCTGAAAGTATGGGGGCCTAAAAGCATCGACGCCCGAAAGCATCGAGATTCCTTGATTCTCTAACGGTAGGGTTAGAAGAATGAATCTTTGAACTTTTAATATGCCGCATTGCCGATTCCACTACCATCAAGTGATGTGGCAAATGTGTCTTTGGGAAACCAGGAGATTCCGGTACTCGATACCTAGTATCAAGCTGTCGAATATGTGGAGATATAGTAAGGGGCATCTCCCACATCCGAAGCATGAGATCCTGTATGATGCGATGAACCGGAAGTGTGGCTGCCTCCTTAGAAGCCGTAGGGTATTGGAGGATCTCCAATTCCTCTGCTCTAGGCTCTTTCTCGGATGTTACTGTTATGGACAGGCCTCTGGCTAGGTCCCAAATAAATTCTTGTAAAGACATCCTCAGGAGGGTGTCCAACACAGAGCAAGGAGCCACGTCAGATGAGGCACACAATCAGAGAACGTGGTAAGGAACGACCAAGGAATAAATTAAATAAAAAACTTTATTTGATTTGCCAATAAAATCCGACACAGGCCGTGTTTCGTTTAAAAACTTCCTCAGGGGTAAAAGGCAAACTGGGGTCAAGGAAATAAAAACAAACAAACCATTATAAACATGAATAAATATCATAAAACATAACACCACTTAATTATAAAAGAAAATTGTATAAAACACACATTTAAATTTGTCAAATACATAAAAAACATGTATAAAAGAATATATATATTTTTTTGTAAAAAATGTTGGAACGCTATATTGTAAAATATATCACTAAAACCTATAAGAATTGAAATAATATAAAAAGAGCAAAGTGATAATATGAACATGAATGTTTTGAAACCATACAATAAATAAGCATCAGACCAATTAAGACATAAGGTTAATAATTATAAATAAACTAAAACCTGAACATACATTAAAAACTAGATGGTGACAATAAACTAAACTGGACTAGACGCCTTGCACATAAAAACATGAAAAATCTTTTACCTCACCGATTTGTTTGTTTTTATTTCCTTGACCCCATTTTGCCTTTTACCCCTGAGGAAGTTTTTAAAAGAAACACGGCCTGTGTCTGGTTTTATTAGCAAATCAAATAAAGATTTTTATTTAATTTATTCCTTGCTCTTCCTTACCACGTTCTGTGGCTATATCCTCAGGAGGGGGACATGCGCCATTCCGGAGAGGGAGATGGATCCTCCAATATACTTTGAAGTCTTTGGGTATCGATTGATTGATCATCAGATGAATCGGAATCTGAAGATGTTCGTGTTCCGCTAGGGCTCGGTACTGATCAAAATTGGTATCAGATTGGGGAACTTGTCTGGACAAGCCATCGGTACCAGGGATAGATTCGAAGGCAGGCAAACCCCAATGCAGTCTGCATCGGTACCCAGACTGTGCCGGTGTCAGCGGTACTGTCAGTATGGATTTGATCGGAACTGAAGCCGCTAGTAGTCACTGTTGCTCGATAGCCAGGATATGTTGATCCATAGAGCCTGCCAATGCTTGGGTTTCAGTACTGAACATGCGGGCTACCGTTCTAGAGCATGGCACCAGGAGCTCTCCAGAGGTGGAGGCCTTGGGAGCATCCTGGGACCCCTCAATGGCTTTGGAGGAAAGGTCCTCCCCCCGGGGTTGTTTGGCTGGCCGATCCACCTCTAGGGCAACACTCAAGGCATCTTGATGCTTGGAAAGAGATCTACCCTTGGGTGAATGGCATGTCTTCGAAGACGACTTATGTTTTGATACCTGAGATACATGAGAGGAAGTTGATACCCTCAATGACATCGATGCTAAACACTGCATCTGAGGCAAAGAGTGTGCCTAACTTTGCAGCTCAATTCTGCAAGCCTCTCTTTGTCATCTTCCTATACAAAGGACACTTTGATGGCTGGTGGTCAGGTCCAAGGCATTTAAGAATCCAGTCATGGGTGTCGGTAGCTGAAATGGTACCGCCACACTTAGAACATTTCTTAAAAACATTAGCAGGTTTTTCCATTATGTCAGTAGACAAATTGTAGGTTTAAGGCCTAAAATGGCATTGATGCGCCCAAGAAAGTTCTACTGTTTTACTTTTTTTTCCCCCAGGAATAAGAAAGAAGAAAGAAAAGAACTGACAGTAATCTGTTCCGGCATCGACAGGACGGCAGACGCAAGCCACAAAAAACAAAAGAAATAAAATAAACAAATTTTCAACAGTGACAAGATTTGCTTTGCGGAAAACGAAGAACTGAAGAGTGAGAGTTGGGAAGGCGGGAAAGCGGGAAAACAGCAAAACAGGCACAGTGGATGCTCCCAAAAGCCTTCCTATTGGATACTGGGGAGCGTTCCCACATGGGCTCAGTCGGTACTGATGTCACCCATATGTGAAGACTACATTTCTGCTTGTTCCTGGAGATTAAAAGTATACATGGAGCAATTCCATGTCTAAGAACATAAGATATGCCATAGTGAGTAAGACCAAAGTCCATCAAGCCCAGCATTCTGTTTCCAACCGTGGCCAATCTAGGTCAGAAGTACCTAGCAGTTTCCCCAGAAGACATATGTTCCACAATACTTGTATTGGGACAAGTAGTGGATTTCCCAGGTCCCCTTTAATAATGGTTTAGGGACCTTTCCTCCATGAACTTAGATGTGTATAAAGTACCCATTCCTGAGGGTGAAGATAGGCACAGTCTGGGGTTTGCATGTAATCTTTACAAAATGCAAATTATACATGCATAATTCATGAATGTATTTAGGCCTATTCCAGAGGAAGAGTAAATTTAATATAAGCTGCAATTTTAGAAGGGAAGGTGCACTTTTACTCTCTAAAACTGCTGCTTTTTACCCTATAACAGGCGATCCACTTACGTGGTCAGTTTTAAAATTGCCTCCTATATGTGTGTGAGACCACATGCTGACATTTACAGGGGGTGCTTTATCGGTGTGGTATAGTGTACATATATAATATATTTTAGATGAACAATATACCTTTATCTCAATAAATTTCCTTGCTGCTATTTACAACAAAGTCAAGTCACTCATAAGCCTTGACTAACCTCTTGTTTGATATGGAGCCTGGAAGCATGCTTGACACAGAGGGTGGGGGGAGGAGTAACTTTCTAGCATTCAAAACACCTTGAACTTCCAAAAGTGTTTCTAATGCCCTGATCTTTAGAGGAAAATGGCACATCTACGCTCTGGCCATGTGTATAGGAGTGGAGGAGTGGCCTAGTGGTTGGGGCAAGGTACTTCAGGCCGGAAGGTCAGGGGTTCAAATCCAACTAGAGGACAGCAACCTTGGGCCGGAAGGACTGGGGTTTCTAGTCCCACAGGTGCTCCTTGTGGTCTTGGGCAAGCCACTTAACCCTCCATAGCCCATGTTCCCTGTAAAATAGTTATCTCCAAGTTATAATGCCCTGTTCAATGTAATTTCAGTTTGTTCAATGTAAACCGCACTGATGCAGAATAGCGTGGTATATAAGAGAATGTAAATAAATAAATAAATAAATAAATGTTGCATGATATGTCCTACATACCTCTTTCTCAAATCCAGGTCCAGTAAAGAAAAGAAAGAATCCATAAAAATCACCAGACTTAATGGAGCAGGGTCTATGGAAAACAACATTTAGATTCACTAGACAACACTGATAAGAACAGAGTTCTGTAATTGACAAAATCATCAGTTAATGGATTAGACCAGCGGTTCTCAACCCAGTCCTCTGGGACCCCAGTCCAGTTGAGAATATTGTCTAACCTAGTGATTTTCAACCCAGTCCTCTGGGACTCCCAGGCCAGTCAGGTTTTCAGGGTATCCACAATGAATATGCATGAGATAGATCTGCATACAATGGAAGCAGACAAAAAGGAAATCCAATCTATCCAAAAATCCCCACTATGACCCACATATTAATTTTTGTCGGAGCAAGTCTATTCAGTGTCCAGGAAAGGGAAACCTGAGACACTACCGTAGTAGCTCCTTTTTATTCTTTAATCTTTAAATATAAAATCAGTCCAAACTTAGCTGTTTTTCCAAAAGTACCGCCAAAGCAGTTCCAAAGAACGACGTGGCTCACGTTTCGGGTTTACCCCAATATCCAAGAAACCCTGCTTCAGGTCAGACATCCTGTCTGACCTGAAGCAGGGTTTCTTGGATATTGGGGTAAACCCGAAACGTGAGCCACGTCGTTCTTTGGAACTGCTTTGGCGGTACTTTTGGAAAAACAGCTAAGTTTGGACTGATTTTATATTTAAAGATTAAAGAATAAAAAGGAGCTACTACGGTAGTGTCTCAGGTTTCCCTTTCCTGGACACTGAACAGACTTGCTCCGACAAAAATTAATATGTGGGTCATAGTGGGGATTTTTGGATAGATTGGATTTCCTTTTTGTGTGCTTTGAATTTAATCCAACTGGGTCCCTTTTTTCTTTACAATGGAAGCAGTGCATGCAGATCTATCTCATGCATATTCATTGTGGATATCCTGAAAACCTGACTGGTCTGGGAGTCCCAGAGGACTGGGTTGAAAACCACTAGGTTAGACAATATTCTCAAAGCCATGCGCATGTATAAATAGTGGCTTTAAAAACAGGCACCTGAAGAAGGCGCATGCCGAAACGCATCGGGATTACCATTTGAACCTACTGCACTACTCTCTCTGCTCTTTTGTGTACTATTGTTGGACCTGCGTGAGACTCTGCTCTCTTTGGACTTTCTAAATAGTGGATTTATGCACAAAAATTCAGTCATCTGGAAGTGACCCTCCCTCAATGTAACTAAATGCACATATTTTAGCTGCAAT
The DNA here is from genome assembly GCA_033557465.1 of Ichthyophis bannanicus. Lineage (NCBI taxonomy): Eukaryota > Metazoa > Chordata > Amphibia > Gymnophiona > Ichthyophiidae > Ichthyophis > Ichthyophis bannanicus. The sequence goes on along the minus strand of CM066034.1, from coordinate 175,804,127 downwards.
AGGAAGTGGCATTCCAGAAGGGTCATATTTTTTAATCTATGCACCTTTTCTGTGATTTTCACATTTATCAATGGGGGGGAGGGGGATATTCACTGCTCACTGGAACTAACCTGGTTAGTGCCGCTAGACCGAGTGTTCCAGGCAAGAAATTGTGGGTTAACTGAGCAGCAGCGATATTCAGCCGCTGCCCAGTTAACCCTAACTGGCTAAATTTAGGACAGCTAATTAGCTGTCCTAACTTTAGCTGGTTTTGCAGTCCAGCCAGCGGCTAAATATTGCCGCTGACTGGATTTCAAGATCGCAATTCAGACAACCTGGATATTCAATACCAGTGCTCGGATATGGCCCCAGCATTGAATATCTGGGGCGAAATTAAAGCGGCAATATTTTGTCCACAGAAAACACTTACAGGTAAATTAAAAAGGGAATCTACTAATGCAGTTTTTGTTCGAAAATTAGTTACAGGGACTCTGTAGCTACGAAGGATATCTGAAACATGCTCCCAAAGGACTGATCCACATCTTATAACTATAGTGAAAATCACCAGCAAATACCATCCTAACATGCATGAATTACTACATACTTGGCAGAGCTTAGCCCATCAATGGTGGTCATCATTTTTTCATGAAGTTCTTCTTCCATTTTCTTCTTCTGGGACATATTCCTAAGCAAAACAGACAAACTATTTAGCAAACCACATACGCATCAACTACATCTTGTCGTAGCACTGTCTCCTGTAAACTGCAGTATCACCAAATAAACAAAAAAAAAGTGAAAATGAGAAGAGAGTTTGTTTTTACACTTCTATCTTAAACACACACCAGCAAAGAAAAACCTTTCGCCTGCATACTCCTTAAGCACTTAGAACAAAAAGAGACAATATTTTAAAGCACTTTAGCTTGAAGAAAAATAAAAGGAATTCCTAACATAGGCAAAGCAAAGTAATTTCCTCCCCTGCCATGGACTCTGTTTTACAAGTCTTGACTCCTCCCAACCACTCCCCCAAAGAAAGTCGCACCTCAACAGGTTTAGTGCACCAGCCACAGAAGCAGGGGATTAGTAAAGAGACATCAGGACCCACACAAGCCAGATAGAGTAGAAGAAACATACGAAGAGAAAAGAAAACTCACTTATAGCTTACAAGTGAAGAGGAGGGAGACGATAACAGTTCTTGTCTAGATCCATCCAGACTAACAGAGAAAGACATTTTTATTTAGCAGGGAAAAACAAAGTAGATAATCAAATAGTATCAAATGCATCATTTTAAAACAAATTTTCATACTAATACACATGTAGGTAAACACAAAAATATAAATATACATATATATGTACATACACACATACCAACCTTTCTTCAAGGCTCATAAGTCAAACACAATAATGCAAAATATTAACTAACTTCTGTTCTATAACAAAATAATAAATATTAGACAAATAAAAAAATAAGGCAGCTGTGGGGCACAATTTCTACATTAGAAAGATAACTGGGGAAATGTTTATTATTAGCATATTAGCTATAATTTTTAATTATGTTTTCAACTGGTAATACAATCCAAAACAACATAAGCAAACATACTCAATACATAAGTAAAAAGCAAAACAACAAACAAGAAATCATAACATATTGTACTTGAGCATTCCAGCCTACTTTATGGGGAAAAAAAAGTCCCAAAGAAAAATAAAGGAAATCAAAAAGAGGGTAATTACCACCCTAACAGAGGTGACCCAATTCTGGATGTCCCACAAACCAACCTCAAAACACTAGGAAATATTATTCTTATTCAGAAATTTCTCTAAATGAATAGGATCAGTAAAAACATAACTCGCTGCCTGAAAAGTAATAAGATACTTACATGAAAATTTAAGAAAGAAAGTTCCCCCAGCGGCCAAAATTTTGGTACAGTGGGACAAAGGATTGCCTCCTAACCTGAGTGGCACATGACACATCAGGAAATAAGAAAACCCTCTGCCCACAAAACATCATATCTTTCTTCTTAAAGAAACTTTAAAGAATCCTATTATCCAACTCATTTGCAAAGGAAACCAATAAGGTAGATCAAGAGGCTCTCTCATCCTTGGAGTCTTCCAAGAACTAAGTTAAATTAGCAGAAGTGAGAAACAAACCCCCATCTGCCGAATTAACATTCCTGACTCTCTGAGGGACATAGTATAAATTTGAAATCATGGTATCTTATACCCATTCTCAAGCGCCTCAAGCTTATTATGCAGTAATAAACTATCCGTTACTGGCTACGCAGACTGCAAAGATGGAACAGAAGGCTCAATCTTAGCAATAAGCCGTGACGCATTATCAAATTTTACATCTAAATTAGAACATTTCAAAACAGCGTCCTGAGAGAATGCACACAATATAGGAATAGTCTCTTTCAGCATAGGTTCAGTCCTGGCTACCACCTTCCAAATGTCAGTTAAGGAAAATCCATTGGAGGAACATCGGTAGAGGGGGAAGAAGTGATACAATCAGGAAAATCAATGGCTTTAGGGGAAGTCCCTGAAAAAGAAATTACACTATGCAATAACTTAAGCGAAACACCAGAAATCCTCATCCAATGTGCGATTGGAGGGGTGAGGGACAACGCTCTAGGGAGCAAAGAAAAGAAGCTCTATTTAGAGATATATCAGGGACTGCAATACCTTGCACCCAAGCTGGAACCAGGTGCTTATCCATCGGGCTGGTGATCTTTGGAGTGGAAGAGGTCATCTGCTTCCCTCTGGCCTTACGTTTTCCTTTCACCATACAACAAAGAAGGAAAACAGAAACAAGGGAGCATGGCCATACAATCCACTCCCCCAGCACTCCTCGGTGCTCCAAAGGGGCCAAACCTGCCCCAGGGTCACACCCACGGCCACATGCCACAAGGCTCAAGGACTTTTAAAAAGTCCCAGTGGCTCTCACAGATGGAATTGGGTGATGCCACCATTGATGCAGACAGGGCCCCTGGATGGCTCACAGATGCCTGATTCTCTGCCCAATCCACCTCACACTTGGCTCTCCTACTGGTGAGAAATAAGACTTCAGAGCTTTTAAAGAGCCCCAGCGACTCTCACAGGTGGAATCGGGTGACGTAGACGCTGCCGCAGACAGGCCTCCAGATGGCTCACAGATGACCAAGTCTCTGCCTGACCCACCTTGCACTTGGCTCTCCTCCCCATAAATTTTTATTTCACCATAAAGCATCCTACAATACTCAACCCTTTTTAACACTCATTCAGCTGAATGCCCCAATCTTCCCAGGGGATTTTTTTTTTAATGCACTCAACAGGATCTTGAGAAAAACGTGCATGTTCAAAATATTTTAGTCTCCCAAGGTGGTTAATTCTTAATTTTGCAATAGAATTTAAGTTGTTCATTACAATTTCACTTTGCAGTCTACAATGAACAAAGCAAAGGGGGAATTTAATCTGGTGATGGGTTTAAGAGCTATGATGTAGGTGCACCAACATTTTTCACCAACCTACACAGAATGATAGCCAACTCTGGAGCCACCTATTTGTGTTGTTGGACACTTGGCAACCAAAACAATTTAAAAAATGGTTGCTCTCCAATATATATTCATCTCAAAATAGATGTCAGACTGGGCACAATCATTAGCTGAAAGATCGATACTGATACCAGGTTGCTAGTCGTAATAAGCAGGTATACAAAAAAGACTAAAGGTCCAGACTAAAGCAAAATCCAAAATGAACAGTCAGACCAATCCCATCCCAAAGAGCACTGCCTGCCTATCTTAGAATAGTAAAAAGTAAAGTGACTGTGAATGAAACAATATTTTTGTTGGATTGTTTGTCACGAAAGGGAAACCTTTCTTGTAACAAACCCTCCAGTTTATTCTATTTAAAAAGCATGCAATGCTCTATGCCCCAAACCAACATGTAAAGACACCAAGCAAAACACACATATAAACTTATCTTAAACAAAGGGGACTTCCCCGAGAAGTAGAAAAGAACCGTTGATGCAATGGTCTGACTTTTCATTTAGGATAAGCAGCAGGTAAGCATGCACTTGTTTAGTGTATGCTTATTTTCTGCTCATACAAAAATTCTACAATATCATGTGTTACTTCCCCAGTTGTTTTTAAGTGCTGTCGAGTCTGTGTCAACTTATGATGACCCTCTGAACAGTTCTCCTAAACTGTTTGATCTTCAGTCAGGAGGCTCATTGTTGATAGAGTGGCATCCGTAGCTGCTGTTATTGTATCGATCCATCTCATTGTTGGTCTTCCTCTTGCGTTGACCTTCAACCTTGCCAAGCATGATGTCTTTCTCTAATGATCTCTCTCTTCACATGTTGTGTCCAAAGTATGACAGTCAAAGTCCTGTCATCTGAGCTTCTAAAGAAAGCTTAAGTTTGATCTCCTCTAGTACTGATTGGTTTGTTCTTCGGGCAGTCCTTGGTATGCACAGTATTTGTCGCCAGCACCATAATTCAAAGGCATCAATTTTCTTCCTGTCTTTTTCACTGTCCAACTTTCACATCCATATGACGTTATTGAAAATGCTATGGCTTGGACAAGTTGAATCTTTGTATGGAGAGAGACATCTCTGCTCCGGAGAATCTTGCCTAGATCTTCATAGCCATTCTGCCAAGAGCAATGCATCATTGGATTTCTCAACTGCTTGTCTTTTCTTTATTATGATCCAAGCAGGTTAAAGTTGTCTACTATTTCAATTTCTTCTCCATCAACGATGAACTTAATGATTTTTCCAGTTGTCAGGATCTTTGTCTTCTTTATGTGAAGGTGTAGGCCCATTTTAAGACTATGTTCCTTGATCTCGAGAAGCAAATGTTTCAGATTATCTTCACTTTCAGCTAGTAATGTGGTATCATCAGCATAGAGAAAGTTGTTGATGAGTCTTCCACCAATCTTCACACCTCAATTGTCTTCATATGGTCCTGTTTCTCTGATTATTTCTTCTGCATATAAATTAAACAGGTAGGGGGAAGTATGCGGCCTTGTCGTACAGCTTTGGCGATTTTAAACCATTTTGTTTCTCCTTGTTCCATTCAAACTGCTGCTTCTTGATCAATGTAAAGGTTATGCACAAGAACTATCAGATGTTCTGGTATACCCATGCTGTTTAATGTAGCCTAGAGTTTTTTATGGTTTACACCAATGGTTCCCAAAGTGGTCTATATGGACCCCCAAGGGTCGATTTTGACTTGCAGGGGGTCCATGTCAGCGAGAAAAAAAATTGGGTGTGTACGAGATGTAAATGGGGGTCCATGTGAGCAGACCCCCCATTTAGGCAGATCATCATCAACATTTAGGCGTTCCGTACATGTCTTATTACACCTAACACAGATAGTGTGTACATAACACTTATAATAGACATAGAAATTACTTATATATATATATTAATTATATTTCATAAAATTGTTTAAGTACCTGCCGTATAAAGACCATACGACCAATTGGTAAAATTTAATATACCTCTTTATGACAGGAGACAAAACTAGCAGAGGAAAAGAGGCTTCATATACAAAGGAAACATGCGAGAAGCATATCATTCCAAAGTTCTCCAGCGATATTGAGATGGCTGAAAATCGCCAAATTAAAAATAAGGAGGTTAAAAAGGGTCAGCTCCTTTTTAAAAGCATAAATATAAAAATTGATAGAATAAATAATGTATGGGTTCAACAATTCTTTTAAACCTTTTTCCAATTCAAAGGGACAGAGCAGTGAAGCGACTCCCGAGTACGTCAGTACCTATGTTTTGTGGTGTGCTATGCTCATGTGCAAGTTTTTACAAGTTTTCATACCAGCAGCAATGCATCGCGCGCATACGTGCAGTGAATAACACTTGTCCAGACTTGTACCAAAGCTTTGCACAGACTTGTTTGATTAATCAATTATAAATAAGAGCATTAGAGACAAACACTGTTTGTTTGTTTTCTGAGTTTTGAGAAGAAAAGTGGTTTGAAAATACGTTCAAAAATATAAATAGGTACAAGTCAAAGTGAATCAAAATCATCTTCTTTAGGAGTGCCTAAGAAAAGTAAGTACAAAATTTTATACATATTTTTGTAGCCGCTCCGATTGCGTAGAGCCATAGATGCTGATCACGACTTTAGGTAAAGTCGATTTTCCTAAATTCCTAAAAAATATTTTAAAAATATTTTTAAAATGTGTGTGCGCTGTCTGGGCAGGAATCAGTTTTGAATTGCTCTGTCTTATAATATTTTAATAGCTTCATTTTTGTCGACAGATAACTTCTACTCAACATGGCCCAGGCTAAAAAGAAATGTAGGCAGTATAGCATTGATTCGGCTTCATTCCATCCCTGTCGGACAAACATCTGCCCATGTGCCTTTTGTGCAACAGAGTTTTAAGCAATGACGCTATGAAACCATCCAAGCTGGAGGATCATCTGAGAAGGTGTCACCCTGATAAAACAAGTAAAGATTTGATATACTCAAACACTGAAAGAAAAACATCAGAAGAGAACCACGGTGGACAGTATGTTCGCTTCAGCGTCAAAAAGAGACGATGACGGTTTGCGGGCGTCTTACAATATCTCACTATTCATAGCAAAATCAGGAAAGTCTCCTACTATCGAGGAACAGCTGATTTTGCCAACTGTTGAAGAGGTTTTAAAAACTGTTCTACACAAGCCTGCATATGATATACGAGGGGGTACCCAAAAAAACCAGGAATAACATTGCCATGGGCGGAGCTTGTGTGGTACGCACTTCTGCTGCTAGGCGTGTATAGTGCAACTCATTGTCAGTTCAGTGCCGCCTGTGTTGTCGACCTGGCCTGTTCTGTTCAACTGCAGTGATTGTTTTTGCTAGCGCTGTTTAGTTCTTGTTTCTTTTTTTATGATGACAAGTTTAAGTGAACAACGTGCAGCTGTGAAATTTTGTTTTCTACTCGGTAAAAATGCTGCTGAAACTGTTTTAATATTGAAAACAGCTTATCAAGATGACGCTATGGGAAAAAGTCAAGTGTACCAGTGGTTTGCTCGGTTTAAAAATGGCGACATGTCAATTGATGACAAACCTCGTTCTGGGCGTCCATCAACTGCCCGAATCGATGAAAATATTGAAAAACTTAGAGAGCTTGTGCTCACAGACCATCGACAGACAATTGATCAACTGTCAGAGATTAATGGGTTATCTTGGAGCTCGGTTCAGCGAATTTTAACGGAAGATTTGGGAATGAAAAGGGTTGCTGCCAAGTTTGTTCCTCGGGTTCTGACTGACAATCAAAAGGAACATCGAGTTGAAACATGTCGTGTTTTGAAACAGCTTGAAACTGATCCAGATTTTCTGTCAAAGGTCATTACAGGTGATGAGTCATGGTGCTATGGTTACGACCCAGAAACAAAGCAACAGTCAAGCCAATGGAAGACGTCATCGTCACCCCGTCCAAAAAAATGTCGTCAAGTCAAATCAAACATCAAAACAATGCTGATTTGCTTTTTTTATGCCAAGGGGGTAGTTCATTCAGAGTTTGTTCCCCCAGGTCAGACCATCAATCAAACCTTTTATTTGGAAGTTTTAAGAAGATTGCGCAACAGTGTTCGTCAAAATAGACCCGATTTGTGGCAGACAGGAGACTGGTTCTTCCACCACGACAACGCACCTGCACACACAGCCATCTCTGTTAGACAGTTTTTGGCAAAAAATGGCATGGTTCCGCTGCCCCACGCACCTTACTCGCCTGACCTGGCTACGTGCGACTTTTTCTTATTTCCATGCATGAAAAGGGGCATGAAAGGACACCGATTTGACAACATTGAAGTAGTCAAGAAAAAAAGGAGGGAGGAGCTGTCAGCTGTTTCTAAAGATGACTACAAAAAATGTTTCGAACAGTGGCAGCACCGGTGGGACAAATGTATCAGTTGTAATGGAGAGTATTTTGAAGGGGATAAGGTTGTTTTGTAAAGAATTTGAAATAAATAGCTTTTAAAAAATAATTCCTGTTTTTTTTGGGTACCCCCTCGTACTCAAAAGAATTCCTTTGAGCAACAATACAGTTCAAAGACATATTGATGAAATGAGTCATGATGTTGAAAGCTTCTTGTGTAATTATCTGCAAACAAACCATTTCTCTATTCAACTGGACGAGTCAACGTTACCTGGTAATGAAGCACTATTATTGGCATATGTTCGTTTTGTTATGGACCAAGAAATCCATGAAGAACTGCTCTTTGCGAGAACTTTGACAACAGACACTAAAGGCGAATCAATATTCAATGTTCTGAAAGATTTCTTCATGGAAAAAGCAATCCCTTTATCAAATATAATATTGGCAGCAGCAGATGGAGCAGCAGCCATGTTTGGGCGCTATCATGGTTTTATAAGCCATTTAAAACAAAATGTACCCGGGGTGTTTTCAATTCACTGCATCATTCATCGACATTTAGTAGCAAAAAATCTGAGTGCCAGATTGCATCAATCTCTTCAATTCGTCATAAACGCAGTAAACAAGATTCGTAGCAACGCGTTGAATTCTAGGTTATTTGCGCAGTTGTGTGAAGAAAATGACGAGGACTTTCCTCGATTATTCCTTCACACTGAAGAACGCTGGCTCTCGAAAGGCTTATGTTTGACAAGATTTTTTCACTTTTTGAGACTGTTTTAGAGTTTTTGGATGCTGAACATCCCATTTTGAAAGAAAATTTAATCAAATGGAAACCAGACATTGCTTATTTAACAGATTTGTTTACTAAATTTAATGAGGTTAATTTGCAGTTACAAGGTGACAGTCTGAATTTAATAAAAACAAAGTCCATCATTGCAGCTTTTCTTGCCAGAATGAATCTAATGAAGTAAAACATTGGACGGAGAGAATTTTCCCAGTTACCCAACTTGTCATTGACAAACGGTCCAGGATGATGACATTTTGGTCTACGTTCAACATTTAAATGTCCTTCACACAGACTTTAAAAACAGGTTTGAGGATGTTTTGACTATGGAAATCCCACAGTGGATTATCAATCCATACGGTAACATTGAAGAATCAGATGTCATATTACAAAAAGAACTGATCGTAATAAGCACTAACGAAGAACTTAAGGTGCAGTTCAGAAAGGGGTATCAGCAGTTCTGGCTTCAGAAAGATATACCTGTTGCTTATTCTGCATTATGGACTATCGCAAAAATGTTTTTGATAGCTTTTCCATTTTCATACCTCGTGGAAAGGGGTTTTAGCGTGGTTGCCAATCTTCTTACAAAAAAAAGAAATTGATTGCAAATCACTGGATGTGGAGATTTAAGACTATGCCTCACTAATTTGAAGCCAAATATTGAACAATTGCTATCAGAGCATCAGGTTCATCCCTCTCATTAACAGCATTATTTGTGTATTAATTTTATGTAAGAATTCTACTGTGTTCTGATTTGTTTCGTTTCAAATCCAAATATTTACTTTCATTTTGTGTCTTTTCAATAAAGGTATGACTAAAAATTGTACATTTTTCTTTTTTTACAATTGTCCACTCTTCCAAAAACCCTATCAAAGTGAGCAGCACTGTGTCAGCTGTCAAAAACACATTTGAAGTTAATAAGTTTAGGAAAATTCAATATTAGGCAGGCAGGGGGGTCTATGGAAAACAAAAAAAATCGGCAAGTGGTCTACGGGGCAAAAATGTTTGGGAACCTATGGTTTACACAGTCAAAAGCCTTGCTGTAGTCGACAAAACACATTTAGTTATACTTTTGGTATTCTCTCACTTGCCCAGCAGTGTACATTAAATTGAAATGTGAATGCACAACACAGTCTGCAGATCTAGTCAGTGATAACATTTTAAGTGTGACAAGGCAACCTCTGCACTCATAAGGCATGCCTACAATACATCAAGAAAATGGAAAATACAACTCTTTTTTTTTTAATACACTCCAGTCAAACTAAAGCCGTCACTGATCCTGAATGGGAACACTAGTGCATTTGCAAGATGCACTTGTAACAGTATCTTGTACAAAAAGCAAAATTTAATTAAAGCTTGACTACACACAGCAAGAAACGTCTACACTTCAAAGCAGCAAGTGCTTATAAAATCAAAGCCATCTGCCTTGTACTAACTGCATATAGAAAGCTTGCAATGAGTAGGACACAAAGTATAACATCACAATCAAAAGTAGTCAACATGATCCCTGATGGTTGCACAGTCCCAAAAGGAGGATCTGGAAAAATATATGCCTTGTGATGTGTCTCTGTATAGCTCTCCATCATGCTCCCAAATGAACATGGTTGAAATAGCAAACAGTGAGTTTACTGCAGAAAGCAAAACATTTCATTCAGCAATCAGCTTCATGAATGTTCCATGAAGTTTGCAAAATTATTCATCTTAGGCTCTGGCTATGAGAGGTACTATCCGAAATGTGGGAAATAGTAAAGTGTTACAGTTTCATCAATTATACTTTCTTTCTAATAAAAACGAGGGTTTCATAATCCAGCAAAACAGGAACTTCGACCTTTCTTTGCCTATTTCATCGAAGGCCTTTCCTTTAAATTATGAGGAAAAAAGGGAGATCTACATTTTGTGAAAATTATACCATCAAGGTAAAAAGCACAGTCTTTACATGTGGTGCAAATATACTGAAGCATTTAGGACTGGCAAGAGACAAACAGAAAGGGCAGGTTAGCTTATATAATAGGAGTCTGTGTGTGCGCATGTGTGACATCTTAACCACTGAGATACCTCCAAGACAGAATGTGACCAAACTGAGGTACACGTCCCCTCTATGAATATGATATAGAGTTATAAAACAGAGAATAGATGGCTACCCTTTCAAACCATACCAGAAATAAGGGACTCTTCATGGAATTAAATGATAGCAGAAGTCACATAAATTTGAAGAGCAGTTTTCAGTTAATGCATAAACTAAGTTGTGGAGTTTGTTTTTGAAGGATGCGGTCAAGGTTAATATTATTGCTGATGTTTGTTTTGAGGACTTTTTTAAATTTATATAACAGCAATAAACTTCAATATATAACAATAAAACATTAAGCTCAATAAATATCTACCACATCAGTAAACTTTGTGATTATTATTTACATCGTCAATGGTTGTGTTGCATTATTTTCAAGAACATTTTCCTCCCCTCTACCCCTCCAACCCCCCCCCCCCCCTCACCACCCCCACCCCTGGTGTGTACAATTCCCTTAATATCCTGCATTTCAAAAGATCTTTTTGTGAATCCTTACTGCTGACACATTTGGCTGATGGATACTGACAATGTTAAGGGTCTGCTACCTAGTATACTTCCATCCATCCTTCATTTCAGTCATTCGTATCTACCACCAACCCCTGTATAGGTGGCCCATTAGTCCCCTTCCCCATCTATTGTTTCCAGCTTCGATATGTTCCCCAGATCTGGACATGCCTGTCCAGTTTTTGATATTTGTAAGCTGTTAGGGTGTTCATTCACTCCATATAGTCAAGCTTTTGGAGAATTTCTTCCCCACTGGGCACTCGTGCTTCTTTCCATACTTCTGCCAACTTCACTCATACTACCAACCACAACTGACCTCCCCACTGAGCAGCGTGCAAGTCTAAATTCTCTGGAGGTAAATTTAAAAGCATATATTTTGGGGAGGGCTGTATCGCCACGCAACTTACAGCCTCAAATAATTTCCCTGCCCATGCCTACACCTTTGCAACCTTCACACAGCTCCACCATAGATGGAAAAACTGCCCTCCCCTCCCAAGCCCTTCCAACATTGCCCAGTCTCCCCCCCCCCCCCAAACCAACTCAGATGGCAGGGTGAGAAATAAGTGCAATATAGAACTTTATAGGCATTTTTCTGCAGCTTAGCAGATATCGATATCCGTCAGGTTTGCTCGTATATCTTTTCCGACTGCAAATCCATGAGAGAGCCTCCCAGATCCTTTTCCCATGCAGCCCAAAATTTCAGGTGGGGTTCAAACCCCTTCAATGTTAGCTTATATAATTTAGACATTAGCCCTTTGCTCGTCCTACACTTCCCATATAGACAAAGTCCATTTCTTGATGCTTCAATCCCTCCTGTAGGGGTGTACTGAAGCAGCAGGACATCATCTGCGTGTATAGAAAGCGATCCACCTCCCACAACCCCCCCTTTTCCTTTAGTTCATCAAAGGATCTCAGATCCCCATCATCCTTTTAAAGATGTCCTATTCTCCATATCCCTCCTCTTTCTCTTCTTCATCTGCGTGGGTTCCAGGACCCTGGTGGAAATGCATGATTTTCCCCAAAGAGGTGTTAGCCTTCCCTCCTCTCTCCCTCCATTGACCTATTTCCTATATGCAGTACAACCTTTTAGGGTTAAAGCCATATAGGGGTTCCCACTTTCACCTCTTTCCCTCCCGAGTGCTTACTCATGGTGCATTCCTGAAGCTACCCTGTCCCCATGCACCCTGTTTGATTGTAACCCAATATTTCCCACCCTCTTCTCCGCCCTTCCAATCAAATATACTATACTGGGGCCACCTCGTAGTAGCCTTGTAGGCATGTAACCCCCCATTTTGCCTCTCAAGCCATAGGTTTGCCTGGATACCCATGGGGGTTTTTTCCTCCAAAGAAAAAAAATGTATGCTAAAACTTTCATAATAAACCTCGAGGGATCTCTACTGGTAGTGCCGCAAAATAGAAAAGGAGGTGTGGTAGCACATTCATTTTAACTATGGCCACCCTACCCAGCCAATTCTACCACCCCTTTCCCCTCTTCTCCAAGGTCTGGATAGGGCACCACCTTGAACCAACTCTAGGGCTAACCCTGCACCTCCGTTTTACACATATTAACCTTATAGCCCGATAGCGTAGCTACCTACCTGTAACAGGCATTCACCAGGGACAGCAGGAATCAGTCCTCACATATGGGTGATGTCGGCACCAACGGAGCCCATGCTGAAGCATCTCCCCAGCTTTCAAGAAAGTCTTTGGGAGATGTACCACACATGCATTGTCCTCTTCCTGCCCAAGAGTGCCATCTTGCCTCAGTCAAATAACATAGCTAAGACAGCCAAGGAAAAGAAATAAAATACGGTAAAGAAGCAACTCCAAGGGGAGGAGGGGGGGTTGTGAGGACTGATTCCTGCTATCCCGGAGAACACCTGTTACAGGTGAGAATCTACACTTTCTCCGGGAACAAGCAGAAAGTCAATCCTCACATATGGGACTCCCAAGCTACGAGCTACGGGCTACTGAGAGACTATAAAAATGTCATGGTGACCTGCAAAGGGTGAGCTGTGATCAGCAGCCGTTGAGTCCCTACTGAGAGACTCTCGCAAGACCCAGGTGTCCAGCAGAGAACCAGCACTCCAGTAGCTTGAACACAGAAGGGTCGGACGGCAGGAGTTGCCTACACCCCAAAGAGATTACGGAGTATGGTCTGGCCAAAGGCGCTGTGAAGATATGGACCAAAGACTGGGTGGCAGCCCGGTAGATTTCTGTCATGGTGACAGAATGCAGATTTGCCATGGAAGTAGCCATGGCTCTGACGCAGTGTGCCGTGACCTTCTGGTTCAGTGAAATACCTGCCTGCTCATAGGCAAGGGTAATGCAGTCCACCACCCAAGCGGACAGAGTTCGCTTAGCCACTGGGAGCCTCAGACGGCTGGGGTCATAGGATATGAAAAGCTAAGGTTCTCTGCAGTGGCCCTGAGTCCACTGCAGAAAGAACAGGGCCTTTTTACAATCCAGAGAACGGTCTCCTCTCTACCAGCATTAGGCCTCAAAAAGAACGTGGGGAGCACCACCTCCTGATTGAGGTGGAATGGGAACACCACCTTTGGCAGAAACTTGGGGTGTCTGCAGAGCACCACCTTGTTCTTGCAGAACTTTGTGTAGGGAGGCTCTGCCATCAGAGCCTGGAGCACGCTGACTCTGCAAGTGCTACAAGGAAGATGTCCTTGCAGGAGAGGTATCGCATGTGGCAGGTAGCCAGAGGCTTAGTGAGCTGCGAAAGCACCACGTTGAGATTGATTGATTGAACATACCGTTTTTCTACCAGTCAAAATGGTTTATATTGAACAATTGAACTTGTAATTATACAGAAAACTTATTAAATTGGAACAACAAATAACAAAGGGAAGGGGAAAACGCAGAAACAATATAACTTTATTACCTATATTACAATGAGCTTATGAACCGATAAGGGGCATGAGGTATGGAAGGCTTATGTTGTAATGGAGCTTTTACAGATGGGCTTGTGGTGAGGTAGACCTCATAGTGAGGGGCTGGATGTTAAGTCAATGATTAGGGGGGGAGGGGAAATGGAGAAGGTTTGTGGGAGTAGAGGAAGCTCTTGCTGGGGGTTAGTAGCTGGGGATGCGCCATAATGTTATTCAAAAAGGTGTGCCTTGAGGTGCTTTTTGAATACATTGTGAGATTGAATATTCTGCAGAGTGGGGGGGAAGTTGGTTCCAAAGGGTGGGAGCGTAGAATTCAAATGCTCTCATACACTGTTCCCTCTAAGCTGTGCGCGTGTGCGCGCGCACACACCTTGCCGAGTAAGCGTACATAGTTTACAACAGAGCGCACAAAAATTATGGCTCTGATTCTGATAGAAAACAACACAGACGGCTTAAAATTTAAAAGTTATGATTGTAATTACTAGAAATTTCCCACTTCATTTAGTAATCATCTATTTTCATTTAATTTGATTAAAATCAATGTGGTGTACATACTGTATTCTGATGTGTAGTCAAATTTTAAAGTATATAACTCCGAGTGTCGTTATGTGGCGCACAAAAATTTAACCTTCCTTCAAAAGCTGCACACAGCTGATATTTTATGCGCACACAGCCTACAGAAAATTAGAGGGAACATTGCTCTCATACATGTATATTGTGAACTCTTGCATATCTGAGGCGAAGGGAGAAGAAGATTAAGCATACTCTGTCTACATAATCTGTTGATATTTGGGCGTCTAATGAGCGCTTGGAGGTGCTCAGAGGAGGAGTTGAGTGCTTTATGGGTGATAGTGAGGACCTTGAATTTGATCCTGGATGTGACAGGGAGCCAGTGGAGGGATTTCAGTATAGGAGTGATATGGGAGTGTCTGGAGACTCTGGCTATGGTGTGTGCCGCTGAGTTTGGGCAAGCTGTAGAGGGGCGATGGTAGCCTTAGGAAGTTTTTGAAGGATGGAGTTACAATAGTCGAGCAAGGGAGTGATGGTGATCTGGCAGACTGTGCGAAAGCTGTCAGTTGAGAGGAGGAGGCATAGATTGCGAAGAGTTCAGAGTTTGAAGTAAATGTTCTTGGTGGTGTTCATTATGTGAGGTTGGAAACTGAGTTGGTGACCTAGGGTGACGCCAAGGTACTTGATCTGAGACTTTACTTGTATTTCGGTATCCTCAAATTTGATGATGGGAGGTGGTATAAAGTTGTTATCTTTAGTCACGTGGAGGATTTCTGTCTTACCAAAATTGACCACTAGATTATGAAGCTGTAGCCAGGAGATGATCTTTCTGAAAAAGGTGGTTAGTTTGGAGTAGTTGGGAGCGGTGGTTTGAAATGGAGTGAATCTCATTATGTCGTCTGCATAAAGTTGTTAATCTATGTTAAACCTCTGAATGATGTAGCAAAGGGACCTGATGTAAATGTTAAATAGTAGGGAGGAGAGCACAGAACCCTGTGGGACTCCTTGGGGAAGGGTATAAGGTGTTCAAGTTTGGTTTCCAATTCTTGTCAGTTGGGTGCGTTGGGAAAGGTAGGAGTGGATCCATTTGAGTGGTTTGTCTTGAACTCCAATATTGTTGAGCTGGTCAAGTAGGATTTGGTGTGAAACAACAGTGTTGAATGCTGCAGAGATGTCTAGGAAGAGCAGTACATAGCCAGAAAAAGCTTTTTCAGTTCCACAGTTGAGTGTTATGAGTGAGGTGAGCAATGTCTTGGCAGTGTGGAAAGGGTGAAATCCATGCTGATTGTCTAGAGGTGCTTATCTGTCGATTTGTACCTGGAGTTGGAGTTTAACTGCTTTTTTGATGATTTTGGTGAGGAATGGTATGCTGGCTATGGGTCTGTATAAGGTGGGTGAATTGGGATCTAGGTTGAATTTCTTCATAAGGGCTCTCACGGAAGCTTGTTTAAGAGAGGGTGGGAGGTAGGCTTTGTCGAGTGAGGTTTGAAGGATAGTAGAGATGTAAGGTTGCAGCTCCATCTTTGTTAATTTGATACTGGGCAGAGGTTTAGTGGAGAGGTGCTGGCTTTGATGTGTGAGATGATGTCCAGGAGCTCTGAATGCAGTCTAAAGTTGAGTAGTAGACGTTGAGCTGGATGGTGGAGGTATGATGAGAGTAGTGATACCATGCTGCTTGTGTTTAGCTATGAGAAGATCCCACTCTGTTGTTGGAGGGCGGACAGGGGGTTTGGATAACATGAGGAATAGGAATCGAGACACAAGGGGCTGAGTCGAGAGGGACTTTCCTTCAACAGGATGGTGATGCACTGCGATGGCGCTCATGTGTACAATGACCGAATTGGACTTTAGACCCACCTGCAACAGGTGGAGCACATACTGGAGTACTACTTGTACCAAGCAGCAGAAAGGGTTTGCCCATCTTTCTGCGCACACACCGAGAAGGGGTGCCACTTGAAGGCATATGTCCTTCTTGTGGAGGTCTTATGCGAGGCCAGAAGAACCTCCTCCACATCCCCTGGGAGGCTGAAGGGAGCTACACTTTCAGCAGCCAAACTGTGAGTGACAGGGACCTCAGGTTGGGGTGCAGGAGAGAACCCTGCTCTTGTGAGAGTAGTCCCATGGCTCGGCTCAAGGGAATAGGCGATGCCGCCGATAGGGAGAGGAGCAGTGGGAACCAGGGCTGCCTGAGCCACCAAGGAGCTATCAGCATTAGTGATGCTCTGTCGCACTGGACCTTGATAGGGTCATGACTACCAGTGGTGTCAGTGGGAGGACTCTGCTCAGTTTGTCCGCCAGGGCATTGTCCTGGCCCGGTAGGTAAACTTCCCTTAGGAGCATCCCCCTGCATGCTGCATAGGCGCAGAGGGCTACTGCCTCCTAGCAGAGGGGTTATGACCATGTTCCCCCTTGTTTGTTCACGTAGAACATCATAACCTGGTTGTCGGTCTGGATCAGCATCGGGGGGTGGTGCTGCAGCTGGTGGCGGAAGGCTTGGAGAGCCATGAATATTGCCTAGAGCTCTAACAGATTGATTTGCAACCGGGATTCCTCCTAGGACCAGCAGTCCTGCGTCTGGAGGCCCTCGAAAAATGCTCCCCAACCCAGTAGGGAGACATCCGTGGTGAAGATCCTCTGGGGGGTGGGTGCCTGGAAGGGCATCTCAGCATGAAAGTGATGTGGACTTTCCCACCATCCGAGAGAGTCTGCCAGCTGACGGGTCACTTTCACTCTGACCCTGAGCCTGCCTGTGGCTTGTGTCCACTGAGCAGAGGCACCACTGGGCTGCCCTCACATACAGGCAGGCATAAGGTGTCACATCAACTGTGGAGGCCATGTTATACCAACAGGCAGAGTAGAAGTCGGGCAGGTAGCATCCATCATCAGTGCACCTCTGCAGACCTCTTGCTCCTTGAGGCATTCTGACCTCCTGAGGGAGGAAGGCTTTCACCTGGCAAGTATCTAGTTGCACCCTATGAACTCTAGGTGCTGGGCCAGAGTGAGGGGGGACTTGGGGTAGTTTATGATGAACCCCAGGTGCTGCAAGGTGTTTATGATGTGCCCAATGGCACATAGAGCCTCTACAGCTGTGCCCCCCTTTATGAGCCTGTTGTCCAGATAAGGGAAGATGAAGGCCCCTTGGAGCTGGTGGTGGGCCTTTGTGAAGACTCTTGGTGACAAGGCCAGACCAAAGGGCAGCACCCTGTATTGGTAGTGCTGTCCTCCCAACACAAACCGGAGGTATTTTCTGTGGCTGGGATGAATTAGGAAATGCGTGTAGGCATCTTTTAGGTCTAAGGAGTATAGCCAATCTCCCTACTGAAGGAATGGCAGTAGTGTCCCAAAGAAGAGCATCTTGAACTTCTCCCTGACCAGAAACCTGTTGAGCTCTCGCAGGTACAGGATGGGCTCAAGGCCCCCTGTCCTCTTGTGGATGAGGAAATATCTGGAAAAGAAGACTGTGCCCCAGAGATGTTTCGGTACTGGCTCCTCTGCCTTCTCCTGGATTAGGCCTGCTAGCTTGGTGAGAAGTAGGGTCTGGTGGAGAAGAGGTCTGGTGAGTTCTCCTGGGAAGTACGAGGATGGTGCCTGCTGTAAGTGGAAGAGGTAGCCCCCTCCCTGACCACTTGTAGCATCCAGGTATCGGTGGTGATGGCTGTCCACCTGTGGGCAAACAGGGCTAGGTGCCCCCATGTGGGCTGCAGAGGACCTCTTGTGGGAGGGATGTCATGCCCAGGCAGTCTAATGCTCCCCCCAGGCTCGGCTGGGGCTGGGGCCGGTGCCTGGGATTTCAAGGCTTGCTTTTGGGCACCGTGTCCCTGGCCTTTTTGTTGCTGGCTCTATTGAGGTGCCGAGAGCCTTGGAAATGCGGTGTACCGCCAAAACCCCCCTTCTTCCTTGGGAAGAAGGGTTTCTTTCCCAGAGCTTTCTTCTGGGGTTGCATCGAGATCTTCAAGAGCCTGGTTCTCGTCAAGAACTCTGTTTCTATCTCTGCAGCCATGTCTGCCAAGGGTTTCCCGAACAGGTTCTCTCCTACGCAGGGGACATCAATCAGTTTGTCCTGCACTCATTGCTCCAGGTCAGATGACTGCAGCCATGCTTGACGTTGTGCCCCAATGCCTGCGGCAGCCACTCTGACTGAAGACTCAAAGCCATCGTAGGCTGCTTGAGACAAAAACTTTGAGCACTCTTTTACCGCCGAGGTCAGGGTCGTAAACCTCTGTAGGTGTTCCCCATCAAGGCCTGCCAAAAAAATCATGAGCTCCTTTCAACAGATCCTTCAGGTACATGCCGATATAGAACTGCTAGATATGAATCTGGCAAATTAGCAGACTCCTGAAGAGCTTCCGGCCAAGAACATCGAGGGTTCAGGCCTCCCTGCTGGGTGACACCAACAAATGAGTTTTTTGGCTTTTGAACTGGTGCATGGCAGACTCCACAACCATCAAGTTGTGGGGAAGCTGGGTCTTTTGAAACCCAGGGCTTTGGCATACCCAGTATATGGTGTCAAGGCATCTATTGACAATTGGTGCTGATGCCAGTGTTTTTCACATCCAAAGGAGTAAGCAGTCGAGGACTGGGAGTACTGGTACCATAAAGGTCTCCCTTAGGGGGTGCCTCATATTGGAGTATCTCCAATTTCTTAGTGCACAGGTCCTCCTCAGCCTCGGTGTCTTGACAGTGAGAGCCTTGGTTGTGTCCTGCACAAAATCGAGGAAGGCGATGTCCTCAGACAGGGAGAGACGGATCCAAGGGCACGTTTCTGTGTCATCTCATTCTGAGGAGTCTTCATCCTCCATCTCCCATTCAGACTCAAAGCCAGAGTATGAATCCGATGCCGCGCAATCACCTCAGTCAAGGTCTACACCCAGTGGTCTGTGACCTCCGGAGGATCTGTGATCTGAGCCGCGGGGGCTCGCTGGGGAGGACCGGTGCCCTGAGGAATGGGACCGGGACCTTGTCCAGTGCCAGAGGCTCTCTCAAGGCTGATGGTGCTCGAGGACCAGCTCAATGTCCGGGGAAGCCCTCAATGTCCGCAGCCTTCGATGTAGGCACCAAAGACTTCTGGTCTGTTGTCGGTACTGTCAAGGGAGAGTCCTCGATGAGGATGGCCTTGGAGGCCCAAGACTGGTCGGCGAGTGCCGACAACTCCTTGCGGGGCAGCTTGGAAGGCTGCTCCCGTGCAGACTCCTCGGACTCATGCCTGGGACTGCAGGGCCTGGGGTGGGATTTCCCCTTCTTCTCGGAACCGTCCTCCGAGGCAATCTTTGAGGGATTCTTATTTTTGCGCTTCACCTCCGGGGATTTCTGCTCAGAGGAACCGTGGCCATGGGATTCAGAAGAGGCTCGGGCTTCGCGGGACACAGAGATATCAGAGGGAGCCCTGGAGCATGGTGTTGCCGGAGACTCCAGCACAGAGTCAGACTTCTGCGAAATTTCTCCTGCTGCCAACGATGGCTCTTTAGGCCTTTGAGGTCATGGTTCTACAGAGTTCACAGTCGGAGTTGTTATGCTTCAGGCCGAGGCACCAGAGCCAGAAGTCATGTGGGTCCGTAGGAGACATCATTTTGCCACACTAGTTGCACTTCTTGAAGCCACTGGAGGCCATCGGGGAAAAATGGAGATTCCCACCACCTAGAGGGGGTCTGAGGACTTCAGTTAAAGCAAGGGCATGAATGCCAGTTTGAGGGATACTTCGATGAAAAATGAGAAAATGAATGAACAAACCCGAGGAGCGATGCCGAGGCGAGTTGGCTTGGTGGCTGGAAGGAACTGGTATGCAAACTGAACGAAACTTAACAAAAATCACACTTTTTCTTGGGAAACTGGAAAACGTCCGAAGGGCTCTGCAGAAAAAAGGAGACCGAGGCAAGATGGCACCCTTGGGCGAGAAGGGGACCATGCATGTGTGGTGCATCTCCCAAAGGCTTTCTTGAAAGCTGGGGAGATGCTTCTGCGCAGGCTCCATCCGTGCAGACATCACCTATATAAGAGGACTGACTTCCTGCTTGTTCCTGGAGAAACTCTGCTAGAGCTGTCTATTTCTTTAAGTAACACTGGTAGGGACAGCTGAGGGTCTTGCAGCAAAAATATAATATAATGTTATCTGCAAACAGTGATATACAATGACTGTGTGCCCCCACTTCCATCCCCTGGATATCAGAGTTGTCCCTAATCCTTGTTGCTAACACCTCTATAACAAATAAAAGCAGGGATAAGGGCAACCTTGGTGGATACCCCTTCCTAAACTGAACTCCTCTGAGTATCTCCCATTGACCCATATTCTAGCTGTGAGGTTATTGTACAGGGCACCCACCCATTTGCAGAAATGAGGACCCAATCCTATTTTTTCCAATACTTGGAACATAAACCCCCACTCTACACAGTTGAATGCTTTTTCAGCCTCGAACACTAGCAAAATAGTTTTGACTTACTTGTGTTGCACCCACCAGATAAGGTTCAGGACTTGTCAGATACTGTCTTTAGCTTGGCACCCTGGGACAAACCCTGTCTGATCTTGGTATATGAGACATGGGAGATATGCAAAAATCTTAGCATCCACATTTATGAGGGATATAAGCCTTTAAGAACGGCATTTAGTAATACTTTTTCCTGGTTTAGGGAGCACCATAATACCCGCCACCACCACTGATCTGGGAAGAGCACCACGTCTACCCACCTCATTAAATAGTTCCACCAGTATTGCCTTTCCTTCCTCTCAATAGGGCTTTTCCCTCTTTCAACTCCTTTTTTGCTAATTGTACTTCTGCTAGAGTAATGTCTTTGTCTAATAAAGCAGTCTCTTCCTCCTGAAGTTTGGATATTTTATAGTCTTATAAATATTCTTCTCCTATATGGCCATCTTCACCAACCTCTGAGGTATAGAGGGTAGTGTAAAACTTCTTAAAGGCTTCCTGTATTTCAGATGACTTAAATTTTAATTTGCCTCCTTCATGAATTTTAGCAATATGCTGTTGGTTCTTCCTGGCTTTCAACTTTCCTGCTAAAATCCACTCAGCAGTATTATTCCACTCAAAAAAGTTTTGTTTTAGGCTTTCTAAACGATGATTCATCCTAGCTGTAGTTTATGTAGTTCTTGGTTAACTCTTCCCAAGATCCTCCAGTTCTTCCTGGTAGGGGTCTGGAAGTGCTCTCTTTGTAGTACTCTCATTTACTCCAGTAAATCATTCTCCTGCTTCCCTTTGTCGCTTATTATAGGCCGCTATGCCTATAAGCTGCCCCCTCATAACTGCCTTGAGACTGTCCCATCTGATTTGTACCAAAGTTCCCTCACTAGTATTTACCTCGAAGTATTCTTTCAATGCCTTCCTTATCCATTCTTGGGCCTCTTTCTGTGCTAGCATTCCCTCATTAAGTCTCCAAAATTGAAGCCCACCCTTTTCCTGGTTAGCTTCTAGTGTCATGATCACAGGCATGTGATCCGACCACACCCTCACATCTTCCTCAACTAATTTTACCAGGGGCATAAGTTCTACTTCCACCTAGAGCATATCGATACGGCTGTATGTGCAGTGGGGGTTAGAGTACAAAGTATATTGTTCATGCGTCCTATGTTTCTGTCTCCACACATCTCTCCACAGAGTTTCTAGCATACACTTCCATTCCTTTCCCATCTCCCCTCTGTCTGTATTTGAATTGTCCAGCCAGAGGTTTGCTGTAAGATTGAAGTCCACCAATTGTCCCTCTCCTAACATCTCCAAAACCCCTCCTAACCTCTCATAAAATTTCCCCTGGTTCTGATTCAGGGCATATATATTTACAAAATTATATAAAGCCCCCCCCCCCCCCACACACACACACATTAGCTTGTACCACCAAGTACCTCCTCTGCGGGTCCCTTGTAAACGTATTGACCACCACTCCCAATCAGCTATAACTACCCCTCCTTTTTTTGGACAGGAAACATTAGAGGGCAGGAATACCTAGGGAAATATTTTACTCCTCAATGTTCCCTCAAAAGATCTCTTAAGGTGAGTCTCCTGAATTGTGAATGTGTCTGCCTGTAGGCGATCCCTCTCCCGAGGCATCAGCGATAGTTTCTGCCAGGAATCTAGCCCATGCACGTTCAAAACCACCACCACAACTTCTCCATCAGATTTCACAGGTATTCTCTATCTGCCCCCACCCACTCATATTTTTGCAAACACCCTCCCTCTCCCCCCCTACCATTACCCACCCCCCCCCCCCACACACTTCAACTGGCATCTGGCTTCCTGCTTAACCAGATATATACTGGGAGTAGTGAACCATAAACTTGCAGTCCCATTTTCTCAGCAAACACAGTCAAGTCCAGGCTTAATCTCACCCTGTTTTCTTCTTCCTGCATTTCTCACTTCTCTCTACCAGTATCCACAGCTCGTTTCTTGTCTTTTCCAGTGGTCACCTGGGCATAGTGTTTCTCACATCCGATAGTCCTGATGCTTCTAGAGCAGGGGTCTCAAACTCAAATTGCTTTGAGGGCCAAATGAGGACTTGTAAAGTAACCCACGGGCCGCATAAGATGCGGGGCCTCATTTGCATAAATATTTGCATAATGTTACCATACAAAGCACAGACGTTAATGATGCACATTTCCCAGAGCTGACATATTCCAGTTAATAAATTCAAAATAGATATTTTTCTACCTTTTGTGCATTTTTTTCAGTTGCAATTGTTCCAGCCACTTTCTTCTGGTTTCTTCGTGTCTTCTGCTAACTCTCCATCGTCTGCTGTCCATTTGTCCTTTCTTCTCTCTTCTAGTTTTTTTTCCATTCTCTCTCTACATCTGCTTTAACATACTAATCTTTCTTCTTTTTCCCCTTCCTCATTCCTATTTCATCCACTCAAATTTTACCCCTCCATCCTCAATCACCACTTACTCTCCAAATACCCGGCCAATTGTAGATTTGTCTTCCCTCCCACACAAAATATTTTTCCCCTCTCCATTTCACTCTCCCAGCCCCATCCCATTCTAATCCTCCCCCAACATCAGCTCCCTTCTAGTTCCAGCCCCACCCAGCATCTGCTCCCTTCTAGTCCCCGCATCAGCCCATTTCCAGTCCTATCCTAGCCCCACCATCAGCCCATTTCCTGTCCTAGCTCCCCCCCACTAAGACCATTTCCAGTCCTAGCAACCCCCCCAGTCCAATACCATTTCTAGCCCCCCATAGCCCATTACCAGTCCTAAGCCCCCCAACAGCCCACCTCCAGCCCTAACCCTCCCATCACCCCATTTTCATTCTTAGCCCCACAATAGCCCATTACCAGTTCTAACACACCAATCAGCCCACCTCCAGCCCTAACCCCCATCTGCCCATTTCCAGTCCTAGCCCCCACCATAGCCCATTACCAGTCCTAACCCCCCCCCCCGCTGCCATTAGCCCACTTCCAGACCTAACCCCCCATTACCCCATTTCACTCTTAGCCCCTCCATAGCTCATTACCAGTCCTAACTCCCCCCATCAGCCCACCTCCAGTCCTTCCTAACCCCCATCAGCCCATTTCCAGTCCTAACCCCCACCCCCCATCAGCCCAAGTAAATAAAATAAAAAAAAATCCTGGCTTCTGCTGCTGCCGCTGCCACCGTGGCAGCGGCAGAATCAACTGTCAATTGAAAAGCCCGCCGCTGATGGAGCAGACTCAGGGCTCTTCCGGACAGAGGGGAAGGGGCCGCGGGACAGCTGATTCTGCTGCTGCCACGGCTGCAGCAGCAGCAGCAGCAGAAGCCAGTTTTTTGGGGGGTTTTTAATTGACAGTTGATTCTGCCGCTGCCATGGCGGCAGCGACAGCAGCAGAAGCCAGGGTGTTTTTTTTTTTGCTTCCCTCCGTCGCGGGCCGCACAAAGCTCTCTGCCCGCGGGCCACGTGCTTGAGACCCCGGTTCTAGAGCCTCAATGGCTTCCTGCACAGTCGTTGCTCATCACATTGTTCCATTTCTTGCAAACGTTAGCACGACTGGTACATCCACTTATACTTGATTTCCTTCTTGCATAGTCATTCCGTGATAGGTCCAAAGCTTTTCCATTGCTGTAAAGTTCCAGTGGATAAGTCTGCAAACATTGCTACCGAGTGCTCTTGCCACAGAAATTTGCCCACTGATCTCATTTTTCCAGCTACTTTTTCTTTAATGGCATAACTGTGAAAACATGTACATGTCCCTGGACCACTCACTGCGCTGCTGTCCAAGCACCCTATGCAGGGGCGGCTCAAGGCAATCTGCTGTCTGAGGCGAGGGATGAGATGGCCCCCTGCCCCCCCCCCATAGTGGGGGGGGGGGAGACTTTCTCAAAACTCCAGTTAGGTACTGAACCAAACCAAAAAGCCGATTAGATTATATGAAGGAAATGCAAGAGTTTGCACACCAAGGAACTAAAAGAGTGAGAACCACAGCACAGTTTATAAAATTAAATTATAACTCATTTTTATTTTGTTATAAACTGTGTTATGGTTCTTGCTTTTTTTTTTTTTTGAACATATATTTTGCATCCACAGAACCCCCCTTCCTCAACAGTGGGTGCAGAGCAGAACCAGGACATTCACCCACAGAACTCAATATCTTTAAAAAAAAATCATTATCTAGTACCAGGCATATTGTGAACTAATACAAAACCCTACAACAAAGTCACTGAGTATCTATAGAGCAAATCTACCATATCATACCAGCACCAACTTCCAAAACTCACATAAGGAGGCCATCCAAAAAAAGCATCACTCTAAATACTACAGTGGGCCCTGGAACATCCAAACACCTATTTGGACAACTGAACAATTCAGATTACTACAGTACAGATCCCTACATATAAACTCCATCTTAACAGAACACCTGGTCTTGGTCACACACTCAAAACACAGACCTTCACCAAGTACAGAATAAGTGACCGTAACCTAAAAATAAACACATGAAGATAAAAATTAAACTGCAACCTCAAGAAGCCAGATTCTGCATACAGTGCAATACCAGAGAAATAGACAGAGATGCATTTCCATGTACAGTATAAAATATAAAGAGAGCACCAAGTCTGGTCATTAAATAGAAAATAAAATTCTAACTTTGTTGTCTGACCATTTTATTCTCTGATAATATAGGTCCCAATCTGAGGTTTCTGCTTTTCTCTGTCTCCCAGTGCACCCTCCTGTCTACTTTCCCCCAGAGGCGGCACAAGAGATATGCAGGGCCATGTGCAGAGACTCACTGTGGCATCATTTGCATAAATTTAGCATACTTTATTTTAAAATGTATATGCCACCCATCTAAAATCCTAGGCAGATTCTAAACATACACATGCAATTTAGTAAAACAATGTTACAATAAAACAAACACAATAATAAAACATGAAATTTGATTAATGAAAAGTCACTTACGCAGCCCCCCCCCCCCATACCCAATCAAACCATTATAAGTATCTGCACATCAGATTTAGTTTGCTATGACCAGATTATTTATG
The DNA here is from genome assembly GCA_033557465.1 of Ichthyophis bannanicus. Taxonomy (NCBI): domain Eukaryota; kingdom Metazoa; phylum Chordata; class Amphibia; order Gymnophiona; family Ichthyophiidae; genus Ichthyophis; species Ichthyophis bannanicus. The sequence continues at coordinate 175,778,092 of CM066034.1, read as the reverse complement.
AGGAGGGAAGATATAAAATGAGAAACTAATCCTGGTAGCCATGAATTCAAACATTGGATTGGATTGTGTTAGAGCTGGAAAAGTCCGGAACTCAGCAGCAGTGAAGCTATCAAGTTACTAAACAAAATTAAACTGAGACGTTTCCTGAAAATTTGAAATTTCCTTGAATCTGAACTGACAAAACATTTTAAATTTCAGTCTGGCAACATAAAAAATGCAAAACTGCAAATCTCAAAAAGTCTACATATTCCAGTACCTCCCCCCAACCAACACCCTACAGTTGACCTCACAAAGAACCCAGAGTACAGGATCCATAGAGCAAGTCTACTATTCCATAACAGCACTAACTTCCAAAACTCGCACAACATGGAGTGTACCCAGAGAAGGGCAACACCATAAATATTGCAGCGGGCCCTAGAACATCCATAAACCTGTTTGAAAAGCTGAACAAACCAAATTACTACAATACGGTATAGATCCTTATGTACAAACTCCATGTTAACAGAATACCTGGCCTCAGTCACACACTCAGAACACAGACCCTCATCAAGTACAGAATAAGTGACTACAACCTAAAATAAAAATATGTAGACAAAAATTAAACTGAAACCCCAAGAAGCCAGACTCTGAATGCAGTGCATCATCAGACAGAGATGCAGTTCCCCATGCTGTGCAGAATATAAAGATAGCACAAAGTCCAATCACTAAAATGAAAATTAAAATATTCAGACAACAAAGGTAGAAAAAATAATTTTTTCTCTGATCATGCTGGTCCCGATCTCAGTTTCTGCTTTCCTGTCTTCTCTTGGCTCTCTTTCTATGGTCTATAGTCCATATGCCATTTCTTATCTCTTGTTTTCTTCACTTCCTTCCATCAGCCTATTTCCAGTCCCAATAACCCTTCCCAGTATAAGTCCCTTTCCAGTCCTCCCTCCCAGTACCTTCCAATGTCAACTTGCATTCCCATGACTGCCACTGGTGTCCATTTCCTTCCAGTCCCCCTCCTTCCCCACTGTCCAGTCCCTTCTAGTCCAAATACCATGGGCAGCCCCTCTCAGCATCCACTCCCTTCCAGTCCCATTCTCCCATCCCCCTGCATCAGCCCATTTCCAGTTCTAGCCCCCTAGCCTTCTTCCAGGGCCAGCAGGTCTCTCCTCCTCCCCCCCCATCAGCCCATTCCAGTCATAGCCCCCCCCATCAGCACATTTCCAGTCAAAGCCCCCCCAATCAGCTCACTTCCAGTGCTAGCCCTCCATCAGCCCGTTTCCAGTACTAGTCCCCCTCAACCCCATTACCAGTGCTAGCCTCCCCTAATCAGCCCATTACCAGTCCTAACTATTCCCCCATCAGCCCATTAACAGTCTTAGCCTCCACTAATCAGCCCATTTCCAGTGCTAGCCCACCGATCATCCCATTTCCAGTACTAGTCCCCCTCAACCCCTTTACCAGTGCTAGCCTCCCCTAATCAGCCCATTACCTGTCCTACCCCCCCCCCATCAGCCCATTTCCAATGCTAGCCCCCCATCAGTCCATTACCAGTCCTAACCATCACCCCCATCAGCCCATTACCAGTCCTAGCCTCCACTAATCAGCCCATTTCCAGTCCTAGCCTATCAATCAGTCCATTTCCAATACTAGCCCCCCATTAGTCCATTACCAGTCCTAGCCTCCCCTAATCAGCTCATTACCAGTCCTAGCCCCCCCCCCCCATCAGCCCATTTCCAGTGCTAGTCTACCCTCAGCCCATTATCAGTGCTAGCCCCCATAATCAGCCCATTGCCAGTCCTAGCCCCTCCAATCTGCCCATTTCCAGTGCTAGCCCCCCCCATCAGCCCATTATAACCCTAACCTGCAGTCTCCCCCCTTTATCTAGCACTTGTCCCCATCTCCCCCTTTGTCCAGCATTTTCCCCATCTCCCCCTTTGTCCAGCACTTGTCCCCCTATCTCCCCCTTTGTCCAGCATTTGTCCCGTCTCTTCCCTTTGTCTAGCACTTGCCTCCCTGTCTCTGCCCTTTGTCCAGCATGTCTCCCCGTCTACCCCTTTGTCCAGCACTTGTCCCCATCTCCCCCTTTGTCCAGCACTTGTCCCCGTGTCTCTCCCTTTGTCCAGCATTTGTCCCCTGTCTCTTCCCGTTGTCTAGCACTTGCCCCCCCCTCCCCATTATCCAGTATGCCCCCCTGTCTCCCCATTTGTCAAGCATTTGCCCCCCCCCCTCTCTCCGCTTTGTCTCTCACGTGTCGTCCTCCTGTCCCCACTCCCTCCACCTGCACCTCTCATCTGGTGGCGGCACTCCGGTTGTTTTTATTTTTGATTTTACCGCCTCTGGTGAGAAAAAAAAAGTGGTGGGAAGGCAAAGGCAGGCCAGAGGCAACAAAATTTAAAATGAAAACAGCCGGAGTACCGCCACCACCGCATGAATCAGCCTGATCGTTTGCAGGGTTCCTGCAAGCGATTAGGCTGATTTGTCCGGCGACAGCACTCCGGCTCTGTTTTAATTTTAGATTTTGCAGCCTCTAGCCTGCCTCTGCCTTCCCACGCAGGAAATCAGAGGCAGGCCAGAGGCTGCAAAATCTAAAATTAAAATAGAACCGGAGTGCTGCCGGCATCGGAGTGCCTCCCCCATCAGAGTGCAGCCGGCATCGGAGTGCCTCCCCCATCAGAGTGCCGCCTGAGGTCATCGTCTCAGGCGGCTTAATGGAAGAACCGCCCCTGGCCCTATGTGCTCTATCTCCACTGCTGCTTCATTCCCATCGCCTTCTTCTAACAGGGCTTGAAATATAGAAATCGCTACCATGGAGTCCTGGTGATCGGGCCCTTCTGGAACAGTCAACTATGGTTTTCTAACTCCCCTATTTTTAGTTGCATTTGCTGCGCTGCCTCTTCCATCTTACTGAGGCTGTCTTGCATGTGTTCCTGCTCTGCTTGGCATTCATCCACCCTCTCTTCCACCTCCTCCATTCGTTTACCCAGTTCATGGATGTCTGATCTTAAGTCCTCCATCTTACAGTCAAGCTCAGTCCTTACCGCACCGATCTCCTGCTTTAACTCGCTGAACCACTGCTGCCTCTTGAGTTTGCTTACATGCCCGCTGCATCCTCCCTTGTCATGCTTCTCTCCTCATCCACATTCTCTCCCCCTGCTTTCCCCACCGCCGGTGCCATTTTTGGAGCATCGTCTTCGGAGCATCGATATGCAAATTCTTTTAAATCGGACGCTTTTCACAGAGTCTGGGTCACCCTCCTAAGCTGGGCATACTCCCTTCTCTCCTGGGGGGTGTTCAGCCTCTATGAGGGGCAAGGATGAAGTTTTGTACCCCTTTTGAGCAATCGAGTCAATGGAGTTCTTGGCTCAGTTGTCCATGCGGTGACGCGACGTCACTTCCTCCATTAGTGCTGATTTTAAAAAGATTTGAAGATGTTTCTGAAGGACACAGAAAGACACCACCTTTTACTTCTGGAGTGAGTAACCAAAATGGATCTCCTCATTAGAATCTGTTGATATTTTTAGGTGACTCAGATTTCCCCCAGACATAGAATGTTAGACTTGAAACTTGGTCTGTCTCAGTCTGCAACTTCTTATCACCTGTTGACATCTCTATACAACAGTGAGCCTGCTATTTAAATGTTGCAGTTTATTTAGGTACACATGAAAATGTCTGGAAGAAAACTGGCTTGTCAAGCACTAACACAAATTTCTAAATAACATTCAGTCAGATTGTGGATAATTGATCAACTTAATCAGGGTAAGCTAGAACTGGTTCAAATTGAAATGGCTATTTACAGTCATATCCCCCCATCCCACTCTGCCCCACCAAAGTACTTAATTGACACAATCCTTAATATGAAAATAAATGGAAGATCTACTGATAAAGTAGCACAACTAATATGGCGCCCGAGTTCAAAAAAGCTGCCCATCACTTTCATAGTCTCATTTTGTCACAGGAGCTTTTGTCAAAATATCAACTTCTACATATCACAGCTAAATTGATTCTGAATTACCGTAAATGGGAACACAGAACTCAATTCTTAATTAAGCTACACGAGCTTCTGATACATCTGAGATTTTTTCTTCATAAAATTTTATATGGTGTGAGATCAGCTTACATGCTAAAAGTGTGTTACAATGAGTTCATCATTGTGATTTGAGCTATCCATCAGTTGGGCCTATAATCAAAAAGGTACTTTAGATAAGCTTTTTAGCTTTCAAGCAGCCCTGGTTTGAAACAAGCTTCCAATTAGGCTCAAACAAGAGAAACAATATATGAGCTTTATTAGACAGATGCCTTTTTATTTCAGAGGTTTTTAGCTTCTAGGTAGTTTTAGTGAGTTGTAAGTCACTAGTTTATGATCATAGTGTGAATGATTTTAAGGATACCTGAAAGCACAGTTACTTACCTGTAACAGGTGATCTCTGGGAACAGCAGGAATAAGTCTTCACATATGGGTACGTCGGTACCGACGGAGTCTGCGCGGGAACGCTCCCCAGCATCCAATCAGAACGCTTTTGGAAGCATCCCAACACGCCTGCGTGCTGCCTTCCCGCCTTTCCCAACTGCCTCTCCTCAGTTAAGTTTTAAAGCTGAGGCAAAGAGAGAGAGCACAAGAAAGGGAAAGATAGAGATAGAGAAATGCAACTCCTAGGGGAGGTGGGTGGGTTGTGAAGACTTATTCCTGCTGTTCCCAGAGATCACCTGTTACAGGTAAGTAACTGTGCTATCTCCAGGAACAAGCAGGAATGAGTCTTCACATATGGGGACTCCCAAGCTAAGATGCCTGGAGGGAGTCCTAGCATGTTGTAAATCTAGAATGAGCCATGCTACTCCTCAGAACCTCAAGCATCCTGGGGATGGAGGGTAGGAGTTGAATAACAGAAAGGTGCTGTGGAACAGCTGGAGTAGAACAGGACTTCTATAGAGGAAGACACTGTATAGATGACATTTAGTAATAAAATATTGAGCTCAATATTCTAATATGGACCTCCCTTGGTGGCATTGTAAAAAGTCTATTGAGGTTCATATAGATCTGTCAGGAGATCCAGTAGAAGATCCTCAAGGAGTACCTCACTGTGAAGTAGAGGTAATAACTAGAAAAAACAAGTGGAGGTCAGAACCCTTCAGGGTGAGAGATAGCCCCAGTGAAAACTGGGGTAGTATAATGAGGTAGGGCTTCAGCGGAAAACGCAGAAGGTACTATTAGACAAAGCTTAAGCTCTTTTGGCCCAAGAACAGTAGAATCCTAGGACCAAAAGGAAAATGAGTCTGACCCATCTGGACCGACAATGGAATTAGTCCATGTAGGAGAGAAGGGGTATGGAAGACCCCTGTATCTGATAAGAAAGTAAGGACAGACTTAAGAAGCATTACAGCTTTAGATTAACTGAAGATCTGCAATGCCTTTCCTAAATGGGGTCAATTAGGAAAGAAAAAAGGCACATGGAAAGCTTCAGAGGTACCTAACCCTGAAAGGTTATGGTAAGAAAAGTGTTTGCTAATTACCACAGGGAGTGGTTGTATGTGTAGAACCCTAAGCATGCTGGCACAGCATTGATAGGGGTAGTGCCAATCTGTCAGGGTCATATAGGAATATATGGATATCTGAACCTAAACAGACAGATAGATAAGTACATGGATACATATCTACCTAAAGATATATCTCGACAGATATATATATATATATATATATATATATATATATAGAAAGAGATATATCTGTGTATCTTCTGCCCATGTATATCAACCTTCTTGCTATTAGATGAATCTTTCTCTCTCCCCATATCCCTAGGGGGGATCTGGTTCTATAGACATCTCTCCATCCACATACCTGGAGACATGTGTCTATATGCCTACATATTTATTTATATAAATTTATTTATTTATATATATATAAATATGTAGGCATATAGACACATGTCTCCAGGTATGTGGATGAAGAGATGTCTATAGAACCAGATCCCCCCTAGGGATATGGGGAGAGAGAAAGATTCATCTAATAGCAAGAAGGTTGATAACTGCTTGAATAGATGCATAGAGAATCCTCTTTCCCTGGTTATGACTGGCAGAGTCAGAGGAATGGTCTCCCTGACAAGAAAGAGTCTAGATTCCTTTCAGAATTTGAGCTCTTGAATAACCAGGATGGCCTACGTGAAAAATGCAGAGGATAACTTCAGTCTGCAGGCAGCAAGTCCAGATCTCTCCAGAACTGCAGTATGGAGAATGGATAGAGGACGCCACTGGAGGAAGATACCATAGTGACCCGTCTATGAGGGCAAGATGGGTATCAGGCATCCTTTAGCTGCCACTGAAAGAAAATTATCTCTGACGAAAAGACCAAAGGAGATATGGGCCAAGCCAGGGAATTGGCCCTTCTTTAGGTTTTCACGTAATGAAAGGCCTGAGTCTTATGTCTCAAAGAGATTTAAGATGAGATGGTAAGGGTAGGGAATACCTACCAGTCATGAAACATGACTGGGGGAACCCCTCCTAACCATCTGGGGTTATCTGCTAGGCAAGATACTAATGCTCTCTAGCAAGGGCCCATAGTGCAAAGCTACTCTGTAGAGTTGCAGAGAGCATGCTGCAGGTTGGTTAGAAGAAAAAACTGGCTCTGCAAAGCCAGTGGGTAACAAACTATTCTGCCAAGGACAAGGGGGCAAAGAATAGGAGTTAACTAACCAGTCTGTGATAATAGGGTTTTCCAAATGAGGTTGACAACCTGTTTGGGGTTTAGCACTGAGGCTAGAAGGATTGCTAGTGGAGGGGAACCCCTGGTTGTGTGGTGAACAGAACCAGTGGCTTAACCACTAGGAATTGCTGTATCTGCAGCAAGTACCAGGGTAGCGGAAGGAAATTTCTTTTGCCCTCCTTTTTTAGATTGGGAAAAAGAAACAACAGACATAGTAGGACTTCCTATTGTCTGATGAGCTGCCCTAAGGTAATAAAGGGGGAGATAACTCTGGAAGGGAGAATCCCCCCTGTGGAACAGGTAGAGAACCATAGGGGCTTACCAGTGTACAAAAGCCACTCTTACAAATCAAATATGGTAGTAAGAGGGAGGTAAGACAGAGTTGATGGAGACTGAACAAGCAGGAAGTCTCTGAAAGGTAAGATGATACATGCCAGTTCAGGGAAACAACTATGTTATTGATAGTTGTCACTTCTCTTTTCCCCAAAGAGGAAGAGAAAACCTGTTAAGTATGGGCATGATCTTGATAAAGACTCTTAGAGAAAAGATGTCTCATGAAGAGATATCTAGAAAAGGTTAGGATAAAATTAGTGCAGATACTTCAAGTGAAAAGAAGCAGACTGCCACTCCAACCACCAACCAAGAGGGGTAATAATGATCTATTTGAAACCCTGCGACTGCTGGGTTTGCTGACCCTGTTGAGGTTGTGGTTTCTTCAGACCAGGGCGATGTTTCCCCTGTTTGGGAACATCTGTATGATGGGCAGAAGATGGATAAAACTTTTTCCCCCTAGGGGAAGAAAGTTTGGCAGGACATTTCCTACCAACTGGGAAAGAGGAAGGCCTAGAACAGCCTCTGGAAACAGGAATGTCAGTGGTTAACTGAGCAACCTGGAGTAAAGACAACTTGTTAAAGAGATTTTCTCCAGTGCAAGGAGTATTTCCCAGTCTTTCTTGTGCCCATTTGTCCAAGTCTGAAGCCAGGTTTTACGTAGTGCCCCTATAGCTATAGCAAACGTTCTGCTAACAGACTCAAAAGAGTCTAGGGAAGCACGAGTAAGGAACCTAGAGATATTTTGAGCATGACTAACCTGTAAGGAATAGTCTGCACTTTTGGGCTCTTGAAGAAAAGGAGTCAAAGATAGCAAGTTCTTTGTGACCTCTTCAAGAGATAAACTCATATAGAAAATATATGAGAGAATTCTTGCTGAAAGCATGGATGCCTGGAAGGTTTGGCGTCCAAAGGCATCTAAAGTCTTAGACTCACGACCTGGCGGATAAGAAGAATGCTTTTTAGTACTCTTCACCCGCCTCATTGCTGATTCTACAACAATGGAGTGATGAGGAAGTTGAGTCCTTTGAAACCCTGGAGAGGGGGGCACCTGATATAGAAGATCAGTTGCTCTAGAAGGTGGGGGTACCTTTAAAGGAGATTCCCACATTTATAGAAGGAGATCCTGCAAGGAATAATGCAAAGGAAGCATGATGTTCTCCTTTGCTCTCCCAGGAATATACAGGGATTCTGTATTCCCTTGTGTAGGATCCTGTCCAGGTATAGAAATGGCAAGTGATTTTGCCATATCCAGGAGAAAAGCCTGAAAAGAATAATCCCCAGAGGGAAATTCTTTTGGATAGGCTAGATCTGTCGAAGAACTAGCATTGGCACCGAGGGATCTATCCAAATTTATAGGAATATAAGATCCTGAATGGTGGAGTATGGGATCCTTAGAGGATGGTCGCCGGTACCGCAAGAGGTTGGGACCAGCAACAGTCGGTAGCAGATCGTCCATGCTAGGGATCGATTCCAAACTCGGTACCGAGGGAAGCGAGCCTGATGAGAGAAGCATGGAAGGCACCGACAGCAATGGTAATGTGGATACCGGTACCGACTTCGGTACCGTATCCGATACCAGTGGATGAAGGCCAGCCAGTGACAACTCTAACGGTATCGAAGAAACCAAGAGTGCCGGACATGGATCATCGGAACCGTGCCTTCGGTACCTTCTGGTGTCGGTACCAAGGCGAGTCGGTATCCAGTCCTCCAGACTGGAGATCGATTCCAGACTCGGCATCAAAGGAAGCGAGTCTATCGATGCACATCTGGAGGGTACCGACGTCAGTACTAGTATCGGTACTGGGATCGATACCGATACTGGAAGGTCGGTCTGCAGCGTATCCAACGGCCCCGTAGGTACCGAGGACGTCAGACTACGATCCTTGGTGAGGAATGTTTCATCCAACACCATTGCTGATGCCGGGGTATCGGTACCGCTCGAAGCGGATGCCACCATCGAGCATGGCTCAGGTATGTTCTGTGAGGGGTGAACCTCAGGAACAACCTGAAACCCCACACAGGCTTTGGAGGCCGAAGACTCCCATCGGGGTTTTAAAGCCAAAGTGTCCTCGAGGACTGAGATTTACCACTCGAGGACTGGCTAGTCTGAAAAGACTGTTTTTGGGTTACCTGATCCCATGTGGAAGAAGAGATGGTCGGTGCCCTGAAGTTGCATGGGGACCGCGTATCAAGGGAAACTCGATGCTGAAGACTTCTTCCCACAATACTATTACAGGAGGGACACTCCGGTGGAAAATGGTCAGGACCCAAGCAGATTAGACACCAATTGTGAGTGTCTAAAATTAATTTTGTACCGCCACAGTTTCTACATTTCTTGGGGATAGTGGCTGGCGGTTCCATGAAGGAAAGTGAATAGGCCTAGCAGGCCTAAAAAACCGTGAGGCACTAAGAAGGAAAAAATATTCCTTAAAAAGGAAACATTATACAAGAAAAGATTAAAGAAACACCGGTGGTACCGGTGGCGTTGGGGAAGGCAGACGCGACCACAAGAAAACCAAAAAATAAAAGAAGAATTTTCTGCGGTGACAGGACGACGTCCTGCTGGCTCCGTGGAAAAACGAAAACTGAGGAGAGGCAGTTGGGAAAGGCGGGAAGGCAGCACGCAGGCGTGTTGGGATGCTTCCAAATGCGTTCTGATTGGATGCTGGGGAGCGTTCCCACGCAGACTCCATCGGTACCGACGTACCCATATGTGAAGACTCATTCCTGCTTGTTCCTGGAGATTGATAGGTTTATAAATAAAATGGAAGATACTGATTATTTTATTGTATAATGTTATGTTTAATCAGGACCAGTGCAAGAATAGTGGGTACCGTAGATAAACCTTCAGTCTTATGTACCCATGAGAATATTATAATTAATGATCAACCTAAATCCTCCTCCCACAACAATCCTGTAAAAATACGTAATTTGGCATCATACCTACAAAGCAAAGCATGATATTAAAAGTATGTGTGAGCCTGTTCTCCCTGAAGGTAAAAAGGTGCAGATGATTCTTTGAGTTTGTTGGGATGTCAGGATCTATTGTTCTGCTTTGAGTGCCACTGTTCTTTGAGTCTTGCCTGAACCAACTCTCCTTTTAATGAATTGTCCCCTGGGATTTCAGCTCTCTGTAATCCACTTTGAACTATTCAGTAAAGGTGGAATTTTGGGAGGGGGTGGGGTGTGATGCAATTAAGTGCTTTCCTAGAATCAGAAAAATTGGTGTATTTGCATTGCAAAAAAATGTGTCTGTGCTTTTTAGGTGAATTCCATTCAAAAGCTTGTGCCTTTGCTCCCTCTGTTCTCTGCTAATTCTGTCAGCTCTGCAGCTGGCACCGCTGGAGGATTTGAAATACTAGAACAGAAGTGTACATTGTCACATTTCAAACTCTTTCTAGTGCCAGCCAATGTTCCCTCTAATTTTCTGTAGGCTGTGTGCGCATAAAATATCAGCTGTGTGCAGCTTTTGAAGGAAGGTTAAATTTTTGTGCGCCACATAACGACACTCGGAGTTATACACTTTAAAATTTGACTACACATCAGAATACAGTATGTACACCACATTGATTTTAATCAAATTAAATGAAAATAGACGATTACTAAATGAAGCGGGAAATTTCTAGTAATTACAATCATAACTTTTAAATTTTAAGACGTCTGTTTTCTATCAGAATCAGAGCTGTAATTTTTGTGCGCTCTGTTGTAAAGTATGTGCGCTCACTCGGTGAGGTGTGTGCGCGCGCACACGCACACAGCTTAGAGGGAACAGTGGTGCCAGCAGCAGAGCTGATAAATCAAAAGAATACAAGAGGAGCAAAAGCACAAGCCTTACCCATTGCTGCAAGCTGAATATGCTAGGTAGCTGACTCAGATGATGTCATCCAACTGCAACGGCTGCTGAGTGACATCATTGGAGAACTGGACTAAAGGTAATTATGGGAGGGGGGGGGGTTATGGCAGGGTTAGAAAAATGCCAGGTGCCAGGTCACCATGATGCCTAAAAACTGAACCTGGTACCTGAGATTTTTCAACCCAAATCTTTTGTAGAACTATGTAAGTACTGAAGAAAACATATTTGCTTCACCTCCACAGTCTGGCTCTGTTACAAGCATGGGCTGTGTAACACAGATGTTTGGACTGCTCTCTCGGTTTAAACTCTCATGAGAGTTAAAACTGCCAGACCAGTCCAAACTTCCTGAACTGCATAGCCAAATTGCTTTCTTTGGCAGCTGCAAACAAGACAAGGGGGGAACAAGTGGGAGCCTCCAAAGCCTGAAAGAGACCTAGATTAAAAAGGGGGATATGAAAAAGAATAAAAATGCACAAAGGCTAGACGGGGGGAGATTATAAAAGAAAGAATGGGTGAAGGCTAGAAGGAAGGGAGAATGCAAAAAATAAAAATAAAACAGGTGAAGGCTGGAAGGGTGGGTATGAGAGGCAGAGACAATGACAGTGTAGTTACTCACCTGTAACAGATGATCTCCGGGAACAGCAGGAATCAGTCTTCACATATGGATGACGTCAGCACTGATGGAGCCTGGCACGGGAACACTCCCCAGCATCCAATTGGAATGCTTTTGGGAGCGTTCCTCCACGTATGCGTGGCTGCCCTCCCACCTTCCCTCCTGGTCTCCTCAGTCAGGTGCATAGCAGAAAAATAAAATATTGTATACCAGGAATGAGAACAAAAATAGGACAACTTAATGGGGAGGTGGGCAGGTTGTGAAGACTGATTCCTGCTGTTCCCGGAGATCACCTGTTACAGATGAATAACTATGCTATCTCCAGGAACAAGCAAGAAGTCAATCTTCACATATGGGACTCCCTAGCCCAAGACGACCAAGCAAGAAAAGAATCCCGGCATAGCTGGAGGTTGCAGCAGGGATCCGACAGACTCAGCTCATTCAGAGCACTCCTTGTGAATAGTCAATTGGGCAAGCTGTCTAAATTTGAAAAAGGTTTCGCAGTACAGCTTGTCCGAATTGATCATCAGCTCTGGAGTCTTTGTCCAGGCAATAGTGTACTGCGAAGGTATACAATGAAGACCATGTTGCTGCTTGGCAGATCTCTGAGATAGGGACAGAGCAAAGGTTATCTAAAGCTGTTGCCATGGCTCTGACATTATGAGCTGTTACATGGTATGCAGAGAGAGCCCAGCCTGAGAATAAGCAAAGGATATGCAATCTGCTAACCAGTTTTAAAGTGTTCTTTTGGATACTGGTGCCCCCAGATGACTTTGGTCAAAGCAAACAATTGAGAGGATTGGCAATAGTTCTTAGTGTGATCCAAACAGAATGCCAACGCTCTCTTGCAGTCAAGAGTATGAAGTTTGGCCTCAGCCAAAGAGGTGTGGGGCCTTGGAAAGAAAGTTGGTAGGGAGACAGATTGGCTCAGGTGATGACCTTCGGCAAGAACTTAAGGTGGCCATTCGCACACATACTACCACGGTGAAAAGTAGTATAGGGCGCATAGCTTACCAAAGCTTGCAGTTCAGACTCTGTGAGCTGAGGTGACTGCTATGAGGAAGAGGAGCTTTCATGTTACGAACTTTAATGGAGCTGATCCCATTGCTTCAAAAGGACTGCATACGAGTTGTGCAAGGACGACATTTAGATCCCATGAGGCAGGAGTGGACGGAAAGGCGGCTGGGTCAGGAGAAGACCCCACATGATTCTGGCCAAGACAGGACGGTTCCCTAATGTATGGTAGGAGGACACAATGATGGATAAATGTACTCTCATCAAATTGGTCTTGAGACCAGAAAACGACAAATGTAGCAGGTACTGGAGCAAATCCAGAATGGGACATGTGAAAGGATCCAGTGTTTTAAGAGAACACCAGATGGAAATCCTGTGTCATTTAAAGGCCTAAGAGCATCTAGTTGAATCCTTTCTAGAAGATAACAGGACATGCAAGATGTCCTCTTGGAGATCTAATTTGAGAGGATAAAGTGCTCAACCTCCACACCATCAAGCGGAACGGCTTGAGGGGGTGCAGAAGGGTCCCTTCATCTTGGGAGAGCAAAGTCTGTGAATGACCGAGCTGGAGAGGAGGTGCTTGAGCAAGCTGAAGAAACAGAGGAAACCATGGTTGTCTGGGCCAATAAGGAGCAATGAGAATCATTTGTCCCTGGTCAGCCTGGAGTTTGAAGAGTATTTTTGTTATTAGTGGAAGTGGAGGGAAAGCATAAAGGAGCTCTTGACCCCAATGGAGGAACGCATCTGACTATTCTGTGAGGAGAAGGAATCCTCAAGCAAAAATGAGGTAGCTGTGCACTGAGGGGAGACACAGAGGTCGATTAGTGGCATCCCCCAGAGATGGAACAAGTGTTGGGTTAGTTGAGGTTCCAGCATCCACTCGTGTGAATGGAGGATCCGGCTTAGCTTGTTGGCTAAGTGATTCTGTGCTCCCGGAAGGTAGACTGCGTGAAGGTGAATGCCTTGGGGAACTGCCCAGTTCCAAAGGAACTGAATGGCTTCCCTGCATAGGGCTTAAGAACATGTCCCTCCTTGCTTGCTTAAAAAACATAGCCACCTGGTTGTCCGTCTGGACGAGAAGACTCTGACGGCATTGAAGACCGCTCTGAGCTCTAGAAGATTGATCTGGAGGAACATTTCTTGAGAGGACCAAAGGCCCTGTGTCGTCAGGCCATTGAGATGAGCCCCCCCAGCCAAGTTTTGATGTATCAGTCGTTAGGACAGATTGCAGTGCAGACTTTTGAAAAGGTGGCCCTTCGATTAGATACTGTGGTGTGCACCACCAGTGAAGGTCTGCTCTCATCTACGGAGTGATGCTGATGAGGTCAGATAGGCGACTTGTGGACTGTTTCCATTACTGTGAGAGAGTCCACTATCCAATCCTCATGTGGGGACGAGAGTGGGGCACAACATGGACTGTGGAAGCCATGTGGCCTAAGAGGCGTACAAATGTTCTGGCCGTAACTGATGATTGTTGCTGGACCTGTGTGGCTAAGGCAATGAGATGGAGGCGTCTTTCCTCTGGCAGAAACGCTATGCTTCTTACCATGTTTAAACGAGTTCCTATGAACTCGAGGTCCTGAGTTGGCCTGAGATTTGATTTTGGATAATTTATTACAAAACCTAACTCCTGGAGGATATAAATGGTTTGGTTTAAGGCGGAGGTAACTGCTGAAGCGGAGTCTGCCCTTAGCACCAGTCGTCTAAGCAGGGGAACCAAAAGATTCCCAAAGTTCACAGGTAGGCAGCAACAACGGCCAAACACTTTGTGAAAACTTTGGGTGCTGAGGCCAGTCCGGAAGGGAGGACTCGATACTGATAGTGTTTGTTCTGAAAAACAAACCTGAGAAACTTGCTGTAGTCTGGGTGAATCAGAATGTATGTAAGGGCATCCTTTAGATCCAGAGAGCATAGCCTCATTGGAGGTATGGCAGAAGAGTGCCTAAAGAAATCATCTTGAATTTCTCCTTGATGAGAAATTTGTTGAGACTTTGGAGATCTAATATAGGTCTGTTACCTCCTGTCCTTTTTGGAATTAGGAAATATCTGGAGCAGAATACCAAGCCCTGCCGGACTAACGGAACCTCCTCTATGGCAGTGAGAGGATTTCCTGCTGAAGCAGAGAGGAGTGGAGGAGATCCAGAGAGGGTTGTCCCACAAAGTGGGTGGGAGGAAGAGACTGGAATTTCAGTTGTAGACCGATTGACTAGATGTAGGGTCCAGGGCTCAGAAGTGATGTTGATCCAGCGGTGTGCGAAATGCACCAGTCTTCCTGGAATCATGACAGGAGGAGGAGGTAATATTATGGGAGAATTAGCCATGCTCTTTCTGAAGCAATCAAAAACTCTGAGGAGGTTGAGTAGTCGTTGCAAGCTGTGGTTTGGTAACCTTGGGCTTCCTGACCTGTTTCTGGCTCTGCTGTCTCTGTTGTGAAAAAGAGTAGCCAGAATAAGACTGATATGGAGGATAAAAGATCTTCTTAGGGAAGAACGGTTTCTTGGTGGTAGTTTTCTTTTTAGAAGGATCTGCTGTTTTCCTTGACAGTCTCTTCATGGTGAGGTCGTCAGTTTGAATCTCACCGGCCTTCTCCCTCCACCTCTGGCCAAAGAGGTTCTCACCATTACAAGGTATATTTATTCATTTGTCTTGGACCCACTGTTCCAGGTCAGATGTTTGGAGCCATGCTGTTCTCCTAGCCCCTATGAAGGCTGCAGCAGATCTGCTATTGGCTTCAAATGCTACTTTTGTCAATAATTTCGATGTATTCTGGGTATGTGTCACTAAGACCTGATGAGCTGCCTGCTTGTCAGGGGGAAACAGGGTGGTAACTTCTGACAAAACCCTCGATACATCTTTTAGAAATATGCCCATATATAGCATATATGTCTATTCTAGAGGCTAGCATGGTAGCTTGAAATGCCTTTCTTCCAAATGCATCCAGGATCCTGGTCCCTCTGCCAGGGGGCACTGAAGAGTGATTTTCCTGACTTTTAATCCTCCTCATGGCAGACTCCACAACCATGGAATGGTGGGGAAGTTGTGTTTTTTGGAAACCTGAAGAGGGAAGAGCCCTATAAAGGGTACTGAGCCTCTTGCTCACCGCAAGGGTTGACATGGGGACCTCCCACATTCGAGCCATAATGTTCTTTAAGATGTTGTGTTTTGGGAGGGAAGCAGCCTCTTTTGATGCTGATGGGTACTGGAGTATATGGAGCTTTTCAGCTCTTGGCTCCATTTCTGTAGCTACTGAAACATCGAGAGCTGCCGCCATGTCCTTAAAATCCTGAAAGGACATGTCTACGGGCAGCAAACATTGACGTTCACAAGGAGGTGATGGATCTGACAGTACCTCCCCCCTTGGGTATGTCAAAATTGATGGATTCCACCTCAGCCTCCTTGGAATCAGAGTCAGGAAGGAAGTTGAAATAATCTCTGAGATGTTTGATACCTTTGTTGCTCCAAACGTCACTGTTTGGATGTAGAGGGTATCGGCACAGAGAGCCTCCGTATCGGCTCTGAGCTATGTGAAGCAGGCGATGCCTGTGGAAGAGTGCCGAGCTCTGTCGTCACTGTTGATATCAGTGGAACCGGTGTCAGTGTCGGCTGCGGAGCCCTCAATGCCATCGGCATTACTGCCACTAAGAGTTTAGTGATGCTATGCTCGTTGGCAATAACATGGTCATTCAATGACTGTTCTGGAGGAGGAGGAGTGGCTCCAGACACAGATGTGTGGGCAACCACTCCCGATGCCGGTATCGGGGGCTTCACCGAGGATTGGTCCTCGGGGGCATCCACAAACCCCATGTGGCTTTGGAGGGTGACACTCCCACCGGGGTTGCTTCAATGGATGGTCTGCATCGGAATGCAACGAATGCCAATGCTCGGGTTTGGAAGCAGACACCAACCTGAAAGTCGATGACCTCGATGCCGAAGCAGATGTCTTCTTTTTCTTAAGCACTGGTGACTCAGAGCAATGCCTTTCCTTTGCTAGTGAGGACTTACAGACGCATGGGAAGACTTTGATGGAGTTGACATCCCTGAGGAGTGCACTGAAGGAGCCGAGACTGTAGGAAACAGCTTAGCCTTGTTTGTCCCAGTTCTTCCGACCTCTGGAAGTTATATGGCAACAGGAGAGACAAGAATCAACGTTGTGGTCTGGGCCCAAACATTTTAGGCACCAAGAATGCTCATCAGCGATGGAAATTATGCTGGAACACTTGGAGCATTTTTTGAGTCCACTTTGGGGTTTCTCCATATTTGTGAACAACATAGATGCAAAGTCGAATTGGGCAATGGTGCCCAAGGAGGCCATAGGCCTCAAATAAAGTTCTGTGAAAAAAGTAAAAGAAAACAAAATTTATGAAAAAATAAAAATAAAAAGAGGAACCGCAATTGACTGGGAGTCGAGTCAGTCGACGGGAAGGCAACCAAAGTACTTTTGACAGTACTGGAAGAAAACTTTTGAATCTCTAGATGCGGCTGACAGGGACGAGGTCCCGATGGCTCTGTGGAAAAAAAGATGACGGAGGAGACCGGGAGGGAAGGTGGGAGAGCAGGCGGGAGGGTAGCCACGCATGCGTGGAGGAATACTCTCAAAAGCATTCTAATTATATGCTGGGGAGTGTTCGCGCACTGGTCTCCGTTGGTGCCGATATCACCCATATGTGAAGACTGACTTCCTGCTTGTTCCTGGAGATTGGTGGGGACCCAGGCCACAGTAATATGATTGCTTCTTTGCTTCACCTATCAAGTGGATGCCATCATCCGGCTGATAGCATGCCTGGGGAAGGGAGACTGCTGGATTTTACTAGTGATGTGCAGAGAAGCACCTTAAGGGATTGATTTACAAAACTCTTTGCCCATAGGCACAACACGGGAAGAGAACGTAGTAAATCCGTTTCTAACAGAGCTGCTGCTGATCTCAGAGTAGAATCCCTCCACATGAAATTCACCGAGGACAGTGTTGAGAGGGGTGGGAGGAAGAGATGCGAGAAAGATCTCAGAGGTTGGCTCCTAATTTGGGTTGGCTCCTAAAATCAATGTGAGAATTTGACAAGGCCTAATTTATGGTTATAACCAAAAAAACCAATACATACAGTCCTCTAATTTTATGAATCGGCTACGTTCCAAGATGCTGTTCATAAGTCTATTTTGTTCGTAAGTCCAACCTCCTGTGTACAGCCTAGCACACATGGGCAAACAATGGGTAACCTATCAGTGAACATATTTAAAGTTTGCGTGGTATTATAATATGCATTTTATACAGAGTAAACATGACCTACAGCAGCTTATTACAAAACTAAGATTGTTACTCTTATCTTACGTATATAAGTGGCACAGGTGGCTTGAGGCTGGCTTGAAGTGGTGAGGCCGGAGGTGTTTCTGAGTGGAGTCGGTGGGTCGTCAGCAATAGGCAATTCGGGAAGTCAACAAGAATAGATGGGCTAGAAGAAGTTGGCAGGTGTGCCGTAAAGCACAGTTACTTACCTGTAACAGGTGATCTCTGGGAACATCAGGAATAAGTCTTCACATATGGGTACGTCGGTACCGACGGAGCCTGCGCGGGAACGCTCCCCAGCTTCCCAAAAACGAAAGCTTTTGGGAGCATCCCACACCGCCTGCACGCTGCCTTCCCGCCTTTCCTAACCGCCTCTCCTCAGTTCGAGTTTTAAAGCTGAGACAAAAGAGAGAGGAAAGGAAAGACAGATAGAGAGATACAACTCCTAGGGGAGGTGGGAGGGTTGTGAAGACTTATTCCTGCTGTTCCCAGAGATCACCTGTTACAGGTAAGTAACTGTGCTATCTCCAGGAACAAGCAGGAATGAGTCTTCACATATGGGGACTCCCTAGCTAAGATGCCTGGGAGATCCCCAAGGATATGAGACCCTGGGAAGGGTTCTACCTCCTCCTATGGATCTCAGGCATCTATCCAGGGAAAGAGGGTAGGAGTTGATTAAGAATTGAACAGGTGTTTGAGAACAGCCTGACCAAACAAGGCATCCCGGCGGGAGTCCTTGTCCAAGCAGTAATGGGCTGTGAAGGTACGAACCGAGGCCCAGGTGGCTGCTCGACAGATCTGGTCAATGAACACAGAATTTAGATGAGCCATAGAGGCGGCCATGGCCCTCACATTATGAGCTGTGACATGGCTCTCCAGAGAAAGGTTCTTACTCTGGTAGGCGAAAGAAATACACTGAGCAATCCAATTGGACATTGTCCTCTTAGAGACTGGAAGTCCCAAATGAGAGGGATCAAGAGCAACAAAGAGCTGGGAAGACTTCCTATGTTGCTGTGTCCTTTGTAAGTAAAAGGCAAGAGCTCTTTTACAATCCAGAGTATGAAGATTCTTCTCTGCACTTGATGCATGAGGAGCTGGAAAAAAGACAGGTAAATATACCTCTTGATTAAGATGAAAAGGTGAGACCACTTTAGGCATAAAGTGTGGATTGGTCCTAAGGACTACCTTATCATGATGGAACCTTGTATAAGGTGGATTAGCCACTAAGGCCTGCAGCTCACTGATGCGGCGAGCTGAGGTGACTGCAATGAGGAAAATAACCTTCCAGGAAAGAAATTTCAAGGAGGTGGTGGCTAAGGGTTCAAAAGGAGGCTTTATAAGCTGACCAAGAACCAGATTTAAATCCCATGCCACCGGAGGAGGCCTAATGGGAGGTTTAGTTAAAGTTAGGCCTCTCATGAATCTTGCAATAAGAGGATGAGAGGAAATAGGTTGTCCATTGATAGGCTTAAGGGATGTTGCAATAACACTCAAATGGACCCTTACTGAATTCGTCTTAAGGCCTGCATTGGAAAGATGCAGGAGGTATTCCAATAGAGAATTTAAAGGTAGTGCTAGAGGGTCGAGACCCCTTTCAGCACACCAAATGGAAAATCTTTTCCATTTAAAAGCATAGGAACGCCTAGTGGAAGGTTTTCTGGAAGCATGGAGGATATCCTTCACTTGTTGAGAAAGATTACAGCCTTGAAGGTCTAGGCCTTCGGTAACCAAGCTCTGAGGTGAAGGGACTTGGGGTTTGGGTGCCACAAAGTCCCCTCCTCCTGGGACAGAAGGTCTGGAGCAGCTCCCAAGTCCAGGGAGGGGGCTTGGGAGAGATGCAGAAGTAGAGGGTACCACACTTGGCGTGGCCAGCGTGGAGCTATGAGGATCATAGATCCTTGATCCCTCTGGAGTTTGAACAGAGTCTTGGGAATCAAGGGAATGGGTGGAAAGGCATACAGGAAGCCCTGACCCCAATGGAGGAGGAAGGCATCCTTGGCCTGAACTCCCTGACACGGAATTCTGGAACAGAACCGGGGAAGTTCGGCATTCCACGGACTTGCAAAGAGGTCTATGTCCGGGGTTCCCCATTCTTGGAAGATTCTGAGTACCTGATCCATGTGCAGGGACCATTCGTGTGGGAGCAGAACTCGACTGAGTCTGTCTGCCCAAGAGTTTTGGATTCCTGGGAGGTATACTGCCAGGAGATGGATTTGATGCTCTCTGGCGAAGGCCCACAATCTTAAAGCTTCGTTGCAAAGCAACAGAGAGCCAGTTCCTCCTTGCTTGTTTATGTAAAACATGGCTACTTGATTGTCCGTATGAATGAGGACTGTCTTGTAGCTGAGCAGGGTATGAAAGACCTTAAGAGCTAGAAAGACTGCTCGAAGCTCCAAGTGGTTGATATGAAGAAAGGTCTCCTGTGGGGACCAAGTGCCTTGAGTGGAGAGGTCTTGTAGATGAGCTCCCCAACCTGTTTGGGAGGCATCTGTTGTGAGGGTTGCTTGGGGCAACAACTGTTGGAAGGGGGACCCCAGCAACAGATTTTGAGTGGACATCCACCATTGGAGAGACCAAAAGAGACGTTTGGAGGTTGCTATTTGGTCTGAGAGAGCTCCTGATGCTTGAGTCCACTGGGTGGACAAAGTCCATTGGGCTGCTCTCATGTGTAGGCGAGCATAGGGTACCACATGCACTGTGGAAGCCATGTGGCCTAGCAGTTGTAGCATCTCCCGGGCCGTTAAGTGGCTGTTTGACTGAATCTGGGAGGCTAACTGCACTAGCTTTGGCAACGGGCCTGAGGAAGGTAGGCCCGTGCAGTGGTAGTATCCAACCAGGCCCCTATGAATTCTAGGGACTGAGTAGGGGTGAGCTGAGACTTTGGGAGGTTTACCACAAGTCCCAGATACTGCAGAATGCGTCTTGTGCGGTCCAGGGAAATCTGGGCCTCTGACTGAGATGGAGCTCGGATGAGCCAGTCGTCCAGGTATGGGAATACAAATATTCCCAGAGTGCGTAGAAATGCAGCTACTGTTGCCATGCATTTGGTGAACACTCTTGGAGCAGAGGCCAGACCAAAAGGAAGCACCCTGTATTGATAATGTTTTCCTTTGAAAAGAAAACGGAGGAATCTTCTGTGAGATGGATGGATGAGGACATGTGTGTACGCATCCTTGAGATCTAGAGAACAAAGCCAATCCTGACTTTGAAGGTATGGAAGGAGAGTGCCCAGAGAAAGCATCTTGAACTTCTCCTTGCATAGAAATTTGTTCAATTCCCTGAGATCTAATATGGGTCTGTATCCCCCTGTCTTGGAATGAGAAAATAGGGGGAGTAAAACCCTGACCCTTGTTGAAGAAGTGGAACTTCTTCTATTGCCCCTTGGGCAAGAAGGGTAGCCACCTCTTGACCTAGAAGGTCGAGAAGAGATGTGGGAGAATTGAAGTGTCTCACCATGGTGTGGGGAGGAAGGTTTGAGAAATGAAGTTTGTAGCCCTCTCCTATGATGGAGAGGGTCCACTGCTCTGATGTAATCTGCTCCCATCTGGGAGCAAAATGAGCTAACCTTCCTGGAATGGTGAGAGGTTCTGGCTGTTTTAAAGCCAGAAAGGCTAAGTTCTCTAGCATCAAGTCAGAAACCCTGAGGAGGTTGGGTCTGCTGAGTTGCAGCAGCCCCTGTAGTCTTAGGCCTGGCCTGTTTAGGTTGCTGACACTTAGTAGCAAAGCGACCTGTAGAGGATTGTTGGCCAGAAGCAGAAGGGAATCTGCTCTTTTTGAAAAAAGACTTCTTGAAGGGTTTTTTCTTGGCAGGAATGGAGGTTGACTTTGAAAGTCTATCCAGAGCAGAATTTTCTGCATCCATTTGAGTGGCTTTTATTTGCCATTCTTTGCCAAACAGGTTTTCACCTGTACAGGGAAGATTTCCTAAGCCATCTTGGACCCAGGGTTCTAAATCAGAAGCTTGGAGCCAAGCAATTCTGCGAGCAGCTATGGCAATGCCAGAAGCTCTGCTGGCACCTCATCCAAGGTCCTGCATTCTCTTCCTGGAGGAGTAGAAGTGTGTCTCTTTGTACTCTTTATCCTCTTCATTGCTGACTGCACCACAATGGAATGGTGAGTAAGCTGTGTTTTATGAAAACCAGGACAGGGAGGGACACGATACATAGTGTCCAATCTGCGAGAATGAGGAGAGATAGTGAGAGGAGTCTCCCATAAATCAATCATGTGTTCATAAAGAATCTCATGAATTGGTAAGGTGACTGCCTCTTTAGGAGCCTTAGAATAACCCAAAATATCTAATTTTTTTGCTCTAGGCTCTGATTCAGAGGTTACTGAAATAGAAAGTCCTTTAGCTACTTCTCTTATGAAGTCTTGAAAGGACAAGTCCTCTGGAGGAGACATTCTTCTTTTTGGAGAAGGCGGCTCTTCAGGAAGGGCTATGGATACTTCAGCAGACTCCTCTGATGTATCAGAATCACCAGAGGAATCAAAGTACCGTCTGTCAGGGTGCTCTTCTAACGCTCGGTACGCGTATCGAGCAGTATCGACATTGGGCATCATCGGTACCGGATCGGTACCGATGAGCAGCCCTGGACAAGGAACCGCTGCAGTCGGTATCCTGGTCGATGCCGATGCAGTCGGTGCCGGTACCCGAGTCGATACCGACAACGGAGTTTGTTGTGGTATCAACGGCGTCGCAGCTTGAATGAAGGCACTGATAGCCTGCTGCATGGACAGAACATTCTGATCCATCGACGCCATGAATGCCTGGAACTCGGTACCGGAAGGTTGTGCCGGTACCCCAGAGCATTCTAACAGGTGATCGTTCGAGGCCGTGCCATCGATGTCAACCTGTAACCCCATAGGTGGAGCTTTGGAAGCCGGAGCTTCCTGCCGGGGTTGTTTTGCCGGTGCAGGATCCTCGAAGGCAAGCCCGGAGGCATCTCGATGCTTAGAGGGAGATCTACCCTTCGAGGACCGGCTGGATTTATGTTTGGTTACCTGAGATCCATTGGGGGAAGAAGCAGCCCTGGAAGACATCGATGCCACCGAAGCTGCATCAGCGGGAAACAGCACATGGAGCTTAGCTGCTCGGTTCTGTAAACCCCGTTTAGACATCAAAGAGCAGGACGGACAATCCGAAATGGAGTGTTCAGGACCCAAACATTTAAGACACCATTCATGGGTGTCCGTAACAGAAATAGTACCGCTGCACTTAGTGCATTTCTTAAACCCGGAGGCTGGTTTTTCCATGAGGAAAAATTTCTTGTGAGGCCTAAGGCCCAAAGAGAAAAAATACACTAAGTGAGGGAAAAATATATAGTTAGTTTTTTGTTTTGTTTTTTAAAGAAAAGAAAGAAAAGACCGGCGGTATCAGTCCGGAGTCGGGGGAGGCAGACATGCGACCAAAGAAATAAAATAAAACAAAGAACTTCTTCAGCGGTGACAGGGCTCGACCTGCTGGCTCCGCGGCAAAGAAGAACTGAGGAGAGGCGGTTAGGAGAGGCGGGAAGGCAGCGCGCAGGCGCTGTGGGATGCTCCCGAAAGCTTTCCTTTTTGGGAAGCTGGGGAGCGTTCCCACGCAGGCTCCATCGGTACCGACGTACCCATATGTGAAGACTCATTCCTGCTTGTTCCTGGAGATTACCAGACGTCGATGGCATACGCGCAGCCTCCCAACACACGAAAGTACTGTAAAGCGTATGTATGCGACCCACCTGAAACTAACCCTTTCCCATCTTTCAGGATCTTCTAGAGCTGCGGACAGGTTTTTTCGTATCAGTGAAAGTTGTAACTAGGACCGTCTGTATTTCTCCTTGGGGGTGGTTTTATCTGGGTGTTCTAGTTATAACCAAAAATCAGAAGTCCTAACTCATACTCAACATGTATCTGTGCAAATAATATTGAAGATTTGCATGAGTGGAATTAAACAGCTGATACAAGCCTGAATAATGTCATACTGAACAAAATACCTGTAGCTGGCTGTTACAAATCACAAGATAAAAAGGAAAACATTGTTACATCATATGGTTACTCAATTCAGGGTTCATGAATGGTAGTTCAGCATAATACAAGATATATAGCTATGAAGATTTTGTAAAATGTTAGCTACTGCATTTATAGACCTTAAAATTATTTGTTCTTTATTTTTCCTGAAAATCACAAGTCTATCACCAGACATAACGTGAGAAAAAAGGCCGTCATCTAATAAAATACAATAAGCAAAACGTATGTGAATAAGTTCCTTTGTAGGCTTCTGCATGCACAACAAGAAAAACTAACTAGAGATATGTGAGAAAACATTCAATACTTTTTAAAAAATATTTGCTAGACATTAATTACATTCATTACAGCACGGTTCTTGAACAGTTTGCTTGAATCCGAGTTATTTACTGGATATGATGTGTGTCGAAAAGGAATGTGGCTTAATTTGATCTTTGAATAGGAACACACAACGTATGCATACAAGGTGATTTTATAAAGTCCTTTCTGCACACATGTGGCCACATTCACAGATAAATGACCTCTTATAAAATACCAGCAGGTGTAAAAGGACACCTTTTGGCATCAAGGCGTGTACTTTGATGGTGGGCATTCACATGGGTAGAGTTTGGGCAGAGTGCGCATGGAAGTACTCATGTAGATTATAAAATGTTGTCATTTATGCATATCATTGAAAAGCAGAGATACCGGCAGTCACACTAACTGTAGGGCGTGTGTAAATATCTGCGCTTGCAATGCAGATGCAGGTTATACCGTTTATGCTATTTTATTAAGACAAGCATGCGTCTACATGTCTAAGAGAGACCTAACAAACGCACCTCAAAATGTTTTAACTAAGCACCCCCATATATATTTACCCTCATAGAGGGACATCATAAGATCAAAAGAAACTGAGATAGATCAGGCTTTCCTAACACGTAAAATCCATTTTTACAAGTAACATTTTCCTGAAGCCTAGGTTTGATTCCAGTTCAAAATGTATGCCAAAACAGCTCATATATAAATCCTTACGGTTTGTAAACCGCTTTGGCAAGCTTATGGGACAGGAGAGTGGAATATACAAGCTATTAAATAAACAAGCAAAACTCAGTCTTTACAGAATGGCTAAATTGCTAATTTGGCAGAGACAAAAAATTTGAAATTTTCAATGCTAGCAGTACTGTGTTTTTAGAAAGTACATTATATTTGGCCATTTCTGAAAAAGTGCCATACGGCTGGTTTCTATGCACTCACTTTTGAGGCCTAGTTCATGTGACTTATTAAGATAAAATAATTAAGAACTAAAATAATATACATTTTTGCATTACAATATCATGTGTTATTTGACCACCAATTAACATGCACATTATCAAGTGAGGGAGTGAGTTTGCAGTGAAATAAATCAATACAATTCTCGGTATTTCAATGTGATGAGAACATTATCTTATTTTAACATGCACTACCAGTGGGCATGCTCTGCGATTCCCCCATACCTGCCTATCAGACAGGTGCTCGCCAGTGCTGTTAACTAGGTAGTGGGTACTGGTCTCAGGCAGAGGTGGTGCTTAATGCTAGATAGAGAAGAGGAGCTTTTTCTAGTATTAATATCTATTTAGAGTGTTTTGTTCCTCACGTCCCCTTACCTTCTGTTCTTTTTAAACTAACATAAATCAAACCTTTTTGGCTGTGCATACCTCTACGACCTTGCAGACCACTGAATCAGCACATCTTACACGGCTTCCTCACAATTGGGCTCTAGACACGTGTTTGGTTTGCCTATGCTTTATTTCTGTCATGCTCAGGAGTCCAAACATGGCTGGCAGCTTTAAGGCATTATGCCGGAGGTATGTTCATGCAGACTGAAAGCCTGTGGGTTTGCCAGCCTCTTTCCTGAAAGACCCTGAAGCTTACCCCTTCCTTAGCGTGAATGGGACTGGAATAGGATAGGCAAATACTTAGTGAACAGGCATCCATCCTGATACTAATAAACTAATAAATCAGCCCACCCATGACAAGGGCCACACACTGGATATGGTCTTCACTCCCATGAGTAAACAGCGCATTGAAGAGAAGCCTTTGATAAAGATCAACCCAATACCGTGGTCAGACCACCACCAAATCGATATTCAGATAAAACTGCCATCTTTACCAAAGGACTCAAAAGCACAAAGAATAATACACCAACAAAGGAGATTCAACAAACTAAACATGGAATGCCTTATAAGTAACATTAAGACGCACATAGACCTTGAAAGCACGGATCTCGATGCACTAACGGACAACTGGGACACCGGAATTCAGACCGCAGCAAACCCTAAATGGAGCACCACCTCGAACATGACCAAACACCAATCAGAACCCTGGTACACCGAAACTCTGACCAAAATGAAGAGAGAACTCAGAAAGCGTGAAAAAAAATGGAGACGTATGAAATCCACGGAACACAGGATGGAGTACCTCAACCTCCTCTCGAAGTACAAAGAAGAGGTAAATGCTGCGAAAAGGATGCACCACACAAACCTATTAAACAAAGCTATCAACAAACCTAGGGAACTAATTGAACTGGTGAAATCTCTAACAAAAACTTCCCAACCAGACCACCAGGATAACTCTATCCACCCCCAAACGCTGGCAAACCATTACGCGAGCAAGCTGACTGCAACCTTGCCCGACCCCTGTAGGGACGAGGCACACCGGAAATCTATTGTGGAACAAGAACTGACATGGACAACTTTCCACAAGATTGATGAGCAACAAACAAGCAACATAAAGCACAATTACTTACCTGTAACAGGTGATCTCCGGAACAGCAGGAATTAGTCTTCACATATGCGGTTCGTCGGCGCCGACGGAGCCCGCACGGGAATGCTCCCCAGCATCCAATCAGAAGGCTTTTGGGAGCATCCCACGCACCTGCGCGGTAGCTTCCCGCCCTTCCCACTGCCTCTCCCCAGTTGCGTTTAATAGCTGAGACAGAAGGAGAGGAGAGGAAGGAAGAGAAAGAGAGAGAGTTACAACTCCTAGGGGAGGTGGGTGGGTTGTGAAGACTAATTCCTGCTGTTCCGGAGATCACTTGTTACAGGTAAGTAACTGTGCTATCTCCAGGAACAAGCAGGAATGAGTCTTCACATATGGGGACTCCCTAGCTGAGGGTGCCAGAGGAGGTCCCAGAATGCGCGCCCCTGGACAGGGCGGCATCGCCCAACCTGGATCCCCAGCATCCCCGGAGGGATGGAGGGTAGGAGTTGAGAAGAGTTGCCAAGGCACAGCAACCGAAGACTACAGGGGAGTCTTCAAACCACGTCAATTATCATTAAACCGTTAATGATCTAGCACAATCTAGAGCTTACCTACTGGATTGTAGAAGGCAGAGCTGCGACGGGTACTGTAGATGCAGTAGCGAAGTCTTCAAGGGAACTTCACCGCAGAGAGGACGAAGTTCCCAGTCCGGGCGGGCTGGAGATGCAGGTGTCAACCGGCACCGGAAAGACGGCAGGTCTTCACGAGGAGCTCTAAGAAGCTGAGAACTCCAGTAGGAGCAGAGTCCCCAATCCGGAGGACTAATCAGAAGACTGACCGATCTGGGAGAACCCAGCCCGGAGAAGAACAGAAATGTACCCCGGGATACCGAGGGGTACACTGTCTACCCGAGCCGGCAAGGGATAGGAAGACAATGGGTTCGAAAACCTCCAGACAAGGAGGCGTAAACCAAGGGGCTGTTGACATCACAGCAAGTTTAAGCATAACCGGTCCGAGCACCCGAGCCGCAGAACGCAGGCAAGCGGGCCGGCCGGACCCCATAAGAAATAACAAAACGTCAGTACCGACAATTGGGGGATAGTCGGTAAGACACAGGGCGCTATAACATTTCCCAAAAAGCGCCCACCTGTACCGATATATATCCAATAACAGGTATAGATGTATATCGGGCTATAGGTGGGCCCGGGAGCGCCCATCCAGGTTACTCAACCGGTATGCACACGTGAGAACGATACTGCCAACTCGGACCGGCCCTTGATCCACAGGAGGGCGCCTACCTGGAAGGTGGCGGGAGGAAGGGCCATCCAAAGTGATGGGCCTATGTGCGTGGAGCAGGGCAGATCGGCGAGAGTAGCAGTATGGTTGTGTGACCGCCAGATCAGTTGGGGAGGAGCACATCAGGAGTACGTAGACCCCTGAGGCGTCCACCTGGCAGTCACCCAAAACGTGTCCTCCGTGCCACAGGGAAGGCAGGAGGATAGAAAACCCTATAGCCACGGCGTGACCGTGGGGCCATCTCCGGCCTATATAAAAAAAAACCCTCGGGGTTAGGGCCAATGCCTTCCGCCGCTCCGAAGAGTGCAGGGAGCGGAGCCGGGGATCGGCATGGGTCAGTGGGACCCCTGTCCACCGTAACCTGACGGACCCAGGGATTTCTCTGCGAGAGCGGAGACACAGACCAGGGGGGGTGGTCCGGCCCTGTCGAGGAATGGTTCGGCCACGCTCGGAGAGTAGCGGCCAAGGCCTACACTGGGAGAAGGAGATTCGGTGCGCGATCCCCTCAATCCGGGGGAACCAGGCAGAGGGGAATCCGAGGGATGTACCCGAGGGTAAGTCCGAAGAAGATTAGCATGGCCCTGAGGAGCCAGGCTAACCTAGCGTGGGAAGGTTCCCCCCCCCCCCGGGGAGGGGGCTCCATACCTCCAATCAAGCAGCCGAACCGCTTGTCACACTGAAAGAACCCCAGTGTAGAACTGGACAGTAACTTCATATAAGAGGAGTTAAGCGCAAACTGCCACATACCGTAGCCTAAGGCTGCCTGGCATGGGCAGCCTGGCGCGAGCCCTGGCACTGCCGACCGGTGTGAGACGTCCCTGGCATGGGCGCACCCGGCAGGCGGGCAGAGGGATGAAACCTCCTCCTCTTCGGACAGGAGGGTCGGGAAGGACATTTCCTACCACCGGGAGAGGGGGAGGGCCGCGGGCGGCCAGTGCCAAACAGGTCGGCGGAGCACTGAGCAACCTGACGCAAAGCCTCGCCATTGAAGAGGTTCTCCCCGGTGCACGGGGAAGTACCCAGGTTATGTTGTGCCCAGCTGCACAAGTCGGAAGCCTGCAACCAGGCTGTACGACGCGCCCCTATGGCTACCGCAGAGGACCTGCTAACTGACTCGAAAGAGTCCACGGCAGCCCGAGAAAGAAACCAAGAGATATTCCTGCAATGGTAAAGAAGCAAGGAATAGTCAGGGGCCCGAGGGGCCGACACAAAGGGAGACAAAAGAGATAACCTCTCGGTGACCTCCCGCAGCGCCAGGCTCATATAGAAAATATATGAGAGAATCCTGGAAGCCAACATGGACGCTTGGAAGGTTCGCCGCCCAAAGTTGTCCAGAGTTTTAGACGCATGATTTGGGGGGCAGGAAGAGTGCTTCTTCTTGCTTCCGACCTTCCTCAGGGCCGATTCCACCACAATGGAATGATGGGGAAGCTGGTGCGTCTGGAAACCCGGAGAGGGGGGCACCCGATACCGGGCATGCATGGCTGCAGGCGGCGCCGGTACCTGTAAGGGCGAGCGCCAAATCCCGAGCAGGAGATCCCGCAGAGAGGGAGGTAAAGGAAGCATTACGGCTGCCTGTTCCGCAGTACCCGGACTTAGCGAAGGGCCCGGGATAGGAATGGCGAGCAAGTCCGCCATGTCAAGGAGGAAGTCCTGAAAAGACAGCTCTCCCAGAGGGGCTATCCCGGGGGAGGCCGAGGTGGAGGGGCCTGCTTGAACACCAGGGGACCCACCGTGCTGGTACACGGGAGGAATCGCTCTAAACAGAGGAGGGTACTGACAGTCCCAATTCGAGGCAGTCGGTACTGCATCGTCAGAGCCCGGGATTGACTCCAAGCGGGGCATCGAAGGGAGCGACGTCCCCGATGGGCCCGCGGGACTCGGCCTCGGCCCCGATTCCGGGGGCAGCAATCCGCAAGGGCGGCTGGAGTGGTGCCGAGGCCGCTGGAGAGCAGGCGAGCGCAGCACTGCACCGTCGGAAGAGACCGGGGTCAGATCCGAAAAGCACCGGAGCCACGCTTTCCAGACTGGAGATCGATTCGAGGCTGGGCATCGAACCGAGCGACGCCTCCTTAGGGGGCCCCGGTGTCGGCGGCCGCGCCGGTGCTGCCACTCCCGCAAATGGAGTCGGGGTCGCGACGATCGGTGCCGAGGGCAACGAGGGCTTCCCAGGCCGAAACACGGCGAAGAGGGAAACACCCGAAGTCGGCTCCGACGCCGGGAGAGAGGCCCTCCTAGGCGCCGGGGTTCTGCCCGCGCCTGTTTTATTGAGCGGGAAACCCTTACGGGGCATACTACGCGGCCTCGAGGGTACCCAGGTAAGCCGCCGACGAGCCCCGGCGGGGAGCGAGACGCCCAGCCCCAGCTCCGCGGCCACGGCGCTTCTTTGGGTCGACTCGACCGAAGGACCCGGGTCCCGCGGGCAGACTCCAGTGACGAGTGGAGCACTCGACACCCGCGTAGATGCCGGGAGGTAGGTGGCATCCGGGGGAGGCCCCGGCCCCGTGCAAGGTGGGGGTGCCGACCCGCCCGACCGGGATAGATCGCTCGGCTCCGCAGGTGGAGCCCGGAGGCGACCCCTTGCGAAGAACGGGGCCCTTGTTCCCGAGACCGCCGCGCTCAAGGCCAGTACCGCCCCCGCGGAAGCCGGGGACGAGTCGATCGGCCCTGGCGGAGCTGAGGGCACCCGGTGCCGATCCCCGGTGGGGAGTGGGGCCACCGACTCCGACGCCGAGGACATGGTCCCGCTCAAAGCGGTCACCACCTCCGCGCATGGCAGGGGTGTGGGCACGCCATACCGGGTCAGGTTGGTCCGACGATCCCCGGTGACGAGTGGAACACTCGACACCGACGCCGATGCCGGGGAATCGGCACCGCCGAAAGCGGGTACCGCCCCCGCGCAGGGCCTGGATGCCGTAGAGCCAGACTGGGTCGAGTCGATTGGCCCCGAAGGCACCGAGGACACCAGTCGACAGTCCCTGGCGAAGAGTGGAACACTCGACGCCGGCGCCGATGCATCTGCACCGCTCGAAGCGGGTGCTACCCTCGGGCATGGCTCGGGAATGTTCTGTGAGCAGCGAACCTCAGGAACAACCCGAAACCCCGTGGAGGCTCTGGAGCCTGAAGACTCCCTCCGGGGTGTAAGGGACTGGAGGGGAAGGCCGGAGCCGTCGTCATGCGGCGCATGAGACTCACCCCTCAAGGCTCGGTTAGTCTTAACAGACTGTTGTTGGGTTACCTGATCCTGGCAAGGAGAGAACGCCGACGACCGCACCTCAGAGGGAAAGACGTCATCGAGGGACACTCGAAACAGGGAGGGCCTTCTCCCGACGCTGAAGCCCGGGGAACCGGGGGAGAAGGGGTCAGGGCCCCAACAGGAGAGACACCAGGCGTTGGAGTCGGAGCAGAAGACAACATCTCCACAGTGGGGGCACTTCTCAGGGGAAGAAAGCTCCATGCTGGAAAGCCCGGTAGGCCTCAGAACAACACGAGGAGGATGCTCCTCGAAGGAAATAAAGGAAAACAAAAAATAAGGAAAAAAGGGGGCACCAGCGGTGCCAGAGTCAGCGGGGAAAAAACCGCGACCACAGGAAACAAGAAAAGAAGAAAAAGTTTCTGCGGTGACAGGAGGTACGTCCTGTCGGCTCCGCAGAAAAACGAAAACTGGGGAGAGGCAGTGGGAAGGGCGGGAAGCTACTGCGCAGGCGCGAGGGATGCTCCCAAAAGCCTTCTGATTGGATGCTGGGGAGCATTCCCGTGCGGGCTCCGTCGGCGCCGACGAACCCCATATGTGAAGACTCATTCCTGCTTGTTCCTGGAGATTAACTAGCATCAATACCACCACCTCCCTGCTGGATCCCTGCCCTACTGCCTGGGTCAAGGCAGCGAAAAAAGATATAGTCCACCAAGTTTCACACATTGTAAACCTATCACTGCATCAAGGAATTATGCCTGACCAGCTCAAGAAATCCATAATAAGGCCAGTACTAAAGAACAGACTCAACAAAGCAGACCCAACATCCTACCGCCCCATCTCCAGCATATCTTTCCTAGCAAAAATCATCGAAAAAGCAGCCCTCATACAACTGCAAGAGCACCTAGATGACCATGACATACTCGACATGCAACAATACGGTTTCGGACAAAACCATGGGGTTGAAACACTTTTAATAGCATTGCTTAACAACCTCCACAAAGGCCTGGAAGACAGGAAGAAAATGTTTTTACTCATCTTCATTGACATTTCTGCCGCCTTCGATACTGTCCATCATGGAATCCTCCTGAAAAAACTGAATTCAATAGGAATTTTGGGAACCACCCTTAAATGGTTCTCCTCCTACATAACGAACAGAAGGCCACAGGTCCAATTCAACGGAGAAAAAGCAGAAGCGTTCACACAAACTCAAGGCATAC
Organism: Ichthyophis bannanicus; assembly: GCA_033557465.1. Taxonomy (NCBI): domain Eukaryota; kingdom Metazoa; phylum Chordata; class Amphibia; order Gymnophiona; family Ichthyophiidae; genus Ichthyophis; species Ichthyophis bannanicus. The sequence continues at coordinate 175,745,889 of CM066034.1, read as the reverse complement.
CCCAGGGATCGGCCCTCTCGGCGCTACTTTTCAACATTTACATGCAGCCCCTCTGTGTCATTTTCAAAAAACATAATATCAACTACCATATATATGCAGATGATATTATGCTATACACACAATTGGACACCACCAACCCGAAGTATACCCAGCTCGAAACCTGCCTGTATGAGATGTTAGAATGGCTCCAGCAAAATAACATGACAATCAACCACAAGAAAACCGAAGTGATGTATATATCAAATAAACCTAACTTTGAACCTCCTCCGACAATCACCCTCTGTAACAACATATACAACACAAAAAATGAGATCAAATATCTGGGAGTCATACTCGACAGCAAACTAAAGATGGAAAAACACCTGCGCAAAACAAACAAGGCCATTTTCCACAAACTCAGAGTCCTACAACCACTGAGGAACTTAATCGAACCCTGTGACTTTCGGACTGTTGCACAAGCACTCATTATGCCTCACTTAGACTACTGTAACGCCATCCTACAGGGTCTGCCAAAGAAAACGCTAAATATCCTACAAATGGCCCAAAATGTGGCGGCAAGGATCATCACACGAACAAGCATTTCCGAACACGTTACACCTGTATTGATCGAGCTACATTGGCTACCCATCGCTGCCAGGATACAATATAAAACGTTGGTAACCACGTTTAAACTTATACATGACCTAGCACCATCATTCCTCTCAACCCTTGTCAGCAAGCAACCAACCAACAGAGACAGGAGAACTATCAACTCAGACACACTACAAGTTCCTAATAACATCAGATCAGTAAAAGCCAGTACTAGCCACAGAGCATTCTCATTCTCTGCCCCAACAATCTGGAATCAACTACCATACGAACTACGTGCAATTAGAGACATTACTGACTTCAGAAAGAAACTAAAAACCCATCTTTTCCAATGTCACTACAACAGGATGCAAACCAAAGTGGAATCACCAGATAAGGCAAACAAATCATGAATCTAATCTGTTGAAATGTTCTTTGTAATTATGTAAAACTGTAAATATGTAAAATCTAACCTTTAAGTTCCTAATTCTGTGTGATGTGCCATATTCTCAATCTATGTATATATTATCCCAATTTTTCTGTCCTGATTTGACAACCCCCAAATTATAATCAAACCGCTACTGATCGCTGGAAGTAGCGGTATATAAGCGTATACTAAATAAATAAAATAAATAAAAATACTGTCCCTCCTCCGACTGTCTGAACAGAACAGGCTGGCAGAGGATGCAGGATATAGGAATGCTGCCGTCACACTGGTTATGAGCATGTTTGCTTCACATACTACACCTGGCACATTGATGGAATGGCAGTGCTTGCAGTTTTGTTAGGTCTTGCCTTGGCCCCAGGTGGCACCCAGCACATTGAGCAGCCCAGCTATGTTTACGCCTCTTGGAATTCTGCACGCAGTAATTCAAAATGTTGCACTTTTTGTGATAATATAAAGTACAATAAAATAAGTATTGCTCAAAGCATACAGAATTTTGCATCATTCCAGCCTTTTGAGACAGAATTTTGAATTGTGTGTGCAGAATTCCAGCAAAAGTATAAGTTGTAAAAGATCACTTTCTGTGTCAACAATTCCCATTTGTCCTTTGGGAAATGGATCTAGGCCCTATTTAATCTACAGCATAGTTCTCAGAACCTGATGGAAGCACCTAGAGATGGAAGCACCTAGAGACGGCAGCTTGTCTCATCCTAGCCACAATGGTTGCTGTACTTTGGAAGGAACCAGAGGCCAGTAGCAAGGTCAGATCAACATTACATTAGGCCCTTACCACAGACTCATTTCTTTCTTTTATCAAGCACCTCCTCCCTAGGGTTGCCAACTGGCCGGTTTTCAGCCGGCCTGGCCGGTTTTTCCACAGCCAGGCCGGCTGCCGGCGCAGAGGCAAAACCGGCCTTTTAAAAGCCGGTTTTTTTGCTCTGGCCGCAAGATCGGGAGCGGCCAGAGCAAAAAAACCGGCTTTTCTCCGCTTCAGAGGGAGCCGGGGAAGCCCGCGCGAGGCCCCGGCTCCCTCTGAACAGCCACCAGCCCTTTAACCTTTCCCAGCATTCGCGGCTTCACAGGAACAGCCGCCAGCGTGAAGGTAAAGGCTCTTCACGCTGGTGGCTGTTCAGAGGGAGCCGGGGCCTCGCGCGGGCTTCCCCGGCTCCCTCTGAAGCCTCAGACAGCTGCGATGCTGGTCGGGGGGGGGGTTCCTGGACTGGAAAAGGGCTAAGGGGGGGGGGACTTGGACTGGAAAAGGGCTAAGGGGGGGGGGGACTTGGACTGGAAAAGGGCTAAGGGGGGGGGGGACTTGGACTGGAAAATGGATAAGGGGGGGGGGGACTTGGACTGGATAAGGGCTAACGGGGGGGGACTTGGACTGGAAAAGGGCTAAGGGGGGGACTGGGACTGGAAGAGCGCGAATGGGGGGGCGGACTTGGGCTGGAAAATGGCTAAGGGGGGGACTGGGAATTGAAAAGGGCTAAGGGTGGGGGACTTGGACTGGAAAAGGGCTAAAGGGGGGGGGACTTGGACTGGAAAAGGGATAGGAGGGGCCCACTTGGACAGGAAATACCCTGAGATGAGGGGGGGGACCAGGAATGTAAAAGGGTTATGGGGGGGGGACCTGGACGGGAGATGGGTTGTGATGGGGATGGAGGGGACCTGGACCAGAAAAGGGCTATGGGGGGGGGGGAAACTTGGACTGGAAATAGGCTGTGATGGGGGGGGGGGACCTGGCCTGTAAAAGGGGTATGGGGGGGGGGGCATGGACTGGAAATGGGTTGTGTTGGGGGTGGTGGGGACCTGGACTGAAAAAGGGCTATGGGGGGGGGGGGACTTGGACTGGAAATGGGCTATGGTGGAGGAAGGGGGATCTTGGACTGGAAATAGGCTGTGATTAGGGGGACTAGGACTGCAAATGGGCTGTGATGGTGCGGGGGGACTCGGACTGCAAATGGGCTGTGATGGTGCGGGGGGACTCGGACTGCAAATGGGCTGTGATGGTGGGGGGGGGGCCTAGGACTGGAAATTGGCTGTGATGGGGGACTTGGACTGGAAATGGGCTGTGATTGGGGGGGGGGGGGAGCTAGGACTGGAAATGGCCTGTGATGTGAGGGCTAGCACTGGAAATGGGCTGATGAAGAGCTGGAATAGGACTGGAAATGGGCTGATGTGGGGCATGGGAGAATGGGACTAGAAGGGAGTGGATGCTGGGTGGGCCTAGAACTATAAGGGAATTGATTTGGGGGGAGGACTAGAATGGATGGGGAATGAGAATGATAATGAAGAGTGGAAAAAATATTTTGTGTGGAAGAAAAGTCTATGATGGGCCGGTATTGGTAGAGTAAGAGGGGCTTGAGAATGGAAGGGTGAAATTTAAACGGATGATAAAGGAATAAGGAAAGAATTGGGGGAAAGAGCAAAAGGGAAACAATCAGTATGTTAAAGCAGAAATAGAGAGAGAATGGAAAACATCTAAAAGAGAAGAAAGGACAAATGGATAGCTCGCAGAAGACACGAAGAAACCAGAAGAAAGTGACTGGAGCAATTGCAACTGAAAAATAAAACGCCCAAACAGAAGGTAGAAAAATACTTTTTATTTTGAATTTATTAACTGGAATATGTCTGGTCTGGGAAGTGTGTATTGCTAACATCTTTGCGTTTTTGTTTAGTGCAAGAGGACATTACTTTATAGTATTATTTCTCCAGTGTTGTACATTTCATGTTTGGATTTTGGGGTTCCCAGTTTAATTATTATCTGACCAAGGAAGTTAGCCTACACGTATCCTCGGTAATTTTTGTGGGTGGGGCTGGGGCAGGGCAGGGGTGGGACTAGGGGCGGAGAATGGGTGGAGCATGGCGAGCCACAGGTGTCGGGTTTTTCTCGGTGAAAAAGTTGGCAACCCTACTCCTCCCCCCACAGTAACATTCACTCTCTTTGCCCTGTCCCCCTGGGATATTTCTTCCTGGTTCCCCTTCAAGGCTGCCACAGTTCAGATGTCCAGAAGTAACATGGGGAAAAGTGCAGGACGTGGTCCTTGATGTGGCAACAGCAGCAGGCTGTGAGTGAACATGGGGACTGTGCAACCATACGATTCAAGTGAAGTGGCCTAGTGGATAGAGCAGTGGGCAGAGAACTTAACATTTTTATTGGCAATGGATCTGAAGTAAAAATTTTAAAAAGATTCACAAATAAAAGCAGCAAACGAAAATATTTTGCTCTCTTTGATGCCTCTGGCAGGTATAGAGACAGAGTGGAGGCAGCAGCAGGACAGTTTTGAAAGCAATTTGTCCAGGTCCGCAGACTGAAACTTCCCTCCACCTAGTATGAACACACAACTTCTCCAATCCAGCCCAGATTTTCAAAGGAGAACAACTGACATTGTCTGTATGAGGGAAAGGCATATAAATACACACACATGCACTCACTCTGACACACACATGCATTTTTTCATGCATCATATACACAACCACATGCATATGCAGGTACTCAGTCACACACACGTCTGGTGCTATGCTGCTGCTGTTTATACGCTCAGTCACCGTCAGTGCCCCAAGCCCCCAGCCCCACCCCTAATCCACACCATCCAGCTCTGTCAATCATCATCATGTAAAGCATTTGATGCCAGCTCTTCCTCAACCTGTAGCAACCTCTTTGCACTTCCTCCCTCCCCCCTTCCACTGGATCTCTAAGGCCAGCTCAGAGACCCTGCAGCTCAGTCCTTCTGCACAATTCAGGATCATCATCTGGTTTGTCAACTCTCTTCCTGTGACTAAAGCTGCCTTTCCATTGGCTGGATCCTACCACTGTCTTTCTGAACAGACAGGGCAGACTCATAGCTCATTTAGGCAGGGGGGACGGGGGGGGGGGACAGGGGAGACTGGACATTTTCAGAATTTAAAATTTATCAGCAAAACATTTTAGCCATCCTTCTGGTGTTCAGACATGAATGCAAATATCTAGAGTGTTGGAAAAACACATCAGACATCTGAGCCTCCTGAACTCTGGCAAGGTCCTCCTAAATATATGAGCCCTAGGTACCTGCCTAGTTTGGCTATGCCTTAATCTAGCTCTGGCCAGTATGTGAAGGGCTCCTAATAGTTTAAGAAGTCCCGAAATGGCATAAAAATAGCTTGCAAGTAGTTTCAATCATCCTTTAGATCCTCAGAGGTCCCCAAAAACTTACAACTCAGGAGATACCTACTCAGCACCTCATTCCCAGGCAGTCCCTGCAGGATGATCCTGGAAAGCATAGTTACTTACCTGTAACAGGTGATCTCTGGGAACAGCAGGAATAAGTCTTCACATATGGTACGTCGGTACCGACGGAGCCTGCGCGGGAACGCTCCCCAGCGTCCAATCAGAAAGCTTTTGGGAGTATCCCACAGCACCTGCGTGCTGCCTTCCCGCCTTTCCAACTGTCTCTCCTCAGTTGAGTTTTATAGCTGAGACAAAGAGGGAGAGAGAGGGAAAGGAAGAGAGGGAGAGAGAGAGAGACAACTCCTAGGGGAGGTGGGTGGGTTGTGAAGACTTATTCCTGCTGTTCCCAGAGATCACCTGTTACAGGTAAGTAACTGTGCTATCTCCAGGAACAAGCAGGAATGAGTCTTCACATATGGGGACTCCCTAGCTTTTGATGCCAGGGAGAGAGCCCATAAGTTGTGTGTCCCTGGGACAGGGCTGCACTTCCCCACCTGGATCTCTGGCATCCCATGAGGGATGGTGGGTAGGAGCTGATTAAGTATGGAACAGGTGTTTGAGAACAGCCTGACCAAACAAGGCATCCCTGCGGGAGTCCTTGTCCAAGCAGTAATGGGCTGTGAAGGTATGAACCGAGGCCCAAGTGGCTGCTTGACAGATGTCGTCGATAGACACAGAGTTTAGATCAGCCATTGAGGCTGCCATGGCTCTCACATTGTGAGCTGTGACATGGCCCTCCAGAGAAATGTTCTTGCTCTGATAGGCGAAAGAAATACATTGGGCAATCAAGTTGGAAAGTGTTCTCTTGGAGACTGGTTGTCCCAAATGAGAAGGATCAAAAGCAACAAAGAGTTGAGAAGACTTTCTATGTTGTTGTGTCCTCTGTAAGTAAAAAGCTAGAGCTCTTTTACAGTCCAGGGTATGAAGATTCCTCTCTGCACTTGATGCATGAGGTCCTGGAAAAAAAATGGTAGGTAGACCTCTTGGTTGAGGTGAAAAGGCGAGACCACCTTAGGCATAAAGTGTGGATTAGTCCTAAGGACCACCTTGTTATGATGGAACCTTGTATAAGGTGGATTAGCTACTAGTGCTTGCAATTCACTGATGCGGCGTTCTGATGTGATTGCAATGAGAAAGAAAACCTTCCGAGAAAGGTATTTCAAGGAGGTAGTAGCTAAAGGTTCAAAAGGCGGCTTCATAAGCTGACCAAGAACCAAATTTAAGTCCCATGCCACCGGAGGTGGTCTAATGGGAGGCTTTGTTAAAAGGAGGCCTCTCATGAACCTTGCTACAAGGGGATGAGAGGAAACAGGTTGTCTATTTAGAGGCTTGAGGGAAGCTGCAATAGCACTCATATGGACTCTTACTGAATTTGTCTTAAGGTCTGCATTAGACAGATGAAGGAGATACTCCAGCAAGGATTCCAGAGGTATGGCATGGGAGTTAAGACCCTTTTCAGAACACCAGATGGTAAGCCTTTTCCACTTGAAGGCGTAAGAACGTCTAGTGGAAGGTTTTCTGGAAGCATAAAGAACATCTTTCACTTGTTGAGAAAGATGAAGATCCTGGAGATCTAGGCCTTCAGCAACCAAGCCCTGAGATGCAGAGACTGGGGAGTGGGGTGCCACAACTTTCCGTCCTCCTGAGAGAGGAGGTCTGGAGCAGACCCTAACTCTAGGGATGGAGCTTGAGAGAGATGTAGAAGCAGAGGGTACCACACTTGCCGTGGCCAATGTGGAGCTATGAGAATCATGTGGCCTCTGTCTCTCTGAAGTTTGAACAGGGTTTTGGGAATTAGGGGAATGGGTGGAAAGGCATACAGGAAGTTTTGACCCCAATGGAGGAGGAAAGCATCCCTTGCCTGAGCCCCCTGAGCCGGAGTTCTGGAACAGAACCGGGGAAGTTTGGCTTTCCACGGACTTGCAAAGAGGTCTATGTCCGGGGTTCCCCAAATTTGAAAAATCTTGGATACCTGGTCCATATGTAGGGACCACTCGTGTGGAAGCAGAACTCGACTGAGTCTGTCTGCCCAAGAGTTTTGAGCACCTGGAAGATAGACTGCCAGAAGATGAATGTGATGCTCTCTGGCGAGGGCCCACAGTCGCAGAGCTTTGTTGCAAAGCGACAGAGAGCCAGTTCCTCCCTGCTTGTTTATACAGAACATGGCTACCTGATTGTCCGTGTGGACAAGGACTGTCTTGTGGCTGAGCAGGGTGTGGAAAACTCGCAGAGCAAGGAAGACTGCTCTGAGTTCCAAGAGATTGATTTGTAGACAAGTCTCCTGTGGGGACCAGATGCTCTGGGTGGAGAGGTCCTGAAGATGAGCTCCCCAGCCCATTGGAGAAGCATCTGTTGTAAGAGTTGCCTGGGGTAGAGGCTGTTGAAAAGGACACCCCAGCAACAGGTTCTGAGGGGACTTCCACCACTGGAGGGACAAAATGAGGCGACTTGTGTTTGCTATTTTGTCTGACAGGCAGCCTAATGCCTGGGTCCCTTCGGTGGATAAAGTCCACTGAGCTGCTCTCATGTGAAGGCAAGCATATGGTACCACATGAACGGTGGATGTCATGTGGCCTAGCAACTGTAACATTTCTGGAGCAGTTAGTAGGGGTTTTGACTCTGCTTGAGAAGCTAACTGCATCAAGCGAAGGCAACGGGCCTGAGGAAGATAGGCCCTTGCCCTTGTGGTATCCAGCACCGCCCCTATAAATTCCAGGGACTGAGTAGGGATCAAATTGGATTTTGGGATGTTTATTACCAGCCCTAAATATTGAAGGATATGCATTGTGCAGGTTAGAGCAGTCTTGGCCTCTTATTGAGTGGGAGCTCGAATGAGCCAGTCGTCCAGATAAGGGAAGACAAATATTCCCAGGGTGCGCAGAAAAGAAGCAACCACTGCCATGCATTTCGTGAACACCCTTGGTGCAGAGGCCAGGCCAAAGGGGAGCACTCTGTATTGATAGTGCTTCTCCTGGAAAAGGAACCAAAGGAACCTTCTGTGAGTTGGATGGATGAGAACATGAGTGTACGCATCCTTGAGATCTAAAGAACAAAGCCAATCCTGACTCTGAAGGTATGGCAGCAGAGTTCCTAGAGAAACCATCTTGAATTTTTCTTTGACTAGGGAATCTGTTCAACTCTCTGAGATCTAAAATGGGTCTGAAGCCCCCTGTTTTCTTTGGGATAAGAAAATAGGGGGAGTAGAACCCTGTGCCCTGTTGTTGAGAAGGCACTTCCTCTATTGCCCCCTTGGCTAGAAGAGTGGCAACCTCCTGCTCTAACAGGCTGAGGAGGGAGGTTGGAGAATTGAACTGGTGCACTCTTGTGAGAGGGGGCAAGCTGGAAAAATGAAGATTGTACCCCTCTCTTATGATGGAGAGAGTGTCCAGTGCTCTGCTGTGATTTGCCCCCATCTGGGAGCAAAGTGACATAACCTTCCTGGAATGGTGGAGGGCTCTGGTCCTTCTAGTGCCAGGAAGGCTATGTTCTCTAGCAGAAAGTCAAAGGCCCTGAGGGGGCTGAGATTGCTGGGCTGGAGCAGGCCTTGAAGCCTTTGCCTTGGTCTGTTTGGAGGATTGCTGACGTTTGGAAGGGAACTGAGCTGCAGAAGATGCTCTCTGACTATAAGCAGGATAGGATCTTCCCTTTTTAGAAAAAGGTGTTTTCTTGAACAACCTTTTCTTAGCAGGAGCAGCTGTAGATTTGGATAATCTATCCAAAGCAGAATTTTCAGCATCCATCTGATTGTCTTTTGCTTGCCAATCCTTACCAAATAGATTCTCACCTGTACAAGGGATATTTCCCAATTCATCTTGGACCCAGATCTACAAATCAAATGCTTGAAGCCAAGCAATCCTACGTGCACCTATAGCTATAGCTGAGGCTCTGCTTACGAATTTGGAGATATCCTGGGCATGTTTAAGCCCAGTGAGAAATTCTTGCCTTTTACTGTCAGACATAAAAGGACTTAAAGTCTGCAAATGGTCAGTGACTTCTTTTAAGAACATTCCCTTGTAGAGACTATAAGAATTAATTCTCGAAGCAAGCATGGAAGCTTGGAAGACTCTTCTACCAAAAGCATCCAGGGTTCTACACTCACGTCCTGGAGGATTAGAGGCATGTCTCTTGGCACTTCTAATCTTTCTCATTGCAGACTCAACCACAATAGAGTGGTGAGGAAGCTGAGTTTTATGGAAACCAGGACAAGGAGGGACACGATACATGGTGTCCAACCTGCGTGAATGAGGAGAGGTGGCTAAAGGTGCTTCCCACATCCTTAACATGAGATCATACAGAATCCCATGAATAGGTAAGGTAGCTGCCTCTTTAGGAGTTTTAGGATATTGTAAAATATCTAACTCCTTAGCTCTAGGCTCTGACTCTGGGGCCACTGTAATAGAGAGGCCCCGAGCCACCTCTCTGATAAAGTCTTGAAAAGACAAGTCCTCTGGAGGAGACATTCTTCGTTTAGGAGAGGACTCCTCCTGTGGAAGAAGCATCGCTGCATCGACAGACTCCTCAGAATCGTCAGAGGAATTGAAGTATCGTCTGTCAGGATGCTCTTGTAAAGCTCGATACCCGTACCGACTGGGATCGGTATCGGGAATCACCGGTACCGGGGTATTGGTACCGGAGGGCTTCAGAGGACAGAGTACTGGCATAGCGGACACTGATGCCGATGTCGATGCCACCAGTACCGGGATTGGTGCCGATGGCGATGCCGGAGCCGGTACCGGCTGAGTAGTTTGTTGCGGTACCACGGGCGTCGATGCCACAAGGAAAGCCGCCAGACTGTGTTCGATGGACAGAATCCTCTGATCCATCGACACTGCCAATGCCTGGAAGTCGGTACCGATGGGAGCCACCGGTACCCCAGTGCATGGCATCAGGATATCTGTCGAGGCCACGCCATCGCGATCATCCTGGAACCCCGATGATGATGCTTTAGAGGCTGAAGCCTCCCGCCGGGGTAATTTTGCCGGTGCAGAATCCTTGAGGGCAAGGCCAGAGGCATCTCGATGCTTAGAAGGAGATTTGCCTTTCGAGGACCGGCTGAATTTATGTTTAGTTACCTGAGATCCATGTGAAGAAGCAGCCCTGGAAGACATCGATGCTACCGAAGCCGCATCAGAAGGAAACAGGGTACTGAGCTTGGCAGCTCAGTTCTGTCGACCTCTCTTAGACATCATAGAACAGGACACACAATCTGTAATGGAATGGTCAGGGCCTAAACATTTTAGACACCAGTCATGGGTGTCGGTGACGGAGATAGTACCGCCACATTTTGTGCACTTCTTAAATCTTGAGGCAGGTTTTTCCATAATTAAGGAAAAAGGTTTTGGGCCTAAGGCCCAAAACTGAAGTGCACCTGAAGAAAAATAAATGGAAAAAAGGTTTGTTTTTTTTTAAAAAAGAAAAGAACAACGACCGGCGGTACCGGTAGAGCGTCGAAGAAGGCAGACGCGACAGAAAAGAAATAAGGTAAAATAAGGAAATTCTTCTGCGGTGACAGGAACACGACCTGCTGGCTCCGTGGAAAAAGAACAACTGAGGAGAGACAGTTGGAAAGGCGGGAAGGCAGCACGCAGGCGCTGTGGGATGCTCCCAAAAGCTTTCTGATTGGACGCTGGGGAGCGTTCCCGCGCAGGCTCCATTGGTACCGACATACCATATGTGAAGACTCATTCCTGCTTGTTCCTGGAAATTAAGAGATACGCTGTCCCCTTTGCCTCGCATCAGTCCCATGCAAACACCCGCTGCCTTCCCTGCATAGCCTAAGTGCCTGTACAGTGTACCAAGCAGCCTATACTGTCAGAGCATGCCACAGCACTCAGATGTCCTTTGGAAATGAAGAAGTTCTGTTTATCTAAATTTCCTTTCCTGGAATCCTACTAGACCAGTCCAGACAATCAGGTTATGCTCTTCTGCTAGGAGATAAAGACAGAGAAATGAAAAAACGTTCCATGACATCTTCAATGATATAAGGAGAGGAGCAGCTAGAGGCACTATATTCAGCATTTATATAACAAAGCAACCAATAATCAAACACCGTCCTCTCTGAGAAAATAACTCCAACCCTGGTTGGGAGCAGTATGAAGCTATCCCACCTCCCCCGACACATCAAATGACAATCCTTCACAAACATCATTCTTAACCCACAGAGGACAGCCAAGACAAAACCAGCTAATGACTTCCTTAAGAGGGTCCTGGACTGGTCTTCCTTCCTTATCATCCTGCTAGACCAGTCCAGACAAGTGGGCAGTACCCAAGCTCACCCTAAACCAGACAGGTGGAAGGTACTGCTGCCTTGAGGACCACTGCCCCCAAATACAGAATCCTCCTTGGCAAGACCATCTAAGCAGTAATGCTTCACAAAAAGCTCCCATTTTCCCAGATCCAGCATGTGACAACATAAGGCATCAGCTTTGACATTACCAAACACTGGCTATGTGCATCACCAAGATCATTCATAGGTTGTGCTCTGCCTAGTGGAACAGCTGCTGTATCTCTGCTGCCACCCTGGAACTCTGGGTATCCTTCTGCTTTCTGACATATGTTGGTCATTGCATTCTCCATGAGCACCCAAATCACCAACCCCTGAACCAGGGGACAGAAGTGGATCACAACAAACCACTTGGACTACAAACAAGTGGAAAGATCAAGACTGTGGTAATTTAACTACAGCTCAAAAAGTGTGGTTAACATTAATATGCAGTTTTTCCATTAATATATACTGTAGTGTTTTTAATGAATGCTGCATTGACATTCAACCCTGTACTGGCATGTCAGAAAGCCTCTTTCTTGATTTCCATACAATTTCTATTTCCTTTGCATTAAAATTCAAATATGTAGAGCATTAAGATAGTGCATATTAAGCAGCTCAGTAATTCTGCCTATACATTTGATGGGTTTATTTAAGCGCTTAAGCTAAGCAAAATGTTCTACTAGTAGGCCTTTCTTTTGAAACGAAGATGAACTTGTGTTGCAAGCATTATAAAATTCTGCTAAAATGTGTCATTTTAACTAACAATAATTAGGAAAAACTATCTGGAGTGATGAAAGCAGAAGGGGGTGTATAGAAAGGATTAATAAATAAGTTTTAATGAAAAATTAACCAGATATAAGAACTGCTATTTCTAGTGTTAGAAAAATGAGTGTTGATCTTACCTATCAGCAGTCCTTCGATGACCAGTGTAAGATAAAGGTATCTCCTAAAAAAAGGCACAGTTTATAAGAATCATTTTATTAAAAACAAATTAATATGTTATACTGATCCTGCATAATTACACTGATGCACCAGTAAAGCAAGATTTTCATAAGATAATCATGCATTCCATTACTTAGATTCACTTGGCTACTGGAAAGCAAAGCCATTAAAAGAATGACACTGAGAGAAGATGAGGAGTCTACTGCATGCAGGAAAGACCACATATACTCAGAACCTTACATTAAAGTTCTGGGCTGTGGGGGAGCAGTTCCATCATGGCAGATGACATCACCCACTTGTGTGCCTGAGTCAATCCAGTTGGTTAACAGTAAAAAGAGGAGCCTATGAAAAACCCCAGTGTAAAAATAAGGCAATGCCTATCTTAGTTGTCCCTTCAGTGAGTCTGACCCAGAGAGTCACGTCTCTCCAGCTGCTTGGAGAATCAGATACTGGGGCTAGTAGCTGGTGTCAGCTGCCTATGTGTGATGATGTCATCAAAGGTTAGTGTGCTCAGTCTCCAAGCTGCTGGTGAGATGTGATGGCCCGCAGGTTGGTACTGGACTGGAGGGACAATATGGAAAAATGTGTTACAAGACATATGACTTATGCTAATATTGGTCCAATAATTAACATAGTAACATAGTATATGACAGCAGATGAAGACCAGTATTGTCCATCTATTCTGCCCAGTAAGATGACTAAAGTGGTTGTACCTGCCACTCCATGCAGGTCACCCCCCTCTATTTGTTGAAGTATAAAGGATACTTAAGTTTGTTTTAATTTGTTAGAATTTTCCTCTTCACACTTACCTTTATTGGTTTCCCATTCATAGTTGAAGTTTCATGGCTCACACTCTCTCTGTGGTTCAGATGGGAAAAGGGCCTTGCTGCCCCCCAGGACTCAAGATACCGGGTCATTCGTACAGAAGCCCGTATCTTTAGCCCATCATTTCCTCTTGGTCTTGGAAGGTGGCTCTTTTGAGGGCGCTGCTCCTTGGACTATTAAGAAGAAATATTTCACAAACACTTTAGTATGTATTCCCACACAGCTTTAAGTGGTGAGTACTTAATGCTAACATTTTTAATGGGTAAAAGCAACCAGGTAAAACTCACTCCGACATCTATAAATGTGAGCCCAATAATCTGCAAACCAAACGTGAAGATATATTTCCCATTTTTATATCTCCAGAATGGGAAGATATGATCAGTTTACAAAGTTATTCTATCGAGAATTCCACAGAACTAAATAAGAAAGAAATCTGTCAGATTACTCCTAGGGAAGTTCCATGAAAGAACACAAGATGATTCCGTTTATAAAACTCAGCTTCTTTCCTGACCTGCTGCTAATTAAGATGTTCTAGTCTTCATGATTAAGATTAAATGTGATTTTTTAAAGGGGAAAACTCATTTTGTGTCTTTGGTGGAGTGTGATATATATATATATCCCTTGTATCTACATGTTCATCCAACAGCATGATTCCTGAATCTTCTGTTAATATGATGCATCTGGATGTAAGTAGTTTGGAACAGGACCAATGTAGGTAAAAAAAAAAAAAAAAGGCCTGATCTGTGGAATATGCAACTTTTCCAATAGAGGCTTATAATAACTAGCTGGATGAACCCACAAGTCAATCTCATGTTTGAAGAATTAGTTCAAATCAGTTCAGCAAGCACTTCCCCCTCCCCAAAATGGGAATGAGTGGCGCTCTCAAATTGATAATCTGAATCAGAAATTCAAACATATGCATTTTTTCAGGGTCTGCTCTGATCACACTGTATCCTGCATTGTATCCCAGCTAGAGTTATTAACACCATTAATATGTATTCCTAATTACTAGGTCCCACTGCATAAAATAGGACCTGTTGTAACATAATGCTTGTTAACACAGTAGCATACCTTATTAATTCTAGCTATTAGTGTGTAATCCTGCAAATTATTAGTCCAGTTTGTTTTTCCTAGATTCACAGGGAAACATTTCTGTGAAGAACCCCAGCAAATCTCAGTTTAATTTCAGATTTTCCTCAGTCAGACTGAAATTGTTCCAGTTAGACCTTGAATTTTCTACATATATTTAGATACATTCTTATTCTTTGCCTGTAAAACATTTCTTTGAAAAAATCAGGCTCCACCACCTCTGTTCTGTTTGTACTATCCAATTTTGTATCTGCCACAATTAAATTTCTTTAAAGGAACACAGACAAGAGGACAACGGAATTTACAAAGGGCCATTTTGAAAGGGAATTCTGCAATTAAACAGCGCGTTAACTGTTAAATAGCCCCTACCTAAAGTGCATTGTATTCTGTGAGAAGGAAAGAGCGGAGCCAGAGGTCAACCTGAAAAAACAAGTGTGGGGACGTCATTTTCAAATCCCTATTTGAAATCTTAGGGGAGGGATATTCAGCAGCGATGGCTAGCGCTTGTAAAATGGCTAGTTGTCGCTGCTGAAGTCTAACTCCAGATATTCAATGCCGGGGCCATAGCCAGCCACCGGCATTGAAGATCCGGGTTTGCTGCAAAACCCAGAAGCTAACAGGCAGCAGCGATATTGGGCCGCTACCCGGTTAGGTCCTGCAGGTAAAGTAAGGCCAGTATTTGCCACGCTTTACTTTGCCCACGTGTGGCTAACTGGGCAGTGGCTCAATATTGCTTCTTTCCGGTTAGTGATGGGTGCCCCAGAATGCCCTGATACCAGCTGCTTAGCATCAGGCGTGAAATGGCAGCACCCACGGATATTCGTCAGCACTGTTAGTGCCACCGAATATCCAGCTCAGTGGCATTTACGCAGTTTGCAGGTCTGCAAACCGTGTAAATGCCTTTGACTATCCCAAGACCTGCTTATCTGCCAGCATCCACTGAAAATTGCCTTAACAATGAGGCTAAGGAGAGAACACACTCATTTTGATCCATGTTTCTTTAAAGTTTCATGTTCTATAACCTCTCAGGTTCGGGACTAAATCTCCAAATGCATTAGCCTTTAAAGCTTACAATGATAAAATATCCTTTATTCTGCAAAACGTTTGGCTTTTTCTCTTCTGCTTGAGAACGCTATACTGCGGAGTTGTAACACCATACAAGTCCTTGAGAAGGAGAAATTTCACTTACCGTTAATTTCCTTTCCTGTATCCCTGCTAGACCAGTCCAGACAAATGGGTTATGTCTTCCTGTCAGCAGATGTCTTAACAAGATTGTAAGCTCTGATGAGCAGGGATTGTCTCTTACATGTATATGCCGTACAGCGCTGCGAACAATGGTAGCGCTATATAAATGCTAAGTAGTAGTAAGTAGTAGTAGTAGCAGATGAAACAGAGAAAATTCCAGAAGCTTAGTGACATCACCCTTGATAGATAAACCTCTACCCCTAGGGGTCAGCTTCAGTATAACGTGAAAAGCAGAGTGGCCTGGATTTGTGATTGAAAAAACAATTGTAAGATGAAACAACTATCTGTCAGCTAAGCCAGAGAACTCTTTAGGCACCAAAACGGCCAAGTCGATCAGAAAAAACAGCGTAGCGGGGAGGGGTCAGGACTGGTCTAGCAGGGATACAGGAAAGGAAATTAACGGTAATTGAAATTTCTCCTTCCAGTTCAGCCTGCTAGACCAGTTCAGACAAATGGGGAGTACCAAAGTTAGATCCCCTCTAGGTGGGAAGCAATGGCGGAAGCCAGCATGCTGGCATCAAAGCGAGCCGCCTCCCAAGCGCGGAGGTCCAGGTGATAGTGCTTAGCAAAGGGTAGAGAGAGAGAGCCAGGTAGCAGCTTTGCAGAGCTCTAGCGGGGCGACTCATGCACTCTCCGCCCGCGTTGCAACCTGTGCCCTAGTGGAATGGGCGCGGAGCCTGGAGGGCACTGGCTTGTTCTGAAGAATGTAAGCCAACTCAATGGCCTGCTTGATCTAGCGTGCAATAGTAGCTTGAGAAGCAGCCGCTCCCTTGCAGCGGTCTCTGAATAGCACAAAGAGGTGATCGGAGAGATGAAAGCTATTAGTAGCCTTGAGGTAGCAACACAGTGACCTGCTGACATCTAGCGAATGAAGGCTGTGGATGTCCCCAGTCGACCATCTCGGGAAAGAGGGAAGAACGACTGACTGATTGAAATGGAAAGCAGATAATACTTTTGGCAAGAAGGAGGGGACTAGACGGATCGTGACCCCTTCCAGAGAATAAACAAGGAAAGGGTCTCGACAAGAGAGAGCCTGAAGCTCTGAAATACGCCTTGCGGAAGTGACTGCTACTAAGAAGGCAGTTTTAAGCGTCAAGTTCTTAAGTGAGGCCTGACGCTCAAAAGGAGCTCTCATAAGGGCTTTAAGAATCAAAGGAAGATCCCATGGTGGGACTATCGAGTGGAGGTGTGGATGTAAAGTCCGCACCCCCCTCAAGAAACAAACAAAATCAGGATGTGAGGCCAGTGAGCGATCTCAAAGAGGTCCCCGAAAACATGTGAGGGTAACTATTTATTTATTTATTTAACTGTATTTATATCCCGCTTTTCACCGGGTCAAAGCGGCGAACTATCTGAACCTTTAAGGAACCTAGGGCCAGCGCTTGATCGAAGTCATCCTGAAGGAAAGCGAGAATATCAGGAATCTGTGCCTTCCAGGGGGATAACGTGCGCAGAGAACACCAGGTGGTAAAGCACTGCCAAACCCTAGCGTAGGCTCACGAAGTGGACAGCCACCATGCCTTTAGGAAAGTGGCTACCACCTGAGGCGAATAGCCCTTCCAAGTCAAGCGGCTCTGCTCAATAGACAAGCCGTAAGCAAGTAAGGAGCCAGATCACCCATAATGATCAGACCTTGCCTGAGGAGATCCTTGTGGGTGCCGAGAGGTAGCGACTATCAGGGAGAGATGGACGAGGTCGGTGTATTAGGGCCGCCGTGGCCAGTCCAGAGCCACCATGATGACCCCTCATGGAGTGAGTCTCATTTCACCTGAGAATCCTGCCTATCAGCAGCCATGGCGGAAAGACATATAACAGCCACTCCGGAGGCCAGCGTTGGACCAGGGAATTGGGTCCCTGAGAGCCCGGTTCCTTGCGATGGCTGTAAAAGAATTTTGCTTTGGCATTGGAGGCCATGACCATCAGATCCACTGCCGGCCGGCCCCAGCGATTCACAATCTTTTGGAAGGCTCCCAGAGAGAGTTCCCACTCGCCAAGGTCCAGGAGATGCCGCCTGAGAAAATCTGCGTGCACATTCTCCACTCCTGCAATATGTTGCGTGGCGAGGGTTAGTACATTTTCCTCCACCCATGGGAACAAGAGGGCCATTTCCTGTGCCACATCAGGGCACTTTGTGCCCCCTTGCTGATTCAGGTAGGCAACGGTGGTGGCATTGTCTGAATGTATGCACACCACTTTCTGGCGAAGCAGGGGTTGGCAGGCAAGAAGTGCCAGCCGGACCGCCCAAGCTTCGAGACAAATGATTGGCCAGGAGGCTTCCTGCAGCGACCATGAGCCCTGTGCCATGCAACCCAGAGAGTGAGCCTCCCAATTGACCAGACTGGTATCAGTGGTGACGGGAACCCATTGCGGGGTTTCCAACGGAGCCCCCCGTAAGAGACTGTGATGACATCACCACCACCTGAGGCTGTGGCACACTGCTAAGGGGAGAGGCAGTCGAATCTGATAATCCTGGGAGCAGAGAGCCCATGCCCAAGGAATCACGTCCAGGGTGGCTGCCATGGTGCCAAGGACCTGCAGGTAGTCCCAGGCAGCAGGAGCCAGGACTTGAAGGAAGTCCTGGAGTTGTGAAAGCAGCTTCTCACCTCTGTCCCACGTAAAGAAGATACGGCCCATCCGAGTGTCGAATCGATCCCCTAAAAACTCCGGTGACTGGGAAGGCCAGAAGGAGCTCTTGGTCTGACTGATTACCTTCCAAAGCACCCCAAGAAGGAGACCACCTGTTCCAACGCTAAGGCCACCTCTTTGCAAGATTGTGCGCGGATGAGCCAGTCGTCCAGGTAAGGATGAACCCCGATGCCTCGGCGACGGAGGGCAACCACAGCTACCACCATGACCTTGGTGAAGGTGCGAGGAGCTGTGGCTAGACCAAACGGAAGAGCTCTGAATTATAAAGGATGGCCTAGAATCGCAAAATGCAGGAATTGCTGATGCGCTGGATGGAGGGGAATGTGAAAGCAAGGTCCAGAGACGCAAGAAATTTGCCTGGTCTGACTGCCTAAATGACAGAGCGGAGCATCTCCATTAGAAAATGTGACACACATAGGCATTTGTTGACACTCTTAAGGTCCAGAATGGGCCAAAAGGAGCTGTCCTTCTTGGGGACAACTAAGTAGATTGAATAATGCCCAGAAACATACTTGGCCGGGGGGACTGGGCAAACTGCCCGCAGCTGTTGAAGGCGTTGCAGCGTCGCCTGGACGGTTACCTGTTTGGCTGGCATCCAGCATGGGGAAACTTGGAACGTGGGTGGGACAGGCCTTGTGAACTCACAGGCATATCCCTGAGAGACAATCTCAAGAACCCACTTTTCCAAAGTGATTCAGGCCCATTCACGGGAGTAGAACTGTAGTCGGCCGCCCACAGGAGGCCTCGCGGAATGGGCCCTGAGCCAGTCAGTGGGAGGACCTGGCAGCACCTGCAAATTTGTTGGATGTGGAGAAATTGTCCCTGCGACAGATCCCCCCGAAAGGACTGTGGCTTAGATGCCATCTTAGTCAAGTAGGGGTTGGAGTGGCCCGGGCAGTAGCGGCGCACCTCCCTGCCGCATGATCTATAAGTGGATGAGGATCCCTGAGTGGCCTGGGGATGGCGAGATCCAGACTTGGGCTTATCCTCTGGTAAATGCTAGGGTTTAACCTCGCCCAGGTCCTTTACCAGCTTGTCGAGATCTTCCCCAAACAAAAGCTTGCCCTTAAAGGGCAGCTCAGCCAGGCAGGCTTTGGAGGCAGCATTTGCATTCCAATGGCAGATAGGTTGTCCATTTAGTGGCTTGAGAGAAGCTGCAAAAGCACTCAAATGGACTCTTACTGAGTTAGTTTTAAGTCCTGCATTGGATAAATGAAGGAGATACTGCAGTAATGATTCCAGAGGTATCGCAAGGGGGTTAAGACCCTTCTGCGAACACCATATGGTAAACCTCTTCCAATTAAAAGCATAAGAGCGTCTTGTGGAAGGCTTCCTGGAAGCATAAAGGACATCCTTTACTTGCTAAGGGAGGTTAAGATCATGAAGATCTAGGCCTTCAGCAACCAAGCTCTGAGATGCAGAGACTGGGGATTGGGATGCCATAACATTCCATCCTCCTGAGACAGGAGATCTGGAGCAGATCCTAACTCCAGGGATGGGGCTTGATAGCGATGTAGAAGCAGAGGGTACCACACTTGCCATGGCCAATGTGGAGCTATGAGAATCATACGCCCTCTGTCTCTCTGAAACATGAACAGGGTTTTGGGAATTAGGGGAATGGGTGGAAAGGCATAAAGGAAGTCTTGACCCCAGTGAAGGAGGAAAGCATCCCTGGCCTGAGATCCCTGAGCCGGAATTCTGGAACAGAATCGGGGAAGTTTGGCATTTAACAGACTTGCAAAGAGGTCTATGTCCGGGGTTCCCCAAATTTGAAAATTCTTGGCCACCTGGTCTGCATGTAGAGACCATTTGTGTGGAAGCAGAACACGACTGAGCCTGTCTGCCCAAGGGCTTTGTATGCCTAGAAGATACACTGCCAAGAGATGAATCTGATGCTCTCTGGCGAGGGCCCATAGTCGCAAAGCTTCGTTGAAAAGCGACAGAGAGCCTGTTCCCCCCTGCTTGTTCACATAAAACATGGCTACTTGATTGTCCGTATGAATGAGGACTGTCTTGTAGTTGAGCAGGGTGTGGAACACTCGAAGAACAAGAAAGATTGCTCTGAGCTCTAAGAGATTGATATGTAGATGAGTCTCCTGTGGAGTCCAGGTGCCTTGGGTAGAGAGGTCTTGTAGATGAGCTCCCCAACCCATTGGTGAAGCATCTGTTGTAAGAGTTGCCTGGGGTAAAGGTTGTTGAAATGGGGACCCCAGCAACAGGTTTTGAATGGACTGCCACCATTGGAGGGACAAAATAAGGTGATCTGTGTTTGCTATTTTGTCTGACAGGCACCCTGATGCCTGGGTCCATTGGGTGGATAAAGTCCACTGGGCTGCTCTCATATGGAGGCGAGCATAAGGAACCACATGCACTGTGGATGCCATGTGGCCTAGTAGTTGTAGCATTTCTCGGGCAGTGAGAAGAGGTTTTAGCACTGCTTGAGAAGCTAACTGCACCATGCGAAGGCAACAGGCCTGGGGGAGATAGGCCCTTGCCTTTTTGGTATGCAGCAAAGCTCCTATGAATTCTAGAGACTGAGTGGGAGTTAGACTGGATTTTGGGATGTTTATGACTAGACCCAAATACTGAAGGATACGCATTGTGCAAGATAGAGAAGCTCTGGCCTCTGGCTCTGATGGGGCTCGAATGAGCCAGTCGTCTAAGTAGGGGAAGACGAATATGCCTAGAGTACGGAGAAATGCTGCTACCACAGCCATGCATTTTGTGAACCCTCTTGGAGCTGAGACCAGGCCAAAGGGAAGCACCCTGTATTGGTAGTGCTTTCCTTGAAAAAGGAACCAAGGAACTTTCTGTGAGTCGGATGGATGAGAACATGGGTGTACGTATCCTTGAGATCTAGAGAACAAAGCCAATCCTGACTCTGAAGGTATGGCAGCAGAGCTCCTAGAGAAATCATCTTGAATTTCTCTTTGAACAAGAATTTGTTCAATTCTCTGAGGTTCAAAATAGGTCTGTATCCCCCTGTTTTCTTTGGGATAGGGGGAGTAAAGCACAGTTACTTACCTGTAACAGGTGATCTCTGGGAACAGCAGGAATAAGTCTTCACATATGAGTCTTCACATATGGGTATCGTCGGTACCGACGGAGCATGCGCGGGAATGCTCCCCAGCATCCACTAAGAAAACTTTTGGGAGCATCCCACAGCACCTGCGCGCTGCCTTCCCGCCTTTTCCAACCGCCTCTCTCCAGTTCGAGTTTTAAAGCTGAGACAAAGAGAGAGAGAGAGATACAACTCCTAGGGGAGGTGGGTGGGTTGTGAAGACTTATTCATTCTCTATAAAGACATATACATTCTTTAAAATGCTTGTATGCAAATGCTAGAAGTCTAAAAAATAAGATGGGAGAGTTAGAATATATAGCACTAAATGAAAGGTTAGATATGATTGGAATATCAGAGACATGGTGGAAGGACGACAACCAGTGGGACACTGTGATACCTGGGTACAAACTATATCGTAATGATAGAGCTGATCAAATTGGTGGAGGGGTTGCTCTCTGTGTTAGAGAGGGCATTGAGTCAGAAAGGATTAAAATTTTGCAGGAAACAAAATCTGCTGTAGAATCTATATGGATTGAAATTCCATGTAAAAGGGGGAAGGCAATGGCAGTGGGGGTGTACTATCGAGCGCCTGGCCAGAATGACCAAATGGATGATGAAATGCTCAAAGAAATCAAGGAAGCTAACAAAAGTTACAGCACAGTAATAATAATGGGTGATTTCAACTACCCCGGTATCAACTGGGTCAGTGTCACGGCAGGACATGCTAGGGAGATAAAGTTCCTAGATGAAATAAATGACTGCTTCTTGGAGCAGCTGGTTCATGAACCGACCAGAGGGGAAGCCATATTAGACCTAATCCTTAGTGGAACACCAGATCTAGTACAAGAGATAAGGTTCTTGGGGCCACTTGGCAATAGTGATCATAGCATTATTGCCTTTGATTTAATTAGTGGAGGAGGGATAGTAAGGAAATCCACAGTACTACCTTTTAACTTTTGAAAGGGAGACTATGATAAAATGAGGAAAACAGTTAAGAAAAAACTAAAAGGAGCAGTTGCAAAGTTTAAAGACGTACATCAGGCTTGGCTGTTGTTGAAAAATACTATCTTGGAAGCCCAGACCAGCTGTATTCCACGCTTTAAGAAAAGTGGAAGGAAGTCCAAAGAACTGCCAGCATGGTTTAAAGGTGAGGTCAGAGAGGCTGTTGTTGCCAAAAAAGCATCTTTCAGGAATTGGAAAAAACAGCCAAACGACGAAACCTGGAAACAGCACAAGCACTAGCAAGTCAAATGCAAGGCATTGATAAGGCAGGCAAAGGGAGAATTTGAGAAGAAACTTGCTGCGGAAGCAAAAACGCGAAGTAAAGACCTTTTCAAGTACATTCGTAGCAAAAAACCTGTGAGAGTCAGTTGGTCCATTAGATGATAAAGGGTTAAAGGAGCACTAAGAGGCGACAAGGCGATAGCGGAGAGACTGAATGAATTATTTGCTTCAGTCTTTACTGAGGAAGATGTAGGGATGTTACCGATGACTGAAGTGGTATTTAAAGGTGCGGAAGAATTGAAGGAAATATCGATACATCGGGAAGATGTATTACAACTATTAGATAAACTGAAGAGTAGCAAATCACCTGGGCCGGATGGTATACATCCAAGGGTGTTGAAAGAACTGAAATACGAGATTGCAGACCTGCTATTAGTAATCTGTGTACTATCATTAAAATCATCTCTAATACCTGAAGATTGGAGGATCGCCAATGTAACACCAATTTTTAAAAAAGGTTCCAGGGGTGATCCGGGAAACTACAGACGTGAGCCTGACATCAGTACCGGGAAAAATGGTAGAAACCATCATAAAGAATAAAATTACTCAGCATGTAGATAGTCATGACCTAATGGGAGACAGCCAACATGGCTTTAGACAAGGAAGATCTTGTCTTACTAATCTGTTATGTCTTTTTGAAGGAGTGAATAATCAGGTGGACAAAGGTGAGTCGGTTGATATTGTGTATCTGGACTTTCAGAAAGCCTTTGACAAGGTCCCTCATGAGAGACTTTTGGCAAAACTAAAGAGTCATGGGATAGAAGGCAGTGTACTATTGTGGATCAGGAACTGGTTAAAAGATAGAAAGCAGAGGGTAGGGCTAAATGGCCAGTTTTCCCAATGGAGAAAGGTGAATAGTGGTGTACCCCAGGGATCTGTGCTGGGTCCGCTGCTTTTTGACATATTCATAAATGACCTGGAAAGTGGAATAACGAGTGAGGTTATCAAATTTGCAGTTGACACAAAACTATTTAAAGTTGTTAAAACCCAAGAGAATTGTGGAAAATTGCAAGAGGATCTTGATAAATTGGAAGACTGGGCATCAAAATGGCAGATGAAATTTAATGTGGACAAGTGCAAGGTT
Source organism: Ichthyophis bannanicus (assembly GCA_033557465.1). Taxonomy (NCBI): domain Eukaryota; kingdom Metazoa; phylum Chordata; class Amphibia; order Gymnophiona; family Ichthyophiidae; genus Ichthyophis; species Ichthyophis bannanicus. The sequence goes on along the minus strand of CM066034.1, from coordinate 175,722,232 downwards.
ATGCACCTAGGGAAGAACAACCCAAACTATGGTTACACGATGCAAGGTTCCACATTAGGAACCACCACCCAGGAAAATGATTTAGGCATCATTGTGGATACCATGTTAAAACCCTCGGCCCAGTGTGCAGCAGCGGCCAAGAGAGCAAATAGAATGCTAGGTATGATAAGGAAAGGAATGGAAAATAAAACAAAAGATATTATAATGCCTCTATATCATTCCATGGTGAGACCGCACCTTGAATATTGTGTGCAATTCTGGTTGCTGTATCTTAAAAAGGATATAGTGATTTTAGAAAAGGTTCAGAGAAGAGCCACCAGAATGGTAAAGGGGATGGAAGGATACTCCTATGAAGAAAGGCTAAAAAGGTTAGGGCTCTTTAACCTGGAAAAGAGACGGCTGAGGGGAGATATGATAGAAGTCTATAAATTAATGAACGGAGTGGAACGGGTAAACGTAGATCGATTGTTTACCTTATCAGAATATAGAAAGACTAGGGGACATGCAATGAAGCTACAGGGTAAACTATTTAAGACTAATAAAAGAAAATATTTTTTCACTCAACGTGTAATCAAACTCTGGAATTTGTTACCGGAGGATGTAGTAAAGGCTGTTAGTGTAGCTGGGTTTAAAAAAGGTTTGGACAAGTTCCTGGAGGAAAGGTCCATAAACCATTATTAAGAAGGGACCCAGGATATCAATGCTTGAAGCAATACAAGCATTGTGGAACCTGTGTCCCTTGGGGAAACTGCTAGGTACATATGACCTAGATTGGCCACTGTTGGAAACAGAATACTGGGCTTGATGGACCTTGGTCTGACCCAGTATGGCATATCTTATGTTCTTAAATAGTACCGCCACATTTTGTGCACTTTTTGAACCCGGAAGCGGGCTTCTCCATGAGGAGAAAAATGTTCAGGCCTAAGGCCCAAACTGAAAATGCACAGTTGAAGAAAGAAAAGTTGTTTTTTTGTTTGTTTGTTTTTAAGAAAAGAAAAAGACCGGCGGTACCGGTCTGACGTCAAAGAAGGCAGATGCGACACAGAAAAATAAAGAAAAAAATAAGAAATTCTTCTGCGGTGACAGGGACATGACCTGCTGGCTCCGCGGAAAAGAAGAACTGGAGAGAGGCGGTTGGAAAAGGCGGGAAGGCAGCGCGCAGGCGCTGTGGGATGCTCCCAAAAGCTTTCTTACTGGACGCTGGGGAGCGTTCCTGCGCAGGCTCCGTCGGTACAGACGATACCCATATGTGAAGACTCATATGTGAAGACTCATTCCTGCTTGTTCCTGGAGATAACCCTGTACCCTGTTGATGAATGGGTACTTCTTCTATTGCCCCCTGGGCAAGAAGTATGGTGACCTCTTGATCTAACAGGTTGATGAGAGAGGTCTGAGAATTGAACTGCTTTACTATTGTGGGAGGGGGCATGCTCAGGAAATGAAGCTTGTACCCCTCTTTTATGATGGAGAGTGTCCACTGCTCTGCTGTCATTTGCCTCCATCTTGGGGCAAAGTGACATAACCTTCCTGGAATGGTGGAAGGCTCTGGTCCATTTAGAGCCAGGAAGGCTAAGTTCTCTAGATGCAAGTCAAAGGCCTTGTGGAGGCTGAGACTGCTGAGGCAGTTGAGGCTTAGCAGTCTTTGCTTTTCTTTGTTTGGATGGTTGCTGACCCTTCCGGACAGGTTGACCTGCAGAGCGTCCCTGCTGGGAATAAGCAAGATAAAACCTTTTCTTTTTGGAAAAGAATGGTTTCTTGAAAGATTTCTTTCTTGCAGGATCAGCTGTGCCCTTGGATAATCTGTCCAAGGTGGAGTTGTCAGCATCCAACTCATTGGCTTTTTCCTGCCAATCTTTGCCAAACAGGTTCTCACCAGTACAGGGAATATTGCTCAATTTGTTTTGTACCTAGAGCTCCAAATCAGATGCCTGGAGCCAGGCAATTCTACGTGCACCTATGGCAATGGCAGGGGTTCTGCTTATGCACTCAAAACAGTCAAAAGCTGCACGGTTGACAAATTTGGAAACATCCTGGGCATGTTTGACCAATGTAAGAAAATCCTGTCTCCTATCCTCAGGAAGAAGAGGACTCAAAACCTCTAAATCTCCTGTGATTTCCTTCAGGAACATTCCCATATATAAAATATAGGAACTGATCCTGGCAGAAAGCATGGAAGCTTGGAAGGTACGACGTCCAAAAGCATCCAAAGTTCTGCACTCACGTCCTGGGGGATTAGAGGCATGCCTCTTTGCACTCCTGATCCTTCTCATAGCTGACTCCACTATAATAGAGTGGTGAGGGAGCTGAGTATTTTGGAAACCAGGACAAGGAGGGACTCGATACATAGTGTCAAGTCTGCGAGAATGAGGAGACGTGGTAAGAGGGATCTCCCACATTCTGAGCATGAGATCATGCAATATCTCATGGATGGGCAAAGTAGCTGCCTCCTTAGGAGCTTTGGGATATTGTAAAATTTCCAGCTCCTTTGCTCTGGGCTCTGTTTCAGGAGCCACCTCCCTGATGAAATCCTGGAAGGAGATATCCTCTGGAGGAGACATCCTGTGTTTAGGGGAGGAGGGCTCCTCTGGAAGAAGTGCCCCCGCATCGACAGAACTGTCGGAATCCTCAGATTCCTCTGAGGACTCGAAGTACCTTCTGTCCGGATGCTCTTGTAGAGCCCGATACCCGTACCGACCGAAGTCGGTACCGGGGGGGAATCGGTACCGCTGTATCGGTACCGGAGGGCATCGGGTGACTGGGTGCCGGCAATGCAGACACCGATGTCGATGTTGATGCTATCAGTAACAGTACCGATACCGGTGCCGGAGTCGGTGCCGGTACCAGCTGAACTGTCTGATGCAGTTCCGAGGGTGTCGATGCCGCAAGGAGAGCCGCCAGACTGCGTTCAATAGCCAGGAACCTCTGGTCTATCAACGGTACTGACATCCAGGCATCGGCAGCGGAGAAGACAGCCAGTACCCCAGAGCATGGCACCAGTAGTTCTGCTGAGGTCGAGGCCTTGAGAACACCCTGGAGCCCCGATAATGCTTTGGAAGCCGAAGCCTCCCGCCGGGGCAATTTTGTCGGTGCAGAATCCTCAAGGGCAACGCCAGAGGCATCTCGGTGCTTGGATGGAGATATACCCTTTGAGGACCGGCTGGACTTATGTTTAGTTACCTGAGATCCACGGGAGGAAGAGGAAGCCCTGGAAGACTTCGATGCCACCGAAGCTGCATCAGAGGGAAATAGGGTACTGAGCTTAGCAGCTCGGTTCTGCCGACCTCTTTTAGACATCATGGCGCAGGACATACAATCCATGATGGAGTGGTCAGGACCTAAACATTTCAGACACCATTCATGGGTGTCGGTGACGGAGATGGTACCGCCACACTTGGTGCACTCTTTGAAACTTGAAGCAAGTTTCTCCATTGTAGGAAAAGGTTTTGGGCCTGAGGTCCAAAATGGCGCATGCACCTGGGAAAAAAGAGAAAAAATACTAAGTATATATATATATATATATATATATATATATATATATATTTTATTTTATTTTATTTTTTTTAAAAGAACAGAAATAAAGAAAGAAAAACCGGTGGTACCGGTAAAGTGTCGAGGAAGGCAGACGCGACCACAAAAAAACCAAGTAATAAGGAAAGTTTTTCTGCGGTGACAGGAACGATAACCTGCTGGCTCCACGGAAGACGAAGAACTGGAGAGAGGCAGTTGAGAAAGGCGGGAAGGCAGCACACAGGCGCTGTGGGATGCTCCCAAAAGCTTTCTAATTGGACGCTGGGGAGAGTTCCCGCGCAGGCTCCATCGGTACCGACGATACCCATATGTGAAGACTACATTCCTGCTTGTTCCTGGAGATAAAAGGATCGCGCCAAGGGGATAAAAAACAACAACTAAAAAACTAACCGGCAGCAGAAAATGGCGGCCGTGGTTTTGGCGGGAAGAAATGAGACCTGTGAGGAGTTTTGAGCTGCCAAAAACTGAGGGCCGGAATCGCGAGACTAGCAGTCCAGCAAAAAGAAGGCGAGCAGCAGCTCAGCATGGAGCAGCGACCTCTCGCTGGAAGCACAACCCAAAGATAAGAGCCGGAGCGGCAGTAGTCTGAGATGAGAGAGGTAGAGGAGCAGCCCTGCTCACGTGACAGGTACTCACTACTGAGGAAGGGCCCATTAGGCTGTTGCCGGCGCAGGAGAAAGGCGAAGTGACCGAAGATGGGACAGAGTGGCTGACTCAGCTTGCACCACCTTGTCCCCTGAGTTGCCACTGCCTCGCTGCTGGACCTTACCTCATCTGACTTTTTTTTTTAAATCTTAATCAATACACTGCAGTGGCAGGAATCCTGAAGCTGAAGCCTGTCTTTGTCAGGCAACGAAGGGTTACACTGCTCCTCCTGAGCAGGAGCCCTGCGCCTCAGAGGTGCTCCACCAACCCTCCTGGTCAGGATCAGCTCTGGAATCGCCAAGGGGAATGCCCAAATACAGAAGATCCCAAAATGTAAGGAAGGAAGTCCTGAAGGTACTACATTGGTAACCAGACCAAGGAGGAGTCCATCATCTGCTGAGACAGAGAAAATACTGAAGCTGACCCATAGGGTTACAGGTTTATCTATCAAGGGTGATGTTACTAAGCTTCTGGAATTTTCACAGTCTCATCATCTGCTGACAAGGGGACACAACCCATTTGTCTGGACTGGTCTAGCAGGCTGAAATGGAAAACTAGATTAACAGATTTATGTATTTTATTAGACCTGCATAAAAACTATTCAGAGATGTCATTATACATGCATTTCCAAGACTCCACACTTCTCTTCAGGTGCGGCCATCACACTGCTAGAATAAATCTAGGTCATTTAAAAAACTTTGGATAATTCTTATGTTGACTCATGAGGTATCACTACCACCTTGATAAATCTGAATGGCTAGATTTTGGGAAGAGAGGGAAGGGGAGAGCGCAAGTGAAAGGGCCCTCCATGTTCCTCCTGTTCCCCTAAGCTTCCATCTCAATCAGATAGGATACAGCATCATGAGCCAATGATTTTCTATTCCATTTCTGCCCATTCACTGCAGTCAATCACCTGGCACTATACACCAAGGCTCCTTCTGGAACTCTGCAATCATGGGCCCTTAATCCAGTCACTAGGTGCTACTGTTGCATAATGAGTATGACTCCCTATTCCCAGGGGCTGAGCATGTTGCTTTCACAATATCTCCAGGCCAGATTGACCCAGGAATCTAACCCTTCCCCCACGGCATTATTTAGCATTGTTACTGAGTCACCAGGCCGGTCCCAAAAAACAAATTATTTTGTTATCACAGTCTTTCAAACACATATATCACTTACCCTCGGATCAATCACCAAGTATGTTTTGATGTTCATTTCTTTAAGCGAGGGGTCTCGCAGGTCTCCATCCCCCTCTTCCACTTGATAAGAATCATGCAGATGTTTTAATGTTGCTTCAGTGATATGTACACGACTAGGAAAAAAAATACCATGAACATGAAGCCCTACTGAAATAGACAGTTTCTGGGGACAGCACCACAAGTGGACTGTACAACTGTGATCAATGGGTTTGATGCAGTGTGAAAGACAGACTTGAGCCTGTGGAAGGAAATTGAACAGAGGCAGCTGCTTACACAACAGACTGGTCACTCTCAAAGGCAATAGCTCTCTGATCCTTAGCTAGCTGCCCATGGTAACTCTCTAGGATGGAAGCTGATCAAACAGCAGTAACTCCAAAAAAAAAAAAAAAAAAAGAGGCAGTACTCACCATATAGGAATAATCAAATCAAACAGTGGTAGTAAACACAAATCACCAGATAAGGACAAATTAAGCTATTACAGCACACATCCAATAGAATACATAAAACAGAACAATAAAATACAATACCCATTGACTTATTCAAAACCCAACATGTTTCAACGTTTGCCTTTAGAGGTATATATTTAGGAGTGGCCTAGTGGTTGGGGCAAGGTACTTCGGGCCGGAAGGTCGGGGGTTCAAATCCCACTGGAGGACAGCAATCTTGGGCCGGAAGGACTGGGGTTTCTAGTCCCACAGGTGCTCCTTGTGGTCTTGGGCAAGCCACTTAACCCTCCATAGCCCATGTTCCCTGTAAAATAGTTCTCTGTGTGCTGTGCTTTCCTGTCTAATCAATGTGTTTATACCTCAAAAATTTCCTGTCATGATTTGACAATTTCCAATCTGTAATCAAACCACTGCTGATCGCTGGAAGTAGCGGTATACTAAATAAAATAAAATAAAATAAATAAATAAATACTAACAAAAATATACATATATAGCCAATAATGTGTTCAGAGAAGCATATACGATATACTCCTCACTGTGGAGGGTGCAAATTTTAAAACTCTGTGTGCCAAGCTTCAAAGGATCAGATTAATAGTGTACTGCTAGAATACACTGTCCTACTGAAACAGGCACTCATCTCAAGCTCTCGCAGTTCACTGCAGATCATTAGAACGCCTACAGGTGCCAGTGTCTTCTATCAAAACACAATAAAAGCTGCTATAAACACCTTCAAAATCACCTCTGAAAGCAGCAAACACCAAAGTATGTTGGTTTTTAAGACGTCTGTGAGCATCATATTTTATTGTTCGGTATATTATGTGTTCTAGTTTATGTGTGCTGTAATCGCTTAATAAATTTCCTCTCTCTGATTATTTGTGTTCACTGCCAGTGTCTATTATTTTAATCAGCTTATCAAATAGGCCAAAAGTTGTGCAAGAAAAAGGATACTTGTATAATACTGTACTGCATCAAACACTTTTGTAGTCAATTCAGGTCGATGTAAAGTTTATCTAATCATTAAATATTTCTAATTCAACTGAAACCTTTTTCTTAATTATTTCTTATGAAGGTGAAATATTAGCAGTCCAAGTAAATTTGAAGCTCTGTTCCTTTTTTAATAGGGGCGCACGGCTCCTGATCACTTCCTTTTAAAAGCCTGAGAAGTCGCTGCATCTATCAGGTTGCTATTCCTCTAAACAAGGAACCACACTAGGGCCAAAGGGGGGAGGACATACTTGCCTAGACAGCTGCCATTCGCAAATTGCTTTTATAGGTCTCGTTTATACACATTCCACCAGCCTCAAATGGTTTTATTCCTACACTGGTTATCATTACAGTTCTAGAGTCATGGATTGCAGCATTTCAACATAACATCTCTCTCTCATGAAAATGAGAGAAAGGAGAAGCAAAATTAGGCAAAAAGCCCAAACTTAATTGAGCACAGTAAACTACAACAGCCCAATGCATGAAATGCCTTGCTATGCAATGAAGTTTTGATATAGCATTTTGCAATGGTACACTATTGACTGATATCAAGATCAATCAACACTTCTGAAAACCAAAGAAGTGTACTAATGCATCTTGAAAAATCAGGTGCAAGATTCATAAGATACATAAAACAAATTGTTCTTACCCAGGTACTCCTGCTGATTCCATGCGATTAGCTAAGTTAACATCATGAGACCAAACATCATACTGCCACTTCCTGAGACCAATCACACCACAAAGGACATTTCCAGAATGGACACCAACCCTCATGCTGATGTCCACCCCTGTGGCTTCCCTCACTTGTCTAGGAAGAAACAGAGTATTTTTAATGCCATCAAACATGTTCAAAAGAACAATCTCCTGTACCAGATTCCTACATTTGTTATCTAATAGATTTCAACAAATAAAAGTGATATTATTCAGATATAGCATAAAAGTACTTTTGTGTCTCAATTTCTGAGTAGCAGAACTACTTCCCAAGACATCAAAGTTCGCACTGTTAAAAATGAAAAATACCTTGTGTCATAATTATATTGTAATTTTAAATATAGCGTAGTTACTCACCTGTAACAGGTGTTCTCCAGGGACAGCAGGAATCAGTCCTCACTTATGGGTGAAGTCAACACCGATGGAGCCCGTGTGGAGAAATTCCCCAGCTTTCAAAGAAAGCCTTTGGGATTGCTGCCATCCATGCGTGGTCCTCTTCCCGCACAAAGGTGCTATTTGCTCAGTCAGGTCCCATAGTTAGAGCCCTACTAAGTGAATGGCAAGGAAAGGATAAGAATAGCAACACTTAAGGGGATGTGGGAGGGTAGTGAGGACTGATTCCTGATGTCCCTGGAGAACACCTGTTACAGGTGAGTAACTATGCTTTCTCCAGGAATAAGCAGGTAGTCAGTCCTCATTTATGGGACTCCCCAGCTACAAGCTACCAAAACCTATAAGCCAAGAGCCTCCGTGAAGCCGTGAGCAGATGCCAACAATCCGAAGGAAGCCAGAGTCCTCAGGGGCCAAGCTCCCGGTAGCCGCAGAAGGCGGTCGGAGGGCAGGAGTTGCTTATACCCCGAACAGACTACAGAGTACAGCCTGGCCAAAGGCGCTGTCACAGCGGGACTCCTTCTCCAGGCAGAAGTGTGAAGCGAAGGTATTCGCTGAAGACCAGGTCGCAGCCCGGCAGATGTCCATCAGAGGCACTGAGTGCAGCAAAGCCACCAACGCCGCCTTGGCACGGATACCTTGCACGGTGACTCATCGATCCAACGGGGTTCCAGCCTTTGCCTGGGCAAAGGTGATGCGGTCCGCCACACAGATGGAGAGGGTGCGCTTGGTGATTGCAAGCCCCAGATGGTTGGGTTCGTAGGCGATGAAGATCCAGTCAGACTTGCGTTGACCCCAGATGCGTTGCATGTAAAAGGCAAGAGCCTTCTTACAGTCGAGGGTATGCAGAACCGCCGACGCCCAGTCGACATGAGATCTCGGGAAGAAAGTCGGTAAGACTATCTCTTGGTTGAGATGGAAATCAGAGACAACTTTCGGTAGGAACTTGGGGTGGGTGCGAAGGACCACCCTGTTCCCGTAAACCTGGTGTAGGGGGCCACGGCCATGAAGGCTTGAAGTTCGCTGACTCGCTGAGCCAAGGTCAACACCACCAGGAAGACTACCTTCCAGGAGAGATGCTGAAGTGAGCACGTCTCCATTGGCTCGAAGGGCGGCTGTGTCAGCTACATGAGCACGATGTTCAGGTCCCACTCGGTCGATGGAGGCCAGACTGAAGGCTTGGAGAGTAAAAGTCCTCGCATGAAGTGGGAGACCAGTGGATGGCCCAAGAGGGGTTTACCTTCGACGGGAAAGTGGTTGGCTGAAATGCCGCTCAGGAGAACCCTGACTGAACTGAATTTTAGCCCCACCTGTAAGAGGTGGAGGTGGTACTGGAGAACCCACCGGGTGGAACAGGAGAACGGATCGATCTGAAGCCCGGAGCACCAGACCGAGAAGCGCCGCCACTTGAGGGCATAGGCCCGTCTCGTCGAGTCTTTCCTCAATGTGAGCAGGACTTCCTCGATCTCCTCAGGGAGGTGCAGCGAGGCTAAGAGAGACCCGTTCAGCCGCCAGGCTGCTAGGGATAGCGAATCCAGGTTCGGGTGAAGCATCCATCCCTCCTCCTGCGTCAGCAGACCTGGAGCACTGTCCAGGGGGACCAGCGGCTCTGACGAGAGTCGGAGTAGAAGTGGGAACCAAGGCTGTCGAGGGGGCCACAAGAATCACTGATGCTTGGTCCCGCTGAATCTTGTGGAGGGTTCTTCTTCCTGGAGGTCCAGTTCAAGAGGAACTCATCTGGGGCTATCCTGCTCGAGTGCGGTATCAGCCTGCAAAAGCGGGGAAGCTGTGCGTTCACCGGGCTGGCGAACAGGTCTATGGACGGAGTCCCCCAGCGGCAAAACAGGTGGAGAACCACCTCTGGACTCAGGCGCCACTCGTGCGGGCAGAGAAGCCTGCTGAGCCTGTCCGCGAGGCATTGTCTTGGCCCAGGAGGTAGACAGCTCTTAGGGTCATGCCCGAGCACACTGCAAAGGAGCAATGGAGTACTGCCTCCTGGCAGAGGAGGTGGGAGCCCATACCCCCTTCCTTGTTTATGTAGAACATCGCGACCTTGTTGACGGTCTGCACGAGCACCGACTTGCCTTGCAAGTGGTACTCGAAGACCTTCAAGGCCAAACGGTCTGCTCGAAGTTCGAGCAGGTTAATCTGCTGCCGGGATTCCACGGGAGACTACCGTCCCTGGGAACAGAGGTTGTCGCAGTGGGCTCCCCAGCCCGACAGTGAGGCATCCGTCATCAAGATGAGCTTGTGTTGCAGAGCCTGGAAGGGCATTTTATTATTTGTCATTTCTTCCTCAAGCCTTGGAGATTCTGCCACCAATCCAGGGAACTGGATAGGCTGCACGAGACCAAGATGGGATCACAGAACCAGCCCGAGGCTTGGGACCATTGCGCTCTGAGGTACCATTGAGCTGCTCGCAGATGCATGCATGAGAACGTGGGGAACAACGTGTACGGTCGAGACCCTGTGCCCCAGAAGGTGCAGCATGACTTGCGCTGAGACCCTGGTTCAGCTTTGGACCTTGGCAGCCAGAGTGCAGAGGTGGTTTATGCGTGCTCGAGAGAGGAAGGCGGTTGCCCGTTCTGTGTTTGAGCAGTGTGCCGATGAACTCCAGTGCCTGCACTAGTTCGAGGTGGGACTTGGAGTAATTGATCAGGAAACCGAGGCGCTCGAAGAGGAGGACCATGCGCGATGCTGAAAGGCGTGCCTACCTGGCCGATGCACCCGTGACGAGTCAATCATCTAGGAAGGGATAGATGGATATGCCCTGCATCCGAAGGTAGGCTGCGGCCGCCGACAGGCATTTGGTGAAGACTCACGGGGCAGACTCAAGCCCGAAGGGGAGCACTCTGTACTGATAGTGCTCCCCCTGCACCCTGAAACGCAGGTACTTACTGTGCTTGGGGTGAACAGGGATGTGGGCGTAAGCGTCTCTGAGATCCAAGGAGCACAGCCAATCGCCCTGCTGGAGGAAGGGCAGCAGGACGCCAAGCGATAGCATTCTGAATTTCTCCCTCACCAGAAATTTGTTCAGGTTCCTGAGATCGAGAATGGGGCACAGGCCCCCTGTCCTCTTCAGAACAAGGAAGTAACAGGAGTAGAACCCCCGACCTCGGAGATGCGGCGGGACCCTTTTGACTGCCTGTTGCCTGAGGAGGTTGTCCAATTCTTGTTTTAGTCAAGCCTGGTGTGAGGGAAGGCACATAGGCTCCGCTGGGGAGAAGGGAGGGGGGGGGGAGTCTGTCCAGATAGAGATGGCAACCGCCCCAGACGACCTGGAGGACCCAGATGTCGGATATGATGGCCTCCCATTCGGGGGCTAAAAGGGACAGATGTCCTCCTACCAGCGGGAGTGCCGCCGGAAGACGAGAGGCTATGCATTTGCTGTTAAAACCCTGGAGCTGGCTGGGGAGGCACCAGTGGTTGGATCTAGGGCCCCTTGGGTTTCCGGTGGCCCTGAGCTCCGCCCTTGTCTTGGCCGCTGGGTGTCGGTGCTGGGGCGGGCAGATAGGGTGGGTATCCCCGGTAAGGAAGCCCCTTTCCTCTGAAAGAAGGGTTTCTTACTGTGCTGTTTCTTCCGGGGAAGGAACAAGGTTTTCCGAGAGAGAAGGGTGTGGGTTACGAACTCCATCTCGATCTCGGCTGCCTTGTCCTCCATGGGCTTGCCAAACAGTTGTTCGCCGAGGCAGAGAACATCCAAGAATTTCTCCTGGACCCACTTTTCCAGGTTTGAGGACTGGAGCCACGCTTGACGCCGGGCTCCAATGCCAGCCGCTGTCACACAGGCGGAAGACTCGAACCAGTCATATGTGGCACGAGAAAGGTATTTTGAGCAGGCCGCAACCAATCTCAGGAGGGTCTGAAATATGAGAAGATGGTCACCTTCGAGGCCTGCAGAGAAACCGCCGAGCTCTTTAGCAAGGTCGCAAAGGAACATACCCATATATAGTTGGTATGCCTGGATGTGACATGCCAGCATATATCCCTGGTAAGCCTTCGCCCGAGGGTGTTGAGGGCACCGGATTCTCTGCCAGGTGGAACCGAAGAATGCGACTTTGGGCTCTTCTGTTTCTGCATCGTAGATTCCACTACCATGGAGGTATGAGGGAGCTGGGCTTTTCAAAACCCAGGACCACACTGGACTCTGTACATGACCGAGTCTTTTACTGATAATAGGGACTGAGGCGGGTGCTTCCCACATGCAGAGGAGCAGCCGGGTCAGGATGGACAGCACAGGGACTATGAGAGATTCCCTTGAAGAAGACTCATATTGCAAACTGTCGAGTTCTTCTGCCCTTGGCTCTTCCTCGGTCTCAGTGGGCAGATTGAGGGCCCCAGCCACATTCCGCACGAATAACAAGAAGGAGGTATCTTCAGGGGTGGCCATCTTCGCGAGGCAGGCGGGGACGGGTCAGAAGGAAGGTCCCCGATGGGCGTGGGTTTCAGGGGATGTGTCCCCGAATGATTCCCTGCCCGAGAGGTCCAAGAAGGACTTGGAGTCGGGTTGATCCCCACATCCGGTGGTCGAGGCCCATCTGAAGCCGGAGGCACTAACTCTGGAAGACCTTGCCCCCCCGAGGAACGGGACGGCAAGCGAAACCGGTGCCGAGGACCCTCACGACGCCCATGGCTCTCAGGGGTTTCCAAAGCAGTTTTCGGGACCACTAAGCGCGAGCCAGCCATGCTGGGCAAGAGCACCTGCTGGGCAGCTAGCAAGGCAGAAACACTGCGCTCTAATGCCAGCATACAGGACTCCCACTCAGGACTAGGTCCCTGAGATGCCGACGCCGGGGTTACTAGGTCTGGTGTGGAGGAGGAGAGAGGGTCCTCACCGGGCGACCCTCAAGAGACAGGGCACCATCGCCGGATGCCTCTGTGTCTGTACGAGGTACCTTTCGAGGTCGCTCCTTGTCCGACTCTTGGGAATGCCGGGGAGAACTAAGGGAACAAGCGCGAGACCGCTCACACTTATCCAGAGCACCCGACAGCATCTTCGAGGTCGTCTTCTTTTTTCACCATTCCATCTCGGGCGAACCCTGGTCAGAGTGACGCCTGGGATGCAGAGTCACTGCGGGGGACCCCGCAAGTGGTGGATCGGTGGAGCGGGGCACCACCAGGGACTCCGGGGCTGACTTACGGAAAATGTCGTCTAACTTCTGCTTACGGCTTTGTAAGGCCTTAGCGGACATTTTCTTGCAAAGCGAGCAGAGCTCTGGATTTTGGTCAGCCCCCAGGCACTGCAGACAACAGTTGTGGGTGTCCGTGAAGGATATGTTTTTGGAGCCTCTGTCACAATTTTTTGAAGCCAGTGGCCATGGGGGCAAAAAGAGCCCCTGCGAGGTCGAATATCCTCGAGGCCAGCGGTTAGAAAAAGGGTGCGAAAAGGGCCCAAAGAAAGAAAAAATGGAAGAAAGGGAAAATTAGGGATCCCCTGGCCCACAGCCAAAGCGGGGGCGTCGGGGAGGACCAGTGCTACCGGAGAAAAGGCCACAAGGCGAAAAACGTTTTCCGAGGGACAAGGACGTGCGCCCGAAGGGCTCCGCGGTAAAAGGGAGACTGAGCAAGATGGTACCCTTGGGCGGGAAGAGGACCACGCATGTGTGGTAACAATCCTAAAGGCTTTCTTTGAAAGCTGGGGTATTGCTCCGCATGGGCTCTGTCGGTGTCGACATCACCTATGAGTGAGGACTGATTTCCTGCTTGTTCCTAGAGAAGTAATCATTTTACAGTAATTTTGCTTTGCAGTGGACATATCCTATTTTGATCTTGGTGTAATCTCCAATTTTGGTCACTAGAGGGAGCTAATTCTATAACAAGGCACCTATATGGAAAGGTTTAATTTATAAAATCACCATAAGCAGCGATTTGCCTTTATAAAAATGGCCTAGAGTAGACAATGATTCCCAGCAGTGCTCAAATGCTCTCAGATTTACACTTGCTCTGAAAGTGTAAAGCGTAGTTACTCACCTGTAACAGGTGATCTCCAGGAACAGCAGGAATAAGTCTTCACATACGGTTACTGTCGACACCGACGGAGCCTGGGCAGGAACGCTCTCCAGCGTACAAAAGGAAAGCTTTTGGGAGCATCCCACCACGCATGCTTGCTGCCTTCCCGCCCAACAACCTCTCTCACTTCAGTTGAGTTTAAAGCTGTGACCAAAGGAGAGAAGTAGAAGAAAAATAGAAAGAGAGAAAGACAACTCCTAGGGGGAGGTGGGTGGGTTGTGAAGACTTATTCCTGCTGTTCCCGGAGATCACCTGATCTCCAGGAACAAGCAGGAATGAGTCTTCACATATGGGTAAGTCGGTACCGACGGACCCCGCACGGGAATGCTCCCCAGCATCCAATCAGAAAGCCTTTGGGAGCATCCCTCGCGCCTGTGCACTGCCTTCCCGCCTTTCCACTGCCTCTCCTCAGTTTTCGTTTTTCCGCGGAGCCAGCAGGACGTCCTCCTGTCACCGCAGAAACTTTTTTCTTTAAATTCTTTATTTCTTGTTTTCTTGTGGTCGCGGCTGTTTTTCCCGCCACCACCGGTACCGCCGGTGGGTTTTTCTTTTCTTTTTTTTAAACTCAGAGATTTTTCCCTCTGTTTCTGTCTTAACTTTTTTGGGCCTACAAGGCCTCTCCATCATGGAGCCTTCTTCTCCTAAGAAGTGCCTTCACTGTGGAAACACAGTTTTCTTTTTAGACTCCAATGCCTGGTGTCTAACCTGTTTGGGTCCTGACCCTTTTTCCCCTGAACAATCAGGCTGCAAAACTGTGAGAAGAACTTCCCTCTTTCGAGTTACCCTCGATACCGTTTTCCCTCCTGGAGTGAGGGCACCGGCCTTTTCTTCTCTTCAGGATCAGGTAACCCACAGTCTGTTAAGACTAGCCAATCCTTGAGTGGTAGGTCTCATGCCAAGCATGATGACGGCTCCGGCCTTGCCCTCAAGACCCCATTGGCATTAAAGCCTCGGCGGGAGTCTCAGGGCTCCAAAGCATTTCAGGGGTTTCAGGTTGTTCCTGGGGCTCACCCCTCACAGAACATACCTGAGCCATGCTCGGTGGTGGCATCCGCTTCGAGCGGTACCGATACCCCGGCATCGGCACCGGTGTTGAGTGTTCCACTCTTCACCAGGGATCGTCATCTGGCATCCTCGGTACCTTCGGGACCGATCGATACGTTCCAGATTGACTTTCCTGTATCTGAGCCATGCTCGGGTGTGGCATCCGCTTCGAGCGGTACCGATACCCCGGCATCGGCACCAGTGTTGAGTGATCCACTCTTCACCAGGGATCGTCATCTGGCGTCCTCGGTACCTTCGGGACCGATCGATATGACCCAGATTGACTTTCCTGTATCGGCAACATCGCCAATACCACCACCGACGTCGGTACCCTCTAGACATGCATCGATAGACTCGCTCAATTCGATGCCGAGTCTGGAATCGATATTTAGTCTAGATGACTGGGTACCAACGCGTCTCGGAACCGACCCTTATCGTTTCCGGATACGCAGTACCAAGGATATTCACCAAGCGTTTCTGGTTCCCTCGGTACCGCTTGAGCAGCCTCCGATGACTGCTGCGATGGCGTTACCATCTCCGGTTCAGACTCAGCTACCGGTATCGGTATCGATGTCAGTTCCTGCAGTTACATCGGTACCATCGATCCTTTCTATGCCTAGTTTGGAATCCATACCTGGCATGGATGATGCAGTACTCACTGCCTCAAATCGTGACTGCCAGTACCACTATCCTTCTAGTGGGGTTCTTTTTCTGCACCAGACCAGTACATCCTCTGGTGCTCAGGCTGCCCCTTCAACCTTAGCCTGCCCAGGGATAGTTCCCATTGGAGATCCTTCTTTTCAGAAATTTCTCCTTGACATGGCAATATTTCTTACTATTCCTATCCCTGGCTATGATCCTACTTGAGGCTCTCCTGCAGAAAAGGAAAATATAATGCTTCCTTTACATCATTCTTTGCAGGATCTTCTTCTGAGAATATGGGAATCACCTTTAAGGGTTCCCTCACCTTCTACAGCAACTGATGTTCTGTATCAGGTGCCCCCCTCTCCAGGATTTCAAAAAACTCAACTTCCCCATCATTCCATTGTAGTGGAATCAGCAATGAGGAAGGTAAAAAGCAAGAAGCAGCATTCTTCTTATCCGCCAGGTCGTGCATCTAGAGCACTTGATGCCTTTGGACGTCAAACCTTCCAAACATCTATGCTGGCATCAAGGATTATCTCTTATATTTTTTATATGAGTCTATCTCTCCAGGAGGTCACAAAGAAATTATCTCTTTTGACTCCTTTTCTATCAGAGCCTAAAGCTGCAGACTATTCCTTGCTTCTTAGTCATAGCCAGAATATCTCTTGGTTTCTTTCTCGTGCTTCTCTAGACTCTTTTGAGTCTGTTAGCAGATCCTCTGCTATTGCCATTGGAGCACGTCGTAGAGCCTGGCTCCAAGCTTCAGACCTGAGCAGATGGGCACAACACACACTGGGTAATTCTCCTTGTACTGGATAAAATCTCTTCAATAAGGAGGATTTACGTCAGGTTGCTCATTGCTCCACTGACTTTCCTGGTTCTAGGAACCATCCTAAGCCGCCTTCTTCCCCAGGAGGTAGGAAATCTCCTACCAAACCTTCTTTCCCCAAGAAAAGAAGGTTTCACTCTTCTCCTGCCCATCATCCCGATGTACCCAAGCAGGGGACACCTCGTCTTGGTCTGAAGAATCTGAACTCTAACCAGTCTAAGCATACCCAGCAACCATAGGTTCCTAAAGGTTGCAACCTACAGTTAACCTCTTCTTAGCAGAAGTTTGTTCACTGTTTTTTTCTTTAAAGCTCTACACATGGCTTCCTTTCTTCAGGATGTACTCAACTGTCAGGATATTCTTGTCTATGGGTTACAGATTTCTCCTCTTCTTCCTTCCAAGAAGAGAAGTTAACTACTATCCCATGATAGTTTCTGTCCCAACATGAACAGTTTCTTCTTCAGCTGACTCACCATATGGTAAGTCATCCCGGTTTTTTCCTGAATGAGTGGTACCATACTGTACACCTTCATTTCAGTGTAGAGTTTTTCTTTGACTAAATTCTCTGGACAGCTTATCAGACAGGGACAGGTCCATTTCCTCTCCCTTTGTCTGTTCTCTCTGTGTTTCACAGGCAGATTCTCTCTGCTGTCTCCTTCAGTTGCTGTTCATGCAGGAGTTCCAGTAATTCATCTACTGGTACCTTCCCACAAGTTTCCAGTCTGTCTAGCCTTAGTAGTAATTCCAAGATTGTCCTCATCTATCTTGGATAATCCTACTCACTTCAGGCTTCTCACATTATCTTCTTTCTGGCCATCTCCATTTCCTTGGATATGGTAACACAGCTGACCTACAGTCAGTTTTATCTCCTAATTCTCCTGCATAATGCTCTCTGCAATCTTCAGAGAAGCTTTCTACTATGGGCACTTGCTAGAGAGCATTGAACTTTGTCTCTGATGGCTATTCTGTATAGTAGAAAAGGCTTATCAGTCATTTTCCATGACTGTGAAGGTTCTCCACACCCTCTTGTCTCCTGTTATAATACAGAACACAAGCTTTTTCTGCGTGAATGTCCAAGGAGTTTCCCAATCCTGCAGGAATATGCTCTTTTTTCCTTACAGCTTGCCCTCCTGCTATCCTACTCCTCATGGACAGCACATATTCTACCAGTAACGCATGATACCCCTGTGTCCCTCCAGTGGGTCATCCTGGTATCTCCTTTCTATGCGTTTTTCTGTCCATTTACCATGTCAGAGTTCTACAGAACTCACGACTTGCTCTCTACAGACTGATATTATCCTCTGTTTTTTCACGCAACCATCCTGGTTATTTCACTGGATAGCATTCCTGCATCCTCTTAGCCCGGAGGAATAGATTCTCTATATATCTTTTCAAGTAGGTTCCACCTTCTTGTTATTAGATGAATCTTTCTCCTTCACATCTCTCATGGAGCTTAGTTGCAGACCTGTATCTTCAGACTTATATATTCATGTATGTATATATCTCTATATTTATTCTATACATACATATGTCTGTAAGCTGTGTGTGCATAAGTTATGCCCCTATATATATATATATATATATATATATATATATATATATATATATATATATATATATATATATATATATATATATATATATATATATATCCCCCTCTATATATGTATCTGTCGAGATGCTTTTTATAGGTAGATATGTATTACATACCATCTCCCTAACTATCTATACTATAAAGGTTTACCTTCTTAGAGGTTCCAGACAGTTGGCTGGCATATCTTCATACTGTCCCTCGGTATGTGGGGGCTGTTATGCACACAACCACTACTGTGGTACTAACAGCTCCACTTTACTCTAGGTCTCGCTATCCCTGAAACATCATGCTTCAATATCTTTCCTATCTCTCACCAGCTAGGAAAGACAGTGTAGATCTTTAGTAGTTCTGAGGTTTCAGCCCTTCACACATCTGTCCTCCTTGGGAATGCGGGCTTTTTTCCATACCCCTTCTTCCCTCCAGGACTAGGCTACTTGTCCAAATTGGTCAGTCTTCCTCTTTTACTCCTCAATGTTAATGACTCTGTACCTAAAGGTTTTCAGCTTTTTTTCCATAAAGCTTTCCACTGAAGACCTGCCGTTCTTATACTACCCCAGTTGACACCTGGGTCACCTGCCAATTCCAGGTTTGGACCTTCATCCTCACTGCTGTGAGGTCACCTTGAGGATTCCTCTACTGAATCTCCAGTAGTCTCCATCACGCTCTCTACTTCCTACAATCCAGTAGGTAAGCTCCATATTATGATTGTTCATTAAATAATTTTAATGGCACTTATCATACATACCAAGGACTCCTCTCCTGTAGTCCTTAGGTTCGCTGTTTTTTTCTTACAGCTCCTCTCTTTTCAACTCCTACCCACCATCCCTTATGGGATGCCGGAGATCCATGTGTGGGAACTGCAGTCCTGATCCAGGGACACGCATTTTATGGGATCTCCCCCTGGCATCTATAGCTAGGGAGTCCCCATATGTGAAGACTCATTCCTGCTTGTTCCTGGAGATAGCACAGTTACTTACCTGTAACAGGTGATCTCTGGGAACAGCAGGAATAAGTCTTCACAACCCACCCACCTCCCCTAGGAGTTGTTTCTATCTATCTATCTTCCTTTCCTCTTTCTCTCCTTTTGTCTCAGCTATGAAACTCAACTGAGGAGAGGCAGTGGAAAAGGCGGGAAGGCAGTGCGCAGGCGCGAGGGATGCTCCCAAAGGCTTTCTGATTGGATGCTGGGGAGCATTCCCGTGCGGGCTCCGTCGGTACCGACGTACCCATATGTGAAGACTTATTCCTGCTGTTCCCAGAGATCACCTATTACAGGTAAGTAATTGTGCTATCTCCAGGAACAAGCAGGAATGAGTTTTCACATATGGGGACTCCCCAGCTAAAAATGCCTAGGGATGACCCCAGCATGTTGCAGATCTATATAAGATGGGCCATGCTTCCTCCCAGGGACCTCAGGCATCCAAGAGTGGATGGTGGGAAGGAGTTGATCTAGGAATGGAAGAGATGCTGTAGAACAGCCTGACCGAACAAGGCATCCCGACGGGAGTCCTTGTGTAAACAATAGTGGGCAGTGAAAGTATGTATAGAAGCCCAAATTGCTGCTTTGCAGATCTCATCAATAGCAACTGAATGAAGATTAGCTGTTGAGGCTGCCATGGCTCTGACATTATGAGCCGTGACATGGCCTTCAAGAGGGATTCCTTTACTCTGATAGGTAAAGGAAATACAGTCTGAAATCCACTTAGAAAGAGTTCTCTTAGTGACTGGAAGTCCTAAATGACTAGAGTCAAAAGCCATAAAAAGTTGAGAAGACTTTCTAAATGGCTGAGTTCTGTAAAGATAAAAAGCCAGAGCCCGTTTACAATCTAAGGTATGAAGATTTCTTTCCGCACTGGAGGCATGAGGCCTAGGAAAGAAGACTGGAAGATAAACCGATTGGTTTAAATGAAAAGGTGATACCACTTTTGGCATAAAATGAGGATGAGTCCTCAAGACTACTTTGTCATGATGAAACCTCGTATAAGGCGGGTCAGCCACTAAAGCCTGCTGTTCACTAATGCGTCTTGCAGAAGTGATAGCAATTAGGAAAATGAATTTCCATGAAAGAAACTTTAGCTCCTTAGTAGCTAAAGGTTCAAAGGGTGGCTTCATGAGTTGACCCAGAACAAGATTAAGATCCCATGCCACCGGAGGTGGTTTGATGGGAGGTTTTGTTAAAAGGAGACCCCTCATAAATCTTGAAACAAGAGGATGAGAGGAAATTGGTTGTCCATCGAAGGGTTTATGAGATGCAGCAATAGCACTAAGATGGACTCTAACAGAATTGGTCTTGGAGACCAGAAGCTGATAAGTGAAGGAGATAGTCCAGAAGGGACTCTACTGGTACCTAGAGGGGATTAAGTCCCCTCTGGGAACACCAGACTGAGAACCTCTTCCACTTAAAAGCGTAAGAATGCCTTGTGGAAGGTTTTCTGGAAGCTAGAAGAATATCCTTCACTTGTTGTGAAAGGCCCAGATCTTGAAATTCTATGCCTTGAGTAGCCAGGCCTTGAGATGAAGGGACTGGGGATTGGGGTGTAGTAGGGATCCATTGTTCTGTCCCGTTGTTCTGGGACAGAAGATCCGGAGCACTCCCCAACTCCAGAGGAGTGGCTCGGGAGAGACCTAAGAGAAGAGGATACCATGTTTGCCTTGGCCAACAGGGAGCTATGAGTATCATGCGACCTCTGTCTCTCTGGAGTTTGAATAAGGTCTTGGGAATTAGGGGAATTGGTGGGAAGGCATAGAGAAAATCCTGGCCCCAATGGAGCAGGAATGCATCCCTCGCCTGACAATTTTGAGCTGGAAGTCTGGAACAGTACCGGGGAAGTTTGGCATTCTGTGGACTTGCAAAGAGGTCTATGTCTGGTGTTCCCAAGACTTGAAATACTCGAGCAAGGTGATATGAGTGGAGAGACCACTCGTGTGGCAACAGGACTCGGCTGAGCCTGTCCGCCCAAACGTTTTGAATGCCTGGAAGGTATACTGCCAATAAATGAATGTGATGCTCTCTGGCAAAGGCCCACAGTTGCAAAGCTTCATTGCATAATTGCAGAGAGCGTGTTCCGCCCCGTTTGTTTAGGTAAAACATGGCCACTTGTCGGTTTGCACCAGAACTGTTTTGTTTACGAGATGGAAGCAAAAGACTCGAATAGCATTGGAAATGGCCCTTAGTTCTAGGAGGTTTATTTGAAGAGCCTCCTGTGGGGTCCAGAGACCCTGGGTAGACAGATCGCCCAAGTGGGCTCCCCAACCCAACTTGGATGCATCCGTCATCAGGACAGCCTGAGGTAGGGGTTGCTGAAAAGGAGAGCCTACTGTAAGGTTTTCCAGAGACTGCCACCAATGCAGAGACGCAATCAGGCGTGTGGTAACTCTGATCTTGTCCGACAGGCATCCTGAGACTTGGGACCATTGGGAAGCTATGGTCCACTGGGCCGCTCGCATGTGAAGGTGTGCATAAGGAATCACATGGACTGTAGATGACATGTGTCCTAGAAGTCGAAGCATCTGTAGGGCAGTGAGGAAGGTTTGTAGCCTGCTTGAGATGCTAGTTCGATGATGCGCAGATAGCGAGGCTGAGGCAGGAAAGCCTTTGACTGCTGTGTGTCCAAGCGAGCCCTATAAACTCAAGGGATTGAGATGGGGTGAGCTGGGACTTTGGAAGGTTTATGATCCATCCCAAGTACTGTAGTATGTGCATTGCTCGGGAAAGAGCATGACTTGCCTCTAGAGCTGACTGTGCTCGGATGAGCCAATCGTCTAAGGGAAGACAAAAATGCCTAGAATCCTCATAAATGCTGCTACTACTGCCATGCATTTTGTGAAAACCCTTGGAGCAGAGGCCAGTCCGAAAGGAAGGACCCTGTATTGAAAATGTCTTCCTTTGACTAGGAATCAAAGGAATTTTCTGTGATCTGCATGAATAAGGATATGCATGTAAGCATCCCTTAAATCTAGAGAACATAGCCAATCTTGCTCATGAAGGTATGGAAGAAGTGTGCCGAGGGAGAACATTTTGAACCTTTCTCAGACTAAATATTTGTTTAATTCTCTGAGGTCCAGGATTGGTCTTAGTCCCCCTGACTTCTTTGGAATGAGAAAATAGGGGAATAGAATCCTGTGCCCTGCTGGGACATTGGAACCTCTTATATAGCCCCTTGAGACAGAAGAGTGGTGACCTCTTGCCACAACGGGTCTGAGACCGGTGGTTGAGATTTGAACTGCTTTATTAGCGTGGATGGGGGCAAGCTGAGGAAATGAAGCTTGTATCCCAGAGTCACGATAGATAGAGTCCGGTTTTCTGATGTGATTTGTTGCCATCTTTTGGCAAAATGGAAGATACGGCCTGGAATATTTAAAGGTTCTGGGCTTAGAATAGGAAGAATGGCTAAGTTCTCTAGACAATAGTCAAAGACCCTGGGGAGGCTGGGTCTGCTGAGCCTTCTGAGCTTGTCTTTCTTTGTCTAGTTTGTTGTTGCCCATTCTGGGGAGCATGTGTTTGCTGGGTGGAAGATGGATAGAACTTCTTTTCAGAGAAAAAGGGTTTTTTGAAAAGCTTTTTCTTGGCTGGGTTAGCTGTAGATTTTGACAATCTGTCTAAAGTTGTATTATCAGTGTCAATTTCATTAGCTTTGAGCTGCCAATCCTTGCCAAGGAGATTTTCTCCTGTGCAAGGAATGTTTCCCAGCTTATCTTGCACCCATTCCTCAAAGTCTGAAGCTTGGAGCCAGGCAATACGACGTGCTCCTATGGATATAGCAGAAGTTCTGCTAATACATTCAAAACAGTCAAAGGTAGCACAATTCATAAACTTAGAGACATTTTGAGCATGCTTGAATAAAGTCAAATAATCTGTCCATTTATCCTCTTGAAGAAAAGGGTTCAAAAGTTCCAAGCCTTTTGTAACCTGCTCAAGAAACATTCCCATGTATAATATATAAGAACTGATTCTAGGTGATAGCATGGAGGACTGAAAGCATCGACGACCAAAGGCATCCAGTGTTCTAGACTCACGACCTGGTGGATTGGAAGAGTGTCTTTTAGCACTCTTAATCTGCCTCATGGTGGACTCTACCACCATAGAATGATGTAGTAACTGAGTCTTCTGAAACCCTGGACAAGGTGGTACTCGATACATAGTGTTAAGATGGCTAGAACATAAGAACATAAGATATGCCATACTGGGTCAGACCAAGGTCCATCAAGCCCAGTATCCTGTTTCCAACAGTGGCCAACCTAGGTCATATGTACCTAGCAGTTTCCCCAAAAGACACAGGTTCTGCAATGCTTGTACTGGGTCAAGCATTGATATCCTGGGTCCCTTCTTAATAATGGTTTATGGACCTTTCCTCCAGGAACTTGTCCAAACCTTTTTTAAACCCAACTACACTAACAGCCTTTACTATATCCTTCGATAACAAAGTCCAGAGTTTGATTACACGTTGAGTGAAAAAATATTTTGTTTTATTAGTCTTAAATAGTTTACCCTGTAGCTTCATTGCATGTCCCCTAGTCTTTCTATATTCTGATAACGTAAACAATTGATCTACGTTTACCCGTTCCACTCCGTTCATTCATTTATAGACTTCTATCATATCTCCCCTCAGCCGTCTGTTTTCCAGGTTAAAGAGCCCTAACCTTTTTAGCCTTTCTTCATAGGAGTATCCTTCCATCCCCTTTACCATTTTGGTGGCTCTTCTCTGAACCTTTTCTAATAACGCTATATCCTTTTTAAGATACGGCGACCAGAACTGCACACAATATTCAAGGTGCGGTCTCACCAGAATGTGGAGATACTGTTAAAGGAGCTTCCCACATTCTTAACATTAGATCATGTAAGATCTGGTGTATAGGAAGCATAGCTGCCTCCTTTGGAGCCAAAGGATATTGAAGAATTCGCAATTCTTCTGCCCTAGGCTCCTTTTCTGGTACTACTGTAATGGCAAGACCCTTTGCCATATCACGTACAAAATCATGAAAAGACATATCCTCAGAAGGGGACATTCTGCGTTGAGGAGAAGGAGTTGAATCTTGTAAAAGTTCAGCTCTGGTACCAGTGGAATCATCCGAGTCATTGGAATCGGAAGACTCAAACAGAGGAAGCACTGGGTTCTCCCGAAGGAGATGGCGTCGGTACCGCTCGATGTCGGTACCAAAACGAGTCGGTACCTGATCCCCCATGCTGTAGAGAGATTCCAAACTCGGCATCAGGGGAAGCATGCCTGTTGAATCAGGTACCGAGGGCATTGGCACCGGTACCGGTGCCTGCGGAACCATCTGCAGCGACTTTAGTGGTATCGAAGTAGCTAAAAGAGTCACTAGACTGCGTTCGATAGCGAGGAGTCTTTTGTCCACTGCCGATGCCGGGGTGTCAGTACCGGTGGTAGCGGCCACAACCCCCGAGCATGGCACCAGTAGTTCATCGAGGCCGAGGCCTCGGGAACATCCTGGAGCCCCGATAAAGCTTTGGAGCCCGAAGACTCCCGCTGGGGCTGTTTTGCCGGTGAAGTATCCTCGAGGGCAACACCAGTGGCATCTCGATGTTTAGAGGGAGATCTACCCTTCGAGGACCGGCTAGTCTTAGAAGACTTGTGTTTAGTTACCTGAGATCCCTGGGAAGAAGTAGAAGCCCTGGAAGGCATCAATGCTACAGACATTGTGTCTGAAGCAAAAAGGGCACCAAGTTCATTCGCTCGATTCTGAAGACTTCTTTTAGTCAACTTCCTAAAGGAGAGACACTCCGCATGGCAATGGTCAGGACTTAAACATTTAAGACACCAGTCATGGGTGTCGGTAATAGAAATTGTACCGCCACATTTTGAACATTTTTTAAAACCAAAAATGCAATGTGTGCCTTTGAGTCAGTCCTGACTCATGGTGACCCAGAAGCTCTGGGTTTTCTTGGCAGTGTCACTGGAAGTAGATTGCCAGGCCTTTCTTCCAAGGCAATGGAGGGTTAAGTGACTTGCCCAAGGCCACAAGGAGTGCTAATGGGAATTGAACCCTGGTTGCTTGGTTACCAAGCCAGTGTTCTAACCACTAGGCTACTCCTCCACTCCTTTTTTAAAACCAGTGGCTGGTTTTTCCATGGTAAGGGCAAAGAGGGCCTAATGCCCAAAATGGCGCCAAGTACCAGAGCAGGGAAAAAATCCCTGAGAAAAGCACTAAAATTGAAATATTTTCAGAAGAAAAGAAAAGAAAAGCACCGGTGGTACCGGTAGGTATCGACGGAAGGCAGAAGCAACCACAAAAAATATAAAAATAAGAGAAGAGTTTCTGCGGTGACAGGGGACACGTCCTGTCGGCTCCGCAGAAAACGAAGAACTGAAGTGAGAGACGTAGTTGGGCAGGAAGGCAGCATGCATGCATGGTGGGATGCCCCCAAAAGCTTTCCTTTTGGACGCTGGGGAGCGTTCCCGCGCAGGCTCCGTCGGTGTCGACGGTACCCATATGTGAAGACTACATTCCTGCTTGTTCCTGGAGATACATCAGCATGTACTCTATATGCATGTACACACATTTCATAAAATACGCATTTATATCAAACTGACTGAGCATCACTCAGCTATACACCCAAAAATGCCTACGCACAGAGGTACACATACCCGCACCCAATTTTATAAGCCTGCTCACTTATGTAAGCCACACTTTACATTCAGAAAGAGCTTTATAACATTACCCCCCTCCCCCTAGGAGGGTACCTAGATTAAGTATTTGCCTATTTTATAAAGAATCATGAAGCCACATTTTACAAAGGACGTCCAAGCCAGAATGTCAGAAAAAGAAAATAGGCATGTCCAAGTTCAGGCACGATTTCACAAACATGGATGTGCCCGATCCTGGCATCTATGGGAATGTCTACAGAGAATAGACATCTCCAGAATAGCATTTCAGAACGGGGACATCTAATAGCCTAATGGTTAGAGTAGTGGGTGAGGACCGAGGTAGCAAAGGTTCAAATTCCAGTGCTGCTCCTTGTGATCTTAGGCTAGTCACTTAATCTCCATCTTCTCTACACCCTCTAGGTGTTTTAAGGCCAAAACAAGCACTTTTCTGATGCCTATTCCTGTCTGGAGCAGGGCTAAACGTGGATGGGATCACAGACATCCAACGTTTCTGAAATCTAGGTTTCTGAACCTCCCCAGACATGCTCTGCCATGCCCCCTACCTACTTGGACATACCCGCTCCAGAGATGTCTTCAAATGTCACTGTAAATTGGTTCCAAGGATATCTCTGTGATTTGAATGTCCATGTGCACGTCTTTAGCTGTCCAAATCATGACCAAGACTTTTAAAATGCCCCCCATGTCCCTCCAAGTACTAACACAAATGCTGCAGAAACAATGCCTAGATGAAGACATGGGCATTGCGTCTGCTTGAGAGAGGTGTAAATGTTAGTACAGACTTTATGCGCATATGCGTGTATGTTCTATAATACATGCGTAAATTGCAACTTCACCACATGCAAGCCTATCATACAAATGCATATCAGCTTGCACCTCAGGTACTTTTAGGCATGAGCCAATTTTATAAGAACCCGTTTACGTACATAAAGCATAGTTACTCACCTGTAACAGGTGATCTCTGGGAACAGCAGGAATTTAGTCCTCACATATGGGTATCGTCGGTACCGACGGAGCCTGTGCAGGAACGCTCCCCAGCGTCCAATCAGAAAGCTTTTGGGAGCATCCCACAGCGCCTGCGTGCTGCCTTCCTGCCTTTCCCAACTGCCTCTCTCCAGTTGAGTTTTAAAGCTGAGACAAAGAGAGAGAGAGGGAAAGGAAAGAGATAGAGAGAGAGATACAACTCCTAGGGGAGGTGGGTGGGTTGTGAGGACTAAATTCCTGCTGTTCCCGGAGATCACCTGTTACAGGTGAGTAACTATGCTATCTCCAGGAACAATCAGGAATCTAGTCATCACATATGGGGACTCCCTAGCTTTAGGTGCCAGGGAGAGACCCCAGACGTTGGGTGTCCCTGAGAAGGGCTCCACTTCCCCCCATGGATCTCTGGCATCCTATCAGGGATGGTGGGTAGGAGTTGATTAAGTATAGAACAGGTGTTTGAGAACAGCCTGACCAAACAAGGCATCCCGGCGGGAGTCCTTGTCCAAGCAGTAATGGGCTGTGAAGGTATGAACAGAGACCCAAGTGGCTGCTCGACAGATGTCGTCAATAGACAGAGTTCAGATGAGACATAGAGGCTGCCATGGCTCTCACACTGTGAGCTGTGACATGGCCCTCCAGAGAAAGGTTCTTACTCTGATAGGTGAAAGAAATACACTGAGCAATCCAGTTAGATAGTGTTCTCTTGGAGACTGGCAGTCCCAAATGAGAAGGGTCAAAAGCAACCAAGAGTTGAGAGGACTTTCTATGTTGCTGTGTCCTTTGTAAGTAAAAAGCTAGAGCTCTTTTACAGTCCAGGGTATGAAGATTCCTCTCTGCATTTGATGCATGAGGTCCTGGGAAAAAGACAGATAGGTAGACCTCCTGGTTGAGATGAAAAGGCGAGACCACCTTAGGCATAAAGTGTGGATGAGTCCTAAGGACTACCTTGTTATGATGAAACCTTGTATAAGGTGGATTAGCTACTAGTGCTTGCAATTCACTAAAGTGGCATGCTGATGTGATTGCAATGAGAAAGATAACCTTCCAAGAAAGAAATTTCAAGGAGGTGGTAGCTAAGGGTTCGAAAGGTGGCTTCATGAGCTGCCTAAGAACCAGATTCAAGTCCCATGCCACCGGAGGTGGTCTAATGGGAGGCTTAGTTAGGAGGCCTCTCATGAATCTTGCTATAAGAGGATGAGAGGAAATAGGTTGTCCATTTAGAGGTTTAAGAGAAGCTGCAATAGCACTCAAATGGACTCACTGAATTTGTCTTAAGGCCTGCATTAGACAAATGGAGGAGATACTCCAGTAAAGATTCTAGAGGTATAGCAAGGGGGTTAAGACCCTTTTCTGAACACCAAATAGTGAACCTTTTCCACTTGAAAGCATAAGAACGTCTAGAGGAAGGATTTCGAGAAGCATAAAGAACATCTTTCACTTGCTGAGAAAGATGAAGATCTTGGAGATCTAGGCCTTCAGCAACCTGGCCCTGAGATGCAGGGACTGGGGATTGGGATGTCATAACATCCCGTTCTCCTGAGATAAGAGATCTGGAGCAGACCCTAACTCCAGGGAGGGAGCTTGAGAGAGATGTAGAAGCAGAGGGTACCACACTTGCCGTGGCCAATGTTGTGCCATGATGATCATGTGGCCTCTGTCTCTCTGAAGCTTGAAAAGGGTTTTGGGAATTAGGGGAATGGGTGGAAAGGCATACAGGAAGTCTTGACCCCAGTGAAGGAGGAAAGCATCCTTTGCCTGAGCTCCCTGAGCTGGAGTTCTGGAACAGAACCGGGGAAGTTTGGCATTCCACGGACTTGCAAAGTGGTCTATGTCCGGGGTTCCCCAAAGCTGAAAAATCTTGGCCACCTGCTCTGTATGAAGAGACCACTCGTGTGGAAGGAGAACTCGACTGAGCCTGTCTGCCCAAGAGTTTTGAACGCCTGGAAGATACACTGCCAGAAGATGAATGTGATGTTCTCTGGCGAGGGCCCACAGTCGCAGAGCTTCGTTGCAAAGCGACAGAGAGCCTGCTCCCCCCTGCTTGTTCACGTGGAACATGGCTACTTGATTGTCCGTATGAATAAGGACTGTTTTGTAGCTGAGCAGGGTGTGGTACACTTGCAGAGCAAGGAAGATTGCTCTGAGCTCCAAGAGATTGATATGTAGACAACTCTCTTGTGGAGTCCAGGTGCCTTGGGTGGAGAAGTCTTGTAGATGAGCTCCCCAACCCATTGGAGAAGCATCTGTTGTAAGAGTTGCTTGGGGCAGGGGTTGCTGAAAGGGAGACCCCAGCAACAGGTTTTGAGTGGACTTCCACCACTGGAGAGACAAAATGAGGCGACTTGTGTTTGCTATTCTGTCTGACAGGCAACCTGATGCCTGGGTCCATTGGGTGGATAAAGTCCACTGAGCTGCCCTAATGTGAAGGCGAGCATATGGTACCACATGCATGGTGGATGCCATGTGGCCTAGTAACTGTAACATTTCTCGAGCAGTTAAAAAGGGCTTTAGGACTGCTTGAGAAGCTAATTGCACCAAGCAAAGGCAACGGGCTTGGGGAAGGTAGGCCCTTGCCTTTGAGGTATCCAGCAGGGCTCCTATGAACTCTAGAGACTGAGTAGGAGTTAGACTGGATTTTGGGATGTTTATGACCAGCCCTAGATACTGAAGGATATGCATTGTGCAGGATAGAGAAGTCCTGGCCTCTGACTGTGTTGGAGCTCGAATGAGCCAGTCGCCCAAGTAAGGGAAGACGAATATTCCCAGAGTGCGTAGAAATGCTGCTACCAGAGCCATGCATTTCATGAACACCCTTGGTGCAGAGGCCAGACCAAAAGGAAGCACCCTGTATTGGTAGTGCTTTCCTTGAAACAGGAACCGAAGGAACCTTCTGTGGGTTGGATGGATGAGAACATGGGTGTACGCATCCTTGAGATCTAGAGAACAAAGCCAATCCTGACTTTGAAGGTATGGAAGCAGAGCTCCGAGAGAAATCATTTTGAATTTCTCCTTGACAAGGAATTTGTTCAATTCTCTGAGATCTAAGTTAGGTTTGTATCCCCCTGTTTTCTTTGGGATAAGAAAATAAGGGGAATAGAAGCCTGTACCCTGTTGATGAAGAGGCACTTCTTCTATTGCCCCTTGGGCAAGGAGGATGGTAACCTCCTGACCTAATCGGTCGATGAGAGAGGTCGGAGAATTGAACTGCTTCACTATTGTGGGAGGGGGCATGCTTGAAAAATGAAGTTTGTACCCCTCTCTTATGATGGAGAGTGTCCAATGCTCTGCTGTTATTTGCCCCCATCTGGGAGCAAAATGGCATAACCTTCCTGGAATGGTGGATGGTTCTGGTCCCTCCAGAGCCAGAAAGGCTAAGTTCTCTAGCTGAAAGTCAAAGGCCCTGAGGAGGCTGAGGCTGCTGGACCGGTTGAGGCCTAGCAGCCTTTGCTTTCTTCTGTTTGGGTGGTTGCTGACGTTTGGTTGTAAACTGACCTGCAGAAGATGCCTGCTGACCATAAGCAGGATAAAATCTTTTCTTTCTAGAAAAAGGTGTTTTCTTGAACAACTTTTTCCTAACAGGATCAGCAGTAGACTTGGATAGTCTATCCAAAGTGGAATTTTCAGCATCCATTTCATTGGCTTTTTCTTGCCAATCTTTACCAAACAGGTTCTCACCAGTACAAGGGATATTTCCCAATTTATCTTGTACCCAGAGCTCTAAATCAGATGCTTGGAGCCAAGCAATTCGACATGCACCTATAGCAATAGCCAAGGTCCTGCTTATACATTCAAAGCAGTCGAAAGCTGCACGGTTGGAGAATTTAGAGACATCTTGGGCATGTTTGCGCCAAGTGAGGAACTCCTGCCTTTTATCGTCAGAAATGAAAGGACTTAAAGTCTGTAGATGATCAGTAACTTCCTTTAGGAACATTCCCATGTAGAGACTATAGGAACTGATTCTTGCAGCAAGCATGGAAGCTTGAAAGACTCTACGTCCAAAAGCATCCAGAGTTCTGCATTCACGTCCTGGAGGATTAGAGGTATTTCTTTTTGCACTTCTAATCCTTCTCATAGCAGATTCCACCACAATAGAGTGGTGAGGAAGCTGAGTTTTATGGAAGCCAGGACAAGGAGGGACACGATACATAGTATCTAACCTACGAGAATGAGGAGAGTTGGTAAGAGGTGTTTCCCACATCCTCAACATGAGATCATATAGAATCTCATGAATGGGTAGGGTAGCTGCCTCCTTAGGAGTTTTGGGATATTGTAAAATATCCAACTCCTTGGCCCTTGGCTCTGTCTCAGGGGACACAGTGATGGACAGGCCCCGAGCCAACTCTCAGATGAAGTCTTGGAAAGACGACATGTCCTCTGGAGGAGACATCCTGTGTTTAGGGGAGGAGGACTCCTGTGGAAGCATCATCGCTGCATCGACAGAACTTTCAGAGTCCTCAAGATTCTTCTGAGAAATCGAAGTATCGCCTGTCTGGATGCTCCTGCAGAGCCCAATACCCGTACCGAGCAAAATAAGTATCGGGAATAACCAGTACCGGGGAATCGGTACCGGCGGGCATCGAAGGACAGGGTACCGGCATAACAGGCATCGATGTCGATGTCGATGCTATTGGTACCGGTTGCGATACCGATACCGATGCCAGTACCAGTGGAGTTGTCTGTCACAGTACCAAGGGCGTCGATGCCACAAGGAAAGCCGCTAGACTGCGTTCTATGGACAGAATTCTCTGGTCCATAGATGCTGCCAATGCCTGAAGTCGGTACCGGTACCCCAGAGCATGGCACCAGGAGATCTGTCGAGGCCGAGCCATCGAGAACATCCTGGAACCCCGATGATGGTGCTTTGGAAGCAGAAGCCTCCCGCCGGGGTAATTTTGCCAGTGCAGAATCCTCGAGGGCAACGCCAGAGGCATCTCGATGCTTAGAAGGAGATCTACCCTTTGAGGACCGGCTAGACTTATGTTTAGTTACCTGAGATCCACGGGAAGAAGCAGCAGCCCTGGAAGACGTCGATGCCACCGAAGCCGCATCAGAGGGAAACAGGGTACTGAGCTTAGCAGCTCGATTCTGTCGACCCCTTTTAGACATCAGAGCACAGGACACACAATCTGTGATGGAGTGGTCAGGACCTAAACATTTTAAACACCATTCATGGGTGTCAGTGACGGAAATGGTACCGCCACATTTTGTGCACTTTTTAAAACCTGAAGCAGGTTTTTCCATGTTAAGGAAATTTTTGGGGACTAAGACCCAAAAAAGACGGGTGCACCTGAAAAAAGGAAAAAATGGATAAATTAAATTTTTTTATTTTTTATTTTTTTAAAAGAAATACCGGCGGTACCGGTAGAGCATCGGGGAAGGCAGACGCGACCACAAAAAGAAATAAAGAAATAAGGAAATTCTTCTGCAGTGACAGGAACACGACCTGCTGGCTCCGCGGAAAAAGAAGAACTGGAGAGAGGCAGTTGGGAAAGGCGGGAAGGCAGCACGCAGGCACTGTGGGATGCTCCCAAAAGCTTTCTGATTGGACACTGGGGAGAGTTCCCATGCAGGCTCCGTCGGTTCCGACGATACCCATATGTGATGACTAGATTCCTGCTTGTTCCTGGAGATAACATTTTATGCATGAAAATTGTTTATAAAATTATCCTTACTGCAAAAGATGCAGTCTCTACTGAAAAAATTTAAATAAACAGTCTATCAAAATCAAGGCATCTTCTTCAGAATGCACAAGCAGGAGAGAAAGCGTAGTTGTTTACCTGTAATGAGGGTTCTCCATAGGCAGCAGGGGGCTCCTGGACTGAGCCTTGAGCAGGTCTCCCATAGCTCAGAAAAACTTTGTAGCTTCATTGAGCATGTATGCCTGCTTCCCGCCTGCTTGTGCTGAGAGAATCAGTTCATACAAGAGCATAGAAGAAACAGAGTCAAAAATTGGAAACGGATGACGCCATTGCATTTGGTGGTGTTGACTACTCTGTTGTCTTTAGTTATATTGTTTTCTTTTCTGTTTTTTTTTTCTTTTAGAGGGGCAGGCAGGTGGGAGAGTGTGACTGCATACCCCTGCTGTCTATGGAGATCCCCTGTTACAGGTAAGCAAATACACTTTCTCTGGAGACAAGCAGGGGGATGAAGTCATACTCAATGGAGAGTCCAGAGCTAGGGGCTGCCTGATCAGGTAAGTTTGGTTATCAAACGTCTGTGCAATTGGGTGGCCCCAAACTTAGCTTGGGTGGAGGACAAAAATCAGGTAGCAAACAGGTTCCAGAGGACAACCTGGCCAAAGGCAAAATCCTTTGCAGATGACTGATCCAAACTGCAGTGCTTAGCGAAGGTATGGATGGATAACCAAGTAGCTGCCCTGCAGATGTCCTCGGTGGAGACAGAAGCCAGAATGGCAATGGTGGAGGCCGTGGCCCTGAGCTTCTGAGGGGCAACACGTCCTGGAGAAGGGAGAGCTGCTTGTTTGTAGCAGAAGACAATGCAGTCCAAAATCCACGAGGAGATAGTCAGTTTCGCTGCCAATTTCCCAGGGTTATGGAATTGAAGGTCAGGAACTGCTGAGATGACTTGTGGAGAGGCTCAGTACAATGCAGATGGTAGAGAAGAGCCCTTTTGCATTCCAAAGTGTGAAATTTCTCATCTGGAGAGCCCATGGATGCATTCAGAATGAAGGCAGGGAATACTAAAGGTTGGTTGATATGAAAATCAGAGACCACCTTTGGCAGAAACTTAGTGATGCGTCTGGAGGATGACCTTGTCATGGAAATATTGAGTATACGGGGGATAATGAACCAGTACTTGGAGGTCCCCCAGATGTCTGGCTGAAATGATGGCAATGAAGAAGATAGTTTTCCAGGTCAGATGTTTAAGCGGAGAACAGGAGATGCTCAAATAGTGGTTGCATCAGTTCAGACAACACAACTTTAAGGTTCCAGGTCGGCATGGGCGGTTAGGAGGAATAATGTTCACAAGGCCCCTTATGAATCAGGAAACCACTGGATGGACCAAGATGGGCTTACCATCGATGGGGCTGTGCAAAGTGACAATAGCCGAAAGATGAAAACACTGAATGGCACAGGTGAAGGAGATAAGATAAAAGCTGGCACACCGAGCAGGTAAAAGGATTCTGTCCATTTGCTGCAGTCCAGTGGGAAAAATGGGCCCACTTGCACTAATAGGAATGCTACATAGATGGTCTGCGAGAAGCAGTGAGAATAGAGAGCATATCCCGTGGCAGCGAAGAAATTGATGCTTGGTGCCCTAAAGCTGCCATGCTGTGAGGGACAGGGACTGGAGGTTGGGATATAGAAGGCAGCCCTGATGCTGAGTCAGAAGGCCTTGTTGATTCCCCAGAGGTATAGGAGAATCCTGCAGTAGTGCCAGTAGATTGTGATACCAGATCTGGCAGGGCCATTGAGGCGCTATCAGAATGATCGATGCTTTGTCTTGTTTGATCTTGAGCAGGACACACATGATGAGTGGGAACGGAGGAAATGCATACAGTAAACCGTGAGACCAATCCAGAGCAAAAGTGCTGGATACTCAACATTGGAGGAAAGGCTGGATTTAGCAGAAGAGAGGAGAGGACACATGGTGTTGTCCATGGAGGCGAATAGGTCCACCTCTGGCTGTCCCCAAAGAGCAAAAATTCCCTGAATGACAGCAGCACCGAGGGACTATTCATGTGAGTCCAGCTGGCAGCTCAACTAGTCGGCTAGCTGGTTGCGAGTCCCTGGAAGGTAGGTCGCTCAGAGCATGACGTTCAAGGAAAGGGCAAAAGTCCATAGACGTGTGGCTTTGCAATAGAGATGAAGAGAGCCTGTACCGTCCTGCTTGTTGATATAAAACACGGAAAGCATAGTTACTCACCTGTAACAGGTGATCTCCGGGAACAGCAGGAATTTAGTCTTCACATATGGGTATCGTTGGCACCAACAGAGCCTGCGCGGGAACAGTCCCCAACGTCCAATTAGGAAGCTTTTGGGAGCACCCTACAGCGCTTGCGTGCTGCCTTCCCGCCTTTCCCAACTGTCTCTCCCCAGCAGAGTTTAAAGCTGAGACAGAGAGAAAGAGGGAAAGAGAAAAGAGAGAGAGATACAACTCCTAGGAGAGGTGGGTGGGTTGTGAAGACTAAATTCCTGCTGTTCCCAGAGATCACCTGTTACAGGGGAGTAACTATGCTATCTCCAGGAACAAGCAGGAATGTAGTCTTCACATATGGGGACTCCCCAGCTATAGATGCCAGGGAGAAACCCCAGAAGTTGTGTGCCCTTTTGAAAGGGCTCCACTTCCCCCCATGGATATCTGGCATCCTAACAGGGATGGTGGGTAGGAGTTGATTAAGTATGGAACAGGTGTTGAAGAACAGCCTGACCAAACAAGGCATCCCGGCGGGAGTCCTTGTCCAAGCAGTAATGGGCTGTGAAGGTATGAACCGAGGCCCAGGTAGCTGCTCAACAGATGTCGTCGATAGAGATAGAGTGATGATGAGCCATAGAGGCTGCCATGGCTCTCACATTGTGCGCTGTGACACGACCTTCAAGAGGAAGGTTCTTACTCCGATAGGCAAAAGATATACACTGTGCAATCCAGTTGGACAGTGTCCTTTTGGAGACTGGAAGCCCTAAATGACTAGGATCAAAAGCAACAAAGAGTTGGGAGGATTTTCTATGTTGCTGTGTCCTTTGCAAGTAAAAGGCCAAAGCTCTTTTACAGTCCAAAGTATGAAGATTCCTTTCTGCATTAGAGGCATGAGGCCTTGGGAAAAAAACAGGAAGGTAAACTGCTTGGTTTAAATGAAAAGGTGACACCACTTTTGGCATAAAGTGTGGATGAGTCCTAAGGACTACCTTATCATGATGGAACCTTGTATAAGGAGGATCAGCCACCAATGCTTGCAACTCACTAATGCGACGTGCTGATGTGATTGCAATAAAAAAATAACCTTCCAGGAAAAGAATTTTAAAGAGGTAGTAGCTTATGGTTCAAAAGGCGGCTTCATGAGCTGGCCAAGAACCAGATTTAAATCCCATGCCACTGGTGGTGGCTTAATGGGAGGCTTAGTTAGAAGGCGGCCTCTCATAAATCTCGCTATGATAGGATGAGGGGAAATAGGTTGTCCATTTAAAGGTTTGAGAGAAGCTGCAATAGCACTTAAATGAATTCTCACTGAATTGGTCTTAAGCCCTGCATTAGACAAATGAAGGAGATATTCCAGTAATGATTCCAGAGGTATTCCGAGAGGGTTAAGACCCTTCTGCGAACACCATATGGTAAACCTTTTCCACTTGAAAGCATAAGAGCGTCTTGTGGATGGTTTCCTGGAAGCATAAAGGATATCCTTTACTTGCTGAGAAAGGCTAAGACCATGAAATTCTAGGCTTTCAGCAATCAGGCCCTGAGATGGAGAGACTGGGGATTGGGATGCCACAGCATCCCGTCCTCCTGGGATAGGAGATCTGGAGCAGATCCTAGCTCCAGAGATGGAGCTTGAGAGAGATGTAAGAGCAGAGGGTACCACACTTGTCGCGGCCAATGTGGGGCTATGAGAATCATATGGCCTCTGTCTCTCTGAAACTTGAATAGGGTTCTGGGAATTAGGGGAATGGGTGGGAAGGCATACAGAAAGTCCCGACCCCAATGGAGGAGGAAGGCATCCCTGCCCTGACAACCCTGAGCCGGAATTCTGGAAGAGAACCAGGGAAGTTTGGCATTTAGCGGGCTTGCAAGAGGTCTATGTCCGGGGTTCCCCAAAATTGGAAAATTTTGGCCACCTGGTCTGCATGGAGAGACCATTCGTGTGGAAGCAGAACTCGACTGAGTCTGTCTGCCCAAAAGTTTTGAATGCCTGGAAGATACACTGCAAGGAGATGAATCTGATGCTCTCTGGCGAGGGCCCAAAGTCGCAAAGCATCGTTGCAGAGCGACAGAGAGCCTGTTCCGCCCTGCTTGTTCACATAGAACATGGCTACCTGGTTGTCCGTTTGAATTAAGAAAGTTTTGTAGCTGAGCTGGGTGTGAAACACTCGAAGAGCAAGAAAGATTGCTCTGAGCTCTAGGAGACTGATGTGGAGATCGGTCTCCTATGGAGTCCAGGTACCCTGGGTATAGAGGCCTTGCAAATGAGCTCCCCAACCCACCTGTGAAGCATCTGTTGTTAGAGTTACTTGAGGTGGGGGTTGCTGAAAAGGGGACCTCACCAACAGATTCTGGGGTGACTGCCACCTTTGGAGAAACAAAATAAGACGATCTGAGGTTGCTATTTTGTCTGACAGGCAACCTGACGCCCGAGTCCACTGAGTGGATAGAGTCCACTGGGCTGCTCTCATATGGAGGTGGGCATAAGGAATCACATGCATGGTGGATGTCATATGGCCTAGTAATTGTAACATTTCCCGAGCAGTGAGGTGAGACTTTAGCATTGCTTGGGAAGCTAACTGCACAATGCGAAGGCAGCGGGACTGTGGAAGATAGGCCCTTGTCTGTCTGGTATCCAGCAGAGCTCCTATGAACTCCAGAGACTGAGTAGGAGCTAGGTTGGATTTTGGGAAGTTTATGAGAAGTCCCAAATATTGAAGGATACGCATTGTGCGAGATAGAGAAATGCTGGCCTCTTGCTCTGATGGGGCTCGAATGAGCCAGTCGTCCAAGTAAGGGAAGATGAATATTTTTAGGGTGCGGAAAAATGCTGCCACCACAGCCATGCATTTTGGGAACACCCTTGGTGCCGAGGCCAGGCCAAAAGGAAGAACTCTGTATTGGTAGTGTTTCCCTTGAAATAGAAAGTGAAGAAACCTTCGGTGAGTTGGATGGATGAGAACATGAGTGTATGCATCCTTCAGATCTAGAGAACAAAGCCAGTCCTGACTCTGAAGGTATGGCAGTAGAGTTCCCAGAGAAATCATTTTGAATTTCTCTTTGAACAGGAATTTGTTCAATTCTCTGAGGTCCAAAATGGGTCTGTGCCCTCCTGTTTTCTTTGGAATAAGGAAAAAGGGGGAATAGAACCCTGCACCCTGTTGATGAATAGGTACTTCTTCTATTGCCCTTTGGGCAAGAAGCAGACTGACCTCGTGATCTAACTGGGAGTTGAGAGAGGTCTGAGAATTGAACTGTCTTACCATTGTAGGAGGGGGCATGCTGAGGTAGTGAAGCTTGTATCCCTCTCTTACAATGGACAGAGTCCAAGTTTCTGCTGTTATCTGTCCCCATCTGGGGGCAAAATAACAACCTTCCTGGAATGGTGGAAGGCTCTGACCCATTCAGGGCCAGGAAGACAAAGTTCTCTAGATGGGAGTCAATGCCCCTGTGGAGGCTGAGGCTTAGCAGCGTTTGTTTTTCTTTGTTTAGGTTGCTGCTGACCCTTTTGGGCAGACTGACCTGAACGATGCCCTTGCTGGGTATAGGAGGGGTCAAACTTCTTCTTTCTAGTGAAGAATGGTTTTTTGTAGGACTTTTTCCATGCAGGATCAGCTGTAGATTTTGATAATCTATCCAAGGTGAGATTATCAGCATCCAGCTCATTAGCTTTCTCTTGCCAATTTTTGCCAAAGAGATTCTCTCCTGTGCAAGGAATATTCCCCAGTTTGTCCTGTACCCAAAGTTCCAAGTCAGATGCCTGGAGCCAGGCAATCCTGCGTGCACCTATGGCAATAGCAGAAGTTCTGCTTATGCACTCAAAACAATCAAAAGCTGCACAATTTACAAATTTGGAAACATCCTGAGCATGTTTGTTAAGTGCAAGATAATCTTGTCTCTTATCATCAGAAAGGAGAGGGCTCATAAGCTCTAGATCTCCTGTAACTTCCTTAAGGAACATTCCCATATATAAAATGTAGTAAATAATCCTGGCAAAGCATAGAGGCCTGGAAGGTTCGACGCCGAAAGGCATCAAGAGTTCTACATTCACGTCCTGGAGGATTAGATGCATGTCTTTTTGCACTCTTGATCCTTCTCATAGCTGATTCCACCACCATGGAATGGTGGGGCAGTTGAGTTTTTTGAAATCCAGGACAGGGAGGAACTCAATACATGGTATCGAGCCTACGAGAATGAGAAGTGGGAGAGGTGTTTCCCACATCCTTAGCATGAGATCATGCAAGATCTCATGAATAGGCAAAGTAGCTGCCTCTTTGGGAGCTTTAGGAAACTGTAAAATCTCCAATTCCTTCGCCCTAGGCTCTGTTTCAGGAGCCACTGTGATGGAAAGACCTTGAGCCACATCCCGGATAAAATCCTGGAAGGATATATCCTCTGGAGGAGACATCCTACGTTTAGGAGAGGAAGAATCCTCAGGAAGAAATACTCTGGTATCGACAGAGCTGTCAGAGTCTTCGGACTCGTCGGAGGATTCAAAGTATCTACTGTCTAGGTAATCGTGCAGCACACGATACCGGTACCGATCGAAGTTGGTATCGACAGGATCCGGTACCGACTTGTCAGTACCGGAGGGCACAACATGCGTCGGTACCGGTAGTCCACCTGCCGACGTCGATGCAATTGGCCCCGGTACCGATGTAGGTGCCGGTACCGGTACCGGTTGAATTGTCTGAAGTGGTTTCGGGGGCATTGATGCCGAGAGAAGAGCCGCCAGACTGCGTTCAATAGCCAAGAATCTCTGGTCGATCGACGCCGCCGATGCCTGGGTATCGGTACTGGACAAAGCGGCCGGTACCCCAGAGCATGGCACCAGTAGTTCTGCCGAGGTTGGGGCCTCGAGAACATCCTGGAGCCCCGATGATGCTTTGGAAACCGAAGCCTCCTGCCAGGGCAATTTTGCCGGTGTGAGTCCCTCAAGGGCAACGCCAGAGGCATCTCGATACTTTGAAGGAGATCTACCCTTTGAGGACCGGCTAGACTTATGTTTAGTTACCTGAGATCCATGGGAGGAAGACGAAGCCCTGGAAGATGTTGATGCCACAGATGCTACATCGGAGGGAAAAAGGGTGCTAAGTTTAGCAGCTCGGTTTTGCCAACCACTCTTCGACATCATCCCAAAGGCAACACACTCGGAGATAGAGTGGTCAGGACCTAAACATTTGAGGCACCACTCATGGGTGTCAGTGACGGAGATGGTACCGCCACACTTGGAACGTTTTTTAAAACCCGAAGCGGGTTTTTCCATTGTAGAGGAAAGTTGGGCCTAGTGCCCAAAATGGCGTGTGGCACCAGAGGAGAAAAAAGCTGGAAGATTCCAGGAAAAGGGTTTTGTTTTGTTTTTTTAAAGAAAAGAAAGAAAGAACCAGCAGTACCAGTGTAGCATCGAAGGAAGGCAGACGCGACCACAAAAAAGAAGAATAAATGGGATATTTTCTGCGGTGACAGGAAGTGTGACCTGCCGGCTCTGCAGAAACGAAGAACTGGGGAGAGACAGTTGGGAAAGGCGGGAAGGCAGCACGCAGGTGCTGTGGGGTGCTCCCAAAAGCTTCCTAATTGGACGCTGGGGAGCGTTCCCGCGCAGGCTCCGTCCGTGCCGACGATACCCATATGTGAAGACTACATTCCTGCTTGTTCCTGGAGATACCTCGTTGTCGGTGCATACCAGGACAATCTTGTGATGCACCCAGTTTGCAAAAACCTTGAGGGCATAGTAGACCGCTCGAAGTTCGAGCGCATTGATATGCAAGGTCTGTTCCTGGAGTGACCATGCACTCTGAGTGGAAAGACTGAGTAGATGGGCTCCCCAGCCATACGTGGAGGCATTGGTGGTAAGGACGATGTGATGCGACTGCTTTTGAAATGAGCACCCCAGCAGAAGATTGACTGGAGTTGCCCACCATCAGAGGTTGTCAAGGGGAACAGTCCTCTGCAGGTCATCAAGGAGAACAGTCAG
The DNA here is from genome assembly GCA_033557465.1 of Ichthyophis bannanicus. NCBI lineage: Eukaryota > Metazoa > Chordata > Amphibia > Gymnophiona > Ichthyophiidae > Ichthyophis > Ichthyophis bannanicus. The sequence goes on along the minus strand of CM066034.1, from coordinate 175,681,750 downwards.
CTGCGGGTTGTCGAGGGAAATCCTGGCCTGGAGAGAATGGGAGTGTTGGCACAGTTCAGTCTGAGGTGCCACTGCAGTGGGTGCATGTGCAGCCTGGCGAGTGCCACTACATTTACAGACACAGCCATGTGCCCCAGGAGATGTAGGAGCAAGTGGGTGGGTGTGGAACTTTGTGTGGCCAGAGTGGTACTGAGGAACTATAAGGCTTGAACCCTCTGGATGGGGAAGGAAGGTGTTGGCTTGCCGAGCGTCTAGATAAGCCCCAATGAAATCTAGAGTTTGACTGGATGGACCAAGATTTCCCTGCATTTAGGACAACGCTGAAGGTCTGCAAAGTCATGACAGTGTCCCGGACAGCTTGAGCTGTTATATCTTTGACTGTGCCCGAGATTAGCCAATCGCCTAGATAGGGGTAAATGCAGAGGCCCTAACACCAAAGGTGAGCTGCAATTACCACAAGACACTTGGTGAAAAGGCAAAGGGTGGAGGACAGCATGAATGGGAGAACTGTATATTGATAATGGTGATCCTGAAAGGTGAACCAAAGGAAATCCAGTGAAGGGGGTGGATGGGAATGTGGGTGTAGGCATCCTTGAGGTCTAGGGAGATGAGCCAATCCCAGGGGCTGAGCAAAGACAGGATCATGCTCAAAGAGTGCATCTTAAACTTTACCCACTTGATGAAGAGGTTTAGATACCGGAGGTTGAGGATCAGCCAAAGGCTGCTGATCCTTTTGGGTATCAAGATAAAATGGGAGTAAAATCCCTGACCTCTCTCAGGAAGTGGGATAAGCTTGATGGCATCGCTGAGAAGGAGCTGGGATAGCTCCTGTGCTAGTTGGGGCACATGTGTCAGGGTATGGTTGGAGGGGACCAGGGAACGAGGAAGGGGTACCATGTGGAAATGGAGCTTGAACCTGAACTGAACAATGGAGAGAACCCAGCAGTCCGTGGTGATGGACTGCCAGGCCTCCGTAAAGTGCTGGATGCGACCCCCCCACCGACAGACTGTCAAATGTCAGGGGAAGGTTTGGGAAAGATGGTCTGTGGGAGAGCCTGTGTTTTCGTCTCCTGAGGGTGACCCATCTGGGGGTATGGCTGATAAAACTGGCCTTGAGATCGAGGAAGGGGATGTCTTGGGTAAGGCTGGTGGCGCCACCATGGGTAAAACTGTTGAAAGTAACTGTAATGGAAAGGGCGGCAATAAGATGGCAGAGGGGGAATGTGAGAGGCAAAGCTGCCTCTGCCAGATGGGCCAAGATTTCACAGACTATGAAGGAATGGTCCTTGACCTCTGAGACCACCTCTTGGACCTTGGACTCTGGACCCAAAGAGACTGTCTCCTTGACAAGGAGCGTCAGCCAAGCGGTCATGTAGGTTCTCACACAGACCAGACTAATGAAGCCAGGCAATACAGCGGGCTGAAATGGCTGTAGCCACGGACAAGGCTAGAGTCATAGATGTAATACATAGCACAAATTATGTGATAAAGGGATTCATGCAAGTCCACAGCAAGAGAAGCTGGATCCGCTAGAGAGGGGTCTCCAGCTGTAGGAGGGGGTCATGAAGGTAATGCAGCATATGTAGCTGATGAGCTGCTATGCGCATAGGAAGAGTACTGCTCTGGTAGGATTTATGCTCATAGCATCTAAGGTCTGCTGTTCCTTCCCTTCGTCTGGGAAGAGGACTTAGTGTTCTTGAATTGTTTTTAAAGATTACCTCAGAGACAACAGACTGATGGGGTAGCCGAGCATGATGGAATCCCAGAGTCGGCAGGTCAAGATCTATATGGCAAGATGTAGCACTACCAGAAAAAGGGGTCTGCCAGATAGAAGATTGTAAATCCTGAAGGACCTGAGGCACAGGGGGTGCAGGGACAATCTTAGTAGTATTGCAAGCTTTTAAGATGGAATGAAAATCCCACTTGTTAGTTGGAGACTGTGAGACATTGAGGGCCAAAGCACAGGAGAGTTTCTGGAGGAACTTTGGATAGTTAAAATCCTCTAGCGGATCATCCTGGAGGTCCTATTCAGAGAGAAATGGAACAAGGTTGTCTACATATTTTTTATTTATTTATAAAGTCTTTATATACTGCCTCTTCCAGCGATCAGAGGCGGTTTACCAGAGAACAATGAACTTACATTGAACAATAATTTAACTCAATAATTAACAAAAGTTCATATCAAAAACTATATTACAACAACTATGTACAGTTGAGTAGGTTTTGGTAATTTAGATGAATGCTTATCCACAAGTTGATAGTGAAAGGGGTCAGGGGTCAGTATTGTAAATTTAGGTTATTTGAGTTTGTGCACTGTCAATGGAGGTGCCAAAGTATTCAACAAATAGGTTTGTTTTGAAGTCCTTTTGGAACAATTGTATGTCCTTTGTGGCTCTTAAGTTGTCAGGGAGAGAGTTCCAGAGTGCTGGAGCAATGTATGTAAAAGCTCTTGTGCTATAAGTCTGTTTAGTGTTTCGGATGTGAAGCGGTATTGTATATGCATTTTGGGAATAGTTTCTTCTGGTTCTTGAATTTTCAGGTAGTCCGAGGAGGGAGTTAAAGTAAGATGGGGCTATTTTATTGTGTAGTTTAAAAACTATCATTATACATTATTCTAGTTGCAATGGCCCACCAGGGCAGACTATGGAGAATTGGAGTGATGTGGTCAGAATGGTGTGCATTATGGATTATGAGCACTGCTAGATTTTGTGCTAACTGGAGTTGTTGAATAGATTTCTTGGGCAATCCTTGCAGAATGCTATTGCAGTAATCAATGTGGGGCATTATGAGAGCCCATACGATGGTTCTAAAATCGTAGTTCTCAAGTAATGGTCTAAGGTGTTGCACCATCTGTAATTTAAAGTATATTTTTACGGTGGATTTTAAATAAGAAACCATGGTTAGAGACTTATCTAGGATGATTCCGAGATATGTGACTTCCTTTTTGACCTCTAGTTCAGACTTGTTGAAGTGAAATATTGTAGGGGGTATGAAACTTTGGTTTCGAGATATGTATAGTGCATCCGTTTTTTTTTAATGTTCATGTTTTTAGCCAGTTGATGACTTTGTTTAGGCAAGACTGGATCTGAGGACAGGCCAGATTTGTGATGTCTTTGGGATGATACCTCATTATATCATCTGCATAGAGATGACAATTTACCTTGTGTTTTTTAAAGTTATTGCAAACATAGGATTCACATTGCTCCCAGGCATAAGACGGGAGTGACTGAATGTCCTCACCAAGAGATGAAGGTTTGTGCCAATCAATAAGTGGTGGGAATCCAGTGACCACCTGCGCGGGGGTAGTCAGGGATCTTAGGTACAGTTGGCCATTTCAAGCTCCTGAGGAGAAGCCCGCAGAAGAGCAGAGCCATCCTGGAGAAATTTCTGGAGAAGAGAAAGGAAGGATAACTGAGAAACCCGTGCAGCCACCTGTCAGGCATCAAAGGCAGGGGGTCTGCGCTTTGAATGGTGCTTACTGGATTGTGCAGGTGGAGGGAGCTGATGTTTATGCTTAACTTTAGCTTTTTGACCAGACAGAGTCATGTCCCCCAGAGTTGCCAAGGAAGAAGCTAACGTACTGGGAGTCAGTTCAGGAAGGGGGAGGGATACTACCCACTGCAGGGATAGCCGAGAGGGAGCCCCAGACTCCGCAGCTGAGACCGGAGGAGACAATACCAGTGCTGCGGCTGCTTTCACCAGCCCCCTGCTCCTGAGCTTGTGCTTGGCACAATGGGGGGAGAGAGCATGAGGAGACTGACATGAGAGCTGACCCCGTAGAGGCAGTAAGCCGAGCAAAGTCTAACTTGGTAAAATGACAGAGCTGACCCCACAGAGGTGGTGACACCAAGCAAGGCCTGGCTCTAAAAGAGAGAAAAAATGCTCCCTGTGATTTTCTGACTGAAACTGGATTTTTTTTTTTTTTTAAATCAGCCGAAGGCAGTACCTCAAAAAGCACTTTGTCATGATCTGTCAGTGAAGTGCAGGCAGACCCGTGTAAGTTTTGTCAGTCGGTTTGTGAAGTAAAGGCAGACACATTTTTCCCCGACCGTCGAAGAGGGGTGCAGGCAGAAAGGTTTTATCTTTTTTATATTCCGACGGCTTGAAAATCACATGGCTAATAGAAAACAATAGCCAAAACAACCCAGTGTGAAAAATGAATAGGAAAAACGCTGAAAAGCTGCAAAAACAGAGTAAAAATGCAGACAAGAGTGAAGAGAGAGGGAGACCTGTGCAGGCTTCTGTGAGGTAGAGGGAAAAAAACCGATTGTCTCAGCACAAGCAGGCAGGAAGCAGGTATGCATGCTCAATGAAGCAACAGAGCTTCTCTGAGCTGTGCAGTCCAGGGACTTCACACCATTGAGTGTGACTGCATCCCCCTGCTTGTCTCCGGAGAAATGGAAATCTTTTATATATTATTTTATTTATTATTTATTACAGGCTCTTATATACCGCTCTATTTAGTATCAGCGCGGTTTACAATATAACAAAAAAACCAGAGCAACAAGCTGTTTGGTTTTACATAGAACAGGTATGAGCAACTTGGATACACATGGGGGACATTGTTAACTGAAACTATTTACATGCTGTATATACATGTATGTATATACAGCATGTATATACATACATGTATAATATACATATATGTATATTATGATTATACCGCTGTTTTTATTTGTTTATTCCACTGTTAAAGTACATTCTAGCAGAAGATACACAAGATTCTTGTCAAAGAAACCAAAGTTTAAACCTAGTTTCATATCTTCCCTGAATCATTTAATGCAATTGCAATAGCACTATAGCTCTTAAGTGGCCCATAATCCGAGCTTGCAGTTGTACTTTGGAACCATAAAACATCTGTCCTACAATAAATGCATGCTTGTCACAAAGTATTACCATTATTTCCATATATCATATTCCATTCTAATAACCTTTACTGGAATTTATTGGGCATACTATAACACAGTGACGGAGTTCAAAAGGGCATGGGACAGACACAGTGGATCCCTTTACAGCAACAAGAAAATATCAAAATAAACTGAACCATCAAATTCCTCAACAAATAGGGGTGTCCTACATGGAGTGGTGGGTTCACCCCTGGGCAAAGACATGGGGAGGGGTGGCCTGCACGGAGCGGCAGGTGTACCTACTCTTGACATTGTGCTGGGCAGACTAGATGGACCATACTGGTCTTTATCTGCCGTCATTTACTATGTTACTATACTTTGTAACATGCTTTGAAATTTTATCATGCTTTATGATGAAGTGGTAATACTTTCTGCAGGCGCAATTTCTACAAGACGCGTACTAGTCAATTATACATTCCAAGGTAAAGATAATTAAAGTGTGCAAATCACATGTAAAGTTAAAAAAGAAAAGTTTGGTAAAAATGTTGAAGACATTCTGCCAGTTAATTTGGAACATTCAGAGCTACACTTAATACCTGAATCCTTCACTTTCAGTTTCCAGTTTTCATTAGCAACGCTTACTGAAGGCTTTCTGATTTAATCGAGATGGAGATGAGCATGGTTTATACAGGGATCCTGAGACTGTTAAACTGCAGGAAGGCAATTTATCAATAATCCACTAACTCAAAGATTATGGCTTTGCTACTTGCAGGAATTTATGAAGTTGAAGACCGCCTATGTTGTGCTGATAAATTGCTATTCATCACGTGAATCAGATGTGGGGCAGAGAACATATTTTGCTTCAATCTTAAAAGGAAATATAGCAGGATTTATCATTCTGACAAAATACTGTATAGCACAAAAATCAAGATCACTGAACAGTGAGGCATTCAAAGAGCAAACTTAAGACAACTCGACAGCAAATTGTTGCCCATTCATACTTTGAAGAGTGAAATCTTATGGGCAAAATTCTATTACACGTAGCCATATGCAGTCTTATATTACAAATTAATAATAATGTTTAATTAATTAATGTGTGCTGGCAACCCTGCAGCTTCTGTTTTCTTTGCAAGGTGTGACCGGAAGTAGATTGCCAGGCCATTCTTCTTATGCAATATAAGGTAAAGTGACTTGTCCTAGGCCAGAAGGAGCGCCAGTGGGAATCAAACCCGGTCTCTTGGTCACTAGGCTGTTGCTCTAACCACTTAGCTACTCCTCCACTCCCAATAATGTATGTACTAGAAAAGCCAAAATCAGAAAGATCATCCAGATTAGGGGTTTCTACCGCACTATGGGCTATGGGTTTATTTATTTTTCTGGGGGTTTTTATACCGCCTTATCCGGGAACTAAAGTGGTTTACAGGGAACAAAACATTAACTGTTTTACATAGAACGTTAGAACTTTAGTAACATCAAACAGAAAGATTACATTTGGTAACTATGGCCAATAAAACATAACATATTTAAGTCTGGCTTAAATCTGGAACTCAGTGAAACAGATTATCAATTAGCATCTACAAGTCTAACATTTTCCAAGCTTAAGTGACACACAAAATTAAAGAGACTAAATTTTATATTTTTATTGCATACAAAAGCAAGTAATACACTTGAGGGAGGGGCAATAATCAAATGTTTTTATATCAGCATCTGTTTACTGGCATAAAAATGTGGTTTGATTACTGCCATCTTCCCACCCACCCATACTGTGTAAAGGTATGTGTGCTGTTCCTTGTAGGCAGGGGTGGCCCAGGGGTTTCTGCTGCCCCAGGTAGAAGCCCCCCCCCCCACACTGCCCCCTCCCCCCCCCCGCTGCTGCCACCAGTGCCACCCCCCCCCCCGCCACCTGCATCCACCTCCTGCCACTGCCCCCCAAATCCATCTTCCAGCCGCCTCCACTTTCAAAATGGAGTCGGGCCACCACTGCAAAATGAGAAAGTTGGATTGGGGGGGGGGGGGGCTTTGGCAGTGGCCCAACTCAGTTTTGAAAGAAGTGGCTTTTTGCCGCCGCTTTCAAAATGGAATCGGGCCGCCCACCAGAGTCTGCTGCCTTAGGAAGTCGCCTAGTCCGCCTAGTGGATGGAACGGCCATGCCTATAGGGAAAAAAATGGGTGAGGTTAGGCCAAGGAAAAACACATACTTGCCATGTTGCATTTTTTAAATCATTGAGCGTGCTTTACGCTTGCTGAATTCAGGCACAAAGTACGCAGGTACTTTGCAGCACCAGGGTGTGCATGCCAGCCTTCAACTGCACAGGGAGTTTCTCTTTGACAATAAGCTTGCAGATCCGTGGGTACAAAGGACCTGTGGCAATGGCAAAGTCAGGACTGCAAGGGCTTCTGGCAAAGTCAGATGCACTGCAAGAGTGGCAGGGGATCTGAAGCAGTAACATAGATGGGGATGTTTAAAGTTGATGTGCAGGGAGTGTGTCCGAGTTGCAATAGAAGATTCAGGGGAATATTCTCCTCCTTCTCCTCCCCCATAGGGCACAGAGAGGAGGTGGGCGTGACAAGCACAGAATTTGTCTTCAGCAGTGCTGTCTTGCCACTTCCCAAGCCTATTGTTTTACGTGCTCCTTGCAGCCTGACAACAGGAGTAGTACTTAAGCAGATCATCTCCTGTCATCACAGGGCCGTCTTATGAGCTGTGAGATTTAACCAAGTGGCAGCAAATGATGATGTGCTTAAGTGTTTTTTTCTGCCCAGAGGCAAAAAAAGCACTCGCTGTTAGAGCTAGGTAGCTTCTGCCATGACCATCACCCCCTAATTCCCCCAATTTTATTAGAGCAGCCAGGGCTGGTATTAAAGTGTATTGGGCGCCCTAGGCAAACCTTCAGCTTTACGCTTCCCCTCTTGAGATTTTGCTTATTAAGCTCAACGATCATAATCATCTTAACACTACCGTTCCCACAATAATCCTGTTAAAATGTATAAATGGACATGGGGGGGGGGTGTATTTTAGAAGCCTTATTCATTCTTTGGACCTCTGAAAACAGGTTTGAAGATATCCAAAGCATGGAAACGTCCTCAGAGCCTTTTAGAAGCGGGCTCTGCGGACATCCCTGGGACGAAGGTGTTCAAGTCTTAAAGGGGGTATGGAGTAGGCGTGTCCAGGGTGTTTGTAGAACCTGGATGTCCTCACCCGATTTCAAGAATGTCCTGGACATCCCAAGCCGCATCCAAGCTAATACTTGCTCAAGGAATGAATAGGCATTAGAAAAGTGGTCGTTTTGTCAGTCATCTGGAGGGTGTGGAAGAGGTGGTCTGCTCATGCCCCTTATATTTTCCATGCTAGTAAACACTGATAGAGAATGAGGACTCATATGGTCATTTTGCTATGTCACTGGATGTCTGCTTATGCTAGCTTGCATGAGATGGATGTCCCTGCCCCACACTTTGAGAAAGAGAGATCTATGTGGCTGCTGATGAAATCTACGTTAGTAAAATCAGGTAGAGACAGATGTCCCTGGCGTTTCTTGGCACATTTTGCCCTGGACATCCCCGATTTGACAGACATTCTTTCTAAAATGCCACTTCGCACTTTTAAATAGTAAGCTTTGCTTTGTATGTAAAAATGTAATGGCTCTGAGGTGCTGGGACCGTCAGATCTACTGGTTTGCTTTGACTGCTCCTACTTTTGCTGCCGGTATGAGCCAGCTCCACTCAGTGGCAGTCTGTCATTCAATGGTAGTTATGCCACTGACCTGCAAGCTCCCCATACAGTACCATTATTGCCCTTCCCAAGATCACTGTGGGGCTAGAGGACGCCCCAGTTGGCAGTACCCCTCAAATGGTTTCCTGTGCAGGAGAGGCCATGTCATTGGAGTACCAACGGTTGGCTCCAGAAATAAGCTCTCAAGCTCATATGGGAAAACGTATATCTTTGCTGCAGGCATGAGGGTGTTGATATGGTACACTGATGCCCTCCCAGCCTGACATCTCAGCTGGACACACATTTTGCCCGCCCTGCCAGTGATCCTGGCCCTCCCATCAAACATACTGTACGAAGCAGAACTATCACAAGAGAACAATATGTGGCTTTATTTTTATTTTACATACGGAGAACGACATTGCCTGTTGGCTTCTTTACCTCACCAATTTTGCTCTCAGTTTAACACATGTTCAATGAGCTATAGATAACTTCATGTAGCTCCTTCTATACCTACTTTATAGCTTCACACATGTCGAGTCCCATTTTCACACAGTTCTTTGCATGATTCGGTAAAGATACAGGCAAGCCCGACACACAGTAGTAACAGTCTCCCAAAATTTTAATTCTCATGCATTCATTTTCCTGTACAAGAAGGAAGAGGCCTGTGTTATTGGGACAGCACAAGAATATTGAAGACTGACAATTTATGACAAATTATTAAATGGCAATACATGTCAACCCATATCCTTCAGCATCTGATTCAGACTTACATGTGGCAACCTGAGAGCATGCTCAGAAGTCACTTAGAAATGGACCGAGCTGTGTTTACATTAAAAGAAACAACGAATAGTAATGTACATCCCACATTCAATTTAAAATGTTAGTTAAATCTTTATCTTTATTTGTTTCTTGATATACCGCACACGCCGAAGACACCAGCGCGGTTTACAACAAGCTTAAAATAAGAGGCATAACATTGCTGCTAGAAAGAGAGGACAGAGGAACCAGAACTCCATTAGTGCAATAGGAAAGGGACAGAGGTAGAGAAAGGAAAGAGAACAGAAGAGCAGGTTAGAGATAGACAGACCGACAAACTGAGGAAAACGAGACAACCTATGAGGGGTCTGTAGGGATGGAGGAGGGAAAGGGAAGGTCATAGGCAGTACAAAAAAGGTGGGTCTTCAAACCGGCTTTAAATTTACAAAAGGATAATTCAAGACGGAGGACAGGGGGGAGCGAGTTCCAGAGCCTGGGACCAAGGAAGAAAAAGGCAGAGGAACGGGTGGATTCGAGGTGAGCAGAGGCGGGGGGGGGGGGGGAAGAAACATACGGTTAGCGTGGATGGAGCGCAGGGAGCATTGAGGGGCATGGAGATGGACCAAGTTAGAAAGATAGCACGGGACACCAGTATGTATTGCCTTATGAACGAAAGTGAGGATTTTAAATTGAATCCGGTAGGAGATGGGAAGCCAGTGGAGACCAATAAGAAGGGGAGAAATGTGATCATAACGGGAAGCATTAGTAAGTAGCCGGGCAGCGGAGTTTTGGATAAGCTGTAGCCTTCGGAGTTGGCGTTGGGGGAGACCGGCAAAGCAGACATTGCAATAATCCAAGCGGGAAAGAGTGAGGGAAAGAAGTAGGGTGGTCAGGGCAGAAATAGGAAGAAAGGGGCGAAGAGCTCGCAACTGTCTGAGAGAGAGAAAAGAACGCTGGACTACAAGAGACAGATGTTCATGGAAGGAGAGGGCTGAATCCAGGACGACCCCGAGGTAGCGCAGGGAGGGGACAACAGGAATGGAAGTGGAAGAGAGCAAAGGGGAAATTGAAGGTATGGGGCCATCATTCTTGGGATTTTTTTTTTTTTTTTAAATCAGATCTTCCACATCAGAGGACAAATGGAGACAAAAATGGTAGCAGAATTAAAAACACAATGGGATAAATTCAAAGAGGTAAATATCCAATGAAAACATCTCGGGAATAATTTGAAAGATCTGATTTAGCTGTTTCAAATTATTCCTATATTCAGTGGCGCTACATATAGCATGTGCCACTGAATATACAAGTATGCATATGTGGAATATCTGGATATCAGAGCTTATATGTATAAGTTATACATTTGGCTCGGACGTGTCAAAACCAGGTACAACTTGGGCTGTCTATGCCAAATGTATAAGCTATACATATAGGGGCCGGATACTGGCACCTATAATGTATAGTTTATAAAGATGCCTGGAACACCGCAACCTCACCCTCACCACTCTACTGACAGCATTATTACATAATACTGATATTCTATTACACATATAATGCTGCCACATTTTAAAACACCCCACAACAGAAATTAGATGTTTGGCACAGCATTGAATGGCCAAATGCTTTTTAAAGATTCACCTGCAAAAAATCCCTGGAGATGAGAGAATAGTTATGAGGTAGGAGGATAATTACAACTTAAGTACTGGTCTAATCTCTATGAAGCGATTGTTACAACACCGAGCAGCAGTGGCTTGATTATATCAGGTGTCTAAAAACATATTAGGATAAATTTGCATGGAATGGTCATTGTAAACAGCAGTAGTACAACAGCATGGGGTTTCCGAGAAGGATGGGGTGATATAGATGAAAGCATCCACGTTAACGCAAACGTGGAGGATGATGAGTAGGCCAGAATTTCTTACATTTTTTTTTAATAACTGCAGTTTCACTAACTTTAGTGACTGTGGAGATTATTGCAACACTTGGCAATAAGCCACAGAAGGGGACCTGAACATCGGCTTGGGTACTGGATCTTGTCCTGCTGGAATTCTGCACACAATAATTCACAGTTTTGCACTTTTTGTGGGGGGTTTCTGTATTGTATTTTAAATTAAGTATCATTCAAAAACAAAAACAATATGCATTACTATTTTGACAAACAAAGCATGCAGAATTTTGCATAATTCAGATATTTTGACACAGAATTTTGAGTGCAGAATTCCAGCAGGAATAGGACTTGTAGAAAGCTAAGTTAAGGATAAAAAGACCTAGGAATGGCCTATTTGTACCACTCATACACTTTGATAACCACCATTTACAGCTAGCCTCAAAACAACTTACTATAAACAGAAGTGGAGGCTATCACTGGCACCTTTTGGGCATGCTCGAGACAGATGCGAGGACAAGACAGTCAGGGGCACTGATATTAGGTTGGATGAATCTTTTGGAGCAAACTGCCTGGACCATTTTGGTCTGCATTTACTTTGTTATTATGGTTTTACTAGAAGTATGATACCTTTGTATTATGGTGCTGGCAGCAAATACTGTGTATACCATGGACTGCCCGAAGAACAAACCAGTCAGTACTAGAGGAGATCAAACCTAAGCTTTCTTTAGAAGCTCAGATGACAAGACTTCGACTTTCATACTTTGGACACATCATGCGAAGAGAGATCATTAGAGAAAGACATCATGCTTGGCAAGATAGAAGGTCAACGCAAAAGAGGAAGGCCAGCAATGAGATGGATTGATACAATAACAGCAGCTACGGGTACCAGTCTGTCAACAATGAGCCACCTGACTGAAGACCAAACACAATTTAGGACAACTATCCAGAGGGTCACCATGAGTCGACACCGACTCAACGGCACTTAACAACAAGGTCTTATCAGACATCCGATTGATTTCTTTGACTGGGTGACTACAGAACTGGTTCAGGAGAGAGCACTAGATGTGATATACTCAGATTTCCTTTCTATATCTGTGACTTATAAACTGAGTGCCCTTGAGATGGACCCTAAAGTGACTGACTGGGTAAGAAACTGGTTGAGTTGGAGGCAACAGAGTAGTAGTAAATGGTATTCACTCTGAAGATAAGGGCATTATCTGTGGTGTGCGCCTCAGAGATCAGTCCTTGGTCCTGTTCTTAACATTTTTGTAAGTGATATTGTGGAAGGTCTATCAGGAAAGTTATGTCTGTGGATGATATCAAAATCTGCAACAGGGTAACATCCTGGAAGGTGTGGATAACATGAGGAGGGATATACCTTAGCAAAGCTTGAATGATGAGAATTTGGCAGCTAAGATTTAATGCTAAAAAATGTAAGGACCTGCATTTGGGCTGCAAAAACAAAAAGGAATGGTACAGTATAGGGAGTGAAGTATTTCAATGCACGAAATAAGAGTATCAGATAATCTTAAAGTGACCCAATAGATATAAAAGACAACTGTAAAAGCTAAAAGAATGCTTGGGTGCAGAGGGAGAGAAATAGCAGGCAGAAGAAAGGAGGCAATAGTTCCTTTGTATAAGTCTCTAGTAAGACTTAATTTGGAGTTATGTGTGTCGTTCTGGAGACTGCACCTTCAGAAGGATATAAACATGATGGAATCTGTTCAGAGGGTGCTACTAAAATCGTCCACGGTCTTCGATATAATGCATTTGGGGATGGGCTTAAAGATCTCAATATGTATACTTCGGATGAAAGGCAAGAGAGGGGTAATATGATAGAGACATTTAAATATCTCATTTGAATAAATGCACAGGTGGCGGCCTACTTTCAGTTGATAGGAAGCTGTGGAACAAGGGGTCATAAGATGAAGGTGAAAGGGAATAGAGATTCAGGAGTAATCTGAGGAAATACTGTGTTATGGAAAGAGTGGTGGATGCATGAAACAGCCTCCTAGTGGAGGTGGTGGAGATGATAACTATCTGAATTCAAAAAAGCATAAGACACAAATACAGAGGACCTCCGAGAGAGAGGATAGGATTGTAGAACTTAATAGTTCTTATTAATGGGCAGACTGAATAGGCCATATGGTCTTTATCTGCAGTCATTTTCTATGTTTCTATGTCTTATCCTAAACAGACCTTTAAGAGTAGCCTTATGAGCAGGTTTTTGGAAATTACCTATAGTCAACTATATAGTTAACAGAACAAATGTATCTGGTCAGTGACATAATTAATTTCAGGCCCCTAAGCAAAATGTTTACAGAGAACCCTGTAGCAGAGAAGGGGGTGGTACTAAGGACCCCTCTGAGGATCCAGGAGTGGGGGGGGCAGGTGGAATAGAGGACATCCTTCCCTTCTTATTGATGCAACACTTGGTCTTCTTCCTACTCTCCCTCCCCCATTCCACTGACCCACACTTTCTGCCACCATTTACTGCTCCTCACTCCTTCCCTGCCTACTCCTGGAATAGTGCAAATGGAAGCAAAAAACAAAAAGATGCTAAGACAGGTAGCAGTGGTCACAGAAGGGCCTCATGAGCAGGAATGCTGGAACCCTAGTAGTCGGGTGTCATTTTTCCTGGCAGGATCTGCTTTCACACTAGCAATACCTGAAATGTCAGCATTGGTCCAAATAGTACACACTCAGATCCTGCAATGACTCTGCCTTTCACACACAAGTTCCCCTGGCAACAAGAAGCCCATGTCAAAGGAAGAGTGCCATACAAATGATCAGTAGTAGAGATTGGACTGGGCCAAAAAACTGCACACATCCCAAGCCCCACAGTGCATTTTGCAGGTATTTCTGCGGCGCCGGCAGATCATGCCAGGTCAGGGGCTGATTCTAAACACCTGGCACAGAACAGCAAGCAACCACGCCCCGCTTCTTGTTTGCCCTCCCCCACCCCCAACACTTGAAAGCTGCTTGGCAGAATGTATGCCATCGCACCCAGTGCCACCTACGATATGCCATGAGCCTATCATCCAGTGCCACCTACGATATGGCATGAGCCTATCATCTTCCTTTCCTTGTGAAGGGATTTCTGACACTGGCCACAACTTGCAGAGAAAGGCAAAGGAGGAGCCGCAGCAAATAAAAATGATGATTTGTCAGTAAAATCTATCACTGGCTGGACGCAAACAGTAACCCACGTGTAGACTTGTTTAGAAATATTACACTGTGGCTTTGCATTTCTTTTAAACCATTTTAATAGGTTTCTGAATAATCAGCTTGTTTCCTGGGTGCTTACGGAAACCATGCACATAGATTAACAAGAAAAGCCAGAGGCTTTCAATAACTGCAGAGTGCTTCAAAAGATATTTGAAAACCCTAAATTCAACTTGGTGCAGGGAGGACTGTGGTCAGACCTCATCTTTCCATTCAGGCCTAGTCACAGAGTCACAACACGGTGCCTGCTCCACGAATAGCAGCTTTCAAAAGGGCAAGTCCAGTAGTCATAAATATGAAAAATGATGCAACAATTATTAATAGTGCCAAAATAATAAACTTCAGTGTTCCACAACTGTCTGTGCACAGAATCTGAAAATACCACAAAAGTATTTCAAACACAAGGATGGGAAGTAGCATTGTATAGCCCAGAAATGAACCATTATCTCTTGTTTCTCAGTGAATGAGGAGCTCTGACTAAATATTCCCACCAATGATAGTTTCTAATGGCTGTCTTGAGAACAGTATAGCATGTTTTTACGATTTTTCTTTCCAAATGCTTTCCAAATATCTTGCCCTACGAGTTTCCTTCTTCCTCGTCACAGCAAGATCAACTACTTATCTAGCACTACACAGATACATCTGGAGGGAGCCAACATTTTAATATAGAAGGTAAACAACAGGACTGGACTAAAATCAACAACATAACCAAGGAAATTTGAATGATTAGTACTGATTTATAGGCATTCTAGTTTTTATAAGCAAACTACAGTCTAATCATATGCACTTTGAAAAAGCTCTTACTACTTACCAAAATGTCATTAAAATATAAAAACTAAGCAGTATTTGACAGCAGCCATGGTTTTGATTGTGTATCACCATAACAATTTCAATTATTCTCTAAATACAGAACTTGAATAGGTGAAAACAGTGTCCAAAAGGACACAAAGGGTGATAATTGTGCTCTGTTGATGACCAAACAAAATTATGAAAATAAAACCAAATGGAAAAAAATTTCTTACAATAAATTGTCTTTGTCCATGACTTGTTGCTGGCTCACTCATTCAATGTCCTATGCACAAAGGAAACATGGCTTCTGATGGAGACCTTTTCTGTCTAAACCAGGCCTGTCCCTCAGATTATAGTTGCCTCCATTTTCATAGGGATTACAGCAAAGGAGAAGCAGGTAAATTATCCCTTGTTTTGTCCAGCAGATAGTTAAAAAGAAAATTAAGGAATAAGGTTATGGCTATGTCCCATCTCCCTTAACTCCATTTTCTCTGTCCTTCTTGAAGCTATTTCCTTCCCTTCAAGTAATCCCTTTCCATTTATTGTCTTTGATTTCATTTTTCATTTTGATAACGTTCTTCAATATTTGAGAAGGCCTCCCGCCATGATTTGCATTTTTCACAACTGGCAACTTCACCTATCCACATCAGTAGCCGTACGTTGGATCTGAGTTTCACTGTGTTTCACAATGGTTCAACAGGTTCAGTCTTTGTGTTCATGCCCAATCCCATGGTCTGACCACATTTTGAATTTCATTTCAATTTAAGAACTTAGCTCCTACTATTGCTAACACTTCAGTTAGACTTTTCTCCAGGAATCTTCGTGAGCTCAAATCTGAATGCTTGATTCCAGACTGCTGTCTTTTCCCAGCTAACACTGCTTTTCTTCCTCAGGAGGACCAGGTGGTCACATGGAACCACACTTAAAACTTCTTTGGACAAGATGGCCCTATTAAGGGTTATTCTGTTCATCTAAAACAATCATCCCCTGGTATCATCACAGTCTATGTATCATATTAAAAAAAAAAGACAGCTATGCCATTTTGAACATACCTGGCAGGACCTCTGTGGATTTCATGCAGTTTAAGGACTGACTGCTCAAAGAACTTTTTTTCCTGCAGCAAGATCAGCTAAGGGACTTATTCCAACCTCATTCCATCTGGTCCCAATTCAAAAAGACTCTTACAGATTTTTAGAATGTAACGCATCCAGAAAATCTTTCACTTCTGGGTCCGATTCCTGATGACTCTGCAAACTGCTTTCTGCAGAAGACTACAGTTCTGCAATCATCTATAACCATAGCAACCTTCTAGTCCAGTGATAATATCCCCTAGCATTCAAACTGGATTCACTGATGTCCACATTTTTCATAGCACCTTCTCTTCATTCAGTCTCCCCTCTTCTTATGCATCAATGAAATTTATATCATCTATGAAATCAACGATTGTCATTGCAACCCCATACCAGCCCCTTGGGTAGAAAGCTTTATGGATAGTCTCCTACGTTTTCTAACCTCTATAGTTGCCGCCGGCCTGGCACAAGGTTTAGTTTCTAACAACTTGAAAAAGGCTAACATCAGTCCTCTTAAAAATCAGAAATCTGCTACAACTGACCCGAACCACTATCGACCTATTTCTAATTTACCATTTCTTGCCAAGCACTTGTAAAGGAAAGCTGGCTCAACAACTGAGCACCTTCCTGGACAAGATTAACATCCTTCATCCAAGATAAACAGGCTTTTGTGCACCATATTGCACCAAGACATCATTATTAGGTCTGACTTCATCAAAGTTAACTTAGATGCTTTCAAATTTGTGCTCATTTCACTAGAACTTTCAGCAGCCTTTAATCTAATTAACCACACCCTATTTAACAGGCTGCATAATATTGGTATAGAGGCAGTGGCAGGATCCGATCTGAACAAGATCTGCTTCGGATCGATCCCACCACTGACAGGACTGAGTGGGTGGCAGCACGGCACACGTTTGCATTGCCGGCATCGCACACTAAAAGGGCCGCTGGTGGTCATCGCAAGCCAGCAGCTCCCTGGTGGCCCAGCGACCCGATCCCCCTGCCCGCAAGTGATTTGTTGGCATTGGGGGCTTCCCGTGATACCGTCAAACCACAGGTGAGCGGGGAGGGGGGATCTCGCCAGTGAACACGGCCCATGGCAGGAACCAGTTTGCATGAACTGGCCAGATCCCACCACTGAAAAAAGGGTTGCATTCTGACCTTCGTTTACCTCAGAAGTGACAAATCATTTTGCATGTTTTGGATCATCCTGTCACGCACCTACTACCCCGGAGGCGGAAGGCCTGGGGTTTCGGTGTGGCCCTCTTCTTTTAGTAGCAGGGACAACGTAGTGCCCCCTGGGAGGTGAAGTCCCACTAGCTTTTCAAATAAAGAGTGTAGTTGTGGAGCGAGCAGCTAGGCTTATACAGAGGTGTTTATTTCCCTTCCCGGGAGAATTCTTGCAAACAGGATACAAAGGAAATTAAACCATCATACTGGCATAACACAAATAGGGGACTACAAAATACAAAGAAAATGCTTCTTGTCAGCGTTAAAGAAACAAAAGTAGGAAAAACAGGCTTTTTCTTTCACAAAAAGCTATTGGGTGAAATCTGTGCTCCTACACAGATTTCTCTTTAGCAGGCTTTCTTAGGCTTTAACAGAAAGAGGTCACACTGTCGGAAAACACCAATGCACAGTCCATCTTACAATCATCTGCAATCTCTGCAAAGAAGTCACATTCCATGTCTTCATGAACTTCCTGGCTATTATCTTTGGTAAGGCTGTATGGTGTATCAGCGTTTAGAAATCTCTCCTCTTCCTGGCCAAGACTTCTCTCCCCTCTATCAATGTAGTAAGGCAGTTTACCGTGCACTGTGGATTTTCCCCTTATAGGGCCATACACCTCAGGACTATTGTGAGTAAAGCACAGTTACTTACCTGTAACAGGTGATCGCTGGGAACAGCAGGAATTAGTCCTCACATATGGGTACGTCGGTACCGACGGAGCCCGAGCGGGAAAGCTCCCCAGCTTCCCAGAAGGAAAGCTTTTGGGGCCTCCCACTGCGCATGCGCGCTGCCTTCCCGCCTTCCTGACCAACTCTCCTCAGTTCGAGTTTATAGCTGAGACAATAGAGAGAGGAAAGGAAGAGAGAGAGATACAACTCCTAGGGGAGGTGGGTGGGTTGTGAGGACTAATTTCTGCTGTTCCCAGAGATCATCTGTTACAGGTAAGTAACTGTGCTATCTCCAGGAACAAGCAGGAATAAGTCCTCACATATGGGGACTCCCTAGCTAAGATGCCCGGGAGATCCCCTAAAGGGTATGAGACCCTGAAAGGTTCTCCATCTTCCTATGGATCTCAGGCATCCATTCAGGGAAGGTGGGCTGGAGTTGTTCAAGAATGGAACAGGTGTCTGAGGACAGCCTGACCAAACAAGGCATCCCGGCGGGAGTCCTTGTCCAAACAGTAATGGGCTGTAAAGGTATGAACCGAGGCCCAGGTGGCTGCTCGACAGATCTGGTCAATGGACACAGAGTTTAGATGAGCCATAGAGGTGGCCATGGCCCTCACATTGTGAGCGGTGACATGGCCCTCCAGAGAAAGGTTCTTACTCTGGTAAGCAAAAGAGATACACTGAGCAATCCAATTGGAGAGTGTTCTTTTGGAGACTGGAAGTCCTAAATGAGAAGGATCAAAAGCAACAAAAAGCTGAGAAGACTTTCGATGTTGCTGTGTCCTGTGGAGGTAAAAGGCAAGAGCTCTTTTACAGTCTAGAGTATGAAGGTTCCTCTCTGCATTGGATGCATGAGGAGCTGGAAAAAAGACAGGTAAATAAACCTCTTGATTAAGATGAAAAGGTGAGACCACTTTAGGCATAAAGTGAGGATTTGTCCTAAGGACTACCTTATCATGATGGAACCTTGTGTAAGGTGGATTAGCCACTAAGGCCTGCAGTTCACTGATGCGGCGAGCTGAAGTGACTGCAATGAGGAAAATAACCTTCCAGGAAAGAAATTTCAAGGAGGTAGTGGCTAAGGGTTCAAAAGGTGGCTTCATAAGCTGAACAAGAACCAAGTTTAAGTCCCATGCCACCGGACGAGGTCGAATGGGAGGTTTAGTTAAAGTTAAGCCTCTCATGAATCTTGCAATAAGAGGATGAGAGGAAACATGTTGTCCATTGATGGGCTTAAGTGATGCCGCAATAGCACTCAAATGGACTCTTACTGAATTCGTTTTGAGTCCTGCATTGGAAAGATGCAGGAGATATTCCAAAAGAGAATTCAATGGGAGTGCCAGAGGGTTAAGACCCTTTTGAGCACACCTAATGGAAAATCTTTTCCATTTAAAAGCGTAAGAACGCCTAGTGGAAGGTTTCCTAGAGGCATGTAGGATATCCTTCACTTGCTGCGAAAGATTGAAGTGTTGAAGGTCTAGGCCTTCAGTAACCAAGCTCTGAGGTGAAGGGACTTGGGGTTTGGGTGCCACAAAGTCCCCTCCTCTTGAGACAGAAGGTCTGGAGCCGCTCACAAGTCCAGGGAGGGGGCTTGGGAGAGATGCAGAAGTAGAGGGTACCACACTTGGCGTGGCCAGCGTGGAGCTATGAGGATCATGGACCCTTGATCCCTTTGAAGTTTGAACAGAGTCTTGGGAATCAAAGGAATGGGTGGAAAGGCATACAGGAAACCCTGACCCCAATGCAGGAGGAAGGCATCCTTGGTCTGAACTCCCTGACACGGAATTCTGGAACAGAACCGGGGAAGTTTGGCATTCCACGGACTTGCAAAGAGGTCTATGTCCGGGGTTCCCCATTTCTGGTAGATTCTGAGTACCTGATCCATGTGCATGGACCATTCGTGTGGAAGCAGAACTCGACTGAGTCTGTCTGCCCAAGAGTTTTGGATTCCTGGAAGATATATTGCCAGGAGATGGATTTGATGCTCTCTGGCGAAGGCCCATAATCTTAGAGCTTCGTTGCAAAGCGACAGAGAGCCAGTCCCTCCTTGTTTGTTTATGTAAAACATGGCTACTTGATTGTCCGTGTGAATAAGGACTGTCATGTTGCTGAGGAGGGTATGAAAAACTTTGAGAGCTAGAAAGATTGCTCAAAGTTCCAAGTGGTTGATATGAAGGGGGGTCTTCTGTGGAGACCAAGTGCCCTGAGTGGAGAGATCTTGGAGATGAGCCCCCCAACCTGTTTGGGAGGCATCTGTTGTGAGGGTTGCTTGGGGCAACAATGGTTGAAAGGGGGCCCCCAACAACAGATTTTGAGTGGATATCCACCATTGGAGAGACCAAAAGAGATGATTGGAGTTTGCTATTTGGTCTGAGAGAGCTCCTGATGCTTGAGTCCACTGGGTGGATAAAGTCCATTGAGCTGCTCTCATATGTAGGCGAGCATAAGGCACCGCATGCACTGTGGAGGCCATGTGGCCTAATAGTTGTAGCATCTCTCTGGCAGTCAAGTGGCTTCTGGACTGAGTCTGAGAGGCTAAGTGCACTAGACGTTGGCAACGGGCCTGAGGTAGATAGGCCCTTGCGGTGGTGGTATCCAACCAGGCCCCTATGAATTCTAGGGATTGAGTAGGGGTGAGTTGGGACTTTGGCAGATTGATCACAAGTCCCAGATACTGTAGAATTCGCCTGGTGCGATCCAGGGAAGTCTGAGCCTCGGACTGAGACGGAGCTCGGATGAGCCAGTCGTCCAGGTATGGGAAGACAAAAATTCCCAGGGTGCATAGGAATGCAGCTACTATTGCCATGCATTTGGTAAATACCCTTGGAGCAGAGGCTAGACCGAAGGGAAGTACTCTGTATTGGAAGTGTTGTCCCTGGAACAGAAACCGTAGGAATTTTCTGTGGGATGGATGGATGAGCATATGTGTGTACGCATCCTTGAGATCTAGAGAACAAAGCCAGTCCTGACTCTGTAGGTATGGAAGGAGAGTGCCTAGAGAAAGCATCTTGAATTTCTCCCTGTATAGAAATTTGTTCAATTCTCTGAGATCCAAAATGGGTCTGTACCCCCCTGTTTTCTTGGGAATGAGAAAATAAGGGGAGTAAAAACTTGACCCTTGTTGAGGAAGAGGAACCTCTTCTATTGCCTTTTGGGCGAGAAGAGTGGTCACCTCCTGACTCAACAGGTCTAGGAGAGATGGGGGAGAATTGAAACTTCTCACCATGGTATGGGGAGGAAGGTTGGAGAAATGTAGTTTGTAGCCCTCTCTGATGATAGAGAGGGTCCATTGCTCTGATGTGATTTGCTCCCATCTGGGAGCAAAATGAGTTAACCTTCGTGGAATGGCGAGAGGTTCTGGATGTTTTAGAGCCAGAAAGGTTAAGTTCTCTAGTTTTAAGTCAAAAACCCTGAGGGGGTTGGGACTGTTGGGCTATAGCAGCCCCTGCAGGTTTTGCCCTGGCCTGTTTAGGCTGCTGACGCTTAGGAGCAAAGCGAGCTGCAGAAGATTGTTGGCCAGTATTTGTGGCAAATCTGGCCTTCTTGTAGAAAGGCTTTTTGAAAGATTTCTTCTTGACAGGGGTAGAGGTAGACTTAGAAAGTCTATCTAAAGCAGCATTTTCTGCATCCATTTGAGTGGCTTTGATTTGCCACTCCTTACCAAACAGATTCTCACCCGTACAGGGCAAATTTCCCAACCCATCCTGGACCCAGGGTTCAAGGTTAGAGGCCTGGAGCCAAGCAATTCTGCGAGCTGCTATGGCAATACCTGAGGCTCTGCTAGCACCTTCAAAGGAGTCAAAGGCTGCTCTGTTGGAGAACTTTGAAATATCTTGGGTATGCTTCAGCAGAAGAAGGAACTCCTCCTTTCTATCCTCTGGGATAAAGGGGAGAAAATGGCGTATTTTTAATGCAATTTCCTTCAGGAACATGCCCATATAGAGGCTGTATGAGTTGATTCTGGCAATAAGCATACTTGCTTGGAAGATTTTTCTTCCAAAAGCATCCAGAGTCCTACATTCTCTTCCTGGGGGAGTAGAAGAGTGTCTTTTAGTACTCTTGATCCTTTTCATAGCTGACTGCACCACAATGGAGTGGTGCGGGAGCTGAGTTTTTTGAAACCCAGGAGAAGGGGGGACACGATACATGGTGTCCAGACGACGAGAATGTGGAGATAGGGTGAGAAGAGTCTCCCATAAGTCCATCATGTGATCTTGAAGAATTTCATGGATGGGCAGGGTGACTGCCTCTTTGGGAACCTTAGAGTATCCTAAAATGTCTAACTTTTTTGCTCTAGGTTCTTTTTCAGAGGATACAGAAATAGAAAGACCTTTAGCTACTTCAATGATGAAGTCTTGAAAGGATAATTCCTCTGGAGGAGACATTCTCCTCTTTGGAGAAGAGGGCTCCTCAGGTAGAGTAAGGGATACTTCAGCAGAGTCATCTGATGAATCAGGATCATCAGAAGACTCAAAGTATCGTCTGTTTGCTTCCAGGGATCGATAAGCGTATCGACCGGTATCGACATCGGGGGTACCCGGAACCGGATCGGTATCGGGAAAAACCCCGGAACCGGGATCGGTATCCTGGTCAATGTGGAAGGCATGGGTACCGGTATCGGTTGTGGTACCGGAACCGGAGTCGGTACCGCAGGGTGCGGTACCGAGGGCGTCGCAGCCTTAATAAAAGCCAAAATGGCCTGCTGCATGGATTGAACTGTATGATCCATGGACGCCACGACTGTCTGGATGTCGGTACCGGATGATTGAGCCGGTACCCCAGAACAGTCTAACAGGTGATCGGTCGAGGCCGTGCCATCGATGTCATCCTGTAACCCCATAGGAGGAGCTTTGGAAGCCGGAACTTCCCGCCGGGGTTGTTTGGCTGGGGCAGGGTCCTCAGGGTCAAGCCCAGGGGTATCTCGATACTTAGAGGGAGATTTGCCCTTTGAGGACCTGCCAGAGGAATGTTTGGTTACCTGAGATCCATCAGGAGAGGAAGACCTGGAAGATGTCGATGCTGGAGTATCTGTAGAAAACAGCATGTGAAACTTGGCTGCCCAGTTCTGTAAGCCACGTTTAGACATCAAAGAACAGGATGGGCAATCCGGAATGGAATGGTCAGGCCCCAAACATTTAAGACACCATTCATGGGTGTCTGTGACTGAAATAGTACCGCTGCACTTGGTGCATTTTTTAAACCCAGAGGCTTGTTTCTCCATGAGGGAGAATTAGTGAAGGCCTAAAGGCCTCACAGAACTAACACACCAAGTGAGGAAAAAAAAAATGGGGGGTTTTGGTTTTTTTTAAATAAAGGAAAAAAGACCGGCGGTACCGGTCTGGAATCGGGGAAGGCAGACACGCGGCCAAAGAAATAAATTAAAATAACTTCTTCAGCGGTGACAGGAACACGACCTGCTGGCTCCGCGGAAAAAGAAGAATTGAGGAGAGTTGGTCAGGAAGGCGGGAAGGCAGCGCGCATGCGCAGTGGGAGGCCCCAAAAGCTTTCCTTCTGGGAAGCTGGGGAGCTTTCCCGCTCGGGCTCCGTCGGTACCGACGTACCCATATGTGAGGACTTATTCCTGCTTGTTCCTGGAGATAATCCAGTACCCCTCTATTACAGGTAATATGTCTTTCCCCAGGCTGAGCTCTGCCTGAACGCTTTGGAACCGGGAAGTTGAAACTTTTCTCTCTTTCACTTCCCCTCACAGGACGTCTTTCTCTTAGCTGAGAAATATCTTTAGGATAAGAGCTTTTGCTCCCCAGGTACCTGCTCTCGTGGTATTTCCCTCTCCCAGCTCCTCGTGGTTTGTTGAATGGAATCCCTCTCGGTCCCCAGCTGGACTCTAGTTCAGTGCAGCCTGACTTTCCAGCACTAACCTCGGGTAATTCCTCCTCCGGTACAAACTCCTCTGAGGTGCAAATGGAATCCACGTCAGAAGCTCTCAGGTATATGTCCTGGCTCTCACAAGCTCTGTTCTTTCCTTTCCCACGGGTCCTTTCCGTGTGTCTTTCTCCTGTGTCTGTGTTTCTGCCTGCTTGATCAGAATCTGTGTCTGCCTCTGAATCTGACCCTGGAACTGGAACTGAATCTGCCTTGCTCAAGACTGACCTTATTTTAAGTGCGTCATTTCTTGAGTCCCTTGTTAGCTCAAATCCCTGCAGCTGTTCCTGCCTCTCTGATGAGCTATGACGTAATGCTTTTCCTGGGCGTTTTCCTACAGCCGGTGCTCGTGTTTTGGTTGGTTGCCCGTAGCAACCCCTAGCCATGTGCTTTGCACTGCCGGTTTTAAAACTGCCCTGGACATTTTCCTCTATTTTTCTAGGCACTATTTGCCTTGCGCCATGACAATCCACATTACAGAACTGCCACCCAGGGAGGGATCTATTTCTCCCATGATGTTGAACGTCTTCGTGGCATCTCTAGCAGGTTCAGTCCCTTGACTTGATTTCTTATATATATGCGGATGATATACGAGTAGCAGTGGCATTTTCAGGCAATTCCAGCTCTAATTAGCTTGACAGAATAACTCTGATATCCATCGAGAAGCATAACCTGAACCAAGGGAGAGGATACTCTCTCTACTTATAGAAACTTGAGCTTTTTCTCCACAACAGATAGGTGGTAGTCCTATTAAAGAAGTAAATTTAGACAAACATCTGTTTGAAGCCCATATAACTAATGTCATTAAGAAATCTTTTTATGCACTTTGTTTAATTCGCTCTGTCACTCTATCCTGGTATATCAGGGCTCAAATCTTGAGCTTAGCTTCTGCTCTACAGGCTACATTTCTAACCTCTGCCTACCAGTGAAATAAAAAAAGCAGATTTTGGGATACATATGTACTTGGGCCCAGTAATAGCAGTGGTCTGTGGTTCCTGCTCAGAACACTTCAGTGGTTGGATTGGACAGAAGGTATGTCATGGAGTGGGGATGACGAGGGATTGCTGCTGGTAGCTGGAAACAAAAACTCATGGTGCCAGAGCTCCAATAAAAGCGGTTTCTAATTAAGCTGGAAAATAATATATCCCAGCTGAGAACCAGATAAACCTCTAGTCTGTTTCTTTTAACTTAATAAACTTACATTCAATAGTCCGTAGCTGTATCTCTAAACAATAACAACCCCAAAATAATAGATGCTGTTGGTTGGGAGTGAGGGGGGCGGATAATATTCAAATATAAGCACTTACTAAGGCACTAGAATACTTGGAGCAGAACACTGCAAAATGAAAAAATGGACCACATACAGATTCTAATAACTTAGACCACGATATTCGAAAGGCATTTATATGGTTTATATTTATATGGTTAGCACCACTATCACCAATCTTCTCCCCTACGTGCCCTTATGTTAACCGCTTAGCATTGAGGCATGTCGTAGGCATTGCGGGGAGGAGCAGAGGCGGCAAGAGTCGCTAACCGGGCAGTGGTGATATTTCATGCTGCCCGATTAGTGCCCTGAGGCTAAAAGATAGATGTAGCAAAAGCTTCCCTGTCTTTTAGCCCTAGGAGCTAACCAGGCAGCATGCAATATCATCACTGCCCGGCCAGCTACTGCAGCTGGGAGGCTGTGCAGCAAAGCCGGATATTCAATGCCAGGACCATATATGACCCCGGCATTGAATATCTAGGGTTAAGAGTCAGCACAGCTGTAGTGACACATAGCCATCATCAATCACTATCAGGACCTGAAGGACTAACACAACAAGGGGCAGTTTTACTTTGCTAGGATGCCTCACTGAGATCAGAATAAATGGCAAGGGCCTTTTTTCCATCCAAGCAATAATGCAGGTTAAAAAAACAACAACATTGTCTGCTCAGAGTTAACACTTGAAAGAAGTAGATTAAAAATGTACTATTACTTCCTTAAGCAACATATTCACAGACACACACACACATATATGTATCTCTTGCTCTCTGTCTTTAAGGAATGGGGCAGCCGATGACTAACAGGTACATATGTGCACACATAGAAGCCACTGAGAATTATCCCTTTGGCCCCAAAGTTCCCAATTGCCAAGACCTAAGTTGGCCAGTTGAGAGAAGTGCTCATGGACTCAAGCACTCACATAAGTTAAAAGAAGGCCCCATGCAGTTGGAAGACACAGGGCCAACAACGAATTACAGTTCTTACCAGTGGCGCTGGGACAAATGGCATGAAGTTTGCTAACTTTGGATTCAGCTCATGTCTTTTTCAGGTTTAGCTCAAGGAGAATTATATTAAGGTACAATAAAACAATGGACAACCCTTAAAAATCAAGTCCTGCCTTTGTCATTCATTATAACCCTGAATACATCATTCATTCTGCCCCTGCTGCCTCGTGTATTCACTTAAGAGTCTGCTTTCTAGGGTAAAGCTTCACCCTATGTGTCTCTTAAAAAGTGCCATATAAATTCTGAATTAAGTTATAGAAAAACAGGCAGGATGTTTTCTTACAGCAGATATATGAAGGAGTTTGGTTGCTCATAATTTTGGATATTAAATGTAAATTGTATGTAAATTCTATGCAAGCATGCCACCAAATTTCAACAAAACTCTGGGCTGCTGCAGAAAACCTATAACATATAACCCAGTATATGAATCATTGCTTTGTCAAAGCAATAATAAGCCAACTGCAAAGTAACAAACTTTAATCCATTATTATGTTTTATAAAGACTATTTACATTCACTTAGCAACACTTGCAACAGTCATTCTTAAACAGCAACAGAGAATATTTACCTTGGCAATCTGATCAAATTTACCAAAGAGTTCATTCAGCATCACCACCAGCTCCTTTGGAGAGCAGTCGCTGGCCAGACGAGTGAATCCTACAATGTCTGCATACAGGATGCTGTTAAAAAACACAGTAGCAAAATTACCAATTTGTTGAGCTGCAGCTTTTCAACAAATTAAAAACAGTTCTGTGCTCAGGCTACAGCACTGTGGCACAGAAGACCCAAGTGTGTGTTTCCTCTCCAACAGAGATGGCAGAGACTGGGCATCCCAGTCCTACAGGAGAGTACTGCAGGAATCCCTGCCAGCTGAAGGAACAATACCGAGAGCAGGTCTGAGAGAAAACCTCTTTCTTTTGGCAAATAAGGGCACATGTTGCCCGGATACATGGTTTGGGTTTGTGAAGGGGTTTATAAAGTCAAAAACCAAGGGGATATTTAAAAAAAAAAAAAAAAGGTAACCCCGTCTTCATGAGAAATGTAGTAGTGGATTTTCTGCATTTTTTAAAACACACACATGTAAAATACTTCTATATATATATGGCCCAAAAAAAAGTGGGAACATCTCGTAGCATATAAGTTATTAAAAAATTCAAAAAGACAGATGTAAACGATTGACAAATTAAAAAAAAAAAAAAAAAGATGGGGACCAGAAATTGTCGAAATAAAGACGTTATATAGCTAAAAAAGGTAAATAAGTAAACTATTTAAGCTTTTAATTTATGAGATGTTCTCACTTTTTTGGGCCACCCTGTGTGTGTATATTTTATTTATATATATATATATATATAAACATGGAAATCCTGAAGACCAATTCAGCAGGAACTGAAGACAGTTTTGCACAAATGCTCACATCACCCATTCTGGTATACAGGCGAAAGACCTCAGAAAACCAAAATTATTTCAATCAAGAAAAAGAAACCCATAATGAACAAATAAAAGGGCCTATTCACTAGGCTATGTTACGACTGCGTGTTAACACACTATTTTAGTTCCAGCTAGTTCCTACAGGATTTCCTCAACTGCAGCAACATCTGTACACTCCCAGCCACAGGAAAACAGGTTGGAGTACACTCAAACTACAATTCCTGCAGCAGCAGCTAGCCCCAAGCAAAATATCCCCCTAAAATCGCTTCCCAAAAGGTTTCCCCCTTTGTTCTCCTTTAGCCACTACCCCCTGTACTGGAGATACCCCTTCCTTCTCCCCAACAGACTGTCTTTCCGCAAGCTCGAAACCATGTCCCCGACTTACTGCAAAAAAATAAATAAATATCCCCGAATAGTGCCTCCTCCTCCTTCACCCTCTTTCTCCATGGCTCACCACAACTAACCCGCTGCTCCTACTACCCCACACCTCTCGCCTCCCTTTTATGCAGTTCAAGCTAACAGTTCTCTAAGCACCAAAAGGTTCCAAAATAGCTATGGTGTAATCTTAGCTCAAATAACTCCTCTGTGAATAATACTGAAAAGAGGCAATAAGCACTGGTGATGGGAAAAGCAGGTTAGCGGTGCCAAGACACAAAGGGAGAAGAGTAAGGCAGAGGAAGAGAGATCCTGAAAACCAGAAGCAGGAACATATTTGCAACTCAGGGAAATAGGGAAATGGGTGAAAGGAGAGCCTGGTGGAGATTTGGGGCACCGTAAAATAGAATCGGGGTGCAGGCCTCATGTCCACACACCTGTGTCAGCCCAACAAAGAGATTTCGCAACGTATTTGTTGACCTTTGCTACTGTCATGACAGCAGTAAGGGTATCTGTCTTCATTTCCTCTTAATTCTCTAGCAGCTTGAAAGGCATTAAAGATGCCCTACTATAAAAAGTCTCAATAAAACAGAATGCAAACCTCAGAGCCATCAGACCACAGGAAAAAGTGTCATCTATTGAGGCAACTCCTGAAATATAATTACCCAAACTCACTGCAACTCCACTGTGCAGCAGCTGAACCTGGACAAAGTGAGTTTTAGCTACTACCAACTAGTAAGTCACAGAGATTTCCTATATTAAAAAAAAAAAAAAAAAAAAAATCAGGTTGTACATTTCCAGAAACCCACTTTGAAGAACAAATGCCAATGTTTTTTTGTTTTGTTTTATAATTTCATGCGATTTCCAACATTTTAACAAGCATTTACACTTGTAAAAGAAAAAAGGCTGTGCAAAGAGAAATTAGCACAACACACATGTAAATACATTTCAAAGAAAACTAAACTAAATGCGATAATCCACCAGCCCAACACCACAACTGTGGAGGGCTCAAAGATAGGAAATAAACACCAAACAAAATACGTAAAGAACGCTTTCAGACTGCCTAGCCAGCTAACCTATCTAATTGCTGCAATCTCATACGAAGCCAGAGGCACACGTGAGCTGATAAACACACCAATCTGGGAGGGCTCATATAAAATATAACTTTCAGAATGTAACTTAACTAAACATTTACAAGGGAATTTGAGGGGGAAAATGGGTAATGGCTGGTTTATAAAGCAAAAACTCACATTGCCATTTTTGGGTTTCACGAGCCAAATCAGGATAAATTCTAGCTTGAAGTCCCCTAAACAATATGGAACGCTTACGAAAATACATCTTGAAAAACCACTCCTTATGTGTGGGTAATGCAAACGTAATTAACATTGTAGCAGGTACAAGAGTAACCTCAGAATCTAAGGTTTCAAGCAACTCCGATACATTTAAAACATCAATTTATGGAAGCTCAGGAGAGGTCTGCTGAGAACCAGCAGGACTCTTCCTTCCAGCAGGCACCTAATGCACTTTAGATAAAGGAGGCAATGTTTCTGTGGCAATTCCCAAAGTCTCAATAATATAGCTCTTTAACATGTCCCTTGCAGTAATCAAAAGAGAACATGGAAAATTCACCAGTCTGAGGTTAGACGAGTGAATCTGCTTTCTAAAAGTTCCATTTTAACTTTCATTACAGCCATATCTTTAACTAACAAAGAGTAAAAATTATCATGTTTTAACTCCTCTGACTGCAAATCCTTCAGAGACACTTGAAACCCTGCAAGCTCCATTGTAAGACCAACCACTGAACCTGTGTTAGCAAAAACTTGTGAAGCCAACTTGTTTGACTGTTGCACCAAAATGTTACCCAATGAAGAAATAGCTGTTCATATGGAATCCAAGGAAATTACTACAGGCTTCTCCAAATAAAGGTGAAAACAAAATCCTGCCAAGGAATCGTCTAACCTGCAACGGACAAAACCAATGCCAAAATTCCAGCCGCAGGTTCTTCAGCCCACTTGCCCTACACTTCCTCTGAAAGGGAAACCCCTCCCATTGCAGACTCAAGATTGTTCACAATCCACAAAACGGCCGTATCCAAAGCCGGAGAACTGCCTTCCACCGAGGTCTCAGCCCAGTCCCTCACCTGGCCAACTGCCTTAAGTGCTCCTGCGATGGTCAAACCAGCCACAATACCGGGTGGGGTGCGCAGCACTGGTGATAGTTCACAGTCAGAAAACGATGCCAAGCTCTCCAGCCCCAGCATTATCAAGCCCAACAAACCTCCGGTTTCTCGTTGCTGACTCCCTAGGCACAAGAAACAATCCAAAGGACAAGAGGTAACAGGCAAAGGGGTTCCCGCCTTCAAGGGAGGCTTCCAGCAGGTCTCCCCTTTCCTTTTTGGCATGCTGAAAAAGAACAGCCCGGCGGCACAGCTGTCTAAGCAGCCATCTTGAATCCAGAGAAGGTTTTCGCCAATATGTTGTTTTAGTGGTATTCAAACATCCATGCAAGAAGTCGACTCAGAGGCAGTGCTGTGCACTGCCATATGGCACATCAAGGATTGATTCTTGAGTCCAGCTGCTGTTCTACAGGCCAGACTGGTCTTGGAATATCTTGGAGGCAACATTTACAGTAATGACAGAAAGAGAATCCCAGCCTCTGCCTGTGATATCCAAAGGGTAAATATATGTACTTGCAATGAAGGAGTAACCTAGTGGCTAGAGCAGCAGCCTGATGACCAAGAGACCAGAGTATGATTCCCACTGGCATTCACTGTGGCCTTGGGCAAGTCACTCTATCCTCCATTGCCTCAAGAAATCCCAACAGCTGCTGGGTCGCCAGGAGTCAGCACTGACTCAGTGGCGCACTTTGCATTTGCATGTATTTGGATTATGGCTCCTGGTCAGAACACGCTACAGTGGTTCGATTGGCAGCAAGTATGTGTGTCATGGAGTGGGGATGATGAGTAGCAGTGCTACTGGTAGTTGGAAATGAAGGCTCATGGTGCCCGAGCTCAAAGCTCATTCTTATTAAACTGGACGATAAAATATCCCAGTTGTTAGAGCAGAGGCTGAGAATCAGAGAATATAAGGTCTGAATCCCGCTACTTCCCCATATTCTTTATGACCATGGGCAGGCCCCTTCACCCTCCACTGAGGACAGAGAAATACCAACATTCCTGAATGTAATGTGCCTGGAGCTAATACTGAAAAAGGCATTAGCTAAATTTTAAAAAAATTTTTACAAAACTGCCAGGAGAAAAAACGCAAAGAAATCGGCACTGTCCTTCCACCAAATCTATCTCAAATAAGCACAGAGCTGTGAAGTAGTATCTCCTCCAACAGCTACTGCAGATGGAAATCACACCGCTCTACAGGACCAGGACCAGGACATATTTCTTACTTCTAGCAAGTCACTGTGGAAAAGACAAAGCAATTTGTTTTGATGTGCAGTGACTTCCAAATGGATGCCCTTAAATCACCTGCACGCTGAAATGGCTCTTACAGACAGTTAATCATTTGCTATCAAGCCTGGAATTCATGATGCAAACAGATATTTACTGCCGCCATTGTTCTCACATTTTCCATGTTATAACTTAATAGAACACACCACCTTTGAAACCTGTGTCCTCTATGCTGTAAAAGATGGGTTATATTCCATAGTATTAACTATTTGGCATAACTGCGTAGGAAGAAACCCAATTTATAAAAGGAGAGAAAGACTACAGATTAAGGACAAAGGTCCATTCTGATCTGCTCATTTTCCTTACTTGCTGCTATAACAAAGACCAGGGACAGGCAAACTATATCCCCAGGGCTATATCCAGTCTACCATGGTCTCTAGCAAAAAGGAAATTTGCTAGCCATTGCAGCCACTCCTGGGCGTGGCTACTAGCAGAATACGGTAGCAGCAGAGCATAGGGCTCATTGAGCACATGTCAAGAAGCCTCATCCCTCTCTTTACACCTGAGCTTTTCATTAGAAGGTAGTTCATGGCAGGAGGTGGTCAAAATGCAGAGTGGGGCTATCAGCACATGCAGACCTCACACTGAGACTGCTGCCACTACCACCATGCTCGGTGCCCAAGGGTGGAACGAACAGCTTCCTCCTCACTTCCTGATTCAGGAAAGGTGAAGAAAAAAAGGAAACAAATGCTTTGTATAGGGATAGAAGGAAGAAATTAAAGGTCAGCAGATAGAGGAGTAGAGGCTTGTGGAGAGTGGGGAATGGGTAAGGAGTAGAAAATCATATGGACAAGGAGGAATTAGCAGATGCCCATGTATCAACAGAAGCTTTTCTTTTGAAGGGGGGGGGGGGAAACAGCAGCGCATTATAAGTTAATAATCCTAGTACATGGTGATCAGCCTTCAATAGCTCAACAAAACGTGTTAAGCAACCATTCAGCTCAAACAACTATTTACCCCTGCTGAAGACTCCCCGATTATGGCCTTGTTTTAAAAAGATTCTGTGTATAGATTTTACATACCTGCTAATTTCCTCTTTGAATCCTGCTAGACTAGTCCAGATGAGTAGGTTATGCTCCCCAAACTGCAAGGAGAGGCAGGCTAGAACAGCTTTCAGTGATGTTATCACTAAAATATACTTTGGTGCAGCATTGGGAGAAGCCAGTATGATACTGTCCAAGCTGAAGCAAGACTGAAAAATTGAAAAGTATTAAACAATAATTTTGTACAAATACTTTTTGGCTCTCTTACCACACTTGACTCTGCATCAGGCTGCGATATTGATAATGCATTTAAAAGGCAGCAGGGCTCCCAAACCTATAGGTGTAGTCTTCCCAGAGTGGGCCCTGGACTGGTCTAACAGGATTCGAGAAAAGGAAATTAGCAAGTATGGAAAATTTCTCCTTCCTGATCATCCTGATAGACTAGCCCAGATGAGTGGGACGTACCCAAGCAGTCGGGACCCAGAGTGGGAGGAAGATGACGCTCTGGACAGAACTGCTCTATCAAAGGTGCCATCCACTCCAACCCTCACATGCAACCTGTAGTGCTTTACAAAATACTCAGGAATGTCTTCTAGAGACACCAAGGCAGACTCAGCTCATGACAAGACTTGTCTCCTAGTGGAGAGAGCTCAGACTCCCTCTGGCACATGTTTTCTACACAGGATATGCCTGAACTTACAGCCTCCTTAAGTCAGTGGGCAACTGAGGCTGCTGCCTGTCCTTCCTTGGGTTGCTGAAGAGGACAAAGGTGATCTGACTGCTGGAAGGAATTAGTGGTCTCCAGTTAATTCAACATCCTCCTTACATTTAACAAAGGAGGGCAGGATCACAGCTCTATTAAGATGAAAGGGAAAACAGCACTTTGGGAATAAAGGACAGCATGGTCCTCAGGAACACAGATACTGACAAGACCAGAAAGGGCACGTTAGCTCAGTCACTCATCTGGCCGAAGCAATAGCCACCAGATATGCCATCTTCAGGATCAAATCACTGAGGGAGTCTTTCTGAAGTGGCTCAAAAGGGGAACCTTTCAGCACCTTCAACATGACAGAAAGTTCCACTGCAGCACTACCAGTCACATGAGGGGCTGGATCTGCTTCATCCCCTTGAGGAAATGGGACATTTCCAGGTGTGCCACCCAGGATACATCTTGAATTTGCCTCTGGTAGTACACATGGACCACCACCTCAACCCTGAAAGAACACCACTTCTAGAAGACCCTCCAGACTTTTAGGCTGAGGACATAGAGGCCCTCTGGGCCTTAAGGAGGATGCCAATTACTACCCCAGAGTATCCTTTTTCTTGGGCATCTTGTGCCTCTTAAAAGGGTCAAGCCATAAGTGAGGATGACAGTATCCTCCATGACCATGGGACCTTGCTGCTGCAGTCCCCTCTCCTGAGGTAGTAATAGAGGGGATCTCGCTAACAAGCTCAAGAGACCCACATACCCTGGGGCCTGCACAACCAGAATGACAAAGCCTGGGTAAGGCTAAATCCTATGCAGATGCCTGCTTACCAAGAGCTATGGGGTGGAAGATGTAAAGGATCCCCCCCTCCCTTCAGAGGCCACACTTGCAGAAAAGCATTGAAGCCCACTGCCTGTAAATCTTTCCTGTGGCTGAAAAATCTCTTCCCCTTGGCATTATCCTTGATAGCCATCAGATTGAACACCAGTAAGCCCCACTGACACATGATGAGGCTAAACACACAAGTACTTAGTTTCCACTTGCCAGAATCCATGGTGTTCCAGCTCAGGAAGTTGGTTTGGACATTATCAACCTGCTCAATATATGCTGACAACTGATCCACCAAATGAGCTTCTGCTCAATTACAGAGCTCCACAACCTCTGCAGCCACCACAGCACCACAAGTGCTGTCTTGCAGGTTGACATATATCACTGCCATGGTTCATCCAAGGACACTGACTGCCTTACCCCCTCCAGAAGAGTCCAGAACCTCTCAAGAGTTAGGCAAATTGCCCTGGCTCTAGATTCAACAGGGGGCATTCAGTGGGTACCAGCATTCCTATGCAAACTGGCCCAAAAGACTTACTATATCCTAATCTGACACCTCCAGTCGCATTCCAGTCCATCAAAAAAAAAAAAAAGCCTGAAATCACCAGGCCAGTACCCCTAGATTTTCCATGGAAGAGGAAGGCACTGTTCAAACTGGGAGCAGGGAGGCCAATGAGTAAGAAAAGTGCCGCTGCAGGAGGCACATAAGCACTCTGAATGAAGGCATCAACTCCAGTGTCAAAGCCATGGATCCCAGGAGTTGCAGGCAGTCCCATGCCTGGGAGCTGCCTGACATCAAAAAGCCAGTAGAAGCCTCTGCAGCTTTACCTATTTCTACATGGTAAGAAACATTCTGCCTACACAAGTATCAAAAGGGGCACCCAGATACTACAAGTCTTGAATTAAGCTGCATATGGAGTAGCTGATCATCCAACCCAGCCTTTCCAGCCAATGGATCATCTGGGACAAGTTCACCATGGACTTCTCCCAGGAGTCAGACTTAACCCATCTGCTCACCCAGGTACAGGTGAATCCGGATCCCCTACTAGCACAAGGAGGCCACCACAACAACCATGACTTTCAAGGGGCTGTGGCAAGACCAAAGGGCAGGGCCTGAAACAAGAAAGGGCAGCCCATGATGTAGAAGCAGAAAAAGCATTGATGTTGATCCTAAACAGAATATGAAAGTACACCTCAAGGAAACTAGAAACTCCCCTTGCCGGGCCAATATAAAGACCAACCCAAGAGCCTACATGCGGGAAACAAGCACTCTGAGCTTGGCATTGATTGCCTTCAAATCCAGAAGTGGGCAGAAGAACCCACCTTTCTTTGGTGCCACGAAGTAAATGGAATACAAAACCCTTATCTTATTCTGCGGAGGGCATAGCTATAATAGCCTAAAACTGCACAAGAAGTTGAAATGTTTTCTTGATCACTGCTCATTTAGCCAGGGAGCCATAAGGAGACACTACAAAGGCCTCCCAAAGAGGCTCCGTAAACTCCAAAGCATACCCCTCTTTTGGAGGACCTCAAGGACTCACTGAGCTGATACAATGTGTGTTCATTCTGAGCAAAATGGCCAGAGCTTTCCCCCGACCACCTGTCCCTTTGAAGGGACCTGCCAGATCTCCTTGAGAGGAATTATTGGCTTCCAACAAGGCTCCTACTGAGTCCTGCAAATGTTAGGTTTAGATTCATAAGAGGAATAGGCCATTCCAAATTCTTTCCGGCCATGAAACATCCCCACACGCCCCACTGTGCCCTGCAAGACAAACCCCTGGAACCTTGGCCCAGCCTCAGCAGCATGCACAGAAGTGAGGTGAGCTCCTTCCCCCATGCTGAAGACCAGCTACTGGGAACAGAACACTTTAAAAGCTGCAGGCAGGCCTTTGCCTGGTGGGCCACGCCAAAGGGCCCTTAGTCATGGCCCTTAAAGTGGCCGAGGAGTTCCTGCATGAAATGCCAACATCCCACCACTCCATTCAGTTGCCACTCTAAGGGTGAGTTATAATTACCAGACGGTGCCTTCACCCCAGCACAAACTAGATACAAACACAGTCTCTAAAACCCATGCTCCTCCACAAACTGCCCCGAATACTGCAATATGCTTCTCAAAACTACTACTTACCCAATTCTGTTACTGGCTCTCATGTTCCTGCTGCTCCCTTCTCCCATGGTTGCAATTCAATACAACATCCTCATCCGTTACAGAACCCAGCACTCCACCCTATGCACAAGCCTCAATAAAACATACAACAGGCTCCCACGCCGACTGCTAGACATCACCACTACTCCCCAACAGAGGTGCACACACCGACAAAACCGACCTCACCCACCTATCAAATGCTCATTAATCAACGCTTGCTCAGTTCGAAACAAGATCCACATCATATCAGACTACATAATGCTAACAGTATTGACCTCATGATATCACGGAATCCTGGATCTCCACGACTGACGATGTCCTTCTCAATCAACTGACTCCACACCACTACAACCACTTGAGAGGGAGGAGTGGCTCAGTGGTTGGGACAGTTACCTCAGGCCGGAAGGCTGGGGGTTCAATTCCCACATGGGGACAAGCAACCTCAGGCCGGAGGGACTGGGGTCTCTAATCCCATGGCCACTCCCTTGTGGCCTTGGGCAAGCCACTTAACCCTCCATTGCCTCAGGTACACTTAGATTGTGAGCCCTTCGGGGACAAGGGAATAAAAAGTACCTGTTAGTATACATGTAAACCGCACTGATTCTAAAGAGCGTGGTATAATAAATAAATAAATAAAAATAAATATAAGCTTTTCAACTGCCTCAGATCAGGAAAAAAGAGAAAGGGGCATTCTAATTATTGCCAAGGAACATTTAAACCTATCCACTCTAAACATTCGCTCATCTGAAATACTGGATAATCTCACAATCTCCAATAATGACTTTGCAATCTGCTTAACATACAGAGCTCCAA
Source organism: Ichthyophis bannanicus (assembly GCA_033557465.1). Taxonomy (NCBI): domain Eukaryota; kingdom Metazoa; phylum Chordata; class Amphibia; order Gymnophiona; family Ichthyophiidae; genus Ichthyophis; species Ichthyophis bannanicus. Next base: position 175,644,678 of record CM066034.1, on the reverse strand, counting down.
CTCCCAAGGCTGATGACCTCTCAGTCTTATTAGAGGAGACATGCATATACACAGCAAAAAACAAGCCCTTCCTCCTCCTTGGCAATATAAACCTTACATCCACCTCTGTTAAACAAGCCCAAGTATTCATTAATGCCATGGAGTCCCTTCAACTCCAACTCATTGCATACCCCACTCACAACAAAGGGTCAACACTGGAGCTCATTATTTGCAACCAAATATCTTTCTAACAATCACCTCAGCACCCACATAGATCCTGTCTCATGGTCTGACCATGCCATGATCTCCTTCACTCTACCAGTTGTATCCCAGAGCCAGTCACCTCCCTCCCCACCAACAGCAGCCCAGCAACCACCATTTCAAATTCTTTGACAAATAATCCCTCCTGGATGAAGTCTCCCCACATCTTGACATTAACATACAGGACCTAAACAGCATACTACACACTTGGAATAAAGTGATGACAAAAGCAGCAGCCATCCCCCCTTGCATGAAGAGCAACTCCACTACCAACCAAATACAACCACCTTGGTACTCCTGCAAAATCAAAGACCTCAAATGAAATCTCAGGCACATTGAAAGAAATTGGAGAAAAATGCAAGACAGATCCATCAAACAGGACTTTATGACAAAACAGAATTAATACAGCAACCTCATCCACAAATGCAAAAAAAGAATACTACACTAACATCATAATGAAGTCCCTTAACAAACCTAGAGAACTCTTACATATTTTCTCCCCTTACAAAGGACCCCACTGAAGCAACTGCTATAAACAGCAACTCGCTGCTAAAACATCAGCTTGTGGCAGACTACCTCTCCAACAGGCTCTCCCCTACAATACAACCACCTAACACCCCATCTAGCTCACCGCCTATAACGCCCCAAGTACAGAGATGGGACACCTTCAGACCAATCTCATTGCAAGAACTGATGACAATCAGGAATAACACCACCACAACTTCTCACCTAGACCCATGCCCAGTCTCCTGGATAAAGATACGCCAAACTGAACTCTCCCCAGTGATCCTAAATATCTTCCACACCTCCCTCTCTCAAGGATATTTACCCCCCATCCTGAAGCAAGCTTCAATAGGACCCATCCTAAAGAAGCCATCACGCGATCAATCTACACCAAGTTCCTTAGGCCTATAGCAAACATCCCCTTCACAGCAAAAATTATAGAAAAAAATGGTTCGATGCCAGCTACAAGACCACACCCACAAACCCCTGGATCCCTAACAACATGGCTTCCGACCCCTGCACAGTGTGGACACCCTCTTCACAGCACTCTTCAGCACCCTCATCAAAAGAATCGCCAAACCACAACAAGGTTTCATAATGGTTTTCCTCGATATCAACATTACCTTAGACTCCATTTGCCATCTCACACTTATAGCAAGACTAAAAAAATTAGGACTATGCAACACCATGCTGGAATGGTTCACATCCTACCTCTCTGATAGACAACAGGTCAAAATTGGATCACTCACTTCTAACCCATTCATTCAAACTAAAACAGGGTATCCCCCACAAGTCTCAGCCTTATCAGCACTTCTCTTCAAAATATACATCCAACCCATTTGTAACCTACTCAGAAAATTCAAAGTACATTTTCACTTATATGCTGATGATATTATGGTTCAACATACCTTTCCACACACAAACCCCCAGACTACTCAAGCATCTCTGACTGCTTCACAGCAGTCACTGACCTCCTCGCTAAGTTAAATCTGGTTATGATCAACAACAAATCCAAAGTGCTTCTAGCCTCAAGGAATCCCTCTTCACTGCCCCTCAAACAATTAAACGACACCAATCTGAAATTATAGTAAAAAAATCAGTCTAATACCTAGGTATACCTTTGACAAGAACCTTAACATGCTCTCCCACATCAAGAAGTCAGCAAATACTGCATACCTTAAATGAGGTCTCAAACACCTACAACCGCTACTTCATCACAATGATTTCAGAACAGTTTTCCAGGCCATCACTGCACCACAAGTAGATTACAGAAATATACCAGGGCCTACCAAAGCATGCATTGTACCTACTCCAACTAGTGTAAAATACTGCTGCCAGAATTATAACATGCACTTCAAGACAACACATCACACCCGCACTCAAGAGTTTGCACTGACTTTTAATGCTCAAAGGATAAGACATAAGGTGGTGACTACAGTCTACAAGATTATACACAACCAATGAGCCCCCTGCCTCAGCTCCCTAATCAAAAGGGCCCCTACTACAAGACTGAGAAGATCAATAAATCAAAAGCTACTATCCATACCACCACCAAAAGCAAAATGCACCCAACAAACCAACAGAGCCTCCACTCTATTTGCACCCTCAATATGGAACCCCCTCCCAGAACACATAAGAGCAGTTCAGACAACAAAGGACCTGAAAAAGCTGCTAAATACACACCTTTTCAAGGACACTTGTTTAATCCCTGTTCACTTAACTTGGAATTAGCAAACATTATCCTATGTAACCTGCGTCTCACTTGAATTTGCTTGCTGTTCTATGTAAAGATGGATGGATGGATGGATGGACGGACGGACGGACGGACTAACTCTTCCAAAAGACTTTGTAGGTGAGTCCCAGGTCCTTCACCAGCTTTTCTAGGTCATCCCCAAACAGTGACTTGCACTTAAAAGCTAGTTTGCTCAGCCTTAGTTTGGGCATGGCAACAGCAGACAATTCCAGAGTCGTAGCCAGAGCCAACCTCATGCTACAATAGGCACCACCTTAGAGGAGATCCTAATCAAGTCATAGAGGGCATCTGCCATAAACAATGCTCCGACTCCAGTCTCATAACCTCTGAGCCATCTGGCAATTGCTGGATCCACTGCAAGAGCACTCAAGCAACCACGACTACACAAAGTGCCACCTGAGTGCCCAAGGCTGAAGCTGTAAAAGCATTCTTGAGGGTGGCTTCCACCTTCCTATCAAGAGTCTCTTCAGCACAGTGCCACCTCCCACCAGAGTGGTTGTGCGCGTTATCACTGCTGTGACCAAAACATCCATCTTCAGGACACCGAAAAGCTATTCCATCTCCCCTTGGGACAGAGGATACAGCCAAGCCAAGATCCTAGTACCCCTTAACCCCAGCTCCGGTGCCTCCCACTGAGAAGACACAAGCATTCACAAGGGCTCAGGAAGAGGAAAAAAGAGAGCCAACACCACACCCCCAGAAGGCATGCCTGAGAAACCTGTACTGGAGGGGGTCTGTAATGTGCAAGGCCACCATGGTATCCCCCATAGCAAGGATAGCCAGGTTGTCCCTGTGAAAAAGACAAATCACTGACAGATCATCTCCCTCCACCAGGGAAAACTCCCCCTTCCCCACTGACTCACCCATTGGAGAACCATTGCAATGCTGTGGTATATCAAATGCAGATTAAATAAATACATCTTCGCCACAGTACTTTCCCATAGGGGGGTAAGGATGGGCTCATGGAGGAACAGATGTGCAAAAAACAAGGTGCTTGATCCCTTTATCACCAGAGGGGGAGACTTCAGAGGGCCCTGAGCCCCCCTGTAAGGGAGATCCAAGCTTTGAACTCATAAAAGTAGGGTTGCCAGGCAGCTACCAAAGACTGAAAACAGCCCCTGAGCTTTTTCAGGAGCTGCTGCTCGAAGCTGGCCAAAACCAGGCCTTGGGGCCTCGAAGGACCTTCAGGAGCCTGCCAGCTTGAGGCTACGACTGCCTCACTATACTCCCCCCTTCAGCCAGGACATTGCGAGCATCCAAAATGGCCAGCGTTTTCATCATTGGGAAAAATCACGGGAGATGTGGTAGAGGCAGCAAAATCAGCATCAGGCTCCAGGCCCACATTTGTGCATAGGCAGAGGCACTTGCCTCCGGTGCCAAGATTTAGAAGGCACTGAGTCAGTGTCTCCTGCAGAGTGTGACATTTATTTGTCCCTTGCAACACAGAGAAGAATTTAAATCCTTTCTGCTTGACACAAACACACTCCTCCCTCTAGTACCTTCCCTTCTCCCCCACCACATTACTTACAACTGAAGCAAGACTTAAGGTGGATATTTGCTGCTCCATGTAGACTGATCCTCTCTATGCTTCTGTTTATAGCTGTAGCTGCTGCTCAGAGCAGATTATCCTCCTCTATTTTTTGAATCAAAGCAAACTTGAATAACCTTTCCACTTCAAAAAATAGAGAGAGCTAACGTGCACAGAGTCCGTATAACCCTAAACAAAGGTATAGACTCCGTCCTTCTCCAACCAAGAGAGGTGTGTCTAAATGTTGTGCCTATGGGAGCCAAGAGCTTAAATTTGGCCCTGGGGGGGATCCTGACATTTCTGGAAAAATATGCTCCAAGGCTTCTCTATTTGGGCAAAAGGAGACAGCTGTGGAGCTCACTTAGTGGGAGCTGAAAACGGCACATCTTCGTGCACATGCATGGCTGCAGAGCTCAAACAGGGTTGCCAACTGGCTCCAGATGCGCCTGACAGGCTTGATCCAGTCCTGGGTTTTTTCAACACTGCATGCAGGGACATGTGGTCTTCTTTTTCTTAAGGAGTGCAATGGAGACATCAGAACTACATGTCCCTGCATGCAATGAGGAAAACCCAGGACTCAATCAAGCCTGTCGGACGCATCTGGAGCCAGTTGGCAACCCTAAGCTCCAATATAATTAAAACTAAAGAGCATGAATTAAAAAAGCCGCAGCAAAAATGGAACCCTGATCAGTAAGGGAATCCTCTCTCCTAACAGGTTGGATGGAGAAACCAAAGGAGGAACTTCCCAGCCTCCTACACAGGCCTGGTAAGCCCGGCTGCCTCATGGCTTTTTTTTTTGTTTTTTAAATAAAAGTTTGAAGCTGCTTTTATTCCAGCAGCACAAAAGAGCGCCAATGAAAGTACTAGGACCAAACTACAAACACCATTAAAATCCAGAAAAAGCAGAGCATGCAGATAAGAGTAATAGGAAAGGGGCCTGGGTTCAGATTTACCAACCCCCCCTTGGGGGAGGGGGAGTTCTCCTGCTTGCTCTCTGGCCCACCAGCATTAGAACTCCATGGGCAACAGTGATGGACAGAGGGCAACTGTTAGCTCGAGGAGGCAATGGGTATACCCAAGCTCCAAGCAAATGTTGGGCCAAAGGTCTCAATCATACAGGCACAAGATTGTGATCTATGCCAGGGAAGACAGGCCTATATCTGCATTGTTGCAGCAGTCCACACATCTTACCACCTACTGAAAGCAGACCATACTGGCTTCTTAGTGCTGCCCTACAGTATATGCACATACAGTATATATATTTATACACAGTACTAGTGATTACATTACTGAAAGTTGCTCTAGTCTGTCTCCACCTATTGGCTAGGGAACGTAACCCAGTCGTCAGAACAGATCTAGCAGGATAAGGGAAAAAAAATATATATATACCGGTATATATTTAAAATGTGTGTGTGTGTGTATATATATATCATTACACCTTACACGGATCGTGTGTGTATGTTTATATATCTATAAGCACACTTTACATGGATACTAGCAGGTCAAGGACAGAGTTTCTGTTCTGTTGGTGCTGATGCATGAGAAATATAATCTAGGAAATTATACCTGTCCTGTTTGTGCCTGATAAACCAAATGGCCATTTTCAACTAAAGCAAGGGAAAAGCAGAAGTATTTATTTACAAACAGAAGCTCAAATCACAGTGTGCTTCCTTCGCCTGCATGTCTGTTAAAGCTTCTCCTCAAACAGGCATCCCAATTCAAAGCATTTTTTGTCCGCATTCCACACATACCTAACATTCTGATGCCGCTTCACGTACAAACTGTGAAAGTTCCTATCGGGCATCTGCCGATTATCATTTCTTTCCTTGAGTCGCTCTATGATAGCTAGCTTCATTTCCATGGAGATATATGCTGGCAGTACAGAAAGCAGCAAGTTTTCCTAGAGAGACAGATTGAGCAATCATGTATAGTTTGCTTGCCAAGTGCAACAAAACTTGTGTGAATCTTACCGTGACCTTTTAGAAGTAATGTGATACGATAATGGCTTCACCACTAATTAGTGTTTATATATTATATACAAGAGAAAAGGAATTCACTTTGCATCATTTCCCTTCAGTATTACACATACATCACTATTTGAGCAACATACAATAATCAACAGGATTATGTGAAAGCACCCTACAGTCTAATTCGTTAAAAAATAAAATAAAAACACCAAGAAAAGGTAACAAAGGACAATGACTTCAAATGGCAATATTTCAACTGTGTGCTTCAAAAAAGGTCTTAGCTCCCAGTTGTTTGTGGGCAGGCTTACAGTAATAGGACGGCATGAGTGGTCTGCCAAGAACAATAGTTGTCTAGGCTGGAGATTCGTCCATCTCACTTTATTCCCAGTTTTCACTGCTACTATTGCACATATGTCCAGGGCTCTAGATTTATGGTCATGTGAGTAATCACATTCAGTTTTCAGGGATCAAGCCAATAACCACCACTGCTATTTTGCAGACTTTCAGAACGATGCAAAAAGCCAGCGTTGAAGTAGCGCGCTATCAACTTTTTACGCCTATTTGCAGTGCACCAATAGCACACGACTAACACCAGCATGCAGAAAGGAGCTCATATGCAAATTAGCCACACGTTAGCCATTCGTGCACAAATGGCAGCGTTAAACTGGAAGAGCAAGCCAAACATATGCGCGCAGAAGTCAGCGCAAGTTTGGCATGCTCTCCCAGAGAAACATGGGCACCATGTGGCTAATTTGCATATGAGCCCCGACACTATTTTGATATCCTAGTTACAACTTACTGAACAAAGAAGGATGTTAATGTTGCAAACAGTGGCTCCAGCTGGCCTTAATCTCGAACGTCACCTGCAGAGTATTCTTTGAATGCAGATATATTCAGGCCTTAACATTTTCATTGATGTGAGCTTGTTGCTAAGTGAATTAGATGGAGTTACTCTCAGCTGGATTTGACGTCACACATTTGACGTGGCATTTAAAAGCGGCTTTGATGAGATTTCTACTGGCTACTGAGAGTCCTTCTTTGACCGATCACTGGGAGCAATACACCTGAAGCAGAGCTCCTTTTTTGAAATACTTTAAGCAAGCTCAAAACACGGTGCTGCATTGTGTATACACATTGGAACTGGTCATGTGCATTGCAGGACTGATCTTCAAGCCTGATTTCTACAAAAGCTAAGTGCTATTTGGTTCGCATCTGTTGCCCTCCTAATGAATGGTCCAACAAAAAAAGTCCTCCTTGAATGCTGTTATGCTGACACTGTCAATGAACTTGTATACACAGCACTACCGAGAAGCTTTGATAATCGGAAAATAAAAATAATTGATAAATAGCAAATATATATATATATTTATATGTATATTTCTTACCCTGAGATTTGCTGGTTATCTCAGATTCAGAAAGCCATTTTATTTAACATATTTTTAATATACCGCCTTTCAATCTTATCAAAGTGGTTTACAGTGAAACAGAACAAGTATTACATAGAAAAGGATGCAGTATTTTTAAGGAGGGAGTCAGTTGGACCATTAGATGGGGGGTAAAAGGCGCACTGAGAGAGGACAAGGCTATAGTGGAAAGACTGAATACATTTTTGCTTCAGTCTTTACTGAAGATGATGTAGGAAACTTACCCATGCCAGAAATGATATTTAAAGGTGAAGTATTAGAAGAATTGAAACAAATATCGATAAATCGGGAAGATGTAAAACAGCAGAAAATCACATGGCATACATCCCATGGTGCTGAAAACGGAAATATGAGATTGTAGAAGGTGACATTTTACTTAACCAGATAATATCCTTTCCTTGAGTCCTGCTAGACAAGTCCAGACAAGTGGGTTGTGTTTCCCTACCAGCAGAATGGTAGAGACAAAGAACCAATGAAAAGCCCAGGTTTTAATGACATCACTTCCATGCCTCTACGCACCTCAGCCACCAGAGGTCTCTTCAGTATCCATCCCAAAGCATATGGGAGAACATGTTAAGCCTTACACAACCTTAACGTGGGCAACAATGACTGGTCTGGTCTAGCAGGACTCAAGGAAAGGACATTAAATTTCTCCTTCAATATCGTCCTGCTAGACCAGACCAGACAAGTGGGACATACCACAGCTACACCTCCACTGAGCAGGAAGAAGACACAGTCGCTCACAAAATCCTTGAGCCAAAGGCATGTTTACCCGAGCATGGACATCCAAACAGTAATGCTTGACAAAAATGGAAAGTAATGCCAACGTTGCCGCCTGACAAATGTCTGCAGGGGCTACTGAGCTCCGAACTGCCCGAGGATGCTTCCGCTCAGGTAGAATGGGCACACAAACCTTCCAGAATCAGTCGGTTCCACAACAGATACACCAAGGCAATGGCCTCCTTAATCCAGCACCCCAATGTAGACTTAGCTGCTGCTTCACTCTTGTGCGGGCCAGCACACAGCACAAAAAGATGGTCTAACTTATGAAAGGCATTCGTAACCTCCAAATACCAGATATCCACAAGGTGAAGATCCTTATCCTTCCCCCCATACTATTTCTTAGTGAGAAAGCACCTTAAGCAAGAAGGAAGGCACAGGCTGAATGGAAATGGCCTCTTCAGAAAAAGACAGATAAGGATCTCGGCAAGACATGGCTTGCAGCTCAGAGATTTGCCTTGCGGAACAAATCACAACCGAGAAGACTGTCTTGAACATTAAATCCTTCAAAGTAGAGCGCATTAATGTCTCAAAGGGCTTCAACATCAGGGCCCTGAGCACCAGACACAGATCCCAGTAAGGGACCAGACAGGAGGGGAGGACGTGAACGCTGAACCCCCTGAAGAAAGCACGAAACACGCAGGTGTAAGGCCAGCGACTTATCAGCCATCGGACCTCTGAAACAGGCCAAAGCTGCCATCTGAACCTTCAGGGAACTAAGAGAAAGTGCTTTCTCCAGACCTTCCAGCAAAAAGCCAGCAGAGATGACACATTGGCCACATCGGGAACCAGCTGCCGTGCTGAAACAGATACCAAACCCGCACGCATGCCAGGTTGATAGACCTCCTCTGGGCTCCAAGCAGAGTGGAAACCACCACAGAAGAGGAGCCCTTACATGCTAGCCATCTCTTTTCAAGATCCAAGCGGTAAGCGAGAAGGGAACCGGGTCTTCCAGAATGATCAGTCCTTGACGCAAAAGGCTCTGAGACAGAGGCAAGGGAAGAAGTGGTGCTTGCAGGAGTCGCATCAGATCTCCAAACCACGCTCTCCTCAGCCAATCCGATGCCACCAGAATAATCTGTGTTGGGTGGCGCTTTATACATCGAATCATGTGCCCTACTAGGGGTCACAGAGGAAACACATACAGCAGGCGCGGACTTTGCCAAGGCTGAGCAAGGGTATCGATGCCCTCAGACCCTGCCTCCCTGTGTCTCCTCATTTTGCACGCTCCACACCAGGTTCTCTGCTGCATTCATGCCAATTGCCTGCACCTTTCTCCTGTTACACGATCCAAGCTAAAGATCACCCATCACGCTGCCTTCTATTTCCTGGGTCCAACCCTCTGGAACCACTTGCCTCCTGACCTCATAATGGAACTGTCCTACATTCAGTTTAAGTCATAACTCAAAACTTACCTTTTTCAGAAAACTTTTGACCTACCAGCTGCTTAACTCCCCATCCTTCTGACCATGGTCCTCTATCCTGTATGAATGCTCCTATCTTTCCTATCAGACTTGGTGTTTCTTTCCTTCCTTCTCTACTATATGTTATTGTACACCGCCCTGCTGCAAATGTGAAGGGCAGTATATCAAGCTCAAACAACGCACTTTGGCACTGAAGTAGGTCATCATCAGATCCATCTCGGGGCAACCCCAGCAGCACAGAATCAACTGAAATGCCTCCTGACTCAACTCACTCTCTCCTGGATCTAGGGAATGCCAGCTGCGAAAGTCTGCTTCCACAACATCCACCATGGCAATGTGCTGACCCCCTGACCCTTACTGCTCCTGTGTTGTGCTTCTCTACTTATCTCCTTACTTACTTCTTTGCTGTTGAATGATTACCTTACTATCCTGTCACTATTGTAGCTCTTTTTTGTCATTTCTCTATTCTACTGCATCCCTCTGCGGCTATTATTGAATTGTAAACCGCCCTGGTGTAATGAAGGGCTGTATATAAAGTTCTGCAATAAAGATAAAGACAACACTAGGAGGTGGTTCTCCACTCAGCAAATATGTGAGCCATCTCCAGGGCTATACTGATACTCCTTGTGCCGCCTTGCCGACTAATATGTCACCACTGCAGCATTGTCTGAAAATAACCAAAAGCCCAGCCTTCGCCCAGGGGCTGGAACTGCATAAGGGCCAACCTGAAGGCTCTCACATCAAGGCAGTTGAAGGACTACATTGCCTCCCTGCAGTTCTAATGACCCTGGGCTGTGCAATCTTGGCAATGGGCTCCCCAGCCCGAGAGATTAGAATCATAAGAAGAATCCACAAGTAATTGCCAGAGCCATGCCCTTCATCAGATAACTGGGCTGCCACCACCACTGCAGACTGGCATTCACTATTATCAGGAGTGGGAGGCTAAGCTTGAACTCCTGATAATTCTGGGACCATCAAGTCAACAAGGATGGCTGAAGTGGCTGCATGCGCGCACATGCCCACAGCACCATCTCAATCACTGCCACTATTAATCCGAGGAGCTGAAGATAATTCTTGACTCTGGGAGCCTGCTGCAAACAGAATAGAGTCAGGCAATCCAATAGCCTTTTGACTTTCTCCCTATGGCAGGAATAATCTGCCCATTCGCGTATCGAAATGTACCTCCAGGAACTCTAGGGACTGGGAAAGACTTAACTGGCTCTTTCCCCACTTGATGACCTAGCCTAGGCTTTCCAAAAAGGACAACACTCGGGTTGCTATCAGAGATGCCTCTGAAAGAGAATGGGCTCAAATGAGCCAGTTGTCCAGATATGGGTGCACACAAATCCCTTGGTGCCATAGCACCGCAGTCACCACCACCATGACCTTGGAAAATGTCCTTGGGGCAGTGGGGAGCCTGAATGGGAAGGCAGTGAACTGAAAGCGAGAGCCAAGCATAGCAAAAACGCAGATACTTTTGCTGATCCTCCCAGATCAGAATATGAAAATACACTTTGGCCAAATCCAGAGATGCCAGGAAATCCCTTCGGTGCACCACTTGAATCGCAGATTGTAAAGTTTCTATCCAGAAGTGCAGGACGCAAAAGTGCTCATTGAAACCCTTGAGGTCCAGAAAGGACCTCAAGGATCCATCCTTTTTTGGCACCATGAAATAGATGGAATACCTGCCCTTGCCCTTAGTCGTCTAGGAGAACAGGCACCACTGCCTTCAGGAATAGCAACTTGTCCAAAGTGATCCACACAGCTTCCCTTTTGCACGCAGACCCACAATGGAAGATGAAAGAGTCCAGGATCAGTTATTTGCATTCCAGAACAGAGTTATACTGAATGGTGTCTAGCACCCAGCAATCCTTGGTGACCTGGGCCCATCTTGAAGAGGTGGCGAAGCCTGCTCTCAACTGGAGGAACCAGAGAATGGGCCCCCAAACCTTCATTCTGCAGACCAGGAGGGTCCTCCTCTGGAGGGGACAAAGTCCCTGGGCCCACATGCTCCACAAAAGGACTGAGAACCAGCCCAAAATCCAGAAGCAGAGGGGAAGGGGGGCTTTCCAGGCAAGTAGAAAAGGGAGTCCAGAGACCCCCAGGAGTGCAACCAGTGTGCCCGCGAGGAGCAAACTGAGGCTGACGGAAGAAGAGCGAGTGGAGGCTGATGGAAAAGGGGTTCCTGCCCACTTTACAAGCCCCCTGAACCTGTCCTCCAGAAGGCAGTAAGATTTACCCAGGTCCTTCACTAGCTTCTCCCAATTACCCCCCAAAAAAACCTTTGCTTTAAAGGCCAGTTGGGTCAACCAGGCTTTGGAAAATGTGCCCGCTGTCCAGTGTCACAGTCAAATGCAGCCTCATGTCACTGTTGACAGGGCACTATCCCTGGCTGCTAGACTACTAGGTCATACATGGTATCAGAAAGGAAGGTCACAGCAGACTCCAAAAGAAGGGTCATATCATCTGACAGGAGAGACTGAATTCACTAGAGCAGGGCTCGAGACTTCAGGCCTGCACATATCGCCAAATGAAGAATAGCAGCTGCCGCAACGAACTGGTTCTTCACAATGAATCCACCTTTCAGCCCGAAGTATCCTTTAAGGCCAATCCACAGGGATGATGGTCCATCTGGTAACCGTTGTGACCTGCACATCCACCTTGGAAATACCAAAATCACCCAATGTACTCATCCAGGAGAGCGTACTTCTGCTTATAGGCCCCTCACTGCCTTAGGCAGAGAGTCTGGGGAATTCCACTCCGACTGGATGATGTCCTTGATCATCTCTGGAAACGAGAAGACTGTAGTGGAATTCCACATCCCTTGCAGGACTGGATGCACCTTCAGCTCTTGCTCCATGGCCTGGAGCATCCACCAAGCTCAAGGTGGATGAGACCTTGACAATTAACGCCATCCATTCCTCCTTTCAGAACAGACTGATAACACTAGCTTCTTCACAGTCCTCCAAAGGCGAGAGCGTTTCCTCATCCACATCAGAGCCCAGAACTAAGGCATCCGAAGCCAAGTCACAGTCCAAATCTCAGACAGACCCCAGCTAATCCCCCATCTCCAACGGGGTGCTCTTCGCCAGGGATGCTTAGCCATAGGTGATCAAACAGGGCTCTGCCCTGCCCCTCTCAAGACTGTACTCAGGGGATCCCAGAGGCCACAGGGTCTGAATTTCCATGCCAGAATGACCAGACCTGTTGCAAAGAGGAAAAGAATTCCATTGAGGACAATACGGACTCCGGAAGCTCTTCTCACGAAAATGACCCCCTCCTACCAAGGCTGTAGCCACCGCTGATCCCCTAGAGGATGGGGGGGGGAGGCTCACAGCATATTTGCCAGAAGCTCGGGCCAGCTAGTCATCCTTACCCACAATGCTATCCACCACCTCCTGCCCTAAGACAGGCAAGGCCGAACTAACTGTATCCCCTGGCTAAGAGAGGGGGAGCAAGCCCTCTAGGGATAACTTAGAAGTTGCCCTGCAAGAAGAATAGAGCCCAGAAGCAAGACAGGAGACACCTTACTTGCCACAAGCCAAACAATATTTCCTGGAAGAAGACCAAGTCAAAGCAAGTATCACAACAGTGCATGCTAAGGCCACAGCGGCCCAGCAGGAATGCGTTAACAGCACTTAGATAGCAACGCACGTTATGGGTCCTTCAGTAGGAACATGCGCAAGGAATGCACGACTGCCAGGCACGCAATAGTAAAAACACTACATATGTGTGCAGAAAATGGTAGGAAAACCCCCATACCGTGCCAATGGTCGCCAGTGGTCCACTCTGAATGGCACCTCAGAGGGAAAGAATCAAGAGCCCCAACAAGGACAATGACAAGGTCAAGCCTTGGTGCTCAAACTTTGAGAGCCCCAGGCAGAATCTATGTCAGGCTCAACTCTACTCCCCTGAAATTGTTTTTCTGGCTTTGCAGGCACTGCGTTTAAAGTGGCTGGCCGACAGATTCTTCCAAGAGCCTTCTGCAATCTTCAGGAGAAAGCAGGGTGGGCTGAGGAGTAAGGAGGGGGTGTTGAGGTTGCGTGAGGCTGCTGAACTCTTCCAATCCTTCTAGATCCTTCCAATTTTCTCGCTGCTCAACAAGCTCTTATCAAAAGAGCATGGAGCTGAACCAATTTTCCCTCCTCCTATGGCTACCAAAAAGACCAGTGTCTAGTGGAGCCTCCCATGTCGCGCTCAAGTGAAAAGAGTCATCCTCAAGGTGGTCATTCACAATATTTAAATCAATCTTTTCTTCTCAATTATTTAGACTTTCTTCGGAGTGGAGAAAAAGCACAGTTACTTACCTGTAACAGGTGATCTCTGAGAACAGCAGGAATAAGTCTTCACATATGGGTATCGTCGGTACCGACGGAGCCTGCACGGGAACGCTCCCCAGCGTCCAGTAAGAAAGCTTTTGGGAGCATCCCACAGCGCCTGCGCGCTGCCTTCCCGCCTTTCCCAACCGCCTCTCTCCAGTTCGAGTTTTAAAGCTGAGACAGAGAGAGAAAGAGGAAAGGAAAGATAGATAGAGAGATACAACTCCTACGGGAGGTGGGTGGGTTGTGAAGACTTATTCCTGCTGTTCCCCGAGATCACCTGTTACAGGTAAGTAACTGTGCTATCTCCAGGAACAAGCAGGAATGAGTCTTCACATATGGGGACTCCCTAGCTGCAGATGCCAGGGGAAGACCCCAGGTTGTGTGTCCTTGAAAAGGACTCTACCTCCCCCCATGGATCTCTGGCATCCAACCAGGGTAGGTGGGTAGGAGTTGATTATGAATGGAACAGTTGTTTGAGAACAGCCTGACCAAACAAAGCATCCCGGCGGGAGTCCTTGTCCAAACAGTAATGGGCTGTGAAGGTATGAACCGAGGCCCAGGTGGCCGCTCGACAGATTTGGTCGATGGACACAGAGTTTAGATGAGCCATTGAGGCTGCCATGGCTCTCACATTGTGAGCTGTGACATGGCCCTCCAGAGAAAGGTTCCTACTCTGGTAGGCGAAAGAAATACACTGAGCAATCCAGTTGAACAGTGTTCTCTTAGAAACTGGAAGTCCTAAATGAGAAGGACCAAAAGCAACAAAGAGTTGAGAAGACTTTCTATGTTGCTGTGTTCTTTGTAAGTAAAAAGCAAGAGCTCTCTTACAATCCAAGGTATGAAGATTCCTCTCTGCACTTGATGCATGAGGTCCTGGAAAAAAGACAGGTAAATATACCTCTTGGTTTAGATGAAAAGGCGAGACCACTTTGGGCATAAAGTGTGGATTGGTCCTGAGGACTACCTTATCATGATGGAACCTTGTATAAGGAGGATTAGCCACCAAAGCTTGCAATTCACTGATGCGGCGTGCTGAGGTGAGTGCAATGAGAAAGATAACTTTCCAAGAAAGAAATTTCAGGGAGGTGGTGGCTAAAGGTTCAAAGGGTGGCTTCATAAGCTGGCCAAGAACCAGGTTTAAGTCCCATGCCACTGGAGGTGGTCTAATGGGAGGTTTAGTTAGAAGAAGGCCTCTCATGAATCTTGTTATAAGAGGATGAGAGGAAATAGGCTGTCCATTGAGAGGCTTGAGGGACGCTGCAATAGCACTCAAATGGACTCTTACTGAATTTGTTTTAAGACCTGCATGGGATAAATGCAGGAGATACTCTAGTAAAGAATTCAAAGGTATTGCAAGAGGGTTAAGACCCTTCTCTGAACACCAAATGGTAAATCTTTTCCATTTGAAAGCATAGGAATGTCTAGTAGAAGGCTTTCTAGAGGCATGAATAATATCTCTGACTTGCTGAGAGAGATGAAACCCTTGAAGGTCTAGGCCTTCAGCAACCAAGCCTAAACAGTAAAAATTATAAAACAATTCCCATAATTCACTCACTCACTTGGGACAACAACCATATCGGACACATTTATCCAAACAACCATCCTAAACCAAACTTCCATAGACTAATTCACATAAAAACATACCCATACCATACAACCAAGGGAACATGCACCAATAACCTAACATCCCTCTCATGCATCCTTATCAATGCACGGTCAATGAAAAACAAGCTGCCCATATTTAATGATTTAATAGCAGACTCCAAACCAGACATATTATGTGTCACAGAAACTTGGCTCTCCGATTCAGATACAGTCTACTTAAATCAACTTAATAATGAAGATTATGACACTTTCTATAAACATAGAAACAATAAAAAAGGCGGAGGCGTATTAATAATGACAAGAAAAGTACTAAGCGCCAAATCAATCCAGTCAAACATCTCCAACAACACAGATACACTATTAATAAAGATCGGTCCCATGAAACTCTGCCTAGTATACAGACCCCCAAACCAAAAGTTAGATTACCTTGACGCCTTTATCGAACTCCTCAGTTCATCCACAGAACAACACCCTATAATCATGCTTGGAGACTTTAACCTTCCCTCGCTACCAACACTGGAATCTAAACTGTTCCTTGATACAATATCAGACATGGAATATCATCAGATAATAAACACATCCACACACACAAAAGGTGGAACACTCGATCTTATCCTTCTCCCTAATACACTCTTCAAGCTAATAAATCCCAACTCAGTTGAATGTACACAGATACCCTGGTCTGATCACTACATTATAAAATTAAATCTTACATACCCCTTTAACAGCACTAACAATCAACCCATAAATGTTACAACATCAAAATTCAAAAAATTCAACAATGAAGAATTTATTGACCTAATAATTCCCCACCTCCTTTCATCTGCAACTAACTTAGATGACACTGTCAAGAACTGGCATGAAACCATCTACAATGCAGCCAAAATTAACCACACATACAAAAAGCCCACTTACCCTAAGACAAATACTAAACCATGGTTCAACAACACATTAAAACAAATGAAAAGAAATCTTAGAAAACTAGAACACAACTGGCGCAAATCTAAATTGACAATACATAAAGAAATATAATAACCAACTCACTAAATATAAAGATACCATAGACAGTACAAAAAAAGAATACTATGCTAAAATACTATCAAAATCATATAACAGGCCAAGAGAATTATTCACCATTGTAAGAAACCTAACCAACCCTCAAACCTCTGACAATGAAATTACCGACATCTCAGTTCAAACCCTAGCCTACCATTACCAAAACAAAGCAAAAATGCCATCAATGTCTATAGACACTATCAAATCATCATGCAAGCAATCAGATGTATGGTCAGAGTTTCACCCCATAACTAAAGAGACACTAAAAAATATCATCACCAGCCTCAACACCACAACCTCATATCTAGATCCATGTCCAGTAACATGGATAAAGAATACACTACCAATTCTATTGCCCTACATTCTCTCAATAGTGAACCTCTCTCTGACCCAAGGCTACCTACCGCCCGCACTCAAACACGCTCAAATACGGCCAATCCTTAAGAATAGCAAACTTGATAAAACCTTGCCTGCATCATATAGACCTATTTCAAGCATACCTTTCTTAGCTAAAATAATTGAAAAAGTGGTTCAATTACAGACTCAGGACTTCCTAGACTCATCTTACCCGCTCGATGAGCAACAGTATGGCTTTCGACCCCGTCATGGAGTTGAGACACTCCTCACAGTTCTAATAGATGCGCTCCTAAGAGGGATAGACGATCATAAACAGGCCTTCATTCTACTTTTTATTGATATATCAGCCGCGTTTGATAGCGTACACCACACAATAATGCTCAATAACTTGAGGCAAATAGGCTTAAACTCCACAGTACATAATTGGTTCTCATCTTACCTAAATAATAGAACGCAAAATGTAAGAATTGGGAATCAAAACTCAAACACATATAAACAAGAGATCGGATTACCACAAGGTTCAGCGTTGTCAGCCCTACTTTTCAATATTTACATAAAACCTGTCTGCAACATTTTCAAAAAATTTGGAGTAAAATATCATCTATACGCAGATGATATTATGATGTATATACCATTCTCGATACCCAATATACCGCTACAACTACTATCGGACTGCTATAACGAAATCACAACGTGGCTAAAAACACAAAACCTCCACATAAACCATACTAAAACAGAAGTTCTTATTGTGACCAAGGACAAAACTTATATTCCACCAACACACATAAGACTTCAAAACCAAGAAATTGAAATAAAAAACGAAATAAGGTATCTAGGCGTTATACTAGATACTCATCTAACGATGGAAACACACATTAGCAATACCATAAAGAAAATTTACTTCAAACTCAAAACCCTCAAACAACTTCGACCGCTAGTATTTACTCAAGACTTTATCAGCATAATCCAAGCAACAATAACTCCACATTTTGACTTTGCCAATCTAATCTTAATAGGCATTTCAAAACAAAACATCAAACGATTGCAATTAGCACAAAACACAGCAGCCAGAATCATATTGAAAATTAACTCACTCCAACACATATCACCAATACTAGCCTCCCTCCATTGGCTACCAATTCAAAGTAGAATAACCTACAAAGCAATAATAACTGTATTTAAGGCGTTATACGACATGGCCCCAACCATGCTATGTAACTTAATACACAAAGAACCATCCAAGCCCACACACAGAAAAGGACAATTAAACAGATTAAAGACCCCAAAAGATTATACAAGAGCCCATAAATCAACAAACAACAGAGCCTTTTCCCACATAGCCCCAATGACCTGGAATTCCCTCCCAGAAGAGCTACGAATCTTAACCGAAATCATGGAATTCCGTAAAAAATTGAAAACTTATCTGTTCACCAAACACTATAACATAGATAACTCAGCGCCTGCACTAGACAAAGGTTAAACAGGTATTCAGTCCACATTAAGCAAAAGCCTTTAACACAAACAAAAACACACACCCACGATTACCTCTCAGCTTACATCCTTTCACATCCATGTATATATATACATATAAAAACTGTATATAGTTAATCTGTGCCACTTTGTATTTATCTCACATTGTTTGACTGTTTACTTATAATATGATGTTCCTTGTAAATATGTTCTGTTATAATATGACGTTCCCTGTAAAACAAATTTACTTTGTTAATTGTTGTTCATTGTAAACCGCAACTGAACTTTGGAAGATGCGGTATATAAATATATATATAAATAAAAAAATAAAAATAAACCAAGCCCTGAGATGAAGAGACTGGGGGTTTGGGTGCCACAGCGTTCCCTCCTCCTGGGATAGAAGGTCTGGTGCAGAGCCCAAGTCCAGGGAAGGAGCTTGAGAGAGATGCAGAAGTAGAGGATACCACACTTGGCGTGGCCAATGTGGTGCTATGAGGATCATGGTCCCTCGATCTCTCTGAAGTTTGAATAGTGTTTTGGGAATTAGGGGAATGGGTGGAAAGGCATAAAGGAAGTCTTGACCCCAGTGAAGGAGGAAGGCATCCTTGGCCTGAACTCCCTGACACGGAATTCTGGAACAGAACCGGGGAAGATTGGCATTCCATGGACTTGCAAAGAGGTCTATGTCCGGGGTTCCCCAAATTCGAAAAATCCTGGCTACCTGGTCCATGTGGAGGGACCACTCGTGTGGAAGCAGAACTCGACTGAGTCTGTCTGCCCAAGAGTTTTGGACGACTGGAAGATATACTGCTAGAAGATGAATGTGATGCTCTCTGGCGAAGGCCCACAGTCGCAAAGCTTCATTGCAAAGCGACAGAGAGCCAGTCCCGCCCTGCTTGTTTACATAGAACATGGCTACTTGGTTGTCCATATGGATGAGGACAGTCCTGTTACTGAGCAGGGAATGGAACACTCTGAGAGCTAAGAATATTGCTCTGAGTTCCAAGAGATTGATATGTAGAGAAGTCTCCTGTGGAGACCAGATGCCCTGGGTGGAGAGATCCTGCAGATGAGCTCCCCAACCCATTGGAGAAGCATCTGTTGTAAGAGTTGCTTGGGGTAGTGACTGCTGAAAAGCGGACCCCAGCAACAGATTTGGAGAGGACTTCCACCACTGGAGAGACCAAAAAAGGCGACTGGAGTTTGCTATTTTGTCTGACAGGCAACCTGATGCCTGAGTCCATTGGGTGGACAAAGTTCATTGAGCTGCCCTCATGTGAAGGCGAGCATATGGAACCACATGCACGGTGGATGCCATGTGGCCTAAGAGTTGTAACATCTCTCGAGCAGTTAAATGGGACTTTCACTGTATCTGGGAGGCTAACTGCACTAAGCGTAGGCAACGGGCCTGAGGAAGATAGGCCCTTGCAGTTGTGGTATCCAGCAAGGCCCCTATAAACTCCAGAGACTGAGTAGGGGTGAGATTTGATTTTGGGATGTTTATTACCAGTCCCAAATACTGAAGAACACGCATTGTGCAGATTAGACAATTCTGGGCCTCTGACTGGGATGGAGCTTGAATGAGCCAGTCGTCCAAGTAAGGGAAAATGAATATTCCTAGAGTGCGTAGAAATGCAGCTACTACTGCCATGCATTTCGTGAACACCCTTGGTGCAGAGGACAGACCGAAAAGAAGCACCCTGTATTGGTAGTGCTTTCCTTGAAAAAGGAACCGAAGGAACCTTCTGTGTGTTGGATGGATGAGGACATGGGTGTACGCATCCTTGAGATCTAGAGAACAAAGCCAGTCCTGACTCTGAAGGTATGGAAGCAGAGCACCGAGAGAAATCATCTTGCATTTCTCTTTGAATAGAAACTTGTTCAATTCTCTGAGATCTAATATGGGTCTGTAGCCCCCTGTTTTCTTTGGGATAAGAAAATAAGGGGAGTAGAACCCTGAGCCCTGTTGAAGAAGAGGTACTTCTTCTATTGCCCCTTGGGCAAGAAGGGTGGCAATCTCCTGACCCAGAAGGTTGAGGAGAGATGTTGAAGAATTGAACTGTTTCACCATGGTGCGAGGAGGAAGGCTTAAGAAATGAAGCTTGTACCCTTCCCTTATGATGGAGAGGGTCCACTGCTCTGCTGTGATTTGTTCCCATCTGGGAGCAAAGTAAGCCAACCTTCCTGGAATGGTGAGGGGCTCTGGTTCTTCCAGAGCTAGAAAGGCTAAGTTCTCTAGTTGCAAGTCAAAGGCCCTGAGGAGGCTGAGGCTGCTGGGCCGTGGAAGGCCTAGCAGCCTTTGACTTGGCCTGTTTAGGTGGTTGCTGACGTTTTGCAGCAAAACGACCTGCAGAAGATGCCTGCTGACCATAAGCAGGATAATATCTTCCCTTTTTAGAAAAGGATGTCTTTTTGAACAATCTTTCCTTAGCAGGAGCAGAGGTGGACTTTGAAAGTCGATCCAAAGCAGAGTTCTCAGCATCAATCTGAGTGGCCTTTGCTTGCCAATCCTTGCCAAAAAGGTTTTTACCTGTACAAGGAAGATTTCCTAATTCATCTTGGACCCAGAGTTCCAAATCAGAAGCTTGTAGCCAAGCAATTCTGCATGCACCTATGGCAATAGCCGAGGCTCTGTTTACACACTCAAAAGAGTCAAAGGCTGCATGGTTGGAAAATTTGGAAACATCCTGGGCATGTTTGAGCCAAGTGAGAAACTCCTGCCTTTTATCTTCTGAAATAAAAGGGGTTAAAGTCTGCAGATGATCTGTGACTTCTTTTAGAAACATCCCTATATAGAGACTATAGGAGTTGATTCTGGCAGCTAGCATAGAAGCTTGAAAAACCCTACGGCCAAAAGCATCTAGGGTCCTGCATTCACGTCCTGGAGGATTAGATGAGTGTCTTTTTGCACTCTTTATCTTTCTCATGGCAGACTCTACCACAATAGAGTGGTAAGGAATCTGAGTCTTATGAAAGCCAGGACAAGGAGGGACTCGATACATGGTGTCTAACCTGCGAGAATGAGGAGAGGTGGTAAGAGGTGTCTCCCACATGCTCAACATGAGATCATACAAAATCTCATGAATAGGTAAAGTAGCTGCCTCTTTAGGAGCTTTAGGATATTGTAAAATATCCAGCTGCTTGGCTCTAGGCTCTGACTCAGGGGCCACTGTGATGGAGAGGCCCCTAGCCACTTCCCTAGTGAAGTCTTGAAAAGACAAGTCTTCTGGAGGAGACATTCTTCGTTTAGAAGAAGAAGACTCCTGAGGAAGAAGTATCGATGCCTCGACAGATCCTTCAGACTCCTCAGAGTCTTCGGAGGAATCGAAGTATCGCCTGTCTGGATGCTCCTGTAAAGCCTGATATGCGTACCGAGTGGAATCGACATGGGCATCATAGGACAGGGTACCGTTGCAGTTGACACCGAAGCCGATGTCGATGCAATCGGTACCGGCACCGGGAATGGTGCCGGAGCCGGTACCGGCAACGGGGATTGTTGCGGTACCGGAGGCGTCGCAGCCTGCATGAATGCCATCAGGGTGCGCTGCATGGTCAGAATCTTCTGATCCATCGACGCCACCAAAGTCTGGATGTCGGTACCAGTGGGAGCCACCGGTACCCCAGAACACGGCAACAGGTGATCGGTTGAGGCCGAGCCATTGATATCAACCTGTGACCCCATATACAATGCTTTGGAAGCCCGAACTTCCCGCCAGGGTAATTTTGCAGGTGCGGAGTCCTCGAGGACAAGCCCGGAGGCATCTCGATGCTTAGAGGGAGATTTGCCCTTCGAGGACTGGCCAGATTTATGCTTGGTTACCTGAGATCCATGGGAGGAAGAAGCAGCCCTGGAAGACGTCGATGCCACCGAAGCTGCATCAGAGGGAAACAGGGTACTGAGCTTGGCTGCTCGGTTCTGCCGACCTCTTTTAGACATCATGGTACAGGACATACAATCCATGATGGAATGGTCAGGACCCAAACATTTTAGACACCAATCATGGGTGTCGGTGACAGAAATAGTACCGCCACATTTTGTGCACTTTTTAAACCCGGAGGCGGGCTTCTCCATGAGGAGAAAATTTTTAGGCCTAAGGCCCAAAAACTGAAAATGCACAGTGAAGAAAGTATAAGGGTTTTGTTTTTTTGTTTTTTTTTTAGTGAAAGAAAGAAAAGACCAGCGGTACCGGTCCGACATCGAAGAAGGCAGACGCGACACAAAAGAATAAAGAAAAAATAAAGAACTTCTTCTGCGGTGACAGGAACACGACCTGCTGGCTCCGCGGAAAAGAAGAACTGGAAAGAGGCGGTTGGGAAAGGCGGGAAGGCAGCGCGCAGGCGCTGTGGGATGCTCCCAAAAGCTTTCTTACTGGACACTGGGGAGCGTTTCCGCGCAGGCTCCATCGGTACCGACGATAACCATATGTGAAGACTCATTCCTGCTTGTTCCTGGAGATTCCATCCATCAACTGCTGGAGACAGAAAAACTGAAGAGACTTCTGGTGGCTGAGGCAAATAGAGCCATAGGAGTGATGTCATTGAAACCTGGGCTTTTCATTGGTTCTTTGTCGCCATGAGTCTGCCGGTAGGAGAACACTTGTTTATTTAACTGGTTTTGATATACCATTTTTTTTTTATTTACCAGGCAAAACGGTTTGCAAAGAACAAAAAGAAAACGGTTTACATAGAACAATAGAAAAACTGAACAGGTCTGGATTAGTTTTGTAGGAGGATATGGAACTACTATTAGTAATCTGTGATTTATCTTTAAAATTATCTGTAGTACCTGAAAATCAGAGAGAGGACAATGTAATGCCAATTTTTAAAAAGGGTTCCGGGGTGAACTGGGAAACTACAGACTGATGAGCCTGACCTCAGTACAGGGCAAAATGGTAAAAACCATTATAAAAAAACAAAATTACTGAACATGTAGACAGTCATGGTTTAATGGCAGAATGCAAACATTGATTTAGCCAAGGGAGGTCTTGTCTCACCAACCTCTTATATTTTTTTGAAGATGCAAACAAACAGTTAGATAAAGGTGAGCCAGATGATATAATTTCTCTCAATTTTCAGAAGGCTTTGACAAAGTCCCTCATCAAAGACCCTTGGGGAAATTAAGAAGCTGTGGGATAGGAGACAATGTACTGGTTAAAAGACAGAAAACAGAATAGGACTAAATGGTCAATTTTTTCAATGGAGAAAGGTGAATAATGGAGTACACTTCAAGGATCTGGGCTGGGCCCATTGCTTTTTAACATTCATAAATGACCTGGAAATGAGAACAAGTGAGTTGATCAAATATGCAGATGACACAAAATTATTAAAAGTTGTTAAAATGCGGCGGGGGAATCCAAGATGGCGCTTTGAAGGAGTGTGCCAGTGACGCAGCGATCCGTATGGGGAAGAAGCGTAAGCCTAGGGAAGCCAAACAGCCATCAACGGCACCCCAGGCTTCTACACCATTACCTTTGATAGTTTCGGGTCCGATGGACGCCTTTGTATCGCCTGTGCCAGGGCAGTCAGCGTTAGATGGGGAGAGTGGCTCAGCTGAACGGCGGTTGGAGGTGGAGTCCTTGCTGTCCGCCTCGGGCAGTGATTCTTTCTCCCCTGGCTTAACCCGAGTCTCCAAGGTCCTTCGGGCAGATGCTGGCGCTGTGAGCAACCCGGAAGAGGGAGCTGATCTGCTGGATGCCATCATGGAGTGGAGAGTTGTCGGCGTCTATGACCAGGACCACCTGGCCCCCCCGGATTTGTGTTCGGGTGGGGAGTCAGTGGAGAGACATGCAGAAGGAGGTGTGGGTGTGAGCCTTGTGCCTACCCAGTCGGTTCCTGCCCCAGTATCGGGTGGATTACAGAGTTTACTAATTGAACAGCATGTCTCTGTTCCTGTTTCTGCTTTGGCACAGGAAGTCCCAGAAGTGGTGACCCTGAAGAATATCTGGGCCGCGATTATGCAACTTCGAGATGAACTGGTCCCGAAGATTAACAGTTTGGTGACTCAGGTTTCGAGTAATACTGATAATATACGGGAGAATGTTAAGAATATTTCTTTGCTTCGGACTGAGATTTCAGACGTTTGTGCAAACAATGTGTCTTTGGAGCAGGATATGGAGTGTTTCAGGAAGAATGTTGCCCCAATGCGGTTTAAGTTGGAGATGTTGGAGAACGCGATTCGAGCTACAAATATTCGCATGATTAATTTTCCTAAAGTAGAGTTGGTTTCTCCTAGGGATATGTTTCGTTCTTATTTAGTAGAGACTTTAGGTATCCCTTTTGAGTCCCACCCCCCCCCCCCATTGTTAAAGTATATTATCTTCCCACCGGGAAAAGAGTAGTGGGAGGTGGGGTGGTTCCAGGGGTGGTTGGTGCTGATGTCCTAAATGTAACGGAAATGCTGGAATCTTCTCAGGAGCAACATGTAGTTCCATCTACTTTACTGATTACGCTAGCTTTGTTGTCTGATAAAGAATGGCTTATGAGGATGTTTTTTAAGAAACGGCATATGTTGTTTAAAGGTTTAAAGGTCTCTATGTTTCCAGATATATCCAGAGAGACTCAGAAGAGGCGGCGTGATTTCCTCCTATTAAGACCTGGGGTTCAACAGTTGGGTGGGCTCTTTTTTTTGAAGTTCCCATGTAAGTGTCTGATTAAATATCAGTCACATTCCTATATTTTTTATGAGCCCTCCCAATTGCTGGACTTCATTAATGCCCGACATCCTGAGGCTGGACCGGATCCTCCTTCAGTTTAGGATAAGCATGATTTAGGATCTGACTGAATGGTACACTCTTTTTCTTTTGTATTTTGATGAATGTTTATTTCTTTCTAGGTATCCCCTATATGGTGGGCTAGGATCAGTGGGGAATGCTATATATGTTACCTGTATTAATTTGAGGGACTTGTCTCTTGATGTATTTTCTTTTTCCTGCTGTAATTTCTCTTTCAAGATGTATTTCTTGATTAATTGTGTATAAAGTTATAAATATAAAATAAAATAAAAAAAGTTGTTAAAATGCAAGAGGATTGTAAAACATTTAAGAGGATCTTGATAAAGTGAGAGACTGGATGTCCAAATGGCAAACAACATTTAATGTGGACAAGTGCAGAGCTAAGAAAAGAACAATCCAAACTACAATTATATGATGCAAGGTTCCACATTAGGAATCACCACCCAGGAAAAGGATTTAAGTGTCACCCTGAATAATTCACTGAAACCCTCTGCCCATTGTGTAGTGGCTGCCAAGAAAGCAAATAGATTGCTACGTATCATAAAGAAGGGAATGGAAAATACAACAAAGAATATCATAATGCCTTTGTATCGTTCCATGGTGTGACCGCACCTTGAATATTGTGTGCAATTCTGGTTGCCATATCTTAAAAAGGATATAGAAGAATTAGAAAAAGTACAGAGAAGAGCGACAAAAATGGTAAAGGGGATGAAAGGATATTTCTAAGAGGAAAGGCTTAAAAGATTAGAGCTCTTAAACTTGGAAAAGAGACGGGTGAGGGGAGATATGATAGAGGTCTATAAAATAATGAATGGAGTAGAATGGGTAAACATACATCGCATGTTTACTCTTTCAAAAAGTAGAAAGGCTAGGGGAAACAAAGAAGCTACAATGTAGCACTTTTTTTAAAATTTATTCTTTAAAACAATTTTCATACATACATTTCCTACTAAAGAGAAAAGGAAATCCATAAGGGTATAACACATACAATTCTAGAAATTACCCACAATCATTAAGGAAAAATGAAAGATATAACCTCATATCAATATTAAACCACATTGCAGAGGAAAACAAGAAATAGGAAAAATAACCACACCCAACCTAGGGAAAGGAAAATTTACAGCCCCTTGGACATGAACAGCCAGCATGTGGTTGCGGTTGACCCACGGCCTCCCTTTCACAACCTAGCAAAAAAGGTTACCAGTTGTTTAGGGTCAAGGAAAATAAAATGTTTACCATCTAGGAAAATCATACATCTACAAGGAAATTTTAGAAGAAACGACACACCCAAAGTAAGGACTCTGGTTTTCAACTCCAGAAAGTCCTTACGTCTTCTTTGGGTGGTCCTTGAAAAGTCAGGCAACATTTGCACCTTAGCCCCCATAAACAACTTATGCACACTGTGAAAATATAGACACAACATAATATTTCGGTCCATTTCAAGAGCAAAGTTAACCACCAAAGTGAATTCACCGGTGACCATATCAAGTGAGCATTCTAAAAATGCTGTTAAATCTGACAGCCCCTGTTGTTCTTTCATAATGGACCCAGTCTCTGGTCGCAAAGATAGGTACTGCGCTCTTGTGATAGGTGGCAAATTTTCACCAGGCACAGCCAAGACCTCCTGTAGATATTTCTTTACCATCTCAGCCAGAGCGAGAAGGGGGGCCTTGGGAAAGTTTTACAAACTTGTTTTGGTTGTTTTGTCTGGATACATTCTCCAAGTACTCTAACTTGCGCACCATAATAGAAGAATCTTTAATCTGGGTATTCACTAGCTCTTGAAGCTCACCATGATGTATTTCTAGAAGATCCAATCTGGCCGCACTCTTTACCTATTCCTGAGATAGCACCAAATCCATATTTTTAAGCTTAACCACTTCTCAAGAAAAAGAACCTGTCATTGCCAATAGTGAAGAGTTTACCGTAGCCACCGCCTCCCATAATGAATCCACCGTTACAACCGCAGGTTTCAAAAGTACTGCTGGAGCTGAAAGTACTCTGTTTCTCTCCCCACTGCAGGGCCAGGCTCCTCCAAAGTAGCAACGCTAGCAGATACCCCTCGCTGATCAAGCAGTGAAGACACCGCTACAGGAGCCTCCAGTCCTCCACACACTCTTCCGGTCCTCCTCTCATCAGGGGGGTTGTCCTCAGAGGTATGACCCCACCGGCTAAGCTTCCAGGTCGAAGCAGAGTGGTCCTTTCTTCGGGGTTAGAGATGCCCTGGCTCCCTGCCAAAGTCTGAAGCAACACCAGCCCTGCTGAAGTTCCGTCTCATGGGGCTAAGCCCAAATTATACTTCAACAGCTTACTGGTGCAGCCTCAAAAAGGTAGTCATCTCCTTGACTCCTTTGGAAATTAATGCCTTAAGGATCACTGTGTAATTTTTGGGACCCCTCCTTAACTAAAGGAGCTTTAGAAAGACTAGGAAATATAAAAGAGAGGCCTACACCCAGCTTGAGCACAGTAGTCCCCGACTTTCATGCAGTTGGAAGTGATGAACCTAACTTCAGCTAAAGGTACACTATTCTCCCTGGACAAACTTAGAGATAGCGTAGTTACTCACCTGTAACAGGTGTTCTCCGGGGACAACAGGAATCAGTCCTCACATATGGGCGACATTGGCACCAACAGAGCCGACATGGTAACTTCTCTCCTGCTTTCAAAGAAAGCCTTGGGAATGTACCTTGGTGCCATCTTGCCTTGGTATGATATCATAGCACAAGACAGCAAAAAGAAAAAGCAACTCCATGGGGAGGGAGGGAGGGTGGGGAGGACTGATTCCTGCTGTCCCCGAAGAACACCTGTTACAGGTGAGTAACAACGCTTTCTCTGGGAATAAGCAGAAGTCAGTCCTCACATATGGGACTCCCGCTACAGTCTACCAAAAAACCTGTAAAAAGCTCATGGGTGACCAGAAAAAGGTGGAACCGAGAGCAGCAGCAATGAGTCTAGATATAACCAAGTCCCGAGTGGCCCAAGTGCCCAGCGAGGAACCAATGCCCCGGTAACCTGAACACACCAAAGGGCCAGAGGGCAGGCATTGCCTATACCCCAAACAAATGGCGGAGTACTGCCTGGCTGAAGCTGTGAAAGTGTGGACTGAGGAACAGGTGGCAGCTTGGCAGATTTCCGATAACGAAACTGAGTGCAAGTTTGCTACAGAGGTCGCCATGACATGATGCTCCAGCGAGAGAGCAGTCTTCGCATATGCGATGGTGATGTGGTCTTTAAAACGGACCCTGTCCAACTGGGTCGCTGACTACATCTCCCAACCGGGTCATAGGAAATAGAGCTGAGAAGCTCGACAGTGCTCCTGGGTGCGCCTGAGATAAAAGGCAAGTGCCTGCTTACAGTCCAGTGTGTGAACTGCCTCCGGCATGAGGCCGTGGGAAAAAGGTGGGGAGCACCACCTGCTGGTTGAGGTGGAACAGAGATACCACCTTGGGTAGAAACTTGGAGTGTGTGCGGTGCATGACCCTGTTCTTGTAGAACCTAGTGTATGGTGGTTCTGCCATCAACGCCTGGAGCTCGCTGACTCTGTGGGCAGAGGTGAGCGCCATGAAGAACATCACCCTCCAGGAGATTCTTGAGGTGGCAGGAGCAGAGAGGCTTAAAGGGTGGCGCAGTGAGTTTGGAGAGCATGACATTAAGGTCCCTCTCTGCCACTGATGGGCAGCTTCAACAGGAGAAGCCCCCTCAGGGAGCGAGACACAAAGGGTTGAGCAGAGAGCGGTTGTCCCTCAATGAGATGGTGATGTGCACTCTTACGGAGTTAGACTTCAACCCTGCCCAGGACAGGTGAAGTAGGTACTGCAGCACTAGCTGGATGAAGCAGGAGAAGGAGTTGACCCGACGCTCCGCACACTAGACTGAGAACCTCCACCACTTGGAGATGGAGGTTTTGCATGAAGCGAGGATGACCTCTTTCACTTCAACAGAGAGATTGAAAGGGGCCAGGGCTACACTTTCAGCAGCCAGGCCATGAGTATCAGAGACCCCATATTGGGGTGCAGACGAGAGCCTTCCTCCTGCGTCAGTAGGCCTGGGTTCCATTCCAGGAGAACTGTGGGCGATATAGCCAGGCAGAGGAGCAGGGAAAACCATGGCTGCCTGGTCCATCATGGGGCCACCAGGATCACTGTGGCCCCATCGTGCTGGACCTTGAACAGGGTCTTGGCGATCAATGGTGTGGGAAGGAAGGCGTAAAGGAAGTCTTCCACCCAAGAGATCAGAAATGCATCTGTCACCACACGGGAGGAGTGTGGCTACCGTGAACAGAAGCGGGGCAGTTGTGCATTGGCTGGACTGGCAAAGAGGGCCACCCTCAGAAGTCCCCATTGCTGGAAAAGCTGGCCAGTCTCCCTGGGATCCAGCCTCCACTTGTGCAGCTGAAGGACCTGGCTGACCGGTCCACCAGGGTGTTACCCTGGCCCGGGAGGTAGACTGCTTGCAGGAGAATCCCATTGCTGCTGGTATACGAGCAGAGGCTCACCGCTTCCTGGCAGAGCAGGGCCGAACCCCTGCCCCCCTGCTTGTTTATGCAGAACATCGCCACCTGGTTGTCAGTCTGAACCAGCACCGCCTGGTTCTGCAGGTGGTGGCGAAAAGCCTGGAAGGCTAAGGCTACGGCTCGGAGCTCCAGGAGGTTGATTTGCTAGAGACTCTCCATCAGTGACCAGCTGCCCTGAGTGCAGAAGTCATCCAATGTGCTCCCCACCTCAGCTTGGAGGCATTTGTAGTGAGGATCCTTTGGGGTGTGGGGGACTGGAAGGGCATCCCAGCCAACAGACACTAAAGATTTTGTCACCAGCCAAGAAAGAGAGCCAGGGGATGGGTGATGAGCCTGAGACCACTGCGAGCAGAGGGCACACTGGGCCATTCGCATTTGCAGGCAAGCATCTGGAGTAACATGCACTATGGATGCCATATGCACCAGCAGGCGCAGCATGAGGCGGGCTGATACCAAACAGCACTGCTGTATGCTTACGGTAAGCACTTGGAGGCATAGGGCCCTGTCTTGAGAGAGAAAGATCTGGCTTGGACAGTGTCCAGCCGAGCCCTTATGAACTCCAGGTCCTGGGTTAGCTGGAGATGAGACTTTGGGTAGTTTATGACAAAGCTGAGGCGCTCCAGCAGGAGAATGGTGCGTGCCATCGCCTGTCCGGCTTTGATGACCAGGCTTCCCTTTACGAGCCAGACGTACAGATGGGGGAAGACTAATACCCCTTGGAGGTGGGCTGCAACCACTGCCAGGCATTCAGTGAATACCCCTGGGATGAAGGCCAGGCCAAAGGGTAGCACTCTGTACTGATAATATTCTCCCCCGACCATGAAGCGGAGGTACTGTCTATGTAGGGGGTTGATGAGGATATGTGCATGCATCCTTTAGGTCCAAGGAGTATAGCCAATCTCTCTGCTGGAGTTATGGCAGCAATGTTCCAAGAGAGCATTTTTAACTTTTCCCTCACCAGGAATCTGTTGAGGTCCCACAGGTCAAGGATGGGGCAGAACCCTCTGGACCTTTTTGGTACCAGGAAGTAGTGGGAGTAGAACTCTGTGCCCCTGATGTGGGCTTTGGACGGGTTCCACTGCCTGGAATCTCAGAAGGCCTGTGAGTTCCTGCCGTAACAGGTCCCAGTGGATGGGAGTCCTGGGGTGCTCTCCCAGGAAGAATGGTGGGAGTGTCTGGTGGAGGTGGAAGAGGTAACCCTCTCTCACCATCTGAAAGGCCCACATGTCGGGAAGGCCTGGTAGTTTCCATAAACCTTCCTCTTCTTCTGGTATGAGAGCTTTCTACCCAAAGCCTTCCTCCGGGAAGGGTCAGTGGTCTTCTTGGAGAGCCTGGTCCTAGTCAGGAATTTGGACTCCAGCTCAGCGGCCTTATCTGTCATGGGTTTGCCAAAGAGGTTCTCTTCATGGCAAGAGACATCAACTAATTTGTCCTGGACCCATTGCTCCAGGTCAGAGGACTGTAGCCAAGCCTGGCACCGGGCACTGATGCCCACCGCAGCTACTGTAGCTGCCAACTTGAAGCCATTGTAGCCCATTCGAGTGTTAAACTTGGAGCACTCCCTGACTGCCGAGGTCAGGGTATAGAACCGCTGGAGGGGTTCCTCTGAGAGACCAGCTGAGAACCCGGCGAGCTCCTTTGCCAGGTCTCGAAGGTACATGCCCATGTATAACCGGTAAGCCTGGATCCATCCAACAAGCATCAAGCCCTGGAAGCACTTTCTGCCCATAGCATGAACCTCTCTGCCCGGGGGCACCAAAGAGTGCATTTTCTGGCTCTTGAACCTCAGCATGGCTGACTCCACCACCATGGTGCTGTGAGGCAGTTAGGTTTTCTGGAAGTCAGGGTTCCAGTAGACCCAGTACATCGGGTCCAGCCGCCTGCTATCTATGGGCACCGATGCAGGGGTCTCCCACATGTGGAGGAGCAGCCGTTCCAGGATAGGGGGGACGGGTACCATGAGCCCCTCTTTCGAGGGGACCTCATACTGGAAGATCTCGAGGTCCTCCATGTGAGGGTCCTCCTCTGACTCTGTGGCGAAGGCCAGAGCCTTGGCCATGTCCCGCATGAAGTCTAGGAAGGCCATGTCCTCAGGTGGGGACTGGTGCCTCGACTCCAGAGGGGACAGGTCTGAGGGCACATAGCGGTGACGGCGGGTATCTGGGGACTAGGAGGCGGCGGTGGGGGTCCTCTGGGACTCATGCAGGAGAGCACTGGTGCTGGTCAAACCCCAATGACCTTGGGTCTGCGACGACCAGTGCTCAGAGCAGAGGGCACTGTGCTGTGAGGACTGTAGCCTCAAGGACCTGGACCGGTACTGCGGCAGAGGCATCTCTCAAGACTGGTGGCACTCGAGGACTGGCTCGACCTCCGGGGAGTCCCTTGCAATTGAGGGTCCGGTGATTGGGAGTGATGACCCAGAGGAACAGGGCATCAGAGCCTGCTGCTGGGCCATGAAGGCAGACAAACTGTGTTCCAAGGCCACCATCCTGGCCTTGAGACCAGATGGCTCTGCAGCCTTCAGCACAGGCACCGAGGGCTTTGTGTCCAGTGCCAGCTCCATCAAGGGAGCATCCTCGATCAGGATGGCCTCGGGGGTCTGAGACCAGTCCTTGGGCATGGATGATTCCCGGCAAGGCAACTTGGACAGCCACTCCTTGCCATCACCCTCGGCCTCTAGTCGAAGGCTGCGGGACCAGGGTCTGTAAGATTTCTCCACTTTCCCCGACGCATCAACTAATGGGGGCCTCGTGGTCTTCCGGCCCTTCTTTGCATCATCCTCATTTCATGTTCCTGGAGAAAGTATCCTACGACACCTGAGAGGAAGCAGAGGTAAGCACCAGCAGGCCTAAGCTCAGATTCCAAGAGGAGAAGACCAAATAAAGTGCAAGTCTCACACATGCTTTCTCTCCCAAAGAAAATATCACCTCAGAGAACAACTAGGTAACACCTCTCTCCGTACCCCTTTAAACAAGACAGAACTGGACTCTGCCCTCTGCAAGAAGTGCAGGTTATGCCTATATCCAATCTCCTCTGGAGAAAGAACCAGTTTGAAAGCACGGAACTCTCAAGGAAAAAACATATATCCTTCATAAAGCTGAACAAACACACACCAAACTCTTACGTCCATGATATAGACCTTTCTGGCACCAACTAAAGGATGAAGATATCACCATTGAGAAGAATCCCTAGGATGACTAAACCTCTCAATGAAAAAGCTAAATCAGGATTGAAAGAGATCTTCTAAGAAAGAGGTCTTGGGGGACAAATGAAGAAGAATCCCTGTGTCTATCCTCCTCTGGTTGAAGAGCTTGCTCCTCTTGGTGTCTTGGCAGTCTGACTTGGAGGAGCATCACCCATCTAACCTCTAATAGGGTAAAAGACATTTCTGCCAGATCTCATTTTGGGATGACAAGAATATTTGTTCAAACAAAATCCTGCTGCATCATGATGGTGCTGGCTGTATGAACTGTGACTAGGACTACAGGTGAAAACTTGATCTTAGTCAAAGGTTGGTTTACTTCTCCAAGAAACTGAGGGTTACGAGAGCTGATGGGGATATTCTGGGAAGCCAACAGTGCTGCACAGACTGACATCTGGATTGCCTTACCCAACTCTAGCATCCAGAACTGCCAGAGCATTGATAGCTGACTGTCCCTGGCCTAGTTAAGGCCCTGCTGACACCTCCCCCCAACTGGGACCATGGCTACCTCAGTCAGCCTGGCTAAGGACCCCTCTCCCCTACCTACAAGGCTCACAGTTGAGGAGAGAATTAGGAAGATGTCCCCTGCTCCATTCTCCTAGAAATCTATGGAGAGCCACTCACCTGTGAAGAGCTGGATCCCCTAGAGAACCAGGAAGAGCATTATAGCTCTGAATGCATGGGGATCACAAGAAAGGAGAGCAAAGTGAGCAAGATGCATGTGTACCTTTGCCCGCTCAAGATACTATCATTCACTGTCGCCATCTTGGAGCCCAGAACCTGCAGGAAGGCCTATGCTTGAGGTGAATATGGAAAATAAATATCTGAAAATCCAGAAGTGAGGCCTCTCTTTACTTTTGGAGACAAAGGACCTCCCATATACTCAACAGGCTGGGAAGGGCAAAATCACTCCTCCCGAAAACTATCAGTCGTCCTAGTGGTGCCAAGATCTGAAAAACTCTCAATGTGGTCAAAAATGTCTCCTCTTCTGACTTGCCCTGCATGGCCAATTGACAGAATAAAGGAGGACCTTAAATCCCCTCCAGTCACTGGAAGTCCACTGCTAGCATCCTGTTAGATAATAGGAAATTTTGAAGCTGTTGAGAGACCCAGGAAAGCACATTTGAGAACCATCTGGTGGTAATCTCTGAAAAGCACATATGAGAATATTCCAGACACAAGACTGAGTAATCTCTCCATGTCTCACCATTCTGTTGAAAAGCTATAGATATTTCTATCCCAAGCTTCTTAAGAAAGCAGTACCCTGACTCCTTTCCAGTAGAGTAAAGGGGCACCAAACCTGCAGATGAATTAATGCCAAATGCTGTCGCAGCCAACCTTATGTGTGACAGAGAAGCACCCATAAGCATGGTTATACAGCCCAGTGAGGAAGGGCACTGTGTTGTCATGAAAGAAAATACCCAGCCCACACACGCCACCTTCCTGAGAAAAGGGAGGAACATGCCTAGTCAGAAAACTCATAGCTCACTAAAATGTCCAGGATTTTCTCAGAAGACTAGGAGGAAAACTACTCAACAAGGCTGACCATGCAGCGACTACCATTCTATGGGGGTGATCCTAAGAACTCTTGCTATAATCCCTTTGGCTCTGTCTGCAGAAGAACCAGACCAGGTCATTGAGGCATCTGGCAAAAGGAGCTCCTCAGCACCACTTGCCTTCACTGTGTGAATTTAACTGGTATGGGTTCATCTGAGAGCTGTTTCCCTGCACAAAAAAGGTCAAGCCATCCAATCATCCAACCTCTGCCCATTTGTCTGAAATATATGTCTTATATATCTTTCAGAAAAATCTGTGAGAATTGCTCATATTTCTAGTATTCTTGAGTTTGAGTTCTTCAGCGAAGCCAGTAGTTCCCAAAACTGTCTTAAGACCCCACCCCCCTCCCCCGAATCAGTCAGGCTTTCAGGATATTTGCAATTATTGAGATGTTTGCACACATGCCTCCATTACATACAAATCTAGCTCATGAATATTCACTGCAGATATCCTGAAAACCTGATTAACTGGGGGTCCCCAGGACAGATTTGGGAACCACTGATCTAGACCACTGACAAAAATATTAAACCATAATCCCAGCACAGATATACTTGTCTCCTTATTCCAATTAGGACATGTGCCATTAATTGAGATTCTGTGTAGCTTCCCTGACAACCAGGATCTTAACACACTCATGTGTTATCCCTTAAACCTCATCTTTTTAAATTTGAAAAACTGGTATAGTTTATCCCACTTTTGATATACACAAATCATGTGTTTTCCAAATTCAGTTAGTTGCATTACCATTCTTGAACAACTGAAGTTGATTTTGCAGACCCTCTTGCACCTAAATGTATGCTGATTCTTGTTAAACCATTCCCTTCTCCTCAAAATCTGCAACATCTGCTTTTGACGACAGCTTCTAGCTGAAACTAATGTTAAAACTATCAAGCTGAATCCATTTTTGTTAATACTGTCTCTTTTAACAGTCTTGAGGAGCCTGCCCAGTTTTAATATTTCAAAAAAAATTAAGTACAGTGGTTGAACAACCGCATCACTGACTTTCACCAATATCCCCTCAGTTTCACATTGTCTAGGTTTTTCACCGCCTAGCAAGGGATATAACACGTATCTTCCTCCAGTGGCCTTTCCACCATAAATACTAAAGGAAAAAAGTTATTACTGTTCTGCCCCTATCTCCAATGATTATGTTTCTCATTTCATACACAAAAAAATGTCCTACAGCAGCCCATGTTTACCTTTTGTTATTAATTCACTTTTTGCTGAAGGTTAGAAAGCGGAGACCTCTTTCTGCTTTGAAGTCTCTTAATCAGGGGAAAAACCAACTGATATGCACATATACATAAAAGATAAACATCTGGATTATACATACTTGTTGTCTTTTTTCAATCTCCAGTTTCATTCGGATTCTGATGCACTTTAAAATATATTTATACAAATCTCGGGAGGCATCCAGCATTTGGTGCTTGAAGAATGCACCCACTAAGTTACCACAAAAGAAAACAACAGCATTGGCAAGTAACTGAAAGAAAAAATAAGACATGCGATGACTTTTCCATAGTGAGGGGAAAATATTTTCATCTGCAGGTTTAGATGTACAGTTCTGGCATAAGACAAGTACAGACTTTCACATCTGTAAACTTGACAGACTTTCATGCAGCAGCCTTACAGACTGAAGAAAGAATGCGGAGCCTGGAAAAGTCTGTTTTAAAGCACTTATGATTTGGTCAATTCAGAAGTTAAAGGAGAAAAGACAACAGTGAACAATCTTCTCCAACTCCCGGCACTTCCTAGTGGGAAAGCCGGGACAGGCATTGTTTTTTATATCTTTGCATATATTTTTTTTTTAACTTTTGGGGGAGGTTCTTTTGATAAATGCATGATTACAGCTTAGCTAGTTCAAAAATAAGTTAATTCTCCTGCTGGCAAAGCATGCTACTTTACAGTTCTATATGACAATGCAAGACGAAAAATCTGCTTTTCAAATACTTTCTGTGTGTTTAGTGGCCTTTGCCAAATACTGAGTACTTACTGAAATTCCCATCGGGAGGCTGAATAGTGGTCTAAAGGAATTCAGCTGATGGTCGCAATCCAGTTTCAAATGAACTGGCATCCACCATCCCCGGCCAACTGCTTCCTACCTTAATTGGCCATCTTGGAGTTCAAGATCTGACCTTGGTGTGGAGGACTACAGGCTAAGAGGCCAGGCGATAGTGAACGCCATCACCCGCATACCTCCTGACATCATCAGATGCTTTAGTGAAGTTTAAAAGCCATTAAGGGGCCCCAAGGCATGCTGCTAAAGAGCAGCACAAAGGTTTGTAGGCATCTGCGTGGGGGGGGGAGCGATTAACCTCAAGTGAGTCTGTCTATTTTGTGATTCTTTTTAGGGGCAGACTTTATGCCAGCTTGGGTTTATCTAGCAGTCTTGGAAAAATGTTAATACATGTGAACTAGACTATGCATGCTAACAGACCTTCTATTGCACATTAACACTTGAGAAAGGCTTAACGCCCTCTAATACATTGGCCTCAAACTTTTGTAACCAACTCTCTACCTTTAATCACCAAGAAGCACCATCTCCTTACTAATCCTTACTGGATTAAATACAGTAGAGAACACATTAACAAATGCAAACATGCTGTCAAATAAGAACAAGATGTATAGCCTGCATAGCCTGGTAACAAGAATCCAGAGACATTTTACTATATAGTCATAGTGCCTGTAAAATTGCTGTTTATACCTCTTGATTAATGCGCTTTCTGTGCATATCATACTATGTTAAAATGAAGGTTTTCAGTGTATTTTATACACATGAAACATGCACAACAATTGATGGATAGCTGAAGGGCATGGGTTTGAGGTCTACTCTAACAGCTTTCAGCTGATACTGCAGTAAAACTAAGCAACTTGGAAACTCACATTCACTTATTTTGCTCCACTTACTGAACACTTGCTCCAGAGCATAAACCTTCTGTAGGGTAGACATATGTGTATTTATAGTGTAGTTGTCTGATGAAGCAATGTAACGTAAGCATACACAAAATAGTCATTTGTGTTGAAATAATAAGGCTACGTTGTTTACTTTTAACAGGTGTTTTCCATGAAAAAATGGAATGCTAACTCCTGACAACCCAACCATGGAGCTTTCATGGCAAGGTGTGACCGGAGGTATAGCAGAATTAATCAGAGACACAAGCAGGTGGTATCGCATGGCGCTAGGACAGGAGAGCTCTTCTCAGAACTCAACTAATGTGATGTTTGAAGCATGAGCAGCCTCCTCCGCTTGCATAACTATCTCCTTAGTAGGTTCCCATAGTTCAAAGATGACTGCAACTCCCAGAGAAGTGGAAGGAATTGTGTGCCTGATTAATTCTGCTGCCTATGGAATACACCTGTTACAGATGAAACTTGGATTTTTCTGTCGACAGATAGTACATCACCAGGCACACAACTGGGCGATGTACAAGCACAGGCTGCTTCACTATTGGAGTCTCCATCCATTTTCACAATTCACAAAGGTTTCTCAGTACCGCATGATAGAAAAGCGCTGTCTATGACTGCTGATTCCATTACTGCCTGAACCAAAGTGAAGGAATGATATGAGGACAAGGTAGCTGTTCTGCAGAAGCTCTGCAGCGAAGCAATTTGCAATGGAGCTACAACAGAAGCAGAGGCTCCGATATGGTGAGGCTCGACTGAATTGGTTACAGGAGGCCCACTCTGCTCATAAAAGGAATGGATAGGACCGTTAGCTAATCAGCCTCTATTTTGCCCCTGAAATGCCAAGTCATTTGGGATCACAGGAGACAAACGACTTCATAGATTCTGTCCTTTTCAGAAAAGAAGTCTCATTTACACACCAGTGTGTATAAGGACTTATTGCATGGAAACTGATGTGGTTCAGAATAAAATGCAGGCAGCACCATTTCTTTCTTATGATGAAAGGGAGTGACCATCTTTGGCAGGAATTTAGAATGAATGCAGAGTCCAGTTCTATAATGAAACTTTCTATAAGGTTCATGGGTGACTAAATCTTGAAGGTCACTGATTCTTTTGGCCAACATAATTGTTGGTAGAAAGAGAAACTTTCAGGGTAAGATTCTTCAGATAGTATCACTATGGGCTCAAAATGTGGTTTTATTAGAGATGAAAGGATAAGGTTCCATGGCATAGGTGTTTCTGAATTGTTTTCTTCATATGAATAATCCCCTTCAAGGATCTCAAAGTAATGGAATAATGAGAATTTGTAGTTTTGCATATGAAGACATGATAGTGCACACTGTGATAAGGAAGCTTATCATAGCTCAGGTAGGAGCTATAGAAAAGATGATGTGACTCTGAACAAGCAACCTGTCAGTTCTGGTAGAATTGAGAAAACAGAGTTTTCACATAAAAGACTACCAGTCCCAGAATGCACCAGGTTTCCAGCAGCCATGAGAGGGGCTGAAGTGAGAGAATGTGTGTGCAATCAAGAGAGCTATGAGGTAATCCCTAAGCACTCATCTCAAAGGGCAGGGCTTGATTCAACACAGCTGCGCTGTGTTAGGGAGCAGCACACATTAGGAAAGAATAAGAATAGAGATTATTCTTCAGGAAAACAGTTTCAGCAACAGTTTCAAGAACAGCTTCAGGAAGAGATAGAGGGGAGAGCTTCAGCAACGGCTACAAGCACCAGTATCACCTGGAGAAACAGAAGCCAAGCCAAGCAGATAGAGAAAGAAGGAAACTCTCTGGAAGGAAGAGAAGAAAGGCCATTGGAAGGTCTGGGAGATTCCAAGGCAGTACTCATACTGGGAGGTATTCCAAAGGCCAGCAGAGTCCATTGGACGGGATTCAGCCAGAGGAATGGAGTGGCAGAGATAGGAATCACCAGTGGCTACCTGGAAGAGAGAAGACTGCAGGTGGAAGGGACTTTCAGACCAAGGCCAGAAGGTATGTGAGAGAAGATCCAGTGTCCAGGGATCAAGATTGGAAGGCTGGACATCAGAATTGGATTACATATTGGCCAGGCTATACAGAGAGGAATAATGATAGCAGGAGAGGCTCAGGTATGAACACTGATCCAGACCCTATCTATAATAGAGAATGGCAGCAAGGGAATAAGCATTCTCATGATAGTGCCTTAATGAAAGACTCATCTGTGCCAATGTATGATATTGACCCTATGATTGTTGATGCAGGGGGAAATACAGCAGATGAAACTATTTACATGGACTGTTCTTTATCTAAATGCTATTGCTAGTTTTCTATGAGCAAACACATCAGCCATCACAAAGAAACCTAACTTTGTTCTTTATTTCCACTGCAAACAGCTCTTAAAGCAGGATTTGGGCTCACACAGTAGCAGCCAGCCAGCTAAAGGCTTTCAGCTGGTCCATTGATAGTAATTAGGGCTGCACCTGATTGTGTGTGAGCAAGGGAGAATCACTGCTGAGATCGGCGTGGAAAATAAGCAGAAGTTAACCTAACCAGCAAAGTTTATTCTTTACTTTGTGCCTTTGTATTTGGTAATTACTTGCTAAGAAAACATTAGCTAATTGCCTGACAAGCTGAAGGTTGTTTTCTGGTTTACTTTGTGACTTTTTGTTATCCATTTTAAACACTGCAAGCAAGTAACCTCATTTATAGTGCTATCAAGCATACATGTGCTGGGTGAATTAAACCCCATCAATAAAAGAAGTATTTTATTGATCTTACCACTTGGTTTCACAACTCAAATTATTGTCATCAGCTGTGTTTGGGAGTGAATGAACTACAATACCCACAATACCTTGCAAGAATCATATGAATATATGCATCGTCAAGATTGTGTAAGTTCTCACCCTAGGCAGCCGTCTGACAACACTCAGCCTAAGATGAACTTAGAAAGAGGAAGCCTGGAGACCCACCATAAAAATGATACACGTATTGCAGTATGGTAGCAAGAGGACATCAAATTGAAAGCCTTTTACAACTGAAGGCACATGAATGTCTACATTCTTCATGCTGCCACTGAAATGTCATAAATGTGAGACAGGAAGTCTAAAGAGGCCATTAGAGATAATATTTTGAGATTGGGATGCAGAAAGGAGCCCAGTTATGGGTTCTCAATATTGGAAAGATCTAGCCTACAGGTAGAAAAACAAAACCTTTTGAGAGAGGAAACCATTTCTGACCAGGCCAGTATGGAGCACCGAGTATCATAGTGCTGAGCTTTGCTTGAAACCTGTACGGAGCTTAGCTATTAGGATAGGAAAATAGGCACAGAGAAGCAGTTAAGTCCAATTCATGACTAA
The DNA here is from genome assembly GCA_033557465.1 of Ichthyophis bannanicus. Taxonomy (NCBI): domain Eukaryota; kingdom Metazoa; phylum Chordata; class Amphibia; order Gymnophiona; family Ichthyophiidae; genus Ichthyophis; species Ichthyophis bannanicus. Next base: position 175,604,006 of record CM066034.1, on the reverse strand, counting down.
TACATCTCTCGATACCCAATCTAGAAGTGGGTGCACCAAACAATAAGCAGCTTTGTGATTTTGCTGCTGGCAAAGGAGATCTATTTGAGGAGATCCCCATCTCTGAAAAATGTTCTGAATGGTTTGAGGGTCTATCATCCATTCATGGGGCTGAACTGTTTAGCTTGTCTGCCACATGGTTCTGAATGCCTGAAATGTAAATTGCTTGAACTGTTATATGACTGGAAATGACAAGAGTCCTATATCTTTGCCACTTTCCAAAATAAGCAAAGGCACCAGCATTCCTTGCTTGCAGAGGTGGGACATGCCTAACTGATTACCCATCTGGATCACTGACCGACTGTAGCAGATAAGCAAACATGCAGAAGAGACTAAAACATTGCTCTCAGTTCTAGATGTGCGACACTTTACACTAAGGAATGGGCTTTTCAAGGGAGTTGAGAAAAAGTAAATGGAGTATCCTGATATGACAATGCTGAATATCCAAGAATCCATTTTTAATTTTTGCCACTCCTGAAGAAAAAAACTGCATCCGACCCCAGAGAGGTAGGACAGAAAATGTATTTGTGAAAGGAACTGGAAATGTCTGGAGAGCAGAGTCAAAAGAATGAAGGCTACTAAGGCTGCACAGTGGTTGTTTGTTTTGGCTGACTCCTCCTCCCTGATGAGGATTTGTATATGGTTGATTGTAGTCCTAAGAAGGGTATGAAAGATCTTTTCCTGTAGTAGTAAGGTCTTCAGTACTGAGCGACAGAGGTTCATCTAGAAGCCTAAGCAGACTCCAGTGCTGCTACAGATAAAAAATCATTGTACTACGTTAAAATATATAATAGTATCTACAGTTTCTACCTTTATCACCAAAGAGCATTATCACCTATGCAGGGTGCATCTGTTCATTTAGTATGGATGGCCTTGTGCAAACCAGAGGCCCACAGTCAGGTAAAGCACCTTGCATGGCAGAAACCAAAACCCTAGATGAGATGTCAAATATACTGTAAATTGAGTGAATAATGCAATACACACTCATCCACATTCGATTATTATATCAGCTAACTCATACTTGGACCAAGTAGGCAGGTGAAGTGAAAAAGCTTGTACTTGCTGAAAAAAGCTGTGCATGTATTGCGCTTCATCGGGGGAATGCATATCAACATACGTATTTCAGATTCCAAAAAAGCAAATTCCATAAGAATAAAACTAGCTGAAGTATGACTTTAGAACAACAATATTTGAAACCAACCAATATTTGCACAAACCCGAATCTAAGAAGTGACTGGGTGTTACTGTCAATTGCAGCAACTAACCGCTACAGTATAAGCAGCGTTTCATCCTGGGTTCTGCCTCCAGGTCAAGAGGAAAAGGAATCAATCACGATGTGCTGTATAAATCTTAGATGTTCTCAGTATGGAGCACAACTTGTGCTTCAGAATTCGAGGAGGTTAAGGAGGAGACTACGGGGATCTCAGAGATTTCTCTCTACCTCCATAGATGTTACCCTTGTGGAACAAGAGGGATGTGCTATATCTGGCTCCTGATATTTAATTCCAGAGAATCCTTTACAATAGGAAGAGCTCTGCTTGCATTTCCATTCAGTATAATGGAGACAAAGAGAGATTTTGAGGGAGGGGGCAAAGGTGCTCCCTGTGGGAAAAGCCACAGTTAAACTACTTCTGAGCCCTAGAAAAGCCGTTCCATTCTCATGACTGTATATCATCAACCATTTGTGTACCTGATAATACCTTGCTCAGAGAATTATTTGTGCTATGCTTTAAAAAGTTATGTTTTCTATAGCAACAAAGTTGAAAGACGTTATGTTATATCTTGCTATTTTAATCACAGGGGAATTAACTAGAAGCTTTATAGGTACTTACACAACTTAAGACAGGACGTGCTCTCAGGTGAAGCTCATTACTTAAATCAGTCATACACTAAGGACCTTAGATTACTTAAGCTTCAGGTGAGCAAGGTATATTAAACATATTAGGTACAGCTTTATTAGTATAAATATCCATAGCAACCCTTAGCAAGTAAAGAACTTAATGATCTAAACACAAGCTTAAAACTAAGATGCAGACAGCAGTCCAGAAGCGAGATGGGGGCTTTCCAGTCTTTTGCATTGAGTGTCACATGTATGATTTTCTCCCAGTTGGTGAGAGGTCTTACGTGTGCACTAGGTGCAAGGAGCTCTTTGCTCTCAGGGAACGAGTCCGTTCTCTAGAGGCTAGAGTAGCAGACTTGGAAAACATAAGACAGACAGAGAGGTACACAGACGAGACCTACAGGGATATAGTCCTGAAGTCCCACCTACAGTCTGGCAGCATCCCTGTTGCCATGGAGAAGAGAGGTCACGTGACAGGAGAGCATCACCCTGGTGTGGCAGGAAGTGATCCTGTAACTAGGACCTGTCCTCCAGGTGATGTAAAACCCTCTCGCACCGAGGAAGTTTCTCCAGGGCCATGTGCCCATGAGGGAAGAGTTAGGACAGCCATCATAGTTGGTAATTTGATCATTAGGCATGTAGATAGCTGGGTGGCTGGTGGATGTGAGGATCGCCTGGTAACATGCCTGCCTGGTGCGAAGGTAGCGGACCTCACGCGCCACCTAGATAAGGTCTTAGATAGTACTGGGAAGGAGTCTGCTGTCTTGGTACATGTCGGTACCAATGACATAGGAAAATGTGGTAGGGAGGTTCTGGAGGCTAAATTTAGGCTTTTAGGTAGGAAGCTGAAATCCAGAAATTCCATGGTAGCGTTCTCCGAAATGCTTCCCGTTCCACGCGCAGGACCCAAAAGGCAGGCAGAGCTCCAGAGTCTCAATGCGTGAATGAGACAATGGTACAGAGATCTGGGTTTTGGATTTGTTAGGAACGGGGGAATGTTCTGGGGAAAGGAGGGGCTCTTCCGAAGGGATGGGCTTCACCTTAACCGGGATGGAACCAGGCTGCTGGCATTAACCGCTTTGATTGAAGGAAAAGGCGGTATAGAAATCTGTTTAAATAAATAAACCTTTAAAAAGGAGATAGAGCAGCTTTTAAACTAGATAACAGGGGAAAGCCGACAGTCGCCCAAGAGCGGATGGTTCGGAAGAATGTATCCTTGAAGGATACTAACAAAAGCAGAGAGGTTCCAAAAAAGAGTAAAGTAGCCCAAATGCCCTCGAGTATGGAGCAGTCAGAGCTTAAAGATCCCAAATTACCCATGTCTACCAATAGCCAAATTAATATGAATAAAATACAGTCTCTAAAATGCTTGTATGCAAATGCTAGAAGTCTAAAAAATAAGATGGGAGAGTTAGAACATATAGCACTAAATTAGAGGTTAGATATGATCGGAATATCAGAGACATGGTGGAAGGAGAACAACCAGTGGGACACTGTGATACCTGGGTACAAACTATATCGCAATGAAAGAGCTGATCAAATTGGTGGAGGGGTTGCGCTCTATGTTAGAGAGGGCATTTAGTCAGAAAGGATTAAAGTTTTGCAGGAAACAAAATTTTCTGTAGAATTTCTATGGATTGAAATTCCATGTAAAAAGGGGAAGGCGATGGCAGTGGGGGTGTACTATCGACTGCCTGGCCAGAATGAACAAATGGATGATGAAATGCTCAAAGAAATCAAGGAAGCTAACAAAAGTTACAGCGCAGTAATAATAATGGGTGATTTCAATTACCCCGGTATCGACTGGGTCAGTGTCACGGCAGGACATGCTAGGGAGATAAAGTTCCTAGATGAAATAAATGACTGCTTCTTGGAGCAGCTGGTTCATGAACTGACCAGAGGGGAAACCGTATTAGACCTAGTCTTTAGTGGAACATCAGATCTAGTGTAAGAGATAAGGGTGTTGGGGTCACTTGGCAATAGTGATCATGGCATGATCGCATTTGATTTAATTAGTGGAGGAGGGATAGTAAGGAAATCCACAGTACTACCTTTTAACTTTCGAAAGGGAGACTATGATAAAATGAGGAAAATAGTTAAGAAAAAACTTAAAGGAGCAGTTGCAAAGGTTAAAGACTTAAATTAGGCTTGTGTGTTGTTGAAAAATACTATCTTGGAAGCCCAGACCAGCTGTATTCCATGCTCTAAGAAAAGTGGTAGGAAGTCCAAAAAACTGCCAGCATGGTTTAAAGGTGAGGTCAGAGAGGCTGTTGCCAAAAAAGCATCTTTCAGGAAATGGAAAAAAAAGCCAAATGACGAAACCTGGAAACAGCACAAGCACTGGCAAGTCAAATGCAAGGCACTGATAAGGCAGGCAAAGGGAGAATTTGAGAAGAAGCTTGCTGCGGAAGCAAAAACGCGAAATAAAGACTTTTTCAAGTACATTCGTAGCAAAAAACCTGTGAGAGTCAGTTGGTCCATTAGATAATAGAGGGGTTAATGGGGCACTATGAGGCGACAAAGCGATAGCGGAGAGACTGAATGAATTCTTTGCTTCGGTCTTTACTGAGGAAGATGTAGGGATGTTACCCATGACTGAAGTGGTATTTAAAGGTGCGGAAGAATTAAAGGAAATATCGATACATCGGGAAGATGTATTACAACTATAAGATAAACTGAAGTGTAGCAAATCACCTGGGCTGGATGGTATACATCCAAGAGCGTTGAAAGAACTGAAATATGAGATTGCAGACCTGTTATTAGTAATCTGTGAACTATCATTAAAATCATCTCTAATACCTGAAGATTGGAGGATCACCAATGTGACACCAATTTTTAAAAAGGGCTCCAGGGGTGATCCGGGAAATTACAGACCGGTGACCCTGATGTCAGTACTGTGAAAAATGGTAGAAACCATCAAAGAATAAAATTACTCAGCATGTAGATAGTCATGGCCTAATGGGAGACAGCCAACATGGCTTTAGACAAGGAAGATCTTGTCTTACTAATCTGTTATGTTTTTTTGAAGGTGTGAATAAACAGGTGGACAAAGGTGAGTCGGTTGATATAGTGTATCTGGACTTTCAGAAAGCCTTAGACAAGGTCCCTCATCAGAGACTTTTGGCAAAACTAAAGAGTCATGGGATAGGAGGCAGTGCACTATTGTGGATCAGGAACTGGTTAAAAGATAGAAAGCAGAGGGTAGGGCTAAATGGCCAATTTTCCCAATGGAGAAAGGTGAATAGTGGTGTACCCCAGGGATCTGTGCTGGGTCCGCTGCTTTTTGACATATTCATAAATGACCTGGAAAGTGGAATAACGAATGAGGTTATCAAATTTGCAGATGACACAAAACTATTTACAGTTATTAAAACCCAAGAGGATTGTGGAAAATTGCAAGAGGATCTTGATAAATTGGAAGACTGGGCATCAAAATGGCAGATGAAATTTAATGTGGACAAGTGCAAAGTTATGCACCTAGGGAAGAACAACCCTAACTATGGTTACACGATACAAGGTTCTGCATTAGGAACCACCACCCAGGAAAAAATTTAGGCGTCATTGTGGATACCATGTTAAAACCCTTGGCCCAGTGTGCAGCGACGGCCAAGAGAGCAAATAGAATGCTAGGTATCATAAGGAAAGGAATGGAAAATAAAACAAAAGATATTATAATGCCTCTGTATCGTTCCATGGTGAGACTGCACCTTGAATATTGTGTGCAATTCTGGTCGCCGTATCTTTAAAAGGATATAGCGTTATTAGAAAAGGTTCAGAGAAGAGCCACCAAAATGGTAAAGGGGATGGAAGGATACCCCTATGAAGAAAGGCTATAAAGGTTAGGGCTCTTTAACCTGGAAAAGAGACGGCTGAGGGGAGATATGATAGAAGTCTACAAATTAATGAACGGAGTGGAACGGGTAAACGTAGATCGATTGTTTACGTTATCAGAATATAGAAAGACTAGGGGACATGCAATGAAGCTACAAGGTAAACTATTTAAGACTAATAAAAAAAAATATTTTTTTCACTGAACGTGTAATCAAACTCTGGAATTTGTTAACGGAGGGTGTAGTAAAGGCTGTTAGTGTAGCTGGGTTTAAAAAACGTTTGGACATGTTCCTGGAGGAAAGGTCCATAAACCATTAAGAAGGGACCCAGGATATCAATACTTGACCCAGTACAAGCATTGTGGAACTTATGTCTTTTGGGGAAACTACTTGGTACGTATGACCTAGATTGGCCACTGTTGGGAACAGGATACTGGGCTTGATGGACCTTGGTCTGACCCAGTATGGCATATCTTATGTTCTTATGTTAGAATGGCAGGCTGGTGTAGCAACTACATAGCCACTAATCGGGTAACTGACCACTGAACACTGACATTCTAACTCTGGCCAATACTCTAAGCCAAAAGGGCAAGCTCCTCTTTCCCTGTTCCATACAGACCCGTGGTTTTGCAACCAATATTTTTTCACCTAAAACGGATAATGAAATGCAATCCAGCAAGCAAATTTAAGAAGAAATACGTACATATTTATTTTCCTTGGGTCCTCCTAGACTAATTCAGACAAATAGGTTATGTTACCCAGCCAGCAGGCGGAGGCAGATCAGAACAGCTTTTAGTAATGGCAATAATATATACTCTGGTGCAGCACTAATAGAAACCAGTATGACACCTCCCAAGCAGTATGCAAGACAAATTCAAACTCAGAAAAAATATCAATCAATCATAACAAGGTACAACACTGCTGGCTCTCTTACCACACCTGACTCATCAGGCACAGCGACTGATAAAGCACAGTTACTTACCTGTAACAGGTGATCTCTGGGAACAGCAGGAATAAGTCTTCACATATGGGTATCGTCGGTACCAACGGAGCCTGCGCGGGAACGCTCCCCAGCATCCAGTAAGAAAGCTTTTGGGAGCATCCCACAGCGCCTGCACGCTGCCTTCCCGCCTTTCCCAACCGCCTCTCTCCAGTTTACGTTTTAAAGCTGAGACAAAGAGAGAGAGAGAGGAAAGGAAAGATAGATAGAGAGATACAACTCCTAGGGGAGGTGGGTGGGTTGTGAAGACTTATTCTTGCTGTTCCCAGAGATCACCTGTTACAGGTAAGTAACTGTGCTATCTCCAGGAACAAGCAGGAATGAGTCTTCACATATGGGGACTCCCTAGCTGCAGATGCCAGGGGAAGACCCCAGGTTGTATGTCCTTGAAAAGGACTCTACCTCCCCCCATGGATCTCTGGCATCCAACCAGGGTAGGTGGGTAGGAGTTGATTAGGAATGGAACAGGTGTTTGAGGACAGCCTGACCAAACGAGGCATCCCGGCGGGAGTCCTTGTCCAAACAGTAATGGGCTGTGAAGGTATGAACCGAGGCCCAGGAGGCCGCCCGACAGATTTGGTCGATGGACACAGAGTTTAGATGAGCCATTGAGGCTGCCATGGCTCTCACATTGTGAGTTGTGACATGGCCCTCCAGAGAAATGTTCCTACTCTGGTAGGCGAAAGAAATACACTGAGCAATCCAGTTGGACAGTGTTCTCTTAGAGACTGGAAGTCCTAAATGAGAAGGATCAAAAGCAACAAAGAGTTGAGAAGACTTTCTATGTTGCTGTGTTCTTTGTAAGTAAAAAGCGAGAGCTCTCTTACAATCCAAGGTATGAAGATTCCTCTCTGCATTTGATGCATGAGGTCCTGGAAAAAAGACAGGTAAATATACCTCTTGGTTCAGATGAAAAGGCGAGACCACTTTAGGCATAAAGTGTGGATTGGTCCTGAGGACTACCTTATCATGATGGAACCTTGTATAAGGTGGATTAGCCACCAAAGCTTGCAACTCACTGATGCGGCGTGCTGAGGTGACTGCAATGAGAAAAATAACCTTCCAAGAAAGAAATTTCAAGGAGGTGGTGGCTAAAGGTTCGAAGGGTGGCTTCATGAGCTGGCCAAGAACCAGGTTTAAGTCCCATGCCACTGGAGGTGGTCTAATGGGAGGTTTAGTTAAAAGTAGGCCTCTCATGAATCTTGCTATAAGAGGATGAGAGGAAATAGGTTGTCCATTGAGAGGCTTGAGGGACGCTGCAATAGCACTCAAATGGACTCTTACTGAATTCGTTTTCAGGCCTGCATGGGATAGAAGAGGAGACAAGGCTATAGCAGAGAGACTGAATGAATTCTTTGCTTCGGTCTTTACTGAGGAAGATGTAGGGGTGTTACCCAAGACTGAAGTGGTATTTAAAGGTGATACTGCAGAGGAATTGAGAGAAATATCGCTACACCGGGAAGATATATTACAACTATTTGATAAACTGAATAGTAGCAAATCACCTGGACCGGATGGTATACATCCCAGAGTGTTGAAAGAACTGAAATATGAGATTGCAGACCTGATTTTGGTAATCTGTGAACTTTCATTAAAATCATCTGTAATACCTGAAGATTGGAGGGTCGCCAACGTAACACCAATTTTTAAAAAGGGTTCCAGGGGTGACCCGGGAAATTACAGACCGGTGAGCCTGACGTCAGTACCAGGGAAAATGGTAGAAGCCATCATAAAGAACAAAATTACACAGCATGTAGATAGTCATGGCCTAATGGGAGACAGCCAACATGGCTTTAGACAAGGAAGATCTTGTCTTACTAATCTGATCTGTTTTTTTGAAGGTGTGCATAAACAGGTAGACAAAGGTGAGTCGGTTGATATAGTGTATCTGGACTTTCAGAAAGCTTTTGACAAGGTCCCCCATCAGAGACTTTTGGCGAAGCTAAAAAGTCATGGGATAGGAGGCAGTGTACTATTGTGGATCGGGAACTGGTTAAAAGATAGAAAGCAGAGGGTAGGGCTAAATGGCCAATATTCCCAATGGAAAAAGGTGAATAGTGGAGTACCCCAGGGATCTGTACTGGGTCGGCTACTTTTTGACATATTCATAAATGACCTGGAAAAGGGAATAACTAGTGAGGTAATCAAATTTGCAGATGACACAAAACTGTTTAAAGTTGTTAAAACCCAAGAGGATTGTGGAAAACTGCAGGAGGATCTGGATAAATTGGAAGACTGGGCATCCAAATGGCAGATGAAATTTAATGTGGACAAGTGCAAAGTTATGCACCTAGGAAAGAACAACCCACACTATAGTTACAAGATGCAAGGCTCCACATTAGAAACCACCACCCAGGAAAAAGATTTAGGAGTCATCGTGGATAACATGTTAAAACCCTCCGCCCAGTGTGCAGAGGCGGCCAAGAAAGCAAATAGAATGCTAGGTATCATAAGGAAAGGGATGGAGAATAAAACAAAGGATATTATAATGCCTCTGTATCGCTCCATGGTACGACCGCACCTTGAATATTGTGTGCAATTCTGGTCACCGTATCTTAAAAAGGACATAGAGTTATTAGAAAAAGTACAGAGAAGAGCCACCAAATTGGTGAAGGGGATGGAAGGCTACTCCTATGAAGAGAGGCTAAAAAGGTTAGGGCTCTTTAACCTAGAAAAGAGGCGGCTGAGGGGAGATATGATAGAGGTGTATGAATTAATGAATGGAGTGGAACGGATAAACGTGGATAAATTGTTTACGCTATCAGAATATAGAAGGACAATTGGGCAAGTAATGAAGCTACAGGGTAAACTATATAAGACAAATAGGAGATAATATTTCTTATCTCAACCTGTAATCAAACTCTGGAATCTGTTACCGGAGGATGTAGTAAGGGCTGTTAGTATAGCTGGGTTTAAAAAAGGTTTGGACAAGTTCCTGGAGGAAAGGTCCATAAACCACTATTAAAAAGGGACCCAGGATATCAATGCTTGGCCTAGTACAAGCACTGCAGAACCTGTGTCTTTTGGGGAAACTGCTAGGTACGTATGACCTAGACTGGCCACTGTTGGAAACAGGATACTGGGCTTGATGGACCTCGGTCTGACCCAGTATGGCATTTCTTATGTTCTTATGTTCTTATACTCTAGTAGAGAATTCAGAGGTATTGCAAGAGGGTTTAGACCCTTCTCTGAACACCAAATGGTAAATCTTTTCCATTTGAAAGCATAGGAACATCTAGTAGAAGGCTTCCTAGAGGCATGAATAACATCTCTGACTTGCTGAGAGAGATGAAAATCTTGAAGGTCTAAGCCCTCAGCAACCAAGCCCTGAGATGGAGCGACTGGGGGTTTGGGTGCCATAATGTTCCCTCTTCCTGGGATAGAAGTCTGGTGCAGAGCCCAAGTCCAGGGAGGGAGCTTGAGAGAGATGCAGAAGTAGAGGGTACCACACTTGGCGTGGCCAATGTGGTACTATGAGGATCATGGTCCCTCGGTCTCTCTGAAGCTTGAAAAGTGTTTTGGGAATTAGGGGAATTGGTGGAAAGGCATAAAGGAAGTCTTGACCCCAGTGAAGGAGGAAGGTATCTTTGGCCTGAACTCCCTGACACGGAATTCTGGAACAGAACCGGGGAAGTTTGGAATTCCACGGACTTGCAAAGAGGTCTATGTCCGGGGTTCCACAAATTCGAAAAATCCTGGCTACTTGGTCCATGTGGAGGGACCACTCGTGTGGAAGCAGAACTTGACTGAGTCTGTCCGCCCAAGAGTTTTGAACGCCTGGAAGGTATACTGCCAGAAGATGGATGTGATGCTCTCTGGCAAAGGCCCACAGTCGCAAAGCTTTGTTGCAAAGCGACAGAGAGCCAGTCCCGCCCTGCTTGTTCACATAGAACATGGCTACTTGGTTGTCCGTATGGATGAGTACTGTCCTGTAGTTGAGCAGGGTATGGAACACTCTGAGAGCTAAGAATATTGCTCTGAGTTCCAATAGATTGATATGCAGAGAAGTCTCCTGTGGAGACCAGATGCCCTGGGTGGAGAGATCTTGTAGATGAGCTCCCCAACCCCTTGGAGAAGCATCTGTTGTGAGAGTTGCTTGGGGTAGCGGTTGCTGAAAAGGGGATCCCAGCAACAGGTTCTGAGAGGACTTCCACCACTGGAGAGACCAAAAAAGGCGACTGGAGTTTGCTATTTTGTCTGACAGGCAACCTGATGCCTGAGTCCATTGGGTGGACAAAGTCCATTGAGCTGCCCTCATGTGAAGGCGAGCATATGGTACCACATGCACGGTGGATGCCATGGGGCCTAATAGTTGTAACATCTCTCGAGCAGTTAATTGGGACTTTAACTGAATCTGGGAGGCTAACTGCACCAGACGTAGGCGACGGGCCTGAAGAAGATAGGCTCTTGCAGTTGTAGTATCCAGCAAGGCCCCTATGAACTCCAGAGACTGAGTAGGGGTGAGATTGGATTTTGGGATGTTTATCACTAGTCCCAAATACTGAAGGATACGCATTGTGCAGGTTAGACAAGTCTGGGCCTCTGACTGGGATGGGGCTCAAATGAGCCAGTCATCCAGATATGGGAATACAAATATTCCTAGAGTGCGGAGAAATGCAGCTACTACTGCCATGCATTTCGTGAACACTCTTGGTGCAGAGGCCAGACCGAAAGGAAGCACCCTGTATTGGTAGTGCTTTCCTTGAAACAGGAACAGAAGGAACCTTCTGTGTGTTGGATGGATGAGGACATGGGTGTACGCATCCTTGAGATCTAGAGAACAAAGCCAGTCCTGACTCTGAAGGTATGGAGCACAGCCCCTAGAGAGATCATTTTGAATTTCTCCTTGAATAGAAATTTGTTCAAATCTCTGAGATCTAATATGGGTCTGTAGCCCCCTGTTTTCTTTGGGATAAGAAAATAAGGGGAGTAGAACCCTGAGCCCTGTTGAAGAAGAGGTACTTCTTCTATTGCCCCTTGGGCAAGAAGGGTAGCAATCTCCTGACCTAGAAGGTTGAGGAGAGATGTTGGAGAATTGAACTGTTTCACCATGGTGTGAGGAGGAAGGTTTAAGAAGTGAAGCTTGTACCCTTCCCTTATGATGGAGAGGGTCCATTGCTCTGCTGTGAGTTGCTCCCATGTGGGAGCAAAGTAAGTCAACCTTCCTGGAATGGTGAGGGGCTCTGGTTTTTCCAGAGCTAGAAAGGCTAAGTTCTCTAGTTGCAAGTCAAAGGCCCTGAGGAGGTTGAGGCTGCTAGGCTGTGGTAGGCCTGGCAGCCTTTGACTTGGCCTGTTTAGGTGGTTGCTGACGCTTTGCAGGAAAACGACCTGCAGAAGATGTCTGCCATGAGCAGGATAATATCTTCCCTTTTTAGAAAAAGATGTCTTTTTGAACAATCTTTTCTTAACAGGAGCAGAGGTAGACTTTGAAAGTCGATCCAACGCAGAGTTCTCAGCATCCATCTGAGTGGTCTTTGCTTGCCAATCCCTGCCAAACAGGTTTTCACTTGTACAGGGAAGGTTTCCCAACTCATCTTGGACCCAGAGTTCCAAATCAGAGGCTTGTAAACAAACAATTCTGCGTGAACCTATGGCAATAGCCATGGCTCTGCTTACACACTCAAAAGAGTCAAAGGCTGCACGGTTGGAGAATTTGGAAACATCTTGGGCATGTTTGAGCCAAGTGAGAAATTCCTGCCTTTTATCTTCTGAAATAAAAGGAGCTGAAGTCTGCAGATGATCTGTGACTTCTTTTAGAAACATCCCCATATAGAAACTATAGGAGTTGATTCTGGCAGCAAGCATATTGGCCTGGAAAATCCTTCGGCCAAAAGCATCTAGAGTCCTACATTCACATCCTGGAGGGTTAGATGAGTGTCTCTTTGCACTCTTTATTTTCTTCATAGCAGACTCAACCACAATAGCGTGGTGAGGAAGCTGAGTCTTATGAAAACCAGGACAGGGAGGGACACGGTACATGGTGTCTAACCTACGAGAATGAGGAGAGGTGGTGAGAGGAGTCTCCCACATGCCCAACATGAGATCATAAAGAATCTCATGAATAGGTAAGGTAGCTGCTTCCTTAGGAGCCTTAGGATATTGCAGAATATCTAATTGCTTGGCTCTAGGCTCTGACTCAGAGGCCACTGTAATGGAGAGGCCCCTAGCCACTTCCCTGATGAAGTCTTGAAAAGACAAGTCTTCTGGAGGAGACATTCTTCATTTTGGAGAAGCAGACTCCTGAGGAAGAAGTACCGGTGCATCGACAGAAGCCTCCGACTCATCAGCCTGTCTGGATGCTCCTGTAAAGCCCGATACGCATACCGAGTGGGATCGACATCGGGAGTAAGCGGTACCGGTTCGGTACCGATGGGCATCATAGGACAGGGTACCGTTGCAGTCGACACCGAAGCCGATGTCGATGCAATCGGTACCGGCACCGGGAACGATGCCTGTGCTGGAGTCGGTACCGGCAACGGAGATTGTTGCGGTACCGAAGGCATCGAAGCCTGCATAAATGCCGTTAGGGTGCGCTGCATGGACAGAATTTTCTGATCCATTGATGCCACCAGAGTCTGGATGTCGGTACCGGTGGAGGCCACCGGTACCCCAGAACACGGCAACAGGTGATCGGTCGAGGCCAAGCCATCGATGTCAACCTGTGACCCCATAGATGATGCTTTGGAAGCCGGAACTTCCTGCCGGGGTAATTTTGTCGGTGCAGAATCCTCGAGGACAAGCCCGGAGGCATCTCGATGCTTAGAGGGAGATTTGCCCTTCGAGGACCGGCTAGATTTATGTTTGGTTACCTGAGATCCATGGGAGGAAGAAGCAGCCCTGGAAGACGTCGATGCCACCGAGGCTGCATCAGAGGGAAACAGGGTACTGAGCTTGGCTGCTCGGTTCTGCCGACCCCTTTTAGACATCATGGTACAAGACACACAATCCGTGATGGAATGGTCAGGACCCAAACATTTTAGACACCAGTCATGGGTGTCGGTGACGGAAATAGTACCGCCACACTTTGTGCACTTTTTAAACCCGGAAGCGGGCTTCTCCATGAGGAGAAAATGTTCAGGCCTAAGGCCGAAAACGCAATGCACAGTTGAAGAAAGAAAAGTTTTTTGGTTTTTTTTTTAAATAAGAAAGAAAGAAAAGACCGGCGGTACCGGTCTGACGTCAAAGAAGGCAGACGAGACACAGAAAAATAAAGAAAAAGTAAAGAATTCTTCTGCAGTGACAGGAACACGACCTGCTGGCTCCGCGGAAAAGAAGAACTGGAGAGAGGCGGTTGGGAAAGGCGGGAAGGCAGCGCGCAGGCGCTGTGGGATGCTCCCAAAAGCTTTCTTACTGGACGCTGGGGAGCGTTCCCACGCAGGCTCCGTCGGTACCGACGATAACCATATGTGAAGACTCATTCCTGCTTGTTCCTGGAGATAATAGTTAAATGCAGCAGGGCTCCCAAACTTGCAGTAGTCTTCCCAGGGTGGGTGCTGGACTGATCTTGCCAGATTAAAGAAAAGTAAATTAGGAGGTATGTAAAGTGTCTCCTTACTTGCCATCCTGCTAGACTAGTCCAAACTAGGCCTCCTCAGCCACACACACAAGCCTGGGAAACCACAGCTGCCTAATTTTTTTTTAAAGATGCTTTACTCAAGCAGCAAGTAAAGACAGCCAATTAAAGCAATTTAAAAAAAAAAGAGGAAAGAGACATAGCATACAAAAATAGGACAGTGGAAGGGAAAGGGTGCCTAGGCCCAGACTTACCAACCCCCTCCCCCCCCCCAATGACCCCGCTGGGTCCTCCTGTCTGCTCTCTGGGTCACTCATGTTGAAACTTGTGAATAACACTGGACACAAGACAGTTGCCTGCTCAAGGAGACAATGGGTGTACACAATTTCTGAGCAAATGTTAGGCCATACAAAACACAAAAGACCGTGATCTGGACCAGGGAAGACAGGCCATATGTATGGCTGCACCAGTCCACACACATTGCTTCCTTCTGGAGGCAGATAATACTGGCTTCTCTCAGTGCTGCAGAGCATTTACTAGTGATGCCATCACTGAAAGCTTCTCTAGTCTGCCTCCACCTGCTTGCTAGGGAGCATATTCCACTTGTCTGAACTGGTCCAGCAGGATGATAAGGAATGTTGTTAAGATAGCTGTCCATACTGGACTTTCCCCAGAGTCTTTCTGGCAAGTTGCAACAGAAGTAGATTGCCAGGCCTTTCTTCCACACAGTAATCCTACAGTACTTGGCATTTCAAGGTGGTCTCCCATCCAAGTACTACCAGGCCCAACCTCGGCTGGCTTCTGAGATCTGATGAGATTGGGCATAGTAGTAAATGTAATACATATAGCAAAATGGCTACAAAACCAATATACAGATAAAATAGAAGAGTTCACACTGTTTACTTAATGTACTTAAAACAGATTTGCAGTCAGCCATGGATTAAGTTTGTCTCATGTTATAAACAGTGACCTCACTCTACCAACATGTGTTTTGTCTGAAAGGGTAATGCAACCACAGTTAAGTTACCTCATTGGCCTAGACATAACCACATGGAAAATTTTCAGTTGTGAATCATGGATATTGTCTTCATAAGTCTGCAGTTTACAAGAGTTTTTTTCAGAGTGAGGTCAATTTGAAACAGCAGCATTTTAATATTATTGCTGCAAAGGGGTAAAAAATATGAAAATCAATGATATGCACCATTTGCTTTTAAGTACTAGTTAAGAATACTGGCTATTGGCTTATTTTACAAAAACCTGCTTCCCCATGGGCCAACAAACAATGAAGCTCACTATATCCAGCCATCTTACTTACATTATTCAATCACACGTGGCAGTGAACCAAAGGAAAAAAAATGATGAGTCTCAAATCAATCCTCCCCACATTTTGGCATCCTATTTGCCAGACACATTTTAATGGATTCCGTCAGACTTTTTATCACTGCTGCATGCATCTGATCAGCAACAATGTTCAATTCAGTTATGAAAAGAAAGCAAGCTAAAGGCGACAGAAATTAACATTACTTGATCATGAAAAAAAAAAGAAGAGATACCGTGGAAAAAGATGGGATAGTTACCCCACAACTACACTTCAAAAATTAAGTTCAGCTTTCATCTACATTTAGGGAAAGATGCTGGGTCTCGCCCTGCTACCTCACTCTCACTGCTGCTTTCTATTATCGTATAGCACGGCAATTCCCGCAGCACGACACAAGCCATACTGGAAGAGCAGGGTAGAGTGTGCACTTTGTTAAATCATAACATCTGTAAGGATGTTGCCACTGGCCAAGGGGCTGCCAACATGAACGGGTGAAAATGATTAACACAAAAGAGGTCGCAGCTGCTATAAAATACAGTAGCAAGGGTAATTACAGGCCACCATTTTAAAGCCTGTATTTCCCAATACTGGGCAAGTTACACCGACTCCCAGTTTTACATCATAACCCATTTTAAAATTACCGTCCCTGGCAATTTAAGGTATTTGGTTGAAAAACTAGACAGGACACTACTTGGGGTCAAAATCTGCTAAAGGTAGGCTGTTTTGCATTCCATCAGGGAAACCAATTAAATTAGTTGTATTAACATGCCAAGTGTTCTTCTGCACCTCTATCATCTGGCATGCCTTTCTAACATTTATTAGGCTAGAGAAAACACAAGAAACTGACATTTAATAGAAACAGCTGGTTAAATATGCTTCTGCAAAGTAGCCTGCTGGCTGCTATGTTTTCTTGTCTGCTGTGCTTGCTAGATGAAATGCTGCTACTGGACTATTAAAGCTTACTTCTCATCTTTATTCTGAAGTTATTGGGAGGGACGTGCACTTTAGGATCCTTTGTTGATATTTTTGCACAAGTGTCCAATTGTTATTAATGTTTTGTCACTTTTGTTCGATTGTATTAATAATTTCCATTCACATTTCTTCATTCACGTTCTGGGATTACATGACTGCTTAACACATGAAATCAACGGGATTTTCGCAAGTTGTACATCGCCTAGAGACTAGTTTGGTTAGGCGATTCACACATTTAAAGAAGCAAATATGAAAAAATAAAACAGATATAATCAGGATCACCATCCTAAATGGCACACTTACCTGAAAGGTCACATGTTCCTTTGATTTTTTGAAAAAGACAGTGACGGCAACACTAACAATTAAAATATGGGAGATGGATGTAATGATGCTGACTATGATGGCATCCCGCATCCCAAATGGCAGCATGGTGTAAACCATGAAGATTATGAACAGAAAGAACGGCACCTGAACAAAAAATATAGTTTAGTGTGTTGTCTGCATCCTCTAGAAAAAAAATTCACAAGTATAGAAGAAATTTCGTTTACGATTCTTACTCTTTTTCAGGCTGAATGTTGAAACTAGGTGTAAAACCAACATTAAGAAACATGGATTCATATTTCCTCTAACTCAGACTAATACAACACCACACCCCCTTGTGAGAATTTTTGTCGTGTCTGATTTTGAATTCTGTTATGGACATTTTCAAAGCTTTTTATCCACTTATATTGTTTTGGGATCACAGAGATAAAATTTAAGTGTGTGCTTGGAAACAAATAATTCTCTTTCCATAGTCACAGCTTCAGAATTATTTAGTAGCTGTGACACCTTTGTTTTCTAGTTGGCTGGCTAGGGAGGAGTGGCCTAGTGGTTAGGACATGGTATCTCAGGCCAGAGGGCCGGGGGGTCAAGTCCCACCTGGGGACAGCAATCTCAGGCCGGAGGGACTGGGATTTCTAGTCCTATAGGCACTCCTTGTGGCCTTGGGCAAGCCACTTAACCCTCAGGTACACACAGATTGTGAGCACAAGGGAATGTATCCAGTACCTGCTTGTAGTAATTACATAATGTAAACCACTTTGATTGAAGGATAAGGCGATACAGAAAACTGGCTAAATAAATAAATAAATAAATGTGGTCCAAAACAGTATTCTAATCAAATAAAATCATATCTGCCCATTCACAAAAGGCTTCATCACTTATTGTTAATACCATACCACTTGTATTCTGTGAACCATCATTTAACTTGAGACCTGCTTTAATAGTCTGTCCAAATAAATGTCTGGCAGAAAACGTTTTGCTGAACAGCACCACCAAAACATACAGAGGATCACCCATTAGCTTGCTTTAGAAATGCTTTTAAGACAAAGGTGTATTTAGAGCTTACCTGCTAATTATCTTTCCTTGAGTCACTCCAGTCCAGAAAAGCAGGTATTCAGACTCAACCAGCAACTGGAGACTGAGCATGACAGGTTTGTGATGTGACATCCCTTAAGGACAGTGCTCATAGACTTCAAACCAGTATCCTACTGGCAAAGCAGACTACATGAGAGCACCAAGGCAATAAGCAAACTCATCCCTCTTATTTTTTTCACTTCTTTATTTAGGCAAAAAACACTAACCACAGGAACTATTTACAGGCCCAGAAGAACAGAGAGAAGCACTGACTATCTCCCCCAGACCAGAACCCCGAGATGGACGACTAATCGTCTCCCTGGGGCACATCGCCAAACCTATGCCTCTACAGCACCTGAAAAACCCCAAAACAACTGTCAAGTGGACGCGCCCTACACAGCACTGATATCCAGGTGGCTCCTGGACTGGACTAGAGTTACTCAAGGAAAGATAATTAGCAGGTAATCTCTAATTACACATTACATATTGCCCCTCCAGTCAAGTCCAGTCCAGACGAGCAGGGTATACCAGAGCAGCACTCACGCACAGGTGTGACTGGCAAATCCCCCTTGCAATACCGCGCACCAAACTTGTGATAAGGAAGCTTATCATAGCTCAGGAAAGAGCTATAGAAAAGGTGAAGTGACTCTGAACAAGCAACCTGTCAGTTCTGGTAGAAATAAGAAAACAGAATTTTCCCATAAAAAACTACCAGTCCCAGAATGCACCAGGTTTCCAACAGCCATTAGAGGAGCTGAAGTGGGGAAACGTGTGTTCAATCAGGAGGGCTATGAGGTAATCCCTAAGCACTCATCTCAAAGGGCAGGGCCTGATTCAGCACAGCTGCGCTGTATTAGGGGGGAGCACTCATCTAAGCAGAATAAGAGTAGTTTATTCTACAGATGAGTATCTTCATGATCACCTTGGATATTCAGAGAAGGATCATCAGTTTCATCTGAAGGATCATCAGAAGCAGAAGCCAAACCGGACGGACAGAGAGGGAAAGAGACCCTCTGGAAGAAAGAGGAGAAAAGCCTTTGAGAGGTCTAGAAGAGTCCAAAGCAGTACATACACTGGGAGGTATTCCAAGGGCCAGCATACACCATTGGACTGGGGAAAGCCAGAGGAATGGTGCTGCAGAGCTAGGAATCTCCAGACGCTACCTGTGAGGGAGACGGCTGCACGTGGAAGGGACCCTAAGACCCGTGCCAGAAGGTATGTGAAGAGAGATCCAGTGTCCAGGGATCTGGATTGGAAGGCTGGACATAAGAACTGGACTACATACTGGCCAGGCTATATAGAGAGGAACTCTAACAGCAATGGAAGCTCAGGTATGAACACTGATCTATGCCCTAGCTATAACCTTGAAAGACAGCAGGGAAACAAGTATTCTCCTGAAAATGCTCCATTGAGAGATTCATCTGTGCCAATCCATGATATTGAACCCATGCTTGTTGAACAAGGGGGAATAATAGCAGATGAGGATCCTGTTTATATGGACTGCTCTCTATCTAAACTCCGTTGGTAACTTTCTGTTATAAAGTACAGCAACCATCACAAAGAAATACAAATTTGTTCTTTAATCTACTCAGAAAAGCTCCTGAAGCAGGATTTGACCCACACAGTGGAAGGCAAGCCAGCTAAGGGGTTTCAGCTGGTGACTGCTAGCAATTAAGCCTTACCTAATTGCTTGTGAGCTAGGAGAGAATCACTTCTGTATCTATGTGGGAAGTAATCAGAAGTTAACCTGAAAAGAACAGTTTGTTTCTTGCTTTGTGGCTTTTCATTTGTTGTTTTCCTGATTTTGACTTTGTTTTTCCAAGTTAACACTGAAAGCAAGTAACCTAATTTATGTGCTACCAAGCATATCTGTGTTGGGAGAAATAACCCCATAAATAAATATCTTATTGGCTTTACCCAAGAGCACAACTAAATTATTGTCAGCAGCTGTGTCTGGTGTGAATGAACTACATTGCCCACAATACCTTGCAAATCATATAGACATATGCACTTGACAAGACTGTGAAGATTCTCACCCAGGCAGCCGTCTGACAAACTGCACATCCTTCCTTGTCTGCACATCCAGGCAATAGTGACACACAGAAAATGGAGAGAAGACCATGTGTGTGCCCTGCAAGTCTATAGGCAGCACGACCCTTCTCTGCCTAGGAGGCCACCTGAGTTCTGGTTGAATGCACCCTTAGTTCAGAAGGGGGATTCCTGCACTTCACCAGATACGCTGAAGTAATCGCCTCCTTGAGCCACCTGGCCACGAATGTCTTGGAGGCCGCTTCCCCTTTGCGTGGCCCTCCAAACAGCATGGAGAGGTGGTCCAATTTGCGGAATGACCTGACTGCATCAAGTAGATCCGCAACGCCCTGCGCACATCCAACAGACGTAAGTAGTCCCTCCGGAGAAGTGTTCACCGAATAAAATACCATCAGGGTTACTGGCTGGTTCACATGAAACTCCGAGACCACCTTGGGCAAAAACAAGGGTATGAGCCGGAGAATCACCTTACACAAGTAGGACATCCTGCAGGACAAGGCCTAAAACTCCGAGATACACCGAGCTGAGCAGACGGCCACCAGGAACACCACTTTCAAGGTCTGATTTTTCAGTGTGGCTTAAACGAGCAACTCAAACAGTTCACCCCCGAGGGCTGACAGCATCAAAATGGCATCCAATGCTACGGAGACCTCGGCACCCAGTGACTCTGATGGAAGAGTCCAGCAAACAGAATTTCTACACTCACTCAAACATGTACTGGAGGCAGGCCGGGAGATACAGGGAGCCACAGCAATGCTCAGCTGCTGGCTGCCCTGTGCAGAGTTTTCCCCACTTTTTTTTTTCTTTAACACTTTCTTGAGCTACAGCTGCTAAACAAAAAACAGGGGAGGAGGAGCAGGGACCTGGACTACCAGGTAATGCCCTTGTCAAGAGAAGGAGACCCGGCAGACTCAATGGCCCAGGCCTGCAAGAAGAGAGATTCAGTCCCTACAAACTACCTCTCAGAGAGCAAACAGTTCGTCCAGCTGTCCTTTTAAACCTCCTAAATTAGTAAACTCTCACTTTAATTAAGATAATGTTTCATATCCCATAGGAACTCCTCCCTTCAGTGGCTCTGAACTTCCAAGGCGCTCCTCCCCAGTTGCTGGAGACTGAAGATACTGGTTTTGAGTCAGTTGGCACTGCCCTTAAGGGATGACATCACAAACCTGTCATGCTCAGTCTCCAATTGTTGGTTGAGGTTGAATACCAGCTTGTCTGTACTGGACTGGAGGAACGATATGGAAGCCCGATTTGTCTTCTTAAAGTCTTCTGTTAATGTTTTGTACTTGAAATTGTAAGATATGACTAAAGGTTTACTTGCTTACCTCATTTTGGGGCATGTCTGCTAAAGTGCAGTAGCTGGGAGGGCATGGCAACAAGGCTGTCATGCTAAAACACTGCAATATCCAAGTAGCGCACGAATAGGCAGTCTTAGGGTGGAGTTGGAGTGGAGTGTGATGGGAAACAACTAAATCGTGCTGCTGACCAAGACAGACACTGTTAGCATGGATGCCAATAAAGCACAGTTACTTACCTGTAACAGGTGATCTCTGGGAACAGCAGGAATAAGTCTTCACATATGGGTATCGTCGGTACCGACGGAACCTGTGCGGGAACGCACCCCAGCGTCCAAAAGGAAAGCTTTTGGGAGCATCCCACAGCGCCTGTGCGCTGCCTTCCCGCCTTTCCTAACTGCCTCTCTCCAGTTCGAGTTTTAAAGCTGAGACAAAGAGAGAGAGAGGAAAGGAAAGATAGAGAGATACAACTCCTAGGGGAGGTGGGTGGGTTGTGAAGACTTATTCCTGCTGTTCCCAGAGATCACCTGTTACAGGTAAGTAATTGTGCTATCTCCAGGAACAAGCAGGAATGAGTCTTCACATATGGGGACTCCCCAGCTAGAGATGCCTGGGAGATCACCCAGATTGTGAGTCCCTGGGAAGGGCTCCACCTGCACCCATGAGTCTCAGGCATCCAGTCAGGGATGGAGGGTACGAGTTGATTAGGTATGGAACAGGTGTTTGAGAACAGCCTGACCAAACAAGGCATCCCGGCGGGAGTCCTTGTCCAAGCAGTAATGGGCTGTGAAGGTATGAACCGATGCCCAGGTGGCCGCTCGACAGATTTGGTCGATGGACACAGAGTTAAGATGAGCCATAGAGGCTGCCATGGCCCTCACATTGTGAGCTGTGACATGGCCCTCCAGAGAAAGGTTCTTACTCTGGTAGGCGAAGGAAATACACTGAGCAATCCAATTAGACAGAGTTCTCTTAGAGACTGAAAGTCCTAAATGAGAAGGATCAAAAGCAACAAAAAGTTGAGAGGACTTTCTATGTTGCTGTGTCCTTTGTAAGTAGAAAGCAAGAGCTCTCTTACAATCCAAGGTATGAAGATTCCTCTCTGCACTTGATGCATGAGGACCTGGAAAAAAGACAGGTAAATACACCTCCTGGTTCAGATGAAAAGGTGAGACCACTTTAGGCATAAAGTGTGGATTAGTTCTGAGGACTACCTTGTCATGATCGAACCTTGTATAAGGAGGATTAGCCACTAAAGCTTGCAGCTCACTGATACGGCGAGCTGAGGTGACTGCAATGAGAAAAATAACCTTCCAGGAAAGGAATTTCAAGGAGGTAGTGGCTAAGGGTTCAAAGGGTGGCTTCATAAGCTGGCCAAGAACCAGATTCAAGTCCCATGCCACTGGAGGTGGTCTAATGAGAGGTTTAGTCAAAAGAAGGCCTCTCATGAATCTTGCTATAAGAGGATGAGAGGAAATATGTTGTCCATTGAGAGGCTTAAGGGATGCTGCAATAGCACTCAAATGGACTCTGATTGAATTTGTTTTAAGGCCTGCATGGGATAAATGCAGCAAATAGTCTAGTAAAGAATTCAAAGGTATTGCAAGAGGGTTGAGACCCTTCTCTGCACACCAAATGGAAAACCTTTTCCATTTAAAAGCATATGAACGTCTGGTGGAAGGCTTTCTGGAAGCATGAAGGATATCCCTCACTTGCTGAGAAAGGTGTAAATCTTAAAGGTCTAGGCCTTCAGCAACCAGGCCCTGAGATGAAGAAACTGAGGATTTGGGTGCCACAAGGTTCCCTCCTCCTGGGAGAGGAGATCTGGAGCAGACCCCAGGTCTAGGGAGGGAGCTTGAGAGAGATGCAGAAGTAGAGGGTACCACACTTGGCGTGGCCAAAGTGGTGCTATGAGGATCATAGACCCCTTGTCTCTCTGAAGCTTGAACAGAGTTTTGGGGATGAGGGGAATAGGTGGAAAGGCATAAAGGAAGTCTTGCCCCCAATGAAGGAGGAAGGCATCCCTGGCCTGAACTCCCTGACATGGAATCCTGGAACAGAACCGGGGAAGTTTGGCATTCCATGGACTTGCAAACAGGTCTATGTCTGGGGTACCCCAAACAGGTCTATGTCTGGGGTACCCCAAATCCGAAAAATCCTGGCTATCTGGTCCCCATGGAGGGACCATTCATGCGGAAGCAGAACTCGACTGAGTCTGTCTGCCCAAGAGTTTTGAACCCCTGGAAGATACACTGCCATGAGATGGATTTGATGCTCTCTGGCGAAGGCCCACAATCTCAGAGCTTCGTTGCAAAGCGACAGAGAGCCAGTCCCTCCCTGCTTGTTCACGTAGAACATGGCTACTTGGTTGTCCGTGTGGATGAGGACTGTCTTGTAGCTGAGCAGGGTGTGGAAGACTCTGAGAGCCAGAAAGATTGCTCTGAGCTCTAAGAAGTTGATATGAAGAGATGTCTCCTGTGGAGACCAGATGCCCTGGGTCGAGAGATCTTGTAGATGAGCCCCCCAACCCTTTGGAGAGGCATCTGTTGTAAGGGTTGCTTGGGGTAACACCTGTTGAAAGGGGGACCCCAGCAACAGATTCTGAGTGGACTTCCACCAGTGGAGGGACCAAAAAAGGCGACTGGAGGTTGCTATTTTGTCTGACAGGCAACCTGATGCCTGGGTCCATTGGGTGGATAGGGTCCACTGAGCTGCTCTCATGTGAAGGGGAGCATAGGGAACCACATGCACCGTGGATGCCATGTGGCCTAAGAGCTGCAACATCTCTCGAGCAGTTAAATGGGATTTTAACTGAATCTGGGAGGCTAACTGCACCAAGTGTAGGCAACGGGCCTGGGGAAGATAGGCCCTTGCAGTTGTGGTATCCAGTAAGGCCCCTATGAACTCTAGAGACTGAGTAGGGGTAAGATGGGATTTTGGAATGTTGATTACCAGTCCCAGATACTGAAGAACACGCCTTGTGCAGGCTAGGGAAGTCTGGGCCTCTGACTGGGATGGAGCTCGGATGAGCCAGTCGTCCAGATATGGGAATACGAATATTCCTAGAGTGCATAGGAATGCAGCTACTACTACCATGCATTTTGTGAACACTCTTGGAGCAGAGGCCAGACCGAAAGGAAGCACTTTGTATTGGTAGTGCTTTCCTTGGTAAAGGAACCGAAGGAATCTTCTGTGTGTTGGATGCATGAGAACATGGGTGTACACATCCTTGAGATCTAGAGAACAAAGCCAGTCCTGACTCTGGAGGTATGGAAGGAGAGTTCTGAGAGAAGTCATCTTGAATTTCTCCTTGCATAGAAACTTGTTCAATTCTCTGAGATCTAATATGGGTCTGTAGCCCCCTGTTTTCTTTGGAATGAGAAAATAGGGGGAGTAGAACCCTGAGTCCTGTTGAAGAAGGGGTACTTCTTCTATTGCCCCTTGGGCAAGAAGGGTAGCAATCTCTTGACCTAGAAGGTTGAGGAGAGATTTTGGAGAATTGAACTGTTTCACCATGGTGTAAGGAGGAAGGTTTAAGAAATGAAGTTTGTACCCTTCCCTTATGATGGAGAGGGTCCACTGCTCTGCTGTGATTTGTTCCCATCTGGGAGCAAAGTGAGCTAACCTTCCTGGGATGGTGAGAGGCTCTGGATGTTCTAGAGCCAGAAAGGCTAAGTTCTCTAGTGGAAAGTCAAAGGCCCTGAGGAGGCTGAGGCTGTTGGGCCGTAGCAGTCCTCGCAGCCTGGGTTTTGGCCTGTTTTGGTTGTGGCTGTCTCTTTGTAGCAAAACGACCTTGAGAAGAGGCCTGACCATAAGAAGAAAATTTCCCTTTCTTTGGGAAAGATCCCTTTTTGAACAACCTCTTTTTAAAAGGAGCAGTAGTAGACTTTGAAAGTCTATCTAAAGCAGAATTTTCAGCATCCATCTGGTTGGCCTTTGCTTGCCAATCTTTGCCAAACAGGTTTTCGCCTGTACAGGGAAGGTTACCTAGACCATCCTGTACCCAGGATTCCAAATCAGAGGCTTGTAACCAAGCAACTCTGCGTGCACCTATGGCAATAGCCGAGGCTCTACTGGCCCCCTCAAAAGAGTCAAAGGCTGCACGGTTGGAAAACTTGGATACATCCTGTGCATGTTTAAGCCAGGTGATATATTCTTCTCTCTTATCTTCTGACATAAAGGGAGATAAGGTTTGCAGATGATCTGTAACTTCTTTTAGAAACATCCCCATATAGAGACTATAGGAGTTGATTCTGGCTACAAGCATACTGGCCTGGAAGATTTTCCTGCCAAAGGCATCTAGGGTCCTGCATTCTCTTCCTGGAGGAGCAGAGGAGTGCCTTTTTGTACTCTTGATCTTTTTCATTGCAGACTCTACCACTATGGAGTGGTGAGGAAGCTGAGTCTTATGAAACCCAGGACAAGGAGGAACACGATACATGGTGTCCAACCTTCTGGAGTGAGGGGAGATGGAAAGAGGAGTCTCCCATATGCCCAACATGTGATCAAAAAGAATCTCATGTATTGGTAAGGTGGCTGCCTCTTTAGGAGCCTTAGGATATTGTAGGATATCTAATTTTTTGGCTCTAGGTTCAGTTTCAGAGGTCACTGAGATGGACAGGCCTTTGGCCACCTCCCTAATAAGTCCTGAAAAGACAAGTCTTCAGAAGGAGACATTCTCCATTTTGGAGAAGAGGGTTCCTGAGGAAGGATCCCCGATGCTTCAATTGAGGCCTCTGAAGAATCAGAGTCTTCAGAGGAATCGAAGTATCGACTGTTTGGATGCTCTCGCAGAGCCCGATACACGTACCGGGAGGTATCAACATCGGGAGTAATCGGTACCGGGTCGGTACTGATGGGCATCACTGGATAGCGTACCACTGCCATTGATGCTGATGTCGATGCAAGCGGTACTGGTATCGGGACCGATATCGGGGTTTGTTGCGGTACCATAGGCGTCGCAGCTTGTATGAATGCCGTGATGGCACGCTGCATGGTCAGGATATTCTGATCCATTGACGCCACCAATGTCTGGATATCGGTACCGGTGGAGACCACCGGTACCCCAGAACATTGTAACAGGTGATCGGTCGAGGCCGAGCCATCTATGTCAACCTGTGACCCCATAGGTAGTGCTTTGGAAGCCGGAGCCTCCCGCCGGGGTAATTTTGCTGGTGTGGGTTCCTCAAGAGTAAGCCCGGGGGCATCTCGATACTTGGAGGGAGATGAACTCTTTGAGGACTGACCAGACTTAAGTTTGGTTACCTGAGATCCATGGGATGAAGAAGCAGCCCTGGAAGACGTCGATGCCACAGAAGCTGCATCGGAGGGAAACAGGACACTGAGCTTGGCTGCCCGATTCTGTAACCCTCTCAGACATCATGGAACAGGACTCACAATCCGCAATGGAGTGGTCAGGACCTAAACATTTGAGACACCAGTCATGGGTGTCAGTGACAGAAATAGTGCTGCTGCACTTTGTGCATTTTTTAAACCCGGAGGCGGGCTTTTCCATGAGGGAAAAATATATCTGTAGGCCTAAGGCCCCAGAAGAAAAATGCACTGAAAAGAGTAGAAGGTTTTTTTGTTTTTTTTTTAAAGAAAGAAAAAGGACCGGTGGTACCGGTGCGGAATCGAGAAGGCAGACACGTGACTAAAGAAAAATAAAAGAAAATAAGAAATTCTTCAGCGGTGACAGGAAACACGACCTGCTGGCTCCGCGGAAAAGAAGAACTGGAGAGAGGCAGTTAGGAAAGGCGGGAAGGCAGCGCGCAGGCGCTGTGGGATGCTCCCAAAAGCTTTCCTTTTGGACGCTGGGGAGCGTTCCCGCGCAGGATCCGTCGGTACCGACGATACTCATATGTGAAGACTCATTCCTGCTTGTTCCTGGAGATTACAAGCCTCTACCCAGGTGCTAGTTGCACCCACCATGCCAATGCAGTACAAACACTATCCCCATAAAGGTAACAGCCCAAAGTCATGACACTTAAAGAACATGCACGATACCCATAACTAGTACTGTCCAGAGGCAAATTGGTGGCTGCCTAGAGAAGTGGCAATTGGGGACTATCACTGTGCAGCAGTCAGGACAACAGAGCAACTGACCCAGACAGCCACAAAAACCATAACCACCAGCAGAGAACTGTATGGAAAAGCGTACACACATCTACAAAGCAACGGTAGTCTGGCAAGTAAAGATGTGAGAGGGCAGCTATGATTAGCTGGAGAGGGGTTGGAAGATAAGGTACATGCTCTGTGACTCCATCAAAGTGGGACACTCAGTCAGGGTTCGAGATGACTGAATACAGTTGGGGGGCAAGGCATGTAAATGAGGTTTTGCAACTACTGGCAAGATATTGGTCTGGCACAGTCCAACTACCACCTCCCCTACATGTGGGAGGGACGTGTAATGGTACACATGTACACCTGGTGGGCCATGACAGCACCATAAGCTCTATTTCTGAGGGAACATGGCCACTCACCCTGACCAGAAGATGGCAAGTCTTGGACAGACTGGCTTACATTTAAACCACTAAAGAAAGGCTAGCTCCACTGAAGTTCAATAGTCGGTGTACTCCTCCACCCAGCATGCTGCAGAGGGGATGAGGTCTTCCTCCTAGCCAGGGAGCATGTGTAGGCTTAATAGGGTCTGTGGGCCCTCAGCTCCCTGAAAGCTGGTGCACTTGGCCTGTGAACTGCAGAACTTAGTAGTTGTTATGGAAGGGCAGACTGGATAGGCCATATGGCTTTCATCTGCCATCATGTTTCTGTGTTTTGATTGGATGGTGCCCTGCTTCTTGGTGGTGTGCGGTGAGCTCTCAACATGTTATGAGCAAGGGTGGCTACTGCTGAGATCCTCTCAACCCAGAAACAGCAGTTTTTTGTGGGGTTGGGGGCCATATATTGTTGTCTATTCTTTCTGCTAAGGTGTGCACCCATTGCACTGCTCTTGCTCCCTTAACAGACTCTATTTGTGTTGCCACACTCTAACTGCGGCTATTCCCAGGGGTTCCATATACAGCCTATGTGCTATGATGCCCCTCTAAGTTCCACGGCATGCTGCAGCTACCTGGATGTGCCCTTTCACATCCTGCAGGCATCTGCAAGGTTCTCTCAACCCTCCACACAGCACAATGCCATGACCCCAGTGAAATGGTGAAATTAGGCCTTACCTGCTAATTTTCTTTCCTGGAGTCCCTCTAATCCAGCCCAGACGTGTGGGTTATGCTCATCCACCACCAGATGGAGACTGAGAACCATAAGTTCAAACCTCTCTCAAGTAGCCTGTATTCTCCTGCAGAGCCAGTCTGAACCTCACAAAGCAGAAGCATGCAGTCCTAGAACCCCATCTCCACCAGCCCCACAACTAATCATGCATCAGAACAAGTGTGTATAGCTTGTCATGAGTTACCTTAACATTTTCCTTTTTGCTGTTGTTTTTTGTATAGCAGCGCCAACACAAGGCACCCCTCCTCCCCAAGGATAAAGGTCCACAACGGGGAGAGCAAACAGTGCAACAGCATAATGGAACCCCCCCTAGGACTGCAAAGAAACAAGGGGGGGGGGGCTACCACAACCAACTGGCCTGGAAGTCACCCATTCTACCAATCACCTTGTTTAGAACAGGCACAAGACCAGAAAAACAGAAACCAAGTCCTGGGAGGGTCCTAGACTGGACTGGAGGAACTCCAAGAAAGAAAATTAGCAGGTAAGGCCTAATTTCACCTTCCCGTTTGTCCCTCTAGTCTAATCCAGATGTGTGGGACATACAAAACAGTGCTATCGTTGGGTGGGCACTGAAACTCCGGCCTGTAGCACCTGAACCCTGAAATCTGCATCCTGCTGGGCCTGCACGTACAGCCAGTAATAGAAACATAGAAACATGATGGCTTATCTAGTCTGCCCTGCCATATAAACTGTAATAGTCCCCTTTTTACCTTTAGAGATCCTCTACGTTTGTGCCATGCTTTTTTGAATTCAGATACTGTCCTTGTGTCCACCCCCTCCACTGGGAGACTATTCCATGCATCTACCACTCTTTCCGTAAAGAAATATTTCCGCATACTACTCCTGAGTCTATCCCCTTTCACTCTCATCCTATATCCCCTAGTAGCAGAGCTTGCCTTCAATTGAAAGTGACCCTTCCGTGCATTTATGCCACAGAGGTATTTAAATGTCTCTATCATATCGTCCCTATCCCGCCTTTCCTCTAAAGTATACATATTAAGATCTTTCATAACAAAGATCACTAACCATTTTAGTAGCCACCCTCTGCACAGACTCCAACCTGCCCATATCCTTCTGAAGGTGCGGTCTCTAGAACTGCACACAATACTCCAAATGAGGTCACACCAGAGACTTATACAGAGGCATTACCATCTCCTTTTTTCTGCTGGCCATTCCTCTCCCTATATACTCAAGCATCCTTCTGGCTTTTGCAGTCGCCTTTTCTACCTATTTAGCTGCTTTAACATAGTCAGGCACAATTAAGCCCAGATCCCACTCTTCTTTTGTAGACAGAAGTACCTCACCTCCTACACCGTACAGCTCCTTTGGATTTTTGCAGCCTAAATGCATGACCCTGCATTTTTAGCATTAAATTTCAGCTGCCATATTCTAGACCATTCTTTAAGTTTAGCTAGATCCCTCCTCATGTTGTCGACTCCTTCCTGTGTGCCTATTCTATTGCAGATTTTGGTATCGTCTGCAAATAAGCAAACCTTACCCAACAGTCCTTCCGCAATATCACTAACAAAGATTTTAAAAAGAATTGGACCAAGGACAGAACCCTGCGGCACACCAGTGGTAATCTCCTTCTCCTCAGAGTGAGCTCCATTTACCAGTACGCTGTCTCCTCCCACTCAACCAATTTCTAATCCTAGGGTACTCAGTTTGTTTATCAGTTGCCTGTGTGAAACAGTGTCAAAGGCTTTACTGAAATCTAAATACACCACATCTAGGGCTCTCCCTTGGTCCAAACTCCTTGGTCATCCAGTCAAAGAAATCAATCAGATTTGTCTGACAAGACCTGCCTCTGGTGAATCCATGCTGTCTCCGATCCTGCAATCCATTGGACTTCAGAAACATCACTATTCTCTCCATTAGTAGCATTTCCAATAATTTACTAACCATAGAGGTTAGACTAACTGGCCTGTAGTTCTCAATATCATCCTTACATCCGCTTTTGTGTAAAAAGACCACATTAGCCTCTCTCCAGTCCTCAACTCCAAAGAGGCATTGAAAAAGTCAGACAGTGGAGATGCTAGAACATCCCTAAGTTCCCTCAGTATTCTTGGATGTATCCCATCTGGACCCATAGCGTTGTCTACTTTTAGTTTAGCTAGTTCCTCTCGAACACAGTCTTCTGAAAATCGTTCAAGATTCCCGTCACTTCTGTTGCTATTTGTGGGTGTTTTTTGAGGTCCTGCTCAAGGCCTTTCATCTGTGAACACAGAACAGAAATATTTCTTAAGCAATTCTGCTTTATCCTCATCAGTTTCTGCATATTCCTCCCCTGCACCCTTGAGTCTGACAATACCACTTTTGCCCTTCCTCCTCTTTCTAACAATGTCTTATCCACGCATTTTATTGCATTGGCTATTTCTTCTTCTTTTTGTACCTTTGCTTTCTTGACTACTTTGCTAGCTTTTCTAAGTTTCTCCAAATATAGATGCCTGTCTTCCTCTCTCTGTGATCTCTTGTATTTCATGAATGGAATGGAGCAACCACCACATTGCCAACTTGCAGATATCCTGGGGCAGGACAAGACTGAACTCCACACAAGAGGCCACTTGAGCCTTCGTAGAATGGGCCCACAAACCCGCCGGAACAACACGTCCCTTTAGCAAATACATGGCTTCAATGGTACCCCAAATCTAAGAAAAAGATGCCTTAGCAGCCACCTCACCCTTGCGAGGCCCACCAAACAGCACAAAGAGGTGCTCTGAACACCAAAATGCCTCAGTCACCTTCAAGTACCGCTTAACCACCCGGCAGAAATTGAGCAAGTGCAGATCCCTAGACTCAGCAGAGTCAAGAGAACTAGCAAAGGCAGGCAAGATCACTGCTTAATTAAGGTGAAACACCAAAACCACCTTTGTTAAAAAGGAAGGAACTGGGTGAAGGACCACCCTTTTCTTTGTCACCACCAAATAGGGCTCCCTGCACGTGAGAGTTTGTATCTCCAAGAAGCGACATGCTGAACAAATTGCCAAACATGCCACCTTCAGCATCAAGTATTTCAAGGAAGCTCCCAAAAGAGGCTCAAATGGGGCCCCTGCAAGCATGGAGAAAACAAAGTTAAGATCCCAGGACGGAACCAAGGGGCAACAAGTCAGTCTCAAACGTTTGACCCCTCAAAGAAAATGGACTACGACACAATGAGAAGCAAAAGACTCGCCCTGTACCCAGCCCCGGAAGCAAGCCAGGGCTGCAAACTGGACCTTCAAGGAGTTCAAGGCCAAACCCTTGCCATCAAGTCCATCCTGCAGGAAGGCCAAAATATCCAGGAGAGTGGCCCCCTAGAGGCTGCACCTCTCTTTCTCCGCACCACATCTCAAAGATGTGCCAAATGCATACATAGGCCAAGAATGTAGAACGCTTCTGCGTTTGTAGCAAGGTATCAACCACCTCAGAGGAGTACCTCTCAAGAGCCAGGCCATACGTGAGAACAGATCCGCGTCCAGCATCCTGACAGGACCCTGTGTTGGGAGATTCAACTTCCGAGGAAGGAGGAGAGGCTCCTGCACCTGGAGCCACATCAGGTCTGCATACTACAGCTGCCTTGGCCAATCCGGGGCCACTAATACCACGCACCACATGTGGGCCTCAATTCACTACAGAACACAGTGGCCATGGAGGAAATGCATAGAGAAGTCCGTTACTGGGCAGGATTGGACCAGCGCATTGAGTCCTTCCACCATGAGCTCTGGGTGCCTGCTGAAGAACTTGGCAGCCTTGGCATTCATCAATGTCATCATTAAGTCCATCCTGGGAACACCCCGGCACTCCACAAAAGCCTGAAAGGCTGCCTCAGAGGGAACACACCCTTGGGTCCAAAAGATGAAGGCTCAAATAATCTGCCTGCACATTCTCCTTCTTGGCAATATGTGCTGCTGACAACGAGAGCAGATGGGCCTCCGCCCACTGTAGAAGCAGATTCTCCTCCGCCACCACAAATGAGCTCAGAGTGCCGCCCTGTCGGTTGATATAGGCCACTGTTGTGGCACTGTTGGTCAGCACTCTCAGTGCCTGCCACTGAACCACAGGGGAGAAAACAATCCAGAGTGAGACGTACTGCTCTTGCCTACAGGCAACTGGTAGAACATTGGCTCTCCTCTGGCGACCACTGCCCCTGGGCCATGTGGCCCTGGCAAAGAGCCCCCCCAACTGAAAAGGCTGGCATCTGCCATCACTACAGCTCAGTCCAGAGTCTCAAAGGGCATCCCAGCCACAAGGTTTGTCGAGTCAAG
This sequence comes from Ichthyophis bannanicus, assembly GCA_033557465.1. Lineage (NCBI taxonomy): Eukaryota > Metazoa > Chordata > Amphibia > Gymnophiona > Ichthyophiidae > Ichthyophis > Ichthyophis bannanicus. The sequence continues at coordinate 175,571,281 of CM066034.1, read as the reverse complement.
CCACCAATGCAGGCTTGCCTGAGCCTCACATCAGAGAGCAAGGCGAACTATCTACTGCACTTACGGGAACCACCACACCAAAAGCGACACTTGGAGGGATCGCATGTGGAGCTGTGCCCAAGGCACTAGTTCCAGGGAGGCTGACATTGAACCAAGCACCTGCAGATAGTCCCAAACTCTCAGGCAAGGAACCGCCTGCCATTTCTGCACCTGACCTTGCAACTTTGCTATTCTGCCCTCTGGCAGAAACATCATCTCCCACTGAGTGTTTTAGTGGATACTCAGGTACTCCTAGGATTGCAAAATTCATGACCCAACCTAGCTCCTGCAGCTGGTGGATCACACAGACTGTCGTTTCTCGATTCTCCTGCCAAGATTAAGCCTAGATCAACCAATCGTCCAAATAAGGGTGCACAAGGATGCCCTGCTTCTGCAGCACCGCCACAACTACCACTATCACCTTGGTGAACACCCAGGGGGCAGTAGCAAGCTCAAAGGGGAGAATCTGAAACTGGAAATGCCCCTGCGGCACTGCAAAACACAAATAACTGTGATGTTTCAAGCGAAGGGGAAGGAGTAGGTATGCCTCGGACAGATCTAGGGACGTTAAGAATTCCCCTTGTCGAATGGCCACAATGATGGACCACAGCATTTCCATGCAAAAACGCAACACTAGGAAAGCCCTGCTTATCCCTTTCAAATCCAGGATGGTACGTCAAGAGCCCTCCTTGGGCATCACAAAGAAAACCGAGTAACAGTCTGTATCCCATTCTGCTGGGGGCATGAGGACGATGGCCTTGAGCTGCAGAGCATTGGCAGGGGCCAACAAGGAGACACCATGAAGGTGTCCATGAGGGGCCTCGTAAACTTGAGGAAATAACCCTCGCAAACCACTTCCAATAGCAATTGTAAGCTGGGCCCAGGCAGGATAAAATAGATTTAGGTGGCCACTTATCGACTGCACCTCCACTGGGGCCCCAAACCTTCACTTGAAGGCCTTGGAAGCTCCATGGGCTCCAGTGACCCCCACCTCTGCCACCCAGATTGCCTCCATGAAGGGAGGAGCCTTTTGGGAGGAACCAGAAGCTCTGGGGGTCCATCCCTCTGACCAGGTGCAACTTCCTCATCTCATGTCCCCAGTCCCAAGAAGAGAACCCATGGCCTGCTGCCTGGGGTTTGGCATCCAGAAGCTGAGACACCTTAGTGTCCCTCAGGTCCCTCATCAACTTCAAGTCCTCCCCAAACAGCCTCCTCAAGAAGGGAAGCTTACTCAACCTCGTCTTAGAAGTTAAATCAGCAGACCAATGCCACAGCCACAGGAAATGCCAAGCCGCCACCACAGTTACCATAGACTTGGCCGGAGCAAATCATAAAGGAGATCAGCCAGGAAGGCTGTGCCAGACTCAAACTGGACCAACTTCTCTAGGGCAGCTGCCTCAACCAGCACCACCTCAGAGACCTTCTGCAACCAACGCAAAGAAGTGCATGCCACATAGGATCCACAAATGGCCCCCTGCAAAATCAAGGTGGAAATCTCAAAGGCCTGCTTGAGCAGCTCTTCCATCTGCTGATCCTGAGAGTCCTTCAAGGCCGCACCCCCTTCCACCAGGATAGTAGTCTTCCTGGTGAATGCAGTCACCAGCGCATTCACTTGGCAAAGTCACAAGCACTCCCTCCTGTTTGGAGGGATAGAGTAAAGCTTCACCAAACTCCCAGCGACCCACAAGCCCACATCGGGGACCTTCCACTCCTCATTAATCACCACCCAGTGGACAGGAAAGGAATGAGAAAGCTTCCAGATACCCTCAAGGAGTGGATCCTCATCCTATTCTGAAGGGTCTGGTAGCAGATCATCTGCCATCTGCAAAGCCACTAAGGTTTTGACAATCTAGGAGGGGAGTTCACCCCTATGAAAAATTCTTATGGCCGAGGAGTCCTCCCCAGCTGGGAGTTCCTCCTCCTCCAACTCCTCGGGGTCTGGATCCTCCACAAAGTCAGACATACCTTCCATTACCCGAGGGACCCTAACAACCCCAATGAGGCTCCACCCTCAAACTCGAGGGACCTCTCCCAGTGCGGGCATGTCCCCACCCTCAGGACAGTCAGGCCCCCGGCAAGGAGGGGGACTCCAAATCAGAAGACATCCCCCCTATATCCCTGCTGCATCAGGAAAGCCTGGTGTAACAATAGCACAAATTTTAGGGAGAAAGGGGACTTAGCACCACCACACAGTGCTCCCCCCCCCCCCCAAGGGTCCCAGGAGGATCCGGGGACAAAGGCTGCAATAAGGAAGCATCCCTGTTCTCCGAAGCAACAGAAGCGGCAGAAGACAAAATGGCAGCTGATACTGCTAAGACCCTGGCCTCCCTCGCAGGGCGATCATGGCCAGAACCCCCCCCCCCCCCCTACAGCTGCCTCTGATGTTGCTGCAACACTGACCAAGTTCTCTGAGACAATAGTGTTTTCCTTAACACAAACACAGCAAAGCCCGACTATGGAGAGCAGGCTCTGGCAGCTGCTGCATGCTGTGTATCGACCCCTCTCTTGCTAGGCCATATGTGCGCTATGCCGTGTGGGAAGCATCTCTCCCCCCCCCCCCCCCCCCAACCAAGACTCACTGATCCAGGGGCCTCGCTGTGCTGTCACTGCCTCTCTCCAACAGTGCCTGCTGGTGATTTTTTTTTGTTTGTTTTAACTCTATTCAGAAGCACTGAGAGCCAACCCCTGGTCCCCTTCCAGGAGTTAGGGAGGAAGAGAAGGGGGATCAGCTACTACACACCCTGAGGGTCCTGGGAAGAGGCTAGAGGAGGGATCCGGCGCCACCAGGTTCTGCACCCCTGAACTGTGGCCCAGCACTAAAAATAAACAGCCAGAACAGGCTATGCTCATCCACCTGCTGGAGACTGAGAAATACTGGCTCTGAAGGGGAGCACAAGCTACTCAAGAGAGAGGTTTAAGCTGGTGGTTCTCAGTGTCCTTCTCCTACTGGATGAGCATAACCCACACGCCTGGACTAGACTAGATGGACAAACTGGAAACACCTGTTTAACCCTTTCCAGGCCGAGCCCAAAACTCTCGGAATCCAAAATTCTGACTAAATATTCCTATCAAATGGTATATAATACATGACCATAGCAGAAGGAAAATCACTATTAGAAGATATTGAATAAGACGGGTAGAATTTTCCTGAAATATGCAAAAATGAACCCGGCTGCAGAATGTGGATTAAAAATTTAAACCTGGCCTTGAAAGGGTTAAGGGGAGGGTGCGCTAGTGTTAACATGCAAGCGTGAAGGGCAAGTAGCGCACACATTTGCATCACACATGTGCACCTGACACTGCTGTGTGACTGCTGCGCCTAGCACATTCTTATTTCTCTATCGCGGCTTCACTCTCTGCACTTAATGTGGACGTTCCACCCCTGCTGTAATAAAAACACATGCAACCTGCAGCACTTTCGTAAACACGTCCCTTTGTGAGGAAGAGCTGTTCGCCTTTTCTTTGGGGGGTTTTTGCTGCTGTTTTAGACCTGCGCCTCAAATGGGAACCTAATTGAGATTGGGTGCTATTAGCCTTCACTTGCAACTATTAAGAATTTTTCCCCATTGTATATTTGTCTAGAGCTTTGTTAGATTCCTATTACCTCTCTTATAAATGGATTCAGTACTTTGAGCTAAAATTAACATTCTTGGTGTGCTTCTGTACATTTGAGTTTTGAGTGGGTTAACATTTTATTAGTGCCCATGTATCTTTAGTTAAAAGAAAACTACTGAGACAAGCAGAGGTGAAGAAAAGGTATGCCTTCATGTGTGTCAATTACTCGAGATATCAGTCTCTATACAGAATAAGGTAAAATGTGTGAGAGGTTAAGTGGTGTTTACACACACTCCCCCCAAGTCCTTTAGGAAGGGGTCTTCAAAAGTGTACTGTATTGGGAAGACAGCTGGGGTCCTAAGCCAGGAGTGTTCAGGTCTGCAGGATGTGGGAGATTTCATGCAGTCCTGCAGGGAAAATGCTGAGAGGGGGAAGGGAAGGGATTTTGGATTTAGTTAATGCCTTTTTCAGTGGTTGCTAAAGGTGCGTTACATTCAGATACTGCAGGAATTTTCCTACTCTTCTAAGGTTTACAATCTAAGTTTATATCTGAGGCAATGGAGGGTTAAGTGACTTGCCCGAGATCACAAGGGGACGCAGACATTTCGAACCTGGCTTCCCTGGTTTCAGAAGCTGGCCTGGCTTCCCTGGTTTCAGAAGCTGGCCTGGCGTCCCTGGTTTCGTACCTGGCTTCAGAAGCTGGCCTCTCTGAAGAGGAAAGCAGAGTATGGCACTAATTCTAATTTGCTGTAACAGACTACTAGGATACCTGCCAAGTGAAGTTCTTACTGGAAACAAAGGAAAGATTGCCAGGAGGGATTGTTAGCATGGCTGTCTCAAAAGGAGCCTCTGGGAACTCACCTTTGCCTCACTAGAAAACCATCCCTTATTACTGGCCTGCACCAGTGATTCTACATACTAACAAGGGAACAAGGAATGGTACCATTCCGCAAGAAAGCACTCAATATAGCAAAGAGTGATGGGGAAGAAACTCCTAGTCTGATGAGTGCAAAGCCTACATATGGAGTAATTAGACCTTACTTGCTAATTGCCTTTCTTTGAATCTCACCAGTCCAGTCCACACACAGGGATTGTGCCCCTCAAGCATCAGGTGGAGACTGAGCAAGAAACTAGCTTCACTGCTGTCTCCTACCAGGTAGCCTGCCCCTCCTAAGCCTAGCCAGTATTGGAGTCACAAAGCAGAATTCAAGCTAATGCAGGACCCAACGGTCCCCAAAACACCAGCAGCTCCGGGCCACAACAAAAAACTAGACCTCCAACATATCCACACTCTCCTGCAGGGAACAAAAAAGCACCCTAGCTCACTGAAGGTGCCTTCCTGTTTTGTAACTCATTCCCTCTTCCTTGGGCTGAGGAACAGAGGAAGCCTTGAAACAACCACCATAACAGTTTCTCTTTGATATACCACAGGCCACAATCATACACCAACACGACAACAGGCAGCCAGACAGATAAGATGGGAAGGATCACAAAAGACAAGAGATACCACCCTCCGAGCTAAAGGGCTGGACACACCCCCTGGGAGGGACATGGACTGGACTGGAGGGATTCAAGGAAACGCAATTAGCAGGTAAGGTCTAATTATTCCTTCCAAATCATCTGTCCAGTTCAGTCCACACACATGGGATATAACACAGCAGTGCCCCTAATGCGAGGATCCCGCGAGTCTGGCCTGCAACACCCTAGCTCCAAAACGTGCCTCTTCCTGGGTCCTGACATAGAGGTGATAATGCTTGGCAAAGGCATGTAAGGATGCCCATGTGGATGCCCACCAATCTCTCCAGGTGAAACCAGACTCGCTTCCACCCAGGACACCACCTGCACCCAGGTAGAATGACCCTGGAATCTCGATGGCACAGGCCGGCACTTCAAAAGATACGCCGAAGCAATAGCCTCCTGAAGTGAGCAAGAAATGGAAGATTTGGAGGCCGCTGCCCCTTACCGCTCCCCACCGAACAATACGAAGAGGTGGTCAGACAGATGGAATGGCGCTGTCCACTGAAGGTAGATCCAGAGAACCCTCCAGGCATCCAGCAACCACAAGCATCTATCTCATAAGAACAAAAGATATGCCATACTGGATCTGACCAAGGTCCATCAAGCCCAGTATCCCGTTTCCAACAGTGGCCAATCTAGGTCATACGTACCTAGCAGTTTCCCCAAAAGACACATGTTCCGCAATGCTTGTACTGGGTCAAGCATTGATATCCTGGGTCCCTTCTTAATTATGGTTTATGGACCTTTCCTCCAGGAACTTGTCCAAACCTTTTTTAAACCCAGCTACACTAACAGCCTTTACTATATCCTCCAGTAACAAATTCCAGAGTTTGATTACACGTTGAGTGAAAAAATATTTTCTTTTATTAGTCTTAAATAGTTTACCCTGTAGCTTCATTGCATGCCCCCTAGTCTTTCTATATTCTGATAACGTAAACAATCGATCTACGTTTACCCGTTCCATGCCGTTCATTAATTTATAGACTTCTATCATATCTCCCCTCAGCCGTTTCTTTTCCAGGTTAAAGAGCCCTAATCTTTTTAGCCTTTCTTCATAGGAGTATCCTTCCATCCCCTTTACCATTTTGGTAGCTCTTCTCTGAACCTTTTCTAATAACACTATATCCTTTTTAAGATACGGCGACCAGAATTGCACATAATATTCAAGGTGCGGTCTCACCATGGAAAATAGGGATGATGGATAATGATTCCTTCGTGCCGCCACCACGACTACCATGACCTTTGTGAAGGTGCATGGCACAGTGGCGCAACCAAATGGCATCACAGAGAACTGAAAATTCCCCCGGGGACCGCGAAGTGGAGAAAACCCTGGTGTATGTCACGGATCAAAATGTGAAGGTATGCTTTCATGAGATCCAGGGAGATGAGGAACTCTCCCTTTTGCACTGCTATCACCGACCACAGCGTAACCATACAAAAGCATGTTACCCGCAGAGCCCTGTTGACAAATTTGAAGATGGGATGAAACTACTTCCTTTTTGGGGATGACGAAGTAGATGGAGAAGTGGTCTGAGCCGTGCTGCTCCGCCGGCACAGGACAGACAGCCCCCCAGCCAAAGAAGCTTGTCCAGAGTACTTTAGACTGCTGCCTGCTTTGCCACAGATTTTCAGGATGAGATCAGAAAGGCATCCTGGATGGGCCATGCCAGTTCCAGCACGTAACCCCTCCTTATAACCTCCAGTACCCACTGGTCTTGCGTGACCCGGACCCCTACTTGGGCTCTCATCGCTTTCTTGGGACTTCTTGGCCAAGCTGGCAGAGGAGGGGTAAAATCCCTGCCAGATCCCTGGCTGTAAAAGGAGGAGTTTCTCGAGTAGGAAAATGTCCTCGCTGGAAGGGTGAAAGCGATGAAAACCCCGAGGCTGCTCTTTAGTGGTCCCACCTGACTTTGCCCCTCTAGGCATGTCCTTCAGGAAATGTTCCCCCTTTGAGTCCCCCAAGTCCTTAACCATCTTTTCTAGAGCTTACCCCTGAAAAGCAACTTGGAGAGGCATATCATGGACGAAACGTCAGCGGACCAATTGCTGTAAACTGAAGTCTGATGGGTAAAGCGCATTCACTTCGAAGACCTGCTTGAGCATGGTCTCCAAACTCAGATCTTGCGCATCCCTTAGCGCGGTGCCACCCTCTACCGGGATGGTGGTCTTCTTAGTTGCCGAAACCAGGGCATCCATCTTCGAGTGCTTGAGCAACTCTTGCTCCTCTGGGGTGAAAAGGTGCAGCCTGGACATAGTGTGTACTTCACTAATGCCCATATCCGGCAGTTCCCACTCGGCATCAATCATTTGTTTTATGGTCTTGTGTACTGGGGGAGAAAAAAAAAAACTTACAGAGTCCGAAGCCCTTGCAGAAATGGGTCTTCCAGCATCAGCTCCTCTGCCGAAGGGCCCACCACCATGTTGAGGACCCCCAAGAAGCGGGAGATAAGAGCTGCTAGCTCTTCCCTGCGGAACAACCGCACTACTGAGGGCTCTTCCCCAGGAGGCCGCTCCGTGTCTACCTCTGGACCACAGTCATCCTCAGCTCCCTCTGCCACCTCAGCCAAGGCTGGGGAACCTGGGTCAGATGGGAAGACCCTGAGCAGGACCACCCATCTACATTTGCCCAGCAGAGGCTCTGAGACATCCACTAGAGCATGCAATTTCCATGGATTTTCCCCTGCTGCTGCAGGGCTCTTGCCACTTTCCTTAGCCCGGTCCTGCTTCAAGCAAAACGCTTTGTGCAACAGGACGACAAATTCAGGGGAAAAGGAAATTCTTGGATCCAAAGACACTGGTTTCTACAAGCAATGTCATTTCTTTGCCTTAGCCTTCTTTCTGGAGCCCTTCACAACACTCCCTCTGTCTCCTGTCCCTCCTCCGCATGGCCCAAGGCAGCTGGTTTTGGTGCCAGCGCTACCTCGCGTAGGGGAGTGGAAACTCCCAGGTCTGTCTCCGATGCTTCGGCTCGCTATGAGACCTGCAAAGCATGCTTTGCCATCCTGCTCTCCTCTGGGCACTGGTGGCAAAGCCCAGCTGCCAAAACTGTTCCCCCATTGTGCTCCATAGGCGGGTTTATCAGAGGCCATGTCCTTGGGGTCACCTCCAACGCAACTCTCCATTCCGCAGAAAATGAAGCGCGCCAAGTGAAAACCGACCGTGAAGGGCTTGATGGTGGATCATGTGGGGAGAGAGAGGGAGGAAGAGAATCACACACACGCACTCACACCAAAACACTCACCAACCCCAGGCATATCGAGCAGAGACTGGAGGGAGGGACCAGAACCTTCCCCAATTGTGCACCTCACTGCAGAGGAAGCAGTCATCACACAGGGGCGGTTCATGGCGCTCCCCACCTCGAGGCAGCAAACACGGGCAAGGAGAACCCTCTCCCCTCTGCCCAGAGGAGTCCCTAGAGCTCACCTCTTTCGTCAGCAAGTTGGTTTTGAGACCCAGTCAAACCAAAACCAGCTGTCTTGAATATCCTCCAATTAAACTCTTTTTTTTGTTGTTTTACATCTGGAGTGCTGAATAAGGGGAAAGAACCAAAAGCCCTAACAGCTCAGTTGTGCAGAGAACTCCCAGCCAAGGCTTCAAGATCCCTGCAGTACAGAACACATGCACGGGGAGCTCCTCCACCTGCTACAGACTGAGCAGATACTGGCTGGGCTCAGGAGAAGCAGGCTTCCTGGTAGGAGACAGCAGCGAAGCTAGTTTCTTGCTCAGTCTCCAACTGCTGGTCGAGGGGCACAACCCGTGTGTGTGGACCGCAGGGATGATATGGAAATTTGCGTTTCTGAAGAGAATACTGGATTTGATTTTTAGATTTCTAAACTGTGCAGCCTGCATTCATTTTGTACTGGGAGTACACCGGGATCATTTACACACTACATATACTGATTTTTTTTTTTAATACTTTGAACAAGCTGTCTAGGGAAGGATTTTTTTTTTTTTACTGCAATAAGGTATGCTGTGTATTTTACTATTGTTTATTTTATTTATTACACACAGTACTGTATGACTCACATAATACAACCCCTAACTCAAACACTGTAAAACCATAAATAATGCAGTTTTGGGCTGGGATTGACACTAAGAGGAAAGGAAGCAGCTTAGTGGTTAGAACAATGGGCTGAGAACCAAGGACGGTAAGGGTTCTAATCCAGCTTCTGCCATTGACACTCCCTGTGACCTCAGGCAAGTCACTATCTCCCAGTGCTTCAGGTACCTATGTAGACTGTAAACTAGTATACATCCAGTATCACTGTAAAAAAGATAAATTAGACTTACCTGCTAATTGTTGTTCCTTGAGGAACTCCAGTTCAGTCCCGCACCTCTGGGTTGTGCACCTCCTTCCGCAGCTTGGAGACTGGGCATATCAGAATCTTGAAGTCACCTCATATATACAGCTGGCTCCTCCCACCAGCCCCCAGTGACCTACTGACAAAGCAGAACTAAAGGAGCAATAAATAAGTAACACAATTGTTGACCAACACCTTACCTACATATCTAAATGAATTGATCCACTCCGCTAACAGAGGAGACTGTTCCCCCCATTGCCAGAGAACATAAAGAGAAAAATGAACAAACTGCACAACGACGCACCACAAAAACGAAGAAAGAAATAAGTGACTTGCACTAAAAAGATCCTCAAAAACTCAAGTCTTTGTACGCTTATACGGTATATGTTGCAAAAAAACTGAATCACCAATCTGGGTGGGATCCGGGACTGAAATGGAGTTCCTCAAGGAACAACAATTAGCAGGTAAGTCTAATTTCTCTTTCCTTATCATCCCTCCAGTTCAGTCCCACACCTCTGGGATGTAGCAGAGCAGTAACTTATTGGGAGGGACCTGACAAACCGGCACGCAAAACTGCGGATCCAAAACAGGCATCTCCTGCCGCCTGAATGTCCAGACAATAATGCTTACTGAAAGCATGCAAAGAAGACCATGTAGACGCCCTGCAAATCTCCACTGGAGGACTCTGCCCAAGAAGTAGCTTGTGCCCTGGTAGAATGCACCCTCAAGCCTACAGGAACCTGACGACCATGTAATATATAAGCTGAAGAAATCGCTTCGCGTACCCATCTAGAAATGGAAGCTTTTGTCGCCGCTTCACCCTTGCGCGGCCCTCCAAAAAGTACAAACAAGCGATCCGATCTACGAAAAGATTCAGACGCTTTCAGATAACGCCGAAGAACCCGCTTTACATCTAGCGATCGTAGTGCACGGCCAGAGACACTGTTGTCCGTCGCCCGTAAAACGGGTAAAGACACTGGCTGACCTACATGAAAAGCTGAAACTACCTTTGGTACAAAAGATGGAGCCATATGCAAAACCACCTTATCTCGAAAAAAAGTAAGGAAAGGTTCTCGGCAAGAAAGAGCCTGCAACTCTGAGATTCGACGAGCAGAACAGATAGCTGTGAGAAAAAAACGCCTTCAATGTTAAATCTTTTAACGAGGCTTGACCTAAAGGCTCAAAGTAAAGCAAGTTAAAAACTAAGTTAAAAATTAAGAGCCCTAACTGCAAAGTTCCTTATTTATCACTCCAGTGAGCCCAGCACCTAGGCTCACTACCACCTCCGCTGCTTGGAGACTGAGCACACTGGGGGCTGGTGGGAGGAGCCAGCTATATATATGAGGTGACTTCAAGATTATGATATGCACAGTCTCCAAGCTGCGGAAGGAGGTGCACAACCCAGAGGTGCGGGACTGAACTGGAGGGACGATAAGGAAAGAGCAATTAGTCCTTACCTGTTAATTAGCGTTCCTGAAGGAACTCCAGTCCAGTCCCTTCCACTGGGTTGTGCCCCCCTTCCAGCAGCCTGGGAGACTGAGCATGTCATCATCTTGATGACCCTTTGGTATAAATACCTTTGGCACCACCCACCAGATTCAGTATCCTATTGACAAAGTAGACTCCACGGAGAGACAAATTAAATAAGAAAACCAACAACATTAAACTTAGCAACTAGATAATACCAAACTTTAACTTCCCTCCTCTCCGACCCCAGAGGAGAGAGAGACCTCCCACTCCCCTCAAGGTGAGGAGAAGAGGAGAAGAAGACTAAGAAGGAGAAGAAGTTGGAAAGAGGAAGAAGCTAACCAAAACCGCTCTTCCGCGCCCTACTCCCTATAACTCAGCAGCACAGCTATTCTGTGCTCTCTCTCTCTCTGCTTACCTGATACGTCGGGACGGTGAATCCAATTCCCACTGAAACACTGCAAAATTTGGGCGGGATCAGGGACTGGACTGGAGTTCCTTCAGGAACGCTAATTAGCAGGTAAGGACTAATTACTCTTTCCTTAGCGTCTCTTCAGTCCAGTCCCTTCCACTGGGATGTAACAGAGCAATTCACAACTGGGAGGGGCCTGCAAAACCGGCCAGAAGTACTGCTTCCCCGAACCCAGCTTCTGCCGCCACCTGAACATCATGACGGTAATGCTTGGCAAAAATATAAAGAGAAGACCAAGTCGCTGCTCTGCAAATGTCCAGTGGTGGCACCATACTAAACTCAGCCCACGAGGCCGCCTGGGCCAGAGTAGAATGAGCCTGGAGACCTTTCGGCACTGGTTTTCCTTTCAGCAAATACACCGAAGCAATAGCCTCCTTAATCCACCTAGATATGGAGGCCTTAGAAGCTGCCTCACCTTTACGCAGCCCCCCAAACAAAACAAATAAGCGCTCCGAAACCCGGAAAGCCACCGTACGTTTCAAGTAGCGCTTGAGAACTCTGCGCATGTCCAGACTGTGAAGTTGCGCATTCTCAGCCTCTTGACTCAACCTGGGGAATGCAGGAAGCGATAATGACTGATTCAAATGGAAGGGAGAGATGACCTTGGGCAAAAAAGAGGGAACCGTTTGCAAAACCACCTTTTCCTTGAAAAATTAAAGGAACAGCAGACAACAGGAAAAAGCTTGAAGCTCCGAAATCCGCCTAGCTGAACAAACTGCCACTATGAAAACATTCTTGAGGGTCAAATCCTTGACCGTAGCTTGCCCAAGCGGCTTGAAGAGTTCTCCCGCTAGAGCATTCAGGACAAGATTGAGATCCCAGGAAGGCACTGACGATCTCCACTGCAGTCGCAGGTGGCGAACTGCTCTCAGAAATCTACTCACATCGGCATGCTCCCCTATTGTCTTACCATGAAACTTGCCCCTGTAACAGGAAATAGCCGCTAACTGAACCTGCAAGGAGCTGGCCGCCAAACCCTTCTCAAATCCTGCCTGCAAAAAATCCAAGATTTCTGGAATCGAAGCCGCCATAGGCCTCTTCCGTAGCAATTCACACCAGCCTTCCAAAATGCACCAAACCCGCACATACGAGAGACAGGTGGAACGCTTGCGCGCTTTCAGCAAAGTGGAGATCACTGCCCCTGAATACCCTCGCTTTCGTAGCCGCGCCCTTTCAAGAGCCAGGCCGTAAGCAAGAACCGATCGACCTGAGGCATCCGCAGCGGTCCCTGGACCAAGATGTCGTCCCTTACTGGGAACCACCATGGACGGTCGACCAATAACCTCATGAGTTTGGCATACCATGGCCAACGCGGCCAATCCGGAGCTATGAGAACCATCTGTCCGCTATGGGCCTCTATTCGGTGGAAGAGCCTGCCTATCAAAGCCCACGGAGGAAACACATACAGAAGTCCCTCCAAGGGCCACTTCTGGACCAACGCGTCCAACCCCTCCGACATTCGCTCCCTTCTGCTGAAGAAGTGGTTTTTGCCAACTACCAGCAAGCCATGAGATCCATGACTGGGGCCCCCCATTGGCGCACCAGCAGATCGAAGACCTCCTGACACAGCTCCCATTCGCCGTGACCCACTCTGACTCTGCTCAGGTAGTCCGCTGTGACGTTTTCCACTTCGACCACATGTTGCGCCGAAATGGCCATCAGATGAGCTTTGGCCCACTCCAGCAGACCCTCCGCCTCTTCCTCCAACGGAAGACTGCTCGTGCCGCCCTGACGATGGATGTAGGCAACTGTGGTTACATTGTCCGATAACACACGGACCGCCCTCTGGCGGACCTCCTTCTCGAACACCACGAGAGATAGAGACACCACCCTTAACTCCAACTTGTTGATGGAGCACTGGGCCTCTTGGGGACTCCAGCTCCCCTGGGCAAAGCGACCTTCGCAGTGAGCTCCTCAACCGGTCAGGCTGGCATCCGTTAACTGTAGCCAGGCCGGAGGCTCCAGGGACATGCCCCTTGCCAGATTTCCCAGAGAAAGCCACCACCGCAGTGCCTGCTTGGCCTCTAGGGGACAAGGGAGCAGCACTGACAAGGCCTGCCTTTGATGGGACCAACGGCAAAGAAGCGCCCTCTGAAGGGGCCGCATGTGCACCCTGGCCCAAGGAACCAGCTCGATAGTAGCCGCCATGCTTAGAAACTTGCAGGTAATGCCAAGCTGAGGGTGCCTCCATGCTTAGAAACTGTCGCACCAGCTGACGAAGGTCCTCCGCCCTCTGCTGCGGCAAGAACACCTTGCCCCTGGAGGTGTCGAATCTCGCCCCCAGATACTCGAGTTCCTGAGAGGGAACCAATCTGCTCTTTGACTGATTGATGACCCAACCCAGACTCCTCAAGAACCCAACTACTCTGTCCGATGCCTTCCAACTTTCCTCCTCGGACTTGGCTCAGATCAACCAGTCGTCGAGGTATGGATGGACCAGGATCCCTTCTTTGTGAAGCACCGCCGCCACCACCACCATCACCTTGATAAAGGTCCGAGGCACCGTCGCTAGATCGAACAGCAAGGCTTGAAACTGAAAGTAACCACTTGGCACTGCGAACCGCAGAAACTGTTGATGCGAGTCCCTGACGGGAATATGCAAATAGGCTTCTGTAAGGTCGAGAGAGGTTAGAAATTCTCCGTCTTACCACCACTATCACTGACTTTAAGGTTTCCATTCAAAAGTGAGGTACTCAGAGGCAGCGATTCACTTGCTTTAGGTCGAGAATTGGACGAAAGGCGCCCTCCTTTTTTGGCACCACAAAATAAATGGAGTATCGACCGGACCCACATTGGTCTCTGGGAACCGGCACCACCGCCCCCAACAACTGAAGACGGGCTAGGGTCTCCTCCACCGCCAATCTCTTGGCTGGAGAGTTGCAAGGGGACTGCACAAAGGATGGAAGAATTGGTCTTGCCAACTCTAGGGCATAACCTTCTCGAACCACCTCTAGAACCCACTGATCTGACGTGACCCGGACCCAGGCGGAGAGGAACTGCCGCAACCGCCACCCTACCGGCAGAACTTCCTCCTGAGCCCCCTTTGCATCATTGTAGCTTCCTAGGCCCCGAGGAAGAGGACGAGGCCCCAAAACCTCTACCTGCCCCCCAGAACCCGCAGAAGCCCTGACCCCTGGAGGAAAAACGACCCCTCTGAAAGGGCGTCGAGTGAGTCGTCTGAAACTTACGGAACTCCCTAGGCTGGGTCCTTGCAGGCATAGGAGCCCGACCTTGCTTCAGTTTATCCTCAGGGAGCCTACCCCCTCCCCCCTTGGACTCCCCCCAGCTCTTTGACTAGCTTATCCAACTCCTCCCCAAACAGGAGCTTCCCCTTGAACGGGAGCCTGCTGAGGCGAGCCTTGGACGAACCATCCGCTGCCCAATTACAAAGCCACAGGTAGCGAAGAGTTGCCACTACCGATGCCATATTTTTTGCCAAGCTCCTGATGAGATCATATTGGCTATCCACCAGGTAGGCAGCGCCCGACTCAATCCTGGCCGCCTCCCCAGGAGAATCCTTCGGCTGAGAACCCGACAGCTGAAGCTGTTGAGACCACCTCAAGCATGCCCTGGCTACCCAAGCTCCACACACCGATGCCTGTAGGGCCAGGGCACTGACATCAAACACCTGCTTCAATAATATATCTAATATCCTGTCCTGCGTATCCTTTAGGGCCGCACTGCCCTCAACTGAAATGGTGGTCTTCTTGGTGACCGCTGAAACCGTGGCATCCACTCTGGGTGACTGCAACAGCTCCCTCTCCAGTTATGGTAGAGCGTACAGACGCGCCATTGAGCGCACGCCCCCGAGGCATGACTCTGGTTGATTCCACTCCTCCTGGATCATCTGCTGCACCACCCGGTGTACCAGAAAAACCTTTTGTTTTTTACGCACCGCCTAAATCAGCGGATTCTCTAAGGACGCCTATTCTGCCAAATCTCCTGCGACGATATTGAGGGCTTTCAAAGACTCCCCTATCAACGCCGGTAATTCCTCACAGCAGAAGACCCTCACAATTCACGCTTGTTCCTCTTCAGGGATCTCACCTTCTTTCCAGCTCCTCCTCGTCCTCCCCCAACTCAGAGACCTCCCCTTCCAGATCCTCTGAGAAGGAGGAGCGGAGAGCCTCTTCACCTCCCAGCCTGGGATGCTTATGCAGGATTTCCGCATCTTCCTCCTGGGGACCAACTGCCCTTGAGGCCGAAGAGCCTTGCGCTACCGCCTGACCAGGCACTCCCTGCTGCCGGAGACAAAACACCTTGTGCAATAGTAACACAAATTCTGGGGAGAACTCCCCCAAAGCTTCTCCTGACAGATGTCCCAGGGGGGGCTGAGGAAGCCATCTGAGCCTGGGAAGTAACTGCCTGCTCTAAGGCCAAGGGCAATGGGGATAAGGACCCTAGAGCCGTGCCTAGGGAGTCCCCTTACTCCTGAGAGACGGAAGGAGGCGGGTCCTGTGACATGCTGGCTTGAATTCCTTGTTCTACAGAGACCGCCTCTGCCGCTCAGCCTCTGCAGACCCCCGCCTCAGACACTGTCCCCCTTCGAGTTCCGCAGAGTAGACACTGCGGTCTTGGCATGACAGTTATGCCTTCTCTCAATCTTTCTCTCCTTTTTTTTTCTTCTTTCTTTCTTTAACCAAATTAATCCTCTTCTGGGAGCTTTTCTCCCTCTTCTCACTCGCTTCAACCTTTCTTTTTTTTTTTTTTTTTTTTACAAAGAAAACCAGCCCAAATGAACCCCTTCACACACGGGCTTCAAAATGGCCGCGGCTCATCAAAAGACGCACAAAGCTAGGCCTCTCACCTACCTCCATCCTGTATTCTTCCACAGAGGTGGCTGCCCGTTCCAACACCCGCGGTCGGCAAACCCGCGGTGCCTCACACCCTCCACGGGATTTGCCGCCGCTTACTGTGCCGTTCCTGCACCTCCGGTTGTCCGGAACAGCGGGCCGTGTCTCCTCTTCCGTCGGGGCGCAGTTTCCCACCCTTGCACTCAGCCACCACCGGGGCTTCGGCGGCGAGGTGGGAAATGCCGACAGAAAGCTCCCCCGCTGTCCTGTGACTGCCGCCGCTGTCAATGCGCTCCGCTTCTCTCTGGGGTTTTTTGGGGGGGTTTTTTAAGACCAAAGGGAGCAGAAGAAGAGGGAGAAAGAAGAGCAAGGGAAAGGAAAGGACATCTCTCCCTTAACCCTCCCTAGCTACAGATTACCAAGAATTCCCAAAGAAAAATAAGGTAATTAAGAAAATAAAGAGCAAACAACTCTATCTGTGTCTCTCCTAAAAGCCTGCACTGAATTTTAACCCCCTGCAGCTGCTTGGAGACTGAGCAAATACTGAATCTGGTGGGTGGTGCCAGAGGTATTTATACCAAAGGGTCATCAAGATGATGACGTGCTCAGTCTCCCAGGCTGCTGGAAGGGGGGCACAACCCAGTGGAAGGGACTGGACTGGAGAGACGCTAAGGAATAAGTATTACTACTAACACAACCTCAGAAGACTTTCTCCCTCTTCAAGAGCCACCCTGGAGAGCATGAGGAGCCAGTATGCCCCACCTGTCCCAAACATGCCCCTCAATTCTGCTAACTAAGCAAAGAGAGGATATAAAGCAAGCAAATGTTTTAAGATGAACTCAATGCTATTATGAATCTTTCCTGGGGGCATTATGTGTATATGGATGTCCAAATAAGTATCGTTGACTTACACCTGCCATTTAAAGAAACAAACACACACACAGGAATAAATTTAGTATGTAGAAACAGTACCTGTTCCCAGGCAGAAATATCTCCTTTGTCAAAAATTAACACACATCCTAAAGTGAGGAAGCAGATCCAAATGACAGCCGCCAACAACTTCAACCATTTCTGAGTGCAGAATTCCAGGTACACCACTATATGAAGGGCACAGAATATTAGCAGGACTGTAAATAATGTGATAATAAAGGCAAGATGTTCGTGGGGATCCTGTTCCAAGACAAAAAAAACACACCACACAATGCTTTCACATGTTTGCTCTTTCTGTCCAGCAGAAATCTTTAAGTCTTGTACTTTAAGATGGGAGCTATTCTCACTAAAATGTCTAGATACAGTCGAGATATCATGCCGACTGATCCAGACTCTGCAGGGAAATGTTACAGTAAGAGTGTGCTTTTATTAGCATGCATTTGATTTGTTTGAGTGCACAAAAATGTATAGTGCACACAAGTCCCTTTTATGCACATTTACTGGTAAATTAACATGCATACAAAAAAAGAACATTCTAAAAAAAGTGTATAAACATTCAAAAGATGACATAACCAGAAGCAAAATATTCCAAATCACCCTATAATCAACAGAATGAGGATATTCAATTTATTCTCTTTACCCTCCATTTTCCTCCCTTCCCAGACCCACCACTCTACATTCCAACATCATAGAAACATCATATTACACATATACCAAGCCTCAATACTGGGGGGTTTATGTCTCTTCCAATACCTAAATCACCCATCCAATCACATTATCTCATTGTAATTCTAAATAATGCTTCAGCATCTCCCACACCAGATGAAAAGCTCTACATCAGTGGTTCCCAAGCTTGGGGTCATATCATCAGTTGGAACCAACAGAAAATTCTCATGTATCAAACTGAAAAAGAGGTATAAATGGTTATGTCTCTGTATAAACTTTTGCTCAGTACCTTTTGAAGTTTTGACTGACTGGGCCTTGTGCACAATAAACTGACTTGGACCCTGTCAATCGACTCCTGGACTTATTCATTGATTGCACTTTGCCACAGCAGTATGACCCCATTTTAACAACTGAAAAATTCACTTGACCCCCAAGTAGGGTTGCCAACTGGCCGGTTTTTCCATGGCCAGGCCGACTGCCGGCGCAGAGGCAAAACCGGCCCTTGAAAAGCCGGTTTTTTGCTCTGGCCGCAAGATCGGGAGCGGCCAGAGCAAAAAACCCGGCTTTTCTCCCAACCCGGAGGGCTTCAGAGGGAGTCGGGGAAGCCCGCGCGAGGCCCCGGCTCCCTCTGTACAGCCGCCAGCGTGAAGAGCCTTTTCCTTCACGCTGGCGGTTGTTCCTGTGAAGCCGCGATTTTGATACACCTGTTAGAACCCTAGCAGCTGAGTTCATGGCCAGCCGGAGCAGGCTGAGGGTTGCCTGTGGGAGGCCATGGAGGATGATGTTTGCGAAGTCAAGGTGTGGGATTACTAGGGCCTGAAATATTATGATGACAGCTCTTGGGAGGTGGGGGTGGCAAAGAGCTGGGCATTCAAAGTTAAACAATAGATTCTGACAGCCAGAGGGAGCAAAAGGTCTAAGATTTGCCTAGGGTGCCAACACCTTGAACCTACTCTGGGTCCGGCCCTGGGCCTGGGATTAACCTGTATGGGCATAAAGCTGAGCGAATGTTGACACTACCTCCAGTTACCCTCTCATTTGACTGTTCTTCTGCCGCTGATTGGGTAGGCCTGATGCCAGAGCGGAGGCCCATCCAAGACTCACCCTTTGCTACATCACTGTATACAGTACATCAGGGAAGTAGAGAGAGATGCATATGCCCCTGTGATGTGCAAAATATAAAGACAGAACACACAAATTCCAAAAACTGACATATTCCAATCATTAAATTAAAAATAAAATTAATTTTTCTACCTTTAACGACTGGCCATTTTATTCTCTAATCATGTTGATCTCAGTCTCTAGTTTCTGCTTTCCTCTGTCTTCTGTTAACTTGCTTTTTAGGGTCTCCAGCCCATCTGCCATTTCTCTCCTCGCCTCTCCTCTTCACTTCCTTCATCTCTGGCACTTATCTTTTCCTTTCGGCTTTCTTCCATTTATTTTTTTTCTCTCTGTCAATTCAGATTTTGCTCCTCCTCCTTACTATCCACTCTTCTTCCCCAGCCTTTAACTCTCCCCTTTCTCCTCCCTTCATCCAACGTTTCAGTGTATTTTTCTCACCCCACATCCCCATATCCAGGTTCTGCCCTTTCTCCCCTATTCCCCCCATATCCAGCATCTGCCCTTTTTCCCCATTTCTACCCCATGCCCTGCATCTATCCTCCATACCCCTTTGCTAAGCATCTTACCTCCATTTCCGCATGTCCTGCATCTGCCCTTTCTCCCCTATGCCCATCATGCCCGGTATCTGCCCTTTTCCTCTAAGTCTCCCCACCATGCTCAGCATCTGCCCTTTTTCCCCATCCCGCCCCCCCATGCCTAGCATCTGCTCTTCATCTTTCTTGTGGCAATCTTCTGTCCACTGCCCCCTTCATCCCATGGCCAGCATCTGCCCTCTGCCTCCTCCATGGCCATCATCTGCCCTCTCTCCTCCTCCCATGGCTAGCATTTGTCCCTCTAATCCAACATCTTTCTCGCTGCCCCCCATAAGAACATAAGATATGCCATACTGGGTCAGACCAAGGTCCATCAAGCCCAGTATTCTGTTTCCAACAGTGGCCAATCTAGGTCATATGTACCTAGCAGTTTCCCCAAGAGACACAAGTTCCACAATGCTTGTACTGGGTCAAGCATTGATATGTTCGGTCACTTCTTAATAATGGTTTATGGACCTTTCCTCCAGGAACTTGTCCAAACCTTTTTTAAACCCAGCTACACTAACAGCCTTTACTACATCCTCCGGTAACAAATTCCAGAGTTTGATTACACGTTGAGTGAAAAAATATTTTCTTTTATTAGTCTTAAATAGTTTATCCTGTAGCTTCATTGCATGTCCCCTAGTCTTTCTATATTCTGATAACGTAAACAATCGATTTACGTTTACCCGTTCCACTCCGTTCATTAATTTATAGACTTCTATCATATCTCACCTCAGCCGTCTCTTTTCCAGGTTAAAGAGCCCTAACCTTTTTAGCCTTTCTTCATAGGAGTATCCTTCCATCCCCTTTACCATTTTGGTGGCTCTTCTCTGAACCTTTTCTAAAATCGCTATATCCTTTTTAAGATACGGCGACCAGAACTACACACAATATTCAAGGTGCGGTCTCACCATGGAACGATATAGAGGCATTATAATATCTTTTGTTTTATTTTCCATTCCTTTCCTTATCATACCTAGCATTCTATTTGCTCTCTTGGCCGCCGCTGCACACTGGGCCGAGGGTTTTAACATGGTATCCACAATGATGCCTAAATCTTTTTCCTGGGTGGTGGTTCCTAATGTGGAACCTTGCATCGTGTAACCATAGTTTGGGTTGTTCTTCCCTAGGTGCATAACCTTGCACTTGTCCACATTAAATTTCATCTGCCATTTTGATGCCCAGTCTTCCAATTTATCAAGATCCTCTTGCAATTTTTCACAATCCTCTTGGGTTTTAACAACTTTAAATAGTTTTGTGTCATCTGCAAATTTGATAACCTCACTCGTTATTCCACTTTCCAGGTCATTTATGAATATGTCAAAAAGCAGCAGACCCAGCACAGATCCCTGGGGTACACCACTATTCACCTTTCTCCATTGGGAAAATTGGCCATTTAGCCCTACCCTCTGCTTTCTATCTTTTAACCAGTTCCTGATCCACAATAGTACACTGCCTCCTATCCCATGACTCTTTAGTTTTGCCAAAAGTCTCTGATGAGGGACCTTGTCAAAGGCTTTCTGAAAGTCCAGATACACAATATCAACTGACTCACCTTTGTCCACCTGTTTATTCACTCCTTCAAAAAAACATAACAGATTAGTAAGACAAGATCTTCCTTGTCTAAAGCCATGTTGGCTGTCTCCCATTAGGTTGTGACTATCTACATGCTAAGTAATTTTATTCTTTATGATGGTTTCTACCATTTTTCCTGGTACTGACGTCAGGCTCACCGGTCTGTAGTTTCCCGGATCACCCCTCGAACCCTTTTTAAAAATTGGTGTTACATTGGCGATCCTCCAATCTTCAGGTATTAGAGATGATTTTAATGATAGTTCACAGATTACTGATAGCAGGTCTGAAATCTCATATTTCAGTTCTTTCAACACCCTTGGATGTATACCATCCGGCCCAGGTGATTTGCTACTCTTCAGTTTATCTAATAGTTGTAAGACATCTTCCCGATGTATCGATATTTCCTTCAATTCTTCCGCACCTTTAAATACCACTTCAGTCATGGGTAACATCCCTACATCTTCCTCAGTAAAGACCGAAGCAAAGAATTCATTCAGTCTCTCCGCTATCGCCTTGTCGCCTCTTAGTGCTCCTTTAACCCCTTTATCATCTAATGGACCAACTGACTCTCTCACAGGTTTTTTGCTACGAATGTACTTGAAAAGGTCTTTATTTCGCGTTTTTGCTTCCGCAGCAAGCTTCTTCTCAAATTCTCTCTTTGCCTGCCTTATCAATGCCTTGCATTTGACTTGCCAGTGCTTGTGCTGTTTCCAGGTTTCGTCGTTTGGCTCTTTTTTCCATTTCCTGAAAGATGCTTTTTTGGCAACAACGGCCTCTCTGACCTCACCTTTAAGCCATGCTGGCAGTTTTTTGGACTTCCTTCCACTTTTCTTAAAGCGTGGAATACAGCTGGTCTGGGCTTCCAAGATAGTATTTTTCAACAACACCCAAGCTTGATGTACGTCTTTAACCTTTGCAACTGCTCCTTTTAGTTTTTTCTTAACTGTTTTCCTCATTTTATCATAGTCTCCCTTCCGAAAGTTAAAAAGTAGTACTGTGGATTTCCTTACTATCCCTCCTCCACTAATTAAATCAAAGGCGATCATGCTATGATCACTATTGCCAAGTGGCCCCAACACCCTTATCTCTTGCACTAGATCTGGTGTTCCACTAAGGACTAGGTCTAATATGGCTTCCCCTCTGGTTGGTTCATGAACCAGCTGCTCCAAGAAGCAGTCATTTATTTCATCTAGGAACTTTATCTCCCTAGCATGTCCTGACGTAACACTGACCCAGTCGATACCGGGGTAATTGAAATCACCCATTATTATTACTGCGCTGTAACATTTGTTAGCTTCCTTGATTTCTTTGAGCATTTCATCATCCATTTGGTCATTCTGGCCAGGTGCTCGATAGTACACCCCCACTGCCATTGCCTTCCCCCTTTTATATGGAATTTCAATCCATATAGATTCTACAGCAGATTTTGTTTCCTGCAAAACTTTAATCCTTTCTGAGTCAATGCCCTCTCTAACATAGAGCGCAACCCCTCCACCAATTTGATCAGCTCTATCATTACGATTTAGTTTGTACCCAGGTATCACAGTGTCCCACTGGTTGTCCTCCTTCCACCATGTCTCTGATATTCCAATCATATCTAACCTTTCATTTAGTGCTATATATTCTAACTCTCCCATCTTATTCTTTAGACTTCTAGCATTTGCATACAAGCATTTTAGAGAATGTATTTTATTCATGTTAATTTGGCTATTGTTAGACATGGGTAAATTGGGATCTTTAAGCTCTGTCTGCTCCATACTCGAGGGCATTTGGGCTACTTTACTCTTTTGTGGAACCTCTCTGCTTTTGTTAGTATCCTTCAAGGATACATTCTTCCGAACCATCCGCTCTTGGGCGACTGTCGGCTTTCCCCTAATATCTAGTTTAAAAGCTGCTCTATCTCCTTTTTAAAGGTTAATGCCAGCAGCCTGGTTCCATCCCGGTTAAGGTGAAGCCCATCCCTTCGGAAGAGCCCCTCCTTTCCCCAGAATGTTCCCCAGTTCCTAACAAATACAAAACCCTCATCTCTGCACCATTGTCTCATCCACGCATTGAGACTCCGGAGCTCTGCCTGCCTTTTGGGTCCTGCGCGTGGAACAGGAAGCATTTCGGAGAATGCTACCATGGAAGTTCTGGATTTCAACTTCCTACCTAAAAGCCTAAAGTTTGCCTCCAGAACCTCCCTACCACATTTTCCTATGTCATTGGTACCGACATGTACCAAGACAGCAGACTCCTCCCCAGCACTATCTAAGACCTTATCTAGGTGGCGCGTGAGGTCCGCTACCTTCGCACCAGGCAGGCATGTTCATCATCTGCTCTCCACCTCAATTCCTCCACCCCAGCCCTGCAGCAGATACCCAAAATGGCCTCCCTCCCTTCCTGCCCCTAAACTGCTGCCATTGCTGCTTCTCTCAACAAGCGGCGGCGGCGGCTTAAAAAAAATGCATGTAAAAGTGCGGGGTCGTCCCGACTCCAGCATGCTTGCAAGTCTTTGCCGGTACCGTCCTCCCCTCTGACATGAGTATGCGTCAGAAGGGGACACACCATTAGAGTCTTACAAGCATGCTAGAGTCAGGAAGACCCTGTGCTTTTGCGTGAATTTTTTTAAGCTGCCGTTTGTCGGCGGCAGCAGGGTGATTGATGCCACCGCCGCCACATACCCAGAAGAAGCGGCAGTAGGTCAAAGGCAATGTGAGGTGGCCGTAGTTGGGCTGTTTTGGCACCACTTTGTGCCACCCCCAAAACTTTGCCGCCTAAGGCAGCCTCCTCACTCTGCCTAATGATAGAACCAACCCTGATCCCACATCTAGCAGTCAGCAGCTCAAACCTGACAAAGTTTTGTCTGTCGTCCATTCTTTTGGGATCAATTTCTAAATGTTCAGTAGTAGCAGTATAAACTCCTCTTAGGGTCTAGGGCTAAATTTAACACAGTTCACTATAGCTTTATCATTTTCTCCCACAACCCCCTAATCTGGGAGAATGTCCACCAAATGTGTAGAAAAGGTCCTACCTCCTCACAACCACTCCTACATCCAACAATCCAGGAAAGAATAAGCATATTCTAACAGGAATCATACCATCAATAAAAAATCTTGTACATGCATTCTTTCTCAAGAGGGTAGAAAAGCATCTCCTAACAGCTTCCAGAAAAATAACCTCCCCTAGATCTTTCCCAGTCCTCTGTAAATTTAAACTTCACACATTCACAACCCCTCAAAAAATTATAGAGCTTAGTTATGAAAGCCATAGATCCATTCCTTCTTCCTGCTGCATTACCAGTCTTTATTTCCAAATATAAAGCTGCATCCGAAGGACAGAGGGAAAAAAATCTGCTATTGGTACACCAAATTCCTCCTGTAAATCTTGAAGATTGAGGTTTCCCATGCTTCATCACATGATGAAAGTGCAGAATCCCCAGTCATTGCCATCTCTCAAACACTCCCCTTGTGTCCAACCCATGAGGAAAATCTCTGGTAAACCTGATTGCAGTCAACCATGAGGCTGCTCTCTACACCCTCTCTCCTCTTCTTTTTTTTTTAAACTTATTTCAAATCTGCATGAAATGTCTCATGAATGGATTACAGCATGGATGTGATTTTATCTGTCTGCCCATGTGGATTGGGATACATGGGTAAGACGCACAGGTCACTCTGGGTGCACCTTATTGAAATACAACAGTAAAATCCGGCACGGTTTGGAGGCGCACCGTTGGTGGACCATTGTCAGGCATAACACCATAATTTTGAGGAGCTACACTGTACAAAGATTAATCAAGTTCTATCTTCAGTAAATGGGGGAGACTGGGATAAGATATTAGTACGGGTAGAACAACGATGGATTTTTTTTTTAATACTCTGGAACTTTGTAGATTAAATAGACTGAATGGAAGACCTGTTTTTGATATTCGGTTTGGGAGGGCTGGCATGGGTTACACCACAATCTTCATTGTTCTCTGGTTATTTATCTGTGGTCATTTCTGATGCTCATTGTCTATTTGTGTCTGAGGAACGCAGCTTTTGGCTTGTTTATCAGCTGGTTTGTTTGCTGTCAGTTTCATTAAGGTTTTAGGTTTCTGAATGAGATGGCAGCCTCGTTTGGATTGATGACATCATCGGGGGGTTCCCTGTATTAAGACGCATGCTTGGCGTGGTTTTTTTTTTTGCTGTTAGCTGAAGATCGCTGTGGTGTTGGTGGCTATATTAGGCTGTCCCAGAGTTTTGTTGGTACGTTCTTGGAGTTATATCTATGTTGTGGATACAGTGACACAAGTTTGGCAGAATGTTGTATAGGTTGTGTTTTGTGTTTTTTGTCTTTTGCAGTTTCTTGCTTCATTGAGCTCCCTGAGGAAGCCAAAGATGGAGAAACACCTGGTGTCGGGGCGCTGATGGGACTTATCCCAACTATGCTGAGCTAAGTAACTGTAGCAGACTTATGTCATATATTGCATGACTACACAGTGTTGTCTTGAATATGAGACTATAACTGCCAAGCTGAGTAACTGTACAAGACTTATGCCGTATACTGCATGGCTATGTGTTCTTCACAACAGTGTTGATACTGTCAAGCTAAATAACTGTACATGACTTATACTACATGGCTATTTGTTCTTCACAACAGTGTTGATATGAATATGAGACTCTAACCAGTCATCAAATAGGCTGAACTGCCTGTTCAGTATGTTGCAGTGTTTTTTGTTTCAAGTTTTAAAGCCTGGGGAATGGGTTATTGTCCTATAGCAAACTTGGCCGAGAGAGGTTTTTTTCAAGACTGATGTATCAAGCTATCTCGTCTTATTTGTCAGTCTGGTGTGGCTCGCCCTCTGGTGTGTTTGGGTCTGGTTTTGGCCCTGAGGGATACTGAGGTCTTTTTTTCCTCTCTTACAGAATTGTTGTTTTAAGCGCTGTTGTGTTATGGTGTTGTGTGTTTGAATATATATTTTTGCCTATTTTAGGAGCTTTTTGTTTTCATTTGGATATGTATTGGGCTCCTCGTAAGGATCATTTGTACTTATAGATTTATCATGAATGGATTAGCCACTGGCTATAGCGTAGTTACTCACCTGTAATAGGTGTTCTCCAGGAACAGCAAGAATCAGTCCTTACATATGGGTGACATCGGCACCAATGGAGCCCGCGTGGAGCATTTCCCCAGCTTTCAAAGAAAGCCTTTGGGAATGTCACCACGCATGTGTGGTCCCCTTCCTGCCCAAATGTACCATAGCTATAGCCCCTTCAAGAAGATGGCAAAAATATACAGGAACTCCAAGGGGAGGAGATAGGGTTGTGAGGACTGTCGTTCCTGGAGAACATTTGCTACAGGTGAGTAACTATGCTTTCTCCAGGAACAAGCAGGAAGTCAGTCCTCACATATGGGACCTCCCTAGCTACAGGCTACCGAGGACCTGTAGGAAAAAGCATGGTAGCCTGTGAGCAGTCGCCAGTGAAAACTGAAGGCAGCCCAAGGACCCCAGGTCCATGGATGGCCACGCTCCCAGTAGCCGGAACAAGAAGGGTCGGAGGGCAGGAGTTGCTTAAACCCCGAACAGACTATGGAGTACAGCCTGACTGAAGGCAGCAAGCCGACGGGACTCCCTCTCCAGGCAGTAATGCACCGCGAAGGTGTGAGTGGAGGACCAGGTGGCGGTTTGGCAGATGTCTGCCAGTGGCACCAAGCGCAGGTTAGCAACCGATGTCGTCATTGCGAGCCGTGACTCGGCGGTCCAGGGGAAACCTGGCCTGGGCCTGGGTAAAGGCAATGAGGTCTGCCACCCAGATGGACAAGGTACGCTTAATGACCGCCAGCCCCAAATGGCTGGGATCGAAGGAAACGAAGAGCTGCCTGGATCTGCGTTGGTCCCGAGTTCACTGCAGGTAGAAAGATAGAGCCCTCTTACAATACAGGGTGTGGAGAATCGCCAACACCTGGCCGGCGTGGGGCTTCGGGAAGACGGTGGGCAGCAATATCTTTTGATTGAGATGGAAATCCAAGACAACCTTCGGGAGGAACTTGGGGTGAGTCCGCAGGACCACCCTGTTCCTATAAAACCTTGTGTACGGTACCTTGGCCATCAGCAACTTTAATTCACTGACCCTCTGGGTGGAGGTGAGAGCCACCAAGAAGGCCACCTTCCACGACAGACACCGCAGCGGGCAGGTAGCCATGGGCTCAAAGGGCGGCTTGGTCAGCTATATGAGGACCACACTGAGGTCCCATTCTACTGGAGGAGGGCGGGGAGGAGGCCTGGAAAGGAGTAGGCCTCACATGAAACGAGAGACAAGTGATTGCCCCGAAAGAGGTTTGCCCTCAGTGGGGTTGTGGTTCGCTGAGATGGCAATCAGATGAACCCTGACTGAGTTAGACTTAAGCTCAGACTGTGAGAAGTGGAGCAGGTACTGCAAGATCAAACTGGTAGGGCATGAAAATGGGCTCGCTTGGAGCACCACTCAGAGAACCGATGCCATTTGAAGGCGTAAGCCCATCTGATCGAGTCCTTTCATGAGGACAAAAGAATGTCCTCGATCTCCACAGGGAAATGGTAGGAGGATAGAGCGACCCGCTCAGCTGCAAAGTTGTGAGGAACAGGAACCTCAGATTGGGGTGAAGAAGCAGACCCTCCCCTCCTGTGTCAGCAGCTCTGGTTTGAAGCCAAGCGGGACCAGGGACTCTGTCGAGAGGCAGAGCAGCAGGCAAAACCAAGGCTGACTGGGCCACCTCGAGCTATGAGAATCATCGAGGACTTGTCCCACTGGACCTTGAAAAGAGTTCGGGCAATGAGGGGCATGGGAAGGAAGACATATAGCAGGCCCGTTTCCCACGAGATGAGGAAGGCATCAGGGGCCACCCTGCTCACCCATCGGGAGGAGACTGCAGAACTAAGGGAGCTGCAAGTTCACAGGGCTGGCAAAAAGATCCAGGTCTGGAGTCCCCCAATGCTGGAAGAGCCGCTGTGCTACTCGGGGACCCAGGCACTACTCATGCGGCTGGAGGACTCTGCTGAGCCGGTTCGCCAATGCATTGTCCTGACCCGGGAGGTAAGTGGCCCAGACAGTCACGCCCTGGCTCACCGCAAAGGAGCACAGGGCTGTCGCCCCCAAACAGAGGCTATAGGAGCCGGTGCCTCCCCGTTTGTTCACATAGAACATCGTGACCTGGTTGTCCGTCTGGACCAGCACTGCTCGGTGCTGCAGGCAATCCCTGAAAACCTTGAAAGCAAGGTGAATGGCCCGGAGCTCCAGCAGGTTGATCTGCTGCCAGGACTTCGAGGGACCAGGTCCCTTGAGAGCACTGTCCCTCACAGTGGGCTCCCCGGCCCATCAGAGAGACGTCAGTCATTAGGACCACCTGATGCACCAGAGCTTGGAAAAGCATACCTCGAAGCAGGTACTGAAACTCCTACCACTAAGTCAGAGACTCCGCCGCGCTGGGAAAGACCGAGATGGGATCTTGGAGGCAGCCGATCGACTGCACCCACTGCGCTCGGAGGTACCACTGCATCGCCCACATGTTGAGATGGGCATTGGGCATGACATGGACCGTGGAGGTGATGTGACCAAGGCGGCAAAGCATTGTCCTGGCTGAGACAGCGCTGCAGCACTGCACTTCAGACACCAGGGATACGAAGCGGTCTGCCCTGTCCTGAGGAAGAAAAGCCATGACCTGAAGGGTGTCCAAGCGAGCTGTATTTTATTCATATTAATCTGGCTATCGATAGGCAGGGTTAATTTGGAATCTTTAAGCTTTATCTGCTCTGTACTCAAGGGCATTTGGACTACTTTTGTCTTTATCGGAACCTCTCTGCTGATATGCCCTAACTTCAATCTTTTGCTAGTATCCTTCAAGAATACATTTTCAGAACTATACGCTCTTGGGGTGCGGAGGCTAATTGAAAGGGGAGCACCCGGTACTGGTAGTGAATTTGCTGGAACAGAAAACACAGATACTGTCTGTGTTGAGAGTGGATCAGCAAATGGTTGTAATGCCTCCTTGAGGTCTAACTAACATAGCCAGTCGTTCCTCTGAAGTATGGCAGACAATACCAAGGGAAATCATTTTGAATTTTTCTCAAACGAGGAATTTGTTTAGGTTCCTTAGATCTAGAATGGGCTTGAAGCATCCTGTCTTCTTGGGGATAAGAAAATAAGGAGAGTAAAGCCCCTGGCCTCCTGGGTGGGTGGACGGCTCCAAGTGTTCTACGGCCCCCTCAGCTAACAGGATGGACACCTCAACTGATAGATTTGTCAGGAGAATGTTTTCAGGATAATCCCTTGTGGAGGTGGTGGGCAGCAAGGTTTCGAAATGAAGCAGATAGCCACTTTGGATGATGAGTCCACTGCTCCGATGTGATGAGAGGTGCCACCTGTGGGCATAGGAACAGAGTCTGCCTGCTATGTGTAGGGGTGGGGGATCCTGCAGAGGCAGAGTAGTCAAAAATCAGGTGCTCGCTGTGACTGTGCAGCTGGTTGTGGCTTAGCTGTCTTAGGCTTTTTGGGCTGGCGAGGAGCCTGCTGTCACTGCTGAGGTTGGTAAGTAGCTGCAGGTAGATAAGAAACATAATACCTTTTCTTCTTAGGATAGAAAGACTTCTTTGGATTAGTCTCTCTCCTACAGGGGTCTGACATCTTTCTGGATAGATGTTTGAGAGTGAGATCATCTGTCTCAATCTCTCCGGCCTTCTCTCTCCAATCCTTTCCAAACAGGTTCTCTCCAGAACAGGAGATATTGGCCAATTTATCCTGAACCTACTGCTCAAGATCAGATGCCTGGAGCTAGGCCATTCTGTGAGCACCGATGCAGATTGCTGAAGCTCTGCTGGATGACTCAAAGGCATCGAAAAATGCCCCTGTAAGAAATTTGGATGTATTCTGATTTTGACTGATTAAGGCCTGGAATGCATCACACTTGTCATCAGAAAGGATAGGGGCCAGGTTCTCTAGATCCTTGGAGGTATTCTTGAGATAAATGCCTATATAGAACATGTAGGAAGTAATCCTAGAAGGGAGCATGCATGCCTGAAAAAACTGATGGCCAAAGGCATCGAGAGTTCTGGAGTCCTTGAAGAATGATTCTTTGAACTCTTGATGTGCTGCATCACCAATCCCACCACCATGGAGTGGTGTGGTAGTTGAGGCTTTTAGAAACCAGGGCATGGTGGAACTCTGTACATGATATCAAGTCATTTGCTGATACACGGAATCATTAGCAGGGCCTCCCACATACATAGTATTAGATCCTGCAGGATACGATTCACTGGTAACATGGCTGCCTCTTTGGGCACTAAAATATTCTTGGAAAAGGAAGGTTTTTAGTTTTTTTGCAAAATTCTGTATGATCAGGGCAATTTCTAAGGTCAGGTGGGAGGGCGTTCCATTCTTTTGGGACGTAGAGGGAGAAGGTATGGTTGCAGGTGGTTTGCATGCTTTTTAATTTTTGGGCTGGGATGTGTAACAGGTTTGTAGAGTTAGACCTGCAAAGTCTAAGGCTGGTAAGCTTGGTTAGGAGAGAGCTAAGGCAAGGGGCAGACTCATGATATACAGTATAACCTTATGGATTAGAGTAAGTGTTTGAATTTTATTCTAGATAGATGGGGAGCCAGTGGAGGTGTTGGAGTATAGGGGTAATGTGTGTTCTTCTGGAAGTCTTGGAGATTAGACGTGCTATTGTGTTCTGGGCTAATTGGAGGGGGTGGAGCATGTGTTTTGGGAGTCCATGGTATATGTGGTTGAAGTAGTCGAGGGTGGGGGTAGCATGCACCCTTATGGGAACCTCAAGATATAACCACATCACACCCACACTTAAATTACTGCACTGGCTTCCCATTCCAACCGGATCAAGTACAGTCAAACCTCGGTTTTCGTATGCCCTAGTTTTCATATGATTCGGTTTTCGATGACTTTTTTCGTCAAGATTTTGTCCCAGTTTTCGTACATTGTCTCGGTTTTCGTACAGTTGAAAATGGAGCACCATCTTGTGGCCAGAAGAGGGATTTTCTTTATTTTGATTCTCTTCCATATGCCAACAAGAGTCTTCAATAAAGGTAAAAGTAATGTTAAATGTTCAATTATCCATTTCATTAGTCATTTATATTTATTTCTCATTGTTTTCTGTATGTAAAAATATAGTTATCTATAAAATGTATTTTTTGTTAATATTTCTGGGTGTCTGGAACAGATTAATTGGATTTACATTATTTCTTATGGGAAATATTGCTTCAGTTTTCATATATTCGGTTTTAGTCAGACTTTTTCGAACGGATTAATCACGAAAACCGAGGTTCAACTGTACAAGACACTCCTGCTAGTTCAGAAAGCCATGAACAGCAACCCAGTATCACACCTATGATCCCTGCTCCAGACCCCCTTACACGACCGTGCAAGATGACAATCCACCATGAACACCTCAACCATCCCCTCATGCAAGAACAAAATCACCCAACAAGTCTGCACACAATCCTTTGAACTGTACGCACCATCTGCATGGAATGCACTCCCAGACTCACTACGGACAATCACTGACCTACAAACATTCAGAAAACACCTGAAAACTCACCTGTTTATAGAACCCATTGGTCTACTTACCTCTCTTTAAACCTGCCTACCCCATGCTATACAGAAACAGATACCTCATCAGGCTAATATCATACAATAGCTAGAAACAGTATCCATCGGCCTTCTTAACTGTACATAAGTTTAAACTGGAGTGGAGGAGTGGCCTAGTGGTTGGGGCAAGGTACTACAGGCCGGAAGGTTGGGGGTTCAAATCCCACTAGAGGACAGCAACCTTGGGCCGGAAGGACTGGGGTTTCCAGTCCCACAGGTGCTCCTTGTGGTCTTGGGCAAGCCACTTAACCCTCCATAGTCCATGTTCCCTGTAAAAATAGTTATCTCCAAGTTATAATGCCCTGTTCAATGTAATTTCAGTTTGTTCAATGTAAACCGCACTGATGCAGAATAGAGCGGTATATAAGAGAATGTAAATAAATAAAAATAAAATAAACTGTTAAGATGTTATCTGTTTATAAGTTCAAACTGTTCAATGTAAGTTCCTATTAATTTGTTCTATGTAAACCGCTTTGACCATGGTGAATGGCAGTATATAAATCATGCTAAATAAATAAACGTGCAAACAGCAGTCTAGCACACTGCATATGTATTAGAACCACGTACACAGCTACAATTTTCCCAGTACCAACAATATTCATGGGTTGAATAGCATTCCTGCTCATGTGCACAAGTGGTCATACAATTTTTATTTTTTTAACAAGATACAAGCTATAAGCTGGTGCTAGTACAGACCCGCATGCTTCCCATGTTAGAGCTAATTTTTTGCACTCAACTTATTTGTATACTATTTGGTATGCAAATAAGTTGCACTGGGGAGCAAAATTCTCTTCAGACTTGTGTTAGGGAACAGTGTGCTGAGCTTTAGCGCATGACTAACACGAAGTTACTGCATCAGCCCCGACATAGTAACATAGTATATGACAGCAGATAAAGACCAGCATGGTCCATCAAGTCTGCCCAGCAAGGTGGCAAGAGTAGGTGTACCTGCTGCTCTGTGCAGGTCGCCTTTCTCCATGCCTTTGTTTAGGAGTGTACCCACTGCTCCATGCAGGTCACCCCTATCTGTTGAGATATAAAAGAAAGTTAAGTTTATTTTGACTGTATCATATTGCTATAAAAGGATCCACTGTGTCTGTCCCATGCCATTTTGAATTCCATCACTGTATTTGCCTCCACCACGTCCCATCGGAAGGGCATTCCAAGCATCCACCACCCTTTCAGTGAACACAGTATTTTCTGACGTTGCCTTGCAGTTTACCCCCTTGCAGCTTCATGTTAAGCCCTCTAGTTTACAGCTTCCCCATCTTTGAAAAAAGTTTGTTTGTTCATTAATACTCTAAGTATTTAAGGTCTGAATTATATTACCCCCTGTCCCTCCACTCCTCTATCATATACATATTTAAGTCTTCAAGTTTCTTCTCAAATGTCTTCTGGCCCAGGCTCCAAACCATTTTGGTCATCTTCCTCTGAACCATTTCGTATCTTTTTATATCCATTGTTAGATATGGTCTCCAAAACTGAACAAAATATTCCAAGTGAGACCTCACCCCCGACTTGTACAGTGGCATTAATTCCTTCTCCTAAATGTGCTCTCTCAGACTTCAGAAAGCAATGATCCTTCACCCCCTGAATCGAGTCTGTCCTCAATGTTTAACAGCTAGACTGTATGCTCCATTGGGGAGAACCTGTCTCTAACTTTGTCTATGCTATATACACTCCGTAGCACTATATAAATGTTCAGTAGTAGCTGCAGCAAGCATGTCCATCTCTCATATCAGAATATAAAAAGACATGGGTGTGTCACCATTATGAGCCTAGGGTATATCAAAATGCTAAGTCAGCACCTCTCAACCTGGAACAGAGAGCTAACAATGAGATCACAGCAGACCAGCTTGACCTCTCTGTACTAAAAGAAAAATCAGCTCTTTCCAATAAAAGTGTAACCAAACACTGTTCATCTGAACATCAATGTTAATAAATCTTAACGAACAGATCAGATGGTATGCAAATTCTCATGCTTTAGCTTAGCGCATCGCAGCACTAACATTTCACATGCACAATTTATATAATCTTTGTCCCTCCAGCACCCACGTAAACAAAGAAAAATGTAGCAATACAATGATTAGTTATTTAGTACAACACAGCCAATCCATAAATACCAGGAAGAGAAATACAGAATTTTACTTTAGCAGCATACAGACATGCACACTTGGAAGACTGTTTACAAAACATGGTGCGCTGGATTTCTGAACTCCACAGCTAAATCTGATATAAGGTGGAAGACTGCCATACTCACGTGCTGAAAGGCAAAGACGACTATAATAAGCGCAATACAGGAAGCGATAGAAATCAGCAGCAGAATGAGCAACAGTGGATAGTGCTGTGTCACACACTGGTAGGTCTCGTACAGTGAATCAGTAATTTTCCAGTCTTCTTCATCATTTATGAAATATTTTCCTTTAGATGGCATCTTATTCCTGCTTCGCTTTATTTTACCCAATGTCTAGGGAGCTGAAAAGAGAGGGGAAGGCAGCCTCAAGAAAGAAAAATCCACTTGTCTCTCCACTTAGAAGTAGTTTGTCCTCTCCTCTTGGACCACAGTGATTTGCATGCTGTGTTTGTGCTTCTCATGAATACCCTGCTCAGATCACAGCGTGAAGGAAAAGGTCCCTCCCTTCCTCAGACCATGTGCTGCTTGTCGATAGCTCCATGCATGTTTCAGTAGACTTGCTTCATAGCCGAATACGCTTTGTTCTCTTTTACTGCATTGGCTAAGTCTTTGGAGGGACTGCAGTCGATTACTCCTCAAATACAAGCTCTGTGGACAGAGACGGAGAGGATGAAGGATAGACTTTTTTCAAGGATAAGCACACGTTAGTTCATCTCTAGTATCTTTACACAAATCGGTTCCTTATCAAAAGGCAACACACACACACACAGTTACTCATCCCAGTACCTCTTCCTGAAGGCTAGCAGTCACATTTAAAATTCAAGGGGATGTTTATTAAGGTGCGGTAAATTTTTGCCCGTTAGGTGCAAAAACTAAGTGCCGTGCAAAGGCTGTGTGCTAACTGACGGCGGTGTGGTCAGCAAATACCCTACAGTAAGTGCAGAGGGCAAATACTTACCACACAGGCCCATATTAAATGCACTGGCACACAGCATGGGTGCACCCATGCATTTTATATGGACCCCTCAATAAACAAAAATAAACCCACAGAAATCCTTATCTTGGCAACATACCCCAATACCCTCCCTCCCATTGACACGTCAAATTCCTCCCCCCTCCCCATGACAACCTGAATCCCACCAATCAGATCCACCATCTTCGACCACCATATAAATTCCCCTCTATTCTGAAGATCCCCTCTCCCCCTCGGCACTCACCAGGGTATCCCTGGTGGTCTAGTGGATGGGCCATAAACGATTCCACCTCATAGCCACCAGGGTTCAAACTGGCAGCTCTGGCTCCTAGCAGTAGTCTCATGGTATTATTGCCAAGGGTCAGCCAGGGGCCAGAGTTGCCATTTCAAACCTAGGCAGCAACAGAACAGAAGCAGAGAGGCATCATTCCAGTCCCATCCACTAGATCACCAGGGATACCCCCATAAGTGAGCAGGGATGGGTGTTCATCTTGTGGGGGGTGGAGATGGGATCTCATCAGTGATATTTGATCTGTTAGCAGGGAGTTCAACTCATTAAAGGGGGAGTGTGAGCATTTCAGGTGCGTTGCTGCAATTGTGGTTTTGATTTTTCTTTGGGTAGCAGCTACACTAGCTGCCTGCTAGAAGCACAGGTACCTTTAATGCCACCTCTTGAGGCTGCATTAAGCACATCTGTGCTGCTGTCAGGCTTGACAGCATGCAGCCACTACGCCATCAGTGCTGTCCACATCCCTACCCAATCCAGTTCCTAACCCTCCAAGGCTTTAAGTAACTAGAAAGTGATTTAAACATGTTACAGTTTTTAATGCATGGAATCCATTAGTGTGTGCCTGCACTAATGGTTAGCATGCAGTAAAAACATGCTCGTTAACTGCCCAGCACATTTTAGTAAACAGATCCTTTTATTTAAAGTGTTTCAATGTAAGTAGAATGTACTTAAGTTGATTTTTGAAAGCAATGTCGTAATAATGGTTGCAGTGCTCTGGAGGGACTTCACACAGGTGGAAAGGAGGAGCACTGCTCTACCTTTCACCAGAACCACCAGTACTTTAGGAATTTTACCCATTTAAAAAAAAATCCAGAAGGCAATCTGCACTGCATTTTGTTGCAAAAACTAGTATGATACACAGTAAAATCCATTCTATATCAATTAAACATTTTACTTTCAATATATTGTTGAATTCTTTGAGTAGTACCCTTTAAATTCCCCTAAAGCTCTAAAAGCTGCCATAAACAGACCAGTACTGGCCAACAGATCACTGAGATGTATCTGGTTATGGAGTCATTTAACTCCTGAAAGTGAGTGAGATAGGCAGCAAGGGTAGGGAACAGATGGAACAGCAGTGCAATGTGAGATAACATTTCAAACATGACTGCTAGGATTCAGGAGAAATGCAGCAGAAACCAACCTGATGAATTGTTAAACCAGAAACAAAGGAAAGATGGCATTTCAACTGATGACTGCACCAGCACTTTAATCACGCATATTTTCCCTTGAAAAAAAAGCAGTGCATCTGATGCTTTTTACACTGTAATAAAAAGCAAATGAAAGATTACATTGATATTCATGAGGAACAGTGCTGGAGTTCTTTATCCTGGCTGAAGTAAGGAGGGAGAGGCTGATCCAACCAAACCTGTATTTTATTTTGGGGGGGGGGGGGGGGAGATTAGTCAGGAGAGGATACAGATACCATTGAGTGTTCTCTGTATTGTATGTAAAGGGTTATCAGATAGTAGAGATGGGATATACAGGTGGAAAATTGTATTGGACTGGGATTAGGAATAAGGGTAAACAGATATTTGTTGAGACTATTTGATTTGTATTGTAACTCTCCGGATTACTAGGCTTTATATTATAAACAAGGAAGTTACTTGGATTCAGAGGGAGAGAGATAGTCTTATTGTATGGAACTGTTTATGTTGTACCTCACTTAGTGTGTATTATTTTAGCAAGCAAAAAGTATTTTAAATAAAGTAACAGTTTAAAATAAATGCAAGGCTGGCATCTTAATCTGTTAGGTTTGTGTATGATGTTTCAAACCAGGTTTTCTCCCTCTAGTGCAAATAGGACAGACGATGCTATGATTTGGGAAAAATGGAACACACTACATCTATTACTGATATGACCTGGCCCCTACAGAAATTTGAGCTACCACGCACCAGTCTTTAAAAAGAAATGAACAAAGTTTCAATTTTTCTTAAAAAAAAATTAAATTATGCATATTTTCTGACTTTGACTTTATTTTATAACATTTGATTACTTACATCTACAATATCATTCAAAGTCAGATCAGCATACGTAAAAATAAAAGAAATGAAATAGTTGCCTACCGCATCTCCCCCACTCCTAAAAAATGATCAAATATCCAAAAGCACCTTATTAAACGGCATGCCTTATTTCCTCCAGAAAAGGATGTAACACTATCTCAAACCAAGCAGCAACTGGGAATGAATTCCATAATTTTGGCCCTGTAAATTACAGTTTCACATCTGTAGGAAATTGTAAAAAGACCTGCTATGCCTAATGAAGTAGTCTAGACAGGGTGTAAAACATCAGCTTATCCCCCCTCCGCCCCCCCCCAAAGATAATCAGGGACATCCAGACTAAGGGACTTAAAAATCAGAGTATGATAAAATCAATATGGTAAGATACAGGCTACCAGTTAAAACCCTTTACAAGGGGAATCACATGATCAGTAACCTTCTTATGCAGTAACAAAAGGGCTGTAATATTCTGGACTAATTGTAAATGATTCCAGCTACATTTATGATATTCACCTTTCATAACAGTAATGATTTTAAGCATGAGATAAGTGAAAAAATTACCACACATTAACAGTTAATGTGCAAGATAATGTAGAGCAGGTAAAGAGTAGTTACTCACCTGTAACAGATGATCTCCAGGAACAGCAGGAATTTAGTCTTCATATATGGGTGATGTCAGTACCGACAGAGCCCACATGGAAACGCTCCCCAGCATCCAAATGGAAAGCTCTTGGGAGCACTCCACTGCGCCTGCACAACTGCCTTCCCAATTACCTCTCTTCAGTTGAGTTTGTAGCTGAGAAAAGAGAATAAATGAAACCCTATAACTTCTAGGAGAGGAGGGCAGGTTGTGAAAACTAAATTCCTGCTCTTCCAGATCATCACCTGTTACAGGTGAGTAACTATGCTATCTCCAGAAACAAGCGGGAATGTAGTCTTCACATATGGGATACCCTAGCTCTGAGATGAAGTGACCTCAGAACTTGTAGAGGTTCGCCTCGAAGTACATGGATTTCTGGTATCTTCAAAGTCTGGGTTGGAGGGTAGGAGTTGCATCTAAGTTTGAAAGAGGTGCCGGAGTACAGCCTGACTAAACAAGGCATCCCAACGGAAGTCCTTGTCCAGATAATAACGGGCAGCAAAGATACGGACAAACAACAAGTTGCTGCTTTGCAAATTTCATCCATGGGTACTGAATATAGGTTTGCCATTTAGATGGCCATGGCGCGAACCATGTGAGCAGTGACATGCCCTTCCAGGGAGAGTCCTGCTTTGTCATAGGCAAATGAAATGCAGTCTGCTATCCATCTGGAAAGCGTACACTTAGGAACAGGTAATCCCAGGTGACTGGAGTCAAATGAGATAAACTGTGAGGATTTACGGTGATCGAGGTCTTTGGAGATAGAAAGTCAAGGCACGTTTGCAGTCAAGAGTGTGCATAGTTGGCTCCGCTCGAGACACATGTGGTTTAGGAAAGAAAACTGAAAGGTAAATTGACTGGTTTAAATGGAAGGGAGGCACCATCTTTGGCATAAAGTGTGGGTGAGTCTGAAGGACCACTCTGCCATAGTGGAAGCAGGTATAGGGAGATCTGCCACCAAAGCCTGAAGCTCACTAATGCGTTTAGCAGAAGCGAGGGCAATTAGGAAGATTACCTTCCAAGAGAGGAACTTAAGTGAGATTGTGGCTAATGGTTCAAAGGGCGGCTTGAGAAGCTGCACTAGAACAACATTGAGGATCCAAGCTACCGGAGGTGGCTTAATGGGTGGTTTGGACAGCAGGAGACCTCTCATGAAACGCGCCACTAGTGGTTGTGTGGAGATGGGCTGTCCATCCAGTATATGGTGAGAGGCCACAATGGCATTGAGGTGGAATCTCAAAGAGTTTGTCTTTAGACTGGTCGAGGACAGGTGGAGAAGATACTGGAGGAGCAACTCCACTGGATGAGAAAAGGGACTGAGATCTTTCTGGGAACAGACAGAGAATCTACGCCACTTAAAAGCATATGAACATCTGGTGGAAGGCTTTCTGGGCGCCAAAAGGATCTCCTTAACCTCTGGAGTAAGGTCAAAGCCTTGTAAAGCTATGCTCTCAGCAGCCAAGCTGCAAGGCGGAGAGACTGTGGATTGGGATGGAGTAATGAGCTGTTGTCCTGGGAGAGGAGATGAGCGCAGATCCCAATCGCAGATGACGAGTTTGAGTAAGACGTAGTAACAGTGGAAACCATGGTTGCCGTGGCAAGTGAGGAGCTAAGAGTATCATGGAGCCCTTGTTGGACTGAAGCTTGAAAAGCATCTTAAGAATGAGGGGTATAGGAGGGAAAGCATAAAATAGACCCTTACTCCAATGTAGGTGGAAGGCATCCACTTGTTGGTTGGTGGATATTGGAGGTCTTGTGCAGAAGTGAGGAAGCTTGGCATTTTGGGGAGTCACAAACAGATCTATGCCTGGCGTTCCCCAGATCTGGAAGATGTAGGACGTTGTGTCCAGATGGAGAGACCATTTGTGGGGAAGAAGGATGCAACTCAGTCTGTCTGCCAAGGCACTGAACTCCCCCAGGAGGTACACTGTCTGGAGGTGTATTTGATGAGCAATGGCAAAGGACCACAGGTGTAGCGCCTCCTTGCAGAGGGCCCAAGAACCTTTTCCACCCTGCTTTGTTCACACAGAACATGGCAACCTGATTGTCCATCCTGACTAGGACTTCTTGTGCTCCGAGGTAAGAATGAAGTTTCAGGAGATTGATCTGGAGTTATGACTCTTGCGCTGTCCAGAGCCCCTGTGTAGTCAAGGTTGCCCAGATGGACTCCCCAACCCAGTTTGGAGGCATCTGTCGTTAGGATGCATTGAAGTGGAGGCATCTGAAAAGGTGACTTTATGAGCAGACTTTCTGGAGAATACCACCACTGAAGGGATATGGGTAGACAGGCAGTAATTTGGATCCTGTCCCGGAGATGGCTCAAAGCCTGCTTCCACTGGGAGGCAAGAGTCCACTGGGCTGTCTGCCTATGTAGTTGGTCAAAAGCGTGATAGGGGTGGAAAGACAAAGCCTTTATTATTTCCTTGACGACCCGACACAGGCCGTGTTTCGTTACCCTTCGTCAGGGGTTCGTCAGGCATAGACTAAAAAATAAACATATAAATGCTTAAAATCATAAAACCAGACACACAAAAAACTATCTATAACACAATAAATAGTTAAAAACAATTGAAACAATGAACAAAATACAATTAAAAAATGTACAAATGCAAATAATGCAGAACTAACTGAAACATATGCTCAAGAATGAAAATATAAATACCTTTGTTGAAGACCATAGAAAAAAGATGGTCCTATACCTTATTTTTCTAAGGCATTAATAAAGACAACAGTCGCACTAACAAAACACAAATTTATTTTTTTATTTAGACAGTTTTGTATACCACCTTATCCTTCAATCAAAGTGGTCACAACATAATTGGGGGATACATTTAACACGAGGGGATATGAGACACATACACTAATATTTACAGGGAACATAAATGAAAAGGTTAAAACAAATGAGGTAAAAACAAGACTTGTACAATGCAATAAATCAATGTACCAATCATAATGTGAGAAGTACTGCTAAGAGACGTACGAGACACTTACTAATCAAGTGAAAACTAATGGTGCCTTATTGTATCGAGCAAAAGGAGGATATGTGATATTACCTGTCTATATTTGAGGAACAGCAGGAGTGAGTCGGTGGGAATGAGGAACAAAAGAAGGAGAGCTTGAACTACTGAAAACGTAAATGTAAGCAAGCTAAACTCCAAATTAAAACGTGTGTAATACTGTATATAAAACTTTCATTACAGATGTCTAAGATTGTGAACTGCAAATCATCCCATATGTGTGAAATTGCCCATGTAAAGAATGATGTTAAATCAGTGGTACTGTTAAAAAAGTATTTCAAACTAAGGACTACTGCAAAGGAAATTTGTAGACAGGATCGCACGTTTAGATTCAATGCGCTAAACCGCTGGCCGCCTAATGTTGCAAAACTTCTGTTGGCAATGCAATGTAATGTAAACTGCCTAGTGTGTAATTTATAATACTAGTTAGAGATTAAAGAAAACTTTAATAGGTGCTCTCAAATTAAAAAAGGTAAAAAATGAAAAATAAAAGCAGTAATACTTGGTAGAAGCTTATTTGTAAAACCATGTATATGTACAAAGGCGCCCCATGAGAAAGCATGCAAACTATAAAAAACTCATGTCTGAACTAGGGGGATTTATGTGCATGGCCGAACTATGCAAAAAAGCGTCATAAAGATGATTACAAAGAACAAAATAAATAACAAGGTAGTTCAAACATGTGGAACTCAAATTGCAGGGTGAAAAACACTATCACATTGTAGGATGACAACGAGAATTTGAGAGCACCTATGCAGGTGGTTTTATTTTGACATTCTCAATCAACAATGTTTTCCCGCTCCTCGGCAGTCTGCCCCTCCCCCTCTGGTTCGTTTTTCTTCACGCACATGAGCAAGCGTTTTTTCACTAATTCCCTTGCAATCGGCATGCGGTTACTCTTGAAGCAAAAAGTTACAGACTTTTCTTTAATCTCTAACTAGTATTATAAATTACACACTAGGCAGTTTACATTGCATTGCCAACAGAAGTTTTGCAACATTAGACGGCCAGCGGTTTAGCGCATTGAATCTAAACGTGCGATCCTGTCTACAAATTTCCTTTGCAGTAGTCCTTAGTTTGAAATACTTTAACAGTACCGCTGATTTAACATCATTACATGGGCAATTTCACACATGTGGGATGATTTGCAGTTCACAATCTTAGACATCTGTAATGAAAGTTTTATACATTACACACGTTTTAATTTGGAGTTTAGCTTGCTTACATTTACGTTTTCAGTAGTTCAAGATCTCCTTCTTTTGTTCCTCATTCCCACCGACTCACTCCTGCTGTTCCTCAAATATACTAGAGTAACAAGATTCACTAGGTAAAAACCTCTTCAAAACTTATCTTTTTGTCGGAGCAGGCCGAAGGAGGGACGGTATGGAACTCCGTCCCACACCAGACGACCAGCTTCTTTTTTTCAGTTGCGGTTCCCAACCGACAAAACTTTTTTCAACACGTAACTTAATAGTAGAACACTTCGTCCATCCATTCATCAATTCTTTCAAATCACTGAGATTGCAGACGTTGCTTTCAAAAGATCAGTCCGGCACGACGTGCATGTTTCGGGCTAGCGCCCTGTGTCAATTGCTCAAAATTCACCTCTGAAACAGGCAACAATCCCAAAAAAACGCCGTCATCGCGGCTTAGGTTACACATTTAATAAAGCTGAAACCAACAGTAGAGCATTTAAAGAGGAACCAGCCAATAGAGATAGGGCTAACCCCACTGACAGGGGAATCCCTTTCGCAATTGGCCCAGCAAATTATGACAGCCGATGACTTCACAACACACTCTGCCATTCAATCTCACGGTTAAGACCTTGAGGTTCAACAGTGTCTAGTTGGAATATCCATCTCTGTTCCAACCAATGTAACTTCTTCATGCGATCCCCTCCCCGGGGGTCCATAGGAACATGATCAATAACGGACCACTGGAGATCATCAAAAGCATGGTTGTAAGCTATGCAATGAGCTACCATCGGAGCAATATCTACCCGCTGACGTAATCTTGAAGCATGCTCAGAAAGACAAACTTTTACAGGTCGAATCGTCCATCCAATATATATCA
Source organism: Ichthyophis bannanicus (assembly GCA_033557465.1). Classification (NCBI taxonomy): domain Eukaryota; kingdom Metazoa; phylum Chordata; class Amphibia; order Gymnophiona; family Ichthyophiidae; genus Ichthyophis; species Ichthyophis bannanicus. The sequence continues at coordinate 175,528,547 of CM066034.1, read as the reverse complement.
GAGAACAAGGACACTGTAGAAAATAAACAACATAGACAGACAGGCAGGTGGTATCCCACTTACGTTTATAAGTTCTTGAGGTTTTTGGATGATGCCATTCCAATCCTGAAATAGTAGTAGCTCAATAAACACACTTGGTACAAGAAGTATGTCCAGTGACCGCCAATGGTTTTGGCAAACGATCAATCTCCAATGATGTCTTCACCAGCCAATCCCCCAAATTACGACCTCTAGAAAAGGCAACTCGTAATGGCTTCTTAAAGCAATCTACTAGCTGTAATATCGGCCAATGAGCATGTAGAATTCGTAAAATCTCAGAACTACGCTCTGTATAAGGGAGAACTCCAGTAATTGAGGCATCAGGTTGCAATCCATCTTTCATATAATGTGGATCTAATAGCCACTCGCGATGTATATTAGAGGCGCGTCGATATGCTCTTTGAATAACTGTAAGGGGGTATCCTCGATTGAGCAACCGTTGATGTAAATCTTGCGCCTGTAATTTAAACTCAGCCCTAGAATGACATAATCTAGGTAACCGAAGGAATTGCCCAAAAGGCAAACCCCTACGTAGAGGGCCAGGATGAAAACTTTGAAAATGCAGCAGACTGTTACGTTGGACTGGTTTCCGATACAAGGTGGTGCTTAATTATCACATATATCAATTCGGATATTCAGAAATTCAATCGTTGATGAACTAACATGTTCAGTAAATTGAATATTCGTTCTTAATGAGTTAAGCCATGCAATAAATTGTCTGAGAGACACCAGATCAGAGGTCCAGATGAAAAAAATATAAAGGAATCGCTTCCAAATCAAAACATTAGAGAACACTACAGAGCATTCAGTTTGACTCATTTCCATCTCTGCCATGTATAAAGTGGCTATCGAGGGCGCTACCGTTGCACCCATCGCGATCCCTGATATTTGCTGGTAAAAAACACCCCCTGATACAAAGTAATTCCTTGTCAAAACTAATTTAATCAACTGAATCAAAAAAAGCCGAGATATCCGAACTGGGGCATAGCAAAATCGTGTCTTCAACAAATTTAAGGCTTCATCCTCAAATATAGACAGGTAATATCACATATCCTCCTTTTGCTCGACACAATAAGGCACCATTAGTTTTCACTTGATTAGTAAGTGTCTCGTACATCTCTTAGCAGTACTTCTCACATTATGATTGGTACATTGATTTATTGCATTGTACAAGTCTTGTTTTTACCTCATTTGTTTTAACCTTTTCATTTGTGTTTTGTTAGTGCGACTGTTGTCTTTATTAATGCCTTAGAACAATAAGGTATAGGACCAACTTTTTTCTATGGTCTTCAACAAAGGTATAGCACAGTTACTTACCTGTAACAGGTGATCTCTGGGAACAGCAGGAATAAGTCTTCACATATGGGTACGTCGGTACCGACGGAGCCTGCGCGGGAACGCTCCCCAGCTTCTCAAAAAGGAAAGCTTTTAGGAGCATCCCACAGCGCCTGCGCGCTGCCTTCCCGCCTTTCCTAACCAACTCTCCTCAGTTCGAGTTTAAAGCTGAGACAATAGAGAGAGAGAGAGGAAAGGAAAGATAGAAAAGAGGTACAACTCCTAGGGGAGGTGGGAGGGTTGTGAAGACTTATTCCTGCTGTTCCCAGAGATCACCTGTTACAGGGAAGTAACTGTGCTATCTCCAGGAACAAGCAGGAATGAGTCTTCACATATGGGGACTCCCTAGCTAAGATGCCTGGGAGATCCCCAAGGATATGAGACCCTGAAAGGGGTCTGCGTCCTCCTATGGATCTCAGGCATCCATCCAGGGAAGGAGGGCAGGAGTTGTTTAAGAATGGAACAGGTGTCTGAGGACAGCCTGACCAAACAAGGCATCCCGGCGGGAGTCCTTGTCCAAGCAGTAATGGGCTGTGAAGGTATGAACCGAGGCCCTGGTGGCTGCTCGACAGATCTGGTCGGTGGACACAGAATTTAGATGAGCCATAGAGGTGGCCATGGCCCTCACATTATGAGCTGTGACATGGCTCTCCAGAGAAAGGTTCTTACTCTGGTAGGCGAAAGAAATACACTGAGCAATCCAATTGGACAGTGTTCTCTCAGAGACTGGAAGTCCCAAATGAGAAGGATCAAAAGCAACAAAAAGCTGGGAAGACTTTCGATATTGCTGTGTCCTATGTAAGTAAAAAGCAAGAGCTCTTTTACAATCCAGAGCATGAAGATTCCTCTCTGCACTGGATGCATGAGGAGCTGGAAAAAAGACAGGCAAATATACCTCTTGATTAAGATGAAAAGGTGAGACCACTTTAGGCATAAAGTGTGGATTTGTCCTAAGGACTTCCTTATCATGATGGAACCTTGTATAAGGTGGATTAGCCACTAATGCCTGCAGTTCACTGATGCGGCAAGCTGAAGTAACTGCAATGAGGAAAATAACCTTCCATGAAAGAAATTTCAAGGAGGTAGTGGCTAAGGGTTCAAAAGGTGGCTTCATGAGCTGACCAAGAACCAAATTTAAGTCCCATGCCACCGGAGGAGGCCTAATGGGAGGTTTAGTTAAAGTTAGGCCTCTCATGAATCTTGCAATGAGAGGATGAGAGGAAATAGGTTGTCCATGGATGGGCTTAAGGGATGCTGCAATAGCACTCAAATGGACTCGTACTGAATTTGTTTTAAGGCCTGCATTGGAAAGATGCAGGAGATAGTCTAAAAGAGAATTTAAAGGTAGTGCTAGAGGGTCAAGACTTTTTCCAGCACACCAAATGGAAAACCTTTTCCATTTAAAAGCATAAGAACGCCTGGTGGAAGGTATTCTGGAAGCATGGAGGATATCCTTCACTTGCTGAGAAAGATTCCAGTCTTGAAGGTCTAGGCCTTCAGTAAGCAAGCTCTGAGGTGTAGGGACTTGGGGTTTGGGTGCCACAAAGTCCCTTCCTCCTGGGACAGAAGGTCTGGAGCAGCTCCCAAGTCCAGAGAGGGGGCTTGGGAGAGATGTAGAAGTAAAGGGTACCACACTTGGCGTGGCCAGCATGGAGCTATGAGGATCATAGATCCTTGATCCCTCTGGAGTTTGAACAGAGTCTTGGGAATCAAGGGAATGGGTGGAAATGCATACAGGAAGCCCTGACCCCAATGGAGGAGGAAGGCATCCTTGGCCTGAACTCCCTGACACGGACTTCTGGAACAGAACCGGGGAAGTTTGGCATTCCACGGACTTGCAAAGAGGTCTATGTCCGGGGTTCCCCATTCTTGGAAGATTCTGAGTACCTGATCCATGTGCAGGGACCATTCATGTGGAAGCAGAACTCGACTGAGTCTGTCTGCCCAAGAGTTTTGGACTCCTGGGAGGTATACTGCCAGGAGATGGATTTGATGCTCTCTGGCGAAGGCCCACAATCTTAAAGCTTCGTTGCAAAGCGACAGAGAGCCAGTTCCTCCTTGCTTGTTTATGTAAAACATGGCTACTTGATTGTCCGTATGAATGAGGACTGTCTTGTAGCTGAGGAGGGTATGAAAGACCTTGAGAGCTAGAAAAACTGCTCGAAGCTCCAAGTGGTTGATATGAAGGGAGGTCTCCTGTGGGGATCAAGTGCCTTGAGTGGAGAGGTCCTGTAGATGGGCTCCCCAACCTGTTTGGGAGGCATCTGCTGTGAGGGTTGCTTGGGGCAACAACTGTTGGAAGGGGGACCCCAGCAACAGATTTTGAGTGGACATCCACCATTGGAGAGACCAAAAGAGACGTTTGGAGGTTGCTATTTGGTCTGAGAGAGCACCTGAAGCTTGAGTCCACTGGGTTGACAAAGTCCACTGAGCTGCTCTCATGTGTAGGCGAGCATAGGGTACCACATGCACTGTGGAAGCCATGTGGCCTAGCAGTTGTAGCATCTCCTGGGCAGTTAAGTGGCTCTTTGACTGAATCTGGGAGGCTAACTGCACTAGACGTTGTCAACGGGCCTGAGGAAGGTAGGCCCTTGCAGTAGTGGTATCCAACCAGTCCCCTATGAATTCTAGGGACTGAGTAGGGGTGAGCTGAGACTTTGGGAGGTTTACCACAAGTCCCAGATACTGCAGAATGCGCCTTGTGCGGTCCAAGGAATTCTGGGCCTCTGACTGAGATGGAGCTCGAATGAGCCAGTCGTCCAGGTATGGGAAGACAAATATTCCCAGAGTTCGTAGAAATGCAGCAACTATTGCCATGCATTTGGAGAACACTCTTGGAGCAGAGGCCAGACCGAAAGGAAGAACTCTGTATTGGTAATGTTTTCCTTGGAAAAGAAACCGTAGGAATCTTCTGTGAGAGGGATGGATGAGGACATGGGTGTACGCATCCTTGAGATCTAGAGAACAAAGCCAATCCTGACTTTGAAGGTATGGAAGGAGAGTGCCCAGAGAAAGCATCTTGAACTTCTCCTTGCATAGAAATTTGTTCAATTCTCTGAGATCTAAGATGGGTCTGTATCCCCCTGTCTTCTTTGGAATGAGAAAATAGGGGGAGTAGAACCCTGACCCTTGATGAAGAAGAGGAACTTCTTCTATTGCCCCTTGGGCAAGAAGGGTAGCTACCTCTTGACCTAGAAGGTCGAGAAGAGATGTGGGAGAATTGAAATGTCTCACCATGGTGTGGGGAGGAAGGTCTGAAAAATGAAGCTTGCAGCCCTCTCTTATGATGGAGAGGGTTCACTGCTCTGATGTTATTTGCTCCCATCTGGGAGCAAAATGAGCCAACCTTCCTGGAATGGTGAGAGGCTCTGGCTGCTTTAGAGCCAGAAAGGCTAAGTTCTCTAGCATCAAGTCAAAAACCCTGAGGAGGTTGAGCCTGCTGAGTTGCAGCAGCCCCTGTAGGCTTAGGCCTGGCCTGTTTAGGTTGCTGACGCTTAGTGGCAAAGCGACCTGTAGAAGATTGTTGGCCAGAAGTAGAAGGAAATCTGCCCTTTTTAAAGAAAGACTTTTTAAAAGGCTTTTTATTGGCAGGAATGGAGGTTGACTTTGAAAGTCTATCCAGAGCAGAGTTTTCTGCATCCATTTGAGTGGCTTTTATTTGCCATTCTTTGCCAAATAGGTTTTCACCTGTACAGGGAAGATTTCCTAAGCCATCTTGAACCCAGGGCTCTAAATCAGAAGCCTGGAGCCGAGCAATTCTGCGAGCAGCTATGGCAATGCCTGAGGCTCTGCTGGCACCCTCAAAAGAGTCAAAGGCTGCCCTGTTGGAAAACTTTGAAATGTCTTGGGTATGCTTAAGCCAAATGAGGAATTCCTCCCTTTTATCCTCTGGAAGAAAAGGGAGGAAAGTGTGCAGTTTTTGTGCAACTTCCTTTAGAAACATTCCCATGTAAAGGCTATATGAGTTGATTCTGGCAATAAGCATACTGGCTTGGAAGATTTTCCTACCAAAGGCACCCAAGGTCCTGCATTCTCTTCCTGGAGGAGCAGAAGAGTGTCTCTTTGTACTCTTTATCCTCTTCAAAGCTGACTGCACCACAATGGAATGGTGAGGAAGCTGAGTTTTCTGAAATCCAGGACAAGGAGGGACACGATACATAGTGTCCAATCTACGAGAATGAGGAGAGAGAGTGAGAGGAGTCTCCCATAGATCAATCATGTGTTCATAAAGAATCTCATGAATTGGTAAGGTGACCGCCTCTTTAGGAGCTCTAGAATAGTCTAAAATATCCAATTTTTTAGCTCTAGGCTCTGATTCAGAAGTTAGTGAAATAGAAAGTCCTTTAGCTACTTCTCTTATGAAGTCTTGAAAGGACAAGTCTTCTGGAAGAGACATTCTTCTTTTTGGAGAAGGCTCTTCAGGAAGGGCTATGGATACTTCAGGAGACTCGTCTGATGTATCAGAATCAGAGGCATCGAAGTATCGCCTGTCAGGGTGCTCTTCCAACGCTCGATACGCGTATCGAGCAGTATCGACATCGGGCGTCCCCGGTACCGGATCGGTTCCGGTAAGCAGCCCTGGACAAGGAACCGCTGCAGCCGGTATCCTGGTTGATGTCGATGCAGTCGGTACCGGTATCGGACTGAGGAGAGTTGGTTAGGAAAGGCGGGAAGGCAGCGCACAGGCACTGTGGGATGCTCCCAAAAGCTTTCCTTTTTGGGAAGCTGGGGAGCGTTCCCGCGCAGGCTCCGTCGGTACCGAAGTACCCATATGTGAAGACTCATTCCTGCTTGTTCCTGGAGATTTATATTTTCATTCTTGAGCATATGTTTCAGTTAGTTCTGCATTATTTGCATTTGTACATTTTTTAATTGTATTTTGTTCATTGTTTCAATTGTTTTTAACTATTTATTGTGTAATAGACAGTTTTTTGTGTGTCTGGTTTTATGATTTTAAGCATTTATATGTTTATTTTTTAGTCTATGCCTCACGAACCCCTGACGAAGGGTAACGAAACACGGCCTGTGTCGGGTCGTCAAGGAAATAAAGGCTTTGTCTTTCCACCCCTATCACGCTTTTGACTGGTTGCCTTGCTTTCTGCATGCTAGTTGCTTTTGCACTGCGGTTGCCTATGTAGTTGGGCATCTGGAACGACATGTACTGTAAAGGTCATGTGCCCCAGGAGCTGAAGCATCTCTTGGGCGGTCATATGGTCTCGTAGAAGCGTCTGGGATGCTAGCTAGACTAGACGGGCACAACGGAGCTGGGGCAGAAATGCCCTGGACTGTTGTGGGGTTAGTAGGGCTCCGATGAACTCTAGTTTTTGAGTTTATTTATTTATTTATTTATTTAACATTTCTTATATACCGCGCTATTAAGATCAGTGCGGTGTACATTGAACAAAATATACAACAATGTATGCAAGTAACATTGAGTTTACATAGAACATGGGAATATATAACATGGATTAACAGTTGAAGTGAGCTGGGATTTTGGGAAGTTTATCACAAATCCCAAGTGTTGTAAGGAAAGCAGTACATCTTGGGATGTGTCTGCTTTTATGAGCCAATTATCTAAGTAAGGGAAGATGAATATCCCCAGAGCTCTTAGATAAGCAGCTATTGACTGCCATGCTCTTTGTGAAGACTCTTGGGACAGAAGTGAGTCCAAAGGGAAGGACTCTGTTTTGATAATGTTTTCCTTGAAAAGTGAAGCGTGGATATATCCTGAGTCCTGGATGGATGAGGATACATGTGTATGCTTTTTAGATCTAGAGAACAGAACCAATCCGGACTCTGGAGGTAGGGAAGAAGAGTCCTGAGAGAGATCATCTTGACTTTTCGTGGACTAGAAACATGTTGAGGTTTCCGAGGTCCAGAATGGGCCTATACCCTCCGGTTTTCTTTCAAATGAGAATGTACAGAGAGTAGAAGCCCATTCGTTGTTGGGATGTTGGGACATCTTCTATGGCGCTCTGCGATAGAACAGAGGACACTTCGTCCTGTAGGAGAGCAGTGAGTGGGGGCTGCGTTTGATATTCCCCTGTGAAAGTGGAGGGGGCAGACTATGTAGATGAAATCTGTACTATGATGAATGTGCCTGGACTATGGCGAGTGTCCACTGCTCTGAGGGGATAAGGTGCCATCTGTGGGTGTAGTGACAGTCTCCTGCTATGTGGAGGGGGTGAAGGTCCTCCAGAAGCAAGGTGGCAATGTTCCCTAGGAAGGGGTCAAAAACCAGGCACAGACTGTGGCTGCAGAGCTGGTTGAGATTTAACCACCTGTGGCTTCTTTTTTTGCTTAGGAGGCTGCTGCCTCTTCTGTAGGGCCTGACCCTGGTACTGAGAAGCAGAAGGATAAGAAGTGAAGATTTATTCTTATTGTAGAAAGACTTCTTTGCAGGTGTCTTTTTCCTAGCAGGGTCAGCTGTTACTTTGGACAGACTCTTTAGAGTAGTATTTTCTGACTCTAATTGGGAAGCCTTATCTTGTCAGTCTTTGCCAAAGACCTTTCCCCCTGTGCAAGGCATGTTGCCCAACTTATCTTGAACCCACTGTTCAAGATCTGAAGCCTGAAGCCATGCAATTCGATGTGCACCAGTGCATATTGCTGAGGCCCTGCTTGTGCACTCAAAAGCATCAAATGTGATTATTGACAAACTTCAAAATAGTCTGGTTATGCTTAACTAAGGCAAGATAATCTGCCCTTTTGTAATCTGGGAGGAGAGGGGCAAAGGCCTCGAGATCCCTGGAGACCTTTTTCAAGAACATTCCTATGTAGAGGATATAGGAGTTAATCCTAGCTGAGAGCATGGATGCTTGGAAGCATCGCCATCCAAAGGCATCGAGTGTTGTCGATTCTCTACCCGGAGGATTAGAGGAGTGAGTCTTCAAGCTTTTGATTCGGTGCATCACCAATTCAACCACCATGGAGTGGTGGGGAAGCTGTGGCTTTTGGAAGCTGGGACACTCTGGTACACGATATATGGTATCGAGATGTTGACTTTGAGGTGCGACTATGAGAGGCGTCTTCTACATACAGAGCATAAGGCCATGAAGGATGCTGTGCACCAGCAAGGTGTCTGCCTCCTTGGGTGCTATTGGGTATTGGAGGATCTCTAATTTCTCCACCCTTGGCTCTTTCTCCAATGTTACTGTGATAGAGAGACCTTTGGCTAGGTCTCGAATGAATTCCTAGAAGGATGTGTTTTCCAGAAGCGATATGCATCACTGCTGAGGTGGGGAAGGGTCCGAAGGAAGGTCCCAGGGCCCCCATGAATCAAGTGATTCCACATCCGAAATGGGGGAATTGGAATCAGAGGACTCAGTATCAATGGGCACAGTGTTCGCCAGAAGCTGGATGCTGGTACCAATGCTCCGAGTTATTGGCCTCGGTAAGCTGCTTGGGTTTGGCACCGGTAAGAGTTGCAAGGGAGGGCATGGGTGGGAGTAATGTCAATGTCATCTGCAGCAGCTCTGTCGTCGTGCCAAGAATTGGTGTTGATGTCTGTACCGTAACCGCTATCAACGGGGCGGTGCCTGTAGCCAAGGGTTTTATGTGTACAAATGTTGCAAGGAGGGCTGCCAAGCTCCGCTTGATGGCCAGTATGTGCTGGTCTATCAAGGTTGCCGTTGCTTAGATATCTGTGACAGGTATTTGCGCTACCGTCCCAGAGCATAGCACCAGTAGCTCTCCAGAGGTCGAGGTCTCGGAGGCATCCTGGGGCCCCTCAATGGCTTTGGAAGACAGGGCCTCCAGCAGGCCGATCCACCTCAGAGGCCACACCTGAGAGGTCTCAATGTCTTGAGCAAGATCTTCCCCTTGAGGTATTGTCAAATTCCCAGGATATTGGTCATCATGAGTATGCTCCAAAAGGCCAAACCATCCATAAGGAGTACTACGTCCAAGTTCTGACTTGTTTGAGAGATGCAGTTCATTATAAGAGTCCAGTGTTGCACAGGAATGGTGAATGGCTGCTTCATCACGATAACGCCCCAGCTCACGCATCATATCTTGTCCAGCAGTTCTTGGCCAAACACCAAATTGGGCAAGCCAGTCACCCTCCGTACTCGCCTGTCATCGCACCCTGTGACTTTTTCTTGTTTACAAAACTGAAATGGTCACCAAAAGGATGATGATTTGATTGCTTGGAGACCATTAAGCAACATTTGACACAGCAACTTCACAGCATGACAAAAGAGGCATTTAAAACTGTTTCCAGCAGTGGCAAGAACGCTGGAGGAAGGGTGTTTATCAGAAGGGGACTACTTTGAAGGAGACCGAATGCAATAACTGTCTGTGTTATACTTCTTATGTTACTGATACTTTGTGATCGCACCTTGTATAAAATAATGAATGAAGTAGAAAAGGTAAACGTGGATCCATTGTTACTCCATCAAAAAGTAGGAAGACTAGGACATGCAATGAAGTTACAATGTACCCATTTAAGACTAATAAGAGAAAATATTTTTTTCACTCAACGTGAAATCAAACTCAGGAATTCGTTACCAGAGGATGTGGTAAAAAGCTGTTAATGTAGCTGGGTTTAAAAATGGTTTGGACAAGTTCTTGGAGGAAAAGTCCATAAACCATTATTAAGGAAGACCAGGGAAATCCACTGCTTATTCCAAGATAATCATCATATAATCTGTGTACCTTTAGGGGACTTGATAGGTACTTCCTGGATTGGCCATTGTTAGAAATTGGGCTTGATGGACCTTGATCTGATGTAGTATGGCATTTCTTATGTTCTTATGTACCAAGATGAGCCAGATGTGACCCAGAATCTCAGAGATGAAGCCCATATATCAAGTTTAATAAACATAAACAAACATACAAATTCATCCAGTCCTCCCTATATACTAAATATTTTGCTTTAAAGTACTTTGCTATGAAAATGTACTACAACAAATCCTGGAAGAACATGTTTCCAGGAAAAACAAATTGGTGTTCAAAAAATCATTAGACACACAAACAAATTATGTAAGATTCTCTGCCGAGTTTATGGTACTAATATTAAGAGAAGTAAAAAGAAACTGCTATTTCTTTACATAAACTTTTCATTTTTAATTATTACTACCTCCATGGTAACAAGCATGTTGCATTAACCTATGGACAAGAAGTGATAATTGAATTGTTAACAGGTCATGATGAATGGTTTACAGAGGCCTGAATAAGAGCTCATTCAGTGTCAGAAAAGGACTTTTTTGTTTTGTTTTTGAGCCACTGAGGTGTGAAAGCCAGCAAATTTTAAAAAAAATCTTTTAAACTTAACTACAGCTTCTTAAGACCAAAATTACCATTGCCATGGCATTATTGGCTCTTCTCCCTATGAGAATTTATTTAATTTTATTTAATATATCTTTTCTATACCGCGCTCTTTATAATCAGTGTGGTTTACAGGCTAACAATAACCTGTACAGTGCAGTGGAAACCTGTACTGTACTTACAATGAACAAGTGGTGCAACTTGGGACTAACGTGGGTAACTATATACAGGCTGAGCACTCAGGTCGCATATACGGTATTGACCAGAGTTTCTTATCAAGTGGAGTGGAGGAGTGGCCTAGTGGTTGGGGCAAGGTACTTGGGGCCGGAAGGTCGGGGGTTCAAATCCCACTAGAGGACAGCAACCTTGGGCCGGAAGGACTGGGGTTTCTAGTCCCACAGGTGCTCCTTGTGGTCTTGGGCAAGCCACTTAACCCTCCATAGCCCATGTTCCCTATAAAATAGTTCTCTGTGTGCTGTGCTTTCCTGTCTAATCAATGTGTTTATACCTCAAAAAAAAAAAAAAATTTCCTGTCATGATTTGACAATTTCCAATCTGTAATCAAACCGCTGCTGATCGCTGGAAGTAGCGGTATACTAAATAAAATAAAAATAAATAAATAAAATCAACTATTTATATGCATGGATAGCTGTATACATGTTTCTATTTACAGGTTGTACAGCTGTGCTAGTGGCATTGCCTCAGTGTGACGTGGGTGTGCAAGGGGCGTTGTCCTGGTGGTTGGGCATGTCTGGTTGTGGTTTATCACTAGCCTGGGAGTAGTGTAGGAGGAAGAGATGGTGTTTCAGTGCCTTCCTAAACTGGGTAAGGTCCGTAATGGACCAGATGTTGGTTGGGAGGGCGTTCCAGCTTGTGAGTGCATAGAACACAAAGGCTCTGTTCTTTGTTGCTTGCGAGAATTTTGTGATTGCATTTGGTATTACCAGCGTGTTGGCAGCGAATGACCTTCTGGATCTGTTGGGGGGAGTGGGGTAGACAAGGTCCGTGAGAGAGGCGGAGGAGCAATTGTTGATGGCTTTGAAGGTTAGCAATAGTATTTTGAAGGAGAGCCGGCAGTGGACAGGCAGCCAGTGGAGGTGCTTTAAGATTGGGGTTATGTGATCCTTCCTTGAGGCTCTGTGTAGTATTCTGGCGGCGGCATTCATTGCAAGCTGAAGTGGGTTCAGCGTGTTCTTTGGGAGTCCATGTAGAATTGAGTTGGCGTAGTCGAAGTGGGAGATTATGAGTGCTTGATAAATTGTCCTGAAATCGTCTGGCTTCAGCAGGGGTTGTAGATGCCGGATTGCCCGTATTTTGTGGTAGACTGCCTTGACAATGTTATTTATGTGGGCTTTCATGTCAAGTTGTCGGTCTAAGGTGACCCCTAGATAGCGGACCGTAGGCTTACTTAGGAGCTCGGCGCCTCTTACTTTTAATGAGGTGGGAGGTGTAAATGTTTGGTTCCTGGTCATGAATAGGGCGTCCGTTTTGTTGAAGTTTATTCTGAGGTTTTGGGTGTGGAGCCAGTCAGTGACAGCATTGAAGCAGGTTGTTAGTGGTGAGAAGTCTGGTTGGTCGGTTGAGAACGGCATGTAGAACAGTACATCTTCGGCATATACCAGGCAGGCGGACGTTGAAGGAGCAGATGAGTGAGCAAATGGGCTGCATATATATATTGAACAGCAGGGCCGAGAGCGAGGATCCCTGTGGCACACCCTGTTTTTGTTGGAAAGGTTCAGAGGTCATGGAGCCGGTTCGTACATGTTGCCATCTGTCTGTCAAGTATGACTTACACCAATTTAGGTCTGCGTCATGGATTCCCTTTTCCTTAAGGTGACCCATGAGCAGATCATGATTGACAGAGTCAAATGCTGCGATAATATCCATGAAAATTATGGCAAATCCTTGTCTGATGTTGTCCATTCCGGTGATTAGGGTGCTGAAGAGGGTAGTCAGGAGAGTCGACGCCATGTGATTCTCTGAATCCGTGCTAACAAGGGTCGAGAGGAGCGATGGTCTCGATGTGGTGTTGGATTTGGCGTTGGACAACCTTTTTAATTATTTTGGCCAGTAGTGGAATGCTTGAGATTGGTCTGTATGATTGCACCTTCTGGAGGTCTAGCTTGTGGTTCTTTAGAAGTGGCTGGATGGATGTTTGTTTCAGGCTTTGTGGGAATGTCCCTGTTGAGAAGAAAAAGGTCCACGAGTCTGGACAGGAATGGGCTGAATTCCATGCGCAGCGGTTTTATCAAGAATGCTGGGCAAGGGTCATTTGGAGCTGTGGTGGTGTTGATGGCAGTGATGATGTCCTCGGTGCCTTTCTCAGATGGGGTTGAGAAGGAGGTCAGTGGTGTTGGATGGTGTGACTCGTGTAAAGGAGTGGGGTTTGTGGTCAAGTTGGTCTGGCTTGTTTTGGATTGTAGGTAATCTGCGAATTCCTGTGGTTGTATCATGCTTGGTTGGGTGAGGGAAGGTTCTTTTGTTAGGGTCTTCACTAGGTTAAATAGGTCGTGTAGTTTGTTTATGGAGTGCTGCAGGAGTTCTGCATGATGTTGCCTCATTTTCTCCATGACTGCTTCGCAGTGTCTCTTTAGGTAAGAGGTGTATGCTCCCTGGTCATAAGTGGAGCATGAGCAACGCCATCACCTTTCAAGCTTTCTTAGGCAGAGGAGTGACGTTCATAGCTCAGGGGAGTACTATGGAGCAGTCTTTCTTTTCCTTGGTGGTTTATTTGGAGCTGGTAGGGGAGCGATGGATCCCAGGCTGTTGTTCCAGGTGGAGATCATTTCCTCGAGGCTATGGGCTGACAGGTTGAGGAGTGGCAGGGTTTTGCTAAGAGCAAATAGAATGCTAGGTATCATAAGGAAAGGAATGGAAAATAAAACAAAGGATATTATAATGCCTCTATACGTTTCCATGGTGAGACCGCACCTTGAATATTGTGTGCAATTCTGGTCACCGTATCTTAAAAAGGATATAGCATTATTAGAAAAGGTTAAGAGAAGAGCCACCAAAATGGTAAAGGGGATGGAAGGATACCCCTATGAAGAAAGGCTAAAAAGGTTAGGGCTCTTTAACCTGGAAAAGAGACGGCTGAGGGGAGATATGATAGAAGTCTATAAATTAATGAACGTAGATCGACTGTTTACGTTATCAGAATATAGAAAAACTGGGGGACATGCAATGAACCTACAGGGGAAACTATTTAAGACTAATAAAAGAAAATATTTTTTCATCCAATGTGTAATCAAACTCTGGAATTTGTTACCGGAGGATGTAGTAAAGGCTGTTAGTGTAGCTGGGTTTAAAAAAGGCTTGGACAAGTTCCTGGAGGAAAGGTCCATAAACCATTATTAAGAAGGGACCCAGGATATTAATGCTTGACCCAATACAAGCATTGTGGAACCTGTGTCTTTTGGGAAACTGCAAGGTACATATGACCTAGATTAGCCACTGTTGGAAACAGGATACTGGGCTTGATGGACCTTGGTCTGACCCAGTATGGCATATCTTATGTTCTTATCTCTTCTTTGTTGAAGAATGTGACACACACATAACCTTGCAAAAAATAGCCAAATTAAAGGTCAGCAACACTTCATTCAACTGCACATACAATACAACAGTAGTAAAGCTGGACAGTTCAAGATTTTAGTCTACTCAGTACTAGGCTTTCCCTTAATAAAAGCAACTTTCTGCTAATCTTGAAACCTTAAATTATAGCTCTGTGCTAATGACCACAGATAGAATCAGCAGGAAAGTTCTTAAAACCAACCAGATAGAGATTCAAAATGTTTCAAAACTTCACCTTTAAATGCAAGCTATAGCAGGAATATGTATGATGGAGAGAGCATATGAAGAGCATCATCAAAAGCTGTTCCTCTCCTCGCTCCTGCCACCACCCCAATCTGCCTCATGCCAGAGCTGTGAACTTTCCACCTCTCAGAATTTTAATCCCTCCCTCCTTCCCCCTTCTCTGCTAGATTTCAGTTTCAAAGGCCAGTTCACACTATATTGCCATCATTTAATCCCTATAATTTATCTCCTGATGATGTTTTCAACATCTTTTTAAGTTTCATGACTCAACGATAAACACCAAAACTGCAAAGTCAAAAGATTTGGAGGAACTGGTGGAGAAAAAAAAGTTGCCATAAAATTTTTAAAAAAAGAGATGAATACAGAGAATCCACAATAACAAGATGATGTAAATATAAATTTTGGGGATAACCTGCACACCACGGCAGTGGGAATCCTAAACAACATATAGCATCAAGGCTCCCAAATGCATGAAGATATTCTACATGGAGCAGCAGTTAACAACCCTGAATAGCAATGGAATGATTGTATTAGAACTCCATAAAGCAAGAGGAAGCCAACACAGAGGGATTTTGAACGTGCTTGGGACTAATGTGAGAAGCAAGCTGACAGACTGGACAGGAAACATGGGCAAAAGGACAGGCAGTGTTGGGTAACCATTAGGAGTTTTTTTTAAAATTTATACTTCAATACCAAAGCATCCATACAACCACAAATCTCCCTCCCGGTAACAACCCCTGGGAGAAACACAAACATCACACACAGATCAAAGCTACTGTAAAAATGTCCCTGTTTTTGCCCCCCCCCCCCCCCCACCACCTGCCAAAAGGAACAGAAAACCAGTCATCTCATCCCCAATACTCCCCCCGCCCAGGGCTGCCAACTCAAATCAATCCCTATACTACACTCTTCCACTCACCCACCAACAGCCCCTCAACTCCCCACCTTCCTACTCAGGCATGAACTCTAAGCCATTTCTCACTTACCTCACCATTAGAAATTTATAACGGCACATCTGCCATCAGAATAAATCTATACTGGATAAGATAGGCCAAGCTGGCTTTTATCTGCTGTTACTTACTAAGCAAAATCATCAATAGACACTTATCTCAGAGAGGTAGTTTGGAAATTCCACAACTACTTAAAAACTGACAGCTTGACAGCCAAATAATGTGTTTACGGAAACCATGTGGGCATGACAATGCGTACATCTTGTAGCACTATATAAATGCTCAGTAGTAGTAATAGTAGTAGTAATAAGTTACATTAAAGCATAGTTACTCATCTGTAACAGGTGTTCTCCGGGGACAGCAGAATTAGTCCTCATATGGGTGACGTCGGCGCCGACAGAGCCCGCATGGAAGCATCGCCCCAGCTTTCAAAGAAAACCTTTGGGAGATGCACCATGCATATGTGGTCCATTTCCTGCCCAAGGGTGCCATCTTGCCTCAATCAAATGACATAGCTAAGGCGGCAAAAAATAAAAGATGGTAAAGAAGCAACGCCAAATGGAGGAGGGAGAGTTGTGAGGACAGATTCCTGCTGTCCCCGGAGAACATCTGTTACAGGTGAGTAACTATGCTTTCTCTGGGAACAAGCAGGAAGCTAGCCCTCACATATGGGACTCCCCAGCTATAGGCTACTGAACCCGTAGAAAATGCCACGGTGACATGCAAAGTTGAGTCGTGATAAGCAGCAGTTGAATCCCAAGAGAGACTCTCGGAAGACCCAAGTGTCCGGTGAGAACCAGGAACTCTGGTATAGTCTGAACACAGAAGGGTCGGAGGGCAGGAGTTGCCCACACCCCAAAAAGATTACAGAATATGGCCTGGCCAAAGACGTTGTCCCCATTGGGACTCCCTCTCCAGGCAGTAATGAGCTGCGAAGGTATGGACCAAAGACCAGGTGGCAGCCCAGCAAATTTCTATCATGGGGATGGAATGTAGCTTGGCCAAGGAAGTAGCCAGGGCCTTTATGCAGTGCGTCGTGATTCTGGTCCAGTGGGATCCCCGTTTGCTTGTAGGCAAGGGTAATACAGTCTGCCACCCAAATGGACAGAGTTTGCTTAGTCACTGGAAGCCCCCGACGGCTGGGGTCATGGGATATGAAAAGTGTTGGGCTGTGCGGTGACCCTGAGTCCATTGCAGGTGGGAGGACAGGGCTCTCTTGCAATCCAGAGTATGGAGAATGGTCTCTGCCCTACCAGCGAGAGACCTTGGAAAGAAGGTGGGGAGCACCATCTCCTGATTGAGATAGAATGGGGACATCACCTTCGTCAGAAACTTGGGGTGTGCGCGGAACACCACCCTGTTCTCGTAGAACCTTGTATAAGGAGGTTCTGCCATCAGAGCCTGGAGCTCACTGATTCTGGAAGCTGATGTAAGTGCTACCAGGAAAGCGATCTGGGTTAGTCTGCTTTTCTGTGCGCCACAAAGAGAAACTGTGCAACTTGAAGGCGTATGCCCTTCTCGTGGAGGCCTTACGAGAGGCCAGGAGAATCTCTTCCACGTCTCATGGGAGATTGAAGGGGGCTAATGTTACTCTTTCAGCAGCCAAGCCCTGAGCGAGAGGGACCCCAGGTTGGGGTGTAGAAGATAGCCCTGCTTCTCTGAAAGTAGCCCTGGGGCTCGGCAGTACATTGGGTACCAGGGCTGTCTGGGTAACTGAGGGGCTATAAGCACTAGCGATGCTCTGTCACACTGAGCCTTGACTAGGGTCTTGGCTATCAGTGGCACTGGAGGGAAGGTGTACAAGGGGCTTTCTGTCCACAGTATGAGGAATGCATCTGCCGCTACCCGGGATGGGTGCGTTCGGCGGGTGCAGAAATGGGGCAACTGCACGTTGTCCAGGATGGAAAACAGGTCTATCACCGGGATGCCCCAGAGTCAAACAGCTGCGAGACTACTGCTGTATCAAGGCACCACTCATGTGGCTGGAGTATTCTGCTCAGTTTGTCAGCTACGACATTGTCCTGGCCTAGAACGTAGATCGCTCTTATGAGCATCCCTCTGCATGTAGCATAGGAGCAGAGGGCTACCGCCTCCTGGCAGAGAGGGTAAGACCCTGTACCCCCCTTGTTTGTTCAGACAGAACATCGCAACCTGATTGCCTGTCTGGATTAGCACTGTGTGGTGCTGTAGTTGGTGGTGGAAGGTTCTGAGGGCCAGGAATATCGCCCTGATTTCCAGCAGATTGATCAGCATTTTGTATTCCCTTGGGACCAGCAGCCTTGTGTCTGGAGGCTCTCGCAATGCGCTCCCCAGCCCATTAGAGAGGCGTCCGTGGTGAGGACCTTCTTGGGATGGGTGCCTGGAAGGGCATCCTGGCATGAAGGTGACATGGGCTCTGCCACCATCCAAGGGAGCCGGCTACCTGTCGGGCCACCTGCACCCTGTCCTTTAGCCTGCCTGTGGCTTGGGCCCACTGAGAGCGGAGGCACCACTGAGCTGCTCTCATGTGCAGGTGGGCATTTGGTGTCATGTGGACCATGGAGGCCATGTGTCCTAACAGGCGGAGCAAAAGCCAGGCGGGTAATGTCCTGCACCGTTGCACCTCTGCGGCTAATTCCATGAGATGTTCTGACCTCTCCTGAGGGAGGAAGGCTTTTGCTTGAAGGGTGTCCAGCTGCACCCTTATGAACTCTAGGCGCTGAGCCGGAGAGAGGTGGGACTTGGGGTAGTTTATGACAAACCCCCAGGTGCTGCAGGGCATTTATGGTGCATCCGATGGCGCATTCCTCTGTAGCTGTGTCCCCTTTATGAGCCAGTCATCCAAAAAAGGGAAGACAAAGGCTCCTTGAAGCCTGAGGTGGGCTGTCACCACCAAAAGGCACTTTGGTCTGGCTTCGTCTCCAGGGGTCTTCACAAAGGACAGCACCCCGTGGGGTGGATTAGGATGTGAGTGTAGGCATCCTTTAGGTCTAAGGAGCAAAGCCAATCTCCCTGCTGAAGGAATGGCAGCAGTGTCTAGGATGGGCCTGAGGCCCCCAGTCCTCTTGAGGACGAGGAAATACCTAGAGTAGAAGCCGGTGCCCCAGAGAGGTTGTGGCACTGGCTCCACTGCTTTGTCACAGAGTAGTCCTGCTAGCTCTGTGAGGAGCAGGGTCTGATGGAGGAGAGACCTGGTGGGTTCTCCTGGGAAATATGAGGGTGGTGGCTGATGTAGGTGGAGGAGGTAGCCCTCCTTGACCACTTGTAGCACCAAGGTATCGGTGGTGATGGTTGTCCACCTGTGGGCAAACAGAGCTAGGCGCCTCCCTGTGGGCAGCAGAGGACCTCTTGGGGGAGTGGAGGTTGCGCCCAGGCAGTCAAAAGCTTTCCCCGGGTTGAGCCTGAGCTGGTGTCTGAGGCTTTGGGGGTTCCTGTTTTCTGTCCCTGGCCCTTCTGTTGCTGGCCCTGCTGGGGGACCAAGAAGGCCTGGAACTGCGGAGTACTGCCAAAGCCCCCTTTCTTCCTCAGGAAGAAGGGCTTTTTCTCCGGGGTTTTCTTCCAGGGTTGCACAGAGGTCTTTTTTGAGAGCCTGGTTCTTGTGACATACCCAGCCTCTATCTCCGCTGCTTTATCCGCCATGGGCTTCCTGTTTTCACCTATGTAGGGGACATCGATTAGTTTGTCCAGTACCCATTGCTCCAGGTCAGATGACTGCAGCCAAGCTTGGCGTCGTGCCCCGATACCATCAGCAGCCATGCTGGCTGATGACTCGAAGTCATCATAGGGTGCTCGGGACAGAAGCTTCAAGCATTCCTTTACTGCCAAGGTTAGGGTCTTGAACCTCTACAGGGTGTCGTCGTTGAGGCCTGTCGAGAATCCCCCAAGCTCCTTTAACAGTTCCTTCAGGTACATGCCGATGTAGAGCTGGTAGGACTGGATTTGGTATGTTAGCATCGATCCCTGAAAGGCTTTCCGGTCAAGGGTGTTGAGGGTTCGGGCCTCCCTGCAGGGTGGCACAGATGAATGGGCTTTTTGGTTCTTAAGCCTGCGCATGGCCAACTCCATGACCATGGAGCTGTGGGGAAGCTGGGTCCTTTGGAACCCAGGGCTTCAGCGTACCCGGTACATGGCATCGAGGCACCTGCTAACAACTGGTACAGACGTCAGTGTTTCCCACATGTGTAAGAGAAGGCAGTTGAGAATCGGGGGCACTGGGACCATAAGGGTTTTCCTTCGGGGTTGCCTCATATTGGAGGATCTCCAATTCCTCGGTTCACAGATACTCCTTGGCTTCTGTCTCGATAGAGAGAACCTTGGCCGTAGCTCTCACAAAATCGAGGAACGCCACGTCCATGGGAGGGGAACGGTGTCAGGTCACCAGAGGAGACCAAGGGCATATCATCAAGGCACCTTGTATCCGGGGGACACTTTGTCCTCGGTCTCCCATTCAGACTCGAAGTCAGAGTACGAGTCCAATGCTGCACGATCACCTCTATCGAGGACCGCTCTTTGTGGTGCATGACCTCCAGAGAATCGTTGATCCAATCCATGGGTGCTCGCGGGGAGGTCCGGTGTCCCAAGGAATGGGACTGGGACCTCAACCGGGTCCGGGGGCTCTCTCGAGGCCAATAGCACTTGAGGACCAGTTTGATGTCCGGGGAAGCCCTCGATGTGGAGGGTCCTGTCATCGGGGCAGATGAACCGGATGAACCAGACATAAACGCCTGCTGCATGGCCACTAGGGCAGATATACTGCTCTCTAGGGCTGCCATTCTGGTCTCCATGCCAGTCGGCTAAGCAGCATTATATGCAGGCACTGAGGACTTCAAGCCCAGCATCTGTACTGTTGAGGGAGGGTCCTCAATGAGAATGGCCTTGGAGGTCTGAGGCCGGTCGGCATGAGCCAATAACTCCTTGCAGGACATCTTGGTGGGCCACTCATGCCCCGACTCCCTGGACTCACACCTGGGACTGCAGGACCTGGGATGGGATTTCAGCTTTTTCCTGGATCCGTCCTCCGAGGCGGTCTTCAAGGATTTTTTTCTTCTTATGCTCCACCTCCAGGGACTTCCGCTCAGAGGAACCACAGCCGTGGGACTCCAAAGAGGCTTTGCGGGGCACTGAGGTATCGGAGGTGGCCCTGGAGCATGGTGTCACCAGAGACTCCAGGGCAGAGTTGGACTTCTGAAAGAACTTTTCCTGTTGCTGATGGCAGCTCTTTAAGACCTTTGGGGTCACAGTTCTGCAGAGTTCGCAGTCGGAACCATTGTGCTCCAGACCAAGGCATCAGAGGCAGCAGTCGTATGGTTTGGTCAGCGACATTTTGCCACACTGGTCACATTTTCTGAAGCAACTGGAGGCCATCGGAAAAAGCGGGACCCCGCCTCCCAGTGGGTGTCCGAAGCCTTCAGCTGAAAAAGGGCATAAATGCCAGTTGAGGGAGACCTCGATGAAAAACGAAGAAAAAAATAAACAAATGGACCTGAGGAGCAACGCCAAGGCGAGCTGGCTTGGGGGTGGGAAGAAACCAGTATGCAAACTGGACAAACTTGAAAATAAGATCAGACTTTTTCTGGGGAAATTTGGACAGCATCCGAAGTGCTCCGTGGAAAAAAGGAGACAGAGGCAAGATGGCACCCTTGGGCGGGAAGTGGAACAAGCATGCGTGGTGCATCTCCAAAAGGCTTTCTTTGAAAGCTGGGGAGATGCTTCCGTGCGGGTTCCGTCGGCGACGACTTCACCCATATGTGAGGACTGACTTCCTGCTTGTTCCCGGAGAAACTATATTTTGTTTGCACCCTGTAGTTCTTCCTTTCTCTTTTTCTTTCCCAGTTCACACAAGTGTACTGTAAGGATTATGGTACAATGAGCTTTCATTCACAAATACCTTGGGATTTTACTATTTTAATGAGCCTCCCCACCCACTGTTACTAGTCTGATCATTATAAAAGCCATGTACCAGGACATCAGAGATTCTAAATC
Organism: Ichthyophis bannanicus; assembly: GCA_033557465.1. Taxonomy (NCBI): domain Eukaryota; kingdom Metazoa; phylum Chordata; class Amphibia; order Gymnophiona; family Ichthyophiidae; genus Ichthyophis; species Ichthyophis bannanicus. The sequence continues at coordinate 175,507,182 of CM066034.1, read as the reverse complement.
CAGACACAAAGTGTTGCCCTTAATGACAACCATAAACACCTTCCTTCCTCCTCTTCCTCCCCCTCAGGGGCTGCTAAACACTGCCTACACAGCATCTGCAGCAAGAATAGGAAGAACCAGTTGCAGTCCTAGGAAATGGTCTTGGATTTTAAGAATACTATAGCCTTCCTCTTGTTCATAGGTCGATTAATTCCCCACTATTGCTATATTACCCAGTTTAGAATGGACAAAAATCATTTAGCCTGAAATCAATTTGGGGGAAATGACGGTTTGTTTGTTTGTTTTAAATTATAATTAGTTAAAAGCATCAGCAGGAAATCAGAGAGCATAATGCACGACTATTTACTTTTTAGAAAATCTTTATGTATTAGCTTAATTAGCTGAGCAATGTTCAAAGTATACTAGCAAAAATTCAATAACTGCTGTGCAGAAAATAGTTTGCAACATAATCAGCTGCATTCTCTCTGTACTTGAATTGCTTAAAGATGTCATCACTTGAAATGGCTCCCAATTTATGAATTTTTAATAAGCAAAACTGCTAACTTCTTGCTGGTTTGACTATAGAAATTGTCGTTTTGGATATACTGTATTCCATTTCATGTTAACACCACCAAGAAGAATGGAAGAAGGGGTGGAAAAATATTAGGCACCATATTTTCTAAACTGGCCTCAGTATTACCTTGGACCAGAGAAGGAGCTGCAGCCAATTGGGGTAAAGCTACAGTACCTCTACTGGGCCAGAGGTGAAGGAATGGGATAGGGAGAAGGACAGAGAAAAATAAAGAGAAAACTATGAACCACACAGGAGGGAGAGGCACAGAAGAAACAGATTTGAGAGGTGGTGGAAGAGGAATAGGCTCACTAGGTGGGGGAGAAGAGATAGGCTGGTGCAATTAGGGAGCCCACAGGTGGCTAGAGATCAATGGTAAAAGCAGGCATCAAAATTCCAGTTAAGGTTTTCCAGATAAAAGAAGCATAATCTAAGGGGCACAATTTTCCAGTTGAAAGGCGCTCTACAATAACTGACTTTCTGCAAAGTGTTTCTGACAAAAAGGTAAAGACAACCTGTGTGACCATTAAAACTCATTTAATAAGGGTCACTAGGTAAATTACATTGTTCCAATAAAAGGTATATCAAACTGCAGAGTCCAATTTTCTCCAGGAGCATAAGGCTACCAGAACTATATGCTGTGCACCTATGTACTTGATAGCAACCTTGAATTAACCTCCTTAGATATCAAAGGACAGATGAGACTAGAAATCAGTGAAGTGATCAACAAAATAAACAGATTACTGGGGCCGAAAAGGCCAGCTTACATTTCATAAATACAAACCTAAAACCTGTTCTGATATGCTTAATTCCACTTCTACCACCAGAAAATGCTATAGCTGATAAGCATTAACAGAAGAAAAACTGCAGAACAAAAAGGACTTGCTATTATGGTCTTGCCTTTTTCTCTCCCCCCTCTACTGATCCAAGAGCAAAATAAATAAATCTGCTTTTCGGAAATTAGCATTAAAAAGATTAGCCAAGGGAACCAAGATTTCCAGATATTTTTTGCATCACATCAGTTAGTTTAATTGTCAAGTTGCTAGGTCTTCTTTTGGCAAAGTAAATGCAATTTGCTAGAATATGATTTCCTGGACACATGCTCCCAGTGAAAATATCCCTGGGTGATGGAGAGCAGCAATGGTTTGCCTTTCCTGAAGCAGTTAATCATTATATGTCAAAAATTCATAATTCATGATGAAAGCACTTCAACAAGAGAAGTAAAAAGCAAGCTGGCAGCACTGGAAACTATTCAAACTGATAGTTACTTTCCAGTGCTGGTATATTATTTTTGTCTACTACTATTCTCTATTTGCATTAACAACTTAACAGAACATAAAAGCCAGTTAGGCGAACAGGTGCTTATACCTCTCCTGGGTTACTGAGGTCTGAGTAGTCATTTGGTCAAACAAGTAATATAGAGGACTGCCTGAAGCCTTCGGAATTGACTGCCTCCCAGTTCTTTCTTAAACAAGCTCAGAATTGATGCAATTAGACCACTTCAGGTACAAAAAGCTATTCCACTGGCAGCACAATGTAAATAGTTTTATATTGCACAAACTTCACCAGTGGCAAACTCCTTTCTTTAGGTTTAACAGAACGAGTCTCACATCAAATAGTGGGATTTGCCTACTAGATGGGCTGCAGTCCCTATTTCATTGAGCTTACTCCAGATCTATAGTCTGGTTCTGGAATCGCCATACAAAGTTAAACACTCACTCAGATCCTTGGCTGACGTTTACGTTGAGGCTCCCTACATCATAGCGGCAAATTCTTTATTGGGGTTTTTCATTATCTGCCCAGAGGCTTCATTTGTAGCACCTGAAAACCTAAGAGCTGGACACAAACTAACAACTCCCATCATATTACCAGGCACAGCCCCAGGGATCTGTGGACACTCTGGTCTCAATGCAGCTCTGACCCTCAAAAGGTACACAGCATTCTATTAGTCTTGCCATATAATTTTAGGGTCTAAAGACAGAGATCATCAGTACTTAAAGATACAAGGCACTGCTACTTTTAGAAGATACTAAATCACTTTTTGGTGCCTGAATTACAAGAAATTAAAACTTTGCCTGAACACTTTTATAGGTTGCAATTTATCCATACTAGAACAACCAGCTAAAGATATACCAAGTGATTATTTGCAAAAGATCCAGAAATATATTTTGTCACCATATTGATAGTGATATAAACTATGTTCTGATTTAGACTTCTGGAAGGTAGCCATCCTTTATTTCTGCAACTCTGCGTCAACTGCCAGGGAGAGGAGCATGAAACGAAGCTCAGGACATTAAAATCTCTTATCAGACACAGTCTAAGATTTAGATCTAGTGCTAGCATGCTCCTTTATCACACCTATTCCTACAATAAGTTAAGAACACTGTCTAGCGTGTGCCCACTACAGCACAGCACATCACACTCGATTACTACGAACTCTATCAATCAAACCTTCGCCCACACCACAGACTTATGCAAAATCACCTCCACAACCTCACCAACTCTGTACAATCATGACACACCTGGCCATCTTCCTCAGACCGCTCTACCTCTCATCACTTATCGCCCACTTGACAATAGAGTCGCCACTTTTTTTTTAAATTTATTTAACCATATTTTTATATCACTTAATCCTTCAGTCAAGGCAGTTTACAATGTAACTCAAGAGTATACATGGAACATTTAACCAGTATACAACAAACGCTTAAACAAGGGAGAGAGAGGAGTAGGTTAGTAACATGATTAACTATGTACAGTGACATGAGTGTATGACATAACTATGTACAGTTCAGTGTGTAGTGTTAAGGATGAATGGTTGGTCCATGGCCGGGGGTCAACAGGTGGTGGTTTGGGTCTTATAGTTGGTCAGGTGGTTAGGTGATGTATCCCAGATGGTTTGTGTACAGCAGAGTTTTCAACTTCTTCCTGAAGTTTTTGATGTCAGTGGTTACTCGCATGTCATCCAGGAGACAGTTCCATAGTGACAGAGCATATAGTGAAAGTACTCTTCCAGATGTGGATTGGTTGGTCTTTTGGTATCCATGGGGTGGGATGTAACAATCATATGCTTGGTATTATTTCTCCTGGGTCGGGTGCTTGTCTCTCTTATTATGCAGTCTTGTAGGATGTCAGCTGATGATTGGTTGATGATTTTGAAGATGTTTAAGGTTGATTTGTATCTGATGTGGGAGTGTATTGGTCAAGTATGGGGGTGATGTGTTCTTGTTTGGGTTTTCCTATGATGAGTCACGCTGCTGTATTTTGTGCTATTTGGAGTGGCATGATGGTTTGTTTTGGGAGCCTTTGGTAAAGCAAGTTGCAGTAATCAAATGTTGGGGTGATAACTGCCTGGCAGAAGGTGCGGAAGTGATCTTTGTCCAGAAACTGTTTTAGCCTCATAATTACTTTCATATTTATGGTAGGCATTAGCTGTGGCCTTTTTTTATATGAGGCTGCATGGTGAGGTGTTAATCCACGGTGATTTCTAGGTATTTGATTTCTTTCTTTACTGTGATGGGCTTTTGTTGCAGAAACATCGGGGGTGAGAGCAGGAGCTCCCCCTTCCTCCATGACGCCAGCACTGCTCAGCGGCATAACAACCGCCGTTGTAGATCAGCGCGAGTGAGGCAGAAACATCGGGGGTGAGAGCAGGAGCTCCCCCTTCCTCCATGACGCCAGCACTGCTCAGCGGCATAACAACCGCCGTTGTAGATCAGCGCGAGTGAGGCAGAAACATCGGGGGTGAGAGCAGGAGCTCCCCCTTCCTCCATGACGCCAGCACTGCTCAGCGGCATAACAACCGCCGTTGTAGATCAGCGCGAGTGAGGCAGAAACATCGGGGGTGAGAGCAGGAGCTCCCCCTTCCTCCATGACGCCAGCAATGCTCAGCGGCATAACAACCGCCGTTTTCAGAGCGCGCCCGCGCCTGAGGGCCTCGCCAGAGGGCCCTTTGGCGTGGCCCTTAGGCGTTGGTCCGTGGCGTAAGTCTTTTGAAATGGTTCCCTACTGTTATAGCCTTTGTGTGAGGTGTGCTGCCTGGGACTGGTTTCACCCTTTCCAGATCGTATGTATTAGAATGTAACCCATGTTGTAACTTATTTTGTATAGTTATTCTATGTATGTACTGTAACATTTTCCCTGTGTCATGTATTTCCTTTTATTACCGCTTTGATTTTAAGAAAGGTGGTATATGTTGCATTCACCTCTGTTTAACCTTGTATTGTTTTGTTTTGTTACCGCTTTGATTGAAGGAAAAAGCGGGATATAAATCTGTTTAAATAAATAAATAAATAAATAATGATTGTGGTGGAACAAATGAGGTATCCTACTACAACTACTACTATTCGGCACTTCTAGAGCGCCACGCACGCAGCACTGCACAGCTAATCTACAAGAGGTAGTTAGCATACATGAGACAGTCCCTGCCCGTCAGAGTCATGCTTGGAGCTTACAATCTAGTTAGAGTAGTACATTAGTTAAAACAGTGCAGAGTGTTAAATGGTTCTACACAAGGTACAGTGTGGTGCAGTTTGGTCTGAAGTTGGTCATAACGTCGACGGGGGTTAGGGTGGGATGAGGAAGGAGTCAGGATCTGAATGAGTCAGGATCTGAATGCAATGGTGAAGAGGTGGGACTTCAGCATGGGCTTGAAGAGGGCCAGGGAGAGTGCCTGGCGCACAGACGCAGGTAGGTTGTTCCAGGCGTCAGGTGCAGCAAGGTGAAAGGAACGTAGTCAGGAGTTTGCGGTGCAGGTGAAAGGCATTGATAGAAGTAATTTGTTAGCGGAACGCAAATTTTGAGAGGGGACATAGGGAGAGATAAGAGAAGAGGTATTGAGGGCCCACAGAGTGAATGCATTTATAGGTCAGCAGGAGAAGCTTGAATTGGATGCGGAACTGGACAGGGAGCCAGCGAAGTGATTTGAAAAGAGGAGTAATATGGGCATGGTGAGGCTGGCAGAAGATTAGTCGAGCAGCGTGATTTTGTATAGATTGAAGGGGAAGGAGGTGGCTCACGGGAAGACCAGCAAGGAGTAGGTTGCAGTAATCGAGGCGAGAGGAGATTAAGGAGTGGATAAGCGTTTTGGTAGTGTGTTCAGAGAGGAAGGGGCTGATTTTGCTGATGTTGTAGAGGAAGAAGCGGCAGGTCTTAGCTACAAGCTGGATATGAGCGGAGAAGGAGAGAGAGGTGTCAAAGAAGACCCCTAGATTACGGGTCGAGGGAACAGGAAGGATAGTAGATCCATCCACATGGATTGAGAGAGGAGGAAATGGGGGGAGGAGGAGTTAGGTGGAAAGACAAGGAGTTCAGTCTTGGTCATGTTCAATTTCAGTCGTCAATGAGACATCCAGGCAGCGATGTTTGAAAGACAGGCAGAGATTTTGGACTGGGTTGCTGGAGAAATATTAGGTGTGGAGAGGTAGATTTGTGAGTCATCAGCATAGAGATGGTTGTGAAAGCCATGGGAGGAGATAAGCGCTCCAAGGCCTTGGGTATAGAGAGAGAAGAGGAGGGGGCCTAAGACCGATCCCTGGGGTACACCTACATGGAGCGGGGTAGGGGGGGAGGAGGAGCCACCAGAGCATATGCTGAATGAGTGATGGGAGAGGTAGGAGGAGAACCAGGATAGTACGGAGTCCTTGAAGCCAAGCGAGGAGAGGGTGGTGAGGAGAAGGTCGTGGTCAACGGTGTCAAAGGCAGCAGAAAGGTCAAGAAGGATGAGGATAGAAAAGAGGCCCTTGGATTTAGCTAGGAACAGGTCATTTGTGACTTTTGTGAGTGCCGTTTCAGTGGAGTGTAGAGGACGGAAGCCAGATTGCAGTGGGTCGAGGAAGGCTTGGGAGGTGAGGAAGTCAAGGCAGCGATGGTGGACTGCTCATTCTAGTAGTTTGGATATGAAGGGAAGGAGGGAGATGGGTCGATAATTAGAAGGGCATGTGGGATCAAGTGAGGGTTTCTTGAGGAGGGGTGTGACAACAGCATGTTTGAAGTCAACGGGGACAGTTGCAGTGGAGAGTGAGAGATTGAGGATATGAGTGATGGAGGGGGCAATGGTGAGGGGGATGGAACATAGGAGATGGGTGGGGATAGGGTCTGATGAACAGGTGGTGGGTTTGGAGGAGGACAGAAGGAGTGCAGTTTCTTCCTCAGAGATCGTAGGAAAGGAGGAGAGGGTGGCAGAGGGAGTATGGATGGGGGAGGAGAATTGGTGAGGAGGGGAGGTAGATGGGGGTAGGGAATTGGAGGGTAATCTTGTGGATTTTGTCGTGGAAGTAGTTAGCTAGGGTTTGGGCAGAAAGGGAGGGCAGGATTGGGGGCAGGGGGACCTTGAGGAGAGAGTTGAGGGTATTAAAGAGACGGCGAGGATCAGAGGCAAGGGAGTTGGTCAGATGGATGTAGTAATCTTGTTTAGCAAGTGCTAAGGCTGACTGGAAGGAGCCAAGCATGAATTTGAAGTGTAGGTGGTCTTCCGGGGAGCAGGATTTGGACCAAGCTCGTTCGGCAGAACGGGCGCAGATGCGTAGGTAACAGATTGTGGGTGAAAGCCAGGGTTGGGGAGTAGATCGTTTGACAGGATGTGGGGTGGGAGGGGCAAGAGTGTCAAGGGCTGAGGATAATGTAGCATTGTATGAAGATAATGCCTTGTCGACGGACCTGGAGGATAAAATGGCAGAAAGAGATGGAGGAGGAGAAAATCAGGGGATCAATATTATGAAGGTTTCTAAATAGGACGGAGGAGACAGGACGAGGTTGGAACAGCGGAAGTTGAAGAGTAAATGTTAAGAGGTGATGGTCAGATGAGGGAAGGATTGATTTGCGGAAGTTTGAAGGAGAGGAGTTGGAGAACAGTATTAGGTCAAGGCAGTGGCCGTGTAGATGTGTGGGGACAGTGGAGCAAAGTTGGAGGTCGAACGAGGAGGTAAGAGCGAGGAACTTTGAGGCATGGGGGTCGGAGATGTTGTCGATGTGAATATTGAAATCGCCTAGAATAAGAGTGGCAAAACTAAAGAGTCATGGGATAGGAGGCAGTGTACTACTGTGGATCAGGAACTGGTTAAAAGATAGAAAGCAGAGGGTTGGGCTAAATGGCCATTTTTCCCAATGGAGAAAGGTGAATAGTGGTGTACCCCAGGGATCTGTGCTGGGTCCGCTGCTTTTTGACATATTCATAAATGACCTGGAAAGTGGAATAACGAATGAGGTTATCAAATTTGCAGATGACACAAAACTATTTAAAGTTGTTAAAACCCAAGAGGATTGTGGAAAATTGCAAGAGGATTTTGATAAATTGGAAGACTGGGCATCAAAATGGCAGATGAAATTTAATGTGGACAAGTGCAAAGTTATGCACCTAGGGAAGAACAACCCAAACTATGGTTACACGATGCAAGGTTTCACATTAGGAACCACCACCCAGGAAAAAGATTTAGGCATCATTGTGGATAACATGTTAAAACCCTCGGCCCAGTGTGCAGCAGCAGCCAAGAGAGCAAATAGAATGCTAGGTATCATAAGGAAAGGAATGGAAAATAAAACAAAAGATATTATAATGCCTCTATACCGTTCCATGGTGAGACCGCACCTTGAATACTGTGTGCAATTCTGGTTGCCGTATCTTAAAAAGGATATAGCGTTATTAGAAAAGGTTCAGAGAAGAGCCACCAAAATGGTAAAGGGGATGGAAGGATACTCCTATGAAGAAAGGCTAAAAAGGTTAGGGCTCTTTAACCTGGAAAAGAGACGGCTGAGGGGAGATATGATAGAAATCTATAAATGAATGAACGGAGTGGAACGGGTAAACGTAGATCAACTCTTTACCTTATCAGAATATAGAAAGACTAGGGGACATGCAATGAAGCTACAGGGTAAACTATTTAAGACTAATAAAAGAAAATATTTTTTCACTCAACGTGTAATCAAACTCTGGAATTTGTTACCGGAGGATGTAGTAAAGGCTGTTAGTGTAGCTGGGTTTAAAAAAGGTTTGGACAAGTTCCTGGAGGAAAGGCCCATGAACCATTATTAAGAAGGGACCCAGGATATCAATGCTTGACCCAGTACAAGCACTGCAAAACCTGTGTCTTTTGGGGAAACTGCTAGATACGTATGACCTAGATTGGCCACTGTTGGAAACAGGATACTGGGCTTGATGGACCTTGGTCTGACCCAGTATGGCATATCTTATGTTCTTATGAGGAGGGATCCATAAAGGCAGAAAGCCAGGAGTCGAAGTCGGTGAGGAAGGTTGATTTGGATTTCTCCGGTGGGCGATAAATAACAGCTATTCGGAGGGGAAGTGGTGAGAGGAGGCGAATGGAGTGGACTTCGACGGAGTCTCCATGGGGTGGCAGAAGGGGTTGGAATTGGCAGGAGGGAGAGAGAGTAGGAGGCCAACACCACCACCGCGACCAGTAAGTCGGGGTGTATGGGAGAACTGGTAGCCTCCATAGCAGAGAGAGGTAATGGATGCAGTGTCGTCAGGGGTGGAGCCAGGTCTCCGTCAAGGCAAGAAGGTGTAGGGCATTGGAGATGAAAAGGTCATGAATAAAAGGGGTTTTTTTTTTTATGACTGAGCATGCGTTCCATAGGCACATGAAAACGGGAGAGCGGAGGGGGGGAGGAGAGGGATGTTGATAAGAAATCTGCACATAACGTATCCAACCTTATCAGAGTAGCATGGGGGTCTACTGCTAGGGTAATGCCGAGATTTAGAGGGAGCAGGATATGGGTGTCTAGGTGAGTGTGCTCTCCCAGAGGGACATGAGAGAGGGGAAATAAGGGGTAAATTGATGGTACCGGGTAGGTTATGTGAAGGATTATTTTTGGGGGTAGGGTTGGAGTTGATATCTATGGATAATTGATTGTGGGATGAATGGGGGAGGGTGGAAGGAGGGAGGAGCGGGATGTGATGAGATTAGATAGGGTACATGAGGAACTTTTTCTAGTGTGAGAAAGAAATTGGGGGGGGGGGGGGCCAGGGTTGGGATTGATGTTACCAGATGACAGAAGGAGGAGTATTAGAGAGCGAGGTATAGTGGAGATAGTACAGCGGAAGCGGGAGTGGGGTTGCCTTAAAGAGAGTGGGGCTGGTTGAATGCAGGGGATGGTGTGAAGAAGCTCAAGAGCCGGTGCAAGGCTAGGGGGCAGGATAGAGGGAGAAGTGAGGAAGGTAGAGAGGGGGGCTGGTTGAATGTGGGAGATGGTGTGAGGAAGCTTGAGAGCAGGTGCTAGGCTAGGGGGCAGAGTGGAGGGGAAGTGAGGAAGGTAGGGGAAAGGTAGGGGGAAGGGGAGGGAGGGTGTTGGTATGTATTGGTAGGAGGGGAGGCAGTTGGGGAGGATAATGAAGAGGACGACAATGAAATGTGGGGCCATGGTTGTGAAGAGGACGACAATGAAATGTGGGGCCATGGTTGTGGGCAGCAAGGTCTGAGCAAGCAATAGGTAGCGAGTTCTAGGCAAACAATGGGTAGCACTTGATAGGCAGACAAGCAGGCAGTGGGTAGCGGTTCAGTGCAAGCAATGGGTAGTAAGCAGAGGATAAGCAGTGGATAACAGTTCAGGACAACAATGGGTGGTGGTACTATGCAGCAATGGGTGGCAACAGTATGCAATCAATGGGTAGCAGTACTATGCAACAATGGATAAGCAATGGATAACAGTTCAGTGCAACAGTGGGTAGCAATACTATGCAAACAATGGGTGGCAACAGTATGCAAAGCAAAACAACGAGTGGCAGCAGTATGGGTGGCAACAGTATACAAATGGGTGGCAACAGTATGCAAAACAAACAATGGGTAGCAACAGTATGCAGAGCAATGGGTGGCAGCAATATGCAAAACAATGGGTGGCAGTACAATGCAAGCAGTGAACAGGCAGTGGATAATGGTTCTATGCAGCGATGGGTATGCAGTTCTATGCCCAGAAGTGGTAGCAGTACACTGTAGGCAATGGGAGCAATGCTAAGCAAGCAGAGGGTAGTGGTGTTGTGCAGGCAATGAGTAGTAGTTCAGTGCCAACATTGGGTAGCAGTACAGCGCAGGTAGTGGGTAGCAAGTTCTAGGCGGGTAGTGGGAGGAAGAACAGTGCCAGCAGTGGGAGGCAGGACAAAAGAGAGTTTAAAGAGAGTTACTTGAAGGTGCCAGGGTGGAGTTTGTGAGATGGTTTGATCTGGAGGCGATGTATGGAGGGCGACAAGCCTGCTCGACCTCAGCAGCTGCAGAGCACCGGAAGTCGCACCCCGGGCCCACGCCTAAGGGCCATGCCAAAGGGCCCTCTGCCAAGGCCCTCAGGCACGGGCCCACCAGACGCAGGCACGCCTGGAGCGCTGAAGATTTTCAAGCTGCTGTTCTTTGGCCTGATTGGCCTCACGGTGGGGAGCAGGGAGGAGCTCACCTACCTGCTCCCTTCCGACGCCAATCGGGTAGCTGGAGGGGGACTTCCGCGACACACCTGGAGCGCTGAAGATTTTCAAGTTGCTGTTCTTCGGCCTGGTTGGCCTCGCAATAAGGAGCAGGGAGGAGCTCACCTGCCTGCTCCCTTCCCCGACGCCGATCGGGTAGCTGGAGGGGGACTTCCGCGGCGCGCCTGGAGCGCTGAAGACTGTCCCTTGTGACAAAGAGTGCCTCTGCCTTTTTGTAGTTTATGGATAGGTTGTTATTGCTGAGCCATGTAATCATGTCCTCCGTGCATAATGTTATGGTCAAAAGGTCAGGCTTGTGTATTTCGAGTGGGGCATATAGCATGATGGCTTCCCGAATCCACCTGGATATGGTGGCCTTAGCTGCCGCTTCTCCCTTATGCGGTCTGCAAAAGAGAACAAACAAATGCTCAGATTTGCGAAAAGTTTCGGAATTCTTAAGATAACACTTGAGGGTCCTTTTGACGTCCAGCCGATGCAGGTCATGCCCAGAAGTGGTCGCATATAATTTACTGCCCGAAGAAAACGCAGTACATCTGGATGCAAACCCAGAGGCTCCTTATTGACCTTTCTGCAAAAACAAGCAATAGCCGCGAGCTGCACTCGCAATGAGCTAGACGCTAACCCTTTATCAAAGCCATCCTGTAAAAAGGCTAAGATATGAGGGACTGTTGCCAAAGAAGCCTGTAATTGTTGACCTAAACACCACGCTTCAAACACGTGCCAAACGCATATGTAGGCGAGCGAAGTAGATCTCTTCCGGGCATTTAACATGGTTGAAATGACTTGCAGTGAATAACCTTTCCGTCTCAACCTTGCCTTTTCAAGAGCCAAGCCGTAAGCAAGAATCGACTCACCTGGAGCATACACAGAGGATCCTGCAAGAGCAGGTCGCTGCACTGCAGAAGACACCATGGCCGATCCACCAGAATTCGCATTAGGTCCGCGTACCAAGGACATCTTGGCCAATCCGGAGCTATTAGAATAACATATCCGTGATGTTCCTCGATCCGCTGAACTACACGGCCTATCAAGGCCCACGGTGGGAACACATAGAGAATTCCCTCTGTTGGCCAGTGCTGCAACAGGACATCGATGTCCTCTGACATTCTTTCTTGCCTCCTGCTGTAGAAACGACTGGTCTTTGCGAAATCGAAGGTTGCCATCAGATCCATTAGTGGCACTCCCCATCTGTGGACAATCCGAGAGTATACCTCCGGATGAAGTACCCACTCTCCTGGATCTGCGCAAACTCAACTGAGGTAGTCCGCTGCCACATTGTCTATTCCCGCAATGTGGGCTGCCGATAACACTTGGAGTCGAGGTTCTACCCAGAGAAATAACTTCTCTGCTGGGTCTTCGAGCGGTTCGCTGCCTGTGCCGCCCTGACCATTGAGATACACTACTGCCGTTGCGTTGTCCGATAAGACTCTCACCGACTGGGTCAAGAGAATGTTTTCAAAGGCTTTGAGCGCCAAAATCACTGCTTTCAACTCCAATCTGTTTATCGACCAACTGGACTCCTGCCTGCTCCAAGTTCCTTGAACATAGAGTCCCCTGCAGTGTGCTCTCCAGCCCGATAGACTGGCATCGGTTAAAACTGGAATCCAATCCGGCTGTTCGAGAGGCATGCCGGCAGTTAGGCTCTTTCATTGGAGCCACCAATAAAGAGCTGCCTTTACCTCCCGCGGACATGAGAGCCGCTGGGTTAGAGAGTCTGTCTGATGTGACCATAGAGTACCTGGAGAATTTTTCCAGACAGAATAACTTGCATTTTATCAACTTTCCCAAGTCTCCTCTTCTTGCTCCAGCTGCTTAAAAAGTATCTTCAGGAAGTCTTGGGAATACCTGTGTATAATCTACCGCCTATTGCCAGAGCACAGTACCTGTCCGTGAGGCCACTGGCTGTGCCTTCTGAGAGAGATCAAGCCCGGGTTCATCAGGGTTCATTTGACCTTACTGGGATTTTGGAGAACTCACTAGACATTCTTATAGACAGAACCATCCTGGTGGTCAATTTTGTTCTTGAGATGGACCATAATACTGTATTGCATCTGTATTTTTGATATATACATTTATTGTTTTTTGGGTGCCAGAATACAAGTTTTTCCTGATTTCTTGAGGGTAACCCAAAAGAGGCACAAGGACTTCTTGAATTTAAAACTTGCCCAGGGTGGGTCATTTCTGTTAAAATTCCCGTGTAGGTGTTTTATTTTCCTGGATGGTAAACAATTTCTTTTTTTTCGACCCAAAGCAATTAGTAACCTTTCTGGTAGGGCATAAGGGATTAGCTATGGGTTAGTTCTCTCCCTGGAAGCTGGCTGGGTCATTGGGTTAGTTCTCTCCCTGGAAGCTGGCTGGGTCATTGGGGGAGGGGGAACTGTAGAATTTCCTTTCTCCAGGGGAAATTCTCTTTTCTTATTTCCTGTCCTTTCACTTGCTTTATTCTCTTTGTCGAGAACCTTTTTTTTTTTTTGTTAAAAAAAACCACACACACTCACACACACACCCTCATTTTAAAACAAGGACCATTTCACAATCTATGTTCACTTCAGCAATTCTATATTCCAAAGTACAAACTGAAACCATTCCATCCTACAACTTTTGGAAATCTTTGTACAGAGAATTGTAGTTGCTATGTTAGTCCACTTGGATATGTGGAAGTAAAAGTCAAACAAGTTATAGGTGATTTAAGTTATTCAGGTAAAGTATCTTTGGCAAGCTTTCACATTATCCTCTCTTCATCAGGTCAATGAAGAGGAAATGTCATTATACTGGGTGTAAATAGTAGAAGCTCATCTAGGTCGTAGGCTAGGAATATGAAATGCCTTTGCAAAATCCAGAGACATCAGAAACTCCCACTGCTGGACTGACGCAATGACCTACCTGATGGTCTCCATGCAGAAATGAGGGACTCTGAGCTTGGCATTGACTGCCTTGCAGTCCAGGATAGGCTGCTAGAACCTCCTTTGAGCACGACAAAACATGGAATAGCTCCCCCGCCCTGCTCTGCAGAGAGCATGGGTAAAATCAGGGCCGGCCCATCCATTGTGCAAGAATGTTGTTCGCACAGGGCCCCGCACCAACAACATCCCGCATTGAATGGCAGGCAGGGCGGCTTTAGAGGGAGCCGGAGAGGCCCCGGCTCACCTCTAACAGCTGCCAAAGTGAAGCGTGTCTTTTTTCTTCACTTCGGCAGCTGTACTGCAGCTTACAACGTTGCCGCACTGAGGTCAAAGGGGACTTCCTGTTTCCCGGCGCTCAGTGCAGCAACATTCTAAACTTCAGTACAGCAGCCGAAGTGAAGGAAAATGACGCACTTCACTTCGGTAGCTGTTAGAGGTGAGTCAGGGCCTCTTTGGCTCCCTCTAAAGCATTTTAGATATCCGCGGGGCTCTTCAGGAGGGGAGGGAAGGGGGGGGGCTTGGACTGGAAATGGGCTGGGGGAGGGAGCTAGGACTGGAAAGGGGCTGAGTGGAGGGGGGGGGCTTGAACTGGAAATAGCTGATGGGGAGGGGGGCTTGGACTTGACATGGGCTGATGGAGGGGCTAGGATAGGACTGGACATGGGTTGTTGGGGAGGCTAGGATTGGAAATGGGCTGTTGGGGGGGCTTGAATTGAAATGGACTCATGGAGGGGCTAGGTCTGGAAACAGGCTCATAGGAGGGGCTTGGATTGGAAATGGGCCGAGTGGGGGGGGGGGTAGCTAGGACTGGAAATGGGCTGATGGTGGGGCTAGGAAAGGACTGGAAATGGGCTGATGGGGGGGCTAGAATTGGAAATGAGCTGATTGAAGGGATAGGATAGGACTGGAAATGGGCCGATGGGCTAGGACTGGAAATGGGCTGAGTGGAGGGGGGGGCTTGAACTGGAAATAGCTGATGGGGAGGGGGGCTTGGACATGAAATGGGCTGAGTTGGGGGGAGCTAGGACTGAAAATGGGCTGATGCGGGGACTAGAAGGGATCAGATGCTGGGTGGGACAGGGACTAGAAGGGAGCTGATGTTGGGGGAGGACTAGAATGGGATGGGACTGGGAGAGTGAAATGGAGAGGGGAAAAAATATTTTGTGTGGGAGGGAAGAAAAATCTACAATTGGCCGGGTATTGGGAGAGTAAGAGGGGATTGAGGATGGAGGGGTAAAATTTGAGTGGATGAAAAAGGAATAAAGACAGACGGAGGAAAGAACAAAAGGAGAAAGATCAGTATGTTAAAGCAGATTTAGAGAGTGAATGGAAAAAAAACTAGGAGAGAGAAGAAAAGACAAATGGACAGCAGACAATGGAGAGTTAGCAGAAGACATGAAGATAACAGAAGAAAGTGACTGGAGCAATTGCATCTGAAAAATAAAATGCACAAACAAAAAAAAGGTAGAAAATACTTTATTTTGAATTTATTAACTGGAAAACTCTGGGAAATGTGCATCTTTAACGTCTGCATTTTGTTTAGTACAAGTGGAAATTAATTTATAGTTTTATTTCTACAGTGTTGTTGTACATTCCAAGTTTGGCTTTTGGGGCTCCCAGATTAATTATTGTCTTCCTATTTCTAAATTGTGATCCCTTGTTCTTTGTTTGTGATGGTCTATGTTCTGCACGTGTAACTGAGCTGAGGTATTCTGTTTATGTAGTTTCTATTTGACAGTGCCACTTGTTCTCTTTCCCCAGTAGATGTGTTGGTATTCTCTGAGATGTATTGGTTTAATATTTGCAGTGTTGCCTTTTGATAGGTAGGGTATGGTGCTTTATGAGTTCTGGTAGTGCTGTTATGATACGGCGGGTTTGCTATGGGTTCTAAATGGGCAGTGTTTGTAGTACTTCCTAATGTGCCTGGCGGTTGGCACTGGAGTATAGTAATATAGAAATCTGGTAGTCTTTCTTTATCCATACCCATTAAGAGGTATGTTTACTAAAAGTTAGTGCATGTTAACATTATGCAAATATTTATGCAAATGAGGCCCCACACCAAGGCCCCGCACCCTCCTTGGGCTGCCCCTGGGTAAAATCACCTGCAACTGCAGAAGGCACTATAGAGCTTCTTGAATTGCCACCCACTAGAGCAGGGAGCCATAGAGACTCCTCAAAGGTGTCCCACAGAGGCTCTGAAAAAGCCAGCGCCACCTGCTGACTTTTTCAGGAAGCTGTATCAACATATAAATCTGATGCGGCAGCTACTGTGGTGTAAGTCAGTCTCCATTTGGTATGCCAATACTGTGAAAACCTTACAGTTTTGCCTCACCTGCCAGCACCTCCAGAGCCTACAAAAAGGAATTTCTTTACCAGTCGTAATTCAACAGACACACTCCAAAGACTCATAACAAACTTTAACATACAGAGACTGTAAACCTATTTTCATTTCCACTTCATTAGTTAAATTTTGGATTTTCCAGTTTCTATTACTTGTTCAATAAAGTTTTGCAAGTTATGAGTCCATCTTGCATGCTGAGCTGAATTGGTTTAGCTTGGTTTACCTGCATACAACAGCGTTATGTGCAGTAGGAACAGAACAGCACATATTCACCACCAAGGCAATAATCAGGGCTGGTTCAAACACCAGGCAAACTAGGCAGTTACCAAGGGCAGCAACATCTGAGGGGCAACAGACCAGAGCATTCAAAGCTCAGCAATACATTTTGACAGCAATGAGGGGTGTAAATTCTGTGGCTAACCACCATAATATTTGATTTTCAGAGCTACAGATTTAGTCAAGCACAAGCATCTAAATTCTGGATTACCTCCCAGCAACACACACTGCCATTATCACCTTTCTGCTACACGTTTAAACAACTTTTCTAGATTACATTATTAAAACAAGGGGTCCACTAAAAGATATTTTAATTTTAAAAAGTGCCAAAATTTCTCATCACTACTTTAAAAAGAAAATGTTAAAAAGTTAGGAAAACGTTAGAAAAGGGGAAAAAGAAAGGGTGCAACTAGACACCTCATGTCTTGCCTTGGACTACTGTCAGATCAACGGAAAACAATGCACAACTATCACTTACAGAACACCACCACTTTTTTTAAATTTTAGCCTGTTCCTTCACAGATGGTACCACAGCATTATTCTCTGCAACACCAGAGCCTTCCAGACAATACAATAGGCATCTTACATACAAGTTCTTAAAATTATCTGGTAACCACTCCTGTACACTAATGTTAAGACCAGCAGCAGGTTTACCTAGCCTGCTCACACAGCTATTTCTATCTAGGTGGTTGCAGTCTTTTTCCAAGGCCCATCCAGTCAATTCACTGCCATCTTTGGAAGACTCCTAGCCCTCTGACTTCTGTAGAGATTACAAAAGAAAGGAGACACTTCTCCCAGTGCAAAACCACACCTTGAATTAGCCTCACCTAGCACCTGTCTCTCAGGGACTACATTGAATAAGCATTTTTTTCCCCTTAAAAATCTGCATTTCCACTTTCCTCTCTTGAATGACAACTTCCTGAAAATCAGCGTAGGACATAGTGGAACACCAAGACCCTGCTCCTGATCTCACCCTACAAGTGGCGAGGTAATGGAGACTGGGCTTACCTGCCCATCAAGGAGCAGAGAGTGTCTCCTCCACTACTTACTTATTTATTTAATGTCTCTTCTATACCGCGCTCTTTAAAAATCAGCGCAGTTTACAGGTAACAGGATTTGTGCAGTGCAGGCTGGCCTACACTGGACTTACAATAAACAGGGGATTATATACAAGGTTAACAGGGTGACTATGTACAAGATACTTCTGCAGGGAAGTATAAAAGACCCTATTACTAGGGGCTATAAATCCTGCACTGGCATCCAAGTGAAAGACGACGACATGCAGGAGTCCAGGGTACTCAAGAGATGACTTGGTAAGCAGCCTCCCTGAAGGCTTCCCCAAGTCCATCCAGGTGAAGGAGAGCTGTGGTTAGGCTTCCCAGAGAAAACGTTTGGAGAGATCTGGGGGTATAGGCTGAAAATGCAGTCAAGGAGGACCCAACAGTTCAAACCACAGGTATCAGTCTTTCCCCTTGAGCAGCCCAGTGCTGTGGTATAAGAGACCAGTCTTCCTAGTGCACCCTGAACACATTGACATAGGAATTTTTATATTTTCGCTGAACTAACTTTTACGCCCTTGTGGTGAAACATGATTTCTCTAAAAATCTGCACCTCCCTCTAAGACATGTATTAAGCAAAGTCCAGGACACATGAGACTGAGTATTTAGACTCAGTGCTGAATTGGTGAGAGGGATGACATTTTGTGTGTGTGTGTTTTACAGAACTAACCGAGTGGAATCTAGGGACCCAGACTGGCACTGAGGAGTTAAGAAAAGTCCTAAATGGGGCCACTGAAGGCACAAAGGGACCTGAGCCAAGGACTCTGTTGGACTGTTTCTTCTATGTGAACTCTTGTTTTTGCATCTTCCTTTTGTTCTATACATGCTTCATTTTGGGAGCTCACCAATAAAAAGCACTTACATTTGCCCCTGGTGTAGAATTCTGGTCTGTCTAAGGTCTCAGTGTCCATTCTGGTACATCTCCTCCAGTAAACCCTTGAGGCATGTTGTCACCCACCTTCACTGAGACCCTTTAATAGTTTTACTGTTCCCCTTTTTACCCCACAGTATTTTCTCTCGTTTTCCTCCAAGGCTACCTACACCCCACTGAAGGCTGCATAAGAGTCACAGCTGCCTTGCCCTTAAAGCAGTGTCTGCCCTTCTTTTGCTCCCTTTCCCCTCTGGCATGTTCCCTCTGATGGGCTGAGTATGTGGCCTCCTTACTCCACCATAGGCTGATTGTATACACTAAAACTTGCAATGGGAGAAATGTTAGTTGCTGGACTTAGCCCAGACAGGGTATAGTGTGTGAGCAAAGCAGTTAATTCCTAGTACAGGGCAGATGTGAAATTTTAGGCTTTCGAGAGTGTGAGCTAAATAGCTTATGGAGGAGAGCATACCAAGTTACTTAGCATGCAAGCCTAAATTTGCCCACATTGCCTCATGTGCATTTTAGCAAGCATATGTTAGCATTATCATTTCAAAACTGTTTCGCGTTCACGCAAAGCCATATATGGCTGGCACGCTACTTCTAGTGCCCACTGAATAATCACTGCATACGTGTCAACTTTCAGAACACAGTTTGTATATATAGGGGGGAAACATTTAAAATTTGTATGGCCCTATATTTATTTATAGTCTTTTTTTTATACCGCACTATTCGACATCAGTGCGGTTTACATGAAACAGACTTATACAGTGCAACAAGCTGCTCTGTATTACAAAGAACAGGTACTAGAACTTGGATAACTAGGGTAACTATTTACATATAGGCATCACTTCAAGTCATATCACAGAATAAGCATAGTCGAGTGGGCTTGCTGGGTGTTCTGGTGTGTCGGTACTAGAGAAGGGGGTGGCTGTAGGTGTGCTGTCATCCGGAAGTGCTTGAGGAAGAGGTGGTGCTTCAAAGCTTTCCTAAACTGGGTTAGGTCGGGGATTGCCCAGATATTAGGTGGTAGGGCGTTCCAGCATCTGGGAGCATAGAATCTGAAAGCTCTGTTTGCTGTTGCCTGGGTGCATTGGGTTATTGCCTTCAGGATTACCAGTGTGTTGACTGCTGCAGATCTCCTGGATCTATGGGGGGGGGGGGGAGGTGTGGATTAGCATAGACATATATGCAGCATAGACAGACAACAGTAATTGATTTTTTGATACTGAACCTAAGTGTCCAATACTATGGAATCAGCACATCTCAGACAACGCCAGAACATATACTCTGGAGCTTAACAAATCATATGGTGAGATTTCTGGCTATACACAATCTTGACAAGTTTGTAAATCTTTCCAATAGGCCCTAGATCTGCTAGTTCTACTTGTTTGATCCAAATGAAAGACCTCATTTTTGGGGGGTTGGGGAGAGGGGAATAGCCACCCAATTGCTCAGAAATCAAGAGCTGAAAGAATGGGAGAAGTACTGCTGGTGGTTTCCAGCACAGTGGAAGCAAAGGGAAGATAAAGGAAAAGGGTGACCAAGGAGATTTCTCACCCCTCCCCAGTTACCTATGGAAGCCCTTTATATAAATCTAGCCCTGTAGACAAACGGAGACATTTATAAAATTCATCACGGAGTTTATAAAGCCTCAATCTTTTTTTGCAAGGATAGGTTCTGTGGCAAACTAGCTTTGCCAGAGAAAATGTGGGTAGACAGGGGACTTATGCATATGTAGCTGACATGCTCCCATGTCCAGACTTTTTAGGCAGTGAAAATGTCTATAATCCTTACCCCCAACTAAACTTGCTAGGACTACAGAAGGATAGATTGCATGTAAGTTCAATTAAGAAGCTGATTTTCCATTTGGTGTGTGCAGGAATGCACACAATAGCTTTAGAGTGGAAACAAAACCCCAAGGTGGAGAGTAGGCGGGTGCAATATGAAGCTATAATTAAAGTAGTGAAAAGGGAGAGACTCAGGAGTAATTTGCAGAAATATTTCTTTACAGAAAGAGTGGTAGATGCATAGAATAACCTCCCAGTGGAGGTGGAAGAAACAAGGCCTGTATCTGAATTCAAGAAACCATGGGACAAACACACAGGATCTCTGAGAAAAAGGGGACTATAGAGCATAGTAGCTGGTATGGAAGGGCAGACTGGATAAGTCATATGGTCTATCTGCCATCATTTTCTAAACAGAAAACTGGCATCTGCCCCAAAACAGGAATCAGACACATGATACAATATAGAAGCTCGTGCTATAAAGAGTAACTCGTGAGTTTTGTTGTCTATAAAGTGCTACAATGTGCACCTAGTGCAAGAATATTATGACTGCATTAGCTGTGTAACTCTCCTGTGCTATATTTCTGGATAATTTTCATAAACAGTTTTTAAAAAATGTCTTTGAGAAGCATTTGTTGGACTTGCTATTGGCATTTGGGAGATGCGGTAGTGGAAGTTCTGAACATCCTGCACCAGATAGAATCATTGCTGTTCCTTCCAACTTTGGTGGGGCATTTAAACTCTGAGTGCACCACAGTACAGAGCTGTGGAGCACCTGTGGACGCCCCCCCCCCCCTGGGTCTGTGAATGGGCAAACGGAAGGCAAAAAACAAGGGGCCTGTCGTCTTGAAAGTGGTCGCAGGCCCTATGGATCAGCATGTTGTGAGTACTGCTACCCCTGTGCTGTCTCTTCACAGTTCGGGGGGGGTCTTGCCATCAGGAGTCATGCTTAGTTTGGGGGATTGTACCCCTCCACCCCAGCCAAGCGTTCTTTCCGATGTTCACTCCCAGGAGGGACCCTCGAATGGAGGGGACTCTCTCTGCTACCTCTACGCCGCTACCAGGTGGAACTGATTTTATGTTTACAGCGACTCCCCAGACTGTTGCCAAACCCAGCACCAGTAGTGTTACCATCTAACGTTCCCACATTTGATTCACTGAATGTTCCTTTGTGGGATGTTCCTTTGAAAGATGTTATGCGCGCGATCCATAGGGTGGAAGGGATTCTTGCAGGCACTCATGCAGCTGTGCGCTCTTACCAGAGACAACGCAGCGGTTCTGCGGCACCATGGAGAATCAGCTGTGGGTTAGTGAGAGAGTGGGCAAAGTAGAAGCTCTAGTGTGGAGCATGCAGGCTGCGGGTAGCTCCTTTAAGGACAGTTTGCTTTTACACAGAAAACTGGAAGTGTTAGAGAATAAAGCCCGTGCATGGAATATTAGGGTTTTGAATTTTCCTGTTTGTTTTCTTTCCCCTCTCAAACTCTTTAAAAAAATATGTGAAAGACATTTTACTATAAACTCATTTTAGGATTCTTCTATATCCTCTTTTTCTATGTTCCTAAGAGTATTGCTAACAAAACTTCGGAGGGGGAATTAGACGAACTTGTTGATGTTGATAATTTGGATGCATCGTCTTTCTTGGAAACCTCTTTGGATAGGGGTTTCAAGAGAGCAACTTTGCTAATAACTTTTTCATTGGAAACAGAGAAGAGTACCATTATGAAGCTTTATTTTTCTAAAAAAGAAGCCCCTTTTTGTGGGTAATCTTTCATGATGTTTCCTGATATAGCTAAGGTTACTCAACTCTATCGCAAGGCTTTTCTTGTGTTAAAACCCAAAGTCCTTGCTGTGGATGGCTCTTTTTATTGAAATTTCCTTGCATATGTATTACTACTTATTCTGGAAACAAATATATATTTCTGGAGCCCTCACAGGTAGAAAGGTTTTTGGTGGATAAAGGTCCAGTTGAAGTATGGTACAGTTGGTTGTCATGACTGGGTAGTAATTGGTGTCTTGGGGGGGGGGGGCTTCATCTATTAGATACTTTCCCTTGATGTGGACTTGTACAAATTTGCTGTAGTATTGTTTCTTCATTTTGTTATTTATTTAGTTCTGATTTATTTTAATAGGCAGATTTGTTTTCTTTATACTGTTTATTGTATTTCATTGAGAAACTCCATAAAAAAGTCTTCTCTGCAGATTCTACTTTGCAACAGCCATGACAGAGATTGCTTTTCAAGACTAAATTTCCTAGTAGCATTTCATTACCACCTACGATCTTCTCACAAAAAAAAAAATAAAAAATAAACCCAGAAATGTGGTATCTCAAATGCTCCTTTTATGGTAAAATGTTTGCTAATACAAAACAGCATCTAAGGGAACTTTTCCTTAGCTAAGAAAAGAGCCAAAAATAAATTGAGAATTGCAAAGTGAATAATTTGTAAATTCCAAATAAACTTCCAAAAGGTAAGACTCGATAATGAGCTACATGAACTGACTCTAAAGTGGCCTAGAAAAAAAATGATTGGATTACACAAAAAAAAAAAAAAAAAAAAAAAAAAAAAAAAAAAAATGCTTGAAAAGCCTTTAACCACACTGTGTGCAAGACTGGCTAATAATTTCAGAAGCCAGCATCTTCCATTAGCTGCTTTTCTTCTCTGCTTCTGCTCAGTATCATCTGTAATTGGAATCTCCACGGAATTTTTAGATGTGCTGAAGGTAAGTGGTTTTAATGAGAAAATACCAGATCCCAAAGAGTCAGTCATAAAAGCTTACTTGAATAATTGATCAACGTGCTTACTGGGAGGAGGGACAAAACATTCTGTGTCCAACACCAAGCTTACACTTGCGAGGTGAATTAGTTTCACAACAACGCAGCCTCGGAATTTACTGCCAAAACAGCAAGCAGCAGGGAAACCTGGATGTGTTTTACTTTCATTTATAGGGGTACAAGGGGAGGCAACCTCTTACCGTTTGTACTTGACTTTTCTGGGGATACAAAGGTGACCAATGAAGCCAATGTATATTTCACCAAGTTCTCCTCTGAAAGTCAATTAACACACACACACACACTTTCTTTAATTAACTTGGATTTGCTGTTGCAATTCCTCTAACAGGTTCACTTCTGGTTCGTTCCTCTTTTTTCTGCTTTGGAAAATTCATGCAGTAAGGTCTATGCTAGACACCAAAGTGCAGTGCCTCATTCATACAGTAATCAGTTCAGTTCAGTTCGAGATCAGTGCAACGCTCTTTATATACCAGCATAGAAGGATCCGTGCTTAAGGGAATTCAAATGGTTCAAAATACGGCTACAAGTCTACTATAAAGGACAAATAGGCTTTTTCTCATCATGCTGCTTCTCTATTAGCAACACTGGATTGCTGTGTGCCAGAATTCAGCTTAAAATCCTCCTCTTAACTCATTGGGCATTATACACTGGGCACGCACAGTACTTAGACTCACTTGGGTTACTACTACACACTTTCACTAGATGAAAATCAGATCATCATAAATCTTTTAAGGAGAAATTTTATGTACCTGATCATTTTCTTTCCTTGGAATCTTGCTGGATCAGTCCAGATGTATCAGTTATGATCCCTTGTCAGCAAGTGGAGGCAGACGAGCAATTTTCAGTGATGTCATTACTAGATATAGCTGCTGGTGCGTACACCTTGTAGCGCTGTACAAATAAGTAGTAAGTAATACTGATGCGACACAGAGAAGTCAATATGACACTTCCCAAGAAGCAAGAAAGACTGAAAGACTGAAAAACTGAGAAACAATTCAAAGGAATAACGTTAGTAAACCACCACCAAAATTTGGAATACTTATTTTGAACAAGATTTTGTCTTTAATACCACAATGAGTTCAGCGTCACACCCAATGGCAGCTGACTTCCAAAATTGTAGAAAAAGTATTCTAAGGCTGGTCCTGCTCTTGTCTAGAAAATTTCGAAGAAAAAAAAATCATCAGGTATGTAAAATTTTCTCCTTTCTCATCCTGCTAGACCAATCCAGAAGTATGGGATATACCCAAGTAGTCAGGAGCCAGGATGGGAGCAGATATCACTCTGGAAAGAAATGACCTGCCAAAGGCACCATCTATTCCAGTTCCCACATGCAACCTATAGTATTTCGCCCAAGGTGCTTAAAGATCAGGTCGTTTCCTCACAGATGTCCTCAGGAGACACCAAGGCAGACTGCCCAGGAAGTGTCCTGGGCATTAGTGGAGTGAGCTCTGACTCCTTCCGGCACACATTTACCAGTCAAAAAGTACATTTACCCAATGGCCTCCTTAATCCAGCAGGCAATGGCAGACAAGGATGCTGCCAGTCCTTTCCTCGGACCGCCAAATAGGACTAAAAGATGATCTAACTGGCAGAAGGGATTAGTAAGTTCCTGGAATCTGATCACACCATCCCCACATGTCCACCAGACACAGTGAGGAGTCCTTCTGGAGACCCAACGGAGGAGGGCAGAACAGTACCTTTGGGAGAAAGAACAGCACAGACCGCAAGGAGACAGAAGTAGTTGAGATGGCCAAGGGAGACACCCTGCAGGACAAATGAGGCCTTATGAATGGGCTCAAAAGAGGTCCCTTTCAGTGCCAACACTGAAGAACTGGACACACTGGCAGATGAATCTGCACCACTCAAGAAAGTGGGAGATATCAGGGTATGCTGCCACTGTTATTCTTTGGATGCGATCCCTGTAGCATGCCAGGGCTGCCACCTGAACCTTGAAATATTTCAGATCCAAGCCTTGGTCCAGACCAGACTGCAAGAAGGACAAAACAATGACCACATCTGCCTCCCTGGCCTCCAGGGACAGAGGAGCACCGCCTCAAAAACTCTCCAGACTTTCACATAAGCTAGGGATGGAGAATTCCTCTGGACCTTAAGCAATGGCGTCCACAACTCTCCAGCATAGTCCTTCTTAGACAGCCTACACCTGTCAAGGTTCAGAAAATAAGTAAGAAGGGACTGGGAACCTCTTATCAGGGGGGTCCTGTCATAAGATGTCCTTCTCTCAAGGCAACAAGACCCCCCCCCCCACACACACACAAATAGGTTCAAGAGATCTGCATACCATGAACGCAAGGTCACTCTAGGGATACTAGAATCACCAGGCTCAGATGAACCCAAATTCTGGGTAGAAGGCAGCTCACCTAGGGCCACAAAAGGAAAAAGACATACAACAAACCATTCTGGGATCAATCCTGAAGTACAGCATACAAGTCTACTATCCACAAATCCCTTCATGGGGCTGAAAAAAGCTCTCCATCTAGGTATTCTCCCGAGTGGTCATCAAGCTGACCATTGGAAAATCTCACCTCTTCATTATGAGGTTGCATGTACAAGGGCTGAACTCCCACTTGCCCAGAACCATGGTATTCCAACCCCACGCTGTCAATGCCTGCAACGTGCACTGTGGACAGCACCGGCCCCAGAGATGGTTCAAGGTGTTGGTGCCCTAGGCAAGCCTGAAACCTTTCGCACCCCAGGCTGTCAGAATAAATTCTTGATCTTTGAATGCTCTGCTCTCTGCTGCCCTTCAGAAGCTGCCACCCCAAGCTGCCGCCTAGTTTTCCTCGTGGTTAGGCCAGCCCTGGCTGCAGACAGGGAAATCAGATGTTGAGAGCCACATGTCACTGCATGTTCCACTTTGTTGACCTTCGCCACCACTGTGGTATTCTTTGAGAACATCTAAATCACTTTGCCAATCAGGAGAGGCTTCAACCTCCCCAGAGCCAGGCAGATTGCTCTTGAATTGTTAATCACCCAGACAGCCTACTGAAGGAACTAGAGGCCCTGTGTCAACTGGCCTAGGGAGTGTGCATGCCAGCCTGCATCAGAGGTGATAACCTCCAAATTCAGAACCTTCAGCAGCATCCCTGCCATCAGATGGTGGAACTGCAGCCCCTCTTCAACTACTTCTTGATTTCCTGGGGAAGAGGAACAGTCCGGTCAAACAACTAGGAACAGGGAAACCAGAGGGCCAGCAGGTACCTCTGCAGGGGGCATCTGAGTGCCTTGGCTCAAGAAACCAGCTTCAAAGTAAATTCCATGGACCCGAGGAGCTCAATATAGTCCCTTTTTACCTCAGACTCACCTTCTGGAGTAAGGATTCCTCATCTGCATCCCATGTAACCCTTGTGGGAATAAGACTGGGGTTCTGGAGAAGCAGGCAAGTGAAAGGGGGACCATGGGGGGGGGGTGATTAACTCCCCAGACAGAGATGCCCAAGGGCTCTGAACCCTGAAGGTAGCCCAGGCCAACATTTCACAAGACGACAGCTGCCAAAGAGCTAGCAAAAACTGAAAATAGCCTGTGAGCTGTCCCAGCAGCTGCTGTGCAAGTCAAATGAAGGAAGGACCCTGGGGCCCCAGAAGCCCTTCGGGAGCCCATTGACTTGCAGATGCAATCATCCTCCTTACCCCTCCCCTCAGCAGGGACAATACCACCATGTAAATGTGGCAGAGCCTAACAGAAAGAAAAAGAAAACAAGAGGCACAGCAGAGGCACCAGAAATAGCACTGGGTGCCAAACATACCAAAAAACAACATCAGAGGCAATCCTGTAGCACCCGGGACAAAAAAACTGCAGCTGCAGGAAAAAAAATACACCAAGTCCACAATTAAGAACTGAAATGACCAGATAACACCACTCTTCCCCTCCCCCCCCCCAAAAAAAAAAGAAACCCGACAGAAATCCTGAGGGAGTGGAGGGGGGGGAGGGGGGAGGCAAAAAAACAAAAAAAATTACAGTGAAAAGGGAACCTGTCAGGCTGACTGGCAGAACCTGAGAAGGAAGGGCTCCGCCACCAAAGAGTTTTTATGGTTGGTTTTGGTTTTTAATTTAGAACTGCTTTATTCAAAGTGGCAGAGAGCCAAATACAGCCCCACTGAAATCAATGGGGAAAAGAAGAAAAGAGCAAGCAGATAAAGGACAGCGCAAGGGAAGGGGGATGCGGACCCAAACTTACCACCCAGCTCAGAGGCCCCCAGGGTCCTCCAGTCCACTCTCCAGTCCAACAAATGCTGGAACCTAGGGCTGCTACTGGGTCTAGGAGACAAGGGTAACTGAGCTCTGAGCAACACTGGGTCAACCAGGTATTGCATACAGGCTACAGGACTGTAGTCTTGGCCAAAGGAAACAGGCCTATCGACACAGCTGTAACCAGTCCACACACCTTGCCACCTGCTAGAGGCAGGTAATACTGCTTCTCTCAGTGCTGCACCAGCAGATATACCTAGTAATGACATCACTGACAGGTATTCATCTGCCTCCACTTGCTGGCAAGGGAGCATAACCCATACATCTGGACTCGTCTAGAAGGATGTTCTCAAGCTCTGATTGCCTTCTCCTATTGATATTAGTTTCAATACTGCATGGAAAAGCCTCTTTCACTTTCCTAGTACACCTTCTCTGAGAGGCTGCCATTGTACATTTAGAGTGAATTCTTATCTAAAATATGACCTCTGCCATATGGTTCAACTTTGGAGCTCCTTGTCCTTCGACTCTCACTCTGTTGAATTCCCACATCCCTCTAGTCTCGTCTTTTTTGCTATCTTGGTGTGTTACTTGATTCAGACCTATCTTTCCATGATCATATCTTTTCTCTTACCAGACGCTCTTACTTTTATCTTCATCAACTTCGTTCTGTGCTTCCCTCCTCTTCTCTAACCACCTCTGGCGATATCTAGAATCAATTACTGCAACATTGTTCTTGCCAGTATCCCTCAGTCCCAAGCTCCACTGTCTTCAGTTGATACTAAGTACTGCTGCCTAGATTCTCTTTCACATCACACGCTATGATCACATCACCCCCTCATCTCATTCACCTCCACTGGCTTCCTGTTGAATTCCATATCCATGATAAGCTTCTCATTCTAACCCACAGGGCTATTCACACACATACACCACAATACCTAGCTGACACTCTACAGTTCCATACCGCACCACGCAGCCTCCGTTCATGTAAATCGTTTGCACCTCCTCTCCCCTTCACGTGCACACCTGGAATTGACATGCTATTCTGCTTTTTTCTTCCTAGGACCCTTCCTATGGAGCTCATTATCTAACACCCTCTACCAGGAACATTCTTTTCCTAAATTTAAGACCCTTCTCAAGATCCACCTTTTCTGCTCTGCCTATGACCTCCCTCCAATTGCCCCCTGATTATCTTATGCATCTCCTATCAATCCCTGTTTTCTCTTCTCTGTACCTGAATTACTGTGTACTTTCCTGTCTGCAACTGTAGTTCTTTTCCTTTCTTGGCCCTGGTCAGCTCACCTCCGTTTTGGTAATTGTTAACTGCCCTGAATGGAGCAGTAGCCTAGTGGTTAGACCAACTGCCTAGGACCCAGAAGATCAAGGGTTTGATTCCCACTGGCATTCCTTGTGACCTTGGGCAAGTCACTTCATCCTCCATTGCCTGGGAAGAAAAGGCCTGGCAATCTACTTCTGGTGAAATATTGCCAAGAAAACCCAGAAGCAGCTGGGGTCACCAGGAGTCAGCACAGACTTGACAGCATTAAAAAACAAAAACCCACCCTGATATTGTGAAGGCGCAGAATATCAAGTATTCTAATAAAGATAAATTCAAAACTGCACTGAAAACTTGCCTTTTTAGCCACATTATCAAGGATTATTGCTGAGGCCCTGTTTTGAGCGACTGTTGTTGCACTGGGTTGTAATTTGCCCCGTCTTTGCTTCTAATTCTCATTTGTTTGGAGGGTGGGGGGTGCTTCTTGGCTAGGTTTCAAAGTGCAACTGTATCAGTTTCCCCCTTTGGTCTTCTGTCCACTAATCCCTTTGTTCTCTAACCTGTTTTATAGGTTGTGTCTGATCTTACTCCGCTTTCCCAAATGTATTTTTCTTCTTGTAAACTGCTTTGCTCAGCTCTGTACAAAAAGCAGTAGATCAAATATAATAAACCTGATACCCTCCTCCATGCACCTTACATTAGCTGTGGTCTAACTCCAGAACAAGAGAAAGCAAAATGCATTTCAACACTTCCATACCATTGAATAGCATAAGATGGGTACTAAAGTGTCTACCAAGAATGCTCAGATGTTTAGTGCCCTTTTTCCAGTTGGCAGTTGCATCCTCCTACTGTAAGGATGTTGTCAAATCATTTCTGATCCATGCTGCATCTCTGTGAGCCCCTTTTAGACACCACCATGTGGCCACCAGTTAAAAGTAATTTGCATTTGATGGGGTGGCTTATGGGAATCCTGCTGTCCTGGCTGGGCTCTGAGCAATGATTGCATTCTCAAGTGAACAGTTTATGGAGCATCTGACAAGACACAGCAGGAATCACACTACGGCAGAGAGGAGTGAAAATCCAGTACAAACAGTCTTACAGAAACAAAGAGAAAATTGTTTTTATTTGGAAACTTTTCTTCAAATGGATGGCAAATGATATAGTTTCCCCCCCCCCCCCCCCCAGCTGAACATGACTGCCTACTTAATCAGTTACGCCTGAGCAGGTCACGCAGAGCACTAATCCGAAAAATGTACTGAAATCATGCAAAGATTCTAAAAATGATTTTTATCCTTGTTTTATAACATTGCGTCAAGATATAAATGAAAAAAAACCCAGCTGATTAATGGCATTATACTAGGATTCCTGAACACAAAATGAAGATTACTTTCTCATCAATTGTGTATCGTTTATTTAATGTTTCTTTTATAATGCCCTTTCAGATTATCAAGGCGGTTTACATTGAACAGTAAACTTGTTAACCAAGGAACAGTGAATATAGAACACAGTACAAGAAATAGAGAATTACGGGTGAGGGGTGAACATTTTAGGGGGGTTGCAGGGTAGAACTATGTACGGGGGGGGGGGGAGGGGGACAGATGGACAATATTTACACAGAGCTAAATACAAAGGATTATCCAGATACCTGATAGCATATTGGTAGCAGGAGGGGGAGAGAGTATTTTACGTTAAGTGTCAGGCCGAAGTATTCTTGTCATAGGAAGATCTAGTTTTTTACAGAAATCACTGCAGTTTTTGGCATTTCTTAATGTGCTTGGAAGTGCGTCCAGAGTGTGGGGCCATACACAGAGAAGGACCTCTGGCAAGTTGCTCAAGTGCGAGTTGTTTTGAATGTTGGGATGTTAAGCAGATTCTGGTTGTGCTGTCTTCTTGTTCTTGTACTAGTCGGTTTTTGGATGAGGTTACGAAGGCTGACTGGAGCTCGGTCGTGAGTGGATTTGTAGGCGAGCATGATGGCTTTAAATTTGATTTGTTCTTGTATAGGGGAGTCAGTAAAACGTTTGAGTGCTGGGGTGATGTGTTTTTGTCTTTCTGTCCCTGTTATTAGTCTTGCTGCGAAGTTCTGGGCCAGCTGGCATGACTGGAGGGCATGTTTTGGGAGACCTTGAAAGATGGAGTTGCAGTAGTCCAATTGTGGGATGATTATTTTATTTATTTAACAGGCTTTATATACCGCCTTATCGCCAAATTCAAGGCGGTTTACATAGAACAAATGGAGCAAACATAGAAATAAGCTTTTACATAGAACAGGGAGTAAAAACTTGGAGGAGTATATGGGGTATTAGATACATTTAATAATAGTGGCTAACTATGTACAGAAACAACGTTGTAATTGATGTGATATAGTTACCTTAATCAGTTAAGAACATAAGATATGCCATACTGGGTCAGACCAAGGTCCATCAAGCCCAGTATCCTGTTTCCAACAGTAGCCAATCTAGGTCATACGTACCTAGCAATTAACCCAAAAGACACAGGTTCCACAATGCTTGTATTGGGTCAAGCATTGATATACTGGGTACCTTTTTAATAATGGTTTATGAACCTTTCCTCCAGGAACTTGTCCAAATATTTTTTAAACCCAGCTACACTAAACAACCTTTACTACATCCTCCAGTAACAAATTCCAGAGTTTGATTACACGCTGAGTGAAAAAATATTTTCTCTTGTCTTAAATAGTTTACCCTGTAGCTTCATTGCATGTCCCCTAGTCTTTCTATATTCTGATAACATAAACAACTGATCAACGTTTACCCGTTCCACTCCGTTAATTAATTTATAGGACTTCAATCATATCTCCCCTCAGCAGTCTCTTTTCCAGGTTAAAAGAGCTCTAACCTTTTCAGCCTTTCTTCATAGGGGTATCCTTCCATCCCCTTTACCATTTTGGTGGCTCTTCTCTGAACCTTTTCTAATAACGCTATATCCTTTTTAAGATACGGCGACCAGAATTGCACACAATATTCAAGGTGCGGTCGCACCATGGAACGATACAGAGGCATTAAAATATCCTCCATTTTATCTTCCATTCCTTTCCTTATGATACCTAGCATTCTATTTGCTCTCTTGGCCGCCACTGCACACTGGTCGGAGGGATTTAACATGTTATCCACAATGATGCCTACATCTTTTTCCTGGGTGGTGGTTCCTAAAGTGGAACCATGCATCGTGTAAGCATAGTTTGGGTTGTTCTTCCCTAGGTGCATAACTCTGCACTTGTCCACATTAAATTTCATCTGTCATTTGGATGCCCAGTCTTCCAATTTATCAAGATCTTCTTGCAATTTTCCACAATCCTCATGGGTTTTAACAACTATAAAAGTTTTGTGTCATCTGCAAATTTGATAATGATGGTTTCTACCATTTTTCCCGGTACTGACGTCAGGCTCACTGGATCACCCCTGGAACCCTTTTTAAAAATTGGCATTACGTTCGCCATCCTCCAATCTTCAGGTATTACAGATGATTTTAATGATAGCTCACAGATTACTAATAGCAGGTCTGCAATCTCATATTTCAGTTCATTCAATACCCTTGGATGTATATCATCCAGTACAAGTGATTTGCTACTCTTCAGTTTATCAAATAGTTGTAATACATCTTCCCGATGTATTGATATTTCCTTCAATTCTTCCGCACCTTTAAATACCACTTCAGTCATGGGTAAAGCACAGTTACTTACCTGTAACAGGTGATCTCTGGGAACAGCAGGAATAAGTCTTCACATATGGGGTACGTCGGTACCAACAGAGGCTGCACGGGAACGCTCCCCAGTGTCCAATCAGAACGCTTTTAGAAGCATCCCAACACGCCTGCGTGCTGCCTTCCCGCCTTTCCAACTGCCTCTCCTCCATTAAGTTTTAAAGCTGAGGCAAAGAGAGAGAGAGCAAGAAAGGGAAAGATAGAGAAATGCAACTCCTAGGGGAGGTGGGTGGGTTGTGAAGACTTATTCCTGCTGTTCCCAGAGATCACATGTTACAGGTAAGTAACTGTGCTATCTCCAGGAACAAGCAGGAATGAGTCTTCACATATGGGGACTCCCAAGCTGAGATGCCCAGAGGGAGTCTTAGCATGTTGCGAGTCTAGAAAGAGCCATGCTATTCCTCAGGACCTCAGGCATCCTGGGGATGGAGGGTAGGAGTTGAATACAGAAAAGAAGCTGTGGAACAGCTGGCCTAGAACAGGGCTTCTAAAGGGGAAGACCCTGTATAGAGGGCATTTAGTAGTAAAATATTGAAATATAGGCCTCCCTTGTTGGCACTGCAAAAGTCTACTGAGGTTCATATGGATCTGTTAGAAGAGTCAGTGAAGAACCTCAAGGAGTACCTCACTGAGAAGTAGAGGTAATAAAAGTAGAAAAAACAAGTGGAGGTCAGAACCCTTCAGGGTGAGAAATAGCCCCAGGGGAAAACTGGGGTAGTATAAGAGGTAGAGCTTCAGCGGAAGATGCAGAAGGTACTACTAGAGAAAGCTTAAGCTGTTTTGGTTCAAAAACAGTACAAACCTAGGACCAAAAGAAAAAATGAGTCTGACCCAACTGGACTGGCAATGGAATCAGTCCATGTAGGAGAGAAAGGGTATGGAGACACTTGTATTTGATAAGAAACTAAGGACAGACTTATGAAGCGCTAAGCTTTAGATTAACTGAAGCTCCGCAATGTCTTTCCTAAATGGTGTCAATTAGGAAAGAAAAAGGTACATGGAGAGCTTCAGGGGTACCTAACCCTAAAAGGTTATGGTAAGGAAACATTTGTTAATTACCACAGGAAGTGGTTAGATGTGTAGAACCCTAAGTATGCTGGCACAGCATTGATAGGGGTAGTGCCCATCTGTCAGGATCATATAGGAATGTATGGATATCTGAACCTAAACAGATAGATAAGTATGTGGATACATATCTAACTAAAAGATATATATATATATATCTAGTGAGATATATCTAAATATATACACATATAGGGTATATATGCATATATATAGAGAGAGATGTATGGGCAGAAGATATATATATATAGATATAGATATAGGCATATAGACACGTCTCCAGGTATGTGGCTGGAGAGATGTCTATAGAACCAGATCCCCCCTACAGATATGGGGAGAGAGAAAGATTCCTCTAATAGCAAGAAGGTTGATACCTGCTTGAATAGATGCATAGAGAATCCTCTTTCCCTGGTTATGACTGGCAGAGTCAGAGGAATGGTCTCCCTGACAAGAAGGAGTCTAGATTCCTTTCAGAATTTGAGCTCTTGAATAACCAGGATGGCCTATGTGAAAAATGCAGAGGATAACTTCAGTCTGCAGGCAGCAAGTCCAGATCTCTCCAGCACTGCAGTATGGAGAATGGATAGACCACTGGAGGAAGATACCATAGTGACCTGCCTATGAGGGCAATATGGGTATCAGGCATCCTTTAGCTGCCACTGAAAGAAAACTATCTCTGGTGAGAAGACCAAAGGAGATATGGGCCAAGCCAGGGAATTGGCCATTCTTTAGGTTTTCACGTGATGAAAGGCCTGAGTCTTATGTCTCAAAAGAGATTTAAGATGAGATGGTAAGGGTAGGGAATACCTACCAGTCATGAAAACATGATTGGGGGAACCCCTCCTAACCATCTGGGGTTATCTGCAAGTCAAAATACTAATGCTCTCTAGCAAGGGCCCATAGTGCAAAGCTACTTTGTAGAGTTGCAGAGAGCATTGTGCAGGTTGGTTAGAAGAAAAAACTGGCTGTATAAAGCCAGTGGGTAACAAACTATTCTGCCAAGGACAAGGGGGCGAAGAATAGAAGTTAACCAACCAGTCTGTGATAATAGGGTTTTCCAAACGAGGTTGATAACCTGTTTGGGGTTTAGCACTGAGGCTACAAGAATTGCTAGTGGAGGGGAACCCCTGGTTGTGTGGTGAACAGAACCAGTGGCTTAACCACTAGGAATTGCTGTATCTGCAGCAAGTACCAGGGCAGCGGAAGGAAATTTCTTTTGCCCTCCTTTTTTGAGATTGGGAAAAAGAAACAACAGACATAGTAGGGCTTCCTATTGTCTGATGAGCTGCCCTAAGGTAATAAAGGGGGAGATAACTCTGGAAGGGAGAATCCCCCTGTGGAACAGGTAGAGGACCATAGGGGCTTACCAGTGTAAAAGAGCCACTCTTACAAATCAAATGTGGTAGTAACAGAGAGGTAAGGGAGAGTTGAAGGAGACCGACTATGCAGGAAGTCCCTGAAAGGTAAGATGATACATGCCAGTACAGGGAAACAACTGTCTTATTGATAGTTGTCAATTCTCTTTTCCCCAAAGAGGAAAAGAAAACCTGTTAAGTATGGGCATGATCATCATAAAGACTCAGAGTAAAAGAAAAGATGTCTCATGAAGAGATATCTAGAAAAGGTTAGGATAAAATTAGTGCAGATACTTCAAGTGAAAAGAAGCAGACTGCCACTCTAACCACCAACCAAGAGGGGTAATGATGATCTATTTGAAACCCTGCGACTGCTGGGTTTGCTGACTCTGTTGAGGTTGTGGTTTCTTCAGACCAGGGCGATGTTTCCCTTGTTTGGGAACATCTGTATGATGGGCAGAAGATGGATAAAACCTTTTTCCCCCTAGGGGAAGAAAGTTTGGTAGGACATTTCCTACCAACTGGGAAAGAGGAAGGCGTAGAACAGCCTCTGGAAACAGGAATGTCAGTGGCTAACTGAGCAACTCGGAGTAAAGACTCCTTGTTAAAGAGATTTTCTCCAGTGCAAGGAGTGAGTATTTCCCAGTCTTTCTTATGCCCATTTGTCCAAGTCTGAAGCCTGGAGCCAGGCTTTACGTCATGCCCCTATAGCTATAGCAGAAGTTCTGCTAACAGACTCAAAGGAGTCTAGGGAAGCACGAGTAAGGAACCTAGAGATATTTTGAGCATGACTAACCAGTAAGGAATAGTCTGCATTTTTGGGCTCTTGAAGAAAAGGAGTCAAAAACAGTAATTTTTTTGTGACCTCTTCAAGAGATAAACCCATATAGAAAATATATGAGAGAATTCTTGCTGAAAGCATGGATGCCTGGAAGGTCTGGCGTCCAAAGGCATCTAAAGCCTTAGACTCATGACCTGGCGGATAAGAAGAATGCTTTTTAGTACTCTTCACCCGCCTCATTGCTGATTCTACAACAATGGAATGATGAGGAAGTTGAGTCCTTTGAAAACCTGGAGAGGGGGGCACCTGATAGAGAAGATCAGTTGCCCTAGAAGGTGGGGGTACCGTTAAAGGAGCTTCCCACATTCGTAGAAGGAGATCCTGCAAGGAATGATGCAAAGGAAGCATGATGTTCTCTTTTGCTCTCCCAGGAATATACAGGGATTCTGTATTCCCCTGTGTAGGATCCTGTCCAGGTATAGAAATGGCAAGTGATTTTGCCATATCTAGGAGAAAAGCTTGAAAAGAAAAATCCCGAGAAGGAAATTCTTTTGGATAGGCTAGATCTGTTAAAGAACTAGCATTGGCACCGAGGGATCTATCCAACTTTATAGGAATATAAGATCCTGAATGGTGAAGTATGGGATCCTTAGAGGATGGTCGCCGGTACCGCAGGAGGTTGGGACCAGCAACAGTTGGTAGCACATCGTCCATGCTAGGGATCGATTCCAAACTTGGTACTGAGGGAAGCGAGCCTGATGAGAGGAGCATGGAAGGCACCGACAGCAATGGTAATGTGGATACCGGTACCGACTTCGGTACCGTATCCAGTACCGGTGCATGAAGGCCAGCCGGTGACAACTCTAACGGTATCGAAGAAACCGAGAGTGACGGACATGGATCATCGGAACCGTGACTTCGGTACCGTCTGGTGTCGGTATTAAGCGAGTCGGTACCCAGTCTTCCAGACTGAAGATCGGTTCCAGACTCGGCATCGAAGGAAGCGAGTCTATCGATGCACATCTGGAGGGTACCGACGTCGGTACTAGTATCGGTACCGAGATCGATACCGATACAGGAAGGTCGGTCTGCAGCGTATCCAACGGCTCCTTAGGTACCGAGGACGCCAGACTACGATTCTTGGTGAGGAATGTTTCATCCAACACCACTGCCGATGCCGGTATATCGGTACCACTCGAAGCGGATGCCACCACCGAGCATGGCTCAGGTATGTTCTGTGAGGGGTAAACCTCAGGAACAACCTGAAACCCCACACAGGCTTTGGAGAACGAAGACTCCCTCCGGGGTTTTAAAGCCAGTGTGTTCTCGAGGGCAAGGCCAGAGGCATCTCTATGCTGTGCATGAGATCTACCACTCGAGGACTGGCTAGTTTTAAAAGACTGTTTTTGGGTTACCTGGGGTTACCTGATCCCGTGTAGAAGAAGAGGTGGTCGGTGCCCTGAAGTTGGATGGGGACCGCGTATCGAGGGAAACTCGATGCTGACGACTTCTTCCCACAATACTATTACAGGAGGGACACTCCGGTGGAAAATGGTCAGGATCCAAACAGATTAGACACCAATTGTGAGTGTCTAAAATTAAATTTTGTACCGCCACAGTTTCTACATTTCTTGGGAATAGTGGCTGGCGGTTCCATGAAGGAAAGTGAGTAGGCCTAGCAGGCCTAAGAAAACCGTGAGGCACTAACAAGGAAAAGTATTCCTTAAAAAGGAAAAATTTTACAAGAAAAAAGAAAAGAAACACCGGCGGTACCGGTGGCGTCGGGGAAGGCAGCCACGACCACACGAAAAACAAAAAATAAAAGAAGAATTTTCTGCAGTGACAGGAGGACGTCCTGCCGGCTCCATGGAAAAACGAAAACTGAGGAGAGGCAGTTGGGAAAGGTGGGAAGGCAGCACGCAAGCATGTTGGTATGCTTCCAAAAGCATTCTGATTGGACGCTGGGGAGCGTTCCCGCGCAGACTCAGTCGGTACCGACATACCCCATATGTGAAGACTCATTCCTGCTTGTTCCTGGAGATCATCCCTACATCTTCCTCAGTAAAGACTGAAGTAAAGAATTCATTCAGTCTCTCCGCTATCGCCTTGTCGCCTCTTAAGTGCCCCTTTAATCCCTCTATCTAATGGACCAACTGAATCTCTCACAGGCTTTTTGATACAAATGTCTTTATTACATGTTTTTGCTTCCACAGCAAGCTTCTTCTCATATTCTCCTTTTGCCTACCTTATCAATGTCTTGCATTTAACTTGCCAGTGCTTGTGCTGTTTCCAGTTTTCGTCATTTGACTCTTTTTTTCCATTTCCATTGTAATGTCTGTAAGGTTTGACTGTGGCATTAGTTTTATTAAGTAGGGCCATAGTATTCACATAATAGATGGGTCTTGATGGCTTTTCTGAAATCAAGTAGGTCTTTGATTGCTCGTAATGGGGAAGGTAGCTGATTCCAAAGTTGGGAGGCAATCAGAGAGAAGGCTCTGGTACAAGTTAAAATGGTAAATAAAGGTAAAAGTAAAAGGAGACCACTATGGTTTTCGAAAGAAGTAGCTGAAAAAGTGAAGAAAAAGAGGGAGGTCTTCATGAAATACAAGAGATCACAGAGAGAGGAAGACAGGCATCTGTATTTGGAAAAACTTAGAGAAGCTAGCAAAATAGTCAAGAAGGCAAAGATTCAAAAGGAGAAGGAAATAGCCAATGCAATAAAATGGGGGGATAAGACATTTTTCAGATATATTAGTGAGAAGAGGAAGGGCAAGAGTGGTATTGTCAGACTCAAGGGTGCAGGGGAGGAATATGTAGAAGCTGATAAGCAGAATAGCTTAATATTTTTGTTCTGTGTTCACAGATGAAGAACCAGGAGCAGGACCTCAGAAAACACCCACAAATAGGAACAAAAAAGCAAAGGACATCTTGAACAATTTTCAAAAGACTGTGTTCGTGAGAAACTCTTTCAACTTAAAGTAGACAAAGCGATGGGACCAGATGGGATACACCCGAGAATACTGAGGGAACTTGGGGACGTTCTAGCAGCTCCACTGACTGACCTTTTCAATGCCTCGGAGTTGGGAGTGGTGCCAAAGGACTGGAGAGAGGCTCATGTGGTGCCTTTATACAAAAAGGCGGAAGTAAGGATGTGTTTGAAAACTACAGGCCGGTTAGTTTAACTTTGGTGGTGAGTAAATTATTGGAAACGCTGCTGAAAGAGAAAATAGTGAGGTTTCTGGAATCCAGCGGATTACAGGATCCAAGGCAGCATGGATTCACCAGAGGCAGGTCTTGTCAGACAAATCTGATTGATTTCTTTGACTGGGTGACCAGGGAGTTGGACCGAGGGAGAGCCCTAGATGTGGTGTATTTAGATTTCAGTAAAGCCTTTGACACTGTTCCTCACAGGTGACTTATAAACAAACTGAGCACCCTAGGGATGGACCCTAAAGTTACTGCTTGGGTTAGAAATTGGTTGGGTGGGAGGCGACAAAGAGTACAAGTAAATGGAGCTCACACTGAGGAGAAGGATGTCATCAGTGGTGTGCCCCAGGGATCTGTCCTTGGTCCGATTCTTTTTAACATCTTTGTTAGTGATATAGCGGAAGGGCTTTCAGGTAAGGTTTGCCTCTTTGCGGATGATACCAAAATCTGCAATAGATTAGACACCCAGGAAGGGGTAGATAACATGAGGGGGGATCTAGCTAAGCTTGAAGAATGGTCTAGAATTTGGCAGCTGGGATTTAATGTTAAAAAATGTAAGGTCATGCATTTGGGCTGCAGCAATCCAAGGGAGCAATATAGTATAGGGGTGAAGTACTTTTGTCCACTAAAGAAGAGCGGGACCTAGGCGTGGTTGTGTCTGCTGATCTTAAAGTAGCTAAACAGGTAGAAAAGGCAATGGCAAAAGCTAGAAGGATGCTTGGGTGCATACAGAGAGGAATGGCTAGCAGAAAAAAGGAGGTGATAATGCCTCTGTATAAGTCTTTGGTGCGACCTCATTTGGAGTATAGTGTGCAATTCTGGAGACCGCACCTTCAAAAGGATGTGAACAGGATGGAGTCAGTGCAGAGGGTGGCTACTAAAATAATTAGTGATCTTCATTATAAAGCATATGAGGACAGACTGAAAGATCTTAATATGTACACCTTAGAGGAAAGGCGGGATAGAGGTGATATGATTGAGATGTTTAAATACCTCCGTGGCATAAATGTTCAGGGAGAGAGCCTCTTTCAATTGAAAGCAAGTTCTGCTACGAGGGGACATGGGATGAGGGTGAAGGGAGATAGATTCAGGAGTGATATGCGGAAATATTTCTTTACGGAAAGAGTAGTGGATCCGTGGAATAGTCTCCCAGTGGGAGGTGGTAGAGATGAGGACAGTAACTGAATTCAAAAAAGCATGGGACAAACACAGAGGATCTCTAAAGGTAAAAAGGGGACTGCTGTAGTTATGGAAGGACAGACTAGATAGGCCATGTGGTCTTTTTCTGTCATATTTCTATGTTTCTAAGTAAATTGCTTTGATATTTTGTAATTTTTGGGGGTTAATGATGTTAGTGTCTGTACTTCTTCTTGTTCTTGTTGTAATTGATTCTTGGATCAGTGGTTGAAGCGTTGGCGGGGATAGATTATTTCATATTTTGAAGACGATTATTATGCATTTGTATTTAGTCCATGTAGCAACAGGAAGCCATTGTAGTTGTTTAAGAGTTGGAGTTATATGATTGTATCTTGCTGTTCCTGTAATGATTCTCGCTGCAGTTGTTTGGACGAGTTGCAGAGGGAGGGTTGATTTCTTAGGAAGTCCATGATATATTATATTACAGAAGTCAATTATAGGAGTTGGTATGGCCTGACATACAGATCTGAAGTCGTAATCTGATAGTAGTGGTTTTAGTTTACCAAGAGTTCTCAACTTGTGGTAGGCTGATCTGGTTGTCTTTTTTATATGCGGTTGGAAACTGAGATGTTGGTTAAACGTAATTCCAAGATATTTGACCTCTTCTTTGTTGGTTAGAGTGTGTTCTAGTACCTTGAGTGAGTCTGGTGGGGTGAATTTAGTATTTCTGGTGATGTGAATCATTTCAGACTTTTTAAAGTTATTGAGAAGATCGTGTTGTTTGAGCCATTCGGACGTTGCTTCAAGGCATGTTATGATTTGGGAGTAGTCCGGTTTGTTGCTGTTGATCTGGGAGAATATCATATCATCTGCGTAGATTCTATAATGAATGTTATGTTGTCTTATGATGTTACATATTGGTTTAAGGTACATATTAAATAACAGTACGAAGAGTGATGAGCCTTGTGGAACACCTCAGTACAGTTAAATGGTTTGGATTGTTTTTGATTCTCACTTGTTGGTTACGATTTGACAAGTAGGAGAGGAACCAGTCTAGTACTGTTCCATTTATTCCTGTTTCTTGGAGTCTCTGCAGTAGTATGTTGTGGTTGACAGAGTCAAATGCAGCAGTGATATCAATAAAGCATAGAACGAAGCCATGTATTATGTTGTCTATACCCGTGACAACAGTACCTAGAAGTGATGTAATCACTGTGATTTTTGTCTAAATCCATATTGATATGGGTCCAGCGGGTCAAATGTGTCTATGTGGTCTTGTAATTGATACTGTACTATTTTTTCAATTATCTTTGTTATGAATGTTAGACTAGATATTGGGCAGAAGGAACTTGGGTCCCTTTTGTCGAGATTATTCTTTTTAAGTATAGGTCTGATGGAGGCATTCTTGAGTTGAGGGGGGAGGTATCCTTGGGTAAGTGAAGATTCCACTATTTTTCGTATGTATGGAAGTAGGAACTCTCTTGTTTGCTTGATCCAGCTAACAGGGCATGGGTCATTGGGTGAGGTTGTTGTGTTTATATTAGTTATAATCATATTGAACTGCTTTTTTGTAGGGACCTGGAATTTATTCCAAGTGATGTCTGTGGTGTGTTCTGATTTTGGTTTATGCGGTTTCTCAAGTGATGTCTTGGTGTATTTCTGTTGCATGAAGTTTGCTATGTCTTGTGGTGATATTGAGTTAGAGTCATATGATTCCATTGGTTCTTTTATTAGAGCATTTACTACGGTGAAGAGTTCTCTTGGTCTGTTGATAGAGCTCATTATTATGTTTGAGTGGTACTCTCTCATGTTTTTTTATTGTGTCATGGTATATAGCTTGCAGCTCATTGTAACTTGTTAGGTGTTTGGGCTTTTAGTTCGCCGCCATAGTCTTTCCAGTTTCCGAAGTTACCTTTTTTGTTCATTGATCTCAGTTGAGTAGCAAAGGGCATTGTGTTTCCTATTATTGTTTTGGATTGTGCTTTTGGGGTGGGGTTGCCGCATTCTGGAGAGTTTCATGTCAGTTAGTGATGATAGTATCAAGGTTTGATGATGTTTGGTTTAGTGCTGGTAGTATGTCTTTAATGAATTGCTCTTTATTGAAGGATCTGAATTTTCTTTTTTCTTTGGGTATTGGGTTAACCGCGTCCTGTTGTCTGAGTGGAAATGGAGAAGTTTACCATGTGGTAGTCAGACCATGGGATTGGGAGCACTGTTATATTCTTTACAGGGTCTTTGTTGCTGTTCTGATTTGGGGAGAATATAAGGTCTAGGGTCCCTCCTTTCTTGTGGATCGGCGAGTGTATTAATTGATTATATTGCATGTTTTTCATTGCATCTAAGATTATAGCTTGGCATACTGTCAGGAAATAGCTGGGGTCCAGGAGTGGGTGAAGGTTGTGTAGGATTCTTATGTTCTTAGTAATATGATACACAAGAAAACAAAGGCATGGGGCTGGCTTAAATAACTAGCACCTTTGTGTAAATTTGGTGGCAATGAAAGGGAATCAGCAGAAGTCCTCAGCTGATCCCAGCACTGCAATATTCTAAACTTTTCTAGGCTCAATTTATCCCCTATTTGGGCTTCAAAACATTCATAGCTAGGAGTTACTCACTACACAATACGGAGAAAAATATTTATGTCCCCTACATTTGAAAGGGTTGCTAGGAGGCCCCACCCACCATAGAAAAGCTTCAATTTGAAGCTTCAGACTTGTTGTGGGAAGAAAAGGCACAGGGGTATTTAGTGGTAGGGGGGATTTTAACATAGTAATGCAGCCGGACCATGACCAAAAATCCTGGGGTAGGGAGGGGGCGTAATCGGAAGATGCTGAAGCGTTTTCAACTCGTAGATGCTTGGAGAGAGATGCACCAAGGAGAACGGGAGTATTCTTTTTAATCAGCCTCGCATGATAGCTTTAGTTGCATTGATATGATTATAGTGGATAAGCTGTGGTTGATGAGATTAAAGAAAGTGGAGATAGGCCCTATAATGTGGTCAGACCATGGCCCAGTATGGACAGAGCTTGGGGGAAGGGAAACATGGGGAACTAAATTTTGGAGAAAGAATGAAAGCTTGCTGAAGAACAGGGAGGTGGTGGAGGATGTGAGGCACACCATAAAAGAATATATTACATTGAATGATATGAATGAGGTACGCACAGTCACTCTATGGGAAGGACTTAAAGCTTTAGTAAAGGGGCGCTTTATCATGTGGAGGGCACAGCTTAAAAAGCTGTGAATGCAGCGGGAGGACAAGCTTACTAAAGCAGTAAAGGAAGCAGTAGCGGAATATCAACGCACAGGGGCCAAGCGGGTATGGAAACTGGTGGGGCAGTAGAGGGGAGAATTACAAGGATCACAATTAGAGCAGATAGCGTTTGCAATGCAGATGGTTAAACAAGTCTACTATGAATTTGTGGATAAGGCAGGACATCTACTGGCATGGAAACTGAAGCAGCAGCAACAGACCATGGTGACTCAGATTAGGGGTCTGGATGGGAAGTCGAGACAAGAGGAAGGGGAGATCTGAAATCTCTTTGGGGAATTTTTATAAAGAACTCTAACAGGATCAAGGAGAGAGAACCAAGGAGCAGATACAGCAATATTTATAGGGAGTGAACCTGAGATGGCTCCCGGAGGGGACAGTGGAAGCGTTGGATCGGGACATTGGGAAAGAGGAGATCTGTGGAGCAAAGGATTGGCTGTGGGGAAGGTGCCTGGATTGGACAGGCTACCAGGGGTATTTTAATCACACCTTCATAGGAGAGGTAGGGGGACTGCTGAATGGTTTTCAATGGTATGGTATTAGAGGGGGAGGCATTGTCAGAAGACATGCTCACAGCAGGTATCATGGTGTCACCCAAAGGAGGGAAAGACCTCACTAAGTGCAGCTCATACAGACCTCTCTCACCGATTAATGTTGATGTT
Source organism: Ichthyophis bannanicus (assembly GCA_033557465.1). Lineage (NCBI taxonomy): Eukaryota > Metazoa > Chordata > Amphibia > Gymnophiona > Ichthyophiidae > Ichthyophis > Ichthyophis bannanicus. The sequence goes on along the minus strand of CM066034.1, from coordinate 175,463,517 downwards.
AAGATTCTCACTAAGGTGTTGGCAGTGCACCTAGCACATGGATGAGAGGCCTGTTACAAAATCAGACAAGGTTTATACCGTGGAGGCAGGCCACACATATTAAACAGGTGGTAGCAACATCACTTCCATTGGTGCCTGGGTCACCGCCCACACTACTATCTATTGACGCAGAGAAGGCATTTGATAGGGTGCACTGGGCCTTCTTATCTGGGATAATGGAAAGTATGAGCTTTGGACCCAAGTTTGGACACTGGGTGAAACGGCTGTATGCAGGGCCGCAAGCCCAAGTGAATGAGAGTTACTCCGATGGGTTTGCACTGGGGAAGGGAACAAGACAGGGGTATACACTGTCACCACTAATGTTTGCACTGGCATTTGAACCACTGGCTCAGGTGATTCAGCAAAATGGGGACATTAGAGGCTCAAGATGTACTACTGCTACCGAGCATTTGTATAGCGCTATAAGATGTGTTCAGTGCTATACAGACACATTTAAAAGACAGTTCCTACTCATCAGAGCTTACAATCTAGTCAAGAAAAACAACACAGTAGCTGTAGACATGGGATACCTCTAGGGGGAATGGTAAAGGAGACCAGGTGAGTAAAGATCCGAAAGCGGCAGCAAAGAGGTGAGTTTTTAGCGTGGATTTGAAGAGAGTCAGAGAAGGCGCCTGACACACAGACTCAGGGAGTTTGTTCCAGGCATAAGGAGCAATAAAGTGAGAGGAGCGAAGTCTGGAGTTAACAATAGAACAGAAGGGCACAGATAGAAGTGATGTGCCAGAAGAGCGGAGTTCCCAAGGAAGGGTGTAGGGAAAGATAAGAGAGGAAAGGTAGTGAGGAGCTGCAGAATGAATGCACTTATCAGTCAGCAGGAGAAGTTTGAACTGGATGAAGAAAACGGATAGGGAGTCAATGAAGAGACTTGAGAAGAGTGGTAATATGAGCATGAAAAGGCTAGTGGAAGATTAGCCGCGCAGCGTGTATTGAACAGATTGAAGGGGAGAGAGATAATTCAGAGGGAGTCCAGCAAGGAGCAGGTTACAATATTCAAGATGGGAGGTGACTAAAGAGTGGGTAAGTGTCTTAGTAGTGTGCTCAGAAAGGAAAGGGTGGATTTTGTTGATGTTACAGAGAAAGAAACAGCAGGATGTGTGTGGAGGAGGAGAGAGAGGAGTCAAACACGACCTCAAAGTTGCGAGCCAAGAAAACAGGGAGTGGAGAGTTATCCACAGACAGTGAGAAAGGAGGAAGGGGAGAGGAGAGTTTAGGGGAAAAATAAGCAGCTCAGTTTTGGCCATGTTCAATTTCAAATGGCAATGAGACATCCAAGCAGCAACATCAGAAAGGCAGGCAGAGAAAAGCCACCGAAACGGTAAAGGGGATGGAAGGATAACATTATGAAAAGAGACTAAAAAAGTTAAGGCTCTTCAACCTGGAAAAGAGGTGGCTGAGGAGAGATATAATAGAGGTCTATAAATTAATGAATGGCGTGGAATGGGTAAACGTAGATCGATTGTTTACGTTATCAGAATACAGAAAAACTAGGGGACAAGCAATGAAACTACAGGGTAAACTATTTAAGACTAATAAGAGAAAATATTTTTTCATTCAACATGTAATCAAACTCTGGAATTTGTTACCGGAGGATGTAGTAAAAGCCATTAGTGTAGCTGGATTTAAAAAGGTTTGGACAAGTTCCTGGAAGAAAGGTCCATAAACCAATCCGCAATCCACACTAAACCCGCTACAACTGGCCATGAATGCTGCAGCAAGGATTCTTCATGGAGCCTCCAGAAGAGACCACGTGACTCCGATATTAAAACAGCTTCATTGGTTACCTATACACGGAAGGATTATTTTCAAAACATTAATCCTCTCTTTCAAGGCAATCAAGCGCCTTTCCTCCACAGCACTTACGGATCTCATCCATACAGTGCCCCCCAACAGAGCTAGGAGGTCAACAGCCCTAAATTTATTAGCAACCCCGAAGACCTTGACAAAATGCAATAATACAACAGCAAATAGGGCCTTCAGCCTTTACGTCCCCAAATGTTGGAATGCACTCCCACCAGACATTCGAGCCATAGCAGACCTGACCCAATTCAGGAAGGCAATCAAACATCACCTCTTCCTCCAATACTACCCAACCAGTGATGAATTTAGTTAGCACCACCTAAGAATCACCGCCCTTTTGCAGCACATACTCACAAGGTCTCAAGTATTCAAAACGGATTCATCATTTATTGAGCAATTCAACTATGTTATAGGAATTTTACCTCATGTATATAGCATATTTCATGTAAATAGTTCATGTATATAGTTCAGCCCCTGTTATCCAAGTTTATATTCCTGTTCGATGTAAAACCAAACAGAATGTGTGTATTGGTCACTTTGTTATACTGTAAACCGCGCTGATGCCGAATAGTGCGGTATATAAGCAACTGTAATAAATAAATAAAAGGGACCCGGATATCACTGCTTGATACAATACAAGCATTGTGGAACTTGTGTCACTTGGGGAAACTGCTAGGTACTTATGATCTAGATTGGCCACTGTTGGAAACAGGATACTGGGCTTGATGGACCTTGGAATGGCATATCTTATGTTCTTATGCTTCTTGCAGCAACCAAGCTCTCCAGAAGAGAAGATGGGTGCCAACAGAATGTCGATGGTTGGACACAAGTCACCAGGGCCTGCAAAATCACCTATCCAACTTCTCCAGCCCATGAATTGAAGAACCATTATGCAGCCCTGGAAGTGGAGGAGGTGAAAGCATCCCTGGAAAGGGAAGAAACAGAGCTCAAGTACCCCAAAGTTGCAGAGTCAGTGACCACAAGGAAGCGAAGGGTAGTGGTAGTTGGAGACTCTCTTCTGAGGGATACTGAGGCATCCATCTGCCAACCAGACTTGATGTCCAGAGAGGTATGCAGTCTGCGTGGTGCCAAAATACAAGATGTTACGGAGAGTTTGGCGAGACTCATCAAGCCCACTATTACCCAATGTTGCTAATCCATGTTGGAACAAATGATACTGCCAGGTATTCCTCTGAACGTATCAAAAGTGACTTCATGACTCTGGGACAGAGGGTGAAGCAGTTAAGTGCACAGGTGGTGTTCTCTTCAATCCTCCCTGTTGAGGGTAAAGGCCAAGGCAGAGAGGCTCGCATCCTGGAGATGAACGCATGGCTGCGTGGATGGTGTCATCGAGAGCGTTTTGGTTTCCTAAACCATGGGATGCTGTTCCAAGGGTTGCAGAGCAGAGATGGCAGCCATCTGTCCAAGAAAGGTCAATGTGTCTTCGGTAGTAGACTGGCTAATCTACTGAAGAGGGCTTTAAACTAGATTCGTTGGGGATGGGTGAAGAAAGCTTCCAGGTAGGTGAAAGCCCCCAGATAGGTGATACCCCTATTACCATTTCCATAAAGGTATTTAATGTAACATATGGAAAGCAGTGTGTATAAATGCCCGTAGCATGGGAAATAAGATCCCTGATGTTGAAGCTTTGGTGGGAGTGGCTGATTTGGATTTAGTGGCAGTTACAGAAACATGGTTCACAGAAAACCATGATTGGGATGTAACTATACCTGACAATACTTAATTCAGAAAGGACAGGGTAAGAAGAAGGGGAGGAGTGGCACTATATGTAAAAACTACTATTAAAGCTTTGGAATTACAGAGCTTAAAAGGGAGAGAGAAGGCATTGTGGGTTAAACTAGAAAGAGAGAAAAAGAAATCTATTTGCATTGGTGTGATATACAGACCTCCCTCACAAGAGGAAAAGGTGGACAGAGAGTTAATTGAAGACATACGCAGCATTGCTAGGAAAGGGGAAGTGCTACTGATAGGGGATTTCAATATGCCAGATGTTGATTGGCACATTCCTGCTGCAGTATCATCTAGAAGTACAGAGATCCTGGATTCTCTACAGGGAGAACTATTCAGGCAATTGGTAATAGACCCCACACATGAAGGGGCCATACTGGACTTGGTGCTTACCAATGGTGAAAGTGTTTCTGATGTTGTAGTGGAAGATCATTTTGCATCCAGTGATCACCAGATGGTGTGGTTCAGTATTAGGACTAGGGCTGTTAGAATCCATTCAAAGGTGAGGATCTTAGACTTTAGGAAGACTAACTTTGCCAAGATGGGCCAATACCTCAGGGAGTTGTTAGTGGGATGGGAACATCTGGGGGATGTAGAAAAACAGTGGGCAAAACTGAAAGGGGATATTTTAAGGGCAACCAACCTTTTTGTTAAAATGGTAAATAAAAGGGAAAAGGAAAAGGAGACCGCTATGGCTTTCGAAAGTAGTAGCTGAAAAAGTGAAGAAAAAGAGGGAGGCCTTCATGAAATACAAGAGATCACAGAGAGAGGAAGACAGGTATCTATATTTGGAAAAACAGAGAAGCTAGCAAAGTAGTCAGGAAGGCAAAGATTCAAAAGGAGGAGGAAATAGCCAATGCAATAAAATGGGGGGATAAGACATTTTTCAGATATGTTAGTGAGAAGAGGAAGGGCAAAAGTGGTATTGTCAGACTCAAGGGTGAAGGGGAGAAATATGTAGAAGCTAATAAGGATAAAGCGGAATTGCTTAACAAATATTTCTGTTCTGTGTTCACAGATGAAGAAACAGGAGCAGGACCTCAGAAACATCCACAAACAGGAACAGAAGTGAGGGATATCTTGAACAATTTTCGTGAGAAACTAGCTCAACTTAAAGTAGACAAAGCGATGGGAGCAGATGGGATACACCCTAGAATACTAAGGGAACTTGGGGACGTTCTAGCAGCTCCACTGACTGACCTTTTCAATGCCTCATTGGAGTCGGGAGTGGTGCCAAAGGACTAGAGAGAGGCTCATGTGGTGCCTTTACACAAAAGCAGAAGTAAGGATGTGGTTGAAAACTACAGGCCGGTTAGTTTAACTTCGGTGGTGAGTAAATTATTGGAAACGCTGCTGAAAGAGAAAATAGTGAGGTTTCTGGAGTCCAGCGGATTATAGGATCCGAGGCAGCATGGATTCACCAAAGGCAGGTCTTGTCAGACAAATCTGATTGATTTCTTTGACTGGGTGACCAGGGAGTTGGACTGAGGGAGAGCCCTAGATGTGGTGTATTTAGATTTCAGTAAAGCTTTTGACACTGTTCCTCACAGGCGACTTATAAATAAACTGGGCACCCTAGGGATGGACCCTAAAGTTACTGCTTGGGTTAGAAATTGGTTGGGTGGGAGGCGACAGAGTACAAGTAAATGAAGTTCACTCTGAGGAGAAGGATGTTACCAGTGGTGTGCCCCAGGGATCTGTCCTTGTTCCGATTATTTTTAACATCTTTGTTAGTGATATAGCGGAAGGGCTGTCGGATATGGTTTGCCTCTTTGCGGATGATACCAAAATCTGTAATAGAGTAGACACCCAGGAAAGTGTAGATAACATGAGGGGGGATCTAGCTAAGCTTGAAGAATGGTCTAGAATTTGGCAGCTGGGATTTAATGTTAAAAAATGTAAGGTCATGCATTTGGGCTGCAGCAATCCAAGGGAGCAATATAGTATAGGGGGTGAAGTACTTTTGTCCACTAAAGAAGAGCGGGACCTAGGCGTGGTTGTGTCCGATGATCTTAAAGTAGCTAAACAGGTAAAAAAGGTGACGGCAAAAGCTAGAAGGATGCTTGGGTGGATACGGAGAGGAATGGCTAACAGAAAAAAAAAGGAGGTGATAGTGCCTCTGTATAAGTCTTTGGTACAACCTCATTTGGAGTATAGTGTGCAATTCTAGAGACCGCACCTTCAAAAGGATGTGAACAGGATGGAGGTGGTGCAGAGGGTGGCTACTAAAATGATTAGTGGTCTTCATTATAAAGCATACAAGGACAGACTTAAAGATCTTAATATGTACACCTTAGAGGAAAGGCGGGATAGAGGTGATATGATCGAGATGTTTAAATACCTCCGTGGCATAAATGTTCAGGGAGAGAGCCTTTTTCAATTGAAAGCAAGTTCTGCTACGAGGGGACATGGGATGAGGGTGAAGGGAGATAGATTCAGGAGTGATATGCTGAAAGATTTCTTTACGGAAAGAGTAGTGGATCCGTGGAATAGTCTCCCAGTGGAGGTGGTAGAGATGAGGACAGTAACTGAATTCAAAAAAGCAAGGGACAAACACAGAGGATCTCTAAAGGTAACAAGGGGACTGTTGTAGTTGTTGATATGGAAGGACAGACTAGATAGGCCATGTGGTCTTTTTCTGTCATCATATTTCTATTTCTATGTTTATGTTCAGAGATCTGGGCCTGAATTGTCAGAGAGATTTCAGGTGTAGAGAGGTAGATCAGGAAGTCAGCAGCCTAAAGATGGTACTTAAAAGCCAAGAGCTATAGTGCTGGGCTCTAGCACAGGGTTTCAGCATCAAATCCAAAGTTAGTCGATACATATCCTAAATGACTCGTGGCTGTTGCTGCAAAAGGAGCTTCCACCATTGACCGAGTCAAGGGGTGTGAAGAATTAAGACTTTTTGGTTTCTTACACTTTTTGAATATTTCTGTAATTGATCTTTAATGCTTGTATGTTGTATAGATAAATAAAACAAACACTTGCAATAATTGATTTTGAATTGCATTTTTTAGACAGCAGAACGTGAAAAATGGATACGGGTGCCAAGCCTTTTACAAGCAAGGGATGAGGGAACTCTTAGGGTTTCCAACATCCTATGCTCAGCATGAATGATCTGTCTATTCTGCAGGGCTTCTCAACCCCAGTCCTTGCGACACACTTAGCCAGTCAGATTTTCAGGATAACTACAGTAAATATGCACCAGAGATTTGCATACAGTGGAGGCAGTGCATGAGAATCTCTCTCATGCATATTCATTATGGTTATCCTGAAAACCTGACCAGCTAGGTATGTCCCAAGAACTAGATTGAGAACCCCTACTCTTCTCTGCTGCATTTGGCAATAATTTAAGGTAGGAGCGATTTTCCTGGGGAAGAGGTGAAGTAGAAGTGGCAACTGCAACAGCTTGCTTGCATGGTTCCCCCCTCCCCCCACTGATCATGGAAAGCAGGAGGAGGAGAAAGTGGCTGTAGATCAGCTCACATCCTCTTCTGCTGCCCTGTACCTGACTGCAAATATGAACTACACATTACACCAGATAGTTCAAATTGGCAGTCTGGTACAGAGTAGCAGAGGACGATGAGGTGACCTGATGTGCAGCGCCTTCCTCCTCCTCTTTTTCCACATGATCAGATCAGTGTGACGATTTGACACAGTGCAGACGTGAAGCTGTAGAGAGCAAGCGGAGGATCTGTGCCTGGGGAAGCGAGGGAGCTAGCAGCATGTGCCTTAGGGGGAGAAGACGGGGTAGATGAGGGGGAAGAGAACTCTGGGTGTAGCAGAAGAAGGGGCAGTGTGGGGGACAGAAGGCTGGGGGAGAGGAGGTAAGGAAAGAGAAAAGGCTAGGGACAGAAAGAGTTAAAGGTAGGTGGTGTTCACCTGGAGACCTGCAAAGAAAGTTAAAGGTTGAACCCTTGCAGACAGCGGGGGAAGGAGAGGGATCAAGCCTAAGTATGGGTTCAAGCCAAGATGGGGAGAGCACATGCCGAGGAAGGTGGAATCTGGAGAGTGATATTTGCTGGGGAGGTCTGAGCCTGAGAAGAGGGAAAACTGAAAAGGTATCAGGCTTGGGACAGGGAGGAACCTGGCCTTATGATATGGGAATTCTATTGGGGGAACAAACCCCAGCCATATGCAGAATTTTAAAATAGCGTGCAGATTTTTCAAACCCCACAGTGGGGCAAAACAATAGTAAATGCACAATTTCACCACTATGATTGTTTCATTCTGAATGCAATAGTAGCCATTCGTAGCACGTGCTTTTCTATATAACTTGTACTTTAACAATTCAAAGAGAGACTGTAAATATAATGAACAATAAAATGGACAATACTCCTTATGCCCAGGTTTGGGTACATGGGAAAGATCCTAAAGCTACATAAAACTAGTAATTTTTTCATTGGATTTGCATGGCAAAAGATTATAGAGTGATTTTTCTTGGCACTAATAACCAACATAAGCCATAGGAAATTGGCAGGAAGCCACACACAGCAAGGGTAACCTGATGAGAATTCCAGTGCAGTAGCACGTTAATTCAATAAGGATACTTGCTGAAAGGATTTATCATCAAGTCTGCTGCCTTCACCAGCCCAGTTAAGTATATTTACATAAATTAGTCTCTATTATGCTAACAGCAAATATTTATTGTAGTAATAAACCATTTCTGGACCAAATGCTATGTCTAAAACAGATTTTGCAATAGCAGAAGCCCTGCAGAATATTTTGACTTCCGCTAGGCCAACACAAATACCCAATTGTAACCTGATGCATCTTGATTCACTGGCCGATCTCTTGTTCAAACCACATAAGGTTGGTAAATAGTGGTGTTGGGGTTTCACACACACCCCCTGCAAACCAGATATGGAAAGTTTCAAAATGCAGCCAATAACGTCATCAATGAAGTTTTGATTTGTAAGTTTTCCACATTTAAGTTTTCCTTATGGAACATGACCCCATTATTTGTCCTATACATTGCGAATAAGGAACATTCTGGAGCCCCTGGACAGGATGATGTAATGGGGGATGGCCTCCCTTTAGGACAGGAGGAGTCACCTATACTCTTGGAGGTAAGTATAAAAAGCTGAACAGCTCATGCCCAGGAACTTCCCTCACAGGAGTCCAGGACTGCTGCTGTCTAAGTGTCCCACCTAGCCAATGACAACAGGACAGCAGTTGCCCACATGCCAGTCAGGCTTGAACAGACACAACTTGCTGCAGTGGATGAGAAAGGAGTACACCACCAAGGAAGGTCTATGAAGAGCAATCATCAAAAGCAGAGGAATCGGTGTACTGGGAGAAAAACATGGAGGAAGAAACTGGACTATGACTCGAGAGTAGAAAAGGATCTAATCCCAGGGATAGCCCTGTTCTACCCTTGAGGGCTCAATTACTGTGTATTGAAAGAGGTAGTCTCCCAGGTACATCCTTAACCTCCCAGTCAGAGAGAGGTGCCAGTGCTATTTATATCCTAGGTGTCAAAGACGATGACATGCTCAGTCTCCAAGCTGCTGGAAGGGGAGCACAACCCAGAGGAAAAGGACTGGACTGGAGGGACGCTTAGGAATGACTGCATAGTTCATTTATAATAGTTTTGCACTTGCACTTGAGGGAAAACAATTGGGCAATGTGATGCATATTTCTTCATAGGAGCTATACCCCTCTTTGATAAAGGACCTGCAGAAAGGTAGTATTTTCACATCCAGCATTTAATATTAGAACTAAGATAAAACCTGATGGGAATTTGCCCTCTCTCCAAGAAGAGCACTGGCAGAAAAGGAAGCCAAGAGCATGAGAGAAGACAGTGGTACCCACCCTGGGGCCCCAGGACAGGACAGAGAAGAGAATGTGAAAGATTAAGTTCAAGGATTTACAACAACCAGCTACTTTGTCTTAATTTGTTTCTGAAGCCAAGACCATATATTCTTTGGGGTGATCATCTAATAAAAAAAAATACCATTATCTAATTTTGCCTCTTATGTTTACTGCAGTTTAGCCCTAAGCAAAGTCTTCCTTGTCCTCCAGGTCCTTCTACATTTTCTTAGGTGCCCTGGTTTGTGGTTTCTTTTTGCTGTTCCACTTAAAACAGCAGGAAGTCGTCACATATATTTACTTTTCTGCCATGCTTCTGGGCTCACTACCCTCTTAGTTAGAGAATGACTACACTTATGTGCCAGATGTACTAAGCAGTATTTATTTAAAATATTGCTGACACACAAAATCAGCAACATTCTGGACAAGTTACAATAAACATCAATATTCAAACATCATGAACACGACATACATAGACATACAATACAAACCAAAGCTAAATCATAACAGTACTAAAATAAATCATACATAAGAAAACTCACTTGATACATATCAAGTTGCTTAATCTGGTTTAAATTCACTTCAGAATTCCACCTACTCATTTATTTGCATTTTTTACTGAACGATGCAAATGAAAAAAAAAACACCCCGAAGATATCACATATTTCCATGATTCATAAAACCATACCGTGAAACTAAACCTACCATATACACTAAAAGACCAATAAACGCCTAAACCCTCCCTCACCAGAGGGTAAACATTAGGGAGACCATCATCACAAATATGTTCTCTTACTTATATGAAGCTATTTCCCATTGTACTGGGAGCCACAGGTTTGATAAAGAAGAATTTCCAAGTACATCTTGACAAACTACCCATATATGTTACATCTTATGAACTCCAGAAGGAAGCTCTTTGGCACAATGTGAGTACTGCTCTGAGCATTAGCAGTAAATTTGCGAGAGAGATCATACTCCACATACCCTGGTTTAGAAGTGAGGTTTCGTGACTGTCATAGTATGTGCAAAACTAAATCAAACGCAAAAGGCCAAACAGGTGCAAACTAACATCAGAACAGCAGCAATCACTCATTGATCTCCCAGAGATAAATGTAACTTTAATACTTAAAAGTTATTACAATGACAAAGTCTTCTACAAATTTGAATAATTGATCAAAAATGCAAAATACAAAGGGGAAAAGACCTAAGTTTGTCCCTTGGTCCAAATTAGATCCACTTTTGTAAAGTAAGGGCACAATTCCTCACTGTCAGAAAAAACCCTTAAAATCAATGTTATTCATATATAAGTATGCTGATTAGAACCTTTTTTTTTTTAAATATTTCTGAATTATTTTTTCATAAATTTTATGAACAATCAAATCTCATGTTATCTAAACACAGATGGCCAAAAATTGTCTTGAATGATCTTAATCCATCGCCATGGAGATCAAAATTTGAAAGATACTAAAAAAAGAAATTTGTACGTTACTCTCCCAGTGTGGTGTAGGGAGTCTGACCCAAGCCGGGAAAGTGCTCCTGTAGCTAGTCTGTGAAGCAGGCATGGATACAGGCCACAGGCCTGCTTGGGACTCTTAACCACTGTTAGGCCATAAGAAGAATCAGGGGAAAGGAAAAGAATGAGCTGCTGGCAAAGAATGAGAAAATTCTGGGAGTAGAGTGGTTCGGAATGTTGCTGATTTACTGTACATCTGCTGAGAAAACCAGATAATACGAATGAAATAAGAGAGACATGAGGGGGAACCAGGGAGTAAGATTTAATTAGGCATTGACCTTGGGAAGGTGAGATGGTGTTTCCATGATAACTTGAACCTTTGGAAAGGTAAAAATGTGCCAGTATTGTATAGAAAAAAGTATCAGTGAAAACCAGCTGCATGAAAAGAAATAACCTTTGTAGTAACGCCAGCCTTTCAGAAAAAAATATATAAAAAACAGACCAGAACAGAGGAGAAAGGGGGGAGTTTATTCAGCCCTGCCATGGAGGTGACAGTGTGTTTAATTTCCCCATTAACCTCTCTCTTCTGTCTATTCCCTATACACTAGCTATCTTGTACATATAAGTAACAGTGTTAGAGAATTTGTGTGTGAAGAATTTATGCTAAGAAAAGGATCCTATATAATAAAGATTTCACGAGTATTGCTGAGAAAATTGGTTTCTGGGTACTTCCTCTGTGTAAGGTGAGATAGTGGCCCTTGCGGTCCAATAAGCCCCTTATAGTGGTATATTAAAATTTTAATGATGCCCTGTCTCTTTAGTTATCCAGCTACACTCCTGAGGCAGCCTTGTGTAGCGAAACGTAGCTACGTCAGGTCTACTATCAGTTGTCAGACATTGAGTGTATTAACAGCCACCTACATTGCCTGTGACACTGAATGCCTTTACAATTGCCAGCATTGTTAAGTATTTCTTCAGCAACCTCAACAACTACTGTTTACTACATACACGCAAACTACAGGGCCAAATTTCATTGAAGCTCTATAGCTAAAATGTTCTTCAAAAAAAGCAAGGCAGATAACTTTTAAAAGACATCATGGCCACTAAACAGTTTAAACAGTCAACTTGTGCAAAAGCTTTTCTAACATAAAAATGAAAGCAACACATTGCAACAAATCCTACCTTAAGGTCATATTAGTTCAATTTAATGAACTAACATGTCAGACAGGTCACCGCTCTACTGCTCCAATATTAGATCAGTAACCAAGACTGAACAAAGAGGTTTAATCAGCATACTTACAGTAGTGGCCAAAAAATTAAGGCAGAGTACAAAATATCAGAATTTTATTAGAAAAGTACGTGTTATTGTCACTTCCATGGTCAAAAGCTTTAAGAACCAAAGATATATATATGTCATTTTCAAAGTTTTATTCAGGAAACAATATATGTCAATATTTGATAGGGTGTCAATGATTTTTAAGCACAGCCTGGATTCTTGTAGGCATACTGTTAACTAACGTTTTACAGTATGCCAGAGTGATTTTGTTGACCCATACATGCTTGAGTATGTCCTTTAAATCTGCTTCTGAAGTTGGACGGTGTGCTGCCACCTTCTTCTTCATAAAATTTCAGTTTTCAATTACATTGAGATCCGGAGAGTTTGATGGCCAACCTGGTAGCAGTTCGATCTTGTTGTCCACGAACCATTTTTTGACTGTTTTTCCAGTGTGCAAGGTGCCGAGTCCTGCTGAAATATAGTTGTGCCAGAAACATTCATGTGTATTTTAACTTTACTATTCAGCATGGATATGTATTTTGAAGCATTTACTCTTTCACCTTTCTCAAAAATGTGCAGGCTACATTGTCCATTCACCGAGATACAACCCCATACCATAACCGATGGTGGGTGTTTAACAGTCTTGATCATGTACTTCAGATTTAGTCTCTCGCCTGCTGGTCGACGGATGTAGTTGTAACCACTCCCACGTACTGGATGAAATGTACTTTCATCTGTGAACATTATTCTCTCCCACCATTCAGCAGATTTGTCTTTCATCTTGCTACAAAACTGTATGCTGGCAGCAATTTGTTTCCTGGTCATCATAGGCTTCTTGGCAGGTCTTCTGGCCACGAGTTTGAATTCATCCACAAGCCATCGGACAGATCTGGCACTTATCTTTATTCCTCGATCATTAGCTAACTGAGCCACATGTTGAGATGAAGTATGTGGACTAGATGTAATAATGCTTTTGAGAAATTGGTCATCTCGTCCAGTAGTTATCCGTCTGCGCCATTTCAAACGTGTACAGCCACCTGATTTCAGAACATTCTGAACTGCACACCTTGATATATGCAAATGTTTTGCAATAGCACATTGCGAATATCCTTCAGCATGGAGTGTGACAACTTGTCCCTTTACAAAGTCATTAATATAGCACTTTCTACCAATCTTGATTGTATATTTTACATGTAACTTTCAATCTTTTCCTAGTTGCAAAATTTCAAAACTTCATCCAAGAAACCTACTAAAGAGTCTAAGTAAACTAAAATGGATGCCAGACGCATGGTATGACTAATCGCCATGCTGATTAAATAAGTATGCACGTGTGACATCTCCACAGTACATTATTTAACAATAAATTGTAGAAAAAGATACCTGCCTTAAGTTTTTGGCCACTACTGTATATATAAATAAAATTGATTTTTAAGGGGTTTTCTGATGGTGAGGAATTGTGCTCTTGCTTTGCAAAAGTGGATCTAGTTTTGGACCAAGGGACAAACTGAGGTTTTTTCCCCTTTGTATTTTTGCATTTTTGATCAATTATTCAAGAATATTATTGAAATTTGTAGATGCCATCATTGTAAAAACCTTTAAGTATTAAAGTTACATTTATTTCTGGGAGATCATCAATGGGTGATTATTGCTGTTTTGATGTGCAAAACTAACCCATTTGGAGAAACTGCCCCGTAAAAGAACACCTCTCAAACAGCATCAGGAAGGGGAAGATGTAGCCATCAATTTCTCAAATGGCATCCAGACCATTGTAAAGGGCTCCATTTTACTTTGGTGTAAGGCAGTAATGTGTACCTTAGCATATATATATACCAAATTGTATTTACCTACTGCTCTTTCAATAGCAGCTCCTCCTGCTTCCATGCTTGTGCCAATGGCATCTGTACAGCAGTGCCCACATACCAATCAATCACATTACATTACATTACCATTCACACCAGGCATATCACAAGTAACACGACTCCTCTGGATTTAATTTGTTTCTCTATATCTCACAACACAAGAATCATATTCCCATAGCACTGTGCTTTGAGAGATAGCCACCAGATATGATCAAACGTACCCTGCTGTCCACATTTACGTCATAGTATCTCCCCCCCACCTCCCCACACCAAACAGCTTACTTAAATGCACTGAGGTAAAATACCATCTATACAGCATCTTGAATCTATTTTCCAGCATATTACTAGTAGAACCACCTTTCAAAAGACCATAACATGTTTTCTGTAAGTACTCACCCATAATTAGATTCAAATACTTTTGCCACGCTTCCAAAATGTTGAGGTCTCTGCGATCTCTCCCCCTAGTTGCAGTGCCTTATATAAACAGGAACCCCTTCCCCCCAATGATGGTGCCTTATATAAGCAGGACACCCCCCTCCCCCCTCCAAGCTTTGGGCCAGGAAGTCTGTGATCAAGGCAAACAAGAGGGGAGAGAGGGAGAATCCTTGCCAGGTTCTCTTTCGAACAGAAAGGAATACACCTAGCCCCCACCCCCCAATTAATTTTAAGACAGGCAAGCAGGTGGTGGTGCCTGGTTTTCTCTAGGTCTTTCTTCTCTTTAACACTGTTCCTCATAAGCGACTTATAAACAAACTGAGCACCTCAGGGATGGACCCTAAAGTTACTGTTTTGGTTAGAAATTGGTTGAGTGGAAGGCGACAAAGGATACAAGTAAATGGAGCTCACTCTGAGGAGACGGTTACCAGTGGTGTGCCCCAGAGATCTGTCCTTGGTCCAATTCTTTTTAACATCTTTGTTAGTGATATAAAGGAAGGGCTGTCGGGTAAGGTTTGTCTCTTTGCGGAAGATACCAAAATCTGCAATAGACACCCAGGAAGGTGTAGATAACATGAGGAGGGATCTAGATAAGCTTGAAGAATGGTCTAGAATTTAGCAGCTGAGATTTAATGTTAAAAAATTCAAGATCATGCATTTTGACTGCAAAACTCCAAGGGAGCAGTACAGTGTAGGGGGTGAAGTACTTTTGTCCACTAAGGAAGAGCGGGACCTAGGCGTGATTGTGTTTGATTAACTTAAGTAGCTAAACAGGTAGAAAAGGCGACAGCAAAAGCTAGAAGAATGCTTGGGTACATAGGGAGAGGAATGGCCAGCAGAAGAAAGGAGGTGATAGTGCCTCTGTATAAGTCTTTGGTGCGACCTCATTTGGACTATTGTGTGCAATTCTGGAAACCGCACCTTCAAAAGAATATAAACAGGCTGGAGTCAGTACAGAGGGTGGCTACTAAAATAATTAGTGGTCTTCATTATAAAGCATATGAGGACAGACTTAAGAACCTTAATATGTACACCTTAGAGGAAAGGTGAGACAGAGGTGATATGATTGAAATGTTTAAATACCTCCGTGGCATAAATGCACAGGAGGAGAGCCTCTTTCAATTGAAAGCAAGCTCTGCTACGAGGGAACATGGGATGAGGGTGAAAGGGGATAGATTCAGGAGTGATATGCAGAAATATTTCTTTACGGAAAGAGTGGTGGATCCATGGAATAGTCTCCCAGTGGGCGTGGTAGAGATGAGGACAGTATCTGAATTCAAAGAAGCATAGGACAAACACAGAGGATCACTAAAGGAAAAAAGGGGACTGTTGTAGTGGCTGATATGGAAGGACAGACTAGAAAGGCATGTGGTCTTTTTCTGTCGTCACATTTCTATAAATATCTGTAATCCACCTTAAATACATATCCCCCCATACCCACTTTACAGAACACCAAAGGTCAGTGAATCTCAAAGGCCTTTCAGCATCCACTGCCAAAGCTATTGTTGGGCATTATAGACTTTTAGCCAACCAAATCAAATTCACCAATCTGAATGTTGTATGCAATAAGACAGCACTGATCCTTATGGATCAGAGGGCACTATATTTTATTCGCTTCGTAAAAATTTTATAGTCTACCCCTAGAAGGGAAATAGGGTGGGTATGACCTACACTGGGTCGTGACTTTACCTTCCTTATTTGCACTTTACTTTCAGACAATGTAATTTGCAACACTGAGAAAAAAAAAAAGCTATCATACCATTAAATGTTCTAAACGTCATGTTGATCTTATCTAGATTTCCTTTCAACTCAAATACAAAAAAAAAAAAGTCATTGTTGATAATGAACTAGAGCTCTTACTTCCTGTTTCATTAGCACACAGAAGGAAGCCAATAAACAGTCTTTTTTTTCTTCTAAAGATTCAGCTCTAGAGACCATCTGCCAGACACCAACAGCTCCTAAGAAAATTTCAGTGGCTCTTCCAAACCTAAGCTCGAAAACAAAACTGCACATGGAGCATAATGAGAACAACATAACTGACTGCCATAGCATGCTTTGTAACTAGGGCTAAGGCAGGGGTTCTAATCTTGAGAACCAAAAAGCCAGCTGGCACCAAACAGTTGCAGAGATCATTGTATTGGCATGGGTAGTCAGCAGGAGGCAGCAGACACCAACACAAGCGGCAACCATGAGGACCATACGGCTTGCAAACTATAAAAATCAAACAAACAGGCTCTATGGCATATTTACAAGGGAGTTGCGTTTCCATTTTTGTGGGGGGAGGGGGAGAGTTAATAAAAGTAACAAAAAGAGGTGACAATGCAAAGGAAGCATGCATACACACCCTCTAATATTTACCACAAAAGCGGGTAATGCTGTTAAAAAGAAATAATAGTTTGCCTACCAAATATTATATGATACCTGTTGGATGGAAATTTTTAAACCTGTCAGTCATACCCAATGTATGTGAGATTTTGTAATGCATTTCAAGGGTTTATTGGAGAGAAGTCAAAAATTTCTATCTATAAATGTCCTAGTTAACCAAGATAGAGGGATCCAATTCCTACTAGGTTAATTTCTCTTTAACTTTCCAACATCTTTCAATCAGATGTAGCAGATCAGTGGCTTAGTTATTCCATTCCAAAAACCCTAACCAACCAATTCCAACCAAGTACTTTTAATAGATTATAGCACTATAAACCTTACTCTGTGGGCTACTTTTGTTAACCAAAGTATCCATGGCAGAAGGAAACAGATGTGCATGTGCTCTAAGTAAAAAGCATGCCACATGGGCAGATGGCTCTCAATGGCCACAACTTAAAAATCTTAAAAAAAAAGGGGGAGGAGAGAGGGTGTAACCCTTTCATTTCAGGATTCAATTTCCAAAAATGTTTTCCCCTAGTTTGTGCTTATGGCTGAACTCCTTATCTATTTGCTCTAAAAGGATTGTTAGAATGCCTTGGTAATTTGTTGATGTATGCCTCCGTGATGTATTCAGTGACTGCTGTAAATGGTATTTGAATGCTCCAGGGGTACTGTTTTCCCTGAAAATCCAGATACACTATCAATTTTATTCACGTTTATTCAGCCTTTCAAAAAAGTGCAGCAGATTCGTGTGACGAGACTTTCCTTGGATAAATCTAAGTTGACTTTGTCTTGTCTAGGTTTTCAGTAATTCTATTTTTTATAATAGCTTCTATTTTGTCTGACACCGATATCAAGCTCATGGGTGATCTGGGACACTAAAGACCAATGAAAATGACGTCAGTGCTGGGGAAATAGTGGAAACTATAATAATACCTTTTAGTATTTTGTCTAAAGAACAAAACTACTCAACACAGACGAGACATGGTTTAATGGGACAAACTCAACTTGGATTTAGCCAAGGGAAGAAGTTGTGCCTCAATCTGCACCATTTTTTTTAAAATAAAAACATGGTGCAGGAATGGACAAAGGCGAACCAGGTGATATAGTACACCTGGATTTTCAGAAAGCCTTTGGAAAAGCACACAAAGGACCCCTGAGGAAATGAAAAAGCCATTAGATAGGAGACAATATTCTACTGTTGATAAGAAACTGGTTAAGAGAGAAAACAGTAGGGTTAAATGACCAATTTTTTTTCAATGGAGAAAGTTGAATGAAGTACCCCAGGAATATATACTAGAATCAGTGCTTTTTAACATATTTATAAAAGGATTTGGAAATAAAGAGCAAGGTCATTAAATTTGCAAATAAATTATTCAAAGCTGGTAAATCATATGCATTTTGTGAGAAATTGCAGGAGGATTTTGTGAGACTAGGATACTGTGCATTCAAATGGTAGATGAAATTTAATGTAGATAAGTGATGTACGTAGGGAAGAATAACCCAAATTATATGTTATATGTAACATGTTGGTTCCTTATAAAACCACCCCTGATCTCTGGAAGGGGCAGTATAGAAATGTGCAATAAATAAATAAAGCGTAGTTACTCACCTGTAACATGTGATCTCCGGGAACAGCAGGAATTTAGTCTTCACATATGGGTATTGGTACCGACAGAGCCCACGTGGGAACGCTCCTCAGCGTCCAATAGGAAACCTTTTGGGAGCATCCCACAGCACATGCATGCTGCCTTCCCGCCTCTGTACCTCTCTCACTTCAGTTGAGTTTACAGCTGAGACCAAAGGAGAGAAGTAGAGAGAGAGAGAGACAGACAACTCCTAGGGGAGGTGGGTGGGTTGTGAAGACTAAATTCCTGCTGTTCCCGGAGAACACCTGTTACAGATGAGTAACTATGCTATCTACAGGAACAAGCAGGAATGTAGTCTTCACATATGGGGACTCCCCAGCTGAAAGATGCCCCCAGCTAGCTGTGAACCCAGGTGAGATGGGTCATGCTTCCTCCCATGGACCTTAGGCATCCAAACTGTGGATGGTGGGTAGGAGTTGTATTAAGTATGGAAGAGATGTTGTAGAACAGCCCGGCCAAACAAGGCATCCCGACGGGAGTCCTTGTCTAAGCAATAGTGGGCAGTGAAGGTATGTACCAAAGTCCAAGAGGCTGCTTTGCAGATGTCATCAATAGAGACAGAACGAAGGTTAGCCGTTGAGGCTGCCATTGTTCTCACATTGTGAGCCGTGACATGGCCTTCGAGAGAAAGTCCCTTACTCTGATATGTATAGGATATGCAATCTGCAATCCAATTTGACAGAGTTCTTTTAGAAACTGGAAGTCCCAAATGACTAGAGTCAAAAGCCACAAAAAGCTGAGAAGATATTCTATGTGGCTTAGTTCTTTGGAGATAAAAAGCCAAGGCTCTTTTACAATCCAATGTGTGAAGATTCCTTTCCGCACTGGAGGCATGAGGCCTAGGGAAGAATATAGGAAGATAAACCGACTGGTTTAAATGAAAAGGCGAAACCACCTTTGGTAGAAAGTGAGGATGAGTCCTGAGGACTACTTTATCATGGTGAAACCTTGTATAAGGAGGGTCAGCTACTAACGCCTGTAGTTCACTAATGCGTCTTGCAGAAGTGATGGCAATTAGGAAAATAACTTTCCATGAAAGATACTTTAGGTCTGAAGTGGCTAAAAGGTTCAAAGGGCGGTTTCATAAGCTGACCAAGAACAAGATTTAGATCCCATGCCACCGGTGGTGGTTTAATAGGTTTTGTTAAAATAGGCCTCTCATAAAACTTGATATAAGTGGATGAGAGGAAATAGGTTGTCCATCGAAAGGTTTATGAAAAGCAGCAATACCACTAAGAAGGACCCTAACTGAATTGGTCTTCAGACCAGAAGTTGATAATTGTAGAAGATACTCTAGTAGCAACTCTACAGGTACTAAAAGGAGGTTAAGTCCCTTTTGTGAACACCAGATAGAGAACCTTTTCCACTTGAATGCATAGGAACATCTTGTGGAGGGTTTTCTGGAAGCCAGGAGGATATCCTTTACTTGTTGAGAAATGTTAACATCCTGGAATTCTAGGCTTTCAGTAACCAGGCCCTGAGATGTAGGGACTGGGGATTAGGATGCAGTAAAGATCCGTCCTCCTGCGACAGGAGATCTGGAGCATTCCCCAACTCCAAAGGAGTGGTTTGAGAGAGACGTAGAAGAGGAGGATACCACGTTTGCCGTGGCCAATGTGGAGCTATGAGTATCATACGACCTTTGTCTCTCTAAAGTTTGAATAAAGTCTTGGGAATGAGGGGAATGGGTGGGAAGGCATAGAGGAAGTCCTGTCCCCAGTGGGTAGGAAAGCATCTCTGGAAGATGCGGGATATAAATGATTGTTAAATAAATAAATAAAAATAAATCTCTTGCCTGACAGTTTTGAGCCAGAATTCTGGAACAGAATCGGGGAGGTTTGGCATTCTGTGGACTTGCAAAGAGGTCTATATCTGGTGTTCCCCAGATTCGAAACACTCAAGCAAGCTGGTATGAGTGGAGGGACCACTTGTGTGGCAGCAGTATTCAACTGAGTTTGTCTGCCCACAAGTTCTGAATGCCCGGAAGGTATACCGCAAGCAGGTGAATTTGTAACTCTCTGGCGAGGGCCCATAGTCGCAAAGCTTCATTGCATAGCAACAGAGAGCCTGTTCTGCCTTGCTTGTTCACATAGAACATAGCTACCCGATTGTCGGTCTGGACCAGAACTGTTTTGTTGCTGAGATAGCCGTGAAAGACTTGAATGGCATTGAAAATGGCTCTCAGCTCTAAGAGGTTTATGTGAGGGGAAACCTCCTGTGAGGTCCAAAGACCCTGAGTGAAGAGATCGTGCAAGTGGGCCCCCCAACCCATCTTTATTTTATTTATTTAACTGTATTTATATCCCGCTTTTCACCGGGTCAAAGCGGTTTAACATTAAAGAGTGAGGGACAATAATCAATTCTAGGGTTGGGGCTATCACTGGGGGGCCCAACAATAATGATCTGAACAGATATTAAGGACACAGACAATGGACATCTGTCTCTTAGAAAATAGATCTGAGGGTATGATTAGGGGGTCTGGGGGTAGTCAGTGATGGATGTTTGTTTCTGGTCCGAGGTATTCCTGGAATAGGATGGTTTTTAGTTGTTTCCTGAATGTCAAGGGATCTCCGTTGCTTCTGATATGACTTGGTAGAGAGTTCCAGAGGGATGGTGCATACAGTTCGAAAGCTCTGTTGCAGGTCCATTGATTGTATTTGGTCCGTTTATGGGGGATGGTGAGGGAGTTGCTGGTGGTTTGTCTGGTTGTTCTGTTGTGGGTGGGTTGGGGCAGTAGAGTGCAGAGCTGGGAAGTCTGAGTTTGGTAGAGGGCTTTGTGAATAAGTAGGGCAGATTTGTATTTAATTCTTGCTTCGAGAGGGAGTATGTGCAGCTCCCTCAGGACTGGGGTAATGTGATCTTGTTTTTTTGCTTTCTGGATAATTCTTGCTGTGGTATTTAAGGCAGTTCGTAGTGGGTTGGTGTGGGTGGCAGGTAGTCCGTGGTAGATTATATTGCAGTAGTCTAGGTGGGGGAGTGTCATGGTTTGCATGACTGTCCTGAAGTCCTGCGGTTCGATGAGAGGTCTGAGGCGTTGTACTGTTTTTGCCTTGTGGAATATTATTCCAGTAGTTTTTTTGATCTGTTGCTTGAGTGTGAGCGCTTGGTCTATGATGATTCCTAGGTATTTTATGTGTGGTTGAATTTGTTTTTGTGTGGCTCCTATGTTGAGGTGTGTAGGTGGTGTGACGTCTGGGTCTTTGGTTACTATGAGGGCTTCTGCTTTTTTTGTGTTGATGGATAGGTTGTTCTTTTGTAGCCAGCTGGAGACTTCTATGAAGCAGTCTGATAGGTGTTTGTTCACTGGATTTGTGGTTGTGATTGGACCATAGAGCATTATGTCATCTGCATAGATGTGGTAGTTGATGTTGTGGGCACATATGATTGAGCAGAGTGGTTGCAGGTAAATGTTGAAGAGCATGGCAGATAGTGTGGATCCTTGGGGTAACTCCTTGGTGTTGCTGAAAGGGGGGGAGGTTGCTATGTTTGTGCGGATCAGTTGTTGTCTATTGGTTAGGTAGGAGTGGAACCATTGAAGTACGACATTTTTTATGCCAATTTCTTGGAGTCTGTGTAGGAGGATGTTGTGGGAGATGGTGTCAAAGGCTGCAGATATGTCCAGGAAGATTATAGCATATCCAGAGTGCTTGGCCTGTGTGCCTTTGATGAGGGTGTTCATTAGTGATGTCATGAGGGTCTCGACTCCATGGAATGGACGGACGCCATGTTGTTGCAGGTCCAGTATGTTGTTGGTATCTAGGTGGTCTTGAAGTTGTTGCTGAACTATCTTCTCAATGATTCTGGTGGTGAACAGAAGACTTGCTATAGGTCTGAAGGAGGCAGGGTCAAAGGGATCCAGCTTGTTTTTTTGGGGGGGGGGGGGGTTTAAGAGTTGGGCGGATGATTGAAGCTTTGAGGATGTCTGGCATGCGTCCTTGTCTGAGGGATTCATTAACAATGTGGGTTAGTGGTGCGCTTAAGTCCTCTTTGGTTTTCTTTATCCATTCTGCAGGGCAGGGATCTAGTAGAGAGGTGGTGGTGTTTAGGCAGGAAATGGTGGATTATATTTTTTTTTTTGTGATTGTTTCGAATGTGCTCCAGTCTATGTCTATGGTGGTAGGGTGAGTTGTTATCTCTGCATTCAGTTGTGGATTTTGTGGTTGTTGAAGCTGCTTGTATTGGTGTACTAGTAGTTCTGGCGGGATGTTCGGTAATTGGTCGGAGTGGTTGGGTGCCTTTGTTAGTTTCTTGACAATCCCAAAGAGTTCACATGGTTTGTTTGAGGTGTTTATGATCTTCGAGTGGCAGGTCTTTTTTGCTTTATCGGTTTCTGTGCGGTAAGCGTCTAGTTCACACATGTATTTTGTTTTGTCATCCTCTTTTCTGGTCTTTCTCCATTTTCTTTCCACTCTTCTGAGTTTGGTCTTTAGTTTCCGTAGGTTGGGGGTGAACCATCGGGCTTTTTTTGAGGTATGTCTGGTTTTGGTCATGTTTGCTGTTGCACTGGATGCGGAGGAGATCGTGGTATTCCAGTTGTAGATTAGGTCATCAATATTGATGGAGCTTGTTTGGAGTTTAGGTAGTAGTTGCGCCAGGAAATTCTCTCTGATGAATGGTTTAAATCTTTTTGTATGTTGTTTGTTCTCTTTGACGCTGGTGTGCTGGTAGATGTGGGATATGTTGATGAGACAGTAGTCAGACCATGGTACACATGTGATTTCTGGGTTTTTGTATGAGGTGGCGTTCTGGGAGTTTAGGAATATGAGGTCAAGTGTATTCTCTTTTTCGTGTGTTGGTTCGTGTATGATCTGTGTCAGGTTCATTGCATCCATGGTATCGATGAAGGCTTCGGCATATTTGTCTTGGAGTAACGGGAGGTTGAAGTCTACGAGGATTAGTTGTTCTTTTGTGGAGATGCACACTCAGATATGTGTTGTAGTATGCCCAATAGGTTGGTGCTTGAGGTGGATGCTCGGTAGATTAGGCATATGGAGAGGTGCTTGCTGGTGAGGGTGAGTATGTCCACTTCATTGGTTGTTTCTGAGGCATGGTTCCTGAGGTGGAGGTTGGTTTTCGCAATGATGGCTACTCCTCCTCCTCTGGCGTGTGGTCAAGAGCAGTGGTGAAGACTGTATCCATTCGGTGTTAGTTGGTTCATTAGCCAAGTTTCTGTTATGCATAGGATGTCAATCTTTTGGGTTGTGATCAGGTCTTGGAGCATGTGGTATTTGTTCCTGACTGAGCAAGCATTTATTAGTGAAATGGAGAGAGGGTTGCTGTTTAGGGGGATGGGGGTATGGATTGGTGTGGGTGGTGTGTGGGTGTTGCCCCATGTATGGGGGGGGGGGTTGTTGGTGTTTGTGGTTTGGATGGTTGTGATGTTTGGTTTGTGATTTGTGGTTTGTATGGTTGTGATGTCTGGCAAGGGATGGTTGGAGAGTGTGTCTGTGGTGGAGGGGTAAATGGTCAGGAATGGTGCTAAGAGGTAAATTGGGGCTAGGAAGGGTGGCATGGCTTGTAGGTGTACCTGTGCGTCCTGGGGCTGTGCTGTGCTTCTGCACTGGTTTTTTAGGGCGGGTGGTCCTTTTCCACGCTGTCTCGGGTTGCTTTAGCTTTGCTGTGTGAGTGGGTGTATGTTGGGTGCTTGTTGCTGTCTGTCGTCAGAGTGGTTTGGCATATAGGCTGCTGGAAAGGAGCGCCTACAAGGAGGTTTTCCAGGGATTGCCACCATTGCAGGGATGAATCAGACGTGTGATAGTTCTGATTTTGTCTGTTAGTCGACCCGAGGCTTGTGATCACTGAGAGGAAAGGGTCCACTGGGCTGCTCAGATGGAGGAGAGCATAGGGAACCACATGGACAGGGGATGCCATGTGTCCCAGTAGTTGAAGCATCTCTCGAGCAGTAAGGAATACCTTCATAGATGCTTGAGATGCCAGTTGTATTATAAGTAGACAGCGTGGCTGGGGCAGGAAAGCCCTTGACTGCCATGTGTCTAGACGAGCACCTATGAATTGTAGAGATTGAGAGAAGGCGAGATGAGGTTTTGGGAGGTTTATGACCAGCCCCAAGTATTGAAGAATTCCCATTGCTTGAGAGAGAGCAAAGCTGGCCTCTGGAGCTGTCGATGCTCAAATGAGCCAATCATCTAAGTAAGGGAAGACGAATATTCCCAGAGTCCTCATAAATGCTGCTACCACTGCCATGCATTTTGTGAAGACTCTTGGAGCAGAGGCTAGTCCAAAGGGAAGAACTCTATACTGGAAGTGTCTTCCTTGGACCAGGAAACGAAGGAACTTCCTGTGATCTGAGTGGATGAGAATATACGTGTACTCATCTCTTAGATCTAGAGAACATAGCCAGTCCTGACTTTGGAGGTATGGTAAAAGTGTTGCGAGGGAGATCATTTTGAACATTTCTTGGAACAAATGTTTAATTCTCTCAGGTCTAATATAGGTCTGTGTCCCCCTGTCTTCTTTGGAATAAGAAAGTAGGGGGAGTAAAATCCTATCCCCTGTTGGGGAATGGGTACTTCTTCGATTGCTCCTTGAGCTAGAAGTGATTTGACCTCCTGCTGCAAGAGGTCAGTGGAAGGGCCCTGAGAATTGAACTATTTTATTATTGTAAGTGGGGGCAAGTTGAGAAAATGAAGCTAGTACCCCAGTTGTACAATGGACAGAGTCCAATTTTCTGATGTTATTTATCGTCATCTTTTGGCAAAAAAGCATAGTCTTCCTGGAATGGTCAAGGGTTCTGGACCTTTTAGGAGTGGAATGACTAAGTTCTCTAGATAGAAGTCAAAGACCCTGAGGGGGCTGGGTCTGTTGAGCCAGTTGAGCTTTTTGAGCTTGCGGCTTTCTTTGCTGTCTGTTCTGTTGTTGCCCCTTCTGGGGAACATGGAGCAGACAGTGAGTTTGATGGGTGTAAGATTGGTAAGGCTTCTTTTTCTTACTGAAAAAGGGTTTTTTGAGTATTTTCTTCTTTGCTGGGTTGGCTGTAGACTTTGACAATCTGTTTAAAGTAGTATTGTCAGATTCAAGCTGATTAGCCTTGTCCTGCCAGTCCTTGCCAAAGAGACTTTCTCTTGTGCAAGGAATGTTTCCCAGCTTTTCTTGCACCCACTGTTCTAAGTCTGATGCTTGAAGCCAAGCAATATGATGTGCTCCTATGAATATAGCAGAGGTTCTGCTAATACATTCAAAGCAATCAAAGGTAGCACGGTTCATGAATTTTGAGACATTCTGGGCATGCTTGACCAGAATAAGGTAGTCTGCTCTTTTTTCCTCTGAAACACAAGGACTAAGGAGCTCTAAGTCTTTTGTGACTTCTTCCAGGAACATTCCCATATAAAGAATGTAGGAACTGATCCTGGCTCCTAGCATGGAGGATTGAAAGCATCAACGGCCAAAGGCATCAAGAGTCCTGGATTCACGGCCTGGAGAACTAGAAGAATGTGTTTTAGCACTCTTGATCCTTCGCATGGCCGATTTCACTACCATTGAATGGAGTGGTAACTGAGTTTTTTGAAAACCAGGACAACTTGGCACTTGGTACATAGGGGCTTGTTTACAAAGCCGCATTAGCGGTTTCCGCTCGTTATCGGAGCTGCGGCCCCATTGATTTCAATGGGGCTGCGGCTCCGATAATGATCGGAAACCGCTACTGCGGCTTTGTAAACAAGCCCCATAGTGTCAAGGCGTCGGGAATGTGAAGATATTGTTAAAAGAGTTTCCCACATTCTCAACATTAGATCATGTAAGATCTTGTAAATGGGAATAGCTGCTTTCTTGGGAGCCATAGGGTATTGTAAAATTCTTAATTCTTCTGCCCTAGGTTCCTTTTCTGGAATCACAGTGATTGCAAGACCCTTTGCTACATCACATATGAAATCCTGGAAGGACATATCCTCTGGAGACATTCTGTGTTGAGAAGGAACTGAATCTTCTAATAGATTCACTCTGGTACCAGTAGAATCGTCAGAGTCATCGGAATCGGAAGACTCAAGCAACGGGTGCTCCTGTAACACATGGTATCGGTACCCCTCGAAGTCGGTACCGAAATGTCTCGGTTCCTGATCCCCAATAACGGAGATTGGCATGGGGGGGAAGCAGTCCTCTCTAAGCAGGTATTGTCGGTACCGATACCTGTTGAACCGTCTGTTGTGGTCTTGGCGGTACCGAAGCCGCTAAGAGGGCCACTAGATTGCGTTCGATAGCGAGGATTCTGTGATCCATCACTCCTGCCGATGCCTGGGTGCCGGTACCAGTGGAAGCGGCTATAACCCCAGAACATGGCACCAGTAGTTCCACAGAGGTGGAGGCCTCTGGAACATCCTGGAGCTCCGTTAGTGCTTTGGAGCCCAAAGACTCCCGCCAGGGCTGTTTTGCCGGTAAAGTATCCTCGAGGGAAACGCCAGTGGCATCTCCTCTATTCTGCAGGCCCCTTTTGATCATCCTTGTGCAGGAGAGACACTCCGTTGGACAATGTTCAGGACCCAAACATTTTAGACACCAATCATGGGTGTTGGTGATGGAAATGGTACCGCCACATTTTGAGCAGTTTTTGAAACCACTAGCTGGTTTCTCCATGCTTGAAGAAAAATGGGCCTAGTGCCCAAAATGGCGCCTAGCATCAGAAGCAGGAAAAGATCCCTGAAGAAATACAAGGGTTTTTTTTGTTTTTTTTAAGGAAAGAAGAGGAGAACCGGCGCTACTGGTAGGCGTCGAATGAAGGAAGACTCGACCACAACAAAAAACAAAAAATAAAAAGGTAAATTTTCTGTGGTGACAGTGTACCACATCCTGTCGGCTCCGCTGAAAATGAAAAACTGAAGTGAGAGAGGTACAGAGGCGGGAAGGCAGCACGCATGCGCTGTGGGATGCTCCCAAAAGCTTTCCTATTGGACGCTGGGGAGCGTTCCCACGCAGGCTCCGTCAGTACCGACGATACCCATATGTGAAGACTACATTCCTGCTTGTTCCTGGAGATATAATAGCTACACGATGCTATGTTCTACATTAGGAGTCACCATTCAGAAAAAGGATTTGAGTATCACTGTGAATATTAAACTGAAATTCTGTACAGTGTGCGGCAGTAGCCATAAAAGCAAACAAAATGTTAGAAATCATTAGGAAAGGAATACAGATTAAAAAATATATATATTATAATTCTTTTCTGTCACTGCATGGTGTGACCATATCTCGAGTATTATGTGCAACTCTGGTTGCTGCATCTCAAAAGATATAACAGAATTCTAAACACAGAAAAAGGAGACCATAATGATAAAAGGAACAGAACGGTTACCAGGAAAGGTTAAAAAGATTAGAGCTCTTCAGCCTGGAGAAAAGATAGCTCGATAGAGACCTAGAAATTGAGTGGAGTGGAATGGACAAACACAAATCAATTGTACTTTTTTGATAGGGTAAACAAAGACTAAGGGAAGCATCATGAAATTACAAAGTAGTATATTAAAACAAATAGGAGAAAATATATGTTTTCACTCAATGGCAAAGGATGCAGCAAAAGCAGTTAGGATAGCTGGGTTTTTAAAAAGGGTTGGAAAATTCCTGGAGAAAAACTCAGACTTCTTAAAGCAGACAGAGAAAGCCATATGCAATCTTTTGGGATCCTACCAGGTTGATTGGGATCGGCCACTGCTGGAAACAGAATACAAGGCTTGATAGACCTTTGGTTTGATCCAGTATGTCAATTCTTTTGACTACTTCCCAATGGAACGGCCATGGGAGAAGAATATATAAATGTAATGGTCAGGCAAAAATGTAAAATGCCCCTAGCTTTGAAGGGAAAAAGTTTTTGCCTCTTTTCTGCCACCCAGAAGTAGGCTGAAAGAGCAGCTGTTGAATTCTCAGGCCTTGCATGAGGTGCTTTCTGAAGTACCAAACTAGTCTAGGGGGTCAGAGAATTCAGTTTTTCTGCCTCTTTTAGGCCATCTTAAAACAGCGAGCTCAGTAAATCCAGAGTTCCTGACCTCAAGGGATTGGGCCCCAAGTACCAAACTGATTGGGAGTCAAAGAAAAAAATAGAGTGACATTCCTTCATCTGTGGCAGAGACACACACAGGGAAGAAATATCAGGAGTTCGGAGAAGTTGTGAAAATATGCCAGCATAGGACCCGCACTCGGGATCAGAGTGCCTGGTTAGCATACTGAGAGTCAGGTGTCCTGCAAGACTGAAGAAGCTAGGTGAGACCCAGAGGTTCAGGCAGCCTGTGAGATGTAATTGGGGTAAGTTGTGAAAAGAACCTATGTGGATGTTCCTCTTGGGTTCATGGAACCCCAAGATGAGGAGAAAGCAGCTGGGAGTTAAAAATACTGCGATGTCACTGTGAACCACAAAAATGACATTAATAAAACCTTCAATTAATATACATATTAGAATAATGTAATGGTAAAATATGACAGAAAGGAACAAAAATGAGGCACTGATTTTTTACCCAATTATATATTTTTATGTATGTTTTATTATTGAAATAGAGTATTTTTATTTTCCTATTATACATTATCAGTTTTAATTGTTTGCTATTATATTCATTCTGTTTTGAATGTAAGATTAACACCCCTGATGAAGTTCTTGAGATGAAACATGATCATGTAGAGTGAATTGAAGTGGCTATGAAGAAATAAATCATCGCTTGACCAATTGTGTTGTCTCAAACCTTTATTTACCTTGCTGCTCCTAGGTTACTCGGTCTTGTGCTGCAAGAATGTGCCTTTTTTGAGTCAATACAAAACAGGGCCTTGAAGTGAGAGTCTTCTTCCCCCCCCCTCCCACTCCACAATCCCCAAAAAGAAGGCAAGTGCCTTAGCCCTTCATATGGGCACTACCCCCTGGATTCAGCCTAACAGAGCACCAGGGTTTACATGATTATCTTATTGTGAGACAGGACACACTGCATATTATCTCGAAGTGCAAAGCTACTCTTGCTTCTCTGTTTGCAAATGAAAACTGTTATGGAAGCACAATCTGCCTGCAGACTGGACTGTGATTTTTTTTTATTTTATTATTTTTATTTGATTACATGACTTACCTAAAAAGAAATACAAAACAAGATAAAATGTACAATTTTAAACATACTGGGAACAGTGAATACTTCTCAGTATTTCACATCGATTCTGCAACTAAATACCAGATGTAAGTACTTTAATTTTGGAAGGCGAATTTTGCTACATCTTCCATTCTTGCACAATAAACTTTATAATCAAAAACACACTGACCGCACAAATGTCGGTGGATGTCCAGGTAGCTAATGCCGATTCCTACTTCTGTCCTAGACATCACACCAATAAAGGAATTGTGATTAATTTGCTGACAGCAAGGAAATCTTTTTCAACTAAGCTTTTCAAAATTCTTTCCTTCCCTTTTCCCAAATTCATTTTGCTAATGACACCCTGAGAAGTAATCCTTTCTGGGCCTCCTAAAAATCATGCTGGGAATCACTGTCTTTACAAAGCTGGAATTCGCTCATAGAGCACTAATGACTTAACACTGAAACAGGTTATTTTTAATGGTATTTTGTCTTCATGTAAAATTTCCTTCTCTAAATGGAAGCTGAACAGAAAAATAGGGAAATGCCCTCAGTGACTGAAAGAAGAACTAAGCTATTCTAGCATAAAAGTTTAGATTTCAAAGAAGAGATTCTATTTAGGCAACCACAAAGAATAAATGTGCAGAGGAAGTTGAGCCCGAGTATGTCCAGACTACTGCAGTTTGTTCTGGCAATGCTTCGAGCTAAATTCTTGCCCAGTAGTTACAACAAACAGCGGGATACTTAATGGATGTATTGTTTTCTTTCCCTCATTCTTTATAAAACACCAGAAACTTACAGCCGATGGTTTAACAAATTCACATGAAAGATAACCAAGGGCTCCAAGGTAATTCATATTTTCTTTAGACTTCAAGTATTTGGCCTCACAAACACTGAAATCTCAAATTATGGCAGCACTAACCTTCAAGACCAACAATGCAGAGACAGGGGAAGTTCCACTGGATTTACAAAGGCCAAGTGAAAAACTACAAAATTCAAGCCCACCTGAAAATAGATTATACAGAGCTCTCTACCAACCCACATCAGGAACAACACTGACAGCACATCATTTAAGAAACAGCTGAAGACAATCCTATTCCGTGAACATCTCTGAACGGAAACACCACCATGCCCTAATACTTAGATACAGCAGAAGTAAAACATGTCCATGTCTATGTCTACCCAAATCATTAATTGTTGACCTTGGTGATGGCCCCACCCTAAAAAAAAAAAAATTACCCCCTCCTATGTTACATGTTACACCGCTTTGACCCGGTGAAAAGCGGGATATAAATGCAGTTAAATAAATAAATAAAGCTGTGGTGCGGCAAGGGCTTCATCAATAAGTGCTTCACATAAGAGTAATTAATGGAAAAAGGTGTTTTAATTTTCAAAGCTTGTTTTACATTCTTTAAATTTAACACTTCTCCAAGTGACAGTAAAAGCCCCAGAATCATTTAACAAAAGGAGATAAGCAATGATTTAGAAAAGAAAAGAAAGCATATTTAGCCAATCCATCATGTTTCACATCAGCTGTCTGCAGATAAATTTCAGCAGACCGGTACTTTGTCACAGAAGTTAAACAAGCTCATCAGGCTTTAGGTCTGCCACCATTTCTTTTTTAATCTGGCAGTTTCATGCTGATGCTTAGAGCTTCCAGCTCAATCAGAACCAGGGCTGGGATCCAGCACTATGAGACTTCATTCACAACTGCCTGGGGATTTTTCCCTAATCTAGTTCCTCTTCCAATCTACATTGAGCATCATTCTGTGTGGACCACATATCACAACGCCTTTCAGAATCCCATAATCATGGCCCCAAAATCTGGACACCAGGTGTCATCACTGTACAACGGCAGGCTCCTGCCTTCACAGCATCCTACAGCCCAGAAAACCAGGGAAGAGACAGTCTGTTGTTGTGCGCTATACGTGGCTCTATTGTTGCCGACTTCCTGTTCTTTAATTCAGTGCTATATGCTCAGCCATCACATTGTTTCATGAACAGAATCTTCAGATCACTAGACGGCAATTTGCATGTGCTCAAGACGGTTTTATCCTTGCACAATGAAGCCACATTTTACTCATTTATGCATTACATCTACATTATGGCAAAGTTCAAATGTTAATTTGGCCTACCCTTAACAGCTCAGAACATACAAAAAAAGGTTAGACTGTACTGATATGCAACAGACACAGGAGGGTGGGTAATGGCCATCTTTAAAGGCCACCAACTAATAAGGTTTATAGGATACCCCTAACAAATACACGCAAGATAAATTTGGATATACTGAAGCCAGTGCATGCAACTCAAATCAATATTCATATCCTGAAAACCTGACCAGTTTGTGGCACAAGGGTCTTAGTTGCCCATGTCTTATACAGTATATAGGTTGACGTGTAATACAACAGTGAAGGAGTGGAGGAGGAGTGTTGGAGGAGTGGAGGAGTGGCCTAGTGGTTGGGGCAAGATACTTCAGGCCAGAAGGTCGGGGGTTCAAATCCCACTAGAGGACAGCAACCTTGGGCCGGAAGGACTGGGGTTTCTAGTCCCACAGGTGCTCCTTGTGGTCTTGGGCAAACCACTTAACCCTCCATAGCCCATGTTCCCTGTAAAATAGTTATCTCCAAGTTATAATGTCCTGTTCAATGTAATTTCAGTTTGTTCAATGTAAACCGCACTGATGCAGAATAGCGCGGTATATAAGAGAATGTAAATAAAATAAAAACAGTAGTTCTCAACCTTCATTCCGTTGGGTCACACATCTAAGGGATGATGCTCACATATCACCACTGCACTCATCGACCCTCCTGGACCTTTAATCTAACAGTATAGCAGATCTTATGAGTTAAATGTAAAGTTCCTTATCATCCTGCTAGAGCAGTCCAGAAGAATAGGTTATGCTCCCTTGTCAACAGGTAGAGGCAGACTGAGCAACTTTTAGCAATGTGATTACAGGGTATATCTGCTGGTGCAGCACAGCAAAGCCAGTTTTGTCTGCCCCCAGCAGTCAGCAAGGTGTGTGGACTGGTGCGGCACTGCAGACAGGCCTGTTCCCCCAGCCCATACTAGTCCTGTGGCCTGTGAGCATGAGAGCAGTGGGCCCAATGTTTGCTTGGAGCCCAGGTACACCCCTGTCTTCTGGAGCTGACAGCTTGTCCTATGTCCAGCGCTGCTACCCACAGGTTCCTAGAACTTGGGTTGGAGAGCGGACAGGAGGATCCCAAGGGGCCTCTAAGGGCAAGATTACCATATTTTTGGAGGGCAAATCTGGGACACGGAGAAAAGGTAGGGTTTGGGGTTTTGGGACTAAGGAGCAGGAAGAGGGAGCAGTCCTCCAGATTAACAGAGGATACTGCTTCTGCATGACACAGGAAGCAGATATGCTAGGAGAATTGAGAAGACTCGATAGGACACTTGACCTCCATTGGAAGGGCTTCTGGGAAAATGGAAGTCCTGTACTTCAGTCTGCACTGAAATTGGGGATAGGTGGTGGTTTTAGCTCATGGAGCAGGGGAAATTAGTTCAAAATCGGGGACATCCATTAACGTTATCTGAGGGGGGTTGATGGGGGGGCTAGGTCCAACTTTACTACTGCTACTAATCATGTGTATAGTGTGTACAAGATGTACGCAGCGCTGTACCTACAGTAAGAGACGGACCCTGCTCATCAGAGCTTACAATCTAATCAAGATGAACATCACAATATTAGGGGACTAGAGTATGGCAGGATACACATAAGTGGTGAACAAGAGAGGGGCATCAGGATCCAAAAGCAGCCTCAAAGAGGTGAGTTTTTAGCCTGGATTTGAATAGGGAGCCCGAGTACTGACTCAGGTAGTTTGTTCCAGGCATATGAAGCAACAAAGTAGAATGAACCAAGTTTGGAGTTGGCAGTGGCAGAGGAGACAGATAGAAGGGATCTGCCAGAGGAGGGGTGTAGGGTGAGATAAGAGAGAAACGGTAGTGAGGTGCTTAATTTTTGTATTTTCATTTTTATCTATCTCCTTTTCTTTTCCCATTGATTTCAGTTAGGCTGTATTAGGGGGGGAGGGGGTGAACCTCTCTGGCAGCTAGGCTGTAGCCTCCCTTCTCAGGTTTCCATTGCTGGCCTGACAGGTTTTGGGATAAGAACATAAGAACATAAGATATGCCATACTGGGTCAGACCAGGGTCCATCAGCCCAGTATTCTATTTCCAACAGTGGCCAATCTAGGTCATATGTACCTAGCAGTATCCCCAAGAGACACAAGTTCCACAATGCTTGTACTGGGTCAAGCATTGATATCTTCGGTCACTTCTTAATAATGGTTTATGGACCTTTCCTCCAGGAACTTGTCCAAACCTTTTTTAAACCCAGCTACACTAACAGCCTTTACTACATCCTCCGGTAACAAATTCCAGAGTTTGATTACATGTTGAGTGAAAAAATATTTTCTTTTATTAGTCTTAAATAGTTTACCCTGTAGCTTCATTGCATGTCCCCTAGTCTTTCTATATTCTGATAAGGTAAACAATTCGATCTACGTTTACCCGTTCCACTCCGTTCATTAATTTATAGACTTCTATCATATCTCCCCTCAGCCGTCTCTTTTCCAGGTTAAAGAGCCCTAACCTTTTTAGCCTTTCTTCATAGGAGTATCCTTCCATCCCCTTTACCATTTTGGTGGCTCTTCTCTGAACCTTTTCTAAAATCGCTATATCCTTTCTCTTTGAGTGTTCCTTTTTTTTTTCGTTTTTTCTTTTTTCCCATTGCTGTGCCTAATTACAACAATGGAAAAAGTCTGTGGCCTTTGGGGTCCCGCCCTCCCACAATTGCAGCTTTTTGCCCCAGGTGCTATAGGATTGCCTTGGGGCTTATTTTTGTGGCATGTTCAGGACTCAATGCCATTTTTTTTGCTGCCTCGGCTGCATGCCCCCTGTTTATTCCCTGTCAGTGGGCTCTGCGACCTTATGCATGACATTCTCATTATGCATGAATAAACCCAAACAGGCTCATTCCATCCCAGACGTACAGCTCCTCTGTATGTCCTGCTTGAACCGTACATACAGAGGGGGTCAGGATTCTGATCCTGCGGGCACATCTAACCCCGCAGGACCAGAATCGCAAACAGTCCTGTACATGCAGGCTGGGACTGCAATTCAGCCAGTCTGTACGTACAGGAAAAGCCCGACTAACTCCGTCAGGGCTTTACAATGGAGCCGCAGCACCGCAACTCCATTGTAAAGCTGCGATCCTGGCCGCCAGCTTCACAAAGGCTTTCCCCGCAGCCTGACCCCCAATCCGGCCTAAGGCCAGGGTTGGGCTGCGGGGAATGTCCTCTGGCCCCTTGCCCCATCCGCACCCCAGGCCCACCAAAAAACAACATCCAGGGAAGTTACCCTGCACACGCTGCCGACCCTGGACGTACAGGGTCGATATTAGAATCGGCCCTGTATGTCCATGGCCGGCAACCGCCCACCGCAACTCCACCACCGATCTGCTCCCTCCCTACCCCTATCTAACTTCCCCATACAACCGGCGGGGGAAGTTAGATGCCAGAGGTTGGACATGAATAGCGGGTATGGATGTCCTGTTGGAACGTCCATCCCCATCTATTTGTGGGACAGAATCTGGCCCAAAGGGTCTTGAATATGCCATAAAAAAGGAAAAACAACAAAATAAGTATGATTCAGAACCTACATCCTCACCTACTGTTAAGAACACTTTAAAATAAGAGTGTATGATTGTCTTAATGTATCAAAGGTAAAATAAATCATCTCCCACACAAATAGAGGCTCTCCCCCAAAACTACAAGTGCACAACCTGTGGCTTCTAAATTATTGAACCTTTTGAAATCTAATTAAAGACTTCATGATTAAGGAGAAGAGCATAGCATCAATAGTGCAAAGTGGTGTCATAACCCACCAACTTAAAAGAGGAGCTTCTCAAATTTTTTTTCAGCTACATGGCAGCAGAAAACCTTCAGTGCATCAAGTTAAGCAGTCAGCCTATACCCCTGATTAAGGAAGTGACAAGCAGAACATTCAGTTTCCATTTTTACCCATCATCCAAAGAGTTGCCAAACACTTCCTCATTTGCAAAACACATTTAGTGACAATTATTGACATTTCCAGTGGGCCCCCATATATTTTGTAGAGCACTAAATCTGAAAGAAGAGTAAGTTATCATTTTTCCTCACTTTTGAATAATGCATATTCTGAATATTTCTACCAAAGTAGGGGGAAAAAAATCTTCAACATCTTGTTGCTTATCAAAAGGAAGCGGAAATGTAAAAAAAAACAAAAAAAAACCAAATTTGAGTCATGCCTGATGTGCAAACAGCACAAACATGACTACTCTCCACATTAACCACAGGAGCCTATTTCCCCAGCAACAGCTATGTAGTCACCTTGATTTCAACTTTAAAACAAGTTTCAACAGAAATGTGCAAGGTTTCTAACGTGATACGACTGCTTTTTATTCTCAGCAAAAGGTTGGCTGCAACTATAAGCCATGCAAACAGGCTATTTTCAAAAGCTAGCACACACAGGGAAGGAAAGGGAAACTGGATCTCCTTCATGACTTCTCAGAAGCTCAAGGCGAGTTACACTGAGGTACAGTAAGTATTTTCCTGTCCCCAGAGGGTTTATAATACAAGTTAAGGGATGGTTTTTGGGTCTAGATATATATGCTTGATACAGCTAGAGATTTTGTTTCTGCCTCTTGGGGGCGAGGGGGAGGGGTGGAGAGGAGGGTGATGGTTTCCCCCACACTGCCCTATAATGTGGACTTGATGTAGTCTGCTTTACATGAGTTCTTTCATTTGGATTTAATCCTTTCTTAGTCTTCTCAGCATTTGACATTAGCCATTTCTGAATACTTTATTAACTGTATACTGCCCTGGTGTAATGAAGGAGCGGTATATCAAGCAAACCAATAAACAAACATTTGTTGG
Source organism: Ichthyophis bannanicus (assembly GCA_033557465.1). Lineage (NCBI taxonomy): Eukaryota > Metazoa > Chordata > Amphibia > Gymnophiona > Ichthyophiidae > Ichthyophis > Ichthyophis bannanicus. Next base: position 175,427,087 of record CM066034.1, on the reverse strand, counting down.
CTTGATAATTTCCTTTTGTAAACTTTGTGAACATCTCCATTTTTTTTTTTAAGTCGATAAATACAATGCGAGGAACAAAGGTTTGAGCTTCAGCTGGCCCAGTGGCTCAGTGACAGTGCTGCACACTGCCAAGCAAAGGGTACTAGATTCAGTTTCCCAAGCTCAGGTTTTACACTTCCCAGGACAAGCAGGGCTGAGAATACTACAGATGAAGGACATCAGACACTGTTCGACAATGAGGCACAGTATAGTGGCCAGATACAAGTCCCTGTGCACAGACTCTGGCCAAATAACATTGTGATCACTGGCCTAAGTTGGCAGGTGACAGGAAAAACCCCAGGGTAATTAATGAAGACTCATGGTCCCCTGATGCCACCCTTGGTTTGAATCAAGCTGGAAGTTAAAGGACTACGAGGAACTGCTCAGTCAGCAAGACGATGCAATGCTGGGCAAAAGCAGAAGGATAAATTGCTGCTCACCAAGTTCCTTTGGTAGTCCACTTTTCACCAGTTTGAAAATACTGGTTGCTAGTTCTTTGCATACCAATTATAATTATAATTATATTCACTCATTTGTCATACAACTCATTTAGCATTTAAGTCTTCAAATAATACTCAAAAATCAGTTGAGGACATAAGAAAAGTTACAAGGACAAATTTTCCATACCCGTTAGTTTCCTTTCCTTGATTCCTGCTAGACCAGTCCAGATGAGCAGTTTATGCTCCACAACCAACTTTCTACTTTTTAATTATCCTTCACGTCCCCATCCCCCCCACCCCCAACATCCTCTGTAATGTTCATGCCAATAATCTTCATATCCCTCCTCCATCTCGAGCACAATACAACTCAACCATATCCTCAGTCTCTTACCTCTGTGCTCTGCATCAACAGAATAACCCATCTCCTGAGTTGTGTTTGGATCCCACTTACGGCAGTTTAAAATCAGCCTTAAAAATCCACCTTCTCCAGAAGGCATTAGATGTACTTTGATAACCACTGCCCATGGACAGCCCTGCTTCTCCTACTATACCTCAATCTTCCACACTCCCCTGCTCCTACCCCTTTTGTATGACAGTGGTTACCTTTCCTGTCACTAAACTGGGTTTTTTTCAGACTTTTATTATTTAGTTTTTATGTAAACTGCATTGATTTAATTGAAGGGTAGTGTATCACATTTTCATAAAACCATAAACCAAAATGATGTCATCTCCTTATATATTTGCTGGTGCAGCACTAAGAGACTTGTCAGTATGACACACTTCCCAAGCAAAAAGCATGACTCAAAAACTCAAGAGAAACTCAGACAGTATTTATCGAGAAAACCAACAACTCCTCTGTGCAAGAACGCTTTGGCTCTCTTACCATATTTGACTTTGTATATTGCAGCAACACTGCAAATAGAGGCCAAAGGCAGCAGGGCTCCCCCCAATCTGTAGGCATAACCTTCCCAGAAAATTAGCAGGTATGGAAAATTTTTCCTTTCTTGCTCTACTAGACTAGTCCAGACAAGTGGGACATAACCCAAGCAGTCAGGACCCAGAGTGGAAGAAAGACAACGCTCTGGACAGGACTGCTCTGCCAAAAGGCACCATCTGTACCAACTCCCACATGCAACTTGTAGTGCCTCACAAAGGTGTTTTAGGAACAGCCAGGTACACCTTACTGATGTCGTCCAGAAACACCAAGGTGGATTCAGTCCATGAAGCGACTTGTGCCCAAGTAGAGTATGCCTGGACTGCCTCCTGCACTCATTTTCCACACAGAAGGTAGGCTAAACTAATAGTTTTCTTGATCTATTTTTTTTTCCAATTTAAAGTTTTTTATTCACACACATCATAAAAGAAAAACACCATACAGAGCAGTATCAGGTGGTCTGTATTACACATTCTTCCGTAACCCCTATCATGTCCATTGTCCCTCCTTGCAAAGGGGTGTAAACCTCCCTTCTTGTGGAGTGGAGAGAAAGAAAGAAAGGAAGGAAGAAAGAAAGAAATAGGGCAAAGAAAGGTCCGCATAGAAATAAGGCCACAAATAAAATAAGTTAAACTAAGTTAAACAAATAACATTGGCAACTGTTAATCCGTCCCGTGCGATTATCAGCTTTCTAAGCACAGATGAATTGTATTGTCTGTATACTCTGTTCCATTATTACATGTACATTCCTGACCACATCATAAAAATAACCATACAATTAAAAATAGATATTAAAATTAAAATTTAAAATTTAAAATTAAAATGAAAAATGAAAAATAAACTACTAATTTCTGCTCTAAACCTTTGTTGACTCAGTTTGTGGTGTGTGATATTTAAAGGTGTGTGTTATCAGCAAATCCAACATCATCTTATTCAACATCTTATTCAACAGCTTATATGACCCACCCCGGGGAGACAACATGTAAACCGCAAATCTTTCTCGGTGCACAATCCTGACCCCCCCCCCTTACTAAACAAGCCCACCACCACCCTCCAACTGAGATGGACTCCCCCCTTTTTGTGTCCCATGTTGCCATGCGTTGCCACTAGACAACCTATACTCAAGTTGTCCCAGTGCAACCCCAGGCTGCGCGCACCCTGGCGTGCACCGCCACTGATGTCCGCAGCCGCTGTTCCTACATAGTGCCCCTAGCATTCGACCACTGCGGGCAGCCCCAAATGCCTTGGGGTTGTGTCCTATCCCCCACCCCTCCCCTCCCCCCCAACCCCCTCTACTCCCCTTACATCCTCACCCTCCTACCCCCAACCCCCCCAGGCCCATACTAACCCTCACCAACGTACCATCACCTCAGGAGTTAGCAGCCAGCCCGAACCCGAGTTGCCCCAAACTATCCCCCCCTCCCTCTCCCTCCCCCTCACTTCTCCATCCATACCTCCCACCCCGTCTCCCTCCAGTTCTCATAGTCCCGCCAGATCTCATCATGTTTGGCCTGCGTTCCCTGCGCACAGGCCCGCACTTTGCTAATCTCCCACAGAAACTCTAACCTGCCAATAATTTCCCTCATTCTCGGTGGTTCCGTGTTCTTCCAATTTTGTAAAATTGCCAATCTGACCGCTATCACACAGTAATTCCGGAAAGCAGCGATCCCTCCCGTCCCTAGCTCCTCCCCCTCCAGGAGCACCACCTGGGTTGGAATGAAGGCGATCCGTATCCCCGTAATCGCTCCACAATAATCCTCCACAACTCCTGCAATTTGGGGCAGCTCCATATCATATGCAAGAGGTCACCCCACCCCCCACATCGCCTCCAGCAAGTGCCCGCTCTCTCCGGGAAAATGAGATGTAGCCTGGCTGGGGTCCAGAGCATCCTAAACCTAACTTTGAGCGAATTCTCTAACAGCGCCGTACCCCATGCAAACCGCCTTTCTCCCTCAAAGATACTCTTCCACCGGCCCGCCTCCCACTGACCCCCCAGTTCCTCTTCCCACTGCTCCTGCCACTTGGCCATGCCCTCTTCTCGTGCGTTCAGCAAGCGGTAAAGTTTAGACACCAGGCCCTTTACTGATTCTTGTTGTTCCATCAGCATCTCAAACTCCGTTACCCCACCCTGTAGGTCCCCCCGAACCCCCGGTTCTTGCAAGTAATACCACAGTTGCATGTACACATAAAAGTCATTATCCCGCAATCCGAACTCTTTGAAGCTCCGCATACGGCCGTATCCTCCCGGTCCTATCTAAAACCTGCCCTACCCTCTCCAACCCTCTCTCCGCCCACACTTTAAAACTCCCCCCCCCCACCTCCCCGGGGCAAGGGCCCCCATGTTACGCAGGTACGCAGCTCGGGACAGTTTCTTCCCATTCAATAGATAGCTCTTCCATTTTTCCCATACTTGCAGCGTTAACCTCCTGTGTGGGTTCAACCCCTCCCGGCCCACTCCACTCCTCTCCTCCCCCCCCCCCCCCCAGACCTCTTCTTTCTCCATATATACCCATTGCGGGGTTTCTCCTCTCTCTCTCCACACAAAGAGCGCCCGAAGTTGTGCTGCCTCATAATACTTTGCCAGGTTAGGAACTCCCAGCCCCCCTGCCTCCTGGGGTCTGAACATGGTGAGCTTATTCACCCTGCCCCGCTTCTCCTCCCAAATAAACCTCATGATCAGAGCCTGCAACTCCTTAAGACCTTTTCTTGGCACTTTATACAGTAAGGCCATAAACACAAATAGGATCCTTGGTAGCACATTCATTTTAATGGTTGCTATGCGCCCCAACCAGGACAAGTGTAGTCCCTTCCATCTTCCTAAATCCTTCCGAATTGCCGCTATCAGGGGTTTGTAATTCCAAGCCGGCACTTGGCCCCATGTATTACCCAGCTGAATCCCCAGGTATCGAAAGTGTCCCTGCACCCATTTGAAGGGAAACTCGGCCTGCAACCGCTCCTCCACCCCTCTATCCAGATTAAACCCCAGAATTTCTGTCTTGTCCAGGTTCAACTTATAGCCCGATACTGCACTGTACCGCCCTACGGCCCGCAGCAAATTGGGAAGGCTAACCAAAGGTTGTTCTAAAGTGTAAATAACATCGTCAGCAAAGAGTGCGACCTTACTTAACTGTCCTTTTACTTCGATGCCACAGATATCCCCCTGTCGCCGTATAAAGTCCGCCAATGGTTCTATAACCATGGCAAACAGCAGAGGCGACAAAGGGCACCCCTGCCTGGTGCCCCTACCCTATCGAAAGCTCTCGGAATACCCCCCATTTACCTTTATCCTTGCCCTAGGGCATGCATAGAACACTTTTATCCATCTTAGGAACGATGGACCCACCCCAACTTTTTCTAGTACCTGAAACATAAATCCCCATTCCACCCTGTCGAATGCCTTTTCAGCATCGACCGTCAAAAATACTGCTTCCCTCCCCGTCGCCTGCAGAGACCACATGACATTCAACAGCTTCCGAATGTTATCCCCTCCCTGTCTCCCAGAGATGAACCCCATCTGATCTTTATGCACTAGCTTCTGCATCACCGTCTGTAGCCTTCGCGCCAGTATCTTGGCCAACACCTTAGCATCCAAGTTAATGAGCGAGATGGGCCGGTAAGCCGTATATCCATCTAAACCTGGCGCTTTCCCATCCTTAAGAGACTTCACTGCGCTTTTCACCTCCTTATACGTCACCTGACGCCCCAGTTCAGCTGCCTCCTCTTCCGTAAGCCTGCCCAGGTCGCATTGAGCCAAGAACTCCTCTCCCTTCTTCTCAGCCCCCATCACCTCACTGCTGTACAGTTTTTCATAGTATGCTGCAAAGGCCTTCCTAATTTCCTCCCCCTTATGCACCATTTCCCCTTTTTGGTTGCGCACCCCCCCTACTACAGATCGTCGTTGCCGTGCTCTCAAGCGGCAAGCTAATCTCCTTCCTGCTCTGTTCCCTCCCTCGTACCACCCCTGCTTTAACTTGGTCAGGTTGTAGGCTATCTCAGCCGCCCTGAGCTGGCCAAGTTCACCTCTCACCCTGAGCAGTTCCTGCAGAGTCCGTGTGTCCCCCCCCCTATTGGTGCTGCCTTTCTAAACTCTCCACCTTCTCCAAGAGCTGGTCTTCCACCTCTCTCTTTCTTCTCTTTTCCTGGGCTGCTATACTGATTAGGTGGCCCCTCACCACTGCTTTGAGCCCATCCCACACCATTCCTGTGGCCACCTCCCCATTCCAGTTGATCTGCAAATAGTCCCGTATCACCTCTTTGACTCTGGCCACATATGTTTTCTCATTCAACAGGGAATCATTCAGCCTCCAGAAACTCACCCAGTTGTCTCTTACCCCCAAATCCAGCACCATATGCACCGGAGCATGGTCCGACCAGGTGATATTGCCAATTTCCACCGCTTGTACCTTAGCCCCCCAACTCCCACTCACCCACAGCATATCAAGTCTACTATAGATATCATGTACTGCCAAGTAGAAAGTATACCCCCTTTCCCCAGGGTGTCGCACCCTCCACATGTCAAGCAAACCCAGTCGCTCCTTTAGGTTTGCTAAGCTCCTCCTCTCCTCCCCCCCCCCCCTCTCTACCTCCCCCTCCACTGTGATCCACTCTAGGGTTCATTGTGAGATTGAAATCCCCTCCTATAATCACCGGTATCGCCCCCCACCCCTCCAATTCACTCAGGAGCCTATCATAAAATCTCTCCTTTAAGGCATCATTTGGGCCATAAATACTGACAACCCACACTTCCTCCCCACGTACCCTTATTTTAACAGCTACCCACCGCCCCTCTCGATCCCTTCTTTCCTCCACCACCGCTCCTGCATACTTTTCCCCTATCAAAATCCCCACCCCTCCTTTCCGCGAAGCTTCCCTTTGGCCTGCCAATAGGGTTCTCGGGAAATTCCTAGTCTTTAACAACCCTTCTTGACCCACTTTCAAATGCGTCTCCTGAATGCACACCAGATCTGCCCCCAACCGTATACCCTCCCTCTCCAGCAGGCGCCTCTTGCGCCATGTCCGCAATCCCTTGGTGTTTACTGTAACCACTACCAGCTGCTCCCTACCCCCAATTGTGTTGCCGTTCAGGCCCCCCTTCCTATCCCCTCCCCCTCCTCCCCTCGCCTACCCTCCCACCCCTCCTCCCCAACCCCTCTGCCTCGTCTGCGACCAGGCTGACCCGGAGTAGTGACTCACCTGCTCCACCCCAACCCCCTTTACATCCCCGCCCCGCCCCCTCCCCCTCCTCACTCCACCCACCGGTCCACTTGCCCCCTTCCCCCCCGCCAGCTTACCAAGTGCCAATCCCCCCGCTCATCCTCCCTCCTCCCCCCTCTCACAACCGCACCCCCATGCAATGATCTTACCACATCCCTAACCCACTTTCACTCTATCACATTGTGCAATCACATTCTCAGTGTCTATACTGTCCATCATCTCTTCGCCCCTCTCCCCTGTGATCTCCGATGGTCTCCGTCCGTGCCCTTGGGTCGGTCACGCATCACTGCTCCTTGCTTGAGGGTTCTAGCTTGATCAAGCGCTGCCTCCTGCCACTCCGTTCTAGCTGCTGCCGCCGTTCCTTCCATGCCTGCTTCTTTCAGCGCTGCCCACGCTGCCTCCAGCGTATGGATTCTCCAGATTCTGTCCCCTTTTGTAAAGGCCAGGCCAAATGGGTAGAGCCATCTGTAGTGCACCTCCTCCTTTCGGAGTGTTTTTGTTATGGGGGCTAGTTCCCTCCTCCTCTGCAAAGTTCCCAAGGAGAGGTCAGCAAATATAGAAACTGTGTAGCCCTGCCACTGGAAATTGCTCAGCCCCCTCATTTTGGTAGCTATTTTTTCCTTAGTTTTGTAGTCCTTGAGACAAACAACTATGTCCCTGGGCTGGTTATTGCGGGCGGCTCCCAGCGCTCTGTGAGCCCTGTCCAGCAGGATTCCGCCACTCGGGGGCTCCTCCCCACCTTGCCGTAGGGCCTCCAGGCAGACAGACTCAGCCACCTTAGCACAGTCTCTGAACTCCACTACCTCTGGAACACCTTTAATCCGCAAATTATTCCTCCTAGAGCGATTCTCTAGGTCCTCCAACTTTAGCTGGATCTCCTCCTTCCACCTCTCCTCGCTTTGGCGCTGGTCCCTCCATTCCTCGTGCTGCTGCTCCAGCACTTCCAGGCGATTTTCGTGGTCCCCCATCCTGGCTGCCACTTCTCCCACTTCCTCTTTGAGATTATTAAGGAGCCCTTCGAGCGCAGTACCTCTGCCTTAAGCTCGTGGAACCACTGTTTCATCTCCTCTCGAGTCGCACCACCCCAGCCGCGAACATCAAGAGCCACCTCCTCTCTCTCCACAGCCTGCTCGCTCTCCGCGGCCTGCTCACACCGCATGGCCTCCGTCCCGGCCATCTTGGTTTCCCCCGCCGATGAGGCCGCTCCGGCGAAAGCGAACTCTCTCAAGTCCGCGGGGTTTTTTCGGATGGTCATGCTGCTCACTGCCTCCTCCGTCGTTCCCACTACTGTTTCCACCTCTCGCCAGCAATAGGGGGCGCTTAAAACTCCTTTTTCATCGGGGTCAGGCCGGAGCTAGACACTCACACAGCCATGCAAGCCGGTGACGTCACTTCCTCCTCAATCAGTTTTCTTGATCTATTAAGCAAATTGAGGACTTGGCTGCAAGCCTGTCCTTTCCTCAGGCTGCTGAACATGACAAAAATATGAACTGACCAACAAAAGTTATTAGTAATCTCCAGGTACTTCAGCAATACCTTCCATACATCACAGAAACAGCAAAGGATTCTTTCCATAGATTCTCCTCTAAGGAGGGCAGGGCAGCCATATGAATAAGATGGAGAGACAGAACATTCAGAAGGACAAGACTGTCCTCAAGAAGACAGATACTGTCAAAATGAACAAAAAGGGCTCCCTACAGGACGAGGCCCATAGCTCCAACACCCACATAGAGGATGCAATAGCCACTAGGAAGGCCACTTTCAGGGTCAAATCCTTGAGAAAGGTCCCCCTGAGGGTTCAAATGAGGGAGAGGGGGGCTTTCAGTGCCCTCAATACTAGGAGAACTCCAGTATAGAACAACTGGACATAAGGGTGGACAGATATGCTTCACCCTTTTGAGAACTGGGATACATAAAGATGTACTGCCAGGGGCTCACCCTGGACCCTATCCCAGTAGCACACAAAGGCTGTCACCTGAACTTTAAGTTCAGAGCCAAACCTTGCTCAACACTGCGCTGCAAGAAGGCCAAAATGGTGCCTGCATCTGCCTTTTTTGCTTCTAGGGCTTGAGAGGAACATCACGTCTCAAAGACCCTGCAGGCCCTTATGTAAGCCAAGAACATGAAAGCCCTTTCAAGGGTCAGGTCATAAAGGACACAGAAAATGGAAAGCTACTGTATGCGTATGGACAGACAGATGAGATTTTGCATCAGGTAATGTCTTATTAGTGAGTGCCAATGCACCTAAAAATGGTTGAAACAAGGCTCGAGTATACCAATCGGAGTAATTAAATGTAGTCTTGAGATGGTGGTGTTTTAGCCTCGCTTTGAATATGATTAGAGAAGGAACATGAGACACCAACTCAGGAAGTCTGTTCTGAGTATATGGTGTAGTAAGGTAGAAATCACCAGGTCAGGATTTGGCAATGAAAATAAATGGCAGAAAGAGCAACTTTCTCAATAAACAAAGCTAATGAGGACGAGTGTATGGAGAGACTTGAAGAGAAGTAACTATATATTTTCTTTCCCAGAGTTCTGTTTTATTGGAACAATTTAACTTTAAACATATTAGCACACTTTCTACTATATGATTTTAATGTCCATCAAAAATTTCCCCAATCAGGGGATGCTCATGTTATGATTTATTAAAAATTGATATACTGCTCTCAGGTTACCAGAGCAGTTTACAAAGACAAATCAAAACAAAATAAAACAAATTAAAACTAAGAAGGGGAACACCAATCATTGATAGCTGTTTTTTTTTTCCTTATGAAAATAGATATGCATTTGATACCAGTTTGTCAAACATACCCAAGATTTCAATGCAGGGTACTTTGCTACACTCAGTCTTAAGAGTGTCCTAAACAAAGACTGCGGGCACAAGCCTTATAAGCAAGAGAGGAAGTAGGGCATTTGGAGAGGCATTGCTGCTGTTAATGCTAGGGGATTTCAGTAGTCAAAAAGCGTACTGGACTGGCACTCTTGTGGACGAAAAAAAGACATTCAACATTAGATAAAGGAGGGGGAACTTGCTTATGAGAAACGGGTGGATTTGATGATATCCATGTGAGATGTTGAGGAGACGCAAAGCAATGAATTATAAACAGCTATGGTTTCATTTCTGGCACAGGTGGAAAGAAGTGTTGAAGCTGAATATAATGAGTAAGGAAACACTTTTGCAATGCATTATCCAATCCAGGGAATGGAGGGGGAGAAAGGTTTGGAAAGGGGTTTGACTGAGGAGGAGAGGTGGTGTGACATCTTAAGGACACAAAGGAACATCGCTGAAAACCGATCTTGGGAGCAGTAACATCCGCAAGATTGAGAAAATGAGCTGTTTTAAAAGGGGGAAATGAAATCTGTTATTTGAAGGCTGGATTTGGAAATGTGTTGGTTGATTTAATTGTATTAGCAACTGGCTAATCGACTTGTTGGATGATTTTGCTGTTATGAAGAGATTCTTTACAGGAAGAACTAATCAGGCAATTGGTAACAGAACCCACACGTGAAGGGGCCATACTGGACTTGGTGCTTACCAATGGGGAAAGTGTTTCCGATGTTGTAGTGGGAGATCATCTTACATCCAGTGATCACCAGATGGTGTGGTTCAGTATTAAGACTAGGGCTGATAAAATCCATTCAAAAGCGGAGGGTCTTAGACTTTAGGAAAACTAACTTTGCCAGGATGGGCCAAATACCTCAAGGAGTTGTTAGCAGGATGGGAACAGCTGGGGGATGCAGAAAAACAGCAGGCAAAACTCAAAGGGGATATTTTAAGGGCAATCAACCTTTTTGTTAGAATGGTAAATAAAAGGAGGCTGCTATGGTTCTCAAAAAAAGTGAAGAAAAAGAAGGAGGCCTTCCTGAAATACAAGAGATAACAGAGAGAGGAAGACAGGCATCTATATTTGGAAAAACAGAAAGGGTGGCAAAGTAGTCAAGGAAGCAAAGTTACAAAAAGAAGAGGAAATAGCCAATGCAATAATATGGGGGGATAAAATATTTTTCAGATAGGTTAGTGAAAGGAAGAAGGGCAAAAGTGGTATTGTCAGACTCAAGGATGAAGGGGAGGAATATGTAGAAACTGATGAGGATAAAGCGGAATTGCTTAACAAATATTTCTGTTCTGTGCTCACAGATGAAGGGACAGGAGCAGGACTTTAGAGAACACCCACAAACAGGAACAAAAGCGAGGAACATCTCAAACGACTTTCAGAAGACTGTCGTCATGAGGAACTAGCTAAACTAAAAGTGGACAAAGCGATGGGACCAGATGGGAAACAGAGGACACTAAAGGAACTTGGAACGTTCTAGCAGCTCCACTAAGTGACCTTTTCAATGCCTCTTTGGAGATGGGGGTGTGCCAGAGAACTAGAGAGAGGCACATATGGTCCCTTTGCACAAACGTGGAAGTAAGGATGTGGCTGAAAACTTCAGGCTAGTTTAACCTCTGTGGTGAGTGAATTATTGGAAACGCTGCTGAAAAAGAAAAACAGTGAGGTTTCTGGAGTCCCACGAATTACCGGATCCGAGGCAGCGTGGATTCACCAGGGGCAGGTCTTATCAGACAAATCCAATTGATTTCTTTGACCGAGTAACCAGGGAATTGGACAGAGCCCTAGATGTGGTGTATTTGGATTTCAGTAAAGCATTTGGCATGGTTACACATAGGCGACTTACAAACAAACTAGGCACCCTAATGTTACTGCTTGGGTTAGAAATTGGTTGAGTGAAAGGCAACAAAGTCTACAGATAAATGGAGTTCCACAGGGATCTCTCCTTGGTCAGATTCGTTTTAACATCTTTGTTAGTGATTTTGCAGAAGAGCTGTCGGGTAAGATTTGCCTCTTTGCAGATGATACCAAAATCTGAAACAGTAGACACACAGTAAGATGTAGATAACATGAGGAGGGATCTAGTTAAGCTTGACGAATGGTTTAGAATTCGACAGCTGAGATTTAATACTAAAAAATGTAGGATCATGCATTTGGGCTGCAACAATCCAAGGAAGGGGGTGACGTACTTGTGTCCACAAAGGAAGAACGGGACCCAGGCACGATTGTGTCTGATGATCTCAAAGTAGCTAAACAGGTAGAAAAGGCGAAGGTGAAAGCTAGAAGGATGCTTGGGTGCATAGGAAGAGGAATGGACAACAGAAGAAAGAGGTGATAGTGACTCTGCATAAGTCTTTGGTGCGACCTCATTTGGAGTACTATGTGCAATTCTGGAAACCGCACCTTTCAAAGGATATAAGCAGGTTGGGGTTGGTGCAGAGGATGGCTACTAAAATGGTTAGCATTCTTCATTATAAAGCATATGAGGACAGACTTAGGGATCTTAATATGTATACCTTAGAGGAAAGACGGGATAGAGGAGATATAAGAGATATTTAAATATCTCCGTGGCATAAATGCACAGGAGAGACTCTTGATTGAAAGCATGCTCTGCTACAAGGGGACAGAGGATGAGGGTGAAAGGAGATAGCATAGTTACTCACCTGTAACAGGTGTCCTTCGGGGACAGCAGGAATCAGTCCTCACTGCCGATGTCACCCATATGCGAGGACTGACTTCCTGCTTGTTCCCAGAGAAATATTTTTATGGAAAAAGTGGTAGACGCATGGAATAGTCTCCCAGTGGAGGTGGTAGAGATGAGGACAGTATCTAAATTCAAAAAAGCATGGGACAAATACAGAGACTCTCGAAAGAAAACAAGGGGACTCTTGTAGTGGTTAATATGGAAGGGTATGACGGCAGGAAACGATCACATGGCCTATGTTTCTATATAGAGAGATATAAATAGATTATTTGAGGAGAAAATATAGTTACTCACCTGTAACAGGTGTTCTCCAGGGACAGCAGTAATCAGGGTGATGGCGCAGATGGAGCCCTCACGGAAGCATCTCCCCAGCTTTCAAAGAAAACCTTTGGAAGATGCAGCACGGATGTATGGTCCCCTTCCCATCCAAGGGTGCCATCTTGTCATCAGTATAATGACATAGCTAAGACAGCAAAAAAATTAAGAAGCAACTCCAAGGGGAGGAGGGAGGTTCGTGAGGACTGATTTCTGCTGTCCCTGGAGTACACCTGTTACGGGTGAGTAACTATGCTTTCTCCGGGAACAAGCAGGAAGTCAGTCCTCACATATGGGACTTGCCAGCTACAGGCTACCGAAAAACCTGTACACAATGCCACGATGGCCAGAAAAAGTGAGCCGTAAGCTGCAGCTTTTAAGTCCCAACTCAGAGACTCTTGCAAGACCCAAGTATCCAGCGGAGAACCACCACTCTGGTAGCCTGAACACAGAAGAGTCAGAGGGCAGGAGTTGCCTACACCCCGAAGAGATTATGGAATACGGCCTGACTGAAGGTGCTGCCCCATCGGGACTCTCTCTCCAGGCAGTAGTGAGCTGCGAAGGTATGTACCGAAGACCAGGTGGCAGCCCAGCATATTTCTGTAACAGGTACGGAATGCAGATTCGCTACAGAGGTAGCCATGGCTCTGACCTGGTGTTCCAACAAGATCCCAGCCTGCTCATAGGAGAGGGCAATGCAGTCTGCCACCCAAGTGGACAGAGTTCACTTGGTCACTGGAAGCCCCAGTCGCCTGGGGTCATAGGAGAATAAAATCTGAGCGCTTTGTGGAGGCCCCCAGTCCTTCGCAGATAGAAGGACAGGGCCCTCTTACAATCCAGAATATGGAGGAAGTCTCTGCCTTGCCGGCATGAGGCCTCGGGAGCACCATCTCCTGATTGAGGTGGAAAGGAGACACCACCTTTGGCAAAAACTTGGGGTGTGTGAGGAGCACCACTCTATTCTTGTAGAACCTTGTGTAGGGAGGCTCTGCCATCAGAGCCTGGAGCTCACTGACCCTGCGAGCCGACACGAGTGCCATGAGAAAGAAAACCTTCCAAGAGAGGTACCACAGGTGGCAAGTAGCCAAGGGCTCAAACGACAGCTTAGTGAGCTGTGAGAGCACCACATTGAGAGCCCACTCTGCTATTGGTAGGCGGATGGGGGGCTTAAACAACATGAAGTCCCACAGAAAACGAGAAACAAGGGGCTGAGTCGAGAAGGGTTTTCATCAAGTGAATGGTGATATGCTGCGACAGCGCTTGGGTGCACCCTGAATGAGTTGGACTTCAGTCTCACCTGGAACAGGTGGAGCAGGTACTAGAGTATTATTTGCACTGAGCAGAACAGGTTCGCCTGTCTCTTGGCACACCATACTGAAAAGCAACACCACTTGAAGGCGTTCACCCTTCTCGAGGAGGCCTTGCAGGAAGCAAGGACCTTCTCCATGTCTCATGGGACATCGAGGCGGGCGAGAGCTACCCTTTCAGCAGCCAGGCCATGAGCAACAGGGATCCCAGGTTGGGGTGCAAGAGAGCCCTCCTCCTGTGACAGTAGTCCTGGGACAAGGCCCAAGGGAATCGGAAATGCCACCAACAGGTGGAGAGGTAGTGGGAACCAAGGTTGCCTGGGCCACCTGGGGGCTATTAGTATCAGTGACACTCTGCTGCTCTGGACCTTGAAGAGGGTCTTGGCGACCAGCAGTGTTGGCGGGAAGGCACAGAGGAAGCCCTCTGCCCATGGAATGAGGAATGCATCCGCCACCACCCAGGACAGGTGCAGCTGGCAGGAGCAGAAGCGAGGCAACTGTTTGTTGTTCGGGCTGGTGACAGGTCCACTAAGGGGACGCCCCAGAAACTGAAAAGCCAGGAAGTCACTCTGGGGCCCAGGTGCCACTCGTGCGGCTGGAGGACTCTGCTCAGTTTGTCCGCCAGGGCATTTTGCTGACCTGGGAGGTAAATAGCTCGCAGGAATATCCCGTTGCATGTTGCATATGAGCAGAGGGCCACTACTTCCAAGCATAGGGAGTATGACTCTGTGCCCCCTGCTTGTTCAGCTAGAACATTGAAACTTGGTTGTCCGCCTGGACCAGCACCGACTGGCATTGCAGCAGGTGGCGGAAGACTCGGAGGGCTAGGAATATCGCCCGGAGCTCCAGAAGGTTAATTTGCAACTGGCATTCTGTCTGGGACCAACTGCCTTGTGTGCGGAAGTCCTCACAATGAGCTCCCCAACCCAGCAGGGAGGCATCCGTGGTTAGGACCCTCTTGGGGGGTGGGTGCCTGGAAGGGCATCCTGGCCTAAAGGTGGCAGGGAAGCTGCCACCAGTCGAGGGAATCTGCCAGGTAGCAGATCACTCTTATCTTGTCTCGGAGCCTGCCCGTGGCTTGCATCCACTGGGAGCAGAGACACCACTGAGCTGCTGTCATGTGCAGGAGGGCGTATGGTGTCACGTGGACCATGGAGGCAGAGGAGAAGGCAGGTGGGCAGCGACTGGTGGTTCTGCACCTCTGCGGCTAGCACCCTAAGGTGTTCTGACCTCTCCAGAGGGAGGAAGGACTTGGTCTGGAGGGCATCTAGCTGAGCCCCTATGAACTCCAGGCACTGAGCCAGGGAGAGGTGGGACTTGGGGTAGTTGATGATGAACCGCAGGTGCTGCAGGGTGTGGATGGTGTGCTCAGTGGCGTGGTGCACCTCTGCAGCTGTGCCTCCCCCCTTATGAGCCAGTCATCCAGGTATGGAAAGACGAAGGCCGGCAGCGACCACCGCTAGGCACTTGGTGAAGATCTCTGGCGATGAAGCCAACCCCAAGGGCAGCACCCTGAATTGGTAGTGACCTCCTCCCACCATGAACCAGAGGTATTTTCGATGGCTGGAATGGATCAGGATGTATGTATATGCATCCTTCAGGTCTAAGGAGCATAGCCAGTCTTCCTGCTGGATGTATGGCAGCAGAGTTCCAAGGGAGAGCATCTTTTCCCTCACCAGGAATCTATTCAGGTCACACAGGTCTAGGATGAGCCTAAGGCCCCCCATTCGTTTGGGAACAAGAAAATATCCAAAGTAGAAGCCTTTGCCCCAGAGGTATCAGGGCACTGGCTCTACCTGCCTTGTCCTTGAGGAGGCCTTGCAAGCTATGTGAGGAGCAGAGCCTGGTGAAGGAAAGGCCTGGCAGGTTCTCCTGGAAAGTAAGAAGGTGGCGTCTGTTGCAGGTGGAGGAGGTAACCCTCCCTGGCAACTTGCTATACCCAGGAATCGGTGGTGATGGAGGACCACCTGTGGGCAAACAGAGCCAGATGCCCCTGTGGGCTGTAAGGGACCTCCTGGGGGGAGGGAGGTTGTGTCCAAGGAGTCAAAAACTCCCTCCAGGCTGGGTCAGGGCCTGAGCCCGAGGCTTAGGGGGTCTTCTGCTTGTGGGGGTTGTGTCCTTGCCCCTTGTGCTGCTGGCTTTGCTGCGGAGCAGAGGTGGTTTGAAACTGTGGGCCATTGCCAACCCCCCCCCCCCTTTTTTTTCCTCAGGAAAAGGAGCTTCTTCCCTGGGCCCTTCTTACGGGGATGCAGAGAGATCTTTTTGGAGAGTTTGGTCCTTCTCAGGAACTCATTCCTCTATTTCAGCCATTTTGTCTGCCATGGGTTTCCCAAAGAGATTCTCTCCGATACAGGGCACATCAATGAGTTTGTCCTGAATCTATTGCTCAAGGTCAGACTATTGCAGCCAGGCTTGGCGTCGGGCCTTGATGTCCGCTACAGCTACTCTGGCTGAGGACTTGAAGTCGTCGTATGCTGCTCGAGATAACTTCGAGCACTCATTGACCGCCGAGGCCAGTGACTTGAACTGCTGCAGAGGTTCTCGTCGAAGCCGGCGAGCTCCCTCGCCAGCTCCTTGAGATGTAGGCCGATGTACAATTGGTAGGATTGGACTAGGCACACAAGCATCAAGCCTTGAAAGGCCTTTTGGCAGAGGGCATCGAGGATCCAGGCCTCCCTACTGGGTCTTTTGGCGGACTTTATGACCATCAAGTTGGGTGGAAGTTGGGTTTTCTGGAACTCGGGGCTTAGGTGGACTCAGAACATGCTTACTGGCATTTCCCACATACAGAGGAGCCGGCGCTCAAGGATCGGAGGGATGGGCACCGTGAGGGCCTCCTTCGGAGGGGCATACTCAAGAATCTCCAGTTCCTCCATGCAGGGGTCCCTCCTCTGCTTCAGTCTTGACGGCAAGTGCCTTAGCCATAGCCCGCAGAAAGTCTAGGATGGCAACATCCTCGGGTGGGGAACGATGCCAGGACCCCGGGGGAGAAGGGTCCAAGGACACATCTTTGTGTCGCTGAGTGTCCAGGGCCTGCTCATCTTCAGTCTCCCAGACTAAGTCAGAGGAAGAGTCCGAGTCCGAGTCCGAGACTCTGCAGTTCTCGCAGTTGAGGCCCGAGCCCTGAGGTCCTCCACCTCCAGATGATCTGCGGTCTGAGCAGCAGGCACTGGCCAGGGAGGACCAATGCCCTGAGGAACAGGATCAAGATCTAGTCCTCTGCCGATGTGTCTCTCGAAAGCCTGTGGCACTCGAGGATCGGCTCAACTTCCAGGGATGCCCTCGATGCCAAGGGTCCAGTCGTCAGGGCAGATGAATCGGAGGAACCGGAGATGAATGCCCACTGTTGGGCCTTGAAGGCAGAGATACTGTGCTCTAAGGCCACCCATCCTGGTCTCCATGCCAGTTCGCTCTGCAGCCTTTGACGCAGGCACCAAGGGCTTCAGGCTCGGTGTCAGTTCTGTCAAGGGAGAGTCCTCGACGAGGATAGCCTTGGGTATCCAAGAACGGTCACTGGCTGCCAACAACTCCTTCCGGGGCAACTTGTGAGGCTGCTCCCTCTCCAACCCCTCAGCTCGTGCCTGGGGCTGCAGGGCTTGGAATGGGATTTTCCAGACCCGTCCTCCAGAGAAATCTTCTAGGGTTTTGAACTTCTTGCGTTCCATCTCTGGGGCTTTTCCCTAGGAGGACCTGCAGCCGCAGGACTCTGAGGTAGCTCTGGCATCACAGGGCACCAAGATACCAGAGGGGGCCCTGGAGCACGGTGTCACTGGAGACTCCGATGCAGAGTCAGACTTGTGAAAAATCTTTTCCTACTGCAGCCGATGGCTCTTGATGGCCTTTGTGGTCACTGCCTTGCAAAGTTCGCAGTCTGAGTTGTCATTGTCTGGCCCAAGACAGTGGAGGCAGCAGCCATGTGGATCAGTGAGGTACATCAGTTTACTGCACCAATCACATTTTTTGAAACCGCTGGAGGGCATCAGGAAAAAGGGGGCCCTGCCACCTGGGTACAGATCAGAGGCCTGAGTCCAAAAAAGGGCACAAAGCACCAGTTGGGGAACAGAAAAAAAAAAAAGAGACAAACCCAAGGAGAGACGCAGAGGTGAGCTGGTTCAGGGGCAAGAAAGGAACCAGTACACGTACCAGATAAAACAAAATAAGACAAAGGAGGCACTTTTTCCGAGAGAAACTGGACAGCTGTCCAAAGGGCTCTGCAGAAAAAGGAGACTGAGGCAAGATGGTACCCTTGGGTGGGAAGGGGTCCATGCATGCATAGTGTATCTCCCAAAGGCTTTCTTTGAAAGCTGGGGAGATGCTTCCATGAGGGCTCCATCGACGCTGACGTCACATGTATGTGAAGACTGCCTTCCTGCTTGTTCCCGGAGAAAATTCAGTATATAAATGTTGCCTTCTACCAAGCTACCCAAAGTATTTTGCAATATCATGTCTCCAGGGATACATGCTAAGTCCAATCACCAAGATTTTATACAAAGATGCTTATAAATATGGAGTCATGCCCCTTGCTCCTCTACATGCTTTTCTTTACCACTGGTTGTCACTCATACCTTATAGAAAAAGTATCTTATTTCAAAAGGGATGTTCCTTCATCGAAAATGTGTCTGAAATTGTTCATGGCAATAAAGCATTGTTACTCACCTGTAACAGGTGATCTCTGGGAACAGCAGGAATCAAGTCTTCACATATGGCTATCGTTTGTACCTACAGAGCCCACGCAGAAACACTCCCCAGCGTCCAATTAGAAAGCTTTTGGGAGCAATCCACTGCGCCTGTGCATCTGCCTTCCCAAGTCCTCTCCTCAGTTGAGTTTGCATTTGAGAGAAAGAGAAAAAAAAAAGAGAATACCCTAAAACTCCTAGGGGAGAAGGGTGGGTTGTGAAGACATATTCCTACTGTTCCCGGAGATAGCATTGTTACTCATCTATAACAGGTTATCTCCAGGAACAAGCAGGAATGCAGTCTTCACATATGGGACTCTCTAGCTCCCAGGTACCAGACTGGAGTTGAAAGCAGTAATATCCCAGAGGGCAAAAGACAGAGCTGAGAAGTTGTGGATATAAAGTGATCCCATTGGACTCTATTGCATTTGGCAAGACCATCACTAGGGAAAGTCTGGTGCCAAGAGAAGTCTGGGATGGAGGGTAGGAGTTGCAGTTAAGTCCCAAAAAAGTGCTGGAGGACAGCCTGACCAAAGACAGCATCCAGACAGGAATCCCTGTCTAGGCAGTAGTGTGTAGCGATGGTATGAATGGAAGATCAGGTAGCTGCTCGACAGATTTCATCAATGTTTATGTTTATGCAATTTGCAGGCTGAAGGGCATCAGAGCCATTTACAATCATTAGAAGCAGGTACTGGATACATTCCCTCGTCCCCAAAGGGCTCACAATCTGTGTGTACCTGAGGCAACGGAGGGTTAAGTGCTTGCCCAAGACCACAAGGAGTGCCTATAGGACTAGAAACCCCAGTCCCTCCGGCCTGAGATTGCTGTCTCCAGGTGGGAATTGAACCCCTGGCCCTCCAGCCTGATGCACTTTGTCCTAACCACTAGGCCACTAGGAGACAGAACGAAGGTTGGCAACTGAGATTGCCATGGCTTGCACGTTATGAGCCGTGACGTGACCCTAAAGGGAGAGTCCCGCTTGAGCACAGGCAAAAGAAATGCAGTCCGCAATCCAGTTGGATAGGGTGCACTTTATAACTGGCAGTCCAAAGTGACTTGGATCAAAGGAAGTGAATAATTGAGAGGATTTCTTGCGATTCTTGGTTCTAATCAAGTAGAAAGCCAGTGTGCGCTTGCCATCTAACATGTTTAGTGCTGCTTCAGCCCTAGAGGCATGCGGTCTGGGGAAGACCACCAGAAGTATAACCTATTGGTTGAGGTGGAAGGGCGAGACCATCTTCGGAAGAAGTGTGGATGAGTATGGAGAAACACCTTGTCATGGTAGAACCAGGTATACATAGGATCAGACACTAAAGCATGCAGTTTGCTGATGTGGCAAGCTGAGGTAAGGGCGATTACCTTTCAAGACAAGAAAATTAAAGAAGTGGTGGCCAAAGGCTGAAAAGGAGGCTTTAAAAGTTGCCAAGGTAGGAGACAACCACTGCCATGCATTTTGTGAACACTTAGGGTTCGGAGGCTAACCTGAAGGGGAGCACTCTATATTGGTAATGCATTTGCTGGAACCGAAAACACAGATACTGTCTGCGTTGAGGGTGGATCAGCAAATGTGTATGCGTCCTTGAGGTCTAGAGAACATAACCAGTCGTTCTTCTGAAGGTATTACAGAAGTGTACTAAGGGAAATCATTTTGAATTTTTCTCAAACTAGGAATTTGTTTAGGTTTCTTAGATTTAGAATGGGCCTGAACCCTCCTGTCTTCTTGTGGATAAAAAGGTAAGGAGATTAGAAGCCCCTGCCCTCTTGGGTGGGTGCATCTCTCTCTACAGCCCCCTGAGCTAACAGAGTGGACATCTTGACTGATAGGAAATTTGTCTGCAAGGGGTTTGTAGGATAACCGCTTGTGGAGATGGTGGGGGACAAGGTTTCGAAATGAAGACAGTAGCCCCTTTGTATGATGCTGAAAGTCCACTGCTCTGATATGATGAGATGCCACCTGGGGGCATAGGAACAGAGTCTGCCTGCTATGTGTAGGGGTGAGGGACCCTGCAGAGGAAGAGTAGCTATGTTCTCTAAGAAGAACCAGGTGCTGTCTGTGGCTTAGGTTTCATAGGTTTTTTGGGCTGGCGAGGGGCCTGCTGTTGCTGCTGAGGTTGGTAAGCAGCTGCAGGTGGATAAGGAGGATAACATCTTTTCTTCTTAGGATAGAAAAGCCTTCTTTGCATTAGTCCTTTTCCTTGAAGGGTCTGAAATCTTTCTGGAGAGGAGTTTTAGAGTGAGATCATCTGTCCCAATCTCTCCAGCCTTCTCCCTCCAACCTTTTCCAAAGAGGTTCTTTCCAGAGCAGAGAATATTGACCAATTTATCCTAAACCGACTGCTCAAGGTCAGATGCCTGGAGCTAGGCCATTCTGTGAGCACCGATGCAGACTGCTGAAGCCCTGCTGGATGACTCAAAAGCATCAAAAGATAATTTAGTAAGAAATCTGGATGTATTCTGAATTTGACTGATTAAGGACTGGCATGCATCTCATTTGTCACCAGGAAGGATAGGGGCAAAGTTCTCTAGATCCCTGGAGATAGCCTTAAGATATATGCCCATATACATCATGTAGGAAGTAATCCTAGAAATGAGCATGCATGCCTGAAAACACCCAATGGCCAAAAGCATCAAGAGTTCTGGAATCCTTGCCCGGAGGCATGGAAGAACGATGCTTAGAACTCTTGATGCACCGCATTGCCAATTCCACAACCATGGCGTGGTATGATAGCTGAGGCTTCTGGAAGCCAGAGCATGGTGGAACTTTGTACATGGTATCAAGACATTTGTTCACATACGAAACCGTTAGTGGGGCCTCCCGCATATGTAGCATTAAATCCTGCAGAATACGATGCACTGTTAATGTGGCCGCCTCTTTGGGCACCGAAGGGTATTGCAGGATTTACAATTCTTCTGCCCTCTGTACCATCTCTGTTGCCATGATCTGCAGGCCTACTGCCATGTCCCAAATAAAGTCTTGAAAAGACATGTTCTCTGGCAGGGACCAACACCACTCATGAGGGGGGTGGACGGATTGGAAGGGAGATCCTGTGTTATCCTGGAATCTTCCAATGCATCATCGGAATCGGAAGAGGTAGAGTCTGATTCTAACAGAAAGTCAAAAGTATCAATAGTCCTGTGCCAGTGTCGAGACCAAATGCTGAAACAAATGATCGGTTGGTGCGGAAACGGGAACCTGCTGGGTACCAACGATGCCTGTCTGTTCCAAAGGAGGCATCAGAGGGAGGGGTCCCCTGATGCAGGTTCGAGGTCTGGCATTGGTCCCGGAGGTATCGGTCATGGGCCAGATGCAGATGCCTGCACCACTGTAGCTGTCAATACCGACGGTACTGAGGCTGCCAGGAGTGCTGCCAAACTCCTCTAGATAGCCAGTATGTGCTGGTTCAAGGGAGATGGCCGATGTCTGGGTGGAATCCCACGAGAGGCTCTGAGCCACCGTCCCAGAGAAAAGAATCAATAGCCCTCCAGAAGTCAAGGCCTCGGGAGTGTCCTAGAAGCCCTGATGTGCTTTGGAGAACTAGTACTCCCACCGGAGCTGTTTGGCAGGCCTGTCTGCATCAGCTGCACCTTTCAGTAAATCTTGATGACGATGAAGGGACTTACCTTGAGGATCGATATCGAGTTTTGATGTCAATGATTTAGAGTTAGTCTTATGTTTGGATTTTGAGGAAACCTGAAAACCAAGAGAGGAGGCAGATGTCCTCGACGATATGGAAGCCACTGAAATAGAGTCTGGGGAAAACAAGGAGCCATACTGTCTGGTTCTGTTCTTTAGGCTTCTTTTTGTCATTTGTCCTTTGTGCCAACAATCAGTCGGTAAACAGTCTGGACCCAAACATTTTAAACACCAGTCAGTTTATCGGTGACTGATATTCTACCAGAACACTTGGTACATTTTTTTTAAAGCCACTGATGTGTTTTTCCATCATTGCAGAACAAAAATAAGCAAAGGCCTAATTTGGCGGTGGAAACCACCAAAATTGCAAAAAATGAAAGAAAAAATATTTTAAAGAGAAAAAAAATATTGGGACCCATATCAGAGAAGGTACCGGCATCAACTGAAAGGCAGAGCACAGATTTAAACCAAAAAAGTGACGTTTTTCAGAGGTGACAGGAAGAAAACAACCTGCCAGCTCCGCGGAAAACAAAGAACTGAGGAGAGGACTTGGGAAGGCAGATGCACAGGCGCAATGGATTGCTCCCAAAAGCTTTCCAATTGAACGCTGGGGAGCATTCCCCACACGGGTTCCATTGGTACTGACAATACCCATATGTCAAGACTGCATTCCTGTTTGTTCCTGGAGATAAAATAATCCTTTTTGCAATTCTAAAATAACTTCAATCTGGTTACACTGGTCAACAAATTTTTACAAAAGTCATGTTACTGAAATAAAAATTGTAATTTCTTATCAATTTTTATATGCTGAACACGAATATGACAGTGAAATTGCAAAGTTGGTTCTAGTTTTTTTTGTAATCTACAAGAATTAATGTTTACTTCACGAAATGCATGTCAATAGTAAATATAATAGGCCTTCAGTTAATACCTGTAAAAAAACAAGTCATAGACTACTTCTTAGATTTTTTCGCCTGTCTCTTGTACAGCTGTTTGGGAGCTTCTCTGGGGAGTGTCCAGCAGTAGTCAGCCAGCATTGCAGTGGACCATTTTCCCTGGTATCTTTGCTTCATCCTTGCGATATCCTGGTGAAAACGTTCGCCCTGTTCATCACTAACCATACCAAAGTAGTCAGGAAAGAAATTGAGATGGAAATCAAGGAAATGGGTCTTTAGAGACATATTGAAGCCAAGTTTCTGATACTGCATCAGCATGTCTTCTACTAGTTCCTTGTAGTTTTCTGCCCTAACATTCACAAGAAAGTTTGCTGACACTAGGCGAAAAGCATTCCATGCTTGTTTCGCATCACCCTGCAGCAAGTTGTTGAACCGGTCATCTTTGAAGAGCTCTCGAGTATGAGGACCCACAAAAACTCCCTCTTTAATCTTTGCTTCGCTGAGTTGAGGGAATTTTTCATGCAGGTATTGGAAAGCTGGCGAACTGCGGTCCATGGCTTTCACAAAGTTTTTCATCAAACCTAGTTTGATGTGAAGGGGTGGTAGCAGGATTTTGTGAGCCTCAACCAGAGCTGGGTGCTGGATATTCTTCTCTCCAACTGTTACATTTTGTCTGCGATTCCATTCCTTCCGCAATTAGTTCCAATCCCTTGCTCGGCTATCTCACTCACATAAGAACACATGTATTTAATATATCCATGCTGCAGTCCCATTAAAAGGGCAACTATCTTCAAGTCACCACAGAGGTGTCAGCTGTACTTGTTATAGTTAATGGAAGTTACTAGATGCTTTAAGTTATCATATGTCTCTCATGTGGACGGCATGCACTACTGGAATAGATGGAAGACAGTTTCCATTGTTCAAAAGCACAGCCTTCAGACTCCGTTTCGAAAAGTCTATAAATAGTCTCCAGTCTTGTGGGTCATGAGTGATTTTTAAGGCATTCATGAGGCTTTCAATATTGGAACAGAATACCAGATTATTTTCCTTTCCGACTGCGTATAGTACACTGCTGACATCAGATGGCTTCAGCAGCTGTCTGGCAGTAGTATTGCATTGCATCAGAAAATGATGCAATCAACTCTGGATGATGTGTGCATGCTGGTATTATGCAATGTGATGCAATATTACATCATTCAAGGCTTATTTGGGATGTTGTTGATGTCCTACTGGATAAATTTACACGGTGAAATGTCAAAAATGAACTACATGCAATATCTTCAAAACGAGAGCCAATAAATTTTTTTTAATGTTATATTCGTGTTCAGCTCACCAAGATACTACAGATTAGGGCCTTTTAAAGTCAGTAACTATTTCAATGTTGACCAGTGTTATTAAACTACTATGTGGTGGTGTATGCTTATAAAGAAGGAGTCATGTCTCATACTTCTTCAAATTCATTCAAGATAATAAAACATAAGCTATTTAAAATGAACACAGAACCAGTGAGCATTAAAATTACCCTGCTTGACCTAAGTAATGTATCAGAATATGTAGACTTTGTTATTATTACCAAGGAACTGAATGGGCGTATCGTGTGTTTTTCAGCCTGTTAAAAACTTTGCCCATTTAATCCTTCATGTGGTAGTGCTGTGAAAAGACTCATGGACAGGAATTAAATGGCTTCATTTAAGATAAGGAAGCATTACAATTGCCGGAAAGTCACTTATCATAAAATTAATCAAATGAAACTATAAGCAAATCCAGACTGCATAATTCATTTTATAAAATACTGACCTTTTTGAAAACAAAATCTTAGCCTGCCAAAGAGAGGAGAGGAAATCTTTAAAAGGGAGGAAAAAATTATCAAAACAAAAATTCACAATAAGAAATATTAATGTTATTTTTAAAGATCATTAACCAATGTTCACATAAATTAACATTAAGGGGCAATGTGGGGTGAGGGGACTTCCCTGTGAACCAGGTTAGACGTTTGTGTTACAATATGAGAAAATGTGAAATTTATATCTTTACTATGGGCAGCTGCAAATGTCTAAGCTGGCCGTGTTCTCCGCAATCAACACTTCTGTGGGTGTGTCGGAAGGAAGCCTCTGTTTTAGTTAGCCTGATCAAGTGAAGTCCTTCAAGGAGCAGCACCAAATAGGAGCCAAACTAATGGGACATTTCAGCAGCATCTGTTATAAAACATGAAGTGGCTACTATTAGCCTGTAGAGAGTATAGGTCTTGTCAAAGTGAATATTGCTACCACTACTTGCTTGACTACTTCTTAAAAGTGATTATTTGCTATGCAGAAGAAAAAAAAAGAGTAGATCCTGCAATGCTTTGTCTATTTTGTTCTATGTTTTAATAACTTACGGCAGGAAAAAATACATATCAGGTCACCTTACACAGAGTCTGATGCAGCAGAGGGCCTTTCACATTTTGCATCGGGGGGGGGGGGGGGATGCTATAGTATCAGGCCCAGGTATAATTATGGATACATTTTACATATTTGAACATTTACTTTCCATGAATCCTGCTAGACCAGTCTAGACAAGTGGGATATGCCACCTTGCCAGCAAGTAGAAGCAGACTTCAGCAACTTTCAGTGACATTGTTCGGTATATCCTCTGGCACAGCACTGAGAGAAGTCAGTATGAAATTTCCCAAGCAGTAAACAAAAATGAAAAACTCAGAAAATCCTCCAAAAACATTAACCACCATTAAAGCATAGTTACTCACCTGTAACAGCAGGAATTTAGTCTTCACATATGGGTATCGTCAGTACTGACAGAGCCTGCACGGGAATGCTCCCCAGCGTCCAATAGGAAACCTTTTGGGAGCATCCCACAGTGCCTGCATGCTGCCTTCCCACCTTTCCCCCTTTCCCAACTGTCCTTCTCCAGTTAAGTTTAAAGCTGAGGCAAAGAGAGAGGGAAAGAAAGAGATAGAGAGATACAACTCCTAGGAGAGGTGGGTGGGTTGTGAAGACTACATTCCTGCTGTTCCCGGAGATCACCTGTTACAGGTGAGTAACTATGCTATCTCCAGGAACAAGCAGGAATGTAGTCTTAATATATGGGGACTCCCTAGCTGCAGATGCCAGGGAGAAGGCCCCAGAAGATGTGTGCCCCTGTGAAAGGGCTCCACTTCCCCCCATGGATCTCTGGCATCCTACCAGGGATGGTGGGTAGGAGTTGATTAAGTATGGAACAGGTGCTGTAAACAGCCTGATCAAACAAGGCATCCCGGCGGGAGTCCTTGTCTAAGCAGTAATGAGCTGTGAAGGTATGAACCGAAGCCCAAGTAGCTGCTCGACAGAAGTCGTCAATAGACAGAATGAAGATGAGCCGTAGAGGCTGCCATGGCTCTCACATTGTGAGCTGTGACATGGCCTTCAAGAGGAAGGTTTTTACTCTCATAGGCAAAAGATATACACTGCGCAACCCAGCTGGACAGTGTTCTTTTGGAGACTGGAAGTCCCAAATGACTAGGATCAAAAGCAACAAAGAGTTGGGAGGACTTTCTCTGTTGCTGTGTCCTTTGTACGTAAAAGGCCAAAGCCCTTTTACAGTCCAAAGTATGAAGATTCCTTTCTGCATTTGAGGCGTGAGGCCTTGGGAAGAATACAGGAAGGTAAACCGCTTGGTTTAAATGAAAAGGTGACACCACCTTTGGCATAAAGTGTGGATGAGTCCTAAGGACTACCTTATGATGGAACCTTGTATAAAGAGGATCAGCCACCAACGCTTGCAATTCACTAATGCGGTGTGCTGATGTGATTGCAATAAGAAAAATGACCTTCCAGGAAAGGAATTTCAAAGAGATAGTGGCTAATGGTTCAAAGGGCAGTTTCATGAGCTGCCCAAGAACCAGATTTAAGTCCCATGCCACCGGTGGTGGCTTAATGGGAGGCTTACTTAAAAGAAGGCCACTCATAAATCTCGCTATAAGAGGATGAGAGGAAATAGGTTATCCATTTAGAGGCTTGAAAGAAGCTGCAATAGCACTCAAATGAACTCACTGAATTTGTCTTAAGCCCTGCATTTGATAAATGAAGGAGATACTCCAGTAATCATTCCAGGGGTATCGCAAGAGGGTTAAGACTCTTCTGCGAGCACCATATGGTAAACCTTTTCCACTTAAATGCATAAGAGCGTCTTGTGGAAGGCTTTCTGGAAGCATAAAGGATATCCTTTACCTGCTGGGAAAGGTTAAGACCGTGAAGTTCTAGGCTTTCAGCAAGCAGGCCCTGAGATGCAGAGACTGGGGATTGGGATGCCACAGCATCCCATCCTCTTGAGAAAGGAGATTTGGAGCAGATCCTAACTCCAGAGGCGGAGCTTGAGAGAGATGTAGGAGCAGAGGGTACCACATTTCCCGTGGCCAACGTGGAGCTATGAGAATCATATAACCTCTGTCTCTCTGAAGCTTGAATAGGGATTTGGGAATTAGGGGAATGGGTGGAAAGGCATACAGGAAGCCCTGACCCCAATGGAGAAGGAAAGCATCCCTGGCCTGACAATCCTGAGCCGGAATTCTGGAACAGGACCAGGGAAGTTTGGCATTCAGCGCACTTGCAAAGAGGTCTATGTCCAGGGTTCCCCAAATTTGAAAAATGTTGGTCACCTGGTCTGCATGGAGAGACCATTCGTGTGGAAGCAGAACTCGACTGACTCTGTCTGCCCAAGAGTTTTGAATGCCTGGAAGATAAACTGCAAGGAGATGAATCTGATGCTCTCTGGCGAGGGCCCATAGTCGCAAAGCTTCGTTGCAGAGCGACAGAGAGCCTGTTCCGCCCTGCTTGTTCACATAGAACATGGCTACTTGATTGTCCGTTTGAACTAGGACTTTCTTGTAGCTGAGCTGGGTGTGGAATACTTGAAGAGCAAGGAAGACTGCTCTGAGTTCCAGGAGATTGATGTGTAGATAGGCCTTGCAGGTGGGCTCCCCAACCCACCTGTGAAGCATCTGTTGCTAGTGGCTTGGGGTGGGGGTTGCTGAAAAGGAGACCCTACCAAAAGGTTTTGGGGTGACTACCACCATTGGAGGGACAAAATAAGGCGAACTGAGTTTGCTATTTTGTCTGACAGGCAAACTGACGCCTGAGTCCACCGAGTGGATAGAGTCCACTGGGCTGCCCACATATGGAGGCGAGCATAAGGAACCACATGCACGGTGGATGCCATGTGGCCTAGCAATTGTAACATCTCCCGAGCAGTGAGGTGAGGTTTTAGCACTGCTTGGGAAGCTAACTGCACAATGCGAAGGCAGCGGAGCTGTGGAAGGTAGGCCCTTGTCTGTCTGGTATCCAGCAGAGCTCCTATAAACTCTAGGGACTGAGTGGGAGCAAGGTTGGATTTTGGGAAGTTTATGACAAGTCCCAAATACTGAAGGATGCGCGTTGTGTGAGAGCGTGCAACCCTGGCCTCTGGCTCTGAAGGGGCTCGAATGAGCTAGTCGTCTAAGTAAGGGAAGACGAATATTCCTAGGGTGCAGAGAAATGCTGCCACCACAGCCATGCATTTTGTGAACATCCTTGGCGCAGAGGCCAGGCCAAAAGGAAGAACCCTGTATTGGTAGTGCTTCCCTTGAAACAGAAAGCGAAGGAACATTCGATGAGTTGGATGGATGAGAACATGAGTGTACGCTTCCTTGAGATCTAGAGAACAAAGCCAATCCAGACTCTGAAGGTATGGCAGCAGAGTTCCTAGAGAAATCATTTTGAACTTTTCCTTGAAGAGGAATTTGTTCAATTCTCTGAGGTCTAAAATGGGTCTGTGTCCTCCTGTTTTTTTGGAATAAGGAAATAGGGGGGAGTAAAACCCTGTACCCCGTTGGGGAATGGGTACCTCTTCTATTGCCCCTTGGGCAAGAAGCACAGTGACCTCTTGACCTAACCGGTCATTGAGAAAGGTCTGAGAATTGAACTGTCTTACCATTGTAGGAGAGGGCATGCTGAGGAAATGAAGCTTGTACCCCTCTCTTACAATAGACAGAGTCCAATTTTCTGCTGTTATCTGACCCCATCTGGGGGCAAAAATGACATAACCTTCCTGGTATGGTGGAGGGTTCTGGGCTGTTCAGGGTCAGGAAGGCAAAGTTCTCTAGATAGGAGTCAAAGCCCCTGTGGAGGCTGAATCTGCTGAGCCGGTTGAGGCTTAGTTGCTTTTGTCTTTCTTTGCCTAGGATGTTGCTGCTGTCCCTTTTGGGCAAACTGACCTAAGCGATGCCCCTGTTGGGTATAGGAGGGATAAAACTTCTTCTTACTGAAGAATGGTTTCTTAGAGAATTTTTTTCCTCGCAGGATCAGCTGTAGATTTAGACAATCTATCCAAAGTGATATTGTCAGCATCTCATTAGCTTTTTCCTGCCAATTCTTGCCAAAGAGATTCTCTCCCGTGCAAGGAATATTCCCTAGTTTATCCTATACCCAAATTCCCAAGTCAGATGCCTGGAGCTAGGCAATCCTACGTACACCTTTGGCAATAGCAGAGGTTCTGTTTATGCTCTCAAAGCAGTCAAAGGCTGCACGATTCACAAACTTGGAAACATCCTGAGCATGTTTGACAAGGACAAGGTAATCTTGCCTCTTATCATCAGGAAGGAGAGGGCTCATAAGCTCTAAATCTCCTTCCTTAAGGAACATTCCCATATATAAGATATAGGAACTGATCCTAGCAGAAAGCATGGAAGCCTAGAAGGTTCGACGTCCAAAGGTATCAAGAGTCCTACACTCACGTCCTGGAGGATTAGATGCATGCCTTTTTGCACTCTTTATCCTTCTCATAGCCGATTCCACCACCATGGAATGGTGTGGTAACTGAGTCTTCTGAAACCCAGGACAAGGAGGAATTCGATACATGGTGTCGAGTTTGAGAGTGAGGAGATGTGGTTAGAGGTGTTTCCCACATCCTTAACATGAGATCATGCAAGATCTCATGAATAGATAAGGTAGCTGCCTCCTTGGGAGCTTTAGGGTATTGTATGATTTCTAATTCCTTTGCCCTAGGCTCCTTTTCAGGAGCCACTGTGATGGAAAGACCTCAGGCCACATCTCGGATAAAATCCTGAAAGGACATATCCTCTGGTGGAGACGTCCTACGCTGAGGAGAAGAGGAATCCTCAGGAAGAAGTACTCTGGTATCGGCAGAGCTTTCAGAGTCTTCAGACTCATCCGAGGATTCGAAGTACCTCCGATCCGGGTGATCGTGCAAGGCACGGTACCGGTACCGATCTAAGTCGGCATCGGAGTGGTCCAGTACCGACTTGTCAATTCCAGCCGGATGGATACGCATGACTCGGTCCCGGTAGAATACCTGACGAGTCGGTGCCAGTACCGGTTGAATTGTCTGAAGCGGTTTCAGATGCATCGAGGCCGTGAGAAGAGCCACCAGACTGCGCTCAATAGCCAAGAATCTCTGGTCTATCGATGCTGCCGATGCTTGGGTATCGGTACCGGATGAAGCGGCCAGTACCCCAGAGCATGGCACCAGTAGTTCTGCCGAGGTTGAAGCCTCGAGAACATCCTGGAGCCCCATTAGTGCTTTGGAAGCCGAAGCCTCCCGCCAGGGCAATTTTGCCGATGAAAGTCCCTCAAGGGCAACGCCAGAGGCATCTCGCTGTCTAGAAGGAGATCTACCCTTTGAGAACCGGCTAGATTTATGTTTAGTTACCTGAGCTCCATGGGAGGAAGACGAAGCCCTGGAAGACGTCAATGCCACGGAGGCTGCAGAAGAGGGAAAAAAGGGTGCTAAGTTTAGCAGCTCGGTTCTGCCGGCCCCTTTTCGATATCATCCCACAGGCAACATACTCTGAAAAAGAGTGGTCAGGACTTAAACATTTGAGGCACCATTCATGGGTGTCGGTGACGGAGATGGTACCGCCACATTTAGAACACTTTTTAAAACCCAAAGCGGGTTTTTCCATTGTGAAGAAAAGGTTGGGCCTAGTGCCCAAAATGGCACGTGGCACCTGAAGAGAAAAATTACTGGAAAGACTCCAGAAAAAAGTTTGTTGTTTTGGTTTTTTTTTAAAGAAAAGAAAGAAGAACCACCGGCGGTACCGGTGTAGCGTCGAGGAAAGGCAGACGCGACCACAAAAAAGAATAAGGAAATGTTTTCTGTGGTGACAGGATGGTGCGACCTGTCGGCTCCGCGGAAAACGAAGAACTGGAGAGGGACAGTTGGGAAAGGCGGGAAGGCAGCACGCAGGTGCTGTGGGATGCTCCCAAAAGCTTTCCTATTGGATGCTGGGAAGCGTTCCCGCGCAGGCTCCGTCAGTACCGACGATATCCATATGTGACGACTACATTCCTGCTTGTTCCTGGAGATCAACTTTGCCCCAAATAGCATGGGGCAAGTGTTTGGCTCTCTTACCATGATGAAAATGGTGTCAGACCACAGTCCTTCCTGATATTTCTTCAACATATGTTTCCATCAGATGGAATTAATCAGGAGCCATCAGTTATACAAGCAGAGGACCAGCTTTAAGAGCTGCCAGATAATCACTCAGATCCTAAACATTTGTTCTCAAAGTATGATGGATTGCAGTTTAGGCCTGTCTTCACTAAAGACAGGCCTAAACTGCAATTACCTCTCTCAGATGAAACTGTTCAGTGCAAATACATAAAAGGTACAAAGTTTGATGGACTTAGCATAAAAATGTTTTTCTCTCTGTCAAAAAAAAAAAAGATTATTCTACTGGTGCAAATGCTTGACTAACTTTGAGACCGTTTTTCTGTACTATACTGGCCCCTTCGAAAGTTCTACTGAATATATATGCCTTTTTTCACTCTTTATCAAAAGGGGTACTTTGGTTTTTCCTATAATTGTTTTTTCTTTTCTGCACATTGAATCAAGCCTGCTGCACTGTGTATATCACCTCTATATTGTTCAGTCTTATCTGTACCACCTGCCAAAGATGGATTATCTTTACTTTTAGTTTATCTTAAGCATAAGTGTGAAATCCATTTTTTGCATGGCGTATATCTGTGGCATATCTCCTTCCACCACAGTGGCCAAGTGCTTAGAATACTCATGCGCCTTGGGCCTACGAGAAGGCATCTACGCTAAATTGGCAGATGTTCTATGCAGTGTACCAATTTTAGGTAATTCAGACTCTTCTGCTTCATCTTGGTGTACCTGCACTTCTCAAAACCATCAAATGGTTACTACCATAAGAGAACTTTCTTCCTATTTCAGTAACTACAACAAAGTACTGCAACCTGTTTTGTTACTAGATTCTCTCAGATGGATGGGGCTCAGTTAAAGCACACCTATGGAGATTGGAACCACCACCACCTGCCAATTGACTCAAGCCCACTATAACGGTTAAAGTTTCTTCAAACACCGCATTCGCTTTTACCTGTCAGGGGTTGAGTATCCCTTCTCCGTCTCCAACTTTAACGCCTACTTAGATCCCTTGTGTACTGTGCTGTAGGATTCAGGTCTTAAGTGTCATCTTTGCATAGGCATAACACTTATATTTGAGCATTTTACAATCAGAGAAGCTTTGGATCTAGTTTATTTATTTTCAACAAAACTTAAAAGATGAAGAGTAATAGAATAGCTATTGAAATTTTAAGACCGACCAAGGATATGATTGTTTGCAGTGACGGAACAATACCGTTTCCAACTACCATCACATTGGGAGGGAACATGCTATTCTGGTGAAAGATAAGGTATCCTACAAGTATAGTACTGGGTTCCCAGTTTACCTTTTCAAAATTGTATAAAGCATTCTTTTTAAGTTACACCAAGTTTGGCAGCTCAGAATGTTCTTGGAACCAGAGGATTTTCAGACAATGGTTCAAACATTGGCATTACAATATCTTCATTATTGTAACATACTACACCTTGATTTGTCAGGTTATTTATTAAGCCAGTTGCTGCTAGCTCAAAACCCTGCTGCTCGAGTAATTTTTGGTGCAAGAAAGTATGACCATATTACTCCTATATTCTATAACCTACATTGGCTACCCATTTAAATTTTAAATGAAATTTATGTATGGTTTTTAAGTTACTAATTCATTACTAGTAACAGAAAAGGAAAACTACTTACTTTGACACCATATTCCATCTCAGAACTTGTGATTATGCATGCACTGCATACTTTGTGCCCTCAGCAGTTGCTATATATAAGGAATTTGTTCATTTGTTTTGTTTTGTTTTTGTTATAAGCCCAAAGTTCTAGAATGAATTATCTGATACCTTGCCCAATGAATGTGGGGTTTTTTTCCCCACATTTCAGTTGTTCGATTGGTTGTATATTTTATATGCATCTTCATTTGTTGTCTGTTTTTATATTGTATATTTATGAATGTTTTACTATAATGCCACTTAGAAGTGTTAACAGGATTAATAAATGTTTTAAAATAAATAAATGGGAACAGACAGTCATGAATTCATAGATACTTTCGTAAAAACAACCTATTGACTGGGATCTGGGGAGGTCTCACACCATACCCAATCCTCCCTTAAAATGGTTTCATTTTCCTAATCCTCCATCCAATTTATCAGAGAAGGAACTTAATCTTACAGTACAAACCACCACTCTTGCTACTTCCTAATTCCCAAGCAAATAGCAAGCCTACATCCAAATTCAAGAGCAAAGACCTCAAGTTCTCTCTCTGCAAAGGAAGATTTAAAATGGGCAGCCTTTCCTTCATTCTATCATTTCTAAAGAAGAGGGACCGACTGCGTATACTAGACTGTCAAGGATGTTGATGCATATATTCCATTATGCCCTTAATACAGAGAATTCTTTCCCTTCCTGCTTCAGCATATCAATACAAGATTTCGCCAACTGATCAGTCTCCGTCATCCAGCATGAAAAAAAGTCTCCAGATGGTAGCTGTACATTCTCCACAAGCAAGATCACAGTCTTCCTATCCAGTGGCTTCTTGCTGCTTCTTTGGAGGGAGGGGGCCTGAGCCCATGTCGAATGGGCTTTCAGTCCCTTTGGCGGCAGTTTGCCCCAAATTATGTAGGCCTGACAGCTTGCTTCACCCAGCGGGCGATGGAGGCTTTGGAGGCCATCTCCCCTTTTCGAGGGCATCAAAAGAGCACAAATAAGCAGGTCCAACTTTCACAGGGACTCTGTCCCCTTCAGACATTGACACAGAGCCCTGCACAAATCCAGCAAGTGCAGCTGCCAGTCTTCCTCTGAGCCCCCCAGCGATAGAAAGGCAGGCAAGAAAACCACCTGATTCATATGGAAACGGGAGACCACTTTTGGCAGAAAAGACAGCACTGGTTTTAAAACCACCTTTTCCTTAGACATAGTCAAGGAGGACTCCCTACAGGAAACACCTGGAGCTCCGAAATACACTGCGCTGAAAAAATTGCCACTAAAATGGACAGTCTTCAATATTTTTTTATTTTTATTTTATACACATTTATACCGCATCTTCCAAAGTTCAGTTGCGGTTTACAGTGAACAATAGTTAACAAAGCAAGTTTGTTTTACAGGGAACGTCATATTATAACAGAACATATTTACAAGGAACATCATATTATATATAGAATATACAGTCTAAACAATGTGGGATAATACAGAACAGAATAAACTATATACAGTTTTATATATGTATTTATATACATGGAAGTGAAAGGACATAAGCTGTGAAGTCATCATGATTGTGTGTCAATTGTGTGGGTTAGGGTTTTTGCTTGATGCAGATAGATACCTGTTTAACCTTTGTCTAAAGCAGGTTGTGAGTTATCTATGTTATAGTGTTTGGTGAACAAATAAGTTTTTAATTTTTTGCGGAGTTCCATGATCTCCGTTAGTGTTCGTAGCTCCTCTGGGAGGGAATTCCAGATCGTTGGGGCTATGTGGGAAAAGGCTCTGTTATTTGTTGATTTATGGGCTCTTGTATAATCTTTCGGGATCTTTAATCTGTTCAATTGTCCTTTTCTGTGTGTGGACTTAGATGGTTCTTTGTGTATTAAGTTACATAGCATAGTTGGGGCCATATCATATAAGGCCTTGAATGAAGTTATTATTGTTTTGTAGATTATTCTACTTTGAATTGGTAGCCAATGGAGAGAGGCTAGTATTGGTGATATGTGTTGGAGTGAGTTAATTTTCAATATGATTCTGGCCGCTGCGTTTTGCGCTAATTGCAATCGTTTGATGTTTTGTTTTGATATGCCTATTAGAATTAGATTGGCAAAGTCAAAATGTGGAGTTATGGTGGCCTGGATTATGTTGATAAAGTCTTGTGTAAATACTAGCGGACGAAGTTGTTTGAGGGTTTTGAGTTTGAAATAAATTTTCTTTATGGTATTGCTAATGTGTGTTTCCATCGTAAGGTGTATGTCTAGAATTACGCCTAGATATCTTATTTCGTTTTTTATTTTAATTTCTTGGTTTTGAAGTCTTATGTGTGTTGGGGGGATATAGGATTTGTTCTTGGTCACGATTAGAACTTCAGTTTTAGTGTGGTTTATGTGGAGGTTTTGTGCTTTTAGCCAAGTAGTAATTTCATTATAACAGTCCGATAGGAGTTGTAGCGGTAGGTTGGGTATCGTGAATGGAATATACATCATAATATCGTCTGCGTATAGATGATATTTTACTCCAAATTTTTTGAAAATGTTGCAGACTGGTTTTATGTAGATATTAAAAAGCAGGGCTGATAGCGCTGAACCTTGTGGTAATCCAATTTCTTGTTTATATGTGGTTGAGTTTTGATTTCCAATTCTTACATTTTGCGTTCTATTATCTAGGTAGGATGAGAACCATTTATGTACTGTAGAGTTTAAGCCTATTTGTCTCAAGCTATTGAGCATTATTGTGTGGTGTACGCTGTCAAACGCAGCTGATATATCAATGAAAAGTAGAATGAAGGCCTGTTTATTATCGTCAATTCCTCTTAGGAGCGTATCTATTAAAACTGTGAGGAGTGTTTCAACTCCATGGCGTGGCCGAAAGCCATACTGTTGCTCATCAAGAGGGTAAGATGAGTCTAGAAAGTCCTGTGTCTGTAATTGAACCACTTTTTCAATTATTTTAGCCAAGAGTGGTATGCTTGAAATGGGTCTATATGATGCAGGTAAAGTTTTATCAAGTTTGCTGTTCTTGAGGATTGGCCGTATTTGTGCGTGTTTGAGTGATGGTGGGAGGTAGCCTTGGGTTAGTGAGAGGTTCACTATTGAGAGAATGTAGGGTAATAAAATTGGTAGGGTATTTTTTATCCATGTTACTGGACATGGATCTAGATATGAAGTTGTGGTGTTGAGACTGGTGATAATGTTTTTTTAGTGTCTCTTTAGTTATGGGATGGAACTCAGACCATTCATCTTGTGGCTGGTGTGATAAGTTGGTAATGTCTATAGACATAGACGGCATTTTTGCTTTGTTTTGATAATGGTGGGCTAAGGTTTGAACTGAGATGTCTGTAATTTCGCTGTCGGAGGTTTGAGGGTTGGTTAGATTTCTGACAATATAATATCTAGATTTCTGACAATATAATATCTTTCAAGGATACCCTGGCGAGAGGTTCGAAGGGCGGCCCAGTCAAGGCGGCTAATACCAAGTTCAGATCCCAAAAAGGAACCACCGGCTGCAGGAAAGGACACACCTGCTTCACCGCCCTGAATGCACCCACCAAGGTCTGCCCTTGCACCTGTCCCCAATATCACAAGAGGGCTGCCACCTGAACCTTCAAGGAATTAAGAGCTAACCCTTTCTCAAAGCCCCCTTGCAAGAGCAGCAAGATCTTGGGGAGCGAAAAAAAACAGGCTAATGCTCCAAGACTGACAAGTCTTCAAACACACGCCAGACTCTTACATAGGCCACGGTGGTAGACCATTTCTGGGCCTGCAATAGTGTTGCTACAACCATCAGAAAGTAGCCCCAACGTCGTAATTGCACTTGCTTAAGAGCCAGGCTGTAAACAAGAATCTTACCACCTGCGGCATCAAGACTTGCCCATGGGACATCCCTAGGCTCTTTCTTGCGTATGGAGGTGCCAGCGGCATGGCTCTACCTTCAGCTGTCAGGGTCCATGGAGGCGGCGCTGGACCTGGTGCCCTGGGCCAGAACGCTGCTGACTTGCTGGTCGCCATAGTACCACTGCTTCTTCCGGCGATTGCCGTGTGCGGAGAGCACAAGGAAGAGTCTAGATTGGTGGCTGCAGTTGCATAACCTCGCAGTGGGGGTTCTGTTGGAACAGCCGCAATGGATTCCAGTGACGATGGACGCCAGCCTCACCGGCTGGGGTGCACATTGTTTGTAGTAGGTGATGCAGGGACAATGGATGCTAGAGGAAAGCTCTTGTTCCATCAACTACCTGGAGATGAGGGCATTATTCTTGGCTCTGCAGTTTTTTCGTCCATGGATAGCCCAGGAAGTGGTGAGAGTGTGTTCCGACAACGCCACCACGATGGCGTACATCAATCGACAGGGAGGCATTTTAAATTTTGAGCACCCAGTCCCCCTGGTAGAGAGACTACTCTTGTCCGAGTGTCGAACTGTGCCCCCAAGCTATTGGGTGGACGGAAGCTGGCTTTTGGCCTGGTTGATCACCCAGCTGAGACTTTGCAGGAATTCCACCTCCCGGCTCATTGCAGAGACTACTTCAGTCTGTGATTTCACTCGAATGAGCCAATTGTCCAAATAGAGGTGTTCCAGGATACCTTCTTTCTGCAATGCTGCCGCCTGCACCACCATGACCTTGGTGAAGGTGCATGGTGCTGTAGCCGGACCAAACGGCAGAGCTCGGAACTGAAAGTGGTCCATGGACACCGCAAATAGCAGGAACCGCTGATGTCCACCCAAATGGGGATGTGGACATATGCCTTCATGAGATCCAGGTGGCCAAAGATTTGCCCTGCCTCACCACTAGTATGACTAACCACAGGGTTTCCATCTGAAAATGGGGCGTGCGCAAGGTGCAGTTCACACATTTGAGGTCCAGGATGTGCCGGAAGGATCCTTCCTTCTTAGGCACCATGAAATAGATGGAGTGGTGTCTGGTACCGTGCTGGCTCGGCTGCACTGACACCACGGCCCACAGCTGCAACAGGCATTGTAGCATTCCTTGAACCGCTTCCACCTTCCCCTAAGCCTTGCAAGGAGCAAGAACAAAGCCTGCACAGAAAATACACACCGGGGAGTCTGACCACATGCGATCCGACGCCTGCTCTGATCTGCCGAGCCACCCGAGAACCACGAGGAGGGAAGGAGGGACTAAAGCACAGCCACGGAATCAGGTCGAAGAGAACCAAGACTCTTGCCACACCAAAACAGCTGCCGGATGAAGCAGTCTCCTGCACTGCTTCAGCCTGTTGAATGAATTGCTCTCTTAAATTGCCGGGACCTGCAAAACAAAAGGCAGCATCATGGTAGTAACCAGAGGGCCTGGGGTCCTGTAGCCAACAGGAATTGGGGGCTCTGATTGGGGGGGGGGGAGGGGAGAGAAGGGGGAAGAGGGACCTAGGGCTCCAAGGTATATCCCCTAGACCAGCTCTAATTTCCTCGGGACCTGAACCTAGGGCAGGCTCTGCCTACCAGCCCTCTCTCACTGCCCAGTATGAATCCTCCTCCTATTTGAACCCTATAGCGAAGCTAAGGTGACTGTAGGAGAAAGCCCCTTTTCTCTTTATTTTATTTTCAAGTCCTGACAGAGTCCAGTACGCAAGGGCTCTTCACTCAGCTGCTGAGAACTGAGAGACTGGAGCATGGAGCTGAGGAAGGAGCTCTTGTACTGCATCAAGTCTGTCATGCTCAGTTTCGGCTGCTGGTGAACGGTGAAAACGAATACGTAAATGGACTGGCCTGGAGGGACAATTATGAATCAGAAATCAACCTTGTGCTCTTCATGCCACACTTCCTTTATAGGCACAATTTTGGATGTGTAGGTCAGGTGCTGCCATTTTCCAAGATGTGTGAACATCGCTCCTCCCCCCCCCCCAACATTTAGGTACTGAGGGGGGCAGATCGTACCAGGGGGCTGGGAGCTGGGGCTACGGCCACTATTCTCCTTTGCAGGTTCAGGGGTGGGAAGCTAGGGGGTCAATGGACCACCAGGGAAGGGGGGG
Organism: Ichthyophis bannanicus; assembly: GCA_033557465.1. Classification (NCBI taxonomy): domain Eukaryota; kingdom Metazoa; phylum Chordata; class Amphibia; order Gymnophiona; family Ichthyophiidae; genus Ichthyophis; species Ichthyophis bannanicus. The sequence goes on along the minus strand of CM066034.1, from coordinate 175,388,041 downwards.
GGGGGTTGTTGTTTTTTTTGGAGGTTTGTAATGGTGGGGAGTAGCTGCCAATGGACCACCAATGTTATATCAATGGTGTTGTTTTGTAGGGAACCATGATGGGGGGGTGGGGGGGTAGGGGTGATGGTGAGGGATCTGCCTTGGTCATCTGAGATGAAGTGTCAAACTTCACCTTAGATGATCTTTTTGCTCCCTGCTACATATTTACACCTGCCCAAAGCTGGCATAAATATCCAGCATTTAAAAGGAGAGCAAACTGCACTAAGTTTCAGCACTCCCCCCCTATATAGGGAGTAATTAGAAATTCATTATTTTGCATGTGATTAGCATACCTATTGTGTTATACTTCAGTGCAGTGGTTTTGTTCGCAATTTTCCTGCGCTAGCTTGCTTTCTGCACTAATGCATAGCACAGTTTGCTGCATAGAGCTGAAAATATTTAATGTTAGCCTATCTACTTCCTGTTAGCCTATCTACTTCCTGTTTCATAGGTCCTAAGACGTTTAATATCAAAGAAAACAGGAAGAGGACATGGTGATATGCACTAGACTGGTCGGCATCAATAACTGATATGTCTGGAGCGTCCCACCTGCGCTCAGGTGTTGCATGTCAATGCCCAACCCAACACCAAGAACAATCATGAAATACAGCAACCAAAAGTCAATTGATAATGATTTAAAATTATATTTATAATTTTTAAAGCAGCAGTCAGAGAGGATTCCAGTGCTGCACATTCATAAAAAGATTCAAAATGATCACCTTGATGCGCTTCTTTGCAACCTCTGACCTGTGCAAAAAAACTGTTTGTTGCAAAGGCTGGACCAAGAAAGTTGGGAAGAGACATAAGAAGGAAAAAATCCTCTCATGTCATATCTTTAGGATCCCAGTTGCATTGAAACCAAGGCTGGATGAATCAGAAAATTACCACGTCAAAAAAGTTAAACCCTTGCAGGAGCCAAGTTGCCCAACATGCCGTCCTTCAGCAATAGATGAAACCAGCAACATAAAACAATTGCTATTAGCAGTAATCTAAGGTAGCTAGCAATAAACTAGCTGTCATTTACACATCAGCTTATTGCATTTCTTGACATCACTCCAATATTGGGGACACTTTTTTAAAATTTAGGACCCACAGGCTTTAGTATCTGGTTCTTAGCAGCTTCCAATTTCTCCTTACCTCCCTTTTCCCAGCACTGCACTAGAGTCCTGTTTACAGAAGCAGTCCTACAGACTTAATGAAATGTGTGTGTGTTCATATAAACAGGTTGGTCAAAAGGCTTTCATTTTCTTTTGTTGTCAGAAAATATGATTCTTACTGCTCAATTCAATCTTCTGAGACAAGACAGCCAGAAAGGACTTTTCACATCTGAGAAATTGAGTCAGTAAATCAAAAATTTGGTTGATTCAGGCTTTTTTTTAAGCAGACAGTCCTTTTCAGCTATTTCATGGCCAGGATCTAGGGTCATTTCATCATAGAGCAAGTCAAATTCAATTAAAGTATGGTCATGTCCATAAGCCTTAATCTAATCTTGTAAGGATAACTTCAGAAAAGCTTTTTTCTGCTTCTACATGTGTTGTGTGCCATCGAGTCAATGCAGAAAATGGTGATACCCAACAGGCTCCTGGTGCCCCTCCAACTGAACATCTAGGCCCGATGCAGATACTGATGTTCAGTTGGTGCGGCACCGGGAGCCTGTTGGGTACCACCGATGTTGGTCAATTCCAAAGGAGGCATCGGAGGGAGAAAAACCCCCGCTACCAGTTCAAGGGGTGGCATCTGCCCCAGCAGTATCGCCTTAGGCCGGATGATGACACCTGCGCCACTGGAGCCGTCAATAGAGACTGCCAGGATTGCTGCCAAGCTCCTTTAGATAACCAGGATGACCTGGTCGAGGTAGGCGGCCGATGACTGAGTGAATTCACCTACGGGGCTTTGAGACACCATCCCAGAGCATGGAACAAGTAGCTCTCCAGAGGTTGAGGCCCTGGGAGCATCCTGGAGCCTCTGAGGTGCTTTGGAGGGCTGGTTGTCCCGCCGGGGCTGTTTGGCAGGACGGTCTGCATTGGATGCACCTTTCAGTGAATATCGAAGCCAATGAAGGGACTTACCTCAAGGATCAGTATCTGTTTTCGATGCCGATGACAGACTTAGTCGTATGTTTGGACTTTGAAGAGACCTGAAAACCAAGAGAGGAGGCTGATGTCCTCGATGATGCAGAAGCAACTGAAATCAAATCCGGGTCAAACAGAGAACCATACTGTCTGGCCCTGTCTTTTAGGCACAGTCAGTAAATGGTCTGGGCCCAAACATTTTAAACACCAGCCATATTTATCTGGGAGATCCCTTGGTACATTTTTTGAAACCGCAGATGAGTTTTTCCATCGTGCCAGAAAAGGGTAGGCTAAGTTCTAATTTGGCGGTAGAACCACCAAAAACTGGAAAGAAAAGAAATATCAGGACCGGTATCAGGGAAGGTACCGGCGTCGACAGAAAGGCAGAGCACAGATTTAAATCAAAAAATGACATTTTTCGGCAGCAACAGGAAGGATCCCTCCTGCTGGCTCTGTGGAAAATGAAAAACTGAAGAGAGGACTTGGGAAGTTGGGAAGGCTGATACACAGGCACAGTGGATTGCTCCCAAAAGCTTTCCAATTGGATGCTAGGGAGCGTTCCCATACAGGCTACATTGGTACCAATGATACCCATATGTGAAGATGGCATTCCTGCTTGTTCCTGGAAATGTACTGATCAACGATAACTTTGCACAAACACTTTTTGGTTCTCTTAGAACACTCGTCTCTGCATCAGGCTCTACTTCTGATAATGCAATTAAAAGGCAGCAAGACTCCCAGAGAGGTTCCTCGACTGATCTAGCAGGGATTAAGGAAAGGAAACATCACTATGTAAACGTATTCCTCCTTATCCTGCTTGACCAGTCCAGATGAGTACATCATACCCAAGTAGTCAGGAACCAGGTTTGAGAATAACGATTCCCAGGATAGAACTGCCCTGCCAAAGGCACCATCAGCTCCAGTTCCCGCATGCAACCTGTAGTGCTTTACAAAAGGTGCTTGGGGAGGTCTATTTAGCTGCCTCTCAGACACACCAAGGCCTAAATGAGGCTTTTGCCCTACTGGGCTGAGCTCTGACCCCCTCCGGCACATACTTTCCACACAGAAGATAAGCTGGACTAATAGCCTCCTTGAGCCAGCAAACAATTGAGGATTTGGCTGTCACCTGTCCCTCCCTCAGGTTACCGAAGAGAACAAAGATGACTTAACAGCCAGAAGGAATTAGTCTCCATATACTTCAACTCACTTTTCATGGCTAACAGACAATGGTTTGTCCTGAAGGTCCTCTTGAGGAGGGCAGGATCATGGATTAAGATGAAAGGGAGACAGTATTTTGGGGAGAAAGGCAGCAGAGTCCTCTAGCAAACAGAAGCTGACAAGATAGGAATCCCTACAGGACAAGGCCTGTAGCTCCAATAGCCTTCTGGTGGAAGTAAATCACCAGAAATACTATTTTCAGGATTAAATCCTTGAGTAAGATCTTCCGAAGAGGCTTGAAGGGGAGCCTTTCTGTGCCTTCAATACCAGAGAAAGGCTCCACTGCGGCACCACCAATCACATGGAGGAAATGGAGGGGGAAGAAACAGATCTACTTCACCTCCTTGAGATGCGGGACACACCTTGGTGTGTCACCAAGGACACACTTTGAACTCACTCCTCGTAGCATGCAACGGCTGCCACATAAATCCTAAGAGAGATCACAGCTAAACCCTAGTCCAAACTAGACTGTCAAAAGAGCCAAAACAGCCACTATGTCAACACTCTTGGCAGCTAGGGTCTGAGATGTACACCAACCTCTCGAAGACCCTCCAGATACTAACATAGGCCAAGATTGTAGAGTCCCACCGGGCCTGAAGAGGGGTTTTTTTTGTTTAAGACAACATGTGCTTCTCAAAAGGACTACATTGTAAGTGGGTGGAGCAGAAGTTTCTCCATGACCAGGGGACCTTGCTACAGAAGTCTCCTCTCTTGACGTAGCAATGGACAAACATGACAACAGGCTCAAAAGATCCATATACCATGCATGCATGGCCAAGTCTGGCATCACCAGAATGATTAAGCCCTAGTGAGACCAAATCCTGCACAAAGGTCTGCTCACCAAGGGCCACAGAGGAAAGGCATTTAGAAGCCCCTTCCAGGCCCACTGTCCGCAGATCTTTCCAGCAGCTGAAAAAGCTCTTCCCCTTCACAGTCTCCTGGGTGGCTATCAGATCAAACCCTTGCAGGCCCCACCTCCGCACAATGGAGACCAAATGCACAAGGGCTTACCTTCCCATTTGCACAGATCCAGTGTTTTGGCTCAAAGTTAACTTGTATATTTATGACGCCCACAACGTGTGCTGCTGACAGATCCACCAGATGTCCCTGCCAAATGACAGAGCTCTGCCACCTCTGCAGCCACCATGGTGCTGCTTTGCTTGTTGACATATGCCACTGTCAAGGCAGACAAATTGGCTTAAACTAGTGACATCATCACTGAAAACTGTTCTAGACTGCTTCCACTTGCTGGCTGGGAAGCATAATAAGGAAATATGTGCACTGACATTTGCATGCTACAAGGGCTGGTTCTGGGTGCTTATTTTATGAAGGCACATAGACAAATCAGGCACCTTTTAGGACTGATCATATATGCATTCTGTTGTAAAATTCACACCCTTACAGACCATATATACTGCCTCTGTAGAAAAGAAAAAGCTAAGTTGTCCAATTTGGTTCTTGTCCATCATGCACTTTTGTCTACTTTTTTGGGAACCCAACAGGTACTTGTGACCTGGATTGGCCATGGTTGTTAACAGGATACTGGGCATGATGGACCTTGGTCTGACCCAATATGGCATCTCTTATGTTCTTATTCAACTCCACTGCTGCAGAAGTCTGAATCAAATTCAGGGATAGGGGAGTGATGGAGTCTTGAGACCCCAGCCTTAGAACATGCAGAATCTGAGCCTCTTACATCAGCACAACCTTCTGACCACTTTAAAATTTGTGTTGTCCTCAGAGCCCCAAAGGGGCACTTCAGAGCCACCAAGGTGGTCTGAGACAAGTCTATCAAGAAACTTGCATGAAAGGAAGTTAAAAATTAAGACAGCGATGACACAGATGGCTTCCACTCCAGTGAAAGTAGATCTAATGGACAGACATTTGCTTCCCCTGTCTATATCAGTGGATAATAGTATTCAGCAGTCGCCCTCTTCTGCTAAGGGAGTGTCCCTCAGCCCCGGTGGCAGATACCCATCCTTGCCACCACAACTAGCTTCACCGTTTCAAGTTTGGTCTATACCGGCAGACAACTCCGGAGGACAGACTGATGTTCATCTAGTGGTGGCTTGATCATCATTACTGATGTCTGTACCAGTTAAATTACCACCTGACTCGGATGTCCTTGAGCCAGTTACTCTTGCTAAAGATATTTTCCTTGGAGACATTCAGACCAGAACGACTTTAAGGTACTGTGTTCTTTTTCAGATAAGTGGTAACTAAATTTAAGGGCCCCGATTCAAAAACCCTTGCTCAAGTCTCGACCTCTTAAATTCTAAGCACAGTTACAAAACAGGGCAGGATATGGGAGGGTCTGTGATTAAAGACACTCAGATTGCATTATGAAACTTGAGACTTAGGGGTCTGTTTTCTAAGCAGCGCTAGCGGCTTCCATGCAAAATGGGGCCAAGGCTCCGATGTCGCACAGGAGCCACTAGCGCCACTTAATAAGCAGACCCTTAGAGGTCTGGAGAATTCTTTGAGAAAAACAATCAAAATTTCCTAAGCTTTACCTATTATCACCCAATTTGTTATTGAAAAAATATTTTTAAAACATTAAATTGCCTAATTTTGAAAAAAAAAATGTCCTTGTGAAAGTGTTATGCCCCTGCAGGGGTTCTCAACCCAGTCCTCGGGACCCACCTAGCCAGTCGGGTTTTCAGGATAACCACAATGAAAATGCATGGGAGAGATTTGCATATAATGGAGGCAGTGTATGCAAATCTCTCTCATACATATTCATTGTGGTTATCCTGAAAACCCGACTGGCTAGGTGGGTCCCGAGGACAGGGTTGAGAACCCCTGCCTAGAGTCTCTCTGGCTCCATGGGATAATTCTTTATTGAAAAATGATGCCTCTGCTGCTGGTGTAGAATCTTACTGTTTTGTTTTGTTTTTTGTAGACGATCCGTAGAATGCCGTATCTCATAAGACGCTTATAGTTTTTCTTTTCCTCTGAAAAAGAAAAAATGTCTGTATTATATGCTTACTTTAAGAATAAGAATGCTAATTTTTGTGGTTTTCTGTTCCAGATATAATCGCATGCAACTCAGGCTCACAGAAAGGAGTTAAGGTTAAAGATTTTGAGATTGGTGCCACTTTAATATATCCTTGTTGCACTGTAATTTTTCAAGTAAAAAATTTGTTTTTCTAGATCCAGCACAATTGAGTAGATTCATTGATGCTAGGAAAATGAGTTAGGGCCTTTAAATTAGTGGCTTTGTATTTCAAAGTCTTAACTTTTGTTTATGCATGTCTCCTTTTGATTGTGCTCTGCAACTATCCTTGATGTGGATGTTTGTTTTTTCTGTATGGGTAAATGATATATTTTTCTTGTTATTTTTCTTGGTTATTTCCATTGCCTATTGGGTTACAAACTACATTATAACACTTTTTTAATTGAAAATTTAAACTTTAAACAAAAGGAATCAAAAATAGGAAATTACAATCAACAATCACTAGGAAATAAAGCCAAAGAAAGAAAAGTTATGTTTCTCAGCCCCCATCAAAAAAAGACAGCTCCCCGTTACAGATTGGAGAAAACAAAATAAAGAGAATGCTAGGATAAAGAGAACTTCATAAATGCTCATATCCCCATTGTAAATAAGTTGATTGAATAATATGTTGGTTGTAAAAGAAGTTTATTGTATATTATAAGAAGTTTACTATAATTAGTATAACACTAAGTTGTAATACTAAGTTATAAATAAGAGTTTAATGTAATTTTTTGTTGGTTAATTGTAAACAGCCCTTGATCAATGGAAAGGGCGTTATAGAAAAACTTATAAAGTCCTCCTCATGCAAATAAATTCTTTAGGAAATAAAGCCAAAAAGGAAAAGTCAGGGAGTATACTGAACATACAAGACTTATATATCCAAAAGAACGTTTTCCAGCTGAAGTGGTTCCACAAAAGCATCTCACTCCTAGATAAACCACATATATTTATATGGGAAACAAAGGAAGAAAGTTCTCCAGCTGCCAACACCTTAGGTTTGAGCTAGAGGAAACTCCCCCTATGAGCTTGGGAAAATCTAGAAACATCTGGAAACAGCATAATTTTCTATGTTATAAAAAAAAACATTGTTAGCTAAAGTGACAATGTAATTTTTATTATGCACTCAAATCTTTTTTTCTTTTAATACTGAAGCATTTATACACTATCTTGTCAAAGCCATCTTTTGTAAAAATTATTTCAACATATCACTAGACCTATATTGCATTTATAAAGTATGAAACTGTATATTCTCAAGTGCAAAAACATTTCTTAAAATCAAAAGAAATACCCGTTTGCAATATTAAACACTGACCTGGTTTGTTTTTCCCCTCCCACATGGATTCAACTTAAAATCATTTAGCTTTCATAGCAGAGTTTAAGAAACACACACAAACAGCAGCAACTTATTTAAAATTTCTATCAGCAAGATATTATTAGTCGTGTCAATCTAGGAAGACTAAGCGTTTTTGATTTCTTGTAATTGTTTAAAGAAGTGGCCTGTGTGGGTTCACATTTTTTGGATAATGCCCTTATTGGTACAATACAAAAGTGGGGTTACTCACCATAACGATGTTTTCTGTGGACAGCAGGATGAATCAGCCAAGCCTAGGTGTGCCATCCCCAGGGACTGGATTAGCTCTCCCTAAACTCAGAGGAATACCCTTTTATTTATTTATTTATTTTTATTCCTCTGAGCCTATCCCCTCCCCTTCCTGTTCCTGCCCTTGGCCTTCCTACCTCAGTGTTTCCCTAGCGTGGAGGCTCATCCGAAGGGGAGGCAGGTGAGGGTGCATGGCTGACTCATCCTGCTGTCCATGGAGAACCTTGTTAAGGTGAGTAACCCCACTTTCTCCATGGACAAGCACTCTGAGTCAGCCACGCCTGACTCCCGAACTAGGCGTGCAGGCAGTGTCTTGAGGAGGCCCCCATTATGCCCTTCACGCCCCAGTGCTGTGGTAGGATGAGGCTGGAAGTACAGAGGAACTCCATAGACCATAAGGTTTGCCAGAAGGTAGCAGTTTTATTGTACCAACAGAGTAACGGTACCAACAGCTGAGAGCTGCTGGGTAACAGACAGTGCAAAGGAACAGTGCAAGATTGTTTTGCTGACACAATGTAAGATGGTGCAAAAAACAGTGCAACAATGGTGCAAAAAACAGTGCAAACAGTGCTGGCAAAAAAACAGTAATGCAACAGTGTAAACAGTAGACAGTGTTGGGAGTCCTTGGGTTTGTGCGCTCAGTCATGCGTGTGGGCAGCTGTGGCTGCCTGCAGGACTGCCCTGCCGAAGCGAGTGGTGGAAGCGAGTGGTGTCCATGGAACGGTCAAGGCAGTAATGCTTTGTAAAAGTGTGGATTGATGCCCACGTGGCTGCATTGCAAATGTCTGTGGGTGTAGCCGTGTGCAGGTGAACCAGGGAGTTTGCCATCACTCGTAGTTGGAAGGTTGGCACGAATGTAGCAGTAGGAGATGCAGTCCGCCAGCCATCTGGACATGGTGCATTTTGTCACCTGGTGGCCTGTTCTGTTCGGGTCACAGGAGAGGAAGAGTTGTGAGGCCTTCCTCGTGTGCATAGTCTTGTCAATGTAGATCCACAGGGTACGTGTGCAGTCCAGGGTATGCAGGCAGCACTTTTCTTGCAACACATGTGACTCTGGGTAGAAGCTGGGGAGTATGATGGATTGGTTGATGTGGTACAGCGAGAAGATCTTCGGTAGGAACTTTGGGTGAGCCCTGAGAATAGTCCTATCATGATGTATCTGGGTGCATGGGAGATAGCCGAAGAGGTCCTGAAGTTCGCTGATGCGACATGAGGTGATGGCAACAAGGAAGAGGGTCTTCTACATGAGAAATCTTTGAGGCGACTGTTTGAGCAGCTCGAATGGGTGCTCAATGAGTTGGTTCAGTATGATATGCAGATCCTACCCTGGGGCATGAGGTCTGACAGGTGGGTACAAGTGGTTGATGCCTCTCATGAATCGTGAGACTAGTGGTTATGTCGCCATGGATTTTTCTTCCACCCTGTCATGGTAAGTGGCTATGGCGCTTAGGTGTGTTTCAAGCCATTGCGTGAAAGCATGAGCAGATACTGTAGAAGCACTGGTATGGGACAGACAAAGGGGTTCAGTCTTTCGCTGTCGCACCATGAGCAGAATCTATCCCATTTCGCCACGTAGGAGCACTGGGTGGCCAGATGCCTGGCCACCAAAAGGACTTCCATGACATCTTGTGACAGATGGAGGGGCCTCAGAGGTGACCTTCAGCATTCATGTGTTCAGTGCCAGGGTCTGCAGATCAGGGTGGAGTGTCCGATCCTTGTCCTGCAAGATGAGGTCTGGATGGGTAGGCAGCCAGAGATGCTGTTGGCTGGCCAGCTGTTGGAGCAACAGGAACCAGGGCTGTCTTGGCCAAAAAGGTGCGATGAAGATGACTTTCACTCTGTCATGTATGATCTTCTGGATCGCTCTGGCAATGATGGGAGTGAGCAGGTAGGCACAGCAGAGCTGGGGGCCCCAGCTGATGGAAAAAGTGTCCACACCTACCCTATGGATGGAGGGGCATCTGAAGCAGAAGTGTTTGCAGGCGAATAATTCAATCGCTGGGATCCCCCACCATATAAAAAGGCTGGAGGTGGCATAGTAGTTGAGCGACCATTCGTATGGGGGGGAGCGGCCGGCTCAGGGAGTCTGCCAGGGTGGTGTTATCCCTGGGTAGGTAGACTGCTTGCAGGTGAAAGTGCAGGGAGATGGCTGTAGTCCAGATGAGGTATGCCTTCCCTGAAAGGGTTAGTAAGCCCGTGCCACCTTGTCTGTTGATGTAGAACATTGCCACCTGGCTGTCCTTCTGGACCAAAATGGTCTTCCCCAGTACCCAAGGACGGAAGGCTCGTAGCATGTTCCCTATAGCTCTGAGTTTGAGGAGGTTGATGTGGAGGCGCTCTCTGTTTGGGACCAGCTCCCATGCGTGCAGAGGTCACGCAGGTGTGCCCGCCCATCTGTGTTTTGATACATCCGTTGTAAGGGTGATCTGCAAGTGAAGTGGTCTTAATGGCTTGCCCCTCTGCAGGTTCTTCCATGTTCACAACCAGCCAAGGTTCTTGCAGGTGTGGTGGTCTATGCTGACCCTGTGGTGCAGGGGTTTTCTGTGTTGGTCCCAGGCCCTCCGAAGATAACACTGGAGCTGACGCATTCGTAGTCTTGTGTGAAGGATGACATGCACTACTGCCGCCATGTGGCCCAAGAGGAAGAGGAAGGTCCACGCCAAGGTCTCGCTGGAGGCAGCAATCTGTTTGGCTAGTGTGATGATCTTATCTGCTCGTTGCCCTGGCAGGAATACTTTGCTTGAGTGGTATCGATGTGGGTCCCTATGAATTCTGTGACCTGGGACGGCTGCATGTTTGACTTCTTGTGGTTGATCAGGAAGCCGGCCTGTTGTGGTTTCAGTGGCTGTCCGAGCTGTTCCCCAGGATCATGCCACGATCAGCCAGTCATCGAGGTAGGGGAAGACGCGTATGCCCGCCTTGTGTAGGTGGGCCACTGTGACTGCAACACACTTTGTGAAGACTAGTGGTGCTCAAGACAGGCCAAAAGACAGGGCTTTGTACTGGAACACCGGCCACTTCAACGGGCTCCCCTGAGCGATCGGGGTTGAGCCTGGCAACTCTGCACGGCCCCAGCAGGCACCCAATCCTCTCTGCAGATAATACCAAAATCTGGAAGGTGTAGATAACATGAGGAGGGATCTAGCCAAGCTTGAAGAATGGTCTAGAATTTGGCAGCTGGGATTTAATGTTAAAAAATGTAAGGTCATGCATTTGGGCTGCAGCAATCCAAGGGAGCAATACAGTATAGGGGGTGAAGTACTTTTGTCCACTAAAGAAGAGCAGGACCTAGGCATGGTTGTGTCTGATGATCTTAAAAGTAGCTAAACAGGTAGAAAAGGCGACGGCAAAAGCTAGAAGGATGCTTGGGTGCATACGGAGAGGAATGGCTAGCAGAAAAAAAAGGAGGTGATAATGCCTCTCTCTAAGTCTTTGGTGCGACCTCATTTGGAGTATAGTGTGCAATTCTGGAGACCGCACCTTCAAAAGGATGTGAACAGGATGGAGTCGGTGCAGAGGGTGGCTACTAAAATGATTAGTGGTCTTCATTAGAAAGCATGAGGACAGACTTAAGGATCTTAATATGTACACCTTAGAGGAAAGGCGGGATAGAGGTGATATGATTGAGATGTTTAAATACCTCCGTGGCATAAATGTTCAGGGGGAGAGCCTCTCAATTGAAAGCAAGTTCTGCTATGAGGGGACATGGGATGAAGGTGAAGGGAGATAGATTCAGGAGTGATATGCGGAAATATTTCTTTACGGAAAGAGTAGTGGATCCATGGAATAGTCTCCCAGTGGAGGTGGTAGAGATGAGGACAGTAACTGAATTCAAAAAAGAATGGGACCAACACAGAGGATCTCTAAAGGTAAAAAGGGGACTGTTGTAGTTGTTGATATGGAAGGACAGACTAGATAGGCCATGTGGTCTTTTTCTGTCATCATATTTCTATGTTTCTATCAGAGGGAGGGCTGCAGGCATTCAAGAAGAGGACGCCATCGGGCCCGCGCCTCAGCGCCGCGCCTGGCGGGCCCGCGCCTCAGCGCCGCGCCTGGCGGGCCCGCGCCTCAGCGCCGCGCCTGGCGGGCCCGCGCCTCAGCGCCGCGCCTGGCGGGCCCGCGCCTCAGCGCCGCGCCTGGCGGGCCCGCGCCAGAGGTATGAGGGCACCGTGGCAAGATTGACATCACAGAGAAGACACCAAAAGCAATTAGAGAATCATATGCCAGACATACAAACCGTTCCACCCAAAATCAACGATCGCCAGAGACATGGCCAATGGACACTGCAACCCAGATGTAAATATATGTAAATATAATATATGCTGAACAGCCTGCTGTAGATATTATATGCTGAATAACCTGATGTAAATAATATAGGCTATATGAAAGAGGTTTATTTGTTCATGCTGCACAGCCTGCTGTAGATAATATATGCTCCTGAATAACCTGATGTAGATAATATAAGCTGTATATAACAAAATCTGCTTAGCCTGCATTAGATAACAAGTGTTGTAGATAATGTGAACCTGCAGACTCCTTTGCCACCTCTGTATGCACCACTAATATCTCGCTGCTTGTAGATAGCATATGCTACATAACATATTGACTCCATTAATACCTCCTTGATTGATCGCCTTTTTGCTACCTCACCGCTTGTAAAATAACATACTGCATAGCATATAGACTTCGTGTCAAGTTAGAGATACATAAGAGAAGGAGACACCGACCAAAGAGAACAGGCAAGTTCAGAGCTACAAGAGAAGAATCAAACTCCTACCGCCACCGAACCACAACTCTAGCCGATACCAGGTCAGTAATTCTCACACACACAAAAGAAAAAAAAAATGCACGCCACTACCTCACGGCATACCTTACATTTCTCTACGCATTCGCACCATACATACAGGGCATTGGACCAAACGAGCAAATCCCCTTGCTCAACCCCCATTTCACCCAACCTGTATGGGCACTAGGATCATCCATCTATAAAGAACACAAGCACACTTAACATCAGAATTTGTGTTTCACATCTCTATTACTTAAATGAAAAAAAAAACAAAAAAACAACACTTCCGTCTTAGTCGAGCAGGCTTGTAGTTTATTTTCCTCCATTATCAATACAAATGGAAATCCTTGCCTACAGGTGTGTCACACATCTGTATAGATCGAAGCTTTTTTTTGCACAAGCTTATTGCTCTCATTGCTGTAAAACATTAAACCATCACTGGTGCAACCATGCTACTTTATGGAAAGCTGTTCCTATGTCATCTTTAGCAAGTGCAATACTTTTAGAAATATAGGAAAAATAAATGAATACTCAGAACCACTGAACAAGTGACAGATATAGCTAAAGCTTTCCCCACATGAATACTGATCTGCCAGTTCTAATTAGAAGGCTGATCATTACCCCAGGTAGCTCATCAGGGAGGCCAGTTTTTGGAAGACACCATAAGTAGTCAAAATGTCATGCCCTGCCGCCATACTTCAACTTATTTTCCAACAGTCGTTGCTCTAAGAAACTTGCATCTGTTTATCAGATATTTAACAACGGTTGATTTCTAATGCAGTAGGGTTCACTCCCAATCCAAAGGCTGAAAGTGGTCAGATTTTCAAGAGAATCCCTGATGAATATGCATGAGATTTGCATACAATGGAGGCAGTATCCATGCAAACCTCTCATGCATGTTCATTAGGGATATCCCAACAACCTGACCCATTTATGGCCCTCGAGGACTGGAAGTGAATACCACTATTATAATGTGTTCATGGGCAAGCACAAACTAACCCCCATTGCTTGAACCTGGAGTTTTTTAATCCCCACTTAAAACAAACTTAAATACTGCAATATGATCAGAAAAAGGTCTCATTTCACCACTTTCCAAATTGCTTATTTTAAGTTTACAGAATAATGCAATATTCTGTGCAGTCAGTCAAGAGGTTTTCTAAGTATTATTTCATACTGTATGTGGCTGCATTTGAAATATTAACTGCCCAACACCTGTGACTAATCACAATCTGGCACATCATACAAAAACAAAGGGCATACTTTGCCCACTACTAGCAACTGCTAAGATAAATAGATAACAGGACTGCCTATAACAACATTCTAGCAGAAAACGAGCAATATTTCAAGAATGGTTGACTGCTCCTGGTCAGAAGTTCATCTTGAATTACAAAATTAAGGACAACTAAAAGGTTTTACTCCTGGGTTACCAATAACTGCGCAAGTAAACCATAAACCGCTTAACTGATGGGAATAGAAATGTAGAGTAATCTTATCTATTTCAGTTTATGTACTAGATATCATACCATATAAATAATCCATTTCTTCATCATTTTGGTAATGTAGATGGAAACATTTATGTACAGTTAACAGCTTAATCATTTACCAGTGCTCTTTAAAAAGCACGCTCTAGCAAATACAAGTAAAAAAAAAAAAAAAAAAAAAGGAAAGAAAAAACTAGTAAACACACTGTCTAAATTTATGCCAATACCTCTGTAAATGTAAAGTAATAAATCTGGCTTAGAAACAACCACCACCCAGCAACTGGCAAATATTATTCAACACGCCGAGAGCAAACCTCAATTGTGCAATCCTAGATGCAAAGCATAAATGCCGGATTAAAAACAAGAGTTCAAGAAGGTTAAAAGGAAAAAAAATAAAAGCACACACTAAACTGTGTTCAATTGTACTGTTAAAAAAAACCCTATATCAGATTCAGAGTGAAGCAAATTTACACAAATGCTCACTTGATACAGCGTAGTTACTCACCTGTAACAGGTGTTCTCCAGGGACAGCAGGAATCAGTCCTCCCTTACGGGTGACGTCTGCACCGGAGCCCGCGGGGAGCAATTCCCCAGCTTTCAAAGAAAGCCTCTAAGATTGCTACCCATGCATGCGTGGTCCTCTTCCCACCCAAGGGTGCCATCTTGCTCAGTCAGGTCCCTTAGCTCGAACCCTACCAAGCAGATGGCAAGCGAAGGACAAAAATTCAGCAACTCATCAAGGGAGACGGGAGGGTAGTGAGGACTGATTCCTGCTGTCCCTGGAGAACAACTGTTACAAGTGAGTAACTACACTTTCTCCAGGAACAAGCAGGAAGTCAGTCCTCACTTATGGGACTCCCTAGCTACAGGCTACCGAACCTGTAACCAAAAGAAAAACGCCTCCCCGAGGCTGTAAGCAGAAGCCGAAGTCCAAAGGAGCCAGAGTCCTCAGGGCGAAGCCCTCGGTAGCTGTGAAGAAGGGTCAGAGGGCAGGAGTTGTTTATACCCCAAACAGATTACGGAGTACAGCCTGGCCGAAGGCGCTGTCTCAGTGGGACTCCCTCTCCAGGCAGTAGTGGGCAGCGAAGGTGCTGGTGGAAGACCAGGTTGCCGCCCGGCAGATGTCCATCAGGGGCACGGAGTGCAGCGAGACCACCGAGGCCACCTTGGCTCAGACCCCGTGAGCGGTGACTCGACGAGCCAGAGGGACGCCCGCCTTCGCATGGGCAAAGGCAATGCAGTCTGCCACCTAAACTGAGAGGGTGCGCTTGGTGACTGCTTGCCCCTGCCGATTGGGATTGTAGGTCACGAATAGCCTATGAGACTTGCAGTGAGTCTGGGTACCCTGCAAGTAGAAGGCGAGGGCCCGCTTGCAGTCGAGGGTGTGGAGAGCCACCAATGCTTGGTCAGTGTGGGGCCTCGGGAAGAAGGTCAAGAGCATTATCTCTTGATTGAGATGAAAAGCCGACACGACCTTAGGTAAGAATTTAGGATGGGTCCGGAGGACCACCCTGTTCCAATAAAACTTGGTGTAAGGGGCGCCAGCCATGAGCGCCTGAAGCTCACTGATTCGGCGAGCCGAGGTCAGTGCCACCTTCCAGGACAAATGCCGGAGCGAACACGTTGCCATCGGCTCGAAGGGTGGACGGGTGAGCTGCATGAGCACCATGTTCAAGTCCCATTCCACCGGAGGGGAACAGATGGGTGACTTGTATATTAGTCTCCCGTTTCATGCGGGGCCTTCTAACAGCTGCCCCGAGAGAGATTTTCCCTCGACAGGGAAATGATTAGCCGATATGGCACTCAAATGAATCTAACAGTGTTCGACTTCAGTCCTTCCCTCGAGAGGTAGAGGAGGTACTGGAGAATCCACCAAACCGGGCATGCGAAAGGGTCGATCTGGTGTTCCGAGTACCAGCTGGAAAAGCATTTCCACTTAAAGATGTAAACCCGCCTAGTGGAGTCCTTTCCTTGAGGCAAGGAGGATTTCCTCGACCTCCTCCAGAAGGGCCAGAGAGGCTAGAGACCTGTTCAGCCGCCAAGCCGTGAGTATAAAGAATGCACTCCCTAGCCCCAGCACCACTATGGTAGACTACTGCATGCTCTAGACACATTGATCCTCCGTTGTTTCTTCCAGCTCTGACCTTCCCGCCCACCCCAATTCACTATGGAGACCGAATCTTGCCTCTAGTGTTGCTACAGCATATGTATTGTCCTCTGTCTCATCACCCACGCCTACTCCCTCCCATATACACACATCCAACACCAGTACATACTTATAATCAGACTCGATATGGCCCCATCACAATGGGTCATAAACCAACAACTGGCTTTAAATGTAATCCAGATAGACTAATCATTATTGAGCCAGGTAGACCATCCAACATACTAGCCTAGGCACACCCAATTCAGCCATGATCACATTATCTTACTAACGCACGATCCGTAAGAAATAAAATACCTGTTATCCTAGACATTATTATTGATGATAATCCTGATGTTATATGTATCAGAGAAACATGGCTAGCAGAATCAGACACCGTACTAGCCAATCAACTTAGAATCCCTGGGTACAATCTTTTCCACTCCCCAGGATAACAAAACGTGAAGGAGGCACTCTCATTATCATAAAAACTGAGTTGAAAGCCTCCCTCCTATCTAAGAATGATGAGGGCACAGACAGACATTCTCATCACTGAGAATCACCACCTTTCCTTCTGCCTAAGCATACAGGCCCCCTAATACCATTACAAACAGTCTTTATGTCCTCAATGAAGCTGTATGTACTTCAACAAAAAAAACCACATCCTCCTAGGTGACATCAACCTAGCCTCAGTGCATAATACTCATGCTATGACATTTCTAAACTCAATGTCTGAAATGGTTATCAAATGTCCCTATTCACAACAGAGGAAACGTTTTGGACTTAGTTTTCTTACCTCTTGATTTTTACAAACTTACACCCCCACAAGCACTACAGGTCCCATGGTCTGATCACCACTTAATAAAGTTTACATTGCCATCTCATCTGCAACCCCCTCATCCCCACAAGCTAAGGGCCCCCCGTCCAGAAGATATAAGCCATTTCCAAAAGATGGATTTCTAAATGATAGTATCTAAGTCTGTTAAGTGAGGGTTAATTCACTGGAGGGTATTATCTCTAATTGGAATGCCTCAATAGAGAACGCTGCTACTGCACTGATCTCACAACATAGGAAGACTCAAAATCAAGATGCAGAATGGTGCACTCAAAATCTAAGAAAGATAAAGAAATCCTTACGGAAGACCGAGCGTACCTGAAGGATTACCAAGTCCATAGAAGACGGAACACTCTACATGAATACCTTACAACACTACAAAGCCACTATTAATAAGTATCACATACTTACCAGATCCCTCAACTGCTCTAGAGAGCTGTTTGAAATCGTAAGAACCCCGACTTGCAATCCTAATGATGATGCAAACAAACCTCAAATTCTGGTTAATCATTACACGAGCAAGCTAAAACAACCACAAATACAACCCCCCCCTCCCCCAAATACCAGTCCTGCCTCTACTGTAACTTGGTCGACATTCCCACAGATAAAGCTAGAATCTCTTAACATAATTTCCAAAATCAATACTACAACATCTAGTCTTGATCCTTGCCCAGTTAACTGACTAAAAGCAACCAAGGCAGATCTCCTATCTTACTTAAAATGGAACATACATCCCTGACACAAGGACACATACCACCTACATTTAAAACAAGCAACAAGTCATCCTATCCTAAATAGCAATTCCATAGATAAACACAGTCCTACATCATACAGGCCAAAGTCATTGAGAAAATAGTACAAATCCACCTCCAGGACCATATGGATCTGCATGCCACTCTAAATGAACAATACTGTTTCAGGCCACACCACGGTGCCGAGACCCTCCTCCTAGCACTATTTGATAAACTGATCCGAGGCACAGACAACACAATTTATTTTATTTATTTTTTTATTTAGCTGGATTTATATCCTGCTTTTCACCGGGTCAAAGCGGTTGGGGGATACATTTAACATGAGGGGATATGAGACACACAGACTAATACTTACAGGGAACATGGGCAATGGAGGGTTAAGTGGCTTGCCCAAGACCACAAGGAGCACCTGTGGGACTAGAAACCCCAGTCCTTCCGGCCTGTGGTACCTTGCCCCAACCACTAGGCCACTCCTCCACTCCACACAAAACAAACATTCATCCTTATATTTCTAGACATTGCCTTGGCATTTGACAGCATCAGCCATGACATACTGCTCACCAGACTCCAACAGTTAGAGATACAGGGTACAATCTTCCAATGGTTCCAGTCTTATCTTTCTGACCAAACTCAACAGGTCCAAATTAATCAATACACGTCCAAGCCATATAAAACAAGAACAAGGTCTACTGCAAGGCTCCATCCTCTCAGCCCTCCTGTTTAATATCTACCTTCAGTCCATCTGTGCCATCTTCAAGAAATTCAATGAAGGCTACCACATTTATGTGGATGATAATACTATATCTTCCTTTTGACACTGCAAACTCCATCCTCTATCAAATAGCAACCTGCTTCAGTGAAGCATCAAAGTGGCTCAACAGGCATAACCTCAAGATCAACTATAGCAAAACTGAGGTGCTATATGTAACAAGGAACCCTGGCTTCACTCCGCCTCCAAAACTACACCTTAGTGAGGTTGATCTACCGGTAAAAAATGAGGTAAAATACCTTGGTGTCACCCTAGATCAGACCCTCAGTATGGCCACACACATAAAACTTACTACCAATCTATTATAAGTTCAGAATGGTACAGCAACTAAGACCCCTACTCTCAAGCCACAATTTCAGATTAGTTCTCCAGGCACTGATCACACCACACTTCAACTACTGAAATAGCATTCTGCAAGATCTATCTATCTAAGCCAGCATTAAACCAGCTACAAGATGGCCCAACATGTTGCTGCACGCATTGTATGGAAAGCCTCTATAAATCAGACCACATCACTCCTATACTATATAAATTTATACTGGCTTCCAATTCAAAGTCATATTAATTACAAATCACTAATGACGGCATTCAGACTTTTCAGAGACATAGACCCCTCCCACCTCACTTCTCTAATTACCGAACCAACAGATGTACAACTTAGACGATGATGCATGCAGAATTCACGGGCAGATCCCCCTGATTTTCACAAATCTAACCAGACCACTAGCAATAGAGCATTCTCATACTTTATATCCTTACTCTGGAACATCCTTCCTGATAAACTGAGAGCTATCAAGAATCTTTTCATGTTCCCTAAGGAACTTCACACACCTTTACATGCTCCATTTCGGGAATAAATTAGAACCAGTCAACACTGACCCAACTTAACATCCCACCTAACACCCCATCCCTCACCAGATAGATCCTCCACCATTCCCTATAGAACTCTGATTGATTACATCCTAAATTGTGAATATGTTCTGTAAATAGTGCATATGCTGTAAATAACAGAAAAACACCTTAAGACTCACTTTTTGTAAATGGTTCCCATGTTTAATGGTGATTTTTTATCTGAAATCTTCCATGTAACTTCTTTGGTTTTGTATTAGTTCTCTGTAAATCACATTTGATCTCTGGAAAAGGCAGTATATAAACGCCAAACAAACAAATAAATAAATAAATGTGAGGGATCAACTCCTATTCATGGGGATCCACAGTGTTCCAACTCGAAGAAGTCAGCCTGCACATTGATGATGCCTGTAATGTAGGCTGCTGACAAAACAGATGTTCCTCTGCCCAATGATACAGCTCTGCCACTTCAACAGCTACCCCAGCACCGAGTGCCACCTTTCTTGTTGACATAAGCCACTACAGTGACATTGTTCAAGAACACTTTGACAACTTTGCCCACCAAGAGAGAACATCTCCAGGGTCAGATGGATTACCAGAGGACAGACCAAACAGCTTCCTGTGGGGGTCAGCACCCCTGAACAAACTGACCCAGACAGTGAGCTCCCCAGCCCTTCAGACTTATCAGTGACCATCACCTAATCTGGTGTTTCCAAAGGCATCCTGTCCATCTGCGCCTTGATCTACAATGGAAGAGGAAGGATCTGATCAAACACCTGGGAGTAGGGAGACAAGCAATTCAAGAGGTTCTCTGTAGGGGGCGCATATGTGCCTGGCCCAAGGGAGCATTTCTAAAGTCTATACCATGAACTCTAGGATTTGCAGAGAGTCTCAGGCCTGGGGAGCTGTCCAAGCATAGCTCGAGCAGGAACACTGCCACTACCATGATAACTTTCAAGAGAATGTGTGAGGTGCCATGACCAAGGTAAACAGTAGGACCTGAAAATGGAAATGGTGGCCAGAAACACAGAAACAGAGGAATCGTTAAAGCTGTTCCTGGATGAGAACATGAATGTTCACTTCAGCAAGCTCTAGAAAAGTAAGAAACTACCCTTGCTGGATTGTTGCAATGACAGACTTGATGGGCTTCATGAGAAGTGAAGCACTTGGAGCTTGGCAATGACATCCTTCAGGTCCAGACTAGGTTGGAAGGATCCTCACTTCTTGGGGTACCACAAAGTAGATGGAATAACACCCTGATATAGAGGGCATAGGTAGACTAGCCTGCAACTGCAGGTGGTGCTCTAGATCTTCCTTGATCACCACCTGCTTGAGTGTGGAGCCACCTGGAGACTCCATGGAGGAGTCCTGAAGAGAATCTGAAAACTCCAATGCATAATCCTGACTTAGGACCTGAAGAACCGATTGGTCTGATATATTGGCCCATTCCAAGAGGAATAGTCAGAACTCTTGACCATCTTTATCTCAGAACGGACCTGCCAGATCTCATTATGGTGACTTACTAATTCTGGAGAGAGATCCAGCTGAATCTCAAGAATGCTGATAACCCGAAAGGACTGACTCTTCTTAGGTTTCGACTAATGGTTCTCAACCCAGTCCTCTGGGACCCCCCAGGCCGGTCAGGTTTTCGGGATATCCACAATGAATATGCATGAGATAGATCTGCATACAATGGAAGCAGTGCATGTAGATCTCTCTCATGCATATTCATTGTGGATATCCTGAAAACCTGACTGGCCTGGGGGTCCCAGAGGACTAGGTTGAGAACCACTAGTTTAGACCCATATGAGGTATAGGCTCTGCCCAAATTCCTAATAGTCTGAAAGCATCTCTAAGCCCCACCTAGAGCCCTATGAGAGACACGCCTGGAGCCCTTGGGGTAGTTTTCCCAGAGGCCTCTGCAGGCAAGCTTCACCAATGTCATTCACCAATTGCTCCAGGTCCTTCCCAAAGAGCAAAATCTAACTTAGGAGCCAGCATCAGCTAACCAATTCCAGAGCCAAAGCCTGTGTCTGGCCACTACTACTATTCTGGTGAGCTTGGAGGAGATTCTGATCAAGTTGTACGGAGCATCAGCTACATACACAGCTTCAGACTTCAGTCTCCAGACTGTCCGGAAGCTACTGTGGATCACTAGGTACCAGGAAAGCGGTAAATAAATAAAAACATAAAATGTATGTATTTTTTGCTTTATATCATGTACTCGTTTTTCTGAAATATTAACGCATATGGTATAAAATGTGTTTTGAATATAGACACGATCACTTACATCTGCTCATGAGTAGGTGTAATATTTTTGCAGTTTGGGCATAGATTAAGGTATTAAATTATCTACACACGTGTGCAAACTTTGCCAATAGGTGCAGTCAGGGCAGAGTACAGGCAAAGGTATGCACCTTTAAACCAAAGCGCACACATTTACAATGGTTGGTGTTTTATGAGAGATCATTTTCACAATGTAGCCGCATGTGTGTGGGAATGACAATTTCTTCACTTTGGAGGTAATTCTATAAAGATGGAAAGAAAAATTAAAAGCAGACAAGAGTTGATCAAATGAAGGCTCATGGCACAAGATCCCAACTCTGGTTCTGACTGTGCTGTATGTCTATAAAGAGGAAGAAACTGTTCCTTTAAAAAATAAAAAAAATTATAACCCCACCTTGCGTACGCTTCAAAGAATAGGGTTTATTTAAAAATCTTGGATTTCACAATCTATCTTTGCCTAAAAACCAGAGGAACAGTAGTTTTTGGGTTTGTTTGTTTTTTAGAAAGGTTTACAATTAAATGTTTGTACAATATATGTTCTCCAACTCTGCCCCCCTCTATTTTATAGTCTTATGTATGGTAATTCCATGTAATTAATGCCTAGTACAATCACCATTGTTCTACCTACAGCTAATCTAGAGGTTCTTTTGTTTGACTGGAGGTTTTTTTTGTTTTATGGGGAGGAGGCGGCTTAGTGCATGACAGAAGGTTTCCCTGCACCACATATTCCTTTAAAACACAGCATTTATCCTGCTGAAATCCAACCCTTTCCTATTTAAAAAGTCTGTGTCAAGTGAAAAGCAGAAAGAAGAATTGTTTTCCTCTTTTCCAGGTAGCACCAATTATCTTCAGGAGGAACCTACTGATTTAAAGCAATAAACTGAGAAGCTTGAAAAACTCTCCCACACAAAGGCAGCTCACAAATGCCAAAGAAAATCAAGGTAAGAGCATGCTTTTCTTTGCTGGGATTTCTGTTTTACTTATTACATGACACAATTCAGCTTTACCCTTTTAGAAAACATTTACAATCCTCATTTTAAACAAAATTGTTATGCAAATTGCCCCATGCACATTTTCTCTCTGCGGTACTATACCACTTTGAATTGGTAGTTCACTCATAATAGCTGCAGCATAAAAAGAGCTCCTCCATCTGTTCCGACATAGGGTTTTTTGTGCACATGAAAAAGGAGAAAGTTTTACATACCTGATGATTTTCTCTTTCCTTGAATCCTGCTAGACCAGTCCAGAAGAGCGGGTTATGCTCCCCAGCCAGCAGGTGGAGGCAGACTTGAGCAACTTTCAGTTTTGTCATCACTTGGTATATGCACAAGTGCTGCACTAAGAGAAGCAAGTATGACATGTCCCAAGCAGTAAACTGAAAAGCTCAGAACAAATTCAGAAACTATGGAAGTTGTTAACCAATGACCATAATTTTGAAGTATTTGGCTCTCTTATCACAAATAAATAATTTTGTGTCAGGCACAAACACTGATAGCAGAATCAAAAGGAGCAGGGCTCCCAAACCTGTAGGGAGAGTCTTCCATGGCAGGTTCTGATTGGTATAGCAGGATTCAAGGAAATAAGATTATCAAGTCTGCAAGATTTCTCGCTTCTGTTGTAACGTTTAAACCGCCACAAATCAACAAATCAAATATGGTTGTGAAGCTTGTCGTGCTGTGAAGCTTGTCGTGTTGTGAAGCTTGTCGTGCTGTGAGGGCTTGTGTGCATCAGTGATGCTGAGAGCTAAACTATCGGTAGTTTAACTACTGGCAGGGTCTCCCAAGATGGACAGGTCTCAGCTGAGATGCCAGACCAAGACAAACCACCCATCTGGGCAGCAGCAGAATGGGATAGTGTTGACGGCGGAGGATCACATTTCTGTGACAACGGCAACAACACCAAACTTAAACTGCGCGGAAGAAAGGCCCGGCAATCTACTTCTGTATCTTGCCATGAAAACCCAATGGATAGTTACAACAAAACAAATTGTGCTGTAGTGCTGGAAGATGAGACCCCCAGGTTGGAAGGCACTCAACTAGCTACTGGGGAAGAGCTGAAGACCTTTCAGAGTAAAGCCAGCATTTATGATGTGGTTGGATCAAAGCCCTCGGGACGTCTGACTGCTGATGTAGCTGTGCATGAAATGAGAGTCAGAAGTTGTAAAGATGTCTTACACATTGGAACATGGAACGTACGAAGCATGAGCCAAGGGAAGTTGGAGGTGGTCAAGAATGAAATGGAACGTGTACAACTTGATCTGTTGGGTGTCAGCGAACTGAAATGGACTGGCATCGGGCACTTTGCATCAGATGATCACATGGTCTACTATGCTGGAAATGAAAGACAAAGAAGAAATGGTGTTGCATTTATAATAAAGAAACTTGCAAGAACTGTAATGAAATACAATGCAGTCAGCGAACGCTTAATCTCTATTCGTCTACGAGGAATGCCTATCAACACAACTATAATTCAAGTATATGCCCCAACAACAGCTGCAGAAGAGAATGAAATTGAAGAGTTCTATGAACAAGTACAGGCTGAAATTGACAGAACATGCAAACAGGATATCCTGATAGTCATGGGTGATTGGAACGCAAAGGTTGGCAACAAAGAAGACGACAAAGTAGTTGGAAAATATGGACTTGGCAACAGAAATGAAGCTGGAGAAAGACTGATAGAATTCTGCAAGACCAACGATCTATTCATCTCGAACACCTTCTTCCAGCAACACAAGCGGAGACTGTACACATGGACTTCACCCAATGGATTGTATAAAAATCAAATTGACTACATCTGTGGAAGTCAACGATGGAAAAGCTCTATAACATCAACAAAGACAAAACCTGGAGCTGACTGTGGTACAGATCATCAACTACTAGTATGCAAACTCAAGCTAAAGCTGAAAAAGAGCAAACCACTCATGAATGCAGCAAAATATGACCTTGAGAATATACCACTGGAATTTAAAGACTGCCTGCAAAATCGATTTGCTGCTTTAGATACAAATGATAGAGTTCCAGAAGAGTTATGGAATGACATCAAGAAGGTTGTGTTGGAAGAAAGCGAGAAGTCTTTACAAAAGGTAAAAAAGAAAAAAACGGCCAAAATGGATGACGGAAAAAACTCTGAAAATTGCCCAGAAACGCAGAGAAGCTAAAGCCAGAGGAGAAAGAAAGACAATCACAGAACTCAACAGAGATTTCCAACGTGCAGCAAGACAGGACAAGGAAAAGTACTACAATGACGCATGCAAGGAAATAGAAGCAGAAACTATTAGAGGAAGAACAAGATCAGCTTTCCTAAAGCTACGAGAGTTAAAGAAAAAGTTCCAGCCTCGAATTGGAATGTTACAAGATGCTCAAGGTTCTATGTTGAATGATGCTGAGAAGATCAAGAAAAGATGGAAGGAATATACAGAGTTTTTATATGCTAAAGATCAAGTGGACCAACAGCCGTTTCAACCTGTACCTTGTGATCTGGAACCATTGGTGATGAAAGAAGAAGTTGAAGCAGCATTGAAAGCCTTATCAAAGAACAAAGCACCAGGCATTGATTGCATTCCCATAGAAGTATTACAGCAATCTGATGCAGCTGTTACCGTACTTACAAGGCTCTGCCAAGAAATATGGAAGACAGCATCATGGCCAACTGACTGGAAAAGATCTGTGTTTATACCAGTACTAAAGAAAGGTGATCCAACTGACTGTGGAAATTATCGCACAATCGCTCTGATCCCACATGCCAGCAAAATTCTACTGAAGATTATTCAAAAGAGACTACAATCATACCTGGAACGAGAACTACCTGAAGTGCAAGCAGGGTTCAGAAAAGGGCGAGGAACGAGAGACATCATTGCGGATGTGAGATGGATCCTTGAAAAGACTAAAGAATACCAAAAGGATATCTATTTGTGCTTTATCGACTATAGCAAAGCTTTTGACTGTGTAAACCATGAGAAACTCTGGGCCACATTAAGAAGCATGGGTATACCAGAACACCTGATCCTTCTTTTGCACAATCTGTACATTGATCAAGAAGCAACAGTTCGAACGGAACAAGGAGAAACAGAATGGTTTAAAATAAGCAAAGGTGTAAGACAAGGCTGCATACTTTCCCCCTACCTATTTAATTTATATGCAGAACAAATCATCAGAGAAGCAGGATTGCATGAAGACAACAGAGGTGTGAAGATTGGTGGAAGACTCATCAACAACCTTCGCTATGCTGATGATACCACATTACTGGCAGAAAGTGAAGATGATCTGAAACATTTGCTTCTCACAATCAAAGAACATAGTCTCAAAATGGGCCTGCACCTTAATGTAAAGAAGACAAAGATCATGACAACTGGCATAATCAACAGGTTCATCGTCGAAGGAGAAGAAATTGAAATCGTGAATAACTTTAACCTACTTGGATCAACTATCAATAAAGAAGCAACAAGCAGTCAAGAAATCAGACGACGCATTGCTCTTGGCAGAATGGCTATGAAAGACCTAGATAAGATTCTCAAGAGCAGAGAAGTCTCTCTCCATACAAAGATTCGACTTGTTCAAGCCATGGTATTTTCAATATCATCATATGGATGTGAAAGCTGGACAGTGAAAAAGATAGACAGGAAGAAAATTGATGCCTTTGAATTATGGTGCTGGCGGCGAATACTATGTATACCATGGACTGCCCGAAGAACAAACCAGTCTGTACTAGAGGAGATCAAACCTAAGCTTTCTTTAGAAGCTCAGATGACAAGACTTCGACTTTCATACTTTGGACACATCATGCGGAGAGAGAGATCATTAGAGAAAGACATCATGCTTGGCAAGATAGAAGGTCAACGCAAAAGAGGAAGGCCAGCAATGAGATGGATCGATACAATAACAGCAGCTACGGGTACCAGTCTGTCAACAATGAGCCGCCTGACTGAAGATCGAACACAATTTAGGATAGCTATCCAGAGGGTCGCCATGAGTCGACTCCGACTCGACGGCACTTAACAACAACATGGAGGGGGCATCAGTACTAAGGCTATAGGCTAACCGGCAGCATGTTATCGCAAATGCTTAGCACAGGAAGCTTTACATATAGCACACACATAATTCATTCATCGGCCTCCCTCCACAGCATGTTATTTTTTAAAGACATTTGAAAATTGTAAAAAACTAAGAAAAAACACTTAGTTATAACTCAAAAATTCCAAAGCAGAGGAACCAGTTTGCTGTCTGACAAAAAGTTGACTCGAGTTTCGCCTGATTATTCTGCAGGCTGCATCAGGACTTGTCATGAACAGTTGATGGATATCAAAGCCATAGGACTAAAGCTAAGCCAACACTTGTGACTATAAAAGGAAGGCAAAAGGCAACATGTAAGCAAACCCAAGCCAATAAGATCAAATGACTGCAAACAATTCTATTGCTTCATTCAGTCCCATTGGTTGAACGGTATTAAGGGAAAAGATCCACTTTTGCTCTAGACCAGCCAG
This sequence comes from Ichthyophis bannanicus, assembly GCA_033557465.1. NCBI lineage: Eukaryota > Metazoa > Chordata > Amphibia > Gymnophiona > Ichthyophiidae > Ichthyophis > Ichthyophis bannanicus. The sequence continues at coordinate 175,360,737 of CM066034.1, read as the reverse complement.
TCTGTCTCAGGATCTCCAGACTATATATCCTGAATGCTATCAATAACTAACCATCACAGATTTTCCCAATCATGTACATAGTCCAATGTTTCACCTTAGATGCTATGACCATGGCATTAGCTTACCGCGATCAATGTTCAATTGTCTGACTTTAACTTTGCAACAAGTACGTCCAACATACAACTTCAAACAGGAACAAGTAATAAGATACATGACCCATAGTGACTGATAGGTCGTAGTTAATTTTAGCAAATACTCCTTCCCTGTGGCTGGGTCTGTCCGTGTTTGTGCAGCGACCACATGGTGTATATGTCCCTGATTCATTTACTGAGGCACGTGAAAATGAGAAGTCAGAATGGACTAAAGCATCCTTTAGAATCCATGCTCTGGTGAAGGCTATGCAGGGGCAGCCCTGAAACACTGAATTCATAGATAATATATGCCAATGTTTAACAATACTCTAGGCCAGCGATGGCGAACCTATGGCACGCGTGCCAGCTGTGGCACGCGAAGGCCTTGCAGCTGGCACGCGGGAAGGTCCGCATTTAAAAGGTCCCAAATTTTTTAAAAAAAAAACCCAAACAAAGCGGCTGCTTCTGCCGCGGCAGCCTCAAGAGCTCTGCCGCGGGGCCCCCCCCCTGCCCGGCAGAGCCTCCCTGCATCATCTACCTTCAAGTCGCAAAACGCGGGCTTCTTTCAGAGCCGCGAGAGTTTCCTTTCTCGCGGCTCTCCCGCGAGAAAGGAAACTCTCGCGGCTCTGAAAGAAGCCCGCGTTTTGCGACTTGAAGGTAGATGATGCAGGGAGGCTCTGCCGGGCGGGGGGGCCCCGCGGCAGAGCTCTTGCGGCTCCCGCGGCCCAACCAGCCGCGTTGTGTGGGTATTATTGTTAATTTGGGCTGATCGGGGGGACGGGGGTTTGGGAAGGGTAATGGGCTATGGTGGGGTGGCTAAGACTGGAAATGGGCTGATGGGGGGGGGTAGGACTGGTAATTGGCCATGGGGGGGGCTAAGACTGGAAAGGGGCTGATGGGGGGGGTTAGGACTGGTAATTGGCCAGGGGGGGGGGGGCTAAGACTGGAAACGGGCAGATGGGGGGGGTAATGACTGGTAATTGGCCAGGGGGGGGTAGGACTGGTAATTGGCCAGGGGGGGGGGGGTTAGGACTGGTAATTGGCCATGGGGGGGGGCTAAGACTGGAAAGGGGCTGATGGGGGGGGGATAGGACTGGAAATTGGCCAGGGGGGGGCGTAGGACTGGTAATTGGCCGGGGGGGGTAGGACTGGTAATTGGCCGGGGTTAGGACTGGTAATTGGCCATGGGGGGGGCTAAGACTGGAAATGGACTGATGTGGGGGGGGGGGGGTATGGGATGTAAATTGCCAAGGGGGGGGGTTTAGGACTGGAAATTGGCCAGGGGGGGGGGGTAGGACTGGTAATTGGCCGGGGGGGGGGTAGGACTGGTAATTGGCCGGGGTTAGGACTAGTAATGGGCCATGGGGGGTGCTAAGGCTGGAAGTGGGCTGGTGATGGTGATGGTGATGGTGATTTGGGGGGGGGTAGGACTAGTAATGGGCTATGGGGGGGGGGCTAAGACTGGAAATGGGCTGATGGGGGGGTTAGGACTGGTAATGGGCTGATGGGGGGGTTAGGACTGGAAATGGGCTATGGGGGGGCTAAGACTGGAAATGGGCTGAGTGGAAGGAGGGCTTGAACTGCAAATAGCTGATGGGATTGGGGCTTGGAATGGAAATGGGTTGTGAGGGGGAGGGAGCTAGGACTGGAAATGGGTGAGGGGGGGCTAGGACAGGAAATGGGCTGATGGAGGGGCTAGAATAGGACTGGAAATTGGCTGTTGGGGGGGTGCTAAGATTGGAAATGGGCTGTGGTGGGGGTTTGGATTGAAATGGACTCATGAAGGGGCTAGAACTGGAAGTAGGCTCATGGGGGGCTTGGATTGGAAATGGGCTGAGTGGAGGGGAGCTAGGATTTGACATGGGCTGATGGTGGGGCTAGGAAAGGACTAGAAATGGGCTCATGGGGGGCTGGGTTTGGAAATGAGCTGATGGAGGGACTCGGATGGGACTGCAAATAGATGGGGGAGCTAGGACTGGAAATGGGCTTATGGGGGGTTAGGACTGGAAGTGGGTTGATGAGGGGGGGCTAGGACTGGTATTGGGTTGGGAGGTTGCTAGGACTGGAAATGGGTTGGGGGGCTGCTAGGACTGGAAATGGGCTGATGCAGGGACTAGAAGGGAATGGATGCTGGGTGAGGCTGGAACTAGAAGGGAGCTGGTGTTGGGGGAGGATTAGAATGGGATGGGGCTGGGAGAGTAAAATGGAGAGGGGAAAAATATTTTGTGTGGGAGGGATAAAAAATCTACAATTGGCCGGGTATTGGGAGAATAAGTGGGGATTGAGGATGGAGGGGTAAATTTTGAGTAGATGAAATAGGAATGAGGAAAGAGCAAAAGGAGAAAGATTAGTATGTTAAAGCAGATGTAGAGAGAGAATGGAAAAAAAAAACCCAAGAAGACAGAAGAAAGGACAAATGGACAGCAGATGGAGAGTTAGGAGAAGACACGAAGAAACCAGAAGAAAGTGGCTGGAGCAATTGCAACTGAAAAAAAATGCACAAAAGGTAGAAAAATATCTCTTTATTTTGAATTTATTAACTGGAATATGTCAGCTCTGGGAAATGTGCATCATTAATTTTTGCGCTTTGTTTAGTACAAGAGGAAATTAATTTATAGTTTTATTTCTACAGTGTTGTTGTATATTCCAAGTTTGGCTTTTGGGGTTCCCAGTTTAATTATTGTCTTCCTGTTTTTAAATTGTGATTCCTTGTTTGGTGATGGTCTGTTCTGCATGTGTAACTGAGCTGAGGTATTCTGTTTATATAATTCCTATTTGACATTGCCACTTGTTCTTTCCCCAGTAGGTCATGTATTGTTGTTCTCTGAAATGTATTGGTTTAATATTTGCAGTGTTGCCTTTTGATAGTTAGGGTATGGTGCTTTGTGAGTCCTGGTAGTACTGTTAGGATACGGCGGGTTTGCTATGGGTTCTAAATGGGCAGCGTTTGTAGTAGTTCCTAATGTGCCTGGCGGTTGGTACTGGATTATAGTAATGTAGAAACCTTTTAGTCTTTCTTTATCCATATACTCATTAAGAGGCATGTTTACTAAAAGTTAGTGTATGGTAACATTATGCAAATATTTATGCAAATGAGGCACCTTATGCAAATGAGGCTTTAATGGACGTGCTGGCACTTTGAGGAAATTCTTTGGTTTTGTGCGGCAGTTTGGGCACTCGGGCTCAAAAAGGTTAGCCATCACTGCTCTAGGCTATATGGACAGACCCAGCCACAGGGAAGGGTTGTATTACCAGTGCATACACGAGGGCTAAACATTCTAACCGTCAAGAACTCTTGAAAACGAAGGATTATCAAACAACTGACAAACCGGTGCGCCCTCACATTTTCTAATTTATCAAAGGATATAAAGAACATTATTATTGAAGAACAGCAGCACATTCTTTCTACTGTTCCTTCCGTTTGTCACAGTGGTTTTATAGTAGCTCACAAAAAGAATGCTAATCTTGCTAACATTTTGGTCCGCTCTGCTCTTTCAGTTCCAAGGTCTATTCCTAAGGTGAGGGGGTCACTTTTGATGTGGTCATTGTTCAGTGTGTCAACATTCTCTGGTCACCAAAGAATTTTTCCATCATCCTGTCTCTCAAGAAAAAATCCCCCTTTTGGCATTTTCCAATTGTGAAACGCAACATGTCATCTACATTGTGGTTTGTCCATGCAATCTGTTGTATATAGGCAAGACTAAACGCACTATACGCACTAGGATTGTGGAGCGCTGCAGTTGAATTAAAAGAAAGATTAAGGACAAACCACTTGTAGCTCATTGGATTGAAGCACAACATGATGTTCAAGATTTGAAATTATTGGTGATCAGGGTTGTGAGACCGCACTGGCAAGGGTGTGATAGCGACAGTCTCTTCCTCAGCTGGAATAAAAAAATATTTTTAATTTGAGAACTTTAACGCCACTTGGCTTAAATTTGGATCAGGATTTATCCATTTTCTTATAAGCCTGTTATTCTACTTTTTATTTTTGGTTTTATATCCTCCACCCCACCCCTCCCCTTCTCTCCCTCATCCCTTTCCTTTCCCTCTACCCCTGCACCCCATCCCCCTCTTTTGCTTTTTTAAATATATTTATGGCATTATTTTTTATGATCGTTATGCGTTTTAAATCATCTTTGTATATTTATATTATCTTATGTCCTCAAGTAGCACTGCTACATTTTTCACACAAATAGGATTAATATATATTTTTCCTTATTTTGTTTTTCTTATTGTAGTCTATTTCTGTTATATGCTTGTATGATCTAAGAATATTATGATCAATTTTAACATTATCCATCTTCCAGATTATAGCCCTTATAGGATTTTGGATCTACACAACGAACCTTAATTGTTCAAAATGCCCATGCTGTTTTTTGACACCATTCCGTTTGATAAACAATCGAACAGTTATGAAATTATAGCAATTACCTGCGCCATATTTTACATCTCCACTTTTCTTTGTATACTCTTCCTTTTGAAGTTGTGTGCTCCCAGTTGAGTTTACAGATATTTATTTATGATTTAAACACACTTTTAACATCTTTTATGTTATGAGAAAGTCTTTAATGATTGTTTCTCAATATTGCTTTCCATTTTATTAGTGTACACTTTTTATACATATGTTTTTTAATGTATTATTTATGTTTTGAGATACCCCTGACGAAGGCTCATGCCGAAACACGGCCATGTCGGGGTCACTTGTTTATTTATTTATTTTCATTCTCTTATATACGGTGCTATTCCGCATCAGTGCGATTTACATTGAACAAACTGAAATTATATTGAACAGGGCATTATAACCTGGAAATAACTATTTTACAGGGAACATGGGCTATGGAGGGTTAAGTGGCTTGCCCAAGACCACAAGGAGCACCTGTGGGACTAGAAACCCCAGTCCTTCCGGCTCAAGGTTGCTGTCCTCTAGTGGGATTTGAACCACTGACCTTCCGGCCTGAAGTACCTTGCCCCAACCACTAGGTCACTCCTCCACTCCACTCCACTTGTTTCCAAATAAAGGACCTTTTGGATTTATGTCTCGCTCTCAGCATTTCCTTCTTTTCAAAATAAGACTTTATGAGAACAAAATTCCTGGAATTTGGTAAGGAAGACAAGAGTAAAGACAACAAACTAAGTTACCAATGTGATCAGGCATAAACTCCACCCATTAGAAAATGCAAAGATAAAAATAGAGGAGATGTCCTTCCTCTCAGACTAATTTTTCCGTCCAGCTGTAGAAAAACGTTAAATGCATGCTCAACTGAATTATAACATCAAATGCATATGGAAGGTCACTCCATCTCTAGTTCTTAATATTGTAAAATATTCTGCAGACTGCCCAGCGCCAGTAATGCATCTTGCCATTTAGAGGGAAAAAAAAATTCAGGACCAGAATTTGGTATGTTGCAGAAGCAGAATTCATCACTCCTGGTGAGGAAAAAGTATCAGCCTTTATACACAACAGTTCAGAGTATATGCTTATCGGTTGCCAGGCTGAAGATCATCACTGTGATTAGCTAAAATAGAATTGCCCCCAGCCAACAGCAGCCCATAAAAAAAAAAAAAAAACACGCTTGCAACAGCCTGGCTTCAAATTCAGGCTGGTTCGGATTGAGCTGGATCCCCAAGCACCAGGAAGAAATGAAAGAAACAAAAAAAGTTGCCATTTACAGGTAGGCATCCAAATTTAAAATTCTGTCTTCCAAGCTTTATTTCGCAACTGTGTCAAGATCTCAATCCTATGGTGAAATTAAGGGCTTACCTGCTAAATTGTCTTTCCTTGAGTATCTCCAGTCCAGTCCCAAAACGGATGGGTAGTCATGCCTGTCAGCAGCTTGGAGACTGAGCATGTCAGACTTCTGAGCATGTCAGACTTCTGACCACAGCCAACTTGGGCAGCCGGAAGCTCCTCCCAGCCCCCAGTATCCTACTGGCAAAGCAGTTAGAAACAGGAAGAAAAAAAAGAACATGCATCCTGAAATACCAGGCTAATAGTTAATAAACCAACACACACTTTGAAACCCAAAACCCCAAGGGTTGCTTTAAAATAGATGCCCCGAAGGGGGGAAAAAAAAAAAAAAGCCGGCGGCTCCCAGGTGAGTCAGAGTGCTCAAGAGTCCAACCTACCCTCTGCTAGGGCGCTCCATGACCCAGCGAAGGCCCTCTCTTAAATTATTTGCTGGTTCTTTTTGTTTTTTAATATATGGAATAAACCCACTTACCTCTGTGTCCCTGGACATGACACACCGCAAGAGCTTATAGGTGCACCTCTTTGAGGTCCAGGATCACAGACTGAATTACTAGAAATAGGTAGCGGCAGGTCAGTGACTGGACTGGAGATAATCAGGAAAGGACAATTAGCAGGGTAAGGCCTAATTTCACCTTCCTTATCGTATGCTCCAATCCAGTTCCAACACGGATGGGATGTAACATAGTAGTACTAACCCTGGGAGGGACCCGCAAGCCCAGCCTGAAGCACCGCTGTTCCAAACCTTGTATCCCTCACGGCTTGCACATCCAAGCGATAATGCTTTGCAAAGGTATGTAGAGACGACCATGTTGCAGCTCTGCAGATGCCCACCAGAGGAATCAGACTAGACTCCGCCCAGGACGCCGCCTGTGCCCTTGTCAAAATGGGCCCACAGCCCCACCAGAACTGCTTTACACTAGAGCATATAAGCCAAGCTGATCGCCTCTCACCCCCAGTGGGAAGTGAGCGCCTTGGAGGCCGCCTCTCCTTTGCGAGGACCTCCAAACAAAAACAACCAACCTATCCGTCTTTCTGAACCATTCCGTGACCTTAAAGAGCGGAGAGTGCGACGCACATCCAAAAATCGTAGTAGGGGATCTGCATGAGGACCTCCCTCCCCTGGAAACACCAGAAGGGAAACCGGTTGATTAATGTGGAAGGCCGAGATCACCTTCAGGAGGAAGGACAGAACCAGCCTCAGTACCACCTTTTCCTTAGAAATGGAAAAAAAAAAAGGTTCGACAGGATAAAGCTTGCAACTCCGAGATCCTTCTGGTCGAACAAATATCCACCAAAAATACCGCCTTTAGAGTCAAGTCCTTCAACAAGCACTCGACCAATGGCTTGAAAGGCGCCACGTTTAACACAGAAAGTACCAAATTAAGGTCCCAAGCAGGGATTATCGATCTAAACGTCAGCCCAAAGGAAACGCACCACATCTGGATAGCTTGCAAGCATCCTCCCTTGCACCTTGCCCCAACAGCATGCCAGGGCTGCCATCTGCACCCTCACCAAATTACACGCCAAGCCTTTCTCCAGCCCATCCTGAAGGCAGGCTAGTAAGTCTGGGAAGGGGACCTCGAGGGGTCTCAGTCCCTTGTCTGCACACCAATTCTCAAAAATCCTCCAGACCCCAATATAAGCCAAGGACATGGACCGCTTACGCGCCTTCAGCAGGGTAGAAATAACTGCGCTTGAATAACCCCACTTGACTAAGCGCACCCTCTCAAGAGCCATCCCATAAGCGAAAAACAATCCCCGAGAGACATCAGGACTGGACCCTGAAACAGTAGGTCATCCACTCTCAGCCTTATTAGATCAGCATACCACGGTTTGCATGGCCAGTCCGGCGCAATTAGAAGGACCATTCCCCTGTATGCCTCGATCTGCTATACTACCAACCCAATCAGGGCCCATGGTGAGCACACATAAAGCAGACCTATTCCCGGCCACGGTTGTACTAGAGCATCGAGGCCCTCCAACATTCACTCCCTTCGTCTGCTGTAGAATAGACTTGCTGTTGGGGATGCCTGGGTTGCCATGAGGTCCATGACTGGAGGACCCCAGCTGTGAACCAGTTGTGCAAACACCTTGTCATTTAATGTCCATTCACCTGGATCCACTCAGACACCACGTTTGATCTTCCAGCCATATGTGCTGCCAACGATGCCTGGAGACTGTCCTCTGCCCAAGCCAGCAAGGGGGCCACTTTGTCCTCCAGCTGGACGCTGCCCGTTCCTCCTTGCCTGTTGATATGTGCCACCATAGCGGCATTGTCTGAGAACACTCACACTGCCTTTCCTTGAAGCATATCCTTGAAGCTCCGGAGGGCCGGGGCTACCACTCTCAACTCCAGTCTGTTTATGGTCCAAGAGGATTCTTCCATCGACCAGCTGCCCTGTGTAACCTGTGCCTGGTAGTGGGCCCCCCAGCCCGTCAGGTTGCCATCCGTCATGAGGGGAATCCATTCTGGTGTCTCCAAAGGTATCCTGGCTAGCAATTTGTTGAGTCTCAACCACCATCTGAGCACCACCTTGACCTCCCTTGGAGAAGGCAACCGCTTTTCCAATGGGTGACGTTGGGCCGACCGACCATCTTCTCCTCAGGCACCAGCTCAATGGTTGCCACCATTGAGCCCAGGAGTTGCAAGTAATGCCAGGCTGTCAGCACTGGCGTCCGTAAGAAGGACCTGACCTGCAGACACAGCTTGTTCATTCGAGCTAAGGGAAAGGCCACCTTGCCCTCCTGCATCCGAAAATGAGCCCCTAGGTAAATCAATTCCTGGGATGGAGTCATGTTGCTCTTGGCTGCGTTTATCACCCAACCAAAGCTCTGAAGTAACTAGACCACTCGAGCTGTGGCCCTCACACACTCTTCCCTGATTTTGCCAGTATTAACCAATTGTTGAGGTAAGGGTGTACAAGAATTCCCTCCTTTCGCAGGGTCGCCACCACAACCACTATGACCTTGGTGAATGTCCTGGGAGCCGTAGTTAGACCGAATGGCAGTGAAGTGAATTGAAAATGTCCCATGGGTACTTCAAATCTTAGGCATCGCTGATGCTCCTGTCAGATTGGGATATGCAGGTAAGCTTCCGTGAGATCCAGGGATGTCAAACTCTCCCTCTCTGATGGAAACTTTGAGGTCGGTGATTGTGGCCATGTGGAAACGCGGGTCCCTAAGCAGTGATTCACATGTTTGAGATCTAGGATGGGCCGAAAGGAGCCTTCCCTTTTGGGGACCACAAAATAGATGGAGTAACAACCTAAGCAGACTTGGCTTTGCGGCACTTCAGCGACCGCCTGCAGTTGAACCAACCTCTGCAGAGTGTCCCGCACAGCCTGAAGCTTGCAAGGCGCTCTACAAGGTAACCGCAGGAAACTTTCTTTGAGTGGTTGTGCAAACTCGAGGACATAGCCTTCCTTGATGACCTCCAAGATCCACTGGTCTGAGGTGATATGGGTCCAGGCAGAGTAGAAGCCGTGCAGTCTTCCCCTAACAGGGACTGACTCCGCCTGGACCCGCATCGCTTCATTGTATCTTCTTGTTGGGGGTGGAAATGGAAGGGGAAAACCCCTTCCCGGCTCCCCTGAAACCTCGAAAGGGAAGACCTCTAGAGGGAAATCTTCCTCTCTGGTATGGAGTAAATCGATTTGACCTGAAATGCTGGACGTTCCATGTTTGTCCTCAACCTTGTGCTGGTGGACGTCCCAGCTTCTGTCTGTCCACTGGAAGTTTTCCACCCTTGGAGTCTCCCAAGTCCTTGACCAACTTTTCCAGAGCCTCTTCAAAACAAGATCTTTCCCTTGAACGGAGTCTACTTAGGTGCGATTTGGAGAAATCGCCTGCCAACCAGTTCCTGAGCCACAAGTATCTGCATGCAGAGATGACCGCCACAATGCTCCAAGCTTGGCACCTAATCAGATTATAGAAGGCATCTGCCAAATAGGCTGCCCCAGACTCCCGCTTGGCCACTCCCGGGAGATCTGGCCCCTGCTGCTCTGCCTCCTCCTGGAACCCTTGCGCCCAGCGCAGGCAAGCACGTGCCACTACCTCGCCACATACCGAGGCTTGCAGGGCAGCTGCATTAATATCGAAGGCTTGTTTAAGCAAGGTCTCCAGCTTCCTATCCTGGATATCCTTCAGGGCCGAACCACCCTCGACTAGGATGGTGATTTTCTTGGTTAGTGCCGAGACTGCGTACCTACCTTGGGAGAGTCAAACAGTTCCTTCTCTTGCTCGGGAAGCAGATAAAGGTACGCCATCGTTTGAACCCCCTCTCATTCCAGCCTCCAGTACCTCCCATTCCTCTAGGATCATCTGTTTGATGACCTGATGCACTGGAAAAACTGCCTGCAGCTCTCTCACCACCTAGAACAGAGGGTCTTCCAGATGCTCCTCCTCTGCTTGCGATCCTGGGGCCATGTAGAGGGTCTTCAGAGAATGCGCGATCAATGCAGCCAATTCCTCTCTACGAAAGACTCTCACAATTCGGGCCTCTTTCACTTATGGAAGCTCACCTTCCCCCAGCTCGTCCCTTTGTGAGGCTTCCCCTCGTCCTGTACTTCCAATACCTCTGACAGCGTCGAGGCTGCGAAGTCCCAAGCCTCAGCTCCACACTTGGCCTTGGCCGAAGGGCCTCTTTGTGCGCTGGTGGAAGCTTACACCTTAGTCGAAGGTCTCTTATAGGTCTCCTGCGTGGACCCTGAACCTGAGGCCCTCTGCCGGATGCAAAACGCCTCGTGCATAAGAAGTACGAACTCTGGGGAGAAGCTCCCCGCAAAGTCCTCTTTCAGAATATTTTTGGAAGTGAAGGGTCTAGGGGCCTGTGAATCCTGGGTCACTGTAGAGACCCTAGGCTGTGGGGTGGGGGAGAGCTCCTGTCCCACCATCATGACTCAGACCTTCCGCCCTTGGGAGGGGTTCCCCCCCCTCCTCCAAGATACCTGCTCCCTCCAGCAGGTCATCCTCCATGCACTGTGCTTCCGTCTCGCCGCCCCTACAGAAGCCCTCCTCCGACACAGCCCCTTCTCCTGGACCTGCATGCTAGGCAAGTAGGCCTTGCAAGCATACTTTATCTAGGGCTTTTTTTTTTTTTAAGTCATCCCAAGATGAATCCAACTTGCCCCTGCTGCAGAAGAAACAAGGGAAAGGACTCCCAAAAAAGGACTGGTGATGCAGGAAGGACAGAGGGGAAGGAAAGACAAAAAACAAAATCTAAAATGGACTCCTTTCACTTTTCCCACCCAAACGCTGGTGGTGCAAGGCTCCACCCCGTCGGGCCTTCCCTTACTCTGTCCTTCCTGAGCAGCCCCTGAGGGTTCAAACTCACCTGTGCTCAACAGGAAGAAATTTGCCACGTTCTCTCAGCGTGGCACTCAGCACACTGCCGGCTTCAGCAGCCACACGATCCTTGACTGTAATGCTGCATACTGCTCAGTCTTGCCCGAGGCTTCAATGGTTGCGGCGCTTCCGCTCAGAGGCCCTGCCTGCTTCAAAAAGATGCGTCCCGCTCCTGCAAGCTTCCGCAGGCGTGGCTCTGCCGGAGGGGGGGGGGAGAAAAAGTCCTCACGGGGAGAGCCTCCCCCAGAGAAGGCAGGCTGAATCCCAGCACCCGACTCGGCCCCGAGCCTCCTCTCCTCTGACCAAATTAAACCCAGGCTACTGCAACAAGGAAGGGTCCCTGAGCAGTGCTTCCCCCTTCCTTGAGGCAATGATGTTGCAGGCAGGCAGAAAAAGAAGAGAGCTCTAATGCTGACAAGGCCAACAGGAGTTCCCCCCCCCCCCCCCCCCCCCCCCCCCCCCCCCGCATGGGGAGACATGTCTCTCCAGCTGCTTAGAGACTGAATACTAGGGGCTGAGAGAAGCTTCCGGCTGCCCAAGTAGGCTGTGGTCAGAAGTCTGACATGTTCAGTCTCCAAGCTGCTGGACAGCGTGACTACCCATCCATGTTGGGCATGGAGGATACAATAAGGAATCTATCATTATAAATAGTGGTGACAACTGCCAGATAACTGTACTCGACTTTTGCTTCATCAGTATGTACTGAGTTGCACCCTATGGTCAAGTCAATTAGAATGTCTTGATGTCCCTTCTGTGACTCACAAGGCCAGTACTTAAATTCAGGTTCCCTCGATTATTGGTCCATCTCGTTGGAATACAATACATTTCTTTGCCAGCGTATTTTTATTTTACCGCTTTGTCTGTTTGTTTTACTTTGCCTAACAACTGTTTAATAAGCAGGAGATAAAATGCAATAAATAAAATGAAATGATGGCGAGATAACTGCCTGCACTGAAAAAAATTGGTATCCCGAGACAAAAACATGCAGCTGGTCATTTGGCAAAAGAACCCAACAAGCGTACTTCTACTATTAGAAAACTATTGAAACTTGATAAAAGTGTTCAATTTTTTAAGGTGCTACACAAATGGGGAGATTAGCAGGCTTCTATCATCATGCTGCCTTTGAATTTTTATATAGAATGGAAATGCTCTCTTAAAAAGGTGTTTCATTTATCCAAAATGATAGTATGCAAAGGATTCTATGGGCTAGGTTGAACTATGAATGATGAATCATGGGGTACAGACACTAGTTTTTCAATAAATAAATCTATAGCAAAAAAATGACACAAGCAAAAGACAAGCCACCCACACACACAGATTCACTCCATAGTTACATCAATCACTTATGTTTCTCTCTACCCAGTGATGGGGCACCACATGAGTTTTAATTTGAATTCATTCATCTGGCAACCTCCGATGCAATATGAGGGCTTTTGATAAGCTCAGATTGCAGGAAGCAGCCTTTCACAAGCCAAAAGTTATCAGTCGCATGGCTGGCAACAGCTGTTCTTAGCAAAGAAAAAAGGAGAGAGAGAGAGTTTCATTCTGTTATTGAAAAAGGTGGAGTTCCCTTATGGGTGAACGGCTGATCACTCATGAGCAAGTTTGGAATATCCTTGTGAGTCACTGTAGAAGCATTTCGCAATCTAAGTTCTAAGTGCCTTTGCTGTCCTGCATTATTAGCACTTTGACACTGCTACTTCTATGGCGCCAAAAGCAGACTGCACATTTTGGCAGGATTCCTCACAATAGGAAGGGATGTCATTAAAGGTGATCTGACATGGTGTTGGGTAACTCTCTTTCAAATGTCTTTACACTTAGTACACAGAAAAGTAAATATTGCTACACAGATTACACAACTTTGGATTCTATATTTTAAATTTACCTTTTATAAAAGGTAAATTAAAAAAAAAATTTATATATATGACTGTATATATACAGTCAGATTATGAAACAAATCCTAATCTGATGTTTGGATAAAAGCTCCAAGAATTGTCATATCAATATATTTCTGACAAATGTTTCTCCTCTTTTCACTGGCAGGTGTAAGAAACAAAAGATCAAATGGTGACAATATGCCTTATAAGCAGCCAAAATGTCTAAAACCATAGTTTTGCTCTGAATAGTAGACATAAATTAGAGAACAGTCCTTACCATAACAAAGAGAAAAACGTGGAGGGATAATGTTCTTTTTAGAGCAGTACCATTAAAAAACACAACACACAACTTGATGTTTAACTACATGGGAGCCAAGAAAACGATAAGTTGTGTTTCTTCTCTCTTGAGCCATGTCACACCCTTAATCACCATCTGTGAGGTTTATTAGTTGACTAGAATTAAAGAAAAAAAATTACCTTTTACCGCTATTGCTTCAAAAGTTTATGATTTGATGACAGTATTCAAATGACTTAAGACTTACTCTATTCACAGATTACACAGGTACACTAAAACAATTTTTTTTTAAACTGCCTCTAATGTTTCGATTGATTTTTACGTTTTTTGGTGCGCTGAATCCAAATCTGGTAACCAATTTGCTCCATCATGTACAGATTTTTTGCTACATTGGGTTAGCAGTTTGAGGTGAACGTTTCAGATTGAGTGCGATCGAGATAAAAGTTTCTTGGATGAATTCTTTATACTAATTGTTTAGTAGTTATTCAAATAAGAATAAAGAAAATTGTAACAAGGCAGCACATAAGAATAGAGTAATGTCAACAAAACACACTTTGATGGTAGCAAAATTGTCTGCACTTAAAACAGTCACATACATGTGCACAAACATTGAGCATAAAAGAGCGAGGTTAGACACAAAGCAAAGCAAAGAAATGTGCAAAAAATGTTGTACAGGTATGTATGTAAGAATAGAAAACGCAAACCGCACCATTGCAATACATGAAGACAAACACCCGATGGTGTGAAAATAAAATTCTAATAAATGAGATCCGACACTGTGGTAATAACTAGCAAATTTTTATTTCAAAGTTTAGTAAAAACACGATATTTGTCAACACAGTTTAGATTTTAAAGTCATTCTTGGGTCAATCAATCTCCTGGTGGGCCCATTTCTTCTTCCCCCGAATGCTTCTCTTGGTGCGCTGCTTGGCGTATTTTTCATCTGGGGTTTCCCGCAGCAGCAACCAGCAGAAATCAGCCATCATAGTGGTGTTCCATCTTCCTTGGTACCTTCTCTCTGCGTCCTTGATGTCCTGGTGAAACCTTTCACCTTGTTCTTCACTGTACGCCCCCAAGTTTTCGGGAAAGTAGTTCACATGGGAGTGCAAGAAATGGACTTTCAGGCTCATGTTACAGCCTGTTCTTTGAAGGCATTGAGCATCCTGGCAACAATATCATTATAGTTCTCATCCCGCCTGTTCCCCAAGAATTTGAGAACAACATCCTTGAAGGAATCCCAGGCTTCTTTTTCCTTCTCAGACATCGTTTCAGCGAATGCTCCATCTGAAATGAGTTTCCTTATATCAGGGCCAACAAACACTCCTTCCTTTAGCTTTGCTTCAGAAAGTCGGGGGAACTTTGAGCAAAGGTACCGAAAGCACTCACCATCTTTTGGAAGGGACTTGATGAATTGCTTAATGAGACCCAACTTAATGTGGAGAGGTGGTAATAGAAATTTTATCACGAGGTACCAAGCTCTCATGAAGAACATTTTTCTCACCGGGTCTCAAATACTCCCGAATTGGCCAGTCTTTTTTCCCCCAGTGTAGGTCGCGGGCCCGGCTATCCCACAAGCAAAGGAAGCAGGGATATTTGGTGAAACCGGATTGCTGCCCTAATAGCATGGATAGAATTTTAAAGTCTCCACAAATCATCCACTTATAATCATAACGAATCTTCTGAAGAATCAGGGCCAAATTCTCGTATTTTTCTTGGAGAATAACAGAGTGAGCAATAGGAACTGAAGTGAATGTGTTGCCATTATGAAGAAGAACACCTTTTATGCTGTCTTTTGACGAATCAATGAACAGCCGCCATTCAGCAGGATCATACTTGAGTTTAAACTTTTCCATCACTCCGTATATATCGTTGCAAAATACCAAATCTTCCTCTTTGCTGAAATACTTCAAAAATTGTGTCTCGCGGTTGCGGTACCAATAAAAAGTTGTTCCTGGTGACAATAGATTTTTCTGTTTAAGCCGAGAACCTAGCAGTTGGGCAGCATCTTTTGGGAGTCCTAAATCCCGGACTAAATCATTCAATTCAGCTTGAGAGAAAAGTTCAGGTTTCGGATCTGGTTCAGTTTCAAACTCGGAAGTACTGGACTCATCGGGAAAAGCCATCTGATGAGTCATCATAATCAGAACCGTCCACACAAATATGATCCAAAGATTTTGGTGGTTCAGGCACAGGTACTTCGTTGCTATGAGGCATAGGCCTAATTGCTGAGGGAAGGTTGGGGTAACTTATTACGTTCTTATTTTTTAAGTTGTATCCCTTCACAATGCAAGAGCAAAAATAGCAGTCACTGCTGTGGTCTCTTTGTTCACGCCACATCATAGGTATTCCGAAACGAAATGCTTGTTTTTTACCTTTCATCCATAAGCATAGATCTTCCTCACATGTCTTGCACACTTTGTGAGGAGCCCACGGTTTGTCTTGATCGCCTAACTTCAAACCGAAATAGGCGAAATATACTTTTTAATAAATGCAGAAATGTTCCTCTGCCGCTTTTTCACGGTATATTCCCCACAAATAAAACAAAAACTGTCCGGAGAGTTGACGCAACCTCTGGCTCTGTGAGCCATCACAAATACACAGCACTGCAAACTACAACTGTAGTGAACCACTTCGGAATAAAGCTGGATTACGACTGAGCAAACAAAAGGTAATAATGAACTTGCAAGAAACTGAAATTTGACAGGAACGTTCATGTCGCAACCACCGTGTTTGAGCGAGCGAGCGAACGAGGCGAGGCGAACAGGAAAGAACATGCGCCAGCGCGAGTACTGGATTTAGCCCCCCGCCTCCCAATTGTCCTGTTAATGTATAAAATGAATACAAAACACTCTAAAATATCATGAGGGAGTGTTTCTAGTTAGTTAACCATTACAACCTCTATTTTGGGCCAAGAAAATAAACTGCAGTCGGCTAAAAAGAAATTATGTGAACATTCCTTATATGGGTAAGAAATCTAATTTTGCAAGAAAACGTGACGTGATGGAACATTTTGGCTATTTTTCCTGGATTCAGCACCCCAAAATCTATAGGAATCAGTTGCAAAACTGGAGGCAGTTTTTTGGTAGTGTACCTGTGATCTGGCAGTAATGTGTTTGTGAAGGGAAGATAGCACAACAGCCTAGGTCAATGCTTTTCAAACTTTTATCCCGTATGACCCCCATTTTCTTTTTTCAAATTTTAACTATTAATATATAACAAGGAAATTTTACAAACAAGTCCCCGTCAAGAGGGGAAGAAACCTTGCCAAATATACATATATAAAATTCAAAAAGGCAAACAATTAGAATATAAAAGAAGAATTGGGCCAAACAACTGAGAACTTAAACCCTTTTCATACCCTTGTCGACTAAACCCAGAAAGAGAAAATATGCATAATATAATGAAAAAAAAATATCGAAAATACCAAAATTACTTACATAGTACATAGTAAATGACGGCAGATAAAGACCAGCATGGTCCATCTAGTCTGACCAGCAAGATGGCAAGAGTAGGTGCACCTGTTGCTCTGTGGCCACCCCTCCCCATGTCTTTGTTTAGGGGTGAACCCACCACTCCATGTAGGACACCCCTATTTGAGATGTTAGACGGTTCAGAAGTTAGATGGTACGGTTTATTTTGTTTTTATCCTGTTGCTGTAAAAGGGATCCAGTGTGTTTGTCCCATGCCGTTTTGAATTCCGTCACCGTGTTTGCCTCCACCACTTCCATCGGGAGGACATTCCAAGCATCCACCACCCTTTCAGTGAAGAAATATTTCCTGACATTGCCTTTCAATTTACCACCTTGCAGCTTCATGTTATGCCCTCTAGGTGTACAGCTTCCCCGTCTTTGGAAGAGGTTTGTTTGTTCATTATTTCTCTTTAAGTATTTAAAGGTCTGAATCATATCTCCCCTATCCCTCCTCTCCTCCAAAGTGTACATATTTAGGTCTTCAAGTCTCTTCTCATAAGGCGTCTGACGCAGGCTCCAAATCATTTTGGTCGCCTTCCTCTGAACAGTTTCTAGTCTATTTACATCTTTTGCAAGATATGGTCTCCAAAACTGAACACAGTATTCCAAGTGAGGCCTCACCAGTGACTTGTACAGTGGCATAAGTACCTCTTCCTTTCTGCTGGTAATCCCTCTTTGTATGCAGCCCAACATCCTCCTGGCTTTTGCCACCGTCTTGTCACACTGTTTTGCCACCTTGAGATCATCAGAGATAATCATAATCACACCAAGGTCTTTCTCCTGAACCGTGCATACCATCCTCTCGCCCCCTATCATGTACATTTCCCTTGGATTTCTGCTACCAAAGTGCATGACACTGCACCTTTTCACATTAAATCGTAGTTGCCAAGCATTAGACCAGTCTTCCAGCTTTTGTAGATCTTTCCTCATGTTAATCACTCCCTCGGGGGAGTCCACTCTGTTGCAAATTTTTGTGTCATCTGCAAAAAGACAGACTTTTCCATTCAGTCCTTCAGCAATATCACTCACAAATACATTGAACACTGCTGGGCCCAGGACCGAACCCTGGGGTACCCCGCTAATCATCTTCCTCTCATCCGAGTGAGCTCCATGTACTATCACCTTCTGTCGTCTGTCAGTCAACCAATTTCTGATCCAGTTTACCATCTTGGGACCCATACCCAAGCTACTAAGTTTATTGACAAGCCTCCTATGAGGAACAGTATCAAAGGCTTTTCTGAAATCCAGGTAGATGACATCCATTGCATGCCCCTGATCTAGTTCCTTGGTCACCCAGTCAAAGAACTCAATCAGATTTGTTTGGCAAGACCGTCCTTCGGTAAAACCATGTTGCCTCGGATCTTGCAACCTGTTGGTTTTGAGAAAAGCCTCTAACTGAATTGGATCCATAAACACATTATCTTTAGAATAGGTTATGAGACATTTGCATGGATAATTTTAAGAAAAAAGAAGCCCCAGGACCCAAGACCCAAGGTTTAAGGCTAAAAAAAAGGCCTTCTATCACTTCCGGGTAATCCTACAAACATCCAGGAACACCTGGATCACCTTTCCACAAAAAGGTGCACTTTTCTTAGAAAAATAAAGCTTCCCGATTAGTGTCTTTTCTTTCAAGTATTGATAAGAACCTTATGTGGATCCTCTGTGGACTCAATAAATGCAGAGACATCCAGGGTCCCAAATGCAGTAAGCAAATCTAATTCACCATCTGCCAGAGCTTCGAACTTGACTCCTTGGGGTATAGCACACTGATCAACAAATTTTTACAAAAGTCATGTTATCAATTTTTATATGCTGAACATGAATATGACAGTGAAATTGCAAAGTTGGCTCTAGGTTTTTTGTAATCTACAAGAATTAAATGTTTACATCACGAAATGCATGTCAATAGTAAATATAATAGGCCTTCGGTTAATACCTGTAAAAAACCAAGTCATAGACTACTACTTAGATTTTTTCGCCTGTCTTTTGTACAGCTGTTCAGGAGCTTCTCTGGGGAGTGTCCAGCAGTAGTCAGCCAGCATTATAGTGGACCATTTTCCCTGGTATCTTTGCTCCATCGTTGCAATATCCTGGTGAAAACGTTCACCCTGTTCAACACTAACCATACCACAGTTGTCAGGAAAGAAATTGAGATGGGAATCAAGGAAATGGATCTTTAGAGACATATTTCAGCCAACTTTCTGATACTGCATCAGCATATCTACTAGTTCCTTGTAGTTTTTTGCCCTAACATTCCCGAGAAAGTTTGACACTAGGCGAAAAGCATTCCATGCTTGTTTCGCATCTCCCTGCAGCAAGTTGTTGAACCGGTCATCTTTGAAGAGCTCTCGAATCTGAGGACCCACAAAAACTCCCTCTAATCTTTGCTTTGCTGAGTCGAGGGAATTTTTCATGCAGGTATCAGAAAGCTGGTGAAGTGCGTCCATGGCTTTCACAAAGTTTTCCATCAAACCTAGTTTAATGTGAAGGGGTGGTAGCAGGATTTTGTGAGCCTCAACCAGAGCTGGGTGCTGGATATTCTTCTCTCCAACTGTTACATTTTGTCTGTGATTCCATTCCTTCCGCAAGTAGTGCCAATCCCTTGCTCGGCTATTCCACTCACATAAGAAACAGGTTTATTTTATATATCCCTGCTGCAGTCCCATTAAAAGGGCAACTACCTTCAAGTCACCACAGAGGTGCCAGCTGTACTTGTTATAGTTAATGGAAGTCAGTAGATGCTTTAAGTTATCGTATGTCTTTCATGTGGACGGCATGCACTACTGGAATAGATGGAAGACTGTTTCCATTGTTCAAAAGCACAGCCTTCAGACTCAGTTTTGAAGAGTCTATAAATAGTCTCTAGTCTTGTGGGTCATGAGTGATTTTTAAGGCATTCATGAGGCTTTCAATATCGGAACAGAATAACAGATTACTGTCCTTTCCGACTGCGTATTGTACACTGCTGATGTCAGATGGCTTCAGCAGCTGTCTGGCAGTAGTATTGCATCGCATCAGAAAATGATGCAATCAACTCTGGATGATGTGTGCATGCTGGTATTATGCAATGTGATGCAACATTACATCATTCAAGGCTTATTTGGGATGTTGTTGATGTCCTACTGGATAAATTTACACGGTGAAACATCAAAAATGAACTACATGTAATATCTTCAAAACGAGAGCCAATAAAAATGTTTTAATGTTATATTTGTGTTCAGCTCACCAAGATACTATAGATTAGGGCCTTTTAAAGTTAGTAACGATTTCAATGTTGACCAGTGTAATACAAATTAGATATGTGAATCAATTCAACATCCTCAAATACATTTTCAGCAAAATTAATAGTGAAAGCTAATGTGTAAAAGGAAAAATTAAGAAATCTTTTAAAAAATTTTTGTACAGGCCGCGTTTTCAAGACCCCCATTTTAACAACTGAAAAATCATATGACCCCCCCCCCCAATGATGATGAAATCAAACTGGCAGATCTCATAGAAACATGACAGCAGAAAAAGACCACATGGCCTATCTAGTCTGCTCCTCCATATCAACTACGACAGTCCCCTTTTTACCTTAACAGTTTCTGTGTTTATCCCATGCCTTTTTGAATTCAGATACTGTCCTCATCTCTACCACATTCACTTGGAGACTATTCCATGCATCTACCACTCTTTCCGTAAAGAAATATTTCTGCATATTACTCCCGAGTCTTTCCTCTTTCACCCTTATCCTATGTCCCCCTCATAGCAGAGCTTGCTTTCAATTGAAAGAGACTTCTCCTGTGCATTTATGCCATGGAGGTATTTAAACATATCAATCATATCACCTCTATCCCGCCTTTCCTCTAAAGTATACATATTAAGATCTTTAAGTCTGTCCTCATACCCTTTATAACAAAGACCATTAACCATTTTATTAGCCACATTCTGCACCAACTACAACCTGTTTATATCCTTTAGAAGGTGTGGTCTCCACAATTGTGCACAATACTCTAAATGAGGTCACACCAGAGACTTGTACAGAAGCACCATCAACTCCTTTTTTCTGCTGGCCATTCCTCTCCCTATGCACCCAAGCATCCTTCTAGCTTTCGCCGTTGCCTTTTCTACCTACCTGTTTAGCTACTTTAAAATCATCAGGCACAATCACGTCCAGGTCCTGCTCTTCTGTCACGGATAAAAGTACCTCACACCTCTATACTATACCGCTCCCTTGGATTTTTGCAGCCCAAATGCATGACCCTCAATTTTTTAGCATTAAATCTCAGCTGCCAAATTCTAGACCATTCTTCAAGCTTAGCTAGATTGCCCCTCATGTTATCTACTCCTTCCTCGGACCAAGGACAGATCCCTATGGCACACCACTGGTAACCTCCTTTATTTATTTATTTATTTTAAAAAATTTAAATACAGACACTTCCAGAGATCAGTGGCGGTTTACATATAACATAGCAATGAACTTTACATTGAACAATAATCAACTTGCATAACTAACAAAGCTTACAACATAGCTATAATACATTATCCTTCTCAGAGTGAGCTCCATTTACCTTTGCTGCCTTCCACTCAGCCAATTTTCAACCCAATCAGTAACTTTAGGGTCCAACCCTCAGCCTCCTTAGCCTCTATCCACTCATCTATAGCAGGAAAGCAGCAAGTACTGGCAACAGCAGCAGTCAGCACAGGGTTCCTTGTGTCAGTGTGTGCTTACAGACCCCAGTGCTCAGCATGGGTTTCCAGCTTACCAGGAAGCTTACCCAGGAGGGGCAAGGGCCTATGAATATTCACTGTCTCACAGGCCACATACTGACTGGTGACTTGCGTAGTTCACACTTAAAAGTCCAGAAAGATGTGGAAATGGCCATGCTTCTGTGACCTCAGCGGCTGTTACGTCCCGGGCGAATTCTTGCGGCATTATCATGAGACACTGGGAGAGGAAACACTGCAGGGCCTGGAGTGGAGGTAGCGGCGTGCTGCACAGCAATCGAGTAAGTTTACCGCCACTGCTGTCTTCAGGGGCAGACCATTTCCGCCACATCGCTCATGGTATGCCGAGTAGAGGGGAGACAGCAGGAAAGGGTCTACACAGAGGGGTGTAAGAGTGTAAGGGGTTGAGGTTATAGGGAGGGGAGAAAAGGGCACAATGATCAAATACTAAAAGGCGAACCCCACCGCCTGCGACCCCGACCCAAAGACAGACACACACCCCACCATCCCCATATAACACCCCCACACAGGCACTCCACCCCCATAAACCACCCCCACCCATGAACAGACACAGGCAACCTGGCCGTGCAGACATACCCCCTCTCCCCCACCCCTTCCCCCCCACACCCCGTACAGTCCCCCACCCCTTCCCCCACACCACACCCCCCCACACACACACACACACCCCGTACAGTCCCCCACCCCTTCCCCCACACCACACACACACACTCCCTCACCGAAAAGCAGAGGGGGCAGGACTCAGAGCCCGAGAAGCATGCCAGTCACAAGAGCCCGCGAGTCTTCTTTCTGTTTTCTTTCCAAAACTGATAGCTCACCACAGCAGCAAGCTATCAATTTAAGAAAAAAAACACAAAGTAAAATCACAGACTCTCGCGTCTCCGGCATGCTCCTAAAGCTCTGATGGGTCTTGCCCCCTCTAATGATACTTTTCACATCAGAGGGGGCGGAACCAGCAAGGACTTAGAAGCGCTGGAGTCTTGAAAACCCCAAGTTTAAGTTTTTTTCCAAAGTTTATAGCTCGCTGCCGCTGCCCCAGTGTCCTTGGATTGGGGGGGGGGGGGGGAGTTGATTCTGCCACTGACCCTAGGAGTTGGGAGGTAGTCGGAGCCCTGGGGGTTTGACTGAGCACAGAACGCCCTAAGCTGACTCTGCAGCTCAAGTAACCTCTCCTACATGAGGGATATTCAACTCCAGAGTGTTGAACTGAGCCCTGAGATACACTCCTGTAATAGTGGATCACAAACCCCAATCTCTCTAGCCAATGACTACCAAGGCCATGTTATCCCTAGACTTCTCCCAGGAATCTGACAAAATCAGCCAATCTAGAACCCTTGCTTGCTCAGGAATGCCACCACCACCACCCTAACCCAAAAAGGTAAGAGGAGCAATGGTCAGGCCAAAAGGTAGAGTCCAGAACTGGAAGTGGCAGCCCAGGCTGCAGATGCAAAAAAATTGGTAGAGTTGCTCCCAATTGGAAATTGCAAAGCATGCCTTGGCTAGATCAAGAAAGCAAGGAACTCCTCTCGCCAGACTGACATTATAGCCAAGCTGATGGTCTCTATGAAACAATGGGGAACTCCTGAGTTTGGCCTTGACTGCCTTTAGGTCCAGAACAGGTCATAAGGAAACCTCCCTTCTTGGATAAATGGAATGTCCCTGGCCCTGCTCTGTGAAGGGCACAAGTAGAACAGCCTGCAATTTTAGGAGGCACTGTAGACGTTTCCTTGATCATCGCTTGCTTGAGTGGGTTGTCACAGACTCCACAAAGACATCATAAAGAGACACTGCAAACTCCAGCATGGAACCCTGACAGAGCACTTCAAGGATCCATTGGTCTGGCATGATATGGGCCCACTCCGAGAGAAAAACAGCTAAAAAGTCACCCCCCCCCCCATCAGTTGTACCTTGGAAGGGATCTGCTAGATCTCTAGAGGGCACCACAGCTGACTGACCCTTCTTGGACTTAACTCATAAAAAGAATAAGCTAACCAAACTCCTGGCAGTCTGAGGGTTTCTCCATGCAGGGTCCTAAAGAACAAACTACTCATAAAAGTGAGTATGCTCAGACACAACTTGAAGGCAGCCATCAGCTGACCAATTGCAAAACCAATGCCATCACCCAGCCACTACACCACTGACACAGACTGGAGGAGATCCTGATCAAGTCATACAAGGCATCCACCTCTATGTGACTCCAGGCTCCAAACTCACAGCCTCCAGTAGCTGCTGGACCCAATGCAAGAAGGCTTGTGCCACCAAGCTTCCACACAACACTGTTAAAGAGCTTAATTCAGAGGCCACCAAGGAACTCTTAAGGAGATTCTTAACCCTCATATCATGAGATTCCTAGAATGTAGCGCTCCCTACCGCTGTGATGTTAGTATGCTCTGTAACTACTGTGATGTAAGCATTCACTGGAGGGAAACCAGAAGGTAGATCCAATTCATCCTGGAGGAAGGGGTACAGCTGATAAAGGAACTTTAGGGGCCCCTAAGGCCCAGCTCAGGGTTCTCCCTCTTGGAGACCACAAGCTGCCATATAGGCTCACTGAGAGGCAAGGCTGGATACCTTCCAAGCTAAGGTCCATTTGCAAAGCCTGTATGGGAGCAGGCTCTGCGATATGGAAAGCTATCACAGCACCCGGAATTAGATTAGGAAGGTTCCCGTGAAATAATTGAGTCACGGAGGATCCTTGCTGTCCCGTTGGGGAATCATCCCTACCTGCTCAGACTTGCCCTCTAGAATAAAAAAGGATTCTTCTTCCGTATCTCAGCTATCGGCATAGGCTAGGTTCCCAGAGGAACAAAAAGGTGAGCACACCAGGAATGAAAAAAAAAATTAACCTATCCAAAATATCACTCAGCTTAAAAGCAATTCATACATAAATAAAATAAGGTTTCACAGCACATACTACTGTCAAAACACCATATATGAAAATTCCTGCACTGTATACAAGTTGCAGACTGCTATGCTTGCTGACAAATATTCACACAATCATTAAAATTATCCAGTTTCTCACATTTTAACTCCATAAACCATTAATGCAGACTACTTACTGTATACTTACATTCTGACCACTAGTATTGCTCCTCCTAAAATAAAAATAGGTGTTATCTTTTGTCAAAACTAATCAAGTCAATGTAGTTACATTTTGATATGCAAGGCAAAAAAAAAAAAATTTAGATCAAGCCTACCTTTCTGCACACTAATTTATCAATGAAACACTATAAAAGACCACAAGGTTGGTCAGGGTCATTTTTCTATTTTTGATGCTTACAATAAGGGCATATAGCTAAGATCTAGAAATCCACTACTAGAAACATAACTCATCACAACCTAACCTTTCATCCTTAGTGATTTGTGTTCGTGAAAGGCAGGGAATCTCCAGCAACAGGAAAAAAAATCTGCATAGTCACATCCTAACTGTGCTTAAATGTATCTCACTTTCAACTACAACATGAAAACGCCTGAAGTAAGCCCAAATAAAAAGACCACAATAGAGCTTGTATACTGACAACTGCAGCAGTGTCCTATAGGTTCCCTTAATATAGGAAAGGGCACAACATAAAAAACAACCAGTATGCTGAAAATGAGATCTTAAGGCAGGGAACCCAAGAAAGGGGACAGAAGGGCTAAATTCTACTTTATGGCAAGAAGTATAAAAACAGGATTTCCCATGCAAAATCAATCAGCAAAGCCACAAATGAAGTAAAGTGCCTCTTTCATATCTGCTAAAACCAGTCACTTCAAAGGTATGCAACATTTATGCCGGAATTTTGTAAGGTTTCGCCATCCACCCCCACCCCACCCCAAGTAATTTCACATAGGACCTCAATGTGAATTTTAACTATGATCCAAAAGGTACAATGCAAGTGGCTCGTCCCCAAAAATCACCTACAGACTAACTGCAATTGCAATCAAGAAATGAACAATTTTATTACAAATAGTAGCCATAGGCACAAAATGAGAAACTACTGAGCAAATCTCATCATAAACTATTGACAGTCTCACCTAGCATAAGAACAGAAAAAATGCCAGGCTCAGTCAGACCAATGGGCAACTACTATTACTTATTTGTATTGCACCATAAGGTGTACACAGTGCTGAACTAAAACTCAGCATCCTGCCTTGGTCACCTGAAAGTACCTAGATGATCCCAGTAGGAAAGTCTGTTTCATACTAGAAACATGACAACAGAAAAAGACCACATGGCCTATATCTAGTCTGCCCTTCCATATCAACTACAATAGTCTCCTTTTTACCTTTACTGCTCTTATCCAGAAGAGCTAGAGACATCAAATCTATCTGGTTAATATTTCAGTCTGCCCTTCATAAAAAGAAACATACCCAAAGCCTTCACAATTCAGTAACCGTTCATTCTCTTTTGTGAGCTACAAGAATATGAGTTTGGCTTGTAGGACAAGAATACTTTTTTCAAGGTTGACCTTAGTCGCAAATAAGTTAAAGGCCGAGCCATAGTTCCGTTTCTAGTGGTCTATTAACTAAATTATAGACATTATAAAACACATGCTATATTTACTAACCTGTTTTGGCCAGGTGCTTTTGTTATTTTTCATATAGGTTTTATCTATAGATAGATTGATATCAGATTCCACAAAGAGAAGATCTCTGCAGGCCAGCACACACTTAGTCCAGACATGTTTGACTCATGTCTTCAGGGACCTGTGATATGCACTGGAGATTTATGCTACATCCCTGACACAGATAAGTGAATTGAAACACAATATTGCATCGGATGTTCTTTTTATATAGTACAGAAATGACTGGCAAAGTAGATTTTGATTGTCTTCGAAAATATTTAAATTGCGACATGTTTGGCTATTTGTTCATTGGACAGATGATGAATTTTCTACTGATCTGGCCCGATAGCCTATATTATTTGGGCTTGATACGTCTGAAAAAGGTGATTTGAGGTCCTTTGAATAGTATATTAAAATATTTTTATATTGGGAGGATGATACTTTTGGACTATTTGTAAATTATATTGAGGGCACACGCTGGATGTTTTCTCCTTGAATTCATAGTAACATAGTAAATGACGGCAGATAAAGACCAGCATGGTCCATCCAGTCTGCCCAGCAGGTCCATCCAGTCTGCCCAGCAAAGTCTTTCATAGTGTCCCTCACGGGTGGCTCGTGAATAGATTGAGCAACCTGGGATAGAGTCCTAAGGTGGTGAACTCCATTGGAAATTGGTTGCATGACAGACAACAAGAGGGTAGTGATAAAATGAAGTCACTCAAAAAGAGAGAAAGGTGCTTCAAGTATTGGCCCTGGAGCCAAATTTTGGCAATATCTTCGTGAACAATATTGCTGAAAGGTTAGATGGAAAAAGTATGCATTTTAGTGGATGGAACAAAAATATGCAGGAGAAAGTAGACGATACGAGACATGAGTTTAAAAAGATAAGAAACTGATGAGATGCTTGGAAGTAAAGCTTTAATGCGAAGTACTACAGAGAGATGCATTTGGCATGCAGGAGACACAAGCTGGTAAGCACAGACCAGGAGAGAATCCCCAGGGAGACTGTTCTGCAAGGTCGAGATCGCACTATGTGATAAGGCAAACAAGAGAGATGCTGGGCCGCAGAAAGGCATAACCAGCAGAAGAAAAGGAGGGGGATAATGCCCCCGTACAAATCATTGGAGAGGCCTCACTTGAAATACTGCGTTTGATTTTGGAGGCTGGTATTTTAGTAAAAATCATAAATAGGCTAAAGGCAGTACAGAGAAAATTAAATAAAATGATGCAGCGTCTGCACCAAGAGACACAAGGATCCAAATATGTATATTCTAGTGGAGAGAAGGAAAATGAAAAATAGAAAATAAATATCTAGATACTTGAATGGTATTTGAGCAACCCCCCCCCCCCCCACCAAAAAAAGAGGTGTGGAACCAGGACAAGATTTGAAGCAATGTCAGGAATTTATTTTTTCTAAACAGAAAATGTGAAGGATGCCTGGAATGCCTTCCTGAAGATGGTCGTGAGAGAATCCAAAACCCATGTTGGATTTACTTATAACCCACCTATCTTTAAGAAATGTTTTGTGTTTGCCTGGGATGACTGTGACAAGATGAAGAAAAACAAGTCCTGGGGCACTTCAGCTCAAAAACAGCAGTGAAATGACTTCACGGGTTCGTAAGGCAGTCCCATCTTAAAAGATCAACAGTCACAACTCACTACCTAGTGGACATATCAGATGGTGGCAAATAAAGACTATAGAATGACCCATCTACTATGGGGCACATTTACTAAGCTGAGCTAATAGTGTGTGTGTGGTATTTGTAATTAGGTCCCATATTATTTAATAGGACCTATTTATAGATAGCATGTGCTAACCATTAGCTTAGCTTAGTAAACCTGTTATATATATGAAATACATAAGAAAAAAGCAACAACAAAACTGTTCAACAATTCTATACATTAAGGCTAGCAGGTTGTTTTTTTAAGTACTGAATTTTGTGCCAAAATAAGAATTAAAATCTTCAACCACTTAATGTAAAGTGCAAAATGACAGATAAAACCAATATAAAACTTGAGAATAATGGTATATTTTAAATTGTTACTCTGTAATGTAACCACATTTTTTTGCAATTTCTTCACTACAATTAGAAAAAAACACAGCAGCACTAAATTAGTTTTAACAGCATTGCCCACAAAAAGCAAAAATATTTGCTTGTTTTCCAACAGTGTGCTGAGTGCACCAAGATTGATGAAGTTCAAAATACATTGTACAACATTTTTTGAATGGAAATAACAACC
Organism: Ichthyophis bannanicus; assembly: GCA_033557465.1. Taxonomy (NCBI): domain Eukaryota; kingdom Metazoa; phylum Chordata; class Amphibia; order Gymnophiona; family Ichthyophiidae; genus Ichthyophis; species Ichthyophis bannanicus. The sequence goes on along the minus strand of CM066034.1, from coordinate 175,332,359 downwards.
AATCTTCCATGATGTGTTTTTAAGTGATATGCTGTCAAATGCACTTTCCTGGCTGTATACCCACCTGCACTACTTTCTCTGTACTGTACTATTATTGCTGCTTTGTGCTCCACAGGCATAAGATTCAGGCCTGAATTCGGCTAGTGTTTTTAGAAATCGCCAATTTCACCCCATGCTCACAAGTGACCCAGTTCCTCTCAGCCATGACCAGAAAATGGGAGAAACTGGTTATTAAGTTCAGTACACAGCCCTCTTCTTATTCCTAAACAGGCACAGACTGGGGGAAAAAACTGCGTTGAATAGAACCTCTTGTGACTTTTAAGAGAGGACTTTGCTAAGATGCCAGAACTGTCATGATCATGAAAACCCAGTACCTTCAATATGCCTTCAACTGCAAGCAGGTGCATGAGATTTCCTGAATGTACGGATACAGCCTTATCAGTTATCACCACCACCATCATCTATTACCTCTACAAGACCTTCTGCAAATATTAAAGAGGAAACTAGTTATGCTTCTCAGGAGATACCGTGCAATAAAAGTAACTTGATCACATGCTTCTAGGGGCATAATAAAAAGCCATTATTTCCAGATCACAATACAAAACAGCTATAAGCCCTACCCACTGAGATGAACCGATTCCTATCAAGTCAGTTACCTGATACGGAACTCTAGACTGCCAGCATTTGCATTATAATGAGAATAAAAGCACACATACATCACTTTAGCCAACATCAGTCTGGCATTTTATCAAAGGCACACAGCAGCTTAACCACTAGCTAAATTTCACAAAGAGGTTTGAAATCCTTTCTACCTCCTTTTTCCTAATGCTCTTTTCAGTCAACCACAGAAAGCCAAAAGCACCTGGCGAGATCAGTATGGCAGAATGAAGCCCCTGCAGCCGTGGGGTCAGCAGACTGACTGATCCCAGGCTGGGCATCTCAAGATACACCATGGGGGGTGTCAGTCTGACAAAAAAAGCAATTCTGTCTTATATGGCAGGCTGACCCCTGCCTGGTGCTGCAGGGGGTAGGATCATGTGAGCACTGCTCCTGCCCCAACAAAGGAGATACAGGAGGAGGAGACTGGGGTTCAGGGGTAGGTACCAACAGGCCACCAGGGTAAATTGTTTAGGGGGTTCAGAGCCACCTTGGGTCATCTGAAGTGACGTGATGAATTTCACCTCAGATGATCCTTTCGCTCCCTGCTGCATCTTTACATATGCCCAAAGAGAGTGTAAAGATCCATCATTAAGAGAAGAATAAAAACTGCGCTAAGTTTCAACGCAATTTTTTTTACCTTGGAAATCATTAAATATTCTCATTTGCATGCAACTAGCATGCCCACTGCACTATGCTTCAACATAATGGTTTTGCTCAGAATTTTCCTGCACAAGCTTGCTTTCTGCATCAGGGAGCAGACTAGTACAGGAAAATCTTGAGCAAAACGTAGAAAAAGTTATGATGCTCTAGTGTAGCAATGAGGCCTCAGACTGGTAATGAATTACTAACAAATCCACACTCCTTGTGATCTTGAGCAAGTCACTGGAGCTTATGTAATCAACTGTGCGATTCCTAGTGCAGTGATTTAGTGATTTTTTTGTGCATTAGTATAAAAAAAACCATGCAATACAGAAAAAATGAATGCACAAAAAATATGCACAAAATGGGAAAGTAAAATTGTGCTAATCTTAGTAACAAGGTATGCTACATTTTTTTCTCCAAAAATGTTATCAGTACTTGCTAACAAAAGAAAAATAAAAGGGTGCTAAATTTTGGCACAGGTGTTTTTACTTCCCCTTAAGCTCTGAATATTGACTTTACCCCTACAGGTGAAGTTTTAGCTTCCAATGTACTTCAATAGGAAGTCAAATACACCCTTTAAAACAAAAATTAAAGAATCAACCAAAGGTTCAAGATCCCCCAGTTGGTGACCCAAGGAGATTGGACCTCTTAACTCAAGGCTGTGAATCCTAATTTAAGGACTACTGCACAAGGTGACTCTAGTCTAGGATTCAGCCTCCCCTCATTAACCTACTCCCCAACCCACTTATCCCTAACAATGGGGCCACAGCTCCGATAACGATCGGAAACCGCTACCGCGGCTTTGTAAACAAGCCCCTAAGGGGCATGTTTACTAAAGCATGTTAGTCTTTTGCAGCTAACACAGCACATTAGTGCTAATATAACTGCATTAGCTGCAAACGCCAAGTGTTATCTGTTGGGGACGTGCACAGCATTCCCCCAGGAGATAATGAATGGAAAATGCAAACAAGGCCCAGCAGCATTGTGAATGCAACCAACGTCACTCACTGAAGTGGCGGTAGTTGCACCCATGTTGTCTGCAAGGCGTGTGCTTACTGTACGCTGTTGATGTTCACGGTAACTGTGCACTGCAGACACGCCTTCTCTCCAGCCACACCTTGCCCACTCATGCAGAAAACGTGTTCTGCAGATAGGGCAGAAATGTCTTCCTTATCTGCATCTAGTCCACATTAGCTATTAATGTAGCATGCTTGGAAAGTGCTATCTGCCGTGTTAACAGCTGATGGGTTATACTAAAGATGCACTTAAGTAAGAGGTAGGTTGGGTGTTGGTAGATGGGTGAAAGGGTGGTTAGTTTGTTAAATGGATAGTGTTTTTCAACAGGGAGTGAAAGAGGCTCTCTAACCCCAGGCACCATGACCTCTAAAGTTAATGTATGTGCAGTCCTGAAGCATTCCCCAAGCAGCCATGCGTGCTGCACCACAGGCTGTACACGCACAATCAAGCAGAGCATGAGCAGCTGCTGGTGTTCTCCTGCTGCCACCACCACAAGCTTGCTCAAAACTCAGTAAACTCAAGACCGGCATACAAATGTGTCAACCTGTGAGCTTTAAACAAGATCACAGCAGTGGCACAGACATGCTGTGGCAGGTCAGCAACAAGCAGCGCTTTTTCCCCATAAGCCGTCTTGTGCATAAATGGCAGAGTTGGGATTAGGACCTCTGCAGCAAGAACACCGAACCAGGCCATGCAACAGCACCGGCCGGTGCACATTATAAACCGGAGCAGCAGCTGATCGGCCACAGCAAGATAAGCGAGACAGCTACTGGTGCTGCAGTGAAGGAATCAGAATAGCTCACGGAGCCGTGGAGTGGAGGAGTGGCCTAGTGGTTGGGGCAAGGTACTTCAGGCCGGAAGGTCGGGGGTTCAAATCCCACTAGAGGCCAGCAACCTTGGGCCGGAAGGACTGGGGTTTCTAGTCCCACGGGTGCTCCTTGTGGTCTTGGGCAAGCCACTTAACCCTCCATAGCCCATGTTCCCTGTAAAATAGTTATCTCCAAGTTATAATGCCCTGTTCAATGTAATTTCAGTTTGTTCAATGTAAACCGCACTGATGTAGAATAGCGTGGTATATAAGAGAATGTAAATAAATAAATAAATTGATCACAAACATGACTGACAGACAGCTGCAGCGAACCTGAAAGTACTGGGACATAGACGGATCAACTGTTAGGACCCTCAGGGAGGGACCTGGAAAAACACAGTGCATCAGCTGAGGAGATTGGAGGGGAGAGAAAGCAGCAGCAGCAGCAGCAGCAGCATCATTGGCACCGAGAGTTCAGGGGACGGGGAGCAGAGAAGAAGAAGCCGCAAGGAAGGGTGGGGGATGTAAGAAGCAGGGTGTGAATAAGCTGGAAGGGAAGAAATAGAAAGCAAATGCTAGGGGAAAGAAGAAAGGGGAAGAAAAGACAATAGAAGTATGGAGCAGACGCAGAGAAAGAACAAAGGAGGGTGAATACTGGCAAGGGGGAAGAGAAAAATGGAGGGTTGTTGATATAACGTAGTAAGAATTGATAAGGAGTTAGAGAAATGATTTTGGGAAGTAGAAATGGGAGGGAAAAGAGAAAGAAACAGAAGTGGAAAGGATAATGAGGATATATGTGAGTTGGAAGATGTGAGAAGACCTAGGGAGAAGGATGGGAAAAGAGAAGTGTTTGGGCCCCTGGTGGCAGGCTAGAAGCAATGGTAAACTATGGCGCTATGACAAGAGCTCACTGGGGGAGCCAAGCTGCCACCGCTCACCTGCCAAAACGATGCATCAAATAGTAAGGCATACTCAAACAGGCCCCCCACGAAAAATACACATCATTCTGGACTGCATCAGAGTCCCCAATTCAATGCTTACACCTGGTAAGTTTAACTTCCACTTTACATTTGATTTTAATTAAAAATGGTTAAAAACTTAACTTTTGAGTTAAACTGTTTAAAAAAGCGTTCTTTCAGTTTTGTCACACAGCTTATTGTGCACTATATCAAATCACCTCTATTACGTTGGAATTAAAAAAAAAGAAGAAAACGTGAGTTAAAAGTTTAAATGCAGGTTTTCAGCACATTTTTTTATATTGCTGGTTTTCCTCTCATTCCCTCGAGTATGCATTTTGCGGCAGAGACTTACAGGACAAAGAAATAAGTAGAACTAGTTTATGAGAAGACAAATATTTTCGAGCGTTAAAACAACAACTTTATCTAGTCGCCTTGAAATCATATCTGGCAACTTTAAGATCTGCTTCAACTCTGAAAATCTTGGGGAAAATAAAAAACTGTTGAAATGGTTTTTTTGTGAGATGTTTCTTTGTCTTTTCTATTGCTGCCGATACAACCTTGTTTTTTCTTGGTGCATCAAAATGTTATATTTTCTACGTATATCTACCTAAAAAAAGGTTAGAAAACCAATTCCGCTTTGCTGAACTCAAAAGCAGCTTTGGAGGAAGAGGTGAAAGAAAATGGAGGTTGACTGGCAGATCGAAGTGATGCATACGAGCAAGCACACTTGTTAACGAGACTCTTAACCCAAGCTTCGACTTGTTGCTTTGAATAACTTTAGCTTTCAGGGAGGCATGTAATAAGCCAACTAACCACAGCAGTACACTAAAGCAGAATCTCCTTCAACATAAAGATGTCTCAGAAACGTTTCACGGGCTAAGCACATTTAAGGAAGTGTTCTTACACCACAGGATTGGAGAATTAAATATAGGTAGCTGGAAAGTCCCTAATTCGTTCCCCCCCATCTCCATAGACATTCAATCTGTCAGATTCCACCCGCAAAAGAGAATAAAAGATTGAAAAAGCAACACCGTCTACTCCAACCCCAAAACATCTCCCAGCGGGGTTTGCAACTCCAAGAAAAAGCAGGTCTACTCACTATTTCACAGTCGGTAAAAGCGTGCTTTCGGCTCCATCGTCAAGAATCAGTTATGAAATCACCATTAGTTGCGTTTTCGCTTAATTGAAAAGGGGAAAACGCTTCATCACTACAACTTTACTTGAGGCATGCTTACTTGGGAGCAGTTATTCTGTCATGGAGCAGCTGGGTAACGGTATCTGGTGTCCATACCGAGGGGAAAGATGTGCTCGTGTTGCTATTCAAAGCCACACCAGCGAACAGAAAAACCGAGGTGAAGCGATTCTGCAGCAAAAGAACAAAGGAGTCCGGCACCGTCGTCACCGACTCTTACCTGCAGCCTCAGGGATGCGCCTGTACGCCGGCGCTTGCAAGTCACTTTCCTAGTCTTGCTTTACCAGAACGTTCTTCCATAAAAAGTTTTCCAGTAGAGAAAAACGAAAGTTACAACAAAAAAATAACAACAAACAGAGAGGCAGAGGCGCTGGGAACCCGCACGCCTTCGTTTTCTCGATTCTTTCGCAGCGTCCCTGCCGAACGGCTTGTTAGCTCTAGAGTGGAAGGTGAATTTTGGACTGAAAACGAACACGGAAGCGCAGCGAGAGAGTGAAGCTTAGCGCGGAACACATACGCGCGCGCTCACTCAATTCCGCCACGCGCACTGCAGCCGCCTCTATTCTCCCCAGGGCGCGCGCCATATGGCCCAATGGCAATGGCCTTCCCTTCCCTTTAGCGCCGCTACAGCTCATAACCCTCCGAGCCTTCACCTCGCCTCAACCTGAGAGCGACGCACCACCGTCCCCTCTAAGTTGCCGGTGTCATCTCTCGTCTTCGGCACTTGCACGCTCTCTTTTGTCGCTTTCGTACCATAAGGACCCCCTTTTTTTGCTGTTTTTTTCCAAGCTACCGTAACTCTTTTAAGAAGTACAAAAGTGAACTAAATTAGCCTCAACACTGTAAACGCTCTCTTTCGGTAAAGAGAGTCAGCAAATATTTCCAAGGGCAGTAGAACACATTTTAGGTTGAAGGGGCTAGACAAACCAGTCTCCGACCTGTTCCCCAAGCTCTCTAATTGCTGACTCTCAGGCCAACGCAGAAAGCTGGCGCTAGACTCGCGCTGAAGCCATTTTTTACGTTCCTAATAACGCACACTTTTAACGTGCGATGCAGGAAGGATAGGGTACGCAAATGACTCCCATGATAACCGTGCGGGTGCAAACGAGCCACTGCAGTATTAAAATTTAAGACTAATAAAAGAAAATATTTTTTCACTCAACGTGTAATCAAACTCTGGAATTTGTTACCGAAGGATGTAGTAAAGGCTGTTAGTGTAGCTGGGTTTAAACAAGGTTTGGACAAGTTCCTGGAGGAAAGGTCCATAAACCATTATTAAGAAGGGACCCAGGATATCAATGCTTGACCCAGTACAAGCATTGTGGAACCTGTGTCTTTTGGGGAAACTGCTAGGTACTTGTGACCTGGATTGGCCACTATTGGAAACAGGATACTGGGCTTGATGGACCTTGGTCTGACCCAGTATGGCATATCTTATGTTCTTAAAAATGGGAGAGCAAGCCCAAACACATGCGCACAAGAAGCCTGCACTAGTTTGCCTTGCTCTCCGGCACTGTCTGGCTAATTTGCATAAGAGAATTTTGATGGCATCGGGGACTATGGCAGCATCAGGAAAAGTGCCCGATGCCATTAAAATACTGTCAGGGGCCCTATGTGACAAAAAACAATCGGGGCCTGGCAGCCATTCACCCCCCCCCCTCCAGTATTTTGATGGCACTAGGGAAGATCATGGCATCTGGAAAAGCCCCCAATACCATCAAAACACTGACAGGTGCCGGTGCCCTAACAAATAGTAATTAGCTAGTGGTCTAGCTGTCCCTTGAACCCCCCAACCCAAGTAAAATTAAAATTTCCTCCCTCTGGCATTGATGCAGAAACCATGTGCTAAATCTAAACCCCTCCCCTGTACGTTAAAATAGGCAGTAACACTGCCTATGCACTCCTGCTCTGGTCCACCATCTTGTAAAATGGCAACACCTGGCCCCAAGCATTGCATCCTGGGATGTACTGTGTGAGTTCAGACTGCCATATAAGGTAGAATATGCCTTATATGGCAGTCTAACCCTACCCTAGGATGCACCGTGCAGGGCCAGGCATGCCATTTTACAAGATGGCAGACCAGAGCACATGCAGGCAATGTTCCCGCCTATTTTAAGGTACAGGGGGTTTGGATTTAGGGGCCTAGGAAGGTAGGGGAGCTCCAAGTTCACAAATTGCAAAGGGTGAATTTCGAGTTTGGTACAGTCCTGCCCCAGGGTCACTAAGTCCCTTAGCATTTAATGGGTCTGTGATACAAAGGATCCTTGAATGATGAAGTAATGCAGTGATTAGCAGGCAGGGGGACCACTTACCCCTAGCACCAGGGCTGGCCCAACCATTAGGCAAATAAGGTGATCGCCTAGGACAGCAGCTTCTGTGGGGTGGCAAAAAGCACCCCATTCAAAGCTAGACGCTGTATTCTAACAGCCAGAGGGGTGTAAGGCTTTAGGTTTGCCTAGGGCGCCAATACGTTGCCTAGCACCAGGTTGTTAGGATTTTCTAGCTGGCTTCCAAGTTTGATTGGCCAGGGAGGACCCTGAGGATTTCCACAGCAGATAAAAGGAAAGATTTGGGAGGGAAAGGTGACTTTTTCCCTCTTTCTGCCAAACAGAGCTCCAATAGTTCATGGGGGTAGTTGCTGGCCAAGGCTCATACCAAAGAAAAAGAGGACACGTTGGGAGCTGTCCTAGGTACAGTACTAAAGGAGGATCATCAGGAGAAAGGAATTGTATTTTCCATCTTGTGCAAACAGGCTGACATTCAGGGGTGGATCTCCCTCTGGCACTGATGCAGAAACCATGTGCTAAATCTCAGCCCAGGGTTTCCCAATGCAAGTTTAACACATAAGTCTTGCTCACTGATGATGTAAGCAAACAGCATGGAAATAAGCTGTGTGCAAAAACTAAAACAGACATATGCACACAGGGGTCTGTGTTAGTAGCAACTATTTATTGCACATGTTATCTGGTGTGTATAGTAATATTATTCTGTGCAGATGTTCTGCTCAAAATAATATCAGTGTTCATAAACAGCAATATTATTTAAACAGAAATTCTGTGCAGAATATTGATGTTTATGCACCAGATGGTTGTCCAGCACATGCACATATCATTGTTACAGGACACCTCCCCTGTTGTTTTGTTTTTCAGCACTATCTTCAGCAAAGCCAGAAAAAAGTTGTGGATGCTGTACATTCAAGAAAAAGCTTTAATTGCTCAAGTGTCTTCCACTCTGCATTTGGCTGACCTTCGAGCACCCTCTCCTGCAGGGGGTTCAGAAGTCTGCGAAGTCCTTTCCTTTTCCTTATCAAGAGCATGGTCTGCTCAGAGTGGGATTTGCCCAATTCCCTGGTGAAGGGGCGCCCTAATATGTTTTACCCCCTGCCATAGGAGGACTACACCACATGGTTCGGCATGTCTTGGGTGGATGCGCATGTCACAATAACCCCGAAGCAGACCAACATCCTGGTGGAGGGTGGTGCAACCCTAAAAGACTATCTGGATCGTAAGATGGAATCTCTTCTGAAAAGTTAGTTCTCAACTTCCTCTGTTATCCTCCAGTTGGCTGTATATGCAGGTCTGATGACTCAATTTATTTATTTATTTATTTATTTATTTAGCTGTATTTATATCCCGCTTTTCACCGGGTCAAAGCGGTCAAAAGCTCTTTTTCAGTGGATTCAGTCACTCTGGAGGATACTGCCGTCCTCCTGGAGTGGGTGTTATGTATGATCTCATCCATTTGGCAACTAAACATTGCTCTGTCAATGGTGACGCAATGCTGGCTGTGGCTTCGTGACTGAGCAGCAGATGCAGCCTCCAAGTTCCAGTTGTCCCAGCTTGCTTTTAAACGGAAGCTTTTGTTTAGAGAGGATTTAGAGAAGCTGGTTAAGGATTTGGATGAGTCCGAACCTCATCACCTCCCAAAGGATAGGCAAAAGGGGCCTGGGAAGCGAATGAGTGCATCGTCTTCCTCAGCGTCTGCCTATTTTCCTCATTTGCGATACCTGGAATCCCAGAGTTGCAAGGGACCCCTGTAGATATTACCCTAGGAAGCCCACCTTCTTGTCCTCTTCTGATTTATGGTCCCAGGTTCAGTCCTTTTGTGGGGCTCATAGACCATGGGAACCTACCACTTCCAGAGGTACTACCTCCTATCTTGTGCAATGATGGATTAGTGACCCATTCTGAGGTGCCTCCAGTGGCCACAGGTTGTTCCTTTTTTTACCAGGAGTGAACTTGGGTAGGACAGTACCAAGCTAGAAAAGTGCCCTGTGTGACTAACAAATCTGATGCCCCTCTATACCCAGCCATGTTCAGTAACTCATCTTTTTGAGCTTCCAGGAAGCCCAGTGATGATATTAGCGCACCTTTTTGTGTTTGCGTCCTGTGCAGGTGCACTGCATGCACAGCCCTTGGTACGGCCCTGGGCCTGGGTCACGAGGAATCTCTGGATGCTAGACACCATTCAACATGGCTTTGTTCTGGAATGCAAGTAGCCTATCCCGGATGCCTTCGTTGTCTCCCCATGCAGTTCTGCAGCTAAGGGAGATGCTGTTCAGGTCACCCTGGAAAGATTGCTCCATCTGTAGAGAGCTAGTACTCCATCTACTTCCTGGTGTCAAAGGAGGATGGTTCTTTTCAGCTAATCCTCAACCTCAAGGGGGTCAATGGCCACCTGCAAATGCTACATTTTGATATGGAGACTCTGCGGTCAGTGATCCAAGCAGTGAGGCATGAGGAGTTCCTTACATCTCTGGATCTAGCCAAGGTCTATTTCCATGAGGATCAACAGTGCTTTCTCTGTTTCACCATGCTTGGCTGTCATTTTCAATTTGCTGCTCTTCTGTTTGGCCTCTCTACTGCCCCAAGGACATTCTCAAAGGTCATGGTAGTGGTGGCTGCAGCACTGAGATGACAAGTGATCTGTGATCATCCATATCTGGACTATTAGCTCATATGAACCATGTCACAGTTATAAGCATTTCGGGTGTTGGCCTATGTGGTGCAGTTCAATCATGGGAAGTGTCACTTGGAGCCTTCGCAATCACTGGAATACCTGGGAACATGGTTGGACACTCATGGAGGCAGAGTCTTCCTATTCAAGGAGAGCGTGGAAAAGTTGTTGTTTCAACTGGCAGCCTTCTGGATGGAGCAGGCTCTGAGAGTTTGGGATTATCTGCAGCTTCTCAGCTTGATGGCAGCATCAGTCAAAATGGTTAGAAACATAGAAACATGATGACAGAAAAAGACCACATGGCCTATCTAATCTGCCCTTCCATATCAACCACTATAACAATCCCCTTTTTTCCTTTAGAGATTCTCTGTGTTTGTTCCATGCTTCTTTGAATTCAGATACTGTCCTCATCTCTACTACCTCCACTGGGAGACTATTCAATGGATCCACCACTCTTTCCGTAAAGAAATATTTTCACATATCACTCCTGAATCTATCCCCATTCACCCTCATCCCATGTTCCCTTATAGTAGAACTTGCTTTCAATCGAAAGAGGCTCTCCTCCTGTGCATTTATGCCATGGAGGTATTTAAACGTCTGAATCATATCTCCTATAGCCTGCCTTTCTCCTAAGGTGTACATATTAAGATCCTTAAGTCTGTCCTCATATGCTTTATAATGAAGACCACTAATCATTTTAGTAGCCACCCTCTGCACCGACTCCATCCTGTTCACATCCTTTTGAAGGTGCAATCTCCAGAATTGCACACAATACTCCAAATGAGGTCGCACCAAAGACTTATACAGAGGCACTATTACCTCCTTTTTTCTGCTGGCCATTTCTCTCCCTATGCATCCAAGGATCCTTCTAGTTTTTGCTGTCACCTTTTCTACCTGTTTAGCTACTTTAAGTTCATCAGACACAATCACGCCTAGGTCCTGCTCTTCTTTAGTGGACAAAAGTACTTCACCCCTATACTATATTGCTCCCTTGGATTGCTGCAGCCCAAATGCATGACCTTGCATTTTTTAACATTAAATCTCAGCTGCCAAATTTTAGACCATTCTTCAAGCTTAGCTAGATCCCTCCTCATGTTATCTACTCCTTCCTGGGTGTCTACTGTATTGCAGATTTTGGTATCATCCACAAAGTGGCAAACCTTACCCGGCAGCTCTTCAGCTATATCACTAACAAAGATGTTAAAGAGGCACGAGCTCATATGAGCCTACTGCAGAAGTCTTTGCTGTCTTGTTGGTCTCCAAGCTCTTAGGACGTTGAGGCTAGGCTTCTCTTCCAACACGTGGTGGTGTCGAGCATGCGTCGATGGAGGCAGCCCCAGCATCTGAGGAGGGGCATACCATTGGTTGATTATTCATGGTTTCCCCTGTCGATGGATGCCAGCCTGTTTGGCTGGAGAGCCCATTTCAAGAGTCGAACATTTGGCCCTTTTGCACTTCTGGTCCCTAGTCTGGGGCAGAGCAGTTTGGGTATTTTTAGTTAAAGCCATGGCAGTGGCATATGTCATCCGGCAAGGGGGCATGAAGAGTTTCCAAGTTGCCCTGAAGATGACCCTCCTCCTGGGCAGACCTCCCGGCTCTTTCAGTGCAACACAGTGCAGGAGTTGACATTGTGGAGGTGGACTTCTTCGTTCATCATTCTCTTGATCCCATTCACGCAGAGCTTCAGAGATAAGGGAACGAGTGGAAACCCTCTACACACACTGCCCCCAGGGTCCCAAGTAAGAAGTTCCAAGGCATTATATTCAGAGAAAGGAAGATAAATATGTCTCATTACACCCATTTCCGGAGTACTCATTTGGCTTTGTGGACCAAAGAGTTTCCGAATTCTAGGGATTTAATATTAATTTAGTTATGCTTGATCAGCAACTACCTGCCTGTAGACAGCCATTCACAGTTATAATTCATGGTTCAAGCACAAGCCTGACAGAAGCAACTGAATATTGTCAGCATAAATATTGAAATTCATTCTAAAATTCCTGACAGGTTTTGTGCAATGTGGCCAACTGGATTTTAAATAAGATGGGGGATAAAAAGGACATTCTGGGGACTTCAGACTAAAGGGAAAAAGAAGAAGACCCCTGGGAGTCTGCGTTCTCCTAACCACTAAGAAAGGGGTCGCATTGTAGGGCAATGCCCATTAGATCAAAATCAGAAAGGGACGGTTAAGCAGCACAGAGTGGCTGGCGATAGATATCAAATACTATACACTAAGATCAGGGAGGAAGAGCAATAAAGATAAACCTCAATCCAAGCTACAGTATAAATGATCCAACACAACCACAAAAACAGTTTCTGTGCTAAGGCCAGCACAAAGGTTCACTTGGAAAGGGTCAAGGCACTTGTTCTGGTCAAGAAATTCTTGAAGTTTTACTATAATAGCCTTCTATGAATTTCCCCAAAAGGGAAAAACTAGGCCCAGGCTTATAGCTATCCAACATCTAATGTTCCAGTAGTGAGCGGATTATTGTGTGCTTTAAGGGCAAAGGTATAATTCCTTGTCCTGTGACCTACGTGCAGAAAATATTTTATTTCTCCTATTTTGCAAGAGCTTCATTGGCATCCAGTGAAAAGTAAGATTAGCTTCAAAATTTTGAATCTGGCAAAGTTGATTTCTAAAAAATGAGTATTGTAAAGTGAGTGCTATTTGCTAATTATTTATGTTTGAAATAAAAATGTAAAAACATTTGAATTTGGTTTATAACTATTGAGGAGCATATTTGTGAGGTTTGCAGATCTGCAACAGGATATTCAGTGATGCTACTACCCCCCTCCCCCCGTGCTTTAAATGTCCTGTTGCTATCCAGTTAGCAATGGTATTCAGCCACTAACTGGTTAGCCAACCTGCCTAAAACTAGGACAGATGAAAGGCAAAATTTGATATTCAGTGCCAGTCACCGGATGTGGCCCGGCCCTGAATATCTGGGTTTACTTTAAAGTGCCAAAGGCCAGCTGCTTTAATAGCGCTGGCCATCACCACTGAAAATGTCTCCCATTGATCCTGATCATTTAGTACTTTACGAACTTACTTGCCGCCTACGTTCATGTCAGCAGTACTAATGGCACTTAATCTGTACTGGCTTGTGACTCTTATTGGTTTGTAGGTGAAAGACAGCATTTTCATGTCATGATCCAGGATTACAGAATTCTGTCCTATAGAAGTCAACTTTTCAAAGTCTTCGTTGGTGCTAAGCTCAACACAAACTACCTCTTACTAAACAGGCTGAAGGAGTTTACTCAATATCAGGGGTGCTCAAGCACCCACTGCACTGACACCTATGTTCCATCCTTTTGGAGCTTTGCTCAGTTAACAATTATCTGTCTGGGCTGTGGCGGCAGCAGGGAGTGAGAGGTGTGGCACACTGATGATCACAGCAATGGTTCTGCTCTTTGGCCCTGCCCTGCATGCCCCTAGGGTAGACCATATGAAGCTATATTTCAGTCAGGCTGTTTTCTCCAGCCCTATGAAGTTTGTATTGGTTGGGAGTGGGAGAGAGGTGGGTGGGGGCTCCAGACTGGTACTTATTGGGTGCAAGATGGAGTGGAGCGAGGGTGGAAGCAGCACAGAGTCAGCCTGTGCAAGCCCTGTTAGGATAGGGAGCAAATAGATGTCAGCAGTGTCTTCTTCCTCTTTAACCTGGATCTAATGTGTGTTACAAGCAGAGTTCCGCCCCTTAGCCCCTCCCCCACCAGAATCTGGTATTCTAAATGTCTGCCTAGTTAGCATAATGGTAGTTTCAACCCTGACAGAGAGAAACATTTTTTAAATGAACACACTCAAAATAAGAGCACTATTACTAGGGGGTTTTTATATACATTTTACTACATACATGTGTAAGTGGCAGATTTTGTAAGCCTGCACATACGAGCAGCTACTTTTCTCCACACAAGTATCTGTCAGGTTCCCAGAAGGTAGACGGATTCCATGCTGCTTGTTCCATGGGTAAGCAGTGGATTTCTCCAGTCTACTTCAATAATGGTTTAAGGACATTTCCTCTAGGAACTTGTCCAAATCTTTTTTAAACCCAGCTACACTAACAGCTTTTACTGCATCTTCTGGCAACACATTTCAGAGTTTGATTACATGTTGAGTGAAAAAAAATATTTTCTCCATTTAGTCTTAAATGTGCTACATTGTAGCTTCATTGCGTGTCCCCTCGTCTTTCTACTTTTTGAAGGAGTAAAGTGATGTTGTCATCAGAGGAGATGGGAACAGCAGGTCATTGAGAGAAAAGGGATGGTAATGCAGTACCAGAGAGTTAGGTCTGGGAGAGGGGCGGCAATGGGGACAAGGTTGAAAGCAGGGGATGGCAGGACTGAAGGCTCGCCTAAGATGCCTCATATCCTTGCACTGGCCCTATTGATAGGCACTAGTCTAAAACAAGAACCCAGAATGTTCCTCATGTTTTCCAATGCAAGAGACATTTTGGCTTCCTGCTACAACTGCATTAAGCAAATTAAATGCACTAGAACAGGATAAATAAGAAGAAAAATTGCAGAGTAATTGCAAATGAAGGCTCACAATACTAGGATCCCAACCCTGGTTTCAGCTGATCTGGCAACTCAAAGCACAGGAGCAGAATTCAGGTTCACAAAACACTGGGTACAAGGAATGTGCACAGGAGAAAAAAATGTTGGTCTGTTTTCAGATTTGTGGCCTTTTCTGGTTAATTTACACATTAATTTTAATAAAAATATATTAAAGCATGTTAGAACTTTTTAACATGTGCAAATTGCCTTTAAGGGGTATGTTTTCTAAGGTGCGTTAAGCTTTTACAGCTAATGCCGGGCAATGGCTGCAGAAAGCCAGCGTTAGCTGCAAAGGTCCTGCAGTATCTGCAGGGGGCATTCCCAGCATTTCCCTTGCAGTACTGTGGAGGAAACGCAGGGATCACAGGGTGGCTGCTTAGCAGCTGCAGCTCACGCCACCCATTGAGGTGGCATTAGGTGCATCCCGGAAGCTTGCAAACTTTGGGGATTACTGCATAATGGTAACATCTGCGGTAATCAGCCCTGCAGGCACATCTACTCTCTGCCCACTCTCCACCCACCCTGTATTTACAGTGTGAAATGCAGAAATTGTGGAAAAGCACCTCAATGTTTGCATTTTCCCATGTTAGCTGCTACCGTTAGGCGCTATTTCCACTTCAGTACTGCGATAACAGCTAACGCTTTTAGTAAATGTGCCCCTAAACGTTAATTTTTAGGTTAACCCATGTTAAATTAATTTTGCATGCGCTAGGAAATGAGTGCACTTTAACACATACACATCCCCTATACCGCAGCTTTCTGTTGTCATTATCAGCTATATTCTCTCATTTATATTGCAGTATTATCTGCATTACATCTATTTAATCCTTCTTGTGCCTTACCCTAGCAAAAGGAAACATAGCTAATCAGGCAATATATGCAGTCCTGCCATTTTAACTGCCGACCCTGTAAAAGATGTGAAAACTGAAGTATAGCCTCCTCCTGACTTCTTATTCAGTGCTTACATGGACATTATTTTTAAAATAAATTATCAGCTCAAATTCAGAGAGCAAGTCATTTTCTTCTCTTTCTCTAAGAAGTGATTTGTTAAAAATGAAAGCTTTTCTCACCAAACCAGCTCTGTTCAGCATCAAATTTTATTAAAGCTGTCCTCCGACCACAGCATGAAAGATGCAAAGCGGGGGCTGACCTTTCCTGAAAATGCAATGCTGACGTGTCTGAAGGTGAAGCTATTACACAACTCTTAAAAAAGAAAAAAAGTATCATTTCATGCAGGCTGAGTCAGAAAAATGACAGCTGCCTTGTTTCTCATGGTACCAAGGCTTTTGCAATAAGGGCAGTGCTCTACATACTCTGTCGTTTCCTCATTTCCTGGCTCCTCCTCAATATACATTGCAGCTGCATACTCATGACCCATGAATGTAGGTGTAAAGAAGTACACCCAACAAGGAGGAAAATCAGCAGAAGTAACCAGGAAGACAAGAGCAAAGAATGACGGGGTTAGGCAGATGAAAGGACAGCCTGAGAACGTTCAGAGGGAGTCCCTGGGCAGAGCTTCACCCTCACCTAGAAGTAGTGTCTATTTTCCACCATGTCACTGACGTGGAACCTTTTTGAACTGCACCCAATTTCTTCCTTTTCCACTCTATGAGCGGAAAGTGGAGGCCACTACTAGACTCAACCAGGGCCAACTCTTCTATTAGGCAAACTAGGCTGTTGTGTTGTTGTTAAGTGCCGTCGAGTCGGAGTCGACTCATGGCGACCCTCTGGATAGCTATCCTAAATTGTGTTCGGTCTTCAGTCAGGCGGCTCATTGTTGACAGACTGGTACCCGTAGCTGCTGTTATTGTAGCGATCCATCTCATTGCTGGCCTTCCTCTTTTGCGTTGACCTTCTATCTTGCCAAGCATGATGTCTTTCTCTAATGATCTCTCTCTTCGCATGATGTGTCCGAAGTATGAAAGCCGAAGTCTTGTCATCTGAGCTTCTAAAGAAAGCTTAGGTTTGATCTCCTCTAGTACCGACTGGTTTGTTCTTCGGGCAGTCCATGGTATACACAGTATTCGCCGCCAGCACCTTAATTCAAAGGCATCAATTTCTTCCTGTCTGTCTTTTTCACTGTCCAGCTTTCACATCCATATGATGTTATTGAAAATACCATGGCTTGAACAAGTCGAATCTTTGTATGGAGAGACACATCTCTGCTCTTGAGAATCTTATCTAGGTCTTTCATAGCCATTCTGCCAAGAGCAATGCGTCGTCTGATTTCTTGACTGCTTGTTGCTTCTTTATTGATAGTTGATCCAAGTAGGTTAAAGTTGTTCACAATTTCAATTTCTTCTCCTTCAACGATGAACCTGTTGATTATGCCAGTTGTCATGATCTTTGTCTTCTTTACATTAAGGTGCAGGCCCATTTTGAGACTATGTTCTTTGATTGTGAGAAGCAAATGTTTCAGATCATCTTCGCTTTCAGCCAGTAATGTGGTATCATCAGCATAGCGAAGGTTGTTGATGAGTCTTCCACCAATCTTCACACCTCTGTTGTCTTCATACAGTCCTGCTTCTCTGATGATTTGTTCTGCATATAAATTAAACAGGTAGGGGGAAAGTATGCAGCCTTGTCTTACACCTTTGCTTATTTTAAACCATTTTGTTTCTCCTTGTTCCGTTCGAACTGTTGCTTCTTGATCAATGTACAGATTACGCAAGAGAACGATCAGGTGTTCTGGTATACCCATGCTTCTTAATGTGGCCCAGAGTTTCTCATGGTTTACACAGTCAAAAGCCTTGCTATAGTCGATAAAGCACAAATAGATATCCTTTTGGTATTCTTTAGTCTTTTCAAGGATCCATCTCACATCCGCAATGATGTCTCTCGTTCCTCGCCCTTTCCTGAACCCTGCTTGCACTTCAGGTAGTTCTTGTTCTAGGTATGGCTGTAGTCTCTTTTGAATAATCTTCAGTAGAATCTTGCTGGCATGTGGGATCAGAGCGATTGTGCGATAATTTCCACAGTCAGTTGGATCACCTTTCTTTAGTATTGGTATAAACACAGATCTTTTCCAGTCAGTTGGCCATGATGTTGTCTTCCATATTTCTTGGCAGAGCCTTGTAAGTACGGTAACAGCTGCATCAGATTGCTGCAATACTTCTATGGGAATGCTATCAATGCCTGGTGCTTTGTTCTTTGATAAGGCTTTCAATGCTGCTTCAACTTCTTCTTTCATCACCAATGGTTCCTGTTGTATAGAGTGCTAACTCTGGACGGGCACTGGACATTTTTAAATGTGAAGTTTTTTGAGAAGAGTAAAACGGACCTGATTGTTTCTGAAGGAATTATTCTCGTGACAAGAGGTCCAACAAAAATTAAGTCTATTATATGAATTTGATGAAATTTTTTCTTTGGGTTTTCTTTAAGGAATCAGTTCTTTATAGCGGATTTGTATATTGGATTGATGACCTTTATTATAGGATTTATTTTTTGTTTTCACTGCATGAAATTGGGAGGCAGCAAAAGAGCCAAAGTTCTGTTCTCCCCTCTGCCAGTACTGGATTCTAGCTTTTCTCCCTTTCCACAGCTTGATTCTGCTCATGTTCCTCCCAATGCTCAAAGTCAAGTGAGAGGAAGCATGAGTGTGCCCTTCCCCCACAGATCTTCCCCCATTTACTTGTGAAACTTCAGCTTTGTCAAAGTCAATGAGGTTCGAACCAATGACTCAAGAAAGCAAGGCCAAGACCCTTAGCAGAACCATGGGAGACACAGAGCTAATGATGATTTTCTGCCTAGTCACCCACCCAGAAGCTTTTTTACCCAGTAAATAATAGTATGAATGTGTCTCCCTGCCGACTATCACCCAATATGGAATCTATTGTTTGGACAACTGTCCCTGCGCTGAGTCAATGAAAGGCCAGAGGATATTTACCTATACCTGTTTTTAACTCGCCTGGAAATCAGATTTGTTAAGTCTAAAATCCAGATGCAGGGAGTTAGACCCACCTTTAGAATGTCTCATTGATGTTTATGTTTATTGCATTTGATTATCCGTCTTTCGAAGATACATAAAAGCGGAAGACACATTATAAAATAAGGAGAAAATAACATATCAATACCTACATAACAAATAATTTAAGTTTAAAATGATACAAAAAATGAAAAGGAAAAGAGAAAGAATAGAATAGCATATAAAATAAAATAGAGTAAGAAATAGAATCAGTAAAAAATTAAGGGGAGGATATTCAGCGGCAGCAGCTAGCACTGGCAAAGTGCATAACCATCGCTGCTGAATACTAACCCCGGATATTCAATGCCAGAGCCATATCCAGCCACCAGCATTGAATAACTGGATCACTGCATAGCCTGGAAGCTAACCGGGCAGTGGCATTATTGTGCCGCTGCCCGGTTAGCCCCCATAGGTAAGGTTAGGCCAGCCTTTGCTGCGCCTATCTTTATCCATGGGTCAGTAACTAGGCAGCGGTTTAATATCACCACTGCCCGGTTAGCGATGGGTGCCGCTCCTACTCCGCTCCAGAACACCCCGATCCTAATCACATAGCATCAGAGTGTGTAGTAGGGGCACCCGCGGGTATCCAGTGGCACTAACCGTGTTAATGCCGCTGAATATCCCACGCTAACTGGCATTTACACAATTTGCAGGTCTGCAAACCATGTAAATGCCTTTAAATATCCCCCCCCCCCCCGAATAATTAAAATAGTGCAGAGTGAGTGCACTCTGAGGTCACTCTCAATCCAGGACATGGTTGAACACCTGCTCAAAATAAAAGGTCTTAACTTTTTTTTTAACCTGTTTCCATCCTTAATGAGGCAGAACATTTCACTGAGTAGGGACCAAGCAAATAAATACTGACAGATGGGTAATTTTATAATGTACCTGGGACAGCCTGAGGTTAACAAGCACATTTTCATTAAAAAAACTGCAGAGCCCTAGATGGGGTACAGGAATGCCCTAATTGGTGACAGTATATAAGGAGAGCAACAGAGACACGGTATGTCCTCTGGAGCTTCTGCTTGCCTGGTCTGCTTCCTTTTCCACATCTTGCTCTGCCGTCCTGCTCCTTGTTTATGGATCCACGTCCTATTCTGCAGCCCTATTTCCAGGTATCTAGCTCCTGTCTTCTATGCCAGCCTGGTTCTCCCAGTCCTTCAGCCTCTCCAGGTACAGCTTCTCTTTGAGCACCGCATACTACTGCCTGTGCATACCTTGACAAGCTTGAAGCGGTGAACAGCAGTGTCTGTCCTGTTCACTGCCGTGGGGCCAGGTTTACAGCTGTGGCTGCTGGAATTATGGCCTTCCTCCCCCCACCGCCTTGCTTGGAAGCCTGCTGTCCTGAGAAGCAGATCTCCGCTGCTACAGCCAATGGCAGCTGCCCCTCACTCTCAACATCTGTGAAACTAGCCTCCTTCAAACATTTCATTTTAAACACTCCCTAAGCCTCTGCCACTGCAAGGGAAAGGTCTTTTCAACCGTCTCTGGGCTCAGCAAGTCCAATGCTCATTAAACGTCCTAGTGAAACTAGCAATGGAGGAAGGGAGCAGCCAGTCACAGATTAAAAGTGTTTCCTCTGCTTTCTTTCTGTCGGCAGGAAGGTGAATCATGCTGGGACCCAATGTTATTAGGAGGATTGGTGACCGTGAAGGATCACACCCAGGAGTGTGTCATTGAAAAGGCTTTTGGCAACAGTGCACTACCACCCATAGATCCACAACAGTCCAAAACATAAGGGTGCAGGCTGGACAGGTGCACCCCTTGCTTATGGTGCCCTATGTGGCTCCACAGGTTATACACCCCAAAAGCCAGCTCTGCCACCAAGAGGACAAAAATGATCATTTAAGCCTCTTTTGCAGAGAAATAATGGAATCACCAGCAGCAGTGAAATGAGATTTTGCATTTAAATGTATTTAGCACATAGGTTTTAGTGCATTTTTTAACGTAAGAAGTAATAGCTAATTTTTGCATTCAACCTCAGCATTTTTATTAATGTGGAAATAAGAGTCAGCAAACAAGGTGTGGATGATGCCTTTTTATTGGACTAACAATGACAAGCTTTGGATAAGTAGTGTCTCTTTGTCAAGTCAGTGAAGAAACAATGCAGTTACACTGGGTTTAAATAGTACAAACTCATCTAGGTCTTAGGCTGTCTGCATATGAAATCACAGTTCCTGATCAGAAAGTCATTTTGCGCTCTGGGCCCGAGTGCTCCCCCACTGACAGAGACAGCTCAAGATAATCTGCTCCTTGAGCTGAGGGATAAGATGGTACCTCTGTCAAGACACCAGGGGGAAGGTTAGGGCTCTTTAACCTGGAAAAGAGACGGCTGAGGGGAGATATGACAGAAGTCTATAAATTAATGAACGGAGTGGAACGGGTAAACGTAGATCGATTGTTTACCTTATCAGAATATAGAAAGACTAGGGGACATGCAATGAAGCTACAGGGTAAACTATTTAAGACTAATAAAAGAAAATATTTTTTCACTCAACGTGTAATCAAACTCTGGAATTTGTTACCGGAGGATGTAGTAAAGGCTGTTAGTGTAGCTGGGTTTAAAAAAGGTTTGGACAAGTTCCTGGAGGAAAGGTCCATGAACCATTATTAAGAAGGGACCCAGGATATCAATGCTTGAAGCAATACAAGCATTGTGGAACCTGTGTCCCTTGGGGAAACTGCTAGGTACATATGACCTAGATTGACCACTGTTGGAAACAGAATACTGGGCTTGATGGACCTTGGTCTGACCCAGTATGGCATATCTTATGATCTTATGAATAAGGCTTCTAAAATGACCTCCTTAGTGTCAGTGTGGTGTTGGATTATTCCTTATTGGCTTGTGTTAGTTCAACAATTCTAGATAGCCCGTGCTGTTGTTACTGGAGTGAGTTAAGGAGCATGACTGAGGTAGGGCTTTCTTTGTGAACCCAGAGCTGGTGCTACAAGTAGGCAAACTAGGCAGCTGCCTAGAGTACCAGCCTTTTGGGTGTGCCCATTGCTGTTACTACCACCTCTCTCCAGGACAAGCAGTGAGAGACTGGCAAGGGAAGCGTGATGCAGTGCTTACCAAAGGTTCCATTGCTGCGTTGTGGTTCCTGCCTGCTATCAACAGCAGCTTATGCCCCCTCCCACACAGGCTTCTGCGGTTTGACATAAACTGAAAGTCTGCATCAGAGGGGAGTGGAAGTAGCAAATGATAGCAGGCAGAAACGGCAACACAGAACCAGAGTCTTTGGTAAATGCTGCATCGCGCTTCCCCTTGCCATCGCTGCCCCCATTAAACAAACTGACCTATGCTGAAAAGACTGCAGCTAAATGCGTTCATTCTCCTTGTGTTTGCCGAAGTCATGTTTCACTTTAAAAATCCTATCAGGTGGAGGGCGGGTTCTTATAGTAGCAAAGCCTTCAACAGCAGAACTAAGGACTTAGTAGGCAGATGCTTCAAAGCCATCAAGTTGGGAGCAGCAGAAGACCTTATTGGTTAGGAGACCAAAGAAACCAACTTCTGCCTTCATCCCCCTCACCTCTCTAGTTGCTTATGCCATTTGGATCAAAAACTTGGTTGGGCCATGGTCCCTTAGCCCACCCTGTTCTGCTGCTTATGCAAAGTCTTCCTCTTCCACAACCAAGAAACGTGGCTAACTATGTCGGACTTCATGGGCAAAAATCCATTTACTCCTAGAAGTCAGATCATCACAAAAAATACAGCAACAGAAATAAGCAGGGCATATATTCATCATTCCATACAGACCCCAAAGGAAATCTGAAACAAAGCAAAACTAGCTGAAAATACTGAAAGGGTTGAAGAGCTGAGATTAGATGCATTTTTTTATTAATTTCCTTCAACAAAATCAAGAAAGAAAGTTATTTTAAATGAAGGCTAAGGAAATTAGTTATATTTGTGCACAATATCACTGCAGGAAAATGTCCTTTTTACCATAAGTTACTTCTTCAAAATCCTTGATGATGGGTGGATGATAAACTTCCGAGGCTCTGAGTATTTGCACGAAGAGCAACAGATGCATTGAATAGAAAATTATTTTAAATATTCCTATAGAGTGATGAAGAAGATTATGTGCAGCTCAGCAGGCTGTTACTGCTAATCTTAACTTTCAAAATGACTGTTATTCTGCTGCAGTATTTTGACTGCCAATAGTACACTTTTTTCTGCTACTTAGTTATTACCAGGCAACCAGACCTAACTTGGGCTCAGGGTCCAGCCCACTCCATTGAAAAGACCGAATTCTCTTTCTACGTTGGCATTCTGCAGAAGGTTCTCTGGAGAAAGGGGAGAGAGGCTGAAAGAAGGAGTTTAAGTAACATCAGACTTTGGAAAATAAAACGCAGAAGCATGTCTAAGAATTGATCGATAATTTTTTCCTGAGACTCTCTTTCACAGTTTTTTTAAGGTATTTTCTTAAAACATCGAGCATTTTCTTTAAAGACTATATTAGTTGGGCATAATGAAAAGACACCAAGCACATGAAAATGAGGAAAGAAAAAAAATGAACGCGTGTCCTTACCAATGATTCAGTCATACGCAGATGAAAAATCCACATAGTGATTAAACGTTAAGAACATACATTTTGAAATGTTTAACATAGGAATTATTTGCTAATTTCTGGATTAAACCTCATTAACATAAAAATGCACTAAGTTAATACACCTCTTGGCTGTGGAACTTGGCACACTCTCACACTAAAACCCATAGTTACATTGAAAGTTACCTTAGCAAGGCACAATTTATTACATCAGGCTCTTAGTGGATTTTTTTCCTCATAAACCCTATTTTCAGTATGTAAAAGGCGTCTTTCAAAATTACATCGTGGGTACATGTGTACAAGTATGCGGGATGACAAAAACATTTGTATTCGTACATGGCCTGCGCATAGGCATGTTCGGGGGTGAAGTTTGGAGGAGCTGCAACATACGTACGTAGACTATAAATAATCACCTGCACGGGTATCTCAGCCATGGACATTCACAGCAGCTTCCAAGTGAATGAAGGAGAATGAATGAAAAAGGATTGTCTTTGTATTCCCCTGCTGTGAAATGTTCATTCCTCCCCAGTTTGACCTCTAAAGACCAAACACTGCAGCAAATGGGAGGGATGTATCACGCCTCTCCTTTTAATTTGTGCTTCGCAGCTCTAGGACCAGATCTAGGGGCCACTAAAGACCCAGAAACGTGTCATCTGTTTGTGTTCAGTACTTTGTCTGGGAAAAAAGAATTGGGACTATGTGGATTGAAAACTTAGCTGTTAATCTTCCGCCAGTGTCGCTATACTCTCATAACTCCTCTCCATAAGTCACTTCACTGGCTCCAGGTCGAACTTCTACTAACCTACAAGTGCATTCATTCTGTAGTTCTTCATTACTTCTCCTCTCTTATATCTCTCGTCAGGAACTCCACTCATCAAGCAAATCACTTTTATCTATGCCCTTCTCTTCTACTGTCAACTCTAGACTCCATTCATTCCTCCTAACAGACTTCCTGAGACTGAATCCCTGGTCATATTCAAATCCAGGCTAAACCCCCCCCCCCCCCCCCTCTTTGAAGCAACTTTTGGATCCTGATCCCTTTTCTTTCCTCCTTAACACCCATGTGTATTTTAACCATTCCCTTAACAATCTGCTCCAGTCCCTTGTTTATCCTGTTCATCTATCTTATATAGATTGTAAGCTCTGCGAAGCAGGGACTGTCTTTTATATGCATGTATACAATACAGATGGTAAGTAGTAGTAGTATTCCAGACCTCACTTGTAAATTTAACAAGGAAGAAAGTGAAAGTCACCGATAAGCATGAATTTTAATTGCTTTTCCAGACCCTACTAAAAATGACCTAAACTGCATCAGTAAGATAAATTTCAGGCCTGTGGCAGGACTTCACTCTGAATCAGCTCACTCAGATGAAATTTATTGTGCCGTGGTTGGCTGGGCAGACAGATAGATAGATGGGTTCTATCACCAGCAGCATTTCAGCTAATTTTAAAAACATCATCTCTCCTAGAGGGGAGAACTCTATGTGCGTTACGGAACCATGTAACTCTCTAGGATTTAAAAAGAGCACACACACGTTGAAACTTGACTCACTAACAGCCACAAAGGCATGCTCACCCATGAATCAATAACTCTCCAGTATAGTAATCTTTTCTAAAACCTCTGTTTATTCAGACACAGCTAACCACGGTTATTTTTTAAAAGATATGATTTGCTCCTTAGTTTTTAGCCCCTGCTATTTGTGGCTTCTTTAGGCCATTTAGGCTACAGAGAGATAAAGCCCAACAAAACCAGCTGTAGGCAAAGGCGATACCTTTTCACTGAAATACCTTAATAACCGTGTTGCAAAAGATATGCTGCGTTCACCTGGTCAGCTAGGCTGAAATAGTAGTAAATAGTATTTTAACATCATTTTTTTGGTACTGCTTTGTTGTATTTTGACTCTTTTGGCTAATCTTCCAGCAGAAGTACTGAAAGAATACAGACATATAGGGCTGGCCCTATGACCAGGGGACCAGAATTTGGGAGGTGCTAAAACAGCAAGCCAGAGGGTAGCACTGGCCCTGCTTATACCAATTTAGTTTAGTTTATTCTGTTCTTGATATACCACCTTTTAGTAAAAAACAAGCAAAGCAATTTACCAACCCTTTAGACACCTTGGCAGGGACCAGAAGTAGTCAGAAACATTTCTTTTTTTTTTAAATCTTTTATTTAACGATTTTCTTCCCTGAATACAAAACTAAAGAAGAAACAAAAATCCAAGCAATCCTATTACCATTCAAGAAAAAGATACAAAAGAAAAATCAGCACACATCAAGGAGAGATATACAACATAATAAAGAAAATACAAAATAAAGCTCAGCAATTAGGAGTTATAAAACCCCACATAAGGGAGCAAACAAAACAATTCCTCAATCCTACTTCTCAGCCAATTCCCTTAAAGTCAAAAATTTCTGTAAATGTGACACATCATTATAAACATAAGTTTGCCCCTGGTAAACAACCAGGCAGCGGCAGGGAAACTTTAAGAAGAAAGATGCTCCTAAAGCAACAACTCTATTCCTCAGCTCCAAAAATTGTTTACGTCTGAGTTGTGTAGCTCGGCCAACATCAGGGAAAACTTGGAGCTTAAAACCACAGAATAAGGCATCTCTGTGCTTGAAGCACAGATAATTTGGCGGACTCAGAGCCAAAAGTCGCAACAACAGTGCAACGCTTGGCTATGATATCCGCAGAATCCTCCAAAAAGGCGGTTAAATCCTGAGCAACGGACTTAGGAGAAGAAGCAGAGGCCCCTTCTTCAGAGAGCGCCGCTCTACCGCCAGAGGAAAATGAATATACTTGGACTATATCTAATACACCTTTCAACTGTAGGATCTCAGAGAAATATTTCTGGAGCAAAATTTCCAAGGAAAGTAAATGAGTAGAGGGAAAATTAAGAAACCGCAAATTTCTAGCCCGATGATGATTCTCCAATAACTCTACACGATAAGAAACAGCAGAAATATCCTTAAGTAAAAGAAAAGTGATATTAGAGTCAATTGAAAGGTGAGAATCAGCTCGGGCAGAAATCTGAGCTAAAGAATTTACCTGTTTATCAATATGTTTAAATTTATCAACAACATCATTCGTAAAAGAACATAGAGAAGAAACAGTTGAAGATAACCGTTTATCAATTTGCTGAATTGCAGTCCAAATATCCCCTAAGGTTACCTCTCCAGCAGGAAGGGGAACAATCGGGTCAGAAACAGCCGGACAAACAGGTCTCAAAGGCAAAGCCACAGGAGCTAAAGGAGCTTCGAGGAATGTAGAGGAAAAGAGTGGCTGAGGGAAAGGAGGAGGTAGCCGGAGCTCAGGGCTTAAAGAAGCTCCGTCCGGCGATAATTTTGCAGGCTGCAGCGATGCCACATGCCTATCCATAGGGCCAATTACTTTACCTCCTTGGGCCCCGTCCCCAGACCCAGATTTCACCATCACCTTTCCCTTCCGCTTCCCCATGGACAGACAATTATAACATCAAGCGCTCTCGAGAGCTTCTCGTGAGCGCCGAAGGAGCGCAAAAGGAGCGTGTCCTACCCCTTGTGACACACCCCTTAGGACGCAATCCCGCAGGCCGCGAGTAACTCCCACAGACCTTTATGTGGGTCGAGGGGGGGTCCTCCGAGGCAGGAACAACCACCGGAGTGCCTGCAACCGTGCCACCGGGTCTCCTCTCCCTCCTGCAGTCCTGCTCCGCGGGGATGACAAACGCGGCTGCTCCCAGGTACAGCTGATCTCTCTCCAGTCAGAAACATTTCTAATAATTAAAGGGCCAGAGATTGAGTCGCGGCGGCTAAGCGCCTCTAAGGTGCATAGCCATTGCCGCTGAACTTTAACCTTGGATATTCAATCTGGGGCCGTATCCGGTCACCATAATTGAATATCCGGGTCTGCCACAATGCACCAGAACACCCCGCACGGCACAGAAGCTAACCGCTGTCCGGTTAGCTCCCACGGTTAAAAATAGTCAAGGTTTTCGCACGCCTGTCTCTATCCACGGGTCGCCGCTGCCCGGTTAGCAAAGGGCGCCACCTCTGCCCCACCCCGCCCGCCCCAGAACACCCTGATTCTACACAGATAGCATCAGGGGGTGTAACAGGGGAACCGGTGGATATTCATCAGAACTAACCGTTTTAGTGCCGATGAATATCCCACTTTGATTGTAGGATAAGGTAGTATACAAATCTGTCTAAATAAAATAAATAAATAGTGGCATTTAGACGAGGGATCAGACCAGCCATGCAAGCGTGGAGTTGCAAAGACCCACATTTGTATTTTTTAAATTGGAGGAGGGATGAGGTCCTGCCGCTGCCACCAAGAGAACAGGAAAAGCAGCGGGAGGACAAGGGTAGGCTGGGCAGGCAGCACGGAGGAGGGGGGGGGGGTGGCTGGACAGTGAGAGGTGAGGTAAGATGGGGAGCTGCTGGGCATGGGGGGATAGGCAGCACCAGGTTTGCAAGTCGCACAGGACACACTTATGGCTTGCTACGGCCCTGCCTGCTGTCACCAACTGTTCAGATGTAGCTGCAAAAAGATGATACATTAAAATATTTTCAGCCCTTTGTTATTCTTTTATTCAGATTTTCATGTCACTAGCCTTTCCTTATCAGTTTCCCCACATTTCCTCTCCCCTCTGATGTCTATTTTTTTTTCTTCTGTTACTCTTTATATTCTCTCAGCATGTTTAGATTTTTCCATCCTGTTGCATCTTTCTTTTGCAGATACTCTAGGTTCCATTTCTTTAGCTTTCACTTTTTCCATGTTTCTCTTTATCCCACCTATACTCTTTCATTCTCCTCTTCCCCTTCCGCTGTCACACACATACCCCTTGCTCCTCGCCTGACCCTCCCCCACCTCTCCATAATTTCCTCATCCTTCATCACTTCCTCCATCTCCTCCTTCCTTCTCTCTACTCGCAACCATATTAGAGTAGATTGCAGAGGAAGGCCATAGTGCCACACTAGCATCCTTAGAGGCAGCACCTGCCCATGGCCCTAAGGTAGGTGGAAGTAGTCTCCTCTTTGACCAACGTATTTGACACCTTCAAAATTTGGCACCCTAGGCAGTTGCCTATCTTGCCTAGGCCTAAATCTGGACCTGTCTCCACTTCTGCCCCTTCCCACTCCTCTCTCCTCCCCTCCCATCTCTCTCCTTTCCCCCTTCCTCACCATCCTTGTCCTCTTGCTTTTTCCATCTCTTCCCTTCACCTTCTCTCCTTTCTTTATGTCCCCTTCCCATCTCTTTCCATTCCCCCACTCACACTCTTTCCTCATATCTCTCCCTTCTCTCACCTTCCCTCTTCCCAGCACATACACTCTTTCTCTCCTTTCAGTTCCTCTTCAAGAAAATCCCTCTCCGATGCCTCCAAGCACACCCTCTCTCCTCCCAACTTCTCCCTCCTCTAGGCACTCTCTCCTTCTTTTCCTCACTCCCTTCTAGCACTCACCATCCCTTCCTCAGCACACTTTCTTTTTCTCTTCACTGCCAGACATTGTGTGAAGCTATACAAAACCCTGCAAATGGACTCTCAGAAGCTTACCATGCATCACCAAGTCAACGAACTCAAACTGCACCAGCCCTAGGAAAAGTCAGCACTGCAAATATTCTAGAAACCAGTAAACTCCAGTTTGGAAACTAGGACAAGCTGAACTGCTACAGATTCCTAGAAAGAACCTACATATTAACAGAATCCCTTACCTTGGTTATACACAGAAAAACATAGACCATCACCTAGTAAAGAATAAGAGACTACATTTCTATTTTCTGTTTCTCCACGTCCTCTTTCTTCTTCCCTTCATCTCCTACATGTGTCTCTGATCTTGATCCTCCTGTTTTATCTTTTTTTTATCAGTTTCTCTTATCTGTCTTTTTATCTACTTTTAGCTAATTCTTCTTTCTCCTTCAGCCCTATCTTCCTCCACTTCTTGTGCTTACCTCTCTAATATTCCCATTCCACTTATGTCTCTCATTTGTTTGCCAGCCTCAACTTTCAGTCACTTTCTAGTCCTTCATTTCCATCCTCTACCAGTCTCATCTGCCTCTGCCTCTGAATCCCTTACCAACCCGTTCCTTCCCTGTCACTGCCCCCCCCCCCCACCCCCTCCATGTGGGCCCTTTCTTAGGTCTTAGTTCCTAATCCAAGCTGCAATTCTTTTTATTTCTCCTTTTCCATCTTCTCTCACCTACTTCAAAGGTTTGTTGTCCTCTTCCTTTGCTTCTCAGCCTCTTCATAGACCTCTATCTCTTTTTTCCCCTTCCCCAGCATCCACTGCCCTTATCTCTCCCCCTTCCTAAGCATCTGTCCCCTACATCTTCCCTCATACCCTTCCCCAGCATCCATCCATCTACCACCTCCTCCAATATTCCTTTACCCTACCTTTCCTCCTTCTGCCACAGCATCATTTCCTCAGCTCCTCCATCTCCACCCTCTGCTGCTTATGCCCTTTCTCTGTACCCTCTACTGTGTCTGTCCTCCTCTTCCTTCTCACTCCCCCAGCGTCAGTCCCCTTTCCCACTGTCATCTGCCAGCATCTGCCCCTTCTCCCAGCCCCAGCATCAGACCTTTATCCCAGCTCAACCCCCTAGACCTACCATCTGCCTCTTCTCCCATCCCCAACATCTGCCAGAGTCTATCCCCTTCTCCCACTCTATCATTTGCCAGCGTCAGCCTCCTTGTCTCCCCCTCCCCCCTCTAACATCTCCCCTCTGTCTTCCTAGTCTCTCTTTCACTGTGTCCCCTTTCTCTTCTGCTCACCCCCAGGGCCAGTGCAAGGGTTAGAGGTGCCCTAGGTCGGCCGTCCATTCTGCCACTCCCTCTGTGGTCCCTTCACCTCCAGTGTAGCCATTGCTGCCTCTCTCTGGGTCCTGCAGCGGTGTCAATGCGTCCCAAACCATGATGCAGCGTTTACCAACACACTCTGGCACTGCACTGCCGTTTCTTTCTCTTACTATGTGCCATTTCCACCCCCCCCCCCCCAACTAAGAACTCTGGTTTATCCAAACCGGAAGTGGTGCATGGTAAGAGAAGAACCGTGATGCAGCGTCAGAGTGTGTTGGTAAGCACTAGCCATTGCCAACACTGCAGGCCACGGAGAGGGACGGCGCTCTAGGCGACCACCTAGTTTGCCTAATGGTAGCACCGCCTCTGCTCACCCCCAATCTGGGCCAGCATCATGCCTCTCCACCCCTCACATGTTCCAGCATCTCACCCTCTCTCTTCAGAATCTCTCTCTGCATTCCCCCAAACTTCTTCTTCCTATTGCGGTAGGGCTCAAAAAAAAAAAAAACACTATACAGAGCTGAGCCTTGCGCTGAAACATTGCGTGAGGTTCTGCTGGTCCTACCCCCTCTGAGGCAAATTTCTCCTGCCATAGGGCAGGACTGGCAGAGCCTCTCACAGCACTTCAGCACGAGGTTCGGAGGGGGCCATAGAGAGGAGATATTGGACAGGGAGTGATGAGAGAGACGGTGCAGTCCTAGAACATGTGGGTATGGAGGGAGGCACTCTTGTCTTGCAGAATGTGTGGGGGCAATGCCCCCCCCCCCACTACACTCATGATAAAATCTCCCTCCTGGAACTGTATAACTTGGTATCTTTGGTTATTGTACGCCAGTTTAATTGACAGTTTGGTTGCCAGAGCTAAAATGATGCTTTTGCTTGGCATAATAACAATTATTAGAATCAAAAATAAGAAAAATGCAAAAGCATCAGGCTAATGATCATATAGAAATAATGCACATACTTTTCTCTACTTGACAGTAGCAACCCGAGAAAGGGTGAGCCACCTGTACAAATAACTAGACTATTAAAATGCTTTGTAGTGTCATGTCTTAGTCATCTAACAATACAGAGTGAAACACGTGATGCAATTAACCATGCACAACATTGCTTGTGTGGGACAAGGTATATTGCAGTGGCTTAATCAGACCGGGGCATGAGTAACTACAGAAGACAAGACAAACCTGACTTTTACTGCAGTTCAACTGAGCTACATGGACCAACTCGATAGCTTTGCTTATCTGCACCTAAAAGTCTTATAAACATAAGAATGCCATACTCACAAAATGGACTATCATAGCAGAGATAGTGGGCAGGAAGCAGAAAGTACGGCTCAAAATAAAATAAGACATAAATATTATCTCTTCCATTTTCTTCATCAAATATGCAATATACTGTTGGGTCTTGGTAAGTACGATGCCTAAATACACAAGTAGTGTATTTAGATTTCAGTAAAGCTTTTGACACATTCTGCACAGGCGACTTATAAACAAACTGAGCATCCTAGGGATAGACCCTAAAGTTATTGATTGGGTTAGAAATTGGTTGAGTGGGAGGCAGAAAAGGGTACAAGCAAATGGAGCTCACTCTGAGGAGAAGGAGGTTACCAGTGGTATGCCACAGGGATCTGTCCTTGGTCCGATCCTTTTTAACATCTTTGTTAGTGATATAGCGGAAGGGCTGTCAGGTAAGGTTTGCCTGTTTACGGATGATACTGAAATCTGCAATAGGGTAGATACCCAGGAAGGAGTAGATAACATGAGGGTGAATCTAGCTAAGCTTGAAGAATGGTCAAGAATTTGGCAGTTGAGATTTAATGCTAAAAAAATGCAAGGTCATGCATTGGGCTGCAAAATTCCAAGGGAGCGGTACAGTGTAGGGGGTGAAGTACTTCTGTCCACAAAAGAAGATCGGGACCTGAGCGTGATTGTGTCTGACTGTCTTAAAGTAGCTAAACAGGTAGACAAGGCAACTGCGAAACCCAAAAGGATGCTTTGGTGCATAGGGAGAGGAATGGCTAGCAGAAAAAAGGAGGTGATAGTGCCTCTTATAAGTCTCTGGTATGACCTAATTTGGAATATTGTGTGCAGTTCTGGAGACCGCACCTTCAAAGAGATATAAACAGGCTGGAGTTGGTGCAGAGGGTGGCTACTAAAATGGTTAGTGATCTTCATTATAAATCATATGAGGACAGATTTAAAGATCTTATTATGTATAATTTAGAGGAAAGGCGGGACAGAGATGTTTAAATAACTCTGTGGCATAAATGCACAAGAGGAGAACCTCTTTCGATTGAAAGCAAACTTTGCTATGAGGGGACATAGGATGAGGGTGAAAGAGGATAGACTCAAGAGTAATATGCAGAAATATTTCTTTACGGAAAGAATGGATGTGTGGTATAGTCTTCCATTGGAGGTGGTAGAGACAAGGACAGTATCTGAATTCAAAAAAGCATGGAACAAACACAGCAGATCTCTTAAGGTAAAAAGGGGACTACCGTAGTTGATATGGAAGAGCAGACTAGAAAGGCCATGTGGTCTTTTTCTGCCATCATGTTTCTATGTTTCTAAGAACATAAGATAAGCCATACTGGGTCAGACCAAGGGTCCTTCAAGTTCAGTATTTTGTTTTCAACAGTGACCATTCCAGATCACAAGTACCTGTCAGGTTCCAAAAAAGGTACAAAATTCCATCCTGCTTATCCCGGAAGTAAGTAGTGGTTTTCCCTAGTCCTCTTTAATAATGGTTTATGGACTTTTCCTCTAGGAACTTCTCCAAACCTTTTTTAACCCAGCTACACTAAACTTTTAATACATCCTCCGGTAATGAATTCTAGAGTTTGATTACGTGTTAAGTGAAAAAATATTTTCTCCTATTAGTCTATATTGTAGATTCATTGCATGTCCCCTAGTCTTTCCTCTTTTTGAAGCAGTAAACAACCAATGTATGTTTAGCTGTTTCACTCCATTGTAGACCTCTATCATATCGCCCCTCAGCTATCTTGTTGCCAAGTTGAAGAGCCCTAACCTTTTAAAGCTTGGTAGCTTTAGGTATTGTATGCTAGCTGCTGTCCAGTTCTCACTGAGTATCCCAACAGCAGACTCATAAGTGCTGTAAACAGCACTTGTAACCAGAGATTTTGAGTGGCATAGGTAATTCTACTAGCAGACAGACTAGGCAGTGCAAGTAATTTCCTGAGCAGAAGCTTTGTTGTTGTTAAGTGCTGTCGAGTCGGTGTCAACTCAAAGAGACCCTCTGGATAGTTGTCCTAAATTGTGTTCGGTCTTCAGTCAGGTGGCTCATTGTTAACAAACTGGCACCCATAACTGCTGTTATTACATCGATCCATCTCATTGCTGGCCTTCCTCTTTAGTGTTTACCTTCTACCTTGCCAAGCATGATGTCTTTCTCTAATGATCTCTCTTTTCGCATTTTGTGTCCAAAGTATGAAAGTCGAAGTCTTGTCATCTGAGCTTCTAAAGAAAGCTTAAGTTTGACCTCCTCTAGTACTGACTGGTTTGTTCTTCAGGCAGTCCATAGTATACACAGTATTCATCGCCAGCACCATAATTCAAAGGCATCAATTTTCTTTCTGTCTATCTTTTTCACTGTCCAACTTTCACATCCATATGACGTTATTGAAAATGCCATAGCTTGAAAAAATTGAATCTTTGTATGGAGAGAGACATCTCTGCTCTTGAGAATCTTGCCTAGGTCCTTCATAGCCATTCTGCCAAGAGCAAAGCGTCATCTGATTTCTTGATTGCTTGTTGCTTCTTTATTGATAGTTGATCCAAGTAGGTTAAAGTTGTCCACTCTTTCAATTTCTTCTCCATCAACGATGAACTTATTGATTTTGCCAGCTGTCATGATATTTGTCTTCTTTACATTAAGGTGCAGGCCCATTTTAAGACTATGTTCTTTGATCTTAAAAAGCAAATGTTTCAGATTGTCTTCACGTTTGGCCAGTAATGTGGTATCATCAGCATAGCGAAGGTTATTGATGAGTCTTCCACCAATCTTCACACCTCTGTTGTCTTCATATAATCCTGCTTCTCCAATGATTTGCTCTGCATATAAATTAAACAGGTAGGGGGAAAGTATGCAGCCTTGTCGTACACTGCCCTACAATATGCTTAATTTTATCTAAGAGAGGTCATAGAGTGGTCCGACATGGTGTCTACATTCGCCAGAGACTCTAGCACATGTAATTTTGCCAGCAGAAAGCCTGGCTAGCTTGCATATTTTCCCCTAAGACAGACAGCAGGCATTATTTCATCAGCAGAGGGTGTGAACTCACGGCAAGCACATATAAGGAGTACTATATATAACTCAAAGTGGAGAGTTTATGTTCCCAACAAAGGCATTCATGAAGAAATAGAGCATCACTGAGAAAAAAACTACATTGTAATGCACTCTTGTGTTAGGGTTACAACTAATTTGGAGATATGTATTGGAAAGAGAAATTGCCAATTTCTACCAGTAGAAGTTCTTATGTTCTTATGATGTCAACACTGAATATAAAAGAGCAACTGTGAGGGTAGGAGAGAGCTCTTCTGTGCATTAAGAAAGTGCACTGAAAACATTTTAACACTCACTAAAAAAGCCTTGTTTCTCCTGAGGCAGTAATTGGAGTGATATAAAAAAGTGCCCACAAAATCACAATAATCAATGTGCATGGTGTTTCTGCCCAGAGTTTTGCACATAAATATTGCATCACTTGCAAAACAGAAAAATAATGGATGTTCACATTTTTATGCATAAACGTTGATGCTTTTCATGCACATAAATTTGTGTGCATTCCATGACCTTGCACCTGCACGATTTTCTGAGTATGTATGCACAGTGCATTCATTAGCTTTAAAAATAAATCCTGAAAAAGAATGTGTTTTTCAGTATTGTCAGCGGATCATGATGACAGTAGAGCAATTAGCAGCTTAGGCTTGCATCAGTATCCAGTATCACCTATCAAAAAATCATGACTATTATTTTGGCACATGATTTCCTCAGGCAACCTTCCTTCTTTGCACTGCAAGAAGTGCCCTTCCCCAAGAGATGACTACAGATGGCCCCCTAAAAAAAAGATGACTGCTAGACTATAAAGAAGCTCGTTGAGTGCTCCTGCCATGCAGCAGATCATGCACAGTTGTGCTATATAAGACTTACTCGGCAGCAGGGTCAGGCCAACCATTATGCAAACTAGGCTGTTGCCTAGATCAGCGGCTTCTGGAGAGCAGAAAAGAGCAGGGCATTCACAGTTAAAGAATAGATTCTGACAGCCAGAGGGACATAAGGCTTACGATTTGCCTAGGGTGCCAACACCTTGAATCAGCTCTGGGACTGGCCCTGACCAGCAGCCAACCTTCGCCATACTCCCCTTTGGTGAGCTTGTAGTCAAGTGCCAGCTGGGAAAGGATATAAGGATTATAGTAGCAGTCAGGAAACTTGGAAACAACACTCCAAATGTTCACACAACTTGAATGTTGGAGCAAAAATGCCTCCTGCTGCAAAGCGACATCTGTCTAGCAGACAAGGCTACAAGAGAAGCATGCATGCATTCAGTTCCACTCACTGCATCTGGCTGTAGGGTTCCAGGTGGCTCCGGGCATCAAGGACAGGCTGAACCATTCTTGGTTTTACTTCTATTGCATTCAAACATACCTCTCTGGTGCATTTAATGGAAGTAAAAGCAGGACTAGCTCAGCCTGTCTCTGATGACGGGAGCTACCTTGCTAACATCAAAAACTCTACACTTCAGCTCCTGCCACTGTGCCTGCTGCTTGGGATACTGTATGCAAGCATGACATATTTTGTCTTGGCTCACAGTGCCTGGCTAAAATGTCTGGAAAGAGAGGACCAGAGTTTAATTTGCTGACAAAAAAGAAGTGAAGCTGGGGAAGAGGGAGGTAGAGGGTGGGCCAGGGCCGGGGACATGGGCTGGATCAGAGAGTAGAGGGGCTGTTCTCTGTTCTGCTCCAGGCTCCCCCTCCCTCTTCTTCTTGGCAGGCTGCCTGGAAGGGTCGGGCTGGAGCAGAACATTCCTGCTGCTCTGGAGTCTGAAAAGACATGGCAGGACTGAATTCCAGGCCGTTGCCCCAGAAATTAAGCTCTGGGGAGGATTGCTTCATTCCACCAACAGTGACCACTGTATTCTGAAATAATCCACTAGCCAAAATATATAAGATGCTGAGTAACTTCACCATGCTGGATATGGTATGCCCACAAGCTGTAAGAGGATTGAGAGCACCCCAAATGTCTTGATATAGGAACAATTTGAATACACTATTAAGACCGTATTCCACTCTTTACTCACCTCCAGTTAAGACTATTGCAACCTCCTCTTTGCTGGTCTCCCTCTGAATCATCTCTCTCCCCTTCAATCTATTCTAAATTCAGCTGTGCGGTTAATCTTCAGCCAGTCTCGCTATAAGCATGTAACCCCTCTTCTGAAGTCGCTTCATTGGCTCCATTTCCATATCCGGTTCAAACTTCTACCGCCTAAAAGTGTATTCATTCTGCTGCTCCTCACTACCTTTCCTCTCTTATCTCTCCCTACACCCCTCCTCGGGAACCTCACTCTTCTGGCAGATCGCTTCTATCTGTGCCCTTCTCTTCCACTGCCAACTCCAGGCTTCGATCTTTCCATCTTGCTGCTCCTTATGCCTGGAACAAACTACCTGAGTCGGAAAGTCAAGCTCCATCTCTGGCCCTTTACAAATCCAGGCTAAAAACGCACCTCTTTAAAGCTGCTTTTGGGTCCTGATCCCCTTAGTCTCCTGTTCTCCAACTATGTGTTTCCTTACTATTCCCCTAGGCATATCCTAGTCCCGTTGTGCTGTCTGTTTTGACTAGATTGTAAGCTCTGATGAGCAGGGACGTCTGTTACATGTCTCTCTAAAGCGCTATGTACACTTTATAGTGTTATACAAATGATTATTATTAGCAGCAGTTGTAGTAACAAAATTGCCCAAGCATAACCTGTTCCTACCTAGTACATTCATTTCTAGTAATCTTTATAGTATTGGCTTTGGTCAAAATATGGATGTCTGCAGACCACCAGGGCTGCTTGATCCTTTTTTCTCCATTTTCTTTAATCTCATTGTCCTGGTCTCTGCCTCCCCTTTTTTTTTTATTCTTCTTCTATAGTCCTTCTTGCAGCCCTCAACTGAGAGAGCTAGGAGAGCCAGAAGAAAAATGTCAAGTAATCCATGCTGGAACAGCTACCTTCACTAATGCTGACCACCAGAAAAGTGAGCAAACCTTTTACTCAGACCAGGAGTTACATTCCCAACATTAGGAAGTCATGCATAAAGCCTTTGAGGAATGTGCGCACTTCTTTGAATGGAAGGGTAACTAAATGCCTTCATTACCATACGATTTAAGTGATTTATACACACACATTTTTCCTGTGCAAACTCCTTCCTGCATCAGTTGGTGATATCTATTCAGAAAAAAAGTTCACAGAACCCGAAGCTAGGGCTAACGTTTAGGGGTGGCAAACAGGGTAACTGCCCTGGGCCCTAATGCCACATGGGGCCCCAAGTCTGCTTCAAGTTGACTCATAGCCTGCAGACAGGCTTTGGACCTCCCACCGATTTCTCCCCTGGGCCCCTACATGTCTAACACCAGCCCTGACCGAAGCTAGGCCTGTGTAGAGTTTGCTGCGCTTTGTGATATCAGCCTCAGAGTGAGAAGGAAAAATAGGGGTGATGCAGTGAGTAGTGGAGCAGAGATCCAAAAGAGAGACGTTTCCTGTGACTTTTCCTGAGTTGAAGGGCGAAGGCAGGAAGATTTTCCTGTGGCAGACGGTGTTGGATGTGGGCATCTATTCCCCACTAGTTGGAGAGGAAGAGACGTACCAGAAGGCGTGGAAATCCAGGAAAAGCTGCTTGTGCATTTGTGAGTTCCACTATGCCAAGAGCATCATCGGGACAAGAAATGCTCTTTGAAGGTAATATTACTCCCCCCATACTAAGTAATACCTTTCACACCCATTGAGCATCATAAACAATTTGTAACCCAAAAGAGCAAGCCTCTTAGAGACTGTTGAAAACTGATAGGAAGACATGCTTTAATATGCCTGATGAACCTTTATATATTGTTTGATGTTTGCTGAGTAGGTCACGTAAAGAATATGGAATTGGAACCACAGAATCTGTATCCCGAGTTTGACGGGAGTGATTAAGAACTATCTGGTGTCACTGGGAGACCCAATAGGTGAAGTAGATGGCTGCCTAGAGCTCTGACATTCTAGGTGTGGTCCATTGTCACCACTGCCAACCCTCTTTGGGACATGAAGAGGCAGCAATGGCAGAGAATTTAGGTAAATGCTGCATCACAATTTCAATACCATTCCTGCACTTTCAGACCCTGGAGAGGGGCTATAGCAGGAGCAATGGGATTGGAGATCAGTAGGATGGAGGGCTTGCCTAGGGCGACTCCAATCCTTGCACCGGACTTGCTCATAAGTCATGGCAAATTTGCTTCTCTAGCATGGCATATTAACCTTTTATTTAACTTTACTCTAACTGCTTTGATTTAATATTTTGAAAGGCAGTCAGAAAATACAAGTGAAATAAGTTAAATTAAACTGTCCCAAAGCTTCTATCAACTTATTTATCTATATACATTTATTAAGTTGTTACAGAATGGAAAATGTTTCCAAGATAATCTTCCACGTCTATGTCAGTCCTAGCAAAGAATGAGCTATGAGCACATACATTATACAGTTACCTGAGAAATGAACTGTGTTATTTAACTATTCAACAAGAATGTTTATAGCGCTATCAAGAGCCGACCATAATCTATTCTGGTATGTGAACTGTGAACCGTAGAACAGGCATGAGCAGAGCGCTTATTATCTGAGTGTGTATAATCAAAGCTGCTTGCTTAAACATGCTGCACATTCATAAACACTGAGCGCTGCACGCTCGACACAAGTCTGC
Source organism: Ichthyophis bannanicus (assembly GCA_033557465.1). Taxonomy (NCBI): domain Eukaryota; kingdom Metazoa; phylum Chordata; class Amphibia; order Gymnophiona; family Ichthyophiidae; genus Ichthyophis; species Ichthyophis bannanicus. Next base: position 175,293,345 of record CM066034.1, on the reverse strand, counting down.
ACAAAACAGATCTTTCCAACAATCTGTCAAAAATCTACTGGAATCTGTGGTTTTAAGCAGGGCTTGAAATGTGCTGATAAACTGAGTGGAACACAGGGGCAGATGAGTTGGCTTATAGACCAGCACGCTATCATTCAGGTTGGCAATGTGTCGGGCTGATAAAGGCACAGCCAAACAACTCATAAATCTCACTTGCAGGCAATGTGCTTTTAATGACCATACAGGTCTAGCCAGCATAACATGCTGGTAATCTCATTCAGAAGTAAAGAGAAAAGCTTTTTCTTTTACCATGGATGTCAGAAAAGGAGAATTCAAAACGAGGAGTGAATTTTGAATTGGGCACATTCAGAGGTCAGCAGCCAACAATACATATATATATATATTTTGCCCACTGATTTCTTTCACCTCCTCTTTTGAGCTCCCAGTTCAAGCAGAACCTGGCCTAAGAGAGCCTACTGTGCTATAAGGCTTCACAACAGCTACATAGTAGGTGGGCAGGGGGGCGAGGGAGTGAAGGTTATCCATTTTCCCCCCTCCCCTTCTTTCCATCTAACCCAGCTATCATGACAATTAGCTTTTCATTGAGGGACACAGACTGTAGTTCTTTCCAGAACCTGCTACAAATGTGCTCTTGATCCAGCCAGTTGGCAATGACTGGGCTCCTTTGGGAGCTGTGAACCCTGCGGTCCCTGAGAAACAGGGCCCAGACTAGGAAATGAAGCTGGGTCTCCTTTGTGGAAGCACATAAAACTGTGTTTTGACCAAAGGCCAGCAGCAAATAACATTTAAAAACAAAAATCTTCCTCCTCTCTCCTCATTCTCCCCCCCCCCCCCTTTTAAAACCAGTTGGGGGAAAGTGGCTTTTTGCAGAGATGTATAGCCAGTTGCAAACGGTCCCATATTGGATAATCGTGTATGTAAAAGTTGTCATAAAGTGCTCAGCAGTCTATTTGTGGTTTGGAAAGATGTTCAGATCTGAGGAGGAGTACCTCTACTAAATGAGAATAGTAGAAAAGTTGTTAGGAAATACGGCAGCTGCTCAAGTTTTCAAACAAAATGCATATTTATGGAAGAGTTATTTTACATCCAGCATTGCTCAACATATTTGGATCTGTAATAAGATCAAACATTGCTGGAGTAACCAACATATTATAGGATTTCTAAATATTCCCTTCAGAGTTTAGTAGCAAATCCATATCTAACAAAGGATGGATAAAGTTCCCATAAACACTGAATGAGCTTATGATGATCTAGTCCAACAAATAAGCAAACTAAAGCAAAATAAAATGATTATATTCCAAAATCAAATAATATTATATGAACCCCTACAGTAATTATGTTAAAGCAGCTTTCCATGAATAATAAACATTGGTATAATTTGCCTGCATTCTTGGGGGGAAGGGATAAAGTGTAAGGCAATGGCATTAGTAGTGGGGGCAGGGAAACCAATTCGGCATTAGTGCTTGCAACATTTGGGGGGGGGATGCCTCTCCCCATGCCCACCCCAAACTGTGCCTATAATAGTAAATCTGAAACATTTGTGTTGTACATTCTATGACTTTCTACTTATATATTCTTAGTTACTTTAAGCTAGTTTATTATATCCTTAGTTACTGCTAAGTGAAAGCAAATTTGCTTACCTGTAACAAGTGTTCTTTGAAGACAGCTATCCCCCGGTCACACAAATGGATAACATGGCTGTACTTGGTGCTGATTGGATATCTGCTCCAGGACTTTATGGAAAGACCTAACAGACAATATGCAACCGGCACGCCATTCAGTCACAGCGCTTAAATATCGATGAGATATTCAATGGCAGTGTCCGGATAGGAGCTGCTGTTGAATATCGGGGTTGAGTGGCACAATCCAGATAAGTGCCAGTATTTATGCAGTCAGCATGATATTCAGCCGGCATTTATACAGATTGCCATTTCGGACTGCTTTTCATGCGGCTTAAGATGGCAAGATAAGTGCTGGCTCAATATCTCACTGCTCTGATCGGTGCTGGCACATATATGGATTGCATCGATATGCCCTTGCTCCGCTCACAGACAGCCCCTACACTAATCAGATAGTGCTGGGGCAGTCTATGGAGATATTCAGCACACTATCCAGACCATGCTGCTGAATATCGCAGTCAACATCCTTAATCAAACTCCCATTGGCAGACCGGCAAACGGTTCTGATTATCGGTCCCTAAAGGCCTTTACTACGTATGAGTGGGAATTCTCATTCTGCTGAAGCTGTTCTGCTCTCCCATCATTTCTGATAATAAAATTTTAACTGGGAGAAAAAAAGCACCACTTTATCTCGCTTCAGCTTTGCAGCACTATATCCTAGGACGTAAGGTGTGTTCTGCGGATCAGTTTTATTTAGATATTCCTTTCTTGTGCACTCCCAATTGAATGAGGCCCATTGTCGAGCATTTTTCTATTGCTGCCCCTTGACTGTGGAATTCTCTTCTGCTTGAAATAAGAATGCGTTCCTATGTGCTTGTATTCAGGAAGCTTAGAGCTTATTTTTTTACATTCATTTTTAATGGGAAAAGTTATTTTTGGCTGGTAAGCATGGATGATATTTTACAATGTTCTAAGATTGGAATTTTATTTTATTTTAATATTTTGTTTTTATGATACTTTTTATGTATGTTTGATTGTACCTTGCCTATAATTGTAGATAGTGTGGGCTATAAATGTTTTAAAAAAAATGTTTTAAAAAAATAATCTGGGTACAAACTATGTCGTAATGATAGAGCTGATCAGATTGGTGGAGGGGTTGCGCTCTATGTTAGAGAGGGCATTGACTCAGAAATGATTAAAGTTTTGCAGGAAACAAAATCTGCTGTAGAATCTATATGGATTGAAATTCCATATAAAAGGGGGAAGGCAATGGCAGTGGGGGTGTACTGTTGGGCGCCTGGCCAGAATGACCAAATGGATGATGAAATGCTCAGGGAAGTCAGGGAAGCTAACAAAAGTTACAGCGCAGTAATAATAATGGGTGATTTCAATTACCCCGGTATCGACTGGGTCAGTGTCACGTCAGGACATGCTAGGGAGATAAAGTTCCTAGATGAAATAAATGACTGCTTCTTGGAGCAGCTGGTTCATGAACCGACCAGAGGGGAAGCCATATTAGACCTAGTCCTTAGTGGAACACCAGATCTAGTGCAAGAGATAAGGGTGTTGGGGCCACTTGGCAATAGTGATCATAGCATGATCGCCTTTGATTTAATTAGTGGAGGAGGGATAGTAAGGAAATCCACAGTACTAACTTTTAACTTTTGAAAGGGAGACTATGATAAAATGAGGAAAAAAGTTAAGAAAAAACTAAAAGGAGCAGTTGCAAAGGTTAAAGACGTACATCAAGCTTGGGTGTTGATGAAAAATACTATCTTGGAAGCCCAGACCAGCTGTATTCCACGCTTTAAGAAAAGTGGAAGGAAGTTCAAAAAACTGCCAGCATGGTTCAAAGGTGAGGTCAGAGAGGCTGTTGTTGCCAAAAAAGCATCTTTCAGGAAATGGAAAAAAGAGCCAAACAACGAAACCTGGAAACAGCACAAGCACTGGCAAGTCAAATGCAAGGCATTGATAAGGCAGGCAAAGAGAGAATTTGAGAAGAAGCTTGCTGCGGAAGCAAAAACGCGAAATAAAGACCTTTTCAAGTACATTCGTAGCAAAAAACCTGTGAAAGAGTCAGTTGGTCCATTAGATGATAAAGGGGTTAAAGGAGCACTAAGAGGCGACAAGGCGATAGCGGAGAGACTGAATGAATTCTTTGCTTCGGTCTTTACTGAGGAAGATGTAGAGATGTTACCCATGACTGAAGTGGTATTTAAAGGTGTTGGCTGTCTCCCATTAGGCCATGACTATCTACATGCATAGTAATTTTATTCTTTATGATGGTTTCTACTATTTTTCCCGGTACTGACGTGAGGCTCACCGGTCTGTAGTTTCCCGGAGCACCCCTGGAACCCTTTTTAAAAATTGGCGTTACATTGGCGATCCTCCAATCTTCAGGTATTAGAGATGATTTTAATGAAAATTCACAGATTACTAATAGCAGGTCTGCAATCTCATATTTCAGTTCTTTCAACACCCTTGGATGTATACCATCCGGCCCAGGTGATTTGCTACTCTTCAGTTTATCTAATAGTTGTAATACATCTTCCCGATCACTGTTCCCTCTAAGCTGTGCGCGTGTGCGCGCGCACACACCTCGCCGAGCGAGCGCACATACTTTACAACAGAGCGCACAAAAATTACGGCTCTGATTCTGATAGAAACACCACAGACATCTTAAAATTTAAAAGTTATCATTGTAATTACTAGAAATTTCCCGCTTCATTTAGTAATTGTCTATTTTCATTTAATTTGATTAAAACCAATGTGGTGTACATACTGTATTCTGACGTGTAGTCAAATTTTAAAGTATATAACTCTGAGTGTCGTTATGTGGCGCACAAAAATTTAACCTTCCTTCAAAAGCTGCACACAGATGATATTTTATGCGCACACAGCCTACAGAAAATTAGAGGGAACATTGTTCCCGATGTATCGATATTTCCTTCAATTTTTCCGCACCTTTAAATACCACTTCAGTCATGGGTAACATCCCTACATCTTCCTCAGTAAAGACCGAAGCAAAGAATTCATTCAGTCTCTCTGCTTATCGCCTTGTCGCCTCTTAGTGTCCCTTTAACTCCTCTATCATCTAATGGACCAACTGACTCTCTCACAGGTTTTTTGCTATGAATGTACTTGAAAAAATCTTTATTTTGCATTTTTTGCTTCCGCAGCAAGCTTCTTCTCAAATTCTCCCTTTGCCTGCTTTATCAATGCCTTGCATTTGACTTGCCAGTGCTTGTGCTGTTTCCAGGTTTCGTCGTTAGGCTCTTTTTTCCATTTCCTGAAAGATGCTTTTTTGGCAACAACAGCCTCTCTGACCTCCCCTTTAAACCATGCTGGCAGTTTTTTGGACTTCCTTCCACTTTTCTTAAAGCGTGGAATACAGCTGGTTTGGGCTTCCAAGATAGTATTTTTCAACAACACCCAGGAGGCTTTGGATAATGGAGCCTGTGGGTGAGGGTGTGTCTGCCCCTGTTGGCCGCTGCTCTAGGACAGAGGTTCCCAACTCCAGTCCTGGTGGGCCAAACACTGTTCGGGTTTTCATGCTATCCCTAATGAATATGCATGAGATACATCTGCATACCATGGGGGCGGTGCATAGACATGCAGCACAGCTGTGTTTATTAGAGGCAGCATGGAACCTGAATGGTGTTTGGCCCTCCAGGACTGCATTTGGGAGACTCTGCTCTAGGTAATGTGCATGTTTATAGTGTCTGTGCTCTGTAGGGTAAAATGTAGGTTTATTGGGCATGTTTCTGTTATCTGCAATAAAGGTTCTGTCTGTATTAGCACGTTTTAGTAGTGGGTAAAATATGGGGACTGGTTTGGCAGGAACCACAGCTGGGACTTGAACCTGTGACCTTCTGCTCCTGAACACACTGGCTGTGTTCACTGCACCACCGTGTTGCCACAGAGATAGTGCATTCCCTGGAGATACCATGACTGTTTGTCAGACAGAGCCTGTCTGTTGCAGTGCACGGCACCCACCTAAACAGGGCTAGGCCATGGTCTGCTCTGGGCAGCTGCCACTGCCCCCTCCACCACCAGTACCCCTCTGCCACCATGCTGACATGCCCTTCTGCTGGTGGTGCTGGTGCTGCACAGTCTCAGGCCATCCAGTGTGCGGGTAGGCGGCTGCCTATGGTGCGGGTTCTGGGGTAGGGGTGCCTGCATAGCTGTCCACGCTTTCCCCCCAGCACCGCCTGCCAATATTCCGTGCCATTGGGGGTACCTGCTGGGTACTATTCCCTGTGACACCGTGGGAAGCACACTCTTGCCCATGTTGGGCCCTCAGCAGTTGCTGTCTGGCAGCTCTACTGTTTCAGCATTCCTATGGGCCAGCTAGGCATTACTCTAGTCCGCACTGTGCCCCAACTGCACCACAGCATGTGCCGCCTGCAGCCCTCTGTGTCCCCTTTTCCAGCATCTGTCCAGTTGCCCATTCCGACATGCCCGCCCTGCTGTTGTGGAACATGTGCACACCATAGGAAACCTGTCCAATGGAGAGGGAAACCCTGATCAGCGCAATTTCACTGTGGGCTCATTCACCTTGTATGGGGACAGAGCATAGACCCTTCCAAAATTCATATCTTTTTTTTTGGAGCTTTCTTGGGGGTGTTTTTTGATGTTTCCCATTGATATCACTATTGCGCAGCTTGGTTATGTTTTTTTTACATTTTCTTCTGGTCATTTTCACTGTTTCTTTGCCCTTTTGTTCCGTGCACATGTATCACACTTATCACTTTTTTGTAAGTTTCCCTGGTTTTGCTGTACATTGCTGACGGAAATGGTTTCTTTTCCCTTTAAATCAGCTCTAACGCCAGGGTTTCACTGGCGTTAGTTTTCAGCCTCGGATTTCACAGCGTTCACTCTCCGCCCATTGACCCTCTCTCTTTATCCCTGGGGAGCCTTCCTCCATCCTCCGGGAGCCTTTCTCCGCCTTCAGCGCTCGTTTGCGCCTTATCGCCTGGTAAAGCGCCATTATCACGCGATAAGGCGCCTTATCATGCGATAACGTGGGAGAGCGCATGTTAAGACAGTTTAGTAAACATACCCCTAAGTCTCTCTGCTATGGCTTTGTCCTCCCTTAGCGCCCCTTTTACCTCTCTATCATCCAGTGGTCCAATTGATTCTTTCACAGGTTTTTTGTTATGAATGTACTTGAAAAGGTTTTTATTATGCATTTTTGCTTCCACAGCAAGCTTCTTTTCAAATTCTCTCTTTGCCTACCTTATCAATGCCTTGCATCTAGCTTGCCAATGCTTATGTTGTTTCTGGTGTTCATCATTTGGCTCCTTTTCCCATTTCCTGAAAGATGCTTTTTTTTTTTAGCAACAACAGTTTCTCTGACCTCAGCTTTAAACCATACTAGCACTTTTTTGGCCTTTCTTCCACTTTTCTTAAAGCGTGGAATATATTTGGTCTGCACTTCCAGGCTAGTACTTTTAAACAATGCCTATCCTTGTAAATCTTTAACCTTTGCAGCTGCTCCTTTTAGTTTTTTCTTAATTTTCCTCATTTTATCATAGTTTCCCTTTTGAAAGTTAAAAGGTAGTACAGTGATTTCCTTGTCATCTTTCTTTCATTTATTAAATCAAATGTGATCATGCTATGATCACTATTACCAAGTGGCCCCAAAACCCTTATCTCTTGCACTAGATCCTGTGTTCCACTAAGGACTAGGTTCGAAATAGATTCCCCTCTTATCGGTTCATGAGCCAGTTGCTCCAAGAAGCAGTCATTTATTTCATCTAGAAACTTTCTCTCTCTAACATGTCCTGCTGTGACATTGACCCAGTCGATACTAGGGTAACTGAAATTATCCATTATTACTATGTTGTAAATTTTGTCAGCCTCCCTGTTTTCTTTTAGCATTTCATCATCCATCTGTTCATTCTAGCCAGGCGGTCAGTGGTACACCCCTCACTGCGGTCGCCTTCTGATTGTTACATGGAACTTTTATCCATAGGGATTCTACAGTGTATTTTGTTTCCTGCAGAACTTTAATTCTATGTGACTTAATGCCCTCTCTAACATAGAGCGCAACCCCTCCACCAATTTGATCTACTTGAATATACAAGGAGTGGATGGTGAAGAATAATGGTGCTATAAATGAGCTGGGTGGGAAATTTATTTATTTAGACAGTTTTGTATACCGCCTTATCCTTCAATCAAAGCGGTCACAGCACAATTGGGGGATACATTTAACACGCGGGGATATGAGACGCATTCACTAATACTCACGGGGAACATGGGCGATGGGAAATGGGTAAATAAGAAATGTGAGTGAATGGAGATCATACTAGAAGAATGTTTTATGGAACTCAAAAACTGTGGAAGAGATATAGCAAGTGGAAGGCACAGTGGGAAGGAGAAAGAGGGAACGTATGGGGTCTTAAGGGAGGATGAGTAAGCGTAATTTGGGGAAATTCTAACTCTAATAATTGTTTGCTCAAAACTCAGTCTCATAATATATATCCTAAAAATGTTTGATACAGTCAAAATGTTTTCAACGAATGTAAATGTTCTGAATTCCTCATATAAAAGAAACCTTTTATTCAAAGAAGTTAAAAGAGTAAAGAGACAAATCTCAAAAAAAGATGAAAGGAGACTAACAAACCAGGATTACCTAGTTATCTATTCAGCATCCACAAACACAAGCAAATAAATAAGCAGGAGTGGTCAATCCGTATTTCAAAAAAGAGTCAAAGCAATAACTTACAATATATTCAAAGATGATGAAGTCAGATTTATACTATGAACTGTCATTATTCAGGACAACAAGTACACACTAATTAAGTATAACTCTAACGGCCATCAGGGAGACATTTTAAATCAAACTACAGATAAGGCACTAGAACTAAAAGAAGGCCAATAATAATTGGAGGAGATTTCAATATGATGATAGAACCAAATATAGACAAGACTAGACCAGAGCAAGAAAACTATAGATGGGAATGACAAATACTGAAAATGTGCCTAAAACCTTACAATTAATAGATGCATGGAGATATTTTCATTCAAAAAAGAACTACATCTATGTCTCCCCAGTTCACCATACATACTCCAGAATAGATCTAATTATTTAAAAAAAAAGATTTAAATCAAAGAATAAAAGACTCAGAATTAGAAAATATTACATTGTCTGACCATACCCCCAAATGGATTACACTAGAAACCCACTATCCCAAATCACGTGGTCAATATTGCTTCCGTTCAGTGTGTCAAGCTACCATCACCCCCCTGTTTGACTACTGCAACTCAATATACCATACCCAAGCACACACTTCTCCCACTACAACTAGCCCAGAACACTGCAGCACGAACCATCTGCCGAGCATCCAGACAGACTCATATTACACCCATCTTCAAACTCCTCCACTGGCTTCCCATCACCTCAAGAATCAAATACAAGGTCCTCACCACCATTCACAAGGCACTAAATAACCACTCCTCTGAGCACCTTCAAACACTATTCAACACACCCAAGACCAACAGACAAAGAAGACACAGCACACAAAATCTCCTCAGCCTCACATACCAGATTTGCAAGAGCAACCAAAACACATGCCAGAGTATTCTCACTCTATGCTCCTACCCTCTGGAATTCACTACCCCCCACACTAAGAAACATCAAGTTAATTGGGGACTTCTGGAAGAGATTAAAAACCCACCTCTTTCAAGAACACTTTGGCTCTGACTCCCAACCAAACGCAACGCAATATGAACTGTTGCAAGCCCACAGGATTTCTCCTACCCCGCTTCCCTAAAACTCTCACCTGAGGGGCCTCAACCCCATGGCTCCCAACCCTATTTCATCTCTAGCCCATACCAACCATGTTATATGTTTTATGCCTTGTATTAAACTTTTGTAATCTCCTGTTCTTAACAATGTTTTATGTAACCCAAGTTCATGCAAAAGTTCCTTGTTTTTACCAGTTCCATGTAAACCATTTTGACTGGTAGAAAAACAGTATATCAAAACTTGTTAAGAAAAATAAAATACATTTACTCCATGACAGAGAGAAAGTAAAACAGATCATAAGATAGAAAATTATCTAAAAAACAATGATACCGCAGAAAACTCTCCACTAATTATTTGAGGATGTCTTAAAACAGTCATCTGAGGTAAAATAGTAGCAACAGCATCCAAGAAAAAAAATAAAAAATAGAAGAACTAAAACTAAGAGTGGATAATGAACATTTAGAACAACAACATAAACCATATAAGGAGGAAATAATGCTTACAAACTAATAGTTATAGCAAGGAAAAAACCGAAATGATCTACAAATGAAAAATATACAAGACAAACTAGAGAGAGTATGACAAAAATATATTGATTTCAAATATAAAGCTAGTACGTTATTAGCACACAAACTAAAACTACAGAATATTAAGATTTAGAAATTACCAAGAGGACCTTTATACAGCTGAAGAGGAAACTAACAAAAAGGAAATAAAAAAATATCAAAAGAAATACATCTTCCATCCGTAACAGAGAATCAAAAATCCTAGATAGCCCCATGTGGTAATGTAGCATGTGATGGAAAGGGGTTTCCGTTTAAAAGACAGAACAGACAACAGTCAAGAACCAATGTCAGCTTTATTCTATTCCAGCTGCTAAACCTTCACAGTCTGATTCTCCCAGCCCCCCAATTAAAGGTCCTACCTTCACAAGGCTTGCCTGGAAAGGACCTCTGGCTCCTTAGGCCTCTCCCCTTCCTGTAGCCTGCTGGGTTTTTAACCTCTCCCTGTGAGTCATGCCCTCCCAACTCTGAACTCTGGGCTGCAGGCTCTCTTAAAGGAGCCTGTTGATATTCTTCCGGAAACGGACAGGCAGTACTCTAAAGACCCCATCACACCCCATATCAGGGAAAGAAATAGAAAAAGTTATAAAAGATACGAAAACTGGAAATCTCCAGGCCTTGAAGGTGTCACTTCCAAATTCTACAAAACCTTCAAAACCTTTAATGATATGCTATAACTCACTAGGGAAAGGAGACATTCTACCATACTTCCTGAGAGTAGCTGGAATAACAGTGTCCACAAACCAAAAATCACTTGCTATGTGGATCCTTTAGATCAGGGGTCTCAAACACGCGGCCCGCGGGCCGAAGGTTGTGCGGCCCGCGACGGCTTCTGCTGCTGCCGTTGCCGCCGTGGCAATGGCAGAATCGACGGTCAATTTAAAAAAAATAAAAAACTGGCTTCTGCTGCTCTGTCCTGCGGCCCGTTCCCCTCTGCGCGAGAGCCCTGAATGTGCTTCCTCTGCGGCATGCTTTTCAAGCCGCGAAGGGAGTATTTCCCTCTCGCGAGGCTTGAAAAGTGAATAGGCTTAAGCCGCGCGAGAGGGAAATACTCTCTTCGCGGCTTAAAAAGCATGCCGCAGAGGAAGCACACTCAGGGCTCTCGCGCAGAGGGAAAGGGGCCGCGGGACAGCTGATTTTCTGCTGCAGCAGAAGCCAGCAGCAGAAGCAGGTTGTTTTTTTATTTACCTGGGGGGGGGGTATGACTGGAAATGGGCTATTGGCAGGGGGGGGGGTATGACTGGAAATGGGCTATTGGCGGGGGGGGGGTTATGACTGGAAATGGGCTATTGGCCAGGGGGGGTTATGACTGGAAATGGGCTATTGGCAGGGGGGGTGTAGGACTGGAAATGGGCTATTGGTGGGGGGGGGTTATGACTGGAAATGGGCTATTGGCAGGGGGGCTTATGACTGGAAATGGGCTATTGGCGGGGGGGGGGTTATGACTGGAAATGGGCTATTGGCGGGGGGGGTTATGACTGGAAATGGGCTATTGGCAGGGGGGGTGTAGGACTGGAAATGGGCTATTGGCAGGGGGGGGTTATGACTGGAAATGGGCTATGGTGGGGGCTAGGACTGGAAATGGGCAGGTGGGGGTTAGGAAGGACTGGAGGTGGGCTGATGGGGGGAGTTAGGACTGGTAATGAGCTATGGAGGGGCTGACTGAAATGGGGTAATGGGGGTTAGGGCTGGAAGTGGGCTATTGGCAGGGGGGGTTATGACTGGTAATGGGCTATGGGGGGTCTAGGACTGGTAATGTGCTGGGGGGGTTGCTAGGACTGGAAATGGGCTGAGTGGAAGGGGGCTTGAACTGCAAATTGCTGATGGGGAGGGGGGCTTGGAATGGAAATGGGCTGTGAGGGGAGGGAGCTAGGATTGGAAATGGGCTGATGGGGGGCTAGGATTGGAAATGGGCTGATGGTGAGGCTAGGATAGGACTGGAAATGGACTGATGCAGGGACTAGAAGGGAGCGGATGCTGGGTGGGGCTGGAACTAGAAGGGAGCTGATGTTGGGGGAGGATTAGAATGGGATGGAGCTGGGAAAGTGAAATGGAGAGGGGAAAAATATTTTGTCTGGGAGAGAAGACAAATCTACAATTGGCCAGGTATTGGGAGAGTAAGTGGGGATTGAGGATGGAGGGGTAAAATTTGAGTGGATGAAATAGGAATGAGGAAAGAGAAAAAGGAGAAAGATTAGTATGTTAAAGCAGATGTAGAGAGAGAATGGAAAAAAACTAGGAGAGAAGAAAGGGCAAATGGAAGCAGACGATGGAGAGTTAGCAGAAGACATGAAGAAACCAGAAGAAAGTGGCTGGAACAATTGCAACTGAAAAAAATGCACAAAAGGTAGAAAAATATCTCTTTATTTTGAATTTATTAACTGGAATATGTCAGCTCTGGGAAATGTGCATCATTAATGTTTGCGCTTTGTTTAGTACAAGAGGAAATTAATTTATAGTTTTATTTCTACAGTGTTGTTGTACATTCCAAGTTTGGCTTTTGGGGTTCCCAGTTTAATTATTGTCTTCTTGTTTCTAAATCTTTTAGTCTTTCTTTATCCATACTCATTAAAGAGGCATGTTTACTAAAAGTTAGTGTATGGTAACATTATGCAAATATTTATGCAAATGAGGTCCCTTATGCAAATGAGGCCCCGCATCTTATGCGGCCCCCGGGTTACTTTACAAGTCCTCATTTGGCCCTCAAAGCAATTTGAGTTTGAGACCCCTGCTTTAGATCCATACCTTTAATAGGCTATAACACACAAATATCAACCAGAATTCTTGCTAACAGACTATTGAGGGAAATTCCAAATATAAGTAGCTAAGATCAATTAGGATGTATCACAGGTTACCAAGCCTCAGACAATGTAACATGAACATTAAACATCATATGGCCCAGCTCACAAAAAACCCTCTAGTATTGTTATCAGTAGAATCTGAAAAAGTGTTTGAAAGTCTTCTGGCCCTTCATGTTTGCAGTCCTCACAAAATTAATACTCAGCCCATACTTCCTGGATTGGCTAGACAATCTATAATAAACCAATACAGTTGTGATCAACATTATTATATAAGAACATAAAAATGCCATACTGGGTCAGACTAAAGTCCATCAAGCTCAGTATTCTGTTTCCAACAGTGGCCAATCCAGGTCACAAGTACCTGGCAGGTTCCCAAAGAGGCCCACAAGTTCCACACTGCATGTCCCAGAGATAGCAGTGGATTTCCTGGGTCCTCTTTAATAATGGTTTATGGACTTTTCCTCCAGGAACTTGTCCAAAACATTTTTAAACCCAGCTACACTAACAGCTTTTACTACATCCTCTGGTAACAAATCCAGGGTTGATTATGCATTGTGTAAAAAAATATTTTCTCTTATTAGTCTTAAATGGGTTGCATTGTAGCTTCATTGTGTGTCCTCTAGTCTTTCTACTTTTTGATGGTGTAAACAATCGATCTGCATTTACCCATTCCACTCCATTCATTAATTTATAGACCTCAATCATATCTTCCCTCAGCCGTTTCTTTTCCAGGTTGAAGAGCCCTAACATCTTTTAAGCCTCTCCTCATAGGGGTATACTTACATTCCTTTTGCCATTTTGGTGGCTATTCTCTGTACCTTTTCCAATTCTGCTATATCCTTAAGATACAGTGACCAGAATTGCATACAATATTCATGGTGTGGTCACACCATGGAACGATACAGAGGCATTATAATATCTTTTGTTTTATTCTCCATTCCTTTCCTTAGATTCCTAGCATTCTATTTGCCTTCTTGGCCACCGCTGCACACTGGGTGGAGGGTTTTAGTTTAAATCTTTTTATTAACAAAAACAAAAATTCAACATTTCCAATATATTGGCACTTTGATACATCACCATGGAGACTATACAGACAATATAACTGCCCCTTCTTGCATGTTCTTACATTTTCACATTTTTATCCTTACCCCTCCCCCCTCCCAACACAGAGTGGTCTGCTTGTCTTATGTTATTGCCAGCATTGCTAAGGCTTTTCCGGCAGGTGGGCGCACTTACACCTCCTTTCATTATGAACATAAAAACAAAGGAATACTTAGACAGCTTCCACAAGTTATAACTAATTAAACTGCAATAATTATGGAACAACAGAGACAGACCTTTATACATTTTCTCATTTTATACTTTTATATGTGCGTCCATCTCCTGGTCCATCCCTTATGCGCTTCCATTTCCCGGTCCATCCCTCAACCCTCCCCCCCCTCTCATCACACCTCTACTTGACTATTCACAAGTGCAGTGTCCTTGGTACTCTCTGCCATGTAGCATCCTTACACACTGCCGGAGAGCTTACACACATCAACTGCAACATCCTCACTTCATATTCATACACCTAACCTTACTTCTATCACCCTAATCCTTCGATCTACACATAGAGCTCCCTTCCCCCATCCCTCCCCTGAGTGCTGCACAGAACCCATCAGTCCTAATTCTATTCTTCATCCACACTGATTAAGCACTCTGCTGTATGTCGCAGGAGTCAAAACATCTAAATAGGGGCGCCATCTTTCTAAAAGGTGATCCCATCTTTGGGCATTGCCCGGCGCTCTTTCCCGTTCTAATAAGAGAATGCCATGCAGACCTTCCCCCCATTGCCATTAGACTGGGCCTCTTAGGGCCAGCCAAGCCTGAGGAAATACTTTCTGAGCAATTAACAATGCTAATCGAATCCAGGTTCGAGTTGTACCCCTCGGATGTTGCTCCTTGGACCATATGTCTAAGACAATAGATTCAGATGGCACTGTGGGGAAAAGTCGTTATATAAACTGTGTCACCTGCACCCAGAAATTTTTAACGACCGGACAATGCCAAAACATGTGTCCTAGGGTCGCCACTGCCTCTACATATCTAGGACAGGCATCCAAGCCCACCACTCCAGCCCACCATGCCCTCCTAGGAGCAAAGTATGCATGCTGTATCACTTCTACTGCAAATCCCTCAAGGTCACCTGAGTGGTAAGAGACACCACCTCCTCCATCGCCACTATCAGCTCTCGCTTCAAATCATGACTCCATTGCTCCGCCAGCTTCATTTCCACCACTCCTAGCAATATTCCCAGGATAGCCTTGTGAAGACTCAAGACCTTTATCGTCTGCTCTCCTCCCAATAAAAATTCTTCTATCTTAGAACAAAAGCTGCCTTGTAATGCTCTTATTGAAAGTGTACAAACATAGCTTCGTATCTGCAAATATGGGAATATATCTTCTTCCCGTCGCGCATATGTCTTCGAATAAGAGCATAACCCCCTCAGAAGAGAGGAGCTGCTCTATATTAATTATTCCTTTCTCTTCCCACTCCACATACTTAGCTGTGTCTATCCCAGGCCGAAAACCTCTGTTACCTCGAATTGGCAGGCATGGTGACAAAACAGGCGACTGCCCCAACAATTTTGAGAAATACTGCCAGGCTTGTCTAACAGGGAGGAAAAAGTATCTTCGTTTTCACCTCAGGTGGTCATTGCAAACTGGGCACATGTAGAATGTAACGCAAGTGATACGGAGCTGCCAAACTCTGTTCGAGAGTCAGAATGGGTATAATCTGACTTTTCCCACAGTCATTCTTGGATGTGCCTTAATAGGCATGCCATATTATATTGGGCCAAATCTGGAAGCCCCATTCCTCCTCGTTCCCACGGATTCTTCAATGTCTTCAACTTAAGCCTAGGTCGCCGACCCCTTCAGAGCAAACTATTTAGCTGCTGCTCCAATATGCCCAGGTCTCAACTTTTAACTATTATCGGTAACATTTGCAAAACGTATAGCCACTTTGGAAACAGTACCATTTTATATAACTCTATTCGACCTCCAAGCAATATAGAAAGATCTCTCCACCTCTGCACTATTTGCATAGAGTTTTCCAATAACACTGCAATGTTGGTCACATATAAGTCAGACAGCTGAATTTCCAAATATTTAAATTGCTTAGTTGCCCATTTTAGCCGAAAAGGCCCAGGCCAATTCTTAGAAAGATCTCGGTTCAAGGGAAGGGCCTCCGACTTATCCAGATTAAGTTTCAGCCCCGAATAGCATCCGTATTCCTCAAACAAATTCAAAAGGGCCGGGAACCCCCGTACTGGGTCAGTCAAGTGGATCAGTATGTCATCTGCGAACGCAGCGACCTAAACACCTCGTCCCTCCCCATTTTGACCCCCACTGTATCAGGGCAACACAAAACATAATGGTGAGAGTGGGCATCCCTGCCTCGTACCTCATCTTAATGGAAATACCTGAGTACAGTTGCCATTAACCAATATATATCCACAAGGGTCCACGTATAACAGGCGGATTACCTCCAGAAAGAAATCATTAATCCCTATCACTTCTAGTACCTGATATATGAAAGTCCAACTGACTCTATTGAACACTTTTTCAGCATCAAAACTAATTAACAATGATGGGTCTTCGTCGCGGTCACTTATATACATAGACGCCAAAATACACCAAAGATTTTTGACCACACTGCGACCTTTGACAAAACCTGCCTGATTATAGTGGATTAAGGTCGGAAAGAAATTGGCTAGGCGATCTGCCACGATCTTGGCAAGAACCTTAATGTCAACATTAAGTAACAATATGGGGAAATAAGAATCTGCCAGAGTTGGGTCTCTCCCTGGTTTGGCTATAACCATGATAAGTATCTTATTAGGTTCATACGGGAATTGTCTTTTCTCCACGAGGTCAGTATAGTATTCAGCCAGGGGTAATGCCACCTTGTCTTGGAGGATCTTATAAAATTCCCCTCAGAGCCCATCGGGCCCATGTGCCCTATTATTGCTTATGATTTCTTTCTGGAGGTAATCCGCCTGTTATATGTGGACCATTTGATAACTGTTGAAATAAAAGAGAGAGACCTATCAAAGTACCTGCCTGTTCCTCAGCTGTCCTTTCAGAGAAAAAGCAGTTAACCTCTTAAGTGTGTTCTAACAGTGCTGTTCGGAGTCCCTATGTATAGCTAATTGGGGAGTTGCCCTATAAATGTGTAGCTAATTGGGGAGCTGCCCTATAATGCAAGACTGCTTACATGGGATGGGTGGGAGCTGGGGTGGGTAGGGAGGGAACTAACACCTGATGAGGTCAGCGACTTCAAAGAGCTTGCTGTGAATGGAACAAAAAACAATGAACTCTGACAGAGCTTTTTGCCCAACAGCACAAAAAAATCCCCCTTTGCAGTATAGAAAAACAAACAAAAACAATTGGCTTTTACTGATGATAACCAAAACCCTTTTAAGAGCTTTCAGGCAGAGAGATTGTAGTTAAGACACACAGAATTACCTTGCTTGCAACCGAGTCCCTGCTTGGAATGTCAGTCACAAACAGATCCAGAAAACTCCTTAATGGCAATCACACGTGATCAATTTATCAGGCTTCAAAATTAATGCCTCAAAATCTGAAATCTTAAATATAAATGTCACAGAACCCAAATGAAATACCCTACAAAAGCATTCCCTTTCAAGTGGGTACCAACCTCACTTAAATACTTGGAAATTAATCTAACAATGATAGGAAAAAATTATTTACACTAGAACATAAGAACATAAGATATGCCATACTGGGTCAGACCAAGGTCCATCAAGCCCAGTATTCTGTTTCCAACAGTGGCCAATCTAGGTCATATGTACCTAGCAGTTTCCCCAAGGGACACAGGTTCCACAATGCTTGTATTGGTTCAAGCATTGATATCCTGGGTCCCTTCTTAATAATGGCTTATGGACCTTTCCTCCAGGAACTTGTCCAAACCTTTTTTAAACCCAGCTACACTAACAGCCTTTACTACATCCTCCGGTAACAAATTCCAGAGTTTGATTACACGTTGAGTGAAAAAATATTTTGTTTTATTAGTCTTAAATAGTTTACCCTGTAGCTTCATTGCATGTCCCCTAGTCTTTCTATATTCTGATAAGGTAAACAATCGATCTACGTTTACCCGTTCCACTCCGCTCATTAATTTATAGACTTCTATCATATCTCCCCTCAGCCGTCTCTTTTCCAGGTTAAAGAGCCCTAACCTTTTTAGCCTTTCTTCATAGGAGTATCCTTCCATCCCCTTTACCATTTTGGTGGCTCTTCTCTGAACCTTTTCTAATAACTCTATATCCTTTTTAAGATACGGCTTAAGATATAAATTATAATGCACTGATTAGGAACTTATCCAGCAAACTTGAAAGATGGACCAAACTAGATCTATCATGACTTGGACGAATTAAAGCACAAAAAATGATGATACAAGCAAAATTCTTATACTTATTCCAAACTCTACCAATTGAGTTCCTTTGCTCAACATTCAGGGACATTTATCTATTTATTTATTTAGACAGATTTGTATTCCACCTTATCCTTCAATCAAGGTGGTCACATCACATCACAAATGGAGGGTTACATTTAACATTAGGGTATTTGTAAACATTTAGATAGAACAATTACTTAACACCATTTAGACAGTACAATTGAAGGATAACATTTAACAAGAGGGTGTTTAATAACATATATAATAATCTTGTGTGTGTAGGTAAGTATGAGTGCGTGCCTAGTTGGCGGAGGTGGTTGTGTTTCTGTTCGGGTATGGGATATTGTCTAAATGTCTGTATGATTCTATAAATAAGAATGTTTTGAGGTCTTTGCGGAAGTCTGTGATGTCATCCAGTGCCCTCAGACTCATTGGGAGGGAGTTCCATAGTGTGGACGCCAATAGTGATGGAGCTCTTTTTGAGGATGTTTGCTTAGTTTTGTGATAGCCTGCAGGTGTGCCGATCATGTTGTCGTTATTGGTTCTTCTTGCTCTATTGTTGATATCTCTTGTTATAACGTCTTGGAGTACATCTGCTGAGAGATGGTGAATTATTTTGAAGATGATCATGAGTGTTTTGTATTTAGCTCTTGCCAGCATTGGTAGCCAGTGTAGTTGTTGTAAGACAGGGGTGATGTGTTCTGTCCTTGGAGTGTCTGTAACGATGCGTGCTGTGGTGTTTTGCAACATCTGTAGTGGGTGTAGTGTCTGCTGTGGGAGGCCTTGGTATAATGAGTTTCCATAGTCAAGCAGTGGTGTGATGAGTGCTTGGCACACTGTGCGGAAGTGGTCCTGATGGAGTATTGGTTTGATTTGTCTGATGGTCCTCAAACGTTGATAGGCCTTGTTTGCAGTTTTGGTGATGTGGGATTTCAGGTTCAGCGCTCTGTCCAATATGATGCCTAGATACTTAACTTCTTCTTTGACTACTATATGTTTTGTCTAAGATGCTGATAGCTTGTGGAGGTATGAAGGTGGGGTTTCTGGTGACGAACATTGCCTCGGTTTTATCATAGTTGACCGTTAAGTTGTTGGCTATGAGCCAGTCATTCATGTCTTCGAGGCATTTGGTTATTGTTGTGGTATTTAGTGCTAGTAGGTTGATTGGAGCGTGACACATGATGTCATCAGCATAAATGTGATAGTGTAGTTTATGGTGCTTGATGATGTTGCATATGGGCTGGATGTAGATGTTAAAGAGCATTGACGATAGGGCTGAGCCTTGTGGTATTTCCTTGCATGACTGGGAATTGCAGTGATTTCTTTTGGTTGCATTTGACTTGCTGTGTTCGCCCTTCCAAGTATGATGTGAACCAATTCAGGGTGTTCTTATATAGTCCTATCTGTTGTAAGCAATGCAGTAGCTTAGTGTGGGACACAGTGTCGAAGGCCGCCGAAATATCCATAAACACTAGCAAGAAGCCGTTTTTTTTTGTTGTCAATGCCTCTTAGAAGATTGTCAAAGAGGAAGGTGAGTAGAGTTTCCACGCCGTGTTGTGGCTTGAATCCATGCTGATGGATGTCTAGTGGGGCATTTATGTCAATATGGTCTTGAAGTTGTCTTTGCACTGCCTTTTCTATGATTTTAGCAAGGAATGGCAGGCTGGAGATGGGATGATATGATTTTGGTTCGGATGGGCTCAGATTGCTATTTTTGAGTATTGGTCATATCACTGCATGCTTTAGAGGTTGCGGCATGTATCCTTGTTGGAGTGATTCCTTAATGATTTTTTGAATGTGATGAGAAAGTTGGCTTTTTGTAGTTTTGAGCCATGCCACTGGGCATGGGTCTGACGGTGAAGTTGTTGTGTTTAGTCCAGATATAATGTCTTCTACTTGCTGCTTTGTTGATATGCTGAAGCTCTCCCATGCTTTTTTATCTTGTAATCGTTTGTTTGTGATATATTAGAGCATGTTTGGTTGGTGTTTTTAGACATCATATAATCTGCATATTTTTGTGGGTCAAGGTGGTGTGTACTTTGTTGTGTGTCGTCCTTTGTGAGCTTTTGTACGATGCTAAAGAGTTCTCTTGGTCTATTAGTAGATTTCATGGTATGGTGGTTGGTATGGTGCTGCTGTCTACGCTCATTTATTAGATTATTATATTCCAGTTGCTTGGCTCTGTATTGGGTTAGGAGGTTGTGTGACTTGTTCCGTCTCCATTTTTTTTCCAGTCTTCTGAGTGTGCACTTTGCTTTTCTGATATTATTTGAGTACCATGGGGCATTGGATCTCTTGCGTGTTTGTGGTTCTGTGCTCGCTGGAGCAGATGCTGTGTTAGATATTATAGTGTTCCATCTTTCTGTTTAGGTCAAGGGTGTCATATTCTTGTTGAAGTTGTGGCATTATTTCTTTTATGAATGAGTCTTTGTTGAATGTTTTAAACCGTCTGGTTGCTCTTTCATCTTCTTTGCGTTGGGTGGGGTTATTCAAGGTCATGGTGAATTCAATCACATGGTGGTCTGACCAAGGGACTGGTGTGATTGTTGGTTTTGTGGTCTTGTTCTGCTCCACTAATTGTACTGGCATAAAGACCATGTCCAGTGTTGTACCATGCTGGTGCGTTGGGGCGGTGATTGTCTGGCAATATTTTAATGACTCCATGGCTTTTAAGAACGTTGGGTGCGGATGTTAGGTTGTAGTCTCCTAGTGCTACGAGGGATTTGTGTCTTCTGCTATGTGCGCATATTGTTTCGATTAGTGTGTAGTGTTTGGTTGTGGTTCCAGGTGGTCTGTATGTGAGGGCTATGCTTAGGTACTTGTTGGCTTTAGTGAGTGTGTTGGATTCGATTGTGTTAGTGGTGGCGATTCTTTTGAATCTGTATTCTTTTCTGGTAAGTATTAGTACTCCTCCTCCTCTCTTTTGTTCTCTGATGCAGTTAAACGCCAAGTATCCTGTTTGAGTTACTTGGTTTAATATGACTTGGTCTGAGTCGTCTAGCCAGGTCTTGGTGATGCATATTATATCCAGCTTCTTGTCATGGATGAGGTCAAGGATAGTATTTGGTTTGTTCCTGATGGATCTGGTGTTTAGCAGGGCACACCTGATTTTTGTGGTTATGATTGGGTTGGTGTGTTTATTATTTGAATGATGAGCAGTTGTTATATGTGTGGCATCGTGTGGTTTGTGAGCTGTATGTTTAGGTTGCTGGCATTTTTTGGATAGGTGTGATGTGCATCTGGGTTGGGTGGTATGTAGGTTGATCATGCACAAGAAACTCTCTAAATTCATATGTCATGAGTAACCTAAAAAAATAGACAAATCATTTATGTACCTATCTAAGTAAGGAGGAGTTCAAGCAGTTTCAAACCTAGAAAAATATTATGCAGCAGCACAATTATAGGCATTATTCCCAAATGACAAAAAAGGAAAATCAAAAAAATGAGTCGAATTAGAATAAGATGAATCACTCAGGACCCTATTAATCCATCTTCCTTGGGTGGCTGAGGGAAAGAAAACTCTAAAAAGAAAAATATTAGCAACCCATTTTCAGCACTCACAATGAAAATATGGCTAACATACAAAGAAAAGTTACTTGAAGAATAAAATACTCCCACCTCACCTCAATCAGTTATAACAAAGACTTTGTAATGGGGAGAGGTGATACCTTTAAACAATGCGAAAGAGCAGGTCTTGGTACACTGGGCTAAATATACAAACAAGGGAACATAAGAACATAGGATATGCCATACTGGGTCAAACCAAGGGTCCATCAAGCCCAGTATCCTGTTTCTAACAATGGCCAATCCAAGTACCTGTGAGGTTCCCAAAACTTATACAGATTCCATGATGCTTTTCCCAGGAGTAAGCAATAGATTTCCTTGGTCCACTTTAATAATAGTTTATGGACTTTTCCATTAGGAACTCATCCAAATCTCTTTTAAACTCAGCTACACTAACAGCTTTTACATCATCTTCTGGTAACGTATATTCCAGAGTTTGATTAAGAGTTTAGTGAAAAAAAGTCTAAAATTTGTCTTAAATATGCTACACTGTAGCTTCATTGCATGTCCCCTAATCTTTCCACTTTTTGAAAGAGTAAACAACCAATTTATGCTTACCTGTTCCACTCCACTTATGATCTTATAAACCTCTATCATATCTCCCTCTCAGCCATCTCTTTTCCAAGTTGAAGAGCCCTAACCTTTTAAGCCTTTCCTCATCAATTCCTTGCATTTAACTTGCCAATACTTATGCTGTTTCCTTTTTTTCATCATTTGGCTCTTTTTTCCATTTTCTTTCTTAGCTATAACAGCCTCACTGACCTCACCTTTAAGCCATGCTGACTGTTATTTGGCCTTCCTTCCACCTTTCTTAAAGTATGGAATACATCTGGCCTGGGCTTCTATTTTTAAATTATGCTCAGGCTTGATATAAACACCTAGGGGGTCATTCTGTGTCGCAAACAGTAGGGATGTACGTTGTCACCACTCACCCTCCCAGAGGCATTTAGCATGGGCAAGGCAAGTGGGTAGTTGTGTTTCTTATACTGTGAACTTTAAATGGAGGTTTTGGAAAGGCCTCCGGGGTAATGTAGTCCTACAGTAGTAAGAAGGAGTCCAAGTTGTGCACGAGTGGTTCAGGTTAAATTAGGATTTATTGCCCCTCCCGGGGTTGGATGTTGATGACCATGAACAAAGAATATATTTACAAAGAAACCATACTCCTGACGTGAACAAAAATAGGCAACTTAAATAATGCTTATCTTCGGCTGTTACGGAATCAAAAAGATTAAAACAGTTTCCCTCCAAAATACTTCTTTTGGCTGTTTTTCTTCCTTCAGCAAAATCCAGTATTATTAACAAAGGGACTGCACATTGTCTGCCACCATATAAGAGCAGTCCATAAACACTTCGGACTCAGGGGGTTGATAAGGGTCCCACTGCATAAGATCACCTTCTTCCTTAAGGTCCCTTAGAGAGGGTTCTTCTGCCTGCCATGCAAACCTCTCCGTTCCAATTACAGGGTTCCCTTCCCCCAACCTGCTCTGTGAGTCTGGGTGTTTGGCTTCCTGTGCACACAGCCCTCTGTAATTAAAAGGATACACGTTTCCCTCTTCTGTTTGGCTACAGGGAATTCTGTATCTGCCTTTAGAATTGCTTTCTCCCAGGAATTTCCCTTGGCTACAAAAAGGTTGGTAAAACTTTTCTCTCCCCTTTGATAAAAGCTTGGTATCAGGGAAATAAGCTTTACCTGCAGGCTGTCTGTTGTGAGCACAGCGTGGTTGTCTTTTCTGGTTCCCAGAGTAAACGTCTCTGCTTTTTGGATAGTAAAAATCCCCAGTGCTTTTTGTAGTTGAGCACTGCTCCCTAGGAACTGGACTTGAATATCTTCCCCAGCTCTCTTCCTCTGAGAAGTTCCTCCGAGTGGAATTGGGATTTCTTTCCCTTTTCCCTTCTCTCAGCCACAGACCTTGGCTGCCCTCGGAGTATCTATCTTTCTCTGGTTTTCTCCTTCTTTCAGCTTTCTCCACGCTTGCTGTGCTGCCTTTTCCTTCTGTCTCCGTATCTGAGACTATGTCCGTCTCTTTCTCCTTCCCCTTCTCTTTTTCTGTCCTATATTTAACTAAAGGCTTTTTATCTAAGTTTCTTTCTCCGCTGTGCTGAGCCACACCTCCCACCAGGTGTTCCCACTTCCCTGATGAGGCAGGAGCTAGCTCAGGGGATGGGCGTTCCCTAACACTCTGTGATGTTCTTTGTTTAGGGTTTCCATGCCAACCCTCCATGCTTGTTTCAGCACTGACAGTTCTGGTTTAACTTTGTAGTGAATCCTCTATCTCCATCGGTTCTGAACCGTGCACTTCACGACATATCCCCCGCCTTAAAATATTACGTACTGCCGCACCTTCCGGACAGTACGTAATACCAGTGTGGGATCTGCTGTACTGTTCCATGTACACCATACTGGCGGTGGCAACTCTTTCTTTCCAGGGTTTTAAAAGGTTCAGGTGATACACCTGCCTGCGACCCTTTGCGTTCTCTATCCTATATGAGACTGGCCCTACTTTCTCTACGACCGTACACGGTCCCCTCCAATGGGCTTCGAATTTTGGGCCTGGATTTGCCACCTGGATAATTACCTTATCCCCTACATTTAATGTCCGGGGCTGTTTGCCCCTGTCGTAGTACTGCTTTTGCTTCTGTTTACTCGCTTGCAGATTTTCTATTGCGGCCTTTGCCGTTCTTTCTAAACGTTGCCTCAGACCCTTTAAGAACTGAGGTATTTCTACTTCAGAAATGTCTGGTTCTACCCATTGCTCATGTAGTATATCTAATATCCCTCTAGGGCAGCGATGGCGAACCTATGGCACGCGTGCCAGCTGTGGCACGCGAAGGCCTTGCAGCTGGCACGCGGGAAGGTCCGCAATCGAAAAAAAAAAAAACCCTGTCTGCTGCCGCTGTCGGGGCCTCCGCGGCAGAATCGAGCGTGCCGCGGGGCCCCCCTGTACCCGGCAGATCCTGCCCTCCCCGTAGCAGCTCTCTCTTTGGAGCTACAGTCAGACGCGCCGGCTTGCAGAGCGCGAAGGGAAGAGTTTCCCTTTCGCGACTCCGTTAAGCCCGCGGGGGCTGATGGGAACTTCCCATCAGCCCCCGCGGGCTTAACAGAGCAGCGAGGGAACTCTCCCCCCGCGCTCTGCAAGCCGGCGGGTCTGCCTGCCGCGCCAAATTGTGAGCGGCTACGGGGTGGGCAGGATCTGCTGGGTACCGGGGGGCCCCTCGGAACGCTCGATTCTGCCGGGGTGGCCCCGACAGCGGCAGCAGACAGGTTTTCTTTTTTTTTTTAATTTTCCCTGGGCTGGCCTGGGCTGGGGGGGGTGGGGGTTAGGAGTGGTGATGGGCTGGGCTGGGCTGGGCTGGGGGGGGGTTAGGAGTGGTGAAGGGTTGGAGGGGGGGTTAGGAGTGGTGATGGGCTGGGCTGGGGGGGGGGTTAGGAGTGGTGATGGGCTGGGCTGGGCTGGGGGGGTTAGGAGTGGTGATGGGCTGGGCTGGGCTGGGGGTTAGGAGTGGTGATGGGCTGGGCTGGGCTGGGCTGGGGGGGTTAGGAGTAGTGATAGGCTGGGCTTGGCTGGGCTGGGGGGTGTTAGGAGTAGTGATGGGCTGGGGTGGGGGGGGGTTTAGGAGTGGTGATGGGCACTGGGCTGGGGGGGTTAGGAGTGGTGATGGGCACTGGGCTGGGGGGGTTAGGAGTGGTGATGGACACTGGGCTGGCTGGGGGGGGTTAGGAGTGGTGATGGGCACTGGGCTGGCTGGGGGGGGTTAGGAGTGGTGATGGGCGCTGGGCTGGGGGGGTTAGGAGTGGTGATGGGCGCTGGGGGGGGTTAGGAGTGGTGATAGGCACTGGGGGGGCTTAAACTAAAAATTGAGTGATGGGGGATTAGGACTGGGAGTGGGCTGATGGGGAGGTTAGGACTGGAAATGGGCTGGTGGGATTAGGACTGGGAGTGGGCTATGGGGGGCTAGGACTGTTAATGGGTTGGGGGGGTTGCTAGGACTGGAAATCGGCTGAGTGGAAGGGGGCTTGAACTGCAAATAGCTGTTGGGGATGGGGCTTGGAATGGAAATGGGCTGAGGGGAAGTGGGGGGCTTGAACTGCAACTCGCTGATGGGGACGGGGCTTGGAATGGAAATGGGCTGAGGGGAAGTGGGGGGCTTGAAGAAGGGAATGGATGCTGGGTGAGACTGGAACTAGAAGGGAGCTGATGTTGGGGGAGGATTAGAATGGGATGGGGCTGGGAGAGTAAAATGGAGAGGGGAAAAATATTTTGTGTAGGAGGGATGAAAAATCTACAATTGGCCAGGTATTGGGAGAGTAATTGGGGATTGAGGATGGAGGGGTAAAATTTGTGTGGATGAAATAGGAATGAGGAAAGAGCAAAAGGAGAAAGATTAGTATGTTAAAGCAGATGTAGAGAGAGAGAGAATGGAAAAAAAACTAGAAGAGAGAAGAAAGGACAAATGGACAGCAGACGATGGAGAGTTAGCAGAAAACATGAAGAAACCAGAAGAAAATGGCTGGACCAATTGCAACTGAAAAAAAATGCACAAAAGGTAGAAAGATCTCTCTTTATTTTGAATTTATTAACTGGAATATGTCAGCTCTGGGAAATGTGCATCATTAACATCTGCGCTTTGTTTGGTACAAGAGGAAATTCCTATTTGACGTTGCCACTTGTTCTCTTTCCCCAGTATTCACTAAAATGTATTGGTTTAATATTTGCAGTGTTGCCTTTTGATAGGTAGGGTATGGTGCTTTGTGAGTCCTGGTAATGCTGTCAGGATACGGCGGGTTTGCTATGGGTTCTAAATGGGCAGCGTTTGTAGTAGTTCCTAATGTGCCTGGCGGTTGGCACTGGATTATAGTAATGTAGAAATCTTTTAGTCTTTCTTTATCAATACACTCATTAAGAGACATGTTTACTAAAAGTTAGTGTATGGTAACATTATGCAAATATTTATGCAAATAAGACCACTTATGCAAATGACGTGCTGGCACTTTGAGGAAATTCTTTGGTTTTGTGCGGCAGTTTGGGCACTCGGGCTCAAAAAGGTTAGCCATCACTGCTCTAGGGGATCTCCCAAACATAAGCTCATAGGGTGAGGCCTTTAGCGAAGATTGCACGTGTTCTCTGCATGCATATAGAACGAATGGGAGCAAGGTATCCCATTCTGCTATCTCCCCTTTTTTCAACCCTCTCCTCAGCATCTGCTTAATGGTCTGATTAGTACGTTCTACTAGACCATTTGTTTGGGGGTGGTAAGCCGAAGTCCGTATGTGTTTTATCCCAAAAGCCTCCCATACGGTGGACAGATGCTTAGATAAAAAGTTGCTGCCCTGGTCTGTAAGTACCTCTCTGGGGAACCCTACCATGCAGAATAGTTTGATCAGCTCCTGGGCTATAATCCTCGCAGAGGTGTTCCTTAGGGGAATAGCCCAGGGAAACCGGGTGGCATGGTCGACTATCACGAGTAGGTACTGAAAACCTCTGGGTGTACGTGTCATAGGGCCAACCATATCTATGCCTATTCGGCTCATAGGTACGGCTATGGTGGGAGTAAGCACCAAAGGTACAGCTTTTGGCCTTAACGCTGATACCCTTTGACATGGAGCACACGACTCGCAATACTGCTTAGTCTCCTTGAACACCCCGGGCCAGTAAAAGCGACCTAATATTTGGTCCAGGGTGCCCTGGATACCTTTATGGCTTCCTATAGGGTGGTCGTGCGCGAGACGCAAGACCGTGGCTTTGAACGTCGTTGGCACTACAAGCTGCTTCCTTACTGCCTCAGAGTAAGGGTCTACACTTTCCCTATACAGGATGCCATTGTCCAAGAAGAACCTAGGTAATGTGGGCCTAATCTCCTGGGCCCATTCGAAGGCTCTCTTGAGCGCCGGGTCGGCCCGCTGCTCAGCAGGAAAGGAGGGAAATTTATTCACTAACTCGGCGGGTACCCAGGGTAGGCTTGCGCCCGCCTCCAACTCTGCTCTGCCTCGGGACCTAGTTTGCCTCTCATGGCGTCTCTTTGCCTTGGCCTTTCTCCCTGGCGCATTAGGTTCATTCACTAGGTCTTCATGGGTAGGAAGAATATCTGTTTCTTCTTCCCCTGATTCCTCCTCTTGGGGCACTAGTCCTTCCCCAGGTTCTCCCCTGTCCCCAGTTGATGTCTCTCCCATCCCTGAGGTCCCGGCTTGTGATCTGGTCGAGACCAAGCCGGTTCGGGTGTTCAAACCTGCCACTAGTCCCTCATAAAAGGGTACCCAATCCCTGCCTAAAATAAGGTCTTGGGGTAATGCGGGAAGTATAGCTAAGGGCATTACTTGCTTGAACTTTAGTGCAGTTACCAAGAGATTTCGGCGAGGGTAAAATGCAAACGTACCGTGTATGCACTTCACTCTGACCTGGTTTTCTGCTTGACTCGGGGGCGACGAACAGCGCCCCTCGATGGCCTCCCAGAGTGTGCGGGAAATCATACTCTGGTCGGCCCCCGAGTCAAGCAGGGCCAAGGTGTCCACCCCTTCCACCTGTGCATGTAATAAAAATTTGCCCTGAACTGGTTCATCCACCCCAGACATCAGGACAGTTCTTTTGGTGCATTCCCTTTTAAAATGCCCCACTTTCCCACACAGATAACATTTACCCTTGGGTGTAAACACATTCGCTCTGGGCACAAAAATACTCTCATCATTCCCATTTCTAACATTCACAGTAGTCATTGCATATTTTCCACTATAGGGAACCTTTCCCTTTTTAACATCGCACAAACCTGCAGCTTGCAGTATGCTGTATTCCGAGGGGTCAGCTATTTGGGCCTCCAGAAACCGGTCCGCCAAATTAGCTGCTTCCTCGGTAGTCTTGCAATCCTGCAAGGTGAGGTACATCTTCATTTCTCTAGGTACAGCCTGTACAAATTGTTCTAAAATAACTGTATCTAATACATTTTCCATCGTCTTAGTTTCTGGACTTAGCCATTTCCAAGCCAGATTTTTCAGACGTTGTTGTAACCCCTTTGGAGTTTCTTGAGGCCTCAGGCGGGCTTCCCTGAATAGCCTCCTATAATGTGAGGTTGTCAGCCCTAACCTGTCTTTTACCACTCTTTTTATTTCCATATAGTCGCCAGCAAGAGCGGCTGGCATGGCTTTGTAGGCTGACAGGGCTTCGCCTGTCAGCGAAACTGCAAAGCGTGTAGCCCACTGACTATCAGGCCATTTTAACACCTGCCCAATACGCTCAAACGCATCTATAAAATCGTCAATGTTATCAGTTGGACTCAATTGTCCTAAAGAGAATGCATGACTTGCGTTCATTGGGGGTCCTGGCATAACCATAGGATTCTCCATCCGTGGTTCTCGGTGTTCTTTTAGAAGTGCTGTCACAGCGTCCAGCAGCGGCTTTTGCTGCTCTCTCATGAGTGTAGCGTTTTCCTCCTGGATGTGCTTGGCAAGTTCCATCTGTAGGTCCCATTGCTTTCGCATCCACGCTATCACGTCCTGGGCCTCCATCTCGTGTCAGCACCTGCAATGAAAGAGACAGAAAAAAAACCCAAGTGCGGCTCCCTTTTCAGGTTTTTTTTTTTTTTTCAACCCCACAGCGCCCCCTTTTCCTGAATCCTCCCTCACTTATGCCCAGGTGCTATTACCTGAGGCTTCGTGTAGAGGTCTGCATTTCAGGAAAAGAAGCTGTGTCTTGTCTTTATCTCTCTTGCAGCCTTCTGGTAGCCCACTTCCTTGTGCAGGAGTCCTGGTGCCGTAGTTTCCTCTGGTGTCCTTCATTCAAGGTCAAGCATCCGAAAAACTACGCCAGATATGTCACCACTCACCCTCCCAGAGGCATTTAGCATGGGCAAGGCAAGTGGGTAGTTGTGTTTCTTATACTGTGAACTTTAAATGGAGGTTTTGGAAAGGCCTCCTGGGTAATGTAGTCCTACAGTAGTAAGAAGGAGTCCAAGTTGTGCACGAGTGGTTCAGGTTAAATTAGGATTTATTGCCCCTCCCGGGGTTGGATGTTGATGACCATGAACAAAGAATATATTTACAAAGAAACCATACTCCTGACGTGAACAAAAATAGGCAACTTAAATAATGCTTATCTTCGGCTGTTACGGAATCAAAAAGATTAAAACAGTTTCCCTCCAAAATACTTCTTTTGGCTGTTTTTCTTCCTTCAGCAAAATCCAGTATTATTAACAAAGGGACTGCACATTGTCTGCCACCATATAAGAGCAGTCCATAAACACTTCGGACTCAGGGGGTTGATAAGGGTCCCACTGCATAAGATCACCTTCTTCCTTAAGGTCCCTTAGAGAGGGTTCTTCTGCCTGCCATGCAAACCTCTCCGTTCCAATTACAGGGTTCCCTTCCCCCAACCTGCTCTGTGAGTCTGGGTGTTTGGCTTCCTGTGCACACAGCCCTCTGTAATTAAAAGGATACACGTTTCCCTCTTCTGTTTGGCTACAGTGAATTCTGTGTCTGCCTTTAGAATTGCTTTATCCCAGGAATCTCCCTTGGCTACAAAAAGGTTGGTAAAACTTTTCTCTCCCCTTTGATAAAAGCTTGGTATCAGGGAAATAAGCTTTACCTGCAGGCTGTCTGTTGTGAGCACAGCGTGGTTGTCTTTTCTGGTTCCCAGAGTAAACGTCTCTGCTTTTTAGATAGTAAAAATCCCCAGTGCTTTTTGTAGTTGAGCACTGCTCCCTAGGAACTGGACTTGAATATCTTCCCCAGCTCTCTTCCTCTGAGAAGTTCCTCCGAGTGGAATTGGGATTTCTTTCCCTTTTCCCTTCTCTCAGCCACAGACCTTGGCTGCCCTCGGAGTATCTATCTTTCTCTGGTTTTCTCCTTCTTTCAGCTTTCTCCACGCTTGCTGTGCTGCCTTTTCCTTCTGTCTCCGTATCTGAGACTATGTCCGTCTCTTTCTCCTTCCCCTTCTCTTTTTCTGTCCTATATTTAACTAAAGGCTTTTTATCTAAGTTTCTTTCTCCGTTGTGCTGAGCCACACCTCCCACCAGGTGTTCCCACTTCCCTGATGAGGCAGGAGCTAGCTCAGGGGATGGGCGTTCCCTAACACTCTGTGACGTTCTTTGTTTAGGGTTTCCATGCCAACCCTCCATGCTTGTTTCAGCACTGACAGTTCTGGTTTCACTTTGTAGTGAATCCTCTGTCTCCATCGGTTCTGAACCGTGCACTTCACGACAACGTGCAGGCAGGACGTACATCCCTGCTGTTCGTCCCCCTGTGCTCCCAGTGCAAAGGCTCCCTGTATGAACAGTGCTGTTGTATGGGGAGCCTTAGAAGGGAGCGGGCGGTCCAGAGGCAAAGCGAAGGCGGGGCATGGGTGGGCCCATACAGAGCCAATTCTGAGGCTGGTTCTGTAGACAGGGGACCTATTCCACCTCAAAAGTGGAATAAGTCCTCCTGGATAGGGGGGATCGTGGCACAGGACCCAGAGGAGCAGGTGAGGGGGCACACGGGGTTCCCTGCCGATTCTGATTCTGCAGGCAGGTCTAGCCCCACAGGATCAAAAATCAGGTGCTACTGCTGCATGCCCCGATTCTTCCCAGCTGTATAGGTGCAGGATGGAATTGGCCCTTTAACTTTCGCTTCTTCACAGAAAGGTCCAGAATCTGGGAATCCTGGCATGAGTTCTACCTTTCCTAGCCATTTCAATGTGAATTCAACAACTTCAAGTCACTCTGTGCCCTTCTTCTCTGTTGTGAGCTCATAACATCATGCTTTTCACCTTCTTGCTCTGAGTGCCTGCAATACACTTTGAAGTAATGTGTCATGGTCCTCTTGGATCACATATAAATCCTATTTAATAACACACCTTTCTGAGGCAGCTTTTAAATCTTAACTCCTTGCATTTATCTATTTTTCTCTGATGAACTGCTGAAAAATCTTGTTTTGTATATGTGTCTTGCGAAGACTGTGAAGCTGAGGACAAAGCAGGGACTGTCTCTTATGCGTATCTGTACAGTACCACACATGTCTAGTAGTTCTATAGCAAACTGGAACTCCGTTCCTCCCTCCCCCCGTCAGGAACAATCATACCCTAAATTCAAGTCGCTTCTTAAAACTCATCTTTTCTATGTCGCCTATGACCTTCTGCTGACCCCTGACCCCTGCTAACTAACTCCCTTTTCCTTGCCCTGACTTCTCTTTTCTTTCCTTCTCTCGCTCTGTTGCTAGTGTGACTGCTGCTTTCCTGTCAAAGAATTGTAGTTCCTTTCGTTCCAGGCCCTTCTGACCACTGCTGTATTTTGTTCTTTTGTAAACCGCCCTGATGGCTCCAAAGGGGTGCAGTATAGCAAGAAACCCAATAAAGATAAAGATAAAAACAATTAGTTTAAGTTGTATGGGTAGATTTTCATAAGGTGCAGGAGTAAGTTCAAATGATTGACAATATTCATTTAGAATAAGGTTACCAGATGTTCCCAATTTTCTGAGATTGTCTCCAATTTTAAGGTAGCATCCCCAACTCCATGGACTCCTGACCCCGATTTCAGTGGAGGCAGAGGCAAAGGACATTGCTTTTCCTGTATACCCCTCTGATGCAATCTTCTTGATCCTGGTAGAAGATGTAGAATGAACTTCTTTTCTGAATAAAAGAGGAGGAATTTTAGAAATATATGGAATATTTATCTATTTGTATAAAATAAAGTTTAAGCAAATTTATTATGCTCTTATAACTCGAGATGGGCTGCTACAGTTTTTTTTTTAAACTTTTGAAATTAATGCATGCTATTTATGCTGGTCATTTCATAATATACAAGGAAAAGATATCTGGGGAGGAAGAGCCCTTATCCCTCTCAGCCCATCTTAGCCTTGCCTAGGTATCCCAGTTTTGCTTTCCAAAAATCTAGTAACCCTAATTTAGAAGCACAGAAACAGAGAAAATGTTGGCCAAAAAGGACTTTTTTGGGCAACCCAATCTGCCCATTTCCTGCCCATCTTTTTTTCTCACGTTTTACTAGTCTTGTTGTCATTGCACCTTTGTCACTAAGGTCCATATATGTCTATCCCCTGTATGCTTGAACTCTGACAATATCTTGGAGCTTATAACCTCCTCTGGAAATCTGTTCCAGGCATACGCCAATAACAAGAATTCATTTTATTTTGGAGCGACTAGATTATTATAATGCCCTACTTTTGGGGGTTGAAAATGATATAGGTACAGAATATTCAGAACACTGCCGCTCAGATGCTTGAAACGCCAGGCGTGCTCCCTATAGTTAAAAAGGAAGAGGAAGGGGTTTCTGATTTAACATGCCTTTTTCAGGAGTAGCTCAAACCAAACTATATTCAGGCACTGTAGGTATGTTTCTGTCCCCAGAAGGCTTACAGTCAGTTTGTACCTGAGGCAAAAGAAGAGTTAAGTCTTGCCCAAGATCACAAAGAGTGGCAGTAGAATGTAAACCTTGTTTCCCTTCTCAGCCCACTGCCGAAACCATCAATCTACTTCTCTGTTCAAAGGATACCATTAAAGTTTGAGCTATTATTAAAAAGTACTTAGCTGTTTTGGACCCAGGCTAGTTGAGGGAT
Organism: Ichthyophis bannanicus; assembly: GCA_033557465.1. Lineage (NCBI taxonomy): Eukaryota > Metazoa > Chordata > Amphibia > Gymnophiona > Ichthyophiidae > Ichthyophis > Ichthyophis bannanicus. The sequence continues at coordinate 175,260,052 of CM066034.1, read as the reverse complement.
GAACTGAAAATGTATGTTCCTACGTGTGCATTATATTCGGCTGGTGATCATCCGTTATGACCTCACACTCAAGAAATTAGATTGGTGGAGCCGAGTTCTTGGATGTTTTCTGTGGCAGGGACCACTTTATGGAACACTTGAACTCACAAGACGAGGTTTATGACTAATCATTTGTCTTTCCAGAAACAATATAAAACTTGTATTTTTCAAATAAGTGGGGTTGTGTTTTGAATTTTTAATTTAGCACTTTTATCATTTTATATTATTTGTGTTTATTTTTTGTCACATGAAGTAGCATTTTAGAAAGGGCATCCTAGTGAAATCTGGGACGTCCAGGTTAAATTGTGCAAAAAAACCCACTGGAGACGTCTGTTTCAGCCTGATTTTAAAAACATGGATGTCCGCAACATGGACACTCATGTAGGAGTCCACATCGACATCTCTGCTACAGAAAGGTGAGGCAGAAATGTCTCTCTCATGCTAATTTGCATATGGAGACGTCCTTATTCCCCATCACTGTTCATTGTCAACATGGAAAATATAGGGCATATGAGTTTAACTCCTTCCCCACACCATTCAAATGTTTGGCTGGTACAATGAGCACTTTTCCCAATGCCTATTCATGCCTGGAGCAGGTATAAACTTGGACAAGGCACGAGATGTGCAGAGAGTTTCTGAAATCAGGAGACGACATCCAGGTTTTTGGGAACGCTCCAGACATGCCTACACCAAGCTCTCTTTCTGATTTGGACATCCTTGCACCAGAGAAGTCTTTAAAACCATTTTACAAAATAGTTCCAGGAACATCACCATGCTTTGAATATCTGTTTGCCCATTTTCAGACATCCAAAGCATGAATAGGACTTCTAAAACATTCCCCATAATTATTTCCCATGTGACCATGGAAATTACCTTGATTTTTCAAAGCCTAGATGTCTAGTAACATTCTACAAATTAATCAACCAATGGTACTAGTATTCCCAAACATTTGCAATGAATCTTGTGGTGGTTAGTGATGGGTATCCTCTGTTTGCACTTGGGACAGAACAGGGAGCTTCTAGTCTGTTTCAGACATACTGTAGTGAGAAAAAGTGACACAGCAAAACCAAATAAAAAATAAATTCTGAAGAAGTTATCTGCAATTTTCTTTAGATACAAGAACATAAGATATGCCATACTGGGTCAGACCAAGGTCCAACAAGCCCAGTATCCTGTTTCCAACAATGGCCAATCTAGGTCACAAGTACCTGGCAGTTTCCCTAAAAGACACAGGTTCCACAATGCTTGTATTAGGACAAGCAGTGGATTTCTGGGGTCTCCTTTAATAATGGTTTATGGATCTTTCCTCCAGGAACTTGTCCAAACCTTTTTAAAACCCAGCTACACTAACAGCTTTTACTACATCCTCCAGTAACAAATTCCAGAGTGTGATTATGTGTTGAGTGAAAAAATATTTTCTCTTATTAGTCTTATATGGGTTACCCTGCAGCTTCATATCTAAACGGCCTGGAAAGAAAGAAAGAAAGAAAGAAAAATAAATATTCCTCATGCAGGCTAGCAGGGAAACAAAAAGATGAAAGAAAATGTAAATAAATGTAAAAAAAACCTATGTCTAGAAAAACTATGAAGAAGAGACTATAAGACATTTTAGAGAGTGAAGAAACTCAACAAAGCAGAACCACTAGGTTCAAAGTCTGTGGTAGATGAAAAAAAGGGAGAAGCATCAAGGTCACAGTAGTGCAAGAATTTCAATGTATATTCAAAGATGTTTAGGGTTTTTCAAGAGAGCTCTACTACTGATGCCTGTTCCATGCCAAACGTAATCAGATGAGCCATTTGTTTGATATTTTTTGAATTGTTCATCTTCAGCATGGGTGCAATGCTGCCAAAACATTCTTGGATGGAGTCCCTGCGCTTTCTAACAAGCCAGATCGATCATCTGTTAGCAAGCCACCCTCTTGCACCGCCAGGATGCAGGGCGGTGCAAGAGGGTGGTTTGCTAACAGATGATCTAAATAAAAGCACAAAGAAGGAAGGAGGAACAGCAGGTAAAGCAGCTTTATGCACTACTTAGAGACCATTGAAGTGGTGCTAATTGCACCCGTGGTAACGGCAACATTCGCAGTTAGCAGGCCCCCCAAAATGCTCACATTAACAGTGATGCACCATCAACACCCACATCTCGACCCAACCCACCCAATCTCTGCACAATTCTGTGCTACCTAGTTAGTGTGGGATTTTTAGCTGTAGTGCAGCACACTAACTATACAAAAAACCCTGCTCTAACAGCACAGTTTAGTAAACATGCTCCAATGAGCAGCCTGTTCCTTCCTCTTCAGTCAGGAGGAGGAGAAATTTTCAAAAAGAAAAAATACTAACTTACAGCATTTCCTCAGTGTTCTTTCCCTGCCCTATCTGGAGCTACTTCTGGGGATTGAACCTGGGATCTTCTCAATGCAAAGCAAAGATTCTTCCAGTGAGTTAAAGTCCTATCTCTTACCCATCAACTCCTGTTGGAACATTCCAGTCATCCAGTCCAGAAGTTACAGAGTTTCCACCAAGGTCCTCTTTTCCACATTTCCATGTTTTCTCTTTTAAGTTTGTCTTACTGATCTATTAATTCAGTGCCCTTGATCAACTATGATCTTTAGCGACTGGTCACTCATACAGTTGCTGCCCTGTCAGTCTGCCTTAGAGTCATGGCATTCTGACCTGGCTCGGAGACCTTTGCTGTAATCTCTTTCTTCCTCTGCTAACTGCCACCTCCACCTTCCAATGCTTGCTTCTGCTTTAATAACTTGCAATGCTTTCTCATCTCTAAATTATGGGACTCTGCCTGCCAGCTCCAGTGCAGGGCCGGTTCCACAGTTTGTTCAAGGAATTATCGCCTCAACAAACCTTAAGCTTTACACCGCTCCCCCCTGGCTGTCAGAATCTATTGTTTATCTTTGAATGCCCTGCTCTTTGCTACCTCTAGGCAGCTGCCTAATTTGCCTAATGACTAGGCTGGCTCTGTTTCAATGGGGTTCTATGATTTTCTAACTGCCAACCTGCCTGTCAGACTCTCACCTTTGTCAAAGCTGTTGTCATCATGTTCTGCTTCTTACCTGAGTTTTCATAGTAGCTACAGATGCACTCTCAACTCCCAAACAAAGGGTCATTGCTTCCAGTTTCAACTCCCTAATTCTAGTTAGTTCATACCCAATATATAGCCTGCAGACAAGCCTGCATAGCGGCAAATGTTACGTTAAACCTCCCTATAATGAAAAATCTGTCAATGAGGCAAGACTCTAAAGAGCGGGAAAGGGACGACGACCTAACACAGTACTGAGTATATTGCCCCTTAATATTAGGGACAAGCCTGAGATGGAGCTAACTTTTCAATCATGTTTTCTGAAGATGAATGGTGTAGTTGCAAATTGACCAACTGATTCTTTGATTGGGTTTGATTTTAGACTTTTCCAAATCCAAGCTCAAGGTAAGTAGCATGTTCAGCTACCTGAGTTATTTCCCTACCCAAATTGGCTTACAATCCAGTTTTATCTAGGCAATGGAGGCTAAAGCGAGTGGGAAAAGCGGAATTTGACCTTACTTCATCTCTGTTTTTACCCTCATTTTCCCACAGCTGGATTTATTCCATCATTTTCACTTCCATTTTTGTTCACATTTTGTTTCAGATGCTGTTCCATTCATCCATCAACCTTTGTCAGGCAGTCCTACTGAGGTTAGCCTTCCCTGGTCTCGTATCATGACCCTTTCGTCAAGAATTTCCTTTTCACTAAAAAAAACCCCCAGCATCTTGTCTATTGTTGCACTCAGGGCAATTTCTCCAAATGGGTTAGTTTGGCACATACTATGACAGTCATGAACCGAACTTCTAAGCCAGGTTGTGTGGAGTATAATTCAGTCTCTCAAATTTACTGCTAATGTTCGGTGTAGTATTTGCATCATGCCAAAGACGGCTTCCTTCTGGAGTTCGCAAGATGTAACATGGATGGGTAATTTGTCAAGATGTGCTTGGATATTCTTCTTTATCAAGCCTGTGGCTCCCAATAAAATGGGAAATATTTCTATATCTTTCTACCACATTTTCTTGGTCTCTGCCTACATTTCTTGGTACTTCGGGATCTTCTGCCTCTCCACGCGCTTCACAGAATATTCCCTTGGAATTGACACCTCTATTATCAATGCCGTTCTGGTGGTTTTTCTCCTTTACCACTGTCAGGTTTCCTCGCATCCATTGGAATTGGAATGTCCCAGGTGATCATAACCTCTTAAGGTCTCAATGCTTTTTGGGTACAGTGATGTTGTAGGGTCTGATATTCAACTGGGCAGGCTAGGTGCTGCTACAGCATATAGCCCTGCCTGGCAACCCTTAACCCCAGATATTCAATGCCGCAGCAATGGCATTGAAAATGTGGGGTTGCTGCACATGCCCCAGAGCTGCTGCATCTAACAGGGTAGCAGTGATATTGTACCACTATTTGGTTAGCATCCACGGGTAAAACTAGGTGAGCCAAAAGCTAGCTAAGTTTTAGCCACAGAATGCTAACCGGGTAGCGGTGCAATATCGCTGCTAACCCAGTTAGCGGCAGTCTCCCCTCTCAGCTCCACCCCAACACATCCCAATGCTAACCACAGAGCATTAGGGCGTGTAGCTGGCTTAGAAGGGGACATTCAATGAATATCCCAATTTAAGGTATTTACATGGTTTGCTGTAAACTGTGTAAATGCCTTTCGAATATCCGGCCTGTAGTGTTTAAAGAGTTCCCAGTGTATGAGGTGTGCTGCTTTGTTGTGCCTTTCTGTATAGATGTTTTCCGCCATCACAACTTCACAGCCAGCTAAGAGGTGAGTCACTGTTTCCAGGTGTTTCTTACAGAACTGACTGATTTAGACAGATTTGCATACCACATTATCCTACAATCAAAGTGGTTACATCACAATTGGAGGGTTACAATTAACATGTGGGTACTTTACAACATTTAACATGAGGGTATTTAACAACATTTAGACAGCACAATTGGGGGGTTACATTTAGCATGAGGGTACTTAACAACATTATACAATGAACTTGTAAGTCTAGTTGGGATGATTGGGTATTGAGTTGGCAGGGGTAGTTGCAATACCGTTCGGGTGGGGACTGTTGTCTGTCTGCTCATAGGTTTCTGTAAAAAGCAAGGTTTTAAGGGCCTTGCGGAAGTCTGTGATGTCTTGTAATGCCCTCAGGCTCGTTGGGAGGGAGTTCCATAGTGTGGATGCCAGTAGTGATGGAGCTCTTCTTGAAGTATTTTGTTTAGTCTTGTGGTATTCTGCAGGTGTGCCGATCATGTTGTCATTATTGGTCCTTCTTGGTCTATTACTGATATCCCTTGTTATGATATCTTGGAGTACATCTGCCAAGAGATAGTGGATGATTTTGAAGATGATCAGGATTGTTTTAAATTTTGCTCTAGCCATCATTGGGAGCCAGTGCAGTTGCTGTAAGACAGGGTGATGTGCTCAGTTCTTGAAGTGTCTGTAATGATGCGTGCTGCAGTGTTTTGCACCATTTGGAGTGGGTGTAAGGTCTGCTGAGGGAGACCTTGATATAACGAGTTTCCGTAATCAAGCAGAGGTGTGATGAGTGCTTGGCACACTGTGCAGAAGTGGTCCTGGTGGAGTAATGGCTTGATCTTTCTTATGGTCCTCAAACGTTGATAGGCCTTGTTTGCAGTTTTGGTGATATGAGATTTCAGGTTCAAAGCTCTGTCCATTGTAATGCCCAGGTACTTAACTTCATCTTTGACTACTATGAGTTTGTTTAGAATGCTGATAGTCTGAGGTGGAATGAAGATAGGGTTCCTGGTGATGAACATTGCCTCAGTTTTATCGTAGTTGACCGTCAGGTTATTGCTGTGAGCCGGGTATTCATGTCTTCAAGGCATTTAGTTATTGTTATGTTGTTAAGTGCTAGTAGGTTGATGGGAGCATACACTATGATGTCATCAGCATAGATGTGATAGTGGAGTTTGTGTCATTTGATGATATTGCATATGGGGTGGATGTAGATATTAAAGAGCATTGATGACAGGGCTGAACCTTGTGGTATTCCCTGCGTGACAGGGAACTGCAATGATTTCTTTTGGGCGCATTTGACTTGTTGCGTTCAATCTTTCAAGTAGGAGATGAACCATTTCAGGGTATTCTTGCGTAATCCTATCTGTTGCAGGCGCTGCAGTAATCTGGCGTGGGACACTGTGTCAAAGGCTGCCGAGATGTCCATGAACACTAGCAGGAATCCATTCTTTATGTTATCTATGCCTCTTAGGAGATTGTCAAAGAGGGAAGTGAGTAGCGTTTCCACACCGTGCTGGGGTTTAAAGCCATGTTGATGGATGTCCAGTGGGGCATTCATGTCAGTTGTGATGAGGTAACTAGTACAGAGCCTATGTTATATGAGGAAATGGCTAGCTCAGAGCCTATGGTAATAGGAAAAGAGGAAGAGCTTACCTCACAAACCCATAGGCAGCAAACATTCAGCTTTCAAAAAGCCCAAGTATAGTGGAGAAAACTTTCCATTCACCAAAGGTGACGCAGCAGAAAGCCAAAAGGCTAATCAAGCTCACCTGAGTGGAAGGACATGTACAATGTGCAGAGAACAGGGGCATAAAAACTACAGGGAAAGCCCAGTAGTGGAGCAAAGGGAGGGGTTGGAGCTAAGGCAGCAAAGGGTGGAGCAGGCTGTAGCTGCAGAGGAGTCTCCCAAGCCAGAGGGAGCCTCGGTCACTGGAGAGTGAGTAACCAAGAGGAAGGAAGTCCTCTCAACCAGCAGACCTTGCTAGAACCAGGAAGTAAAGGAAGTGTCCCAGTAGCAAGAGGCAGCAGACACAGACTCTCTTCAGAAAGTGATTTTAGCTTGGACCCGTCTACAGAGACGTGGAAGTCTTGGAGAGGAGCCAGCCAAAGCCCAGAGAGAGAAGCTCATTACCCAGGGACAAAAACTAAGTACCCTGTTGTAGCTAGAGGGAAAAAGCCAGGCATTGCCAGCAGAACTGCCAGCAGAGCAAAGCCCAGTAATTGGGAGGAAAATCACTATTGGAGAAGGAACCTGAGAGATATAGTTCCTAGCACAGGACTCTTGAACCCTGTTGATGTAGAGCACTTACCAAATAGAATAACCAGTGTCATTCAAGGGAAGAGCTGTGAGGATTTCAGTTATAAAGATTGTTATGTGTCTCCAGATACAGACTACGAGCAGATGCAATGGGAAAACCAGGAGTGTGATATAGAACTGGATTCCATGGATTGCACGCTTTGTCTGTCTGATGAAATTACATCCCTATGTTAGCCAGGCAAGCAAGAGTTCCGTGATACATTGTGCTGGCAAAGAGTTTATTTTCTATACTGTGAAGAAACAGTTTTCTTTTGTGTTCCTTTGTGCTGTTCATAAAGAATCCTATGTGGGACGGGGAATAAAACCCGAATTATTTCTTTTGCCTTAATTACACGGCTACTGACTATTTCTTTAATAAGGTAACCCACACCTCACAGCCCTAGGCGGGCACCTAACAGGGCCAAAAAGGGGTGCTGGTGACACAATATGGTCCTGAAGTTGCCTTTGCACTGTCTTTTCAACGATTTTTGCAAGGAATGGTAGACTGGAGATGGAACGGTATGATTTTAGTTCAGATGGGCTTAGGATGTTGCTTTTAAGTATCGGTCATATCATGGCGTGCTTGAGGGATTGCAGCATGTATCCCTGTTGGAGTGATTCTTTGACGATTTTGTGAATGTGATGGGAGAGCTGGCTTCTTGTGACTTTGAGCCAAGCCACTGGGCATGGGTCTGATGGTCAGGTTGTTGTGTTGAGTCCATGTATTATGTCCTCTACTTGCTGTGTTGATGGTATGCTGAAGTCCTCCCAGGTTTGATGTTACTCTTTCATTTCATGGTCATCTGTCTGTAGTGTGATGGAGCATGTCTGTTTTGCCGGTTTTTTCAATGCTCACTGTAAATGATCTCATCTGTAATCCGCTGTCCTAGGCTGCAACTATCAATCTCTCATCCTTGTGGTATTTAAAAGGCGCTAGCATGATGCAAACCCCAGCCATATCTTGATGGCTGTGCCTTTCCATTGCTTCTACCCCATCTAAAATCTCAATAGAAATGTAACTTCAAAAACAAGACACGGTATTCCAGCAATGATCTGCCAATGATGTGTACAAAACTGGTTCTAGGTATCTCTCTGCACAGGTACCTAGCAGGTCCCTGGCTTCTCTTATCACCTAATCATGCTGTTTGTGAATTGTGAGATTGGTGTGACCATCCAATCAATGGCATCACATACTTCTCTTCTGGGTTTCTGTATCTGAAGTGCATAACTGCATTTTTTCACATCAAATCTTCTGTATCTGTCACACTCTTCAGCATACTTCAGAGTTTCTTAAATCCCTTGCAATTTTTCCATTTCATCAGGTGTCTACCTTGTTGTAGATCTTACAATCAACTAAAAGAAAACATACCTTTTCAACCATATTACTGATGCTTGCATTTTCCACTATTCAGGAGAACTGGGTTCACAGAGGTATATAAATTTGATCCTTCATGACCACAAACAATTCTGGTTTCCAGTCTAAGTTATGCACATTATCCGGGGAATCAATGAACTGTATGCAGATATGCCTGGTGAATCTTAATTGCATACTAGCTGCAAAAACAGATCTGTCTGCAATCCTCAGACTACAGTTGTGCTCCTCTGCTCTATGTGTAATCTATTTTACCACATTAAGACCCCATCATATGCCTGGCCATTCTTTTTACACATTGTGTCTAAAAGTATCAAAAGTCATACTAAAAGAACAGAAGACGATATCCAGTACTCCAATCTGCTCTAATTCCCTGATTGCTCAGTCAGTGCCAGTTTGATTTGACATCAGCTCCCCCTAGTGAATTCATGCTGCCTTGGATCATGCAGTTTGCTGCTTGACCATTCTTTATTAGTGATATCATTAGTTTCCTAGCACCTCGGTTTGTTGTTCCATTGTTGCCAGTTTTTCCTGTGGAGGATGCTCATGGTCTCTGATTCTATTACCTCTACTTTTTTCCAATTCTCTAGAACTACTTTGTGGCCAGCAAATCATTAACAAGGTTTCTCTTGCTACTATAAGCACCTACAGTATGCTTTTTTTTTTAATATCTCCGGATGCATCCCATCTAGCCCCCATGTCTATCTTACTTAATTTTGCTAGTTTCACCCAAGCTCTTACATAAATGGAGGATTCACCTTCCTTCTCTTCCTTTGGTACTCCTGTTACTTCTCTGCAGACTGCAGCACTTACCATATTCTATGAAGGTAGCACCAATGCATTAATATCACTTTTTCCAATCCCATCAACATATTCTCCCCTCCCCCCCATTGATACCCCTGCATTTTCTCATTTGACTGTCATATTTAGAACAGTTTATGTCACTGTATGTTTTTATTATATTTCCTCAGCCTTCCCATGTGCTTTTCCACCCTTCTATCAACTTCACCTTATCTTTATCATCACTACTTTTTTTTTCTGTCCAGAGCTCCCTTCTGTTCCTTTAGGCTTCCAGCTCAGTCAGAACAAACCTCAGCTGATCTATAACATCATGAGTCTTATTCACAACTACCTAGGGATTTTTTCCCTCTCATATCTCTTCTCACCTCTCTTAACCCACACATTGTAGAAGTAGTCTTCAGCTAGGAGCCATGGACCATTTTTCCTGGGACCTTACAAGCACACTAGGTGCTACCATTGGTAGATGACTAAAACTTCCCTTATTCCTCAAAAGGTAGTCCATACTGTCTCTGCAGCATCCCCAACCTCAACTGACCTAGAAAGGGAAATGTCAACCCAGGACATGAATGCCGAGCCACCAAGATGGCACTTTGACCTCTACTTATTGGTATGATCTTGCAGATCCTTCTTGTGGTTCTGGCTAAGTTTATGTAAGCCCCCTTTCTCAGGACACTCCATATTTTGGTAAGTGGCCCTCTTGAAGCAATGGAAAGCAAAGAAATTGGATGGAGTCTCAAATCAGAATTCTTCCAGTAGAGAACAGGATGAGCTGTGAGGCCCAAGGGAATCACACAGTGACCCATAAAAGAATCTTTACATGGAGGGAAGGGGATCATAGAGAGGTACCCTTCAGGCTGGCAGAAGACTCCTTGAACCCCCTTGCAGATCTGGACACAGAGTAGTGGGTAAAGGGCAAATGATTGACACAGGATGAGGACTACGATCAGAAGTGGGACCCAGGGTGGGGGAAAGCAGATGGTGGACACAGAGTAGGGAGTGTAAGACAGATGGTGGGCATGGGATGGGATGGAGGGTAGATGCTGGACACAGGGTGGGGGACATAGGGGATGGAGAGCAGATGGTGAACATATGGTGAGGAGTGGAGGGCAGATGGAGACAGAGATCATATGCTGGACATGGGATGGGAAGGGATGGAGATCAGATGCTGGATATAGGGGCAAATAATGCATATGGGATGGGATCCATGGTTGATGCTGGACTCAGTATGGAGGGTGAGGGCAGATGGTGGACATGGAGTGGGGGATGGAGAGAAGATGGTGGACACAGGGTGAGGGGCACAGAAAGAGAGAGGGGGAGATACTGGACAGGGGAGGAAGAAAGGGGAGAGATCCGGACATGGGGAGGGGGAAAGAGAGAAAGGGGAATATTAATTAGAGGATGGGGAAGGATAGAGAGATGGGGTGTGAGAGGGCTGGGTTAAGCATTGAAAAGTAGTAGGTAGATGCAGTAAAGAGAGGGAGACTGAAGACTGGATGGTAAGAAGGAGGAGTGAAATCTGAGTTGAGAGAGAGAAAAATAAATGGAAGCAAGCTGAAAGGAAAAGATTAATGCCAGAGATGGAAAAAAGTGAAGAAGACAGGAGGGTAGAGAAATAGCAGATGGATTGGAGACCCTAGAAAGCAAGTTAAGAGAAGACAGAGGAAAGCAAAAAACCAGAGACTGGGATCAACACAATAAGAGAATAAAAAGCCCAAACAACAAAGGTAGAAAAGCAAATTTTATTTTCAATGTAGTGACTAGAATATAACAGTCTTTGGAATTTACATGTCCTATCTTTATATTTTTGCATAGTACAGCTGCATCGGCATCTATTTCTATTTCTCTGGAGTTGGCTTCTTGGGGTTCAATTTAATTTTTGTCTACATAATTCTACTTTTAGTGTGTGATAATATATTCTATTCTTTGAAGGATCTATCTACAGTATATTCTGTTAGCATGGAGTTTCTATGTAGGGATCTGTAGTAATCCGGCTAGTGTTTTCCAAATAGTTTATGGATGTTCTAGAGCCAACTGCAATATTTACAGTGCTGCTCTTTTCTGAGTAGGTTCCTTGTATGAGTTTTGGAAGTTGATGCTGTTGTGATATGGCAGATTTCCTCTATAGGTCCTGAGCAATTTTTGTAAGGTTTTGTATTACTTCTGTTTGTATTACTTCACAATATGCCCAGTACTGGTGAGGGTTTACATTGCTGGTACTGAGATGATACCAGAATCAAATTATTTGTTGTATGTTGAGTTCTATGGGGAAATGTACTAGTTCTGCTCTGTATCAATTGTTAGGGTAGGAGTTTCTTTGGATACAGAATATGGGGTCATTTTAAAAGACTTAGATGTAATTTGAATGTCCGAAAACATGCATGTGAATGTCCAAATCACCGAGACGTCCCCAGAGCCATTTTACAAAGGGCTTTTTAAGATGTTTCCACTGCAGGAATTCCCATGTAGGCAGGGGGTGTGACAGAGGTGTAACTGGGGCGGTGCCAATCAATTTCAGAACCCTTGGGGACATCTGCGACCATGTCCAAATTTAGACCTACTCCAGGCATGAATAAGCATTGGAAAAGTGCTCATTTGGGCCCTAAAATGTCTGGAGGATGTAGAGAAATAGGCACTCCACTATCTTCAGTACTCTCCACAATCAGTATGATACATTTTATGTTATTGTAAACCACCATTGCATGTCTCTGAGACATCTCCAGTTTTGAGAATACGATGCTGGGGACATCTATGTAGACTGCCGTACAGATTTTCATATTGGGCACATCCATATTTGTGAAATTGCACCTGAACATAGACATGCTTGCATTGTTTTCCAGAAATTCTGTCTAGGATATCCCAGATTGTGCTTGCATCAGGATAGAGCGAGGTGTGAACTCAAAAACTTTTATTGATTGTTCTATACCTGAGGGGACTGCTAAGGGCCACCCGACACGGCTGTGTTTCTGCACTGCCTTCGTCAGGGGATTGGCCTATTTAGAAGATAAACATAAAACAAAATCAAATTAAAAACAAATTAAAACCACATAAAAGCCAAACTTATAATAAAATGCTTAAACAAAGACATATGGAGCAATTCAAATAGTTACAACAATAAACATGTATAAAACGGGTAAAAAACATCTATAAAAAAAGGAACGTCATCCCAAAAAATAAAACTAATCATATTAAACCACATAAAAGCCAAACTTATAATTACAATAAAATGCTTAAAAAAAGACAAATATAACAATTCAAACCGTTAGAACAATAAATATGTATAAAACATATATAAATAAAATATATAAAACATTAACATCATCCCAAAAATTAAAATTAAAAGGGTGATGGTACAATAGTGAACTTAAAAGATGGTGATAAATCATTCCGTTTTTTTAAAAAAAGAGATAAAGAAAATAAAAAAGTTTTTGATTTTCATTATTTCCTTTTTAAAAAAACGGAATGATTTATCAGCATTTTTTAAGTTCACTATTTCATCATCACCCTTTTACTTTTAATTTTTGGGATGACGTTCCTTTTTTATATATGTTATTTACATATGTTTTATAAATATTTATTGTTCTAACTGTTTGAATTGTTCTATTTGTCTTTAAGCATTTTATTGTAATTAAAAGTTTGGCTTTTATGTGGTTTTAATATGATTTTGGTTTATGTTTTTCATCTATATAGGCCAATCCCCTGAACAACAACCATGTCGGGAGGCCCTTAGCAGTCCCCTAAGGTGTGGAGCAATCAATAAAAGTTTTTTGAGTTCACACTTCACTGTAGCCTGGTGGCTTTGGTTTCTCTGCAAGTGCGCAGTGCTGTTTTTGGTTGCATGTCCAGATTGCACTTGGACATACTTTTAAAATATACCTTTACATGTTAAAAACAGAAAAAGCAAAAACCACAGCACATTTTATAACATCAGAATAAAATTAGTTATAATACTTTTCTTTTGGTATTATAAACTGCACTGTAGTTCTCTTTTTGCTCCTTGATGTGTGATCACTTTGCAACTCCTTTGTTATTTGTAGAATATATATTTGCATGCTGGTCCAGTGTGCATTGTCAGAATTAGTATGTTTTATCTCAGGTTTCAAGGCTACACAAACTACTACAATTTTTGCTGCATATACTGGAAACAGCTTTTCAAAGTTTTGTTTTGTTTTTTTATTTACATTTTATGAAATTTTACAATATTATCAAGACAAAGGTTTACAGAAAAGGCATACAACCAAAAGATAATACAAGAAAAAAAGAAAATCATCATTATAGAAACCACTAATGGAAGTGCCTATAGCCCCACTATATAAGGGGAGACATTAAGGAAAAAACAGCAGGACGAGGATACCTACTGTAACAAAGTATCAATAAGACAGAAATACAAGATAAATGTGGGAGGACAGAGGCTCTCTTATATACATGCACACAGAAAAGTTATCCTACATCATCCAGTGGACTTAATACAGAAGCTGGAACAGAAGTGACTGGCCTTCCGTCATTGATAAATGCTGACAAATAAGTTGGATGAAAGAAAACATCTCTCTGAGAATTATACATTATTAATCATTTGCAAAGAAAATGAAAATAAAAGGAAACCCCTCGTTGCAAAACACCAGGCTTCAATATAAGAAATTGTCTAAGCTGCTTCTGAGTTTCCCCTCACAATATCTGGGAACATTAGCACCTTTGAACCATAAAAAGGAACAAGACGCTTTTTAAAGTATAATTTTAAAAGCCAGTCCCGGTCCGACACTAACGCACAAGTGACCAGAAGTGTAGAGACATTCACAGAGTCTTGCTTAGGTGACTTTAATAAATCAGAAACATTTAATAGGTTCGTGCTTCCCACTTCAGTTGAACCTGGCCCCTTCTTTCCTACTGGGAGAAGGAAAGCTTTAGAAATTGGTGGCATCAACTCTTGAGGCACTATCAAAACCTCAGCCAGATATTTTTTAAAGAGACTATAGGTTTAACATCCACAAGCATAGGAAAATGTAAATGTCTCAAGTTTGAAGCCTGAGCAGCATTTTCCAAACTTTCTACTTTAGCTTGAAGAATGACAGCCACCGCTCCATCCGATGCCACCAGAATTCCCCGCTCTCGCATGCCATCTGTGCCGACTTCTGGTGGTGGAGGTGCAACAACCTCGGGCGGCAGAGGTGGAGACCGTTCCTCAGGGGAGAGAGTAACTTCCAGGTCAGATGGCTGAGACTACTCTTCAAACTGTTCCCCCTCATTACCCACGCGAATCTCCCTCCTCATGACCTCAGTGACCTCGACAAAATGGTCCATAGGACTGACAACAGCTGGTGAGGGCACCATGGGGAACATCCTAACCTTGCTTTTCTGCTTCGGCATCAGACAAGAGGAACGAGAACCTCACGTAGCCATCTTGAATAAGACATGCCTGCATTTCAAAGTTTAAAAAAAATGGAAGCAGCTTTATTGTCTTGATCTTATATAACCTTGTTAAATGTTGCATGTGACACATTCCTTCCAATGTCCTGGAGACCTGTCTGGCTCATATCTCAATCCATGGTACAACTGTTGACCCTATTGGTCAGTCACAGAGCCCTCTAGCCTTTACTTTTCCTTTTCTGTAAAAAATTTTCATCTTGAGCACAACAAGGAAAGTTCACGGCTTCTCTCTCCTTCCCCACCCCTGCAGTTCTATTGTCTTTTCAGCAGTTTAGCATCCACTCCTACTGTGGATCAGTTAATTCAACAGTCCTTCCTGTCAGTGATTGTTGAATTGAAGCAGTTAACATGAACAGACACATCCTCCATATTGAACTAGAATCTGTGCTGCTTTTTTGTTTCAACCAGGGCCGGTGCAAGGATAGGAGATGCCCTAGGTGGGCCCCTCCATCCTGTGGCTTCCCCCTCTCTTGCTACTGCCACCACCCTTCTCTGGGAGCTGTAGCAGCGGCAATAGCTCAAAATCTGTGATGCAACACTTGAACTGTCTTGTGATTTCTGCCCTCTACCATCAGCCTCTTCTAACCCCTTTGACGCAGACTTCATACCAGAAGTCTGTATCAGAGAGTGGCGGCAAGGCAAATAGTAGGAGGCAGAAACCGCAAGGCAGCACTGTTCCTTATCATCCTGGCAGACTAATTCAGACAAATGTCTTATGTTCTCTTGCGATCAGGTGGAGGCAGACTTAAGCAACTTTCAGTGATGTCATCACTAAGGGGCATGTTTACTTAAGATTTTAATGCACATTAATGAAATTAATGCTAATTAAGTGCCCACAGACCTTTTATCTCATTAATGCACATTTACCAAAGGTTAATAAAACCTTAGGTATATTTGCTGGTGCAGCACCAAGAGAAGCCTGAATTTGACTGCCTCCAGCATTTGACAAGGTGTGTGGACTGGTGCAGCAGTGTAGCCTGACTCTTCTGGCTCACATCACAATGCTTTGGTCATTGTGATTGATTCTGGTAAGATTCAACATTGTTCAGAGGGCTGTTACTGTTCCCTCCCTTCCAGTCCCAGTGCCCCATCCCTTCCATCCCCCCCCCTCATTACCCAGCCACCTACCAGTCCCATCCCCAAGTGTCAGTTCCCTTCCAGTCCCCCTCCAGTACCATCCCCAGATGTCAGCTCCCTTCCAGTCTCTCCTTCCCGTTATGTCAGCTCCCTTCTTGACACTTCCTTCCTCCCCCATGTCAGCTCCCTTCCTGCCCCCTCCTTCCTCCCCATGTCAGCTCCCTTCCAACCACCTCCATCACCCCTCTGTCTGTTCCCTTCTTGCCCCCTCCTTCCTCCTCTATGTAAGCTCCCTTCCAGCCCCACCGTGTCAGCTGCCTTCCTATCTCCTTTCTCCCCCATGTCAATTCCCTTCCTGCCCCCACCTTACCCCCATGTCAGCTCCCTCCCTGCCCCTTCTTCCTCCCCCATGTAAGCTCCCTTCCAGCCCCCCGTGTCAGCTCCCTTCCTACCTCTTCCTTCCTCCCACGTCAACTCCCTTCCTGCCCCCACCTTCCTCCCATGTCAGCTCCCTTCCTGCCTCCTCCTTTCTCTCCTGTGTAAACTCCCTTCCAGCTACTTCCTTCACCCCTCTGTCAGCTCCCTTCCAGCCACCTCCTTCACCCCTCTGTCAGCTCCCTTCCTGCCCACTCCTTCCGCCCGTGTGTTAGCTCCCTTCCTTCCCCCATGTCAGCTCCCTTCCTACCACCTCCTTCCTCTCCCATGTCAGCTCCCTTCCAGCCCCCCCCCCCCACGTCAGTCCCTTCCTGCCACCTCCTTCCCCTGGCAGCCACAGCTCCTGTGTCTAACAGAGCCATGGCTGCAATAGCACTAATAATTTAAAATAAAAATAAAATCGGTGCAGAGCCTTCTGGCCCTATGGAACTCCTGCTGCTCAAAAGGAAGTTATGCTAGAGAGGGCAGGATGCAGCAGCAGGGGTTCCATAGGGCCAGAAGGCTCCACATCGGTTTTGCTTTTATTTTAATTATTAGCGCTATTGCAGCCGCGGCTCTGTAAGAAGCAAGAGCCACAGCTGGAGCGGAGGAAAGTGTGAGGCTGTGCTGGGGGAGACAAGGACTCCAGGAGAGAGATGAAAAGTCTGTTTTCTGTTCTGGCTGCTCCCGGTCCTGTGGCTAGAGCAAAAAAATGTTTTTTCAATGGCCGGTCTTAGATCTCTGCCGACAGCTAGCCTGGCCATGTAAAAATTGGCCAGGTTGGCTGAAAACCAGCTGGTTGGCATCCCTACTCTGGGTCAGCTCCGTGGTGGGATCCTGTTGCTCTCCCAGTGATGGGGATGTTCAGAGCTCTGTCCACCCTTCCCATCCACAGGGCAGGTGGCCTCATTGGGAGCCAGCTGGGTACAGGAGAGCAGAGATAAGGAGGCTTCAGGCTGTGCTCAGCAGCTCCCATTGGGGCGCAAGGGTTTCCTTGCTGCTGAAATAGCTTGCAAAAGGTTTTCAGTTTTTCCTGCTGCTTGGCCCTCCCCTTTGTAGAGATCAGAGGTCCAGTACTCCCCTATGGAGTCAAGTACCCTCAGCACCTTTGTCATGGACAGATAGGAGGGCCAAGGTCCCAGCTTCACTCTTGTGCTCGTCCATTCCTCCAGGAATGCAGCCTTTTCTCCTATGGTGGTTGGTTGAGGTGCCAGGAGTAGTACCACTTGAGGGCAGTGCGGAGAGCCTGGGGACACTCTCATACTACTAATAGCCCAGATTGGATCAGTTAATTCTTTGGGTCTCAATTCAAGATGGAGCAGTCCCTTTGGATCTTCAGCATGCTCAAGTTTCCACCATTGCTTTATTGGGAGTCTGTGATCTACTTCAATGGATTCAGCAGTCCCTCCTGATGTGCAGCCAGTTGGGGTATAGTTTTGACTGTTTCTGTCTGGAGAGACTCATACCATGTCAGACCAGTGGATCATTGTGGTTCTCAGTCAAGACTGGAAATGTACAGTACTGTATTAGGTCTTCCTGCACGATGCCTGTCTTCTATCTCTAAGGTTGCTGGTTCAGGCCAGCCTGGGAATTATCAAGCAATATATTCAAATTAAGGCAGTGCCTATAAAGTACACCTTGCAGAGTCTCCCTGCGGCTCCCTGCTCATGTTGGTGATTGTTCAAGGAACCTCCTCAGTGTTTCTTGTGATTGCAGACTATTTTTCATAATGCCCTCCACAGTGGAACAAGGAACATTATTCTATCTACATAGTGGTGCCCAGGAAGGGAGGTTCCTTCAGTTATATCCTGTACCTAAAGATTGTCTTTGTCAGACTCAGAGCCCCTTATTTCCATAGTGTCTGTCATTGCTTTGGTCAGGCAGAGGGTGTTCCTCACCTCTCTAGTCCCCATCAAGGAATATTTTCACATTCCCAAGTAGGAGCAGCAACAGGGATTTCTCCACTTCTCTATGCTGGACCGCCATTTCCAGCTCTGGCCCTGCCTTTTGGCCTAGACAGGGCTCCCCATACCTTTTCCAAGATAGTGGTAGTGGCATTTCTGTGCAAGTGGTAAATCTAGGTTTTCCCATCCCTAGACATCTGGCTGATCTCATCTGTCTTGCTAGAGATGAGACAGTTCTGGTGATTTACTGATGGGACAGAC
This sequence comes from Ichthyophis bannanicus, assembly GCA_033557465.1. Taxonomy (NCBI): domain Eukaryota; kingdom Metazoa; phylum Chordata; class Amphibia; order Gymnophiona; family Ichthyophiidae; genus Ichthyophis; species Ichthyophis bannanicus. Next base: position 175,241,667 of record CM066034.1, on the reverse strand, counting down.
TAGGTTGCTGTCCAACTATCCCAAGAACAGCCTGCTTCTGTCCCAAGATTTGGAGTTCCTTGGGGCTTGTTCCATTCTCTCTTGAGTCAAGTTTCCTCACGATGGAGGGGGCCCTAAAGTTTCAGAGCCAACTCAGAGCATTTTGTGCTTAGCTCCATAGAGAACTACCCTCCTGATTTGGGTCTATACTATTGACTATAACGGCAATTACTTGGACCATAATGGCAATTACTTGGACCAGAGCATACAGGCACCTGCAGCAGTGGTACCTAACTTTCTGGTCTCCCTGTCCCAAGTTGTTCAACCAGACCAACTTTCTGGTCTTCTTCTCCCCTGGGAGGTCAACTAGTATTTGAAGTGGTGATTACGGTTCCATCATGTGATGGCTGAGATACCATTAGAAGCATCAGATTGCATTATCATCACCTCAGATGCCAGCCTTGAGGGCTGGGGTGTGCACTGCCTGGGCCTGTTTGGTTAGAACTCTGGTCCCCTCAGGAGGCCTCCTGGGTGATCATCCAACTTGAGGTAAGAGCGAGCCACCTGGCCCTGGAGGATTCAGGCTTCTTCTAGTGGACAAAGCAATCTGGATGTTCTCATACAATGCCATGGCTGCGGTGTTTGTCAAACAATCATGAAAACTTGCAGTGCTGGCATGGCTGTCAAGGTCACAGAGCTGTGTTGTTGGGCAGAGGATCATTTGATTGCTGTGTTCATTTCATACATCACAAGCATTGACATCACACAGACCAGCACTCTGTAGATCCAGGTGAGTAGGAATTCACCTCTCGTGCATGCAACCTCAGTGTGAAGATGGGCCTGTTTCAGGAGTAATCCAAAGAGGGATTGCTGTATGTCTTCCCTCTGTGGCTTATGGTGAGCCATTTGCTGTGCATAATTCAGGCCCACCCAGGCTCAATGATTCTAGTGACTTCAGATTGGTCTTGCAGGCTGTGGTTTGTGGATCTCTTAAATCTGTTAGTGAAGCCCCCTCTTTTGTTGCCTCATGAGATGGGTTTCCTACTGCAGGGGCTCCAGTGATGGAGGGCCCTGGCCCTTTCTTGCTTACAACCTGGTCCTGGGGAGAAGTAGGCTGTCTAAGAAGGTGCTACTCTGTAGTGGACACGCTTCTTAAAGCCCAAAAGGCCTATACACAGGGATGGCCCTATGCATGTGTGAGCATGTTGTTGGCACAGGGTCTTGCTTAACAGTAGGCCTTGCACCAACCTCATGCTGTACCCAAGTAGGGTTTGAGCCTCCCTTTGCACATGCTGTCACTTTAACAGGCGAGCCAGTAAGGGACTGGCTTGGGGTTTACAACCTTTAAGACTGAGCACAGACACTGTCCGCGGACAGCACCTAGAATGTGCCTGCATCCCCCTGCTTGTAAACAGAGAAATGCTTGTATTAACTTTATAAACACCATGGTCCGGTGGCTCTTAAGGTAGTACAAGAGAATGCTCCCTTGGCTGTAAACGTAGGTGGTGAGTGATGACCAGAGCTGGGGAGAGGCAGGCTGGAACTGCAGAGGATGGTGATGGAAGGACTGGAAAGCAGCCTTCCCCGAGGATGGGACTGGGACTGGGACTGGGACTGAAACCAGGGCTAGACAGTGGGGTGGGGTACTATGATTGTAAGGGAGCTGAAACAGGATAGTCTTGGGATTGGAAGGGGGCTAGACGGGGGGGGGGAGTGAGTTGGACTTTAAGGGAGCTGACACTGAGGATGGGACTGAAAGGGGGCTAGATAGTTGGGAGGGGGAGTCAGACTGGAAGGGGCTAGATAGTGGGGGGCTGGGACTGAAAGGAAGCTGACTGGTATAGTACTGGGAATGGAACAGGGCTAGCCAGTGGGGGAGGGGGGACTAGGCTGTAAGGGAGCTGACACTGGGGATGGTACAGGGACTGGAAAGCTAGACAGTAGGGGGGGGGGGGACCAGAACTAGAAGATAGCTGAACAGGATGGTATTGGTACTAGAAGGGGGCTAAACAGTGGGGAAGTTAGACTGGGACTGAAAGGGAGCTGACACTGGGTGGCTGGGAATGGAAGCAGCTGGCACTAGTAAAGAGACTGTATGGGGACTAGAGAGGGGGGGGGGAGAGGACTGGGACCTGAAGGTGCTATCACTGAGTATGGTATTGGGACTGGAAAGAGCTAGACAGTGGGGGAGGGGGGCTGGGAATGGAAGAAAATCAATATTGAGGATGGTACTGGGACTGGAAGGGTGCAGAGGGATAATCATAGAGATCTGAGATAGAAAAATCAGGGACTTGGGAAAGGGGTGCGGATGCTAAGTGAGAGCAGAGGAAAGATGGGATCATGAGGGACAGCACTGCAGGACTTGGGCAGTAAGACAACGAGAACTCAAGAGACTGAGTATCTTTTATCTTTATCTTCATTTAAAATTCGATAGACCGCCAGGACCAACAGGCATGCGGCGGTTTACAATAAAACAAAGGAGGCTGCAGAGAAAAGGAAACAGAAAGAAACACCATTTAATGATAGGAAAGGGACAGCATCAGGAAAAGAAACAATAAAGGACAGCGGAAGAGGGAGAAATACCATTAATTATCAGAAAGAGGAGGGGAGGGAGGGAGATCGAAGGCTAGGCAGAAAAGATGGGTCTTTAGCTTAGCTTTGAAAGAGGGATAAGAAAGTTCCAGACGGAGTGCAGACGGCAGAGAGTTCCATAGACGGGGACCGATGAAGAAAAAGGCAGCAGAACGTGTAGACTCAAGGTGGGCCTGGGAAGGGGGCGGGAGGAATAACTGGTTAGTGTGGACAGACCTAAGGGTTCTTGAGGGACAGTGAAAATGAACTAAGTCTGAGAGATAGCGTGGGACACCGGTGTGGAGGGATCTGTGCACAAAAGTAAGGATCTTGTATTGGATTCGAAAAGGAGTGGGCAACCAGTGTAAGCGAATAAGAAGGGGGGTAACGTGAGCGAATATGGGAGGTGTGAGTCAGGAGACGAGCAGCTGTGTGGTGAACCAGTTGAATTTGGAGACAACAGCACCTAGTAACCGCTACAATAGATATGAGGGAGAGTGTGGGGTGGAGGTAAGAGAATAGGAGAGAAAGGATGGGGGAGGTTGAGACCTAATGTGAATGAAAGTCACCCAGTATGATCACTTCCCCCTTTGTGGCTATCTTGGCAATATCTATAATCAGTTCATTATCTATCTCTTCAATTTGAGTCAGAGGTCTGTAGACTACAGCAGTATGGATCAATGCCATCTCCTCTTTCCAGCACAATCCAGAGCGCTTCTTGTTTTCCCCATGCCCCCTGCATTTCAGTAGCTTTAATATTGCTTTTGACATACAAGGCTACTCCTCCTCCTTTCCCATTTTCTCTGTCTCTTATTTATTTTATTTTATTTAACAGTTTCTTCTATACCGCCCCTTCCAGAGATCAGGGGCGGTTTACATTGAACAGAGAGTTAGTATACTTCTGTATACTTTACAAGGAACAATGTTTTAATTATATACATGTGTAGATACATACAATACAATACAATCTTCTGAATAGATTATAGCCAGCTATGGCTATATCCCAATCATGCGATTCATTAAACCATGTTTCTGTAATGGCAACAATGTCTAAGTCCATTTCCACCATTAGGGCTTCCAGGTCCGGAATTTTGTTGGCTAAGCTTCGAGCATTTGTGGTCATTGCTGTCCAGCATTTAACTAGCTTGCATGTATTTTGCATTGATTTTGTTCTGTCCACTTCTTCCCACTTGCTTTTGATGTGTGGTTTAAAAGTGTGGCTGTTTCTGATGTTATTCTGCTTTTGCAGAGAGTGACGTCCTGAACTTGACCTTCCCCATCCGTCACTCCCTTTTTCTAGTTTAAATGCATATCCACATACTGCCTGAATTTTTCACTTAGGATTCTTTTCCCTGCAACAGACAGATGTAGTCCATCAGCACAGTATAGTCTCTTGTTGGTCCATCTGTTTCCCCAGTCGCCTATAAATCTGAATCCTTCTTCTTTGCACCAGGTCTGGAGCCATGTGTTAAAGCTGTTTATGCGATGTAGCCTTTCTGTCCCCTTACCAAGAACAGGACTGAGCCAGCCTCTGACACGCCTGCTGTCCTTCCTCCAAGCAGGCAGAAAGAGATCAAAAAGATCGAGATGCTCCAGGTTCCATATTGCCATGCCACAAAGATCAAGCTTGCTGCAAAAAGAAGAATTTCAAGGATGACAACCTGGAACCTAGGCATTACCCACTGGCCAGATGGCCCCCACCATCAGGGGGAGCAGGTAATGACTCCTTCCTCAAAGGGGAATGTCCAGAGGAGACAGCGCTGAGATGGCAAGGCTTGACCATCAGCCTTCTCCAGGGCAGCATCTGCTGCAGACAGCAGTAAAGAAGAAAAAGCCAGAGCACTCGCTTCTCCCTATTGCAAAGGGAAAGATGGGCCTTCTAAGAGTGCATCCGAAGCCTCCATGCAAGCTGAGCAGATACCAGAATCCAGTGAATAGACTCTATATTCTGCAGACTAGGCAGTGCTTCTTCAAAGGCATATAAAAACCACCGCTCACCAGCAGTCAGGCAACACAATCTGAAGGAACACTAAGTTTGCATATTGTGCCAACGCCACGCGGATCAGAGCCATATTCAACATGAGAAGGGATCTAGCTAAGCTTGAAGAATGGTTTAGAATTTGGCAGCTGAGTTTTAATGTTGAAAAATGCAAGGTCATGCACTTGGGCTGCAGCAATCCAAGGGAGCAATATAGTATAGGGGATGAAGTTCTTCTGTCCACAAAAGAAGAGCGGGACCTAGGCATGATTGTGTCTGATGATCTTAAAGTAGCTAAACAGGTAGAAAAGGTGACAGCAAAAGCTAGAAGGATGCTTGGGTACATAGGGAGAGGAATGGCCAGCAGAAGAAAGGAGGTGATAGTGCCTCTAAATAAGTCTTTGGTGCAACCTCATTTGGAGTATTGTGTGCAATTCTGGAGGCTGCACCTTCAAAAGAATATAAGCAGGTTGGAGTCAGTACAGAGGGTGGCTACTAAAATGGTTAGTGGTCTTCATTATAAAGCATATGAGGATAGACTTAAGGATCTTAATAGGTATACTTTAGAGGAAAGGCAGGATAGAGGTGATATGATTGAGATGTTTAAATATCTCCATGGCATAAATGCAAAGCAGGAGAGCCTCTTTTGATTGACAGCAAGCTCTGCTACGAGGGGACATGGGATGAGGGTGAAAGGAGTAATATGCGGAAATATTTCTTTATGGTAGATGCGTGGAATAGTCTCCCAGTGGAGGTGGTATCTGAATTCAAAAAAGCATGAGACAAACACGGAGGATCTCTTAAGGAAAAAAAGCAGACTGTTGCAGTGGTTGATATGGAAGGGCAGACTAGATAGGCCATGTGGTCTTTTTCTGCCATCTTGTTTCTATAGACCAGAGTCACATGCACAGAAACCACAGACAACTCAGATCACAAGAAACGCACAAAAAGACAACATGCGCCACCAGCATACACCAGGGAAGGCACAGAAAGGGCACGATAAAGTGCAGGAAGCGCAAACAATGCATCCAGGTAGTTAGGCTAGGTGAGAAAACACTGGCGCCGAACCAATGGATGCCCTGAGCTGCCCCAAGTCCAACTTAGCGCCCCAGCAATGGATGAGGTTGGAAACCTCGCAATAGAAAACACAATCCCAATCCACTTATAGCCCGATTCCGTCCCAGACATCAAAACCCTCTGTATGTCCGGTCTGCTGTTGTGGATGAACGAAACCCTCTGTACGTCCAGTTACGATTCTGATCTCGCGGGGTACGTCTAGCCCCACGAGATCAGAATCACGAACAGTCCTATATGTGCAGGCCAAGACTGCGATTCAGCTTGGCTTGCATGTACAAGACAAGCCCAACTCGGTCAGGGCTTTACAATGGAGCTGCGGAGCCATCCGTGCCCCGGGCCTACCAATCTATGTTGTCCAGGGAGTACCCCATACAAGTTGCCAGCCCTGGACGTACAGGGCCGACATTAGAATCGGCCCTGTACGTCCAGGGCAGAGACCACCGATCACCCGCCCTAACTCTGCCCCCGATCCGCCCCCTCCCCGCCTCAGTCTAACTTCCCCGTACAACCTGGGAGGCCCACGAATAGCAGGGATGGACAGAATAAACCCCTTAACTTACACAAAAATGGTGATAATCCAAAAATCCAGAATGATTTGCAGAAAAATATTTATTCACTTAATACTCAAATTTCAATATTTTACTCTTCTCAATCTTTATCAAAAAATTGATAATAATGATGTTAAACATAATTCACATCAAAAAACAAACACACACTTGTCCGAGGGAGCTCAAAAAATCAGGCACAACACTATCATATTTATTGTGCTCTGGTGCTCTTGTCATCATTCCCAAGATCAATTAAAAAAAAATGTAACAGTTTTCAATTTACATTCACATTCATTAAAGCTATGTTCAAAGATAGATCACAAAAATTTAACTGGAAAAGTGACGAGCAGTAAATGACTCATTGCCTGGTTCCATTCATCCACAACAGCAGATCTGAAGTATCCTCCTCAGTGTCCACAAATGTCTTGCCAATATCCCAAACTTAGCCAAAATTTCACCACAAATGATTTCCTCAGGAGTTCCTTAAAATACAAAAAATGTTATGAAAATAATGCAAAAAACATTTCTTCCAAAAACCAAAGAGAGGTAGTAACTCACGTGTAGCATGTGTTTTCCATGGAGAACAGGAATAAGTCCTCAAGTATGGGTGATGTCTCCAATGGAGCCCTGTGCGGGAATGCTCCTCAGCTTCTATTGGAAGCTTTTGGGAGGCTGTATTATGCCTGTGTGTCTACCTTCCCGCCTGTTGCCACAGTGCCATCTTCTCTAATCTGATGACAAAGCTGTAGCAGAATATAACTCCTCGGGGAGGTGGGAGGGTTGAGGACTTATTCCTGCTGCCCATGGAGAACACCTGCAACAGGTGAGCAACTACAATTTCTCTGTGGACAAGCAGGAAGTAAGTCTTCATGTATGGGACTCCCGCTACAGGCTACTGAAAACAGAGGAAGCTGAGAAGCCCAACAGAGGCAAAATTGAACTGAGAACTGGAGAATCAACTATGTAAAAAAGTGGTTAGTCATAAAAACTCATTTAATTCAGCTTCTTCACCATATGCTTTTCTTTTTTTTTTTCGGTAGCCTGGACAGACAGTAGGGCCTTGGTGGGGATGGAGTTGGATTCTAATCCCCAAACAGATGCTAGAGTACCAATTGGCCAAAGTTGCTTTTCCATCGGGAATCCCCATCCAGACAGTAGTGAGATGTGAATGTGTGTACAGAAGACGATGTCACAGCCCAGCAAATCTCTTCCATGGAGATCGAGCACAAGTTGGCCATCAACGCAGCCATGGCTCTGACGTGAGCTGTGACATGACCATCAAGGCTCAAGCCAGCCTGGGCATAAGCAAAAGAGATGCAGTCTGCCAGCCAAATTGAAAGAATGTGTTTGGAAACAGCAGCCCCTAGCTTGCTGGGGGTCAAAAGAAAAACAGCTGGTTGGACTTTCAGGGTCCTCTCTAAATAGAAGGCTAAGGCTCATTTACAATCCAGCATGGGCAGTGCCACTTCCCCTCTGTAGGCATGAGGCTTTGGGAAGAAAGTCAGCAGAACTACTGACTAAGGTGGAAAGCGGATACCACCTTTGGAAAGGAATTGAGGTTGAGTGCACAGTAACTGGGCTGCCGTTTCCAAACACATTCTTTCAATTTGGCTGGCAGACTGCATCTATTTCACGGACGAACCACTAGAGCTTGGAACTCACTTACCCAGCATGCTGACATAACTGCCACAAAAAACAAGAACTTGCAGGTCAAGAATGTCATTAAGGTTTCAAGCCACAACCACTGTTCCCTCTAAGCTGTGCGCGTGTGCGCGCGCACACACCTCGCCGAGCGAGCGCACATACTTTACAACAGAGCGCACAAAAATTACAGTTCTGATTCTAATAGCATACAACACAGACGTCTTAAAATTTAAAAGTTGTTGTGTATTTTCGGTTTTCACAAGTTCTACAATATCTTCTAGTGCAGTCAATGTGGTGTACATACTGTATTCTGACGTGTAGTCAAATTTTAAAGTATATAACTCCGAGTGTCGTTATGTGGCGCACAAAAATTTAACCTTTCTTCAAAAGCTGTACAGCTGATACTTTATGCGCACACAGCCTACAGAAAATTAGAGGGAACATTGGCCACAACTGGGGGCTTGAAGGGAGACTTCGAGAGAAGCAAACCCCGCATGAAGCAGGTTACTAATGGCTGAGCAGAAATGGGCTTTCCTTCAATTCCATGATGGTATGCACCAATTGCGCTGAGATGGACCCTGACAGAGTTGGACTTGAGATACGACTCCGAGAGGTGTAGGAGGTACTTGAGTAGTCTGGTAGTAGAACAATTAAAAGGATCAAGTGCCTGTTCTGTGCACCAGATTGCAAACCGTTTCCATTTGAATGCGTACGATCTTATCATCAAGGCCTTCCTATAGGCCAACAGAACATCTGCTACTCTGTTGGGCAGGTTAAGCTCCCAGAAGGCTAGCCTTTCAATATCCATGCAGTCAAGGCCAAGGACCAGACGTTGGGATGTAGCAACCTCCCACCTTCCTGTGATATAAGATCTTGGGCAAAGCCCAACCGTAGAGATTCCCACTGGGAGAACTGAAGCAGGGTCTTTGCTATGAGAGGTATGGGAGGATACACATATAGCAGACCCCTCCCCCAGTGCAGGAGGAAAGCATCTGACACCAGCCTGCTGCGCAAGGTGACTCTGGAGAAGAACTGATCCACTTGGGCCTTTTGTTGGGTGGCAAACAGGTCTATCAAGGAGGTACCCAACTTCTGAAAGATGTGAGTTGCCACGCCCCTGTCCAGTGTCCATTTGTGTGGCTAGAGGACATGACTCAGCTGGTCCACAATGGTATTCTGTTCCTCTGGCAGATATGTGGCCCTGAGCTCCATCCTGTAAGTGATGGCAAACCTCCATAACTGGACTGTTTCCCAACACAGGAGATAAGAACCTGTGGCCCCCTGCTTATTTATGCAGTAACCTCGCAACCTGATTGTCGGTCTGAATCAGGACAATCTGTTTGGCTAGTTGATCTCGGAAAGCCCTGAGGGCATTTGCTATGGCTCTCAATTCCAAGAAATTGATCTGGTGCAGGCTCTCCTGTTTGGACCAGATGCTCTGAGTGTGAGGGCCATCCAGATGTGGCCCCCACCCCAGCTTGGACATGTCTGCTGTCAATGATTTCTGAGGTGATGCCTTCTGAAAGGGGAGACCCTTGAGAAGGTTCTGAGGATCCAGCCACCAGTGCAGGGACTGGATAAGAGGGCTGGTGACAATCACCCAATTCTGAAGGTGGGCTGGTTCCATTGAATTCTTAGTGTCCATTGAGCCTGTCTTATCGAAAGACAAACCAAGGGCGTGATGGGTACAGTAGAGACCATGTGGTCAAGCATAGTCAGCATCCCACGAGCCATTATCTGACAATTTTGCTGGGTATCTTGGACCAAGGCTATCAATCTTAGAAGTCGGTCTAGCGGGAGGCCTTCACTTGAGTCATGCCGAGGAGAGCCCCTATGAACTCCAGTTATTGGGCAGGCTGAAAGTGGAACTTTGGACAACACTGGTCTACAATTTTTAAAAAGTTGTCTGCCTCAGAGACAAAATATGCCAATTCTTATGGACTTTTGATGCGCCGAATTCAAAAAAGACAATTAAAACCACTGATTAGTTACTGTTTCCAAGATATATAAGCTTTTCCATTTTACGTGCATATATAGTGTGTTGATAGTAAAGTTTTAATCACAAATTATAAACCTAGGTCTTTTCATGTGTTTGTTTGCCATATATATATGACCTTGATAATATTAATTCTGCAGTCTTTGTTTAAAAGTTGGCCAAAGAGTTATTTAAATAAAATTTATTTAAAAAGTTAGTATGAAACAGAAAGCAAGAAATGACCATGTATACATTAGTATTCATTTCAGACCTTACTCAGTATGTACTCAGCAAATCTTGGCTTGTATGCTGTAAATAGAGTATCTCTTGCCTTGATATCTTTTTCCCATCGCTGCATAATGCTGATGAAATCATTCGCCATGCTCACTGCTCCACAGTTCAATGGAAAAAAAATCAAGATGAGTGCACAAAAAATGTATCTTTAGTGACATGTTGCAGCCAAGATGCATTGAGGAGTTTTTCCACCAACTCCCTGTAGTTGTCTGCCTTGTTTCCGAGAAAACTTATTTATTTATTTATTTGCATTCTCTTATATACCGCGCTATTCTGCATCAGTGCGGTTTACATTGAAGAAACTGAAATTACATTGAACAGGGCATTATAACTTGGAGATAACTATTTTACAGGGAACATGGGCTATGGAGGGTTAAGTGGCTTGCCCAAGACCACAAGGAGCACCTGTGAGACTAGAAACCCCAGTCCTTCCGGCCCAAGGTTGCTGTCCTCTAGTGGGATTTGAACCCCCGACCTTCCGGCCTGAAGTACCTTGCCCCAACCACTAGGCCACTCCTCCACTCCTTGCCACTAACGGGAAGGTTTTCTATGCCACCCTTTGCCACATAGTGCATGGTTAAATTTATAATCTCAAAGAATTCACGAATCTGAGGACCAACAAAGACACTTTATCTTAGCTTCACTTAGTCTTGGAAATTTCCCACTGAGAAACTTGAAAGCTGATTTTGTTTTGTCTATGGCCTTGACAAAATTTTTCATTTGACCCAGCTTAATGTGTAGGAGTGGTAACAAAATCTTCCTTGATTCATCAAGTGGTTGATGCTGCACACTTTTCTTTCTAGGCTCCAATGACAGTCGGAGTGGTCAATCTCTCAATGTAGTGGGAATCTTTCACATGACTATCCCATTCACAGAGAAAACAGCAGTACTTTGTGTATCCAGTTTGCAGACCAAGCAACAGAGCAATGACTTTCAAAGAACCACAAAACTGCCACTGATGTTGATCATAGTTTATTCATTTCAACAGCTGTTTTATGTTGTCATAGATTTCCTTCACATGGACTGCATGACCAACTGGAATTGATGGCAAAACATTGTCATTATGCAGCAAAACAGCTTTAAGATTTGTCTTCAATGAACAGTCTCCACTCATCTGGATGTTGAGGGCTGCCATCCAACCATCAATGTTGTTGCAGGCTACAAGATCACCTTCCATGAAGAAGAATCTAGCAAGATCCTTTTGATATTCACGGAACATGGAAACCCTAACATCAGCTGACAGTAGATTCCACTGCTGCAGTCTGGAGCCCAACAGCTCTGCCTTAACTCTTAGGTAGTTCCAAACACCTGACAAGGTTATTCAGTTCACGATGTGTTATGAGGTGTGTTCAGAGTGGGAGGATTGGGGAAAAATCTGGGTAATGTGACATTGGTGGTTTGGGAACAGACGTTTCATCCCCTTCCTTGTCTGACTCAAGTGAGAATGATTCTGGAGCATCAGGAACCGGCAGTCCTTTTCCGTGGGGTACTGGGAGTATAGGTGATGGAATGTTTGGATACTGCACAGTCCACTTTTTCTTCTTTGCCAAACCTTTCCCAACAGGAGGCATCATGCAGAAGTAACAATTGCTGATATGATCAGTCAGCTCTCTCCAAATCATTGTCACTGCAAAAGACATGGATTTCCTTTTACTATTCAACCACTGGCGAAGCTGTGTTGCAGCATGTGTGTGGGAGGCAGCTCTTGTCCTGATCTCCAATTTTGCAGCCAAAAAGGCATTCCTAACAGGAGCTCTACATTACAAGCAAAGGTAAGAGTGTGTGGCTTTTTAATTACTAGCTCTCTGCCTGAGAGTTCTTAAAAGGGTTTTGGTACATTTTTAGAACAAAGTTACATTCTTTTTGGTGCTTTAGTTCCAAAGGGGAAATATTTTCTTTAGTGGTGTAGATTTAAAACTCTGCTTTCAGTATATTTCTCAACTCTTTGAAGCTACTGACACCTCATCAGGTGTTAGTTCCCTCCCTACGCTCCCCCCCCCCCAACCCCCTTCCACCCTATGTGAGCAGTCTTGCTTTACAGGGCTCCTCCCCAATTAGCTACACACAGGGACCTGGAACAGCACCTTTAGAACACAATGAAAAAAAGATTTAACTGCCTTTTCTCTGAAAGGACAGCTGGGAAACCGGATGGTACTATGGTAGGTCTCTTTCTCTTTTGCTTCAACAGGTACCTAAGCTCCACCAACTGAACAATGGCTGGTAAAAATTGTATTGCCAAAGCTGTTGTCCCAGTTACAGTTTGTGTGTCTGTCCAGACAGAGGACAGTTGAAGGACTGGTTCCATGTGCAGGATGCCTGCATGCTGAAGCTCTCAGGAAACAAGTGGAGGAGCTCAGAGAAGAGGTGGCGAGGCTGAGGAGCATTAAAGACAGTGAGAAGTACACTGATGAGATGCTTCTTGAAACATCCAAGCTCTCCAGCAGAGGAGAAGATGGGAACCTATGGAATGATGAAGGTTGGACACGAGCCACCAGGGCCTGCAAAATCACCAATCCAACTCCTCCAGCCCTTGAATTGAAGAACCATTATGCAGTGGAAGTGGAGGAAGTGAAAGCATCCCTGGAAAGGGAAGAACCAGAGCTCGAGCACCCCAAAGTTGCAGAATCAGTGACCACAAGGAAGCGAAGGGTAGTGGTGGTTGGTGACTCTTCTGAGGGGTACAGAGACGTCCATCTGTTGACCAAACTTGATGTCCAGAGAGGTATGCTGTCTGCCAGGTGCCAAAATCAGAGATGTTACAGAGAGTTTGCCGAGACTCACCTGATGTTGCTCATCCATGTTGGCATAAATGATACTGCCAGGTATCCCTCTGAGCATATCAAAAGTGACTTCATGGCTCTGAGACAGAGGGTGAAGCAGATAGGGGTGCAGGTGGTGTTCTCTTCAATCCTCCGGTTGAGGGTAAAGGCCAAGGCAGAGAAGCTCGCATCCTGGAGATAAAGGCATGGCTGTGTGAATGGTGTCATCAAGAGCATTTTGGTTTCCTGGACCATGGGATGCTATTCCAAGGGTTGCAGAGCAGAGATGGCATCCATCTGTCCAAGAAGGGTCGATGTGTTTTCAGTAGCAGACTGGCTAACCTACTGAAAAGGGCTTTAAACTAGATTCGTTGGGGATGGTTGAAGTAAGCCCCCAGGTAAGTGAAACATTAAATACCTTATGGAAATGGGTAAAAGGGGCAATATTTGGAAAGCAGTGTGTATAAATGCCCGGAGCATGGGAAATAAGATCCCAGATGTTGAGGCTTTAAAGGGAGAGGCTGACTTGGATTTAGTGGCATTAACAGAGACATGGTTAATGGACAACCATGATTGGGATGTAACTAACCAGGCTATACTTTATTTAGAAAGGACAGGGTAGGAAGAAGGGGAGGAGGAGTGGCTCTGTATGTAAAAAATAATATTAAAGCTATAGAACTACAGGGCTTAAAAGGGAGAGAGGAGGCACTATTGGTGAAACTAGAAAGAGAAATCAATTTGCATTGGCATGATATACAGACCTCCCTCACCAGAAGAAAAGGTGGACGGGGAGTTAATTGAAGATATACGCAGCATTGCCAGGAAAGGGGACATGCTACTGATAGGGGATTTCAATATGCCAGACGTTGATTGGCACATCCCTGCTGCAGTATCATCTAGAAGTAAGAAGATCCTGGATTCTCTACAGGGAGAACTATTCAGGCAACTGGTAACAGAACCCACACGTGAAGGGACCATACTGGACTCAGTGCTTACTAATGGTGAAAGTGTTTCTGATGTTATAGTGGGGGATCATTTCACATCCAGTGATCATCTGATGGTGTGGTTCAGTATTAGGACTAGGGCTGCTAAAATCCATTCAAAAGTGAGGTTCTTAGACACTAGGAAAACTAACTTTGCCAAGATGGGCCAATACCTCAGGGAGTCGTTAGCGGGAAGGGAATGGGGGATGTAGAACAACAGTGGGCAAAACTGAAAGGGGATAATTTAAAGGCAACAAACCTTTTTGTTAAAATGGCAAATAAAGGTAAAAGGAAAAGGAGACTGCTATGGTTTTCAAAAGGAGTAGCTGAAAAGGTGAAGAAAAAGAGAGAGGTCTTCATGAAATACAAGAGATCACAGAGAGAGGAAGACAGGCACCTATATTTGGAAGAACTTAGAGAAGCTAGCAAAGTAGTCAGGAAAGCAAAGATTCAAAAAGAAGAGGAAATAGCCAATGCAATAAAATGGGGGGATAAGACATTTTTCAGATATGTTAGTGAGAAGAGGAAGGGCAAATGTTGTATTGTCAGACTCAAGGATGAAGGGGAGGAATATGTACAAGCTGATGAGGATAAAGCGGAATTGCTTAACAAATATTTCTGTTCTGTGTTCACAGATGAAGAGCCAGGAGCACGACCTCAGAAAACACCCAGAAACAGGAACAGAAGTAAGGGGAATCTTGAACAATTTTCAGAAGACTGGGTTTGTGAGAAGCTAGCTAAACTTAAAGTAGACAAAGCAATGGGACTGGATGGGATACACCCGAGAATACTGAGGGAACTTGGGGACGTTCTAGCAGGTCCACTAACTGATCTTTTCAATGCCTCGTTGGAGTCAGGAGTGGTGCTAGAGGATTGGAGAGAGGCACATGTGGTGCCTTTACACAAAAACGGAAGTAAAGATGTGGTTGAAAACTACAGGCCAGTGAGTTTAATCTCAATGATGAGCAAATTATTGGAAGCGCTGTTGAAAGAGAAAATAGTGAAGTTCCTGGAGTCCAATGGATTACCGGATCCAAGGCAGCATGGATTCACCAGAGGCAGGTGTTGTCAGACAAATTTAATTGATTTCTTTGACTGGGTGACCAGGGAGTTGGACCGAGGGAGAGCCCTAGATGTGGTGCACTTAGATTTCAGTAAAGCCTTTGACACTGTTCTGCATAGGCGACTTACAAACAAACTGAGCACCCTAGGGATGGACCCTAAAGTTACTGCTTGGGTTAGAAATTGGTTGAGTGGGAGGCGACAAAGGGTACAAGTAAATGTAGTTCACTCTGAGGAGGAGGTGGTTACCAGTAGTGTGCCCCAGGGATCTGTCCTTGGTCCGATTCTTTTTAATATCTTTGTTAGTGATATAGCGGAAGGGCTGTCGGGTAAGGTTTGCCTCTTTGCGGATGATACCAAAATCTGCAATAGAGTAGACACCCAGGAAGGTGTAGATAACATGAGGAGGGATCTAGCTAAGCTTGAAGAATGGTCTAGAATTTGGCATCCGAAATTTAATGTTAAAAAATGCAGGGTCATGCATTTGGGCTGCAGCAATCCAAGGGAGCAATATAGTATAGGGGTGAAGTACTTCTGTCCACAAAAGAAGAGTGGGACCTAGGCATGATTGTGTCTGATGATCTTAAAGTAGCTAAACAGGTAGAAAAGGCAATGGAACAAGCTAGAAGGATGCTTGGGTACATAGGGAGAGGAATGGCTAGCAGAAGAAAGGAGGTGATAGTGCCTCTGTATAAGTCTTTGGTGTAACCTCATTTGGAGTACTGTGTGCAAAACTGGAGGCCACACCTTCAAAAGAATATAAACAGGTTGGAGTCAGTACAGAGGGTGGTACTAAATGGTTAGTGGTCTTCATTATAAAGCATATGAGGACAGACTTAAGGATCTTAATATGCATACTTTAGAGGAAAGGCGGGATAGAGGTGATATGATTGAGATGTTTAAATACCTCCATGGCATAAATGTTCAGGGGGAAAGCCTCTTTTGATTGAAAGCAAGCTCTGCTATGAGGAGACATAGGATGAGGGTGAAAGGGGATAGACTCAGGAGTAATATGCGGATATATTTTTTACGGAAAGAGTGGTAGATGCGTTGAATAGTCTCCCAGTGGAGTTGGTAGAGATGAGGACAGTGTCTGAATTCAAACAGGTATGGAACACTGAGGATCGCTAAAGGTAAATAGGGGACTGTTGTAGTGGTTGGTATAGAAGGGCAGACTAGATAGACCATGTGGTCTTTTTCTACCATTATGTTTCTAAGTAAAGATGGTAGGCTTTCCTAATCAAAACAGTTATACTGCTTTTTTTTGTGCAAAAGTCACTTCATCACAAACGTTGCGGAAGTGATCTGCATTGTTCAAACAATTACGAAGTATCTCTCACTTTGATTAAATGGAAAAAAATCAAGCTCTGAGAAGATTAGTCTACAGTCAAAATACTACTGACACATGTTCATTAAAAAACTGTTGTGCAATTTATTCTGTAGAGTGATGTAATTAAGATGAGTTAGGATTGCATCATCTATGACTTTTAGGAATAACATGATGCAATTCATATCATGTATGATGCAATAGCACCTTCAAAGTGCATCATTCATTAATTGTTTGCCTGAAAAGCAAGTACTGTCCAAACAAAAGCAGATTTATCATAAATCCAGATGAAGATGTGCATGTATTTTAGTAATTTATGGTTTAAATTGAGATCCCTTCCCATTATAACTCACATATCCTTAGCACTTCTAAAGGCGAGGTCGTATACTCGTATACTGACCCAGTAGTGTAAATTGAAAACTAGAGCCAATAAACAATTTTAAGCATTATTTTCGTTCTCAGCAACCCAGACTTAGTAAAGTGTGACTGAATTTATTTTGGAAGCATTTTGGCTGTAGAACAATGTAATCGACTACAAATCCCAACAGCTCTAGCACCTGAATGGTCAACCATGTTGCTTGCTGGACTTCGTCTGGAGTGATGCTTTTTAAGAGCCAGTCATCCAAATAAGGGAAGACAAAGACCCCTAGAGTTCTGAGATAGGTCACCACGAGGCACTTTGTGAAGACTTGGGGTGCCAAGGCCAGTTCAAAATGTAGCACTCAGTACTGAGAGTGCTTTCCTGCCAGGATAAATCTGAGATACCTACCTGTGAGCAAGATGGATCAGTATGTAGGTATGTGTGTCCTTTAGAACCAAGGAGCATAGCCAATCATCTTTCTGAAGATAAGGGGAGCATGGTACCTAGAGACACCATCTTGAACTTTTCTCGCACCAGAAAGGTATTGAGATTTCTGAGGTCCAGGATGGGTCGAAACCAGGGCCGGCCCGTCCATTGAGCAAGAATGTTTTTTGCACAGGGCCCCGCGTTTCAGGGGGCCCCGCGCAAAGAACATTCTGCTTTTTTTTTAAATTACATTTAAAAAAAAAACCTGTCTCTGGCTGCTGCCGCGTCCGTCGCAGCAGCGGCAGAATGGCGTGTCCCGCGGGACCCCTTCTCCTCGTCGAGCCCTCTGCAAGGGCTTTCAGATTCGCGAAGGGAGAGTGCTCCCTCGCGTCTCTGTAAAGCCCGCAGGGGCTAATGGGAAATTTCCCATCTGCCCCTTTAGACGCGAGGGGCTGATGGGAAATTTCCCATTAGCCCCTGCGGGCTTTACAGAGACGCGAGGGAGCACTCTCCCTTCGCGAATCTGAAAGCCCTTGCAGAGGGCTCGACGAGGAGAGGGGGCCTCGCGGGACACGCCATTCTGCCGCTGCTGCGACGGACGCGGCAGCGGCAGCAGCTAGAGCCAGGTTTTTGTTTTGTTTTTTTAATTTGCCGGAAGGGAAGGGAAGGGAAGGGAAGGGGGGGGGCTGATGGAGGCTGTCTGGAAATGGGGTGAGGGGGGGTTAGGACTGGAAATGTGCAAGGGGGGGGAGTTAGGACTGAAAATGTGCAAGGGGGGGGGGTTAGGACTGGAAATGTGCAAGGGGGGGGGGTTAGGACTGGAAATGGGCTGGAGGGGGGGTTAGGACTGGAAATGGGCTAGGGGGGGTTAAGACTGCTAATGGGCTGGGGCTGATGGAGGCTGACTGGAAATGGGCTGGGGGGGGTTAAGACTGCTAATGGGCTGGGGCTGATGGAGGCTGACTGGAAATGGGCTGGGGGGGGTTAAGACTGCTAATGGGCTGGGGCTGATGGAGGCTGACTGGCAATGGGGTGATGGGGGGTTAGGACTGGAAATGGGCTGGGGGGGGTTAGGACTGGAAATGGGCTAGGGGGGGTTAGGACTGGAAATGGGCTAGGGGGGTTAAGACTGCTAATGGGCTGGGGCTGATGGAGGCTGACTGGAAATGGGCTGGGGGGGGGTTTAGGACTGGAAATGGGCTGGGGGGGTTAGGACTGGAAATGGGCTGGGGGGGTTAAGACTGGTAATGGGCTGGGGGGGTTAAGACTGGTAATGGGCTGAGGGCTGATGGAGGCTGTCTGGAAATGGGGTGATGGGGGGTTAGGACAGGAAATGGGCTGGGGGGGTTAAGACTGGTAATGCGCTGGGGGTTGATGGAGGCTGACTGGAAATGGGGAGATGGGCGGTTAGGACTGGAAATGGGCTGGGTGGGGTTAAGACTGGTAATGGGCTGTGGGCTGATGGGGGCTGTCTGGAAATAGGGTGATGGGGGTTAGGATTGCTAATGGGCTATGGGGGGGGGGGTTAGGACTGCTAATGGGCTATGGGGGCGCTAGGACAGGAAAAGGGCTGATGGGGAGGGGTTAGGACTTGAGGTGGGCTGATGTGGTTAGGACTAGTAATGGGCTGTGGGCTGATGGGGGGGGTTAGGACTGGCAATGGGCTATGGGGGGCTGACTGGAAATGGGCTGATGGGGTTAAGACTGGAAGTGGGCTGATGGGGGGTTAGGACTGGTAATGGGTTATAGGGGGGGCTTAAACTGAAAATGGGTTGATGGGGGGCTAGGACTGGTAATGGGTTGGGGGATTGCTATGACTGGAAATGGACTGAGTGGACGGGGAGGCTTGAACTGCAAATAGCTGATGGGGAGGGAGCTTGGAATGGAAATGGGCTGTGAGGGAAGGGAGCTAGAACTGAAAATGGGCTGATGGAGCAGCTAGGATAGGACTGGAAATGGGCTGTTGGGGGAGCTAAGATTGGTAATGGGCTGTGGTGGGGGCTTGAATTGAATTGGCCTCATGGAGGGGCTAGAACTGGATGTAGGCTCATGGGGGGGCTTGGACTGGAATTGGGCTGAGTGGAGGGGAGCTAGGATTTGACATGGGCTGATGGTGGGGCTAGGAAATGACTAGAAATGGGCTGATGGGGGGCTAGGATTGGAAATGAGCTGATGAAGGGACTCAGACTGAAAATGGATGGGGGAGCTAGGACTGGAAATGGGTTGATGGGGGGCTAGGACTGGAAATGGGCTGATGCAGGGACTAGAAGGGAATGGATGCTGGGTGAGACTGGAACTAGAAGGGAGCTGATGTTGGGGGAGGATTAGAATGGGATGGGGCTGGGAGAGTAAAATGGAGAGGGGAAAAATATTTTGTGTGGGAGGGATGAAAAATCTACAATTGGCCGGGTATTGGGAGAGTAAGTGGGGATTGAGGATGGAGGGGTAAAATTTGTGTGGATGAAATAAGAATGAGGAAAGAGCAAAATGATAAAGATTAGTATGTTAAAGCAGATGTAGAGAGAGAGGATGGAAAGAAAACTAGAAGAGAGAAGAAAGGACAAATGGACAGCAGACGATGGAGAGTTAGCAGAAAACATGAAGAAACCAGAAGAAAGTGGCTGGAGCAATTGCAACTGAAAAAAAATGCACAAAAGGTAGAAATATATCTCTTTATTTTGAATTTATTAACTGGAATATGAAAGCTCTGGGAAATGTGCATCATTAACGTCTGCGCTTTGTTTGGTACAAGAGGAAATTGATTTATAGTTTTATTTCTACAGTGTTGTTGTACATTCCAAGTTTGGCTTTTGGGGTTCCCAGTTTAATTATTGCCTTCCTGTTTCTAAATTGCGATTCCTTGTTTGGTGATGGTCTATGTTCTGCATGTGTAACTGAGCTGAGGTATTCTGTTTATGTAATTCCTATTTGACATTGCCACTTGTTCTCTTTCCCCAGTATTCTCTGAAATGTACTGGTTTAATATTTGCAGTGTTTCCTTTTGATAGGTAGGGTCTGGTGCTTTGTGAGTCCTGGTAATGCTGTCAGGATACAGCGGGTTTGCTATGGGTTCTAAATGGGCAGCGTTTGTAGTAGTTCCTAATGTGCCTGGCGGTTGGCACTGGATTATAGTAATGTAGAAATCTTTTAGTCTTTCTTTATCCATACACTCATTAAGAGACATGTTTACTAAAAGTTAGTGTATGGTAACATTATGCAAATATTTATGCAAATAAGGCCACTTATGCAAATGAGGCCCCGCACCGAGTCTCCGCACATGGCCCCGCACCCCCCTTGGGCCGCCCCTGGTCGAAACCCACCTGTCCTTTTGGGGACCAGAAAGTACCTGGAGTAAAACTCCATCCAATATGCTCCTGCGGCACAGGCTCGATGGCAAGATTGGCCAAAAGGGCAGAGATTTCTCCCTGGAGGAAGTTTAGTTGCAGAGGGTCATGGGGATACACCCTCAGAGGGCAATAGGGTGGCAGCTTGGCAAAGTGAAACATGTAGCAACTTTGGACTACTTGCAGCACCCACAAGTCTGAAATGAGGGGCCACATGTGGGCAAAAAGAGTGAGCCATTCCCCTCTGCTGACACTGGTAGAATGGCTATGCTCCGGATGAACCAGTCAAAACCCCACTCCAGGATTTGATTGCAAGGCAGGCTGGGCCTTTTGATTTTTCTCTCGACGCTGCGGGTGAGGAGCCTGCATTTTTTTGCTGAGGTTTGAGGACCAGGGAAGTACCTGTGCCTATACCGGTAGTAGGTCTTTCTGGCCTCCACACCTTGATACCTCCTGCAATAGGCAGCTGGTTCGGACATGCGCCTCCAAGAGACTCTACAAAGCTAAGCTTTCAGACTTTACTAGTTGGCTGGTTTTTTATATAAATTTTCATCACTTTTCCTTGTTTGTCTATTACCTGTTTTATTATCATATAAGACTACTTAGTCACTGTGGTGTGTTAGGGGAACTGCACCAAGGACGGGGGACAAACAGAAAAAACAAAACAAAAAAACCCTTGCTCTTCCTATCTTTTTGTCTGTATCCCATTTCTATCTGTTCATAGCCACCTTGATCTACAGTCTAGTGACAAACAATCTAACTTTTGGTTATAAGTTTAGGAATATTTAGCTTTCCTACATTCCTTGCACAACCTTTTTAAATCAGACATTTGCGGGTGCCCTCAGTCATAAGATCTACTGGCCAGGGCCACTACCACTGTAGACATTTATCTACTCGAAAATGAAGTATACATTTGCTTTTAGATTTGCAGAGACCTGGTTTCCTACTTAATTTTTCAGTAAAGATATAAATTTAAAAGTTCCAGGATCCTTTGCATAGTGGGCTGATACATAGAAGATAGATTTAATTTTGACCTTCTAAAGTTCCTATTGTTAGAAGCCTGCCTTACAAGGTGTGGTTAATTCAATCAGACTCTGTTGCCTGAACAAGCTTATTTCAAGAGACTCTACAAAACTAAGCTTTCAAACTTTACTAATTGGCTGGTTTTTTATACAAATTTTCATAACTTTTCCTTGTGTATTACTTGTTTTATTCTCTTATAACACTATTTAGGCACTGTGGTGTGTTAGGGGAACTGTACCAAGGAAGGGGGACAAACAGAAAAAACAAAACAAACAAAAAAAATTGATCTTCCCTTCTTTCTGTCTGTATCCCATTTCTAACTGTTCACAGCCACCTTGATCTACAGTCTAGTGGCAAACAACCTAACTTTTGATTATAAGTTTAGGAATATTTTAGCTTGCCTACAATCCTTGCATAGCCTTTTTAAATCAGATATCTGAGTGTGCCCTCGGTCATATAAGGTCTACTGGTTAAGGGCACTTAAATTCCCACCCACCTTACCCCTCACCCCACCCACCCCGGGGTTGAATTGCCTATATAGTCATATAAATTGACACCTTTTCCCCGTTTTGCCTTATCCTAGCACTGCTTTAACATAGTCTTAATCATCATGTTGCGTATTCAATGCAATAGCTGTGGTGCCTTCATTCTAAGAAGAATCATTTGGAGCCTAAGAGCTTGCCCTATATGAAGTTATCTGTTATGCACAAAACAATTATTCTATTAAGGGAAGAATTAGTGCAATTAAACACACCACCTTGAATGTACAAATTGAAAAAAATCCACCACCCCTTCCACAAACAAACAAACAAACAGCCCAGGAACAAATGGATCACAGTGGGCTCTAGTTGGTTGCAACCTGTAATATGGAGACACCCTCTCTATCAAGAAATATCTCTGCATAATGCCTTCTCTGTCCTGAAAAATGAGAGAGCCCTTAAATGAAAAGCTTAATGCCCAATCTACTGATAATGCACCAAATATGAAGAAAAAAATAAAAAAACAGGAAATTACTACTACTTGGAGATTCCATCATCAGAGGTATCAACTTGGTAACTCAGTTCAAAGGAAAGAAAATGGTCAAATGCCTTCAAGGCTCTTCAGCCAACAGGACTACAAACCAAATTGTTGGCATAGTTAATGCAGAAAGTGAGCATTCAAAAATTGTTATCATCATCCATTTGGGTACAAATGACCTGGCTAGAAACAGTGCCTCTAGAGTTCAAAGGGACTTCCAGATTCTGGGAGAGAAACTCAAACCCAATGTTAGCTCTATAGCATTCTCAAAAGTTCTACATGTTCTACATGTTCAGACAGGCTGCATCGCATAAAGCATAGTTACTCACCTGTAACAGATGATCTCCGGGAACAGCAGGAATTTAGTCCTCACATATGGGTATCATCGGTACCGACGGAGCCTGTGCAGGAACGCTCCCCAGCGTCCAATTAGAAAGCTTTTGGGAGCATCCCACAGCGCCTGCGTGCTGCCTTCCTGCCTTTCCCAACTGCCTCTCTCCAGTTGAGTTTTAAAGCTGAGACAAAGAGAGAGAGAGGGAAAGGAAAGAGATAGTTAGAGAGATACAACTCCTAGAGGAGGTGGGTGGGTTGTGAGGACTAAATTCCTGCTGTTCCCGGAGATCACCTGTTACAGGTGAGTAACTATGCTATCTCCAGGAACAAGCAGGAATGTAGTCATCACATATGGGGACTCCCTAGCTTTAGGTGCCAGGGAGAGACCCCAGAAGTTGTGTGTCTCTGAACAGGGCTCCACCTCCCCCCATGGATCTCTGGCATCCTACCAGGGATGGTAGGTAGGAGTTGATTAGGTATGGAACAGGTGTTGGAGAACAGTCTGACCAAACAAGGCATCCCGGCGGGAGTCCTTGTCCAAGCAGTAATGGGCTGTGAAGGTATGAACCGAGGCCCAAGTGGCTGCTCGACAGATGTCATCGATAGACACAGAGTGCAGATGAGCCATTGAGGCTGCAATGGCCCTCACATTGTGAGCTATGACATGGCCCTCCAGAGAAAGGTTCTTACTCTGATAGGCGAAGGAAATACACTGAGCAATCCAGTTAGAGAGTGTTCTCTTGGAGACTGGAAGTCCCAAATGAGAAGGATCAAAAGCAACAAAGAGTTGAGAGGACATTCTATGTTGCTGTGTTCTTTGTAAGTAAAAGGCTAAAGCTCTTTTACAGTCCAAGGTATGAAGATTCCTCTCTGCATTTGATGCATGAGGCCTTGGAAAAACCACAGGTAGGTAGACCGCTTATTTTAGATGAAAAGGCGAGACCACCTTTGGCATAAAGTGTGGATGAGTCCTAAAGACTACCTTGTCATGATGGAACCTTGTATAAGGTGGATCAGCTACTAGCGCTTGCAACTCACTAATGCGGCATGCTGATGTGATTGCAATGAGAGAGTAGTTACTCACCTGTAACAGGTGTTCTCCAGGAGCAGCAGGAATCAGTCCTCACATATAGGCGACATTGACGTCGATGGAGCCCTTGCGGAGCATTTCCCCAGCTTTCCATGAAAGCCTTTGGGAATGCAGGCACGCATGCGCGGTTCCCTTCCCGCCTAAAGGTGCCATCTTGCTCAGTCAAATGACATAGCTAAAAACAGCACACAAAAATGTTAAAATAAACTATATACAACTGCAACTCCCAGGGGAGGAGGGAGGGTTGTGAGGACTGATTCCTGCTGCTCCTGGAGAACACCTGTTACAGGTGAGTAACTACTCTTTCTCCAAGACCAAGCAGGAAGTCAGTCCTCACATATGGGTGACTCCCTAGCTCTGGGCTACCAAGGAACCCAGGCTGAACAAGAGAACTCCCTCTAGTCCCAGCATCAAAGAAAGGCTTTTCACTGACAGAACCTCCACCGGTAGCCCAACGGAAGGCTGGAGGGCAGGAGTTGCCTAAACCTCAAAGAGATTCCGGAGTACTGCCTGGCCAAAAGCACTGTCCCAACGGGACTCCCTCTCCAGACAGTAATGGGCCGCAAAGGTCTGGCTTGAGGACAAAGTTGCAGCCCTGCAGATGTCTACCAACAGTACAGAGCGGAGGTGAGCCACTGAGGCAGCCATTGCCCTGACACGATGGGCCGTGACCCAACCCTGCAAAGGAAGGTCAGCCACCCTGTAAGCCCAGGTGATACAGTCAGCCACCCAGGTGGACAAGGTACGCTTGGACACAGCTAACCCCAAATTATTAGGGTCAAAAGATATGAAGAGCTGAGTAGCCCTTCTATGCCCCTGCGTACGGTCAAGGTAGAAGGATAAGGCCCTCCTCCAGTCCAGGGTATGCAGAACTGCTTCAGCCTGGCTTGCATGAGGCCTAGGGAAGAATGTTGGAAGAACCACCTCCAGGTTGAGGTGGAAAGAGGAGACAACTTTAGGGAGGAACTTTGGATGAGTCCTAAGGACTACCCTGTTCCTATAGAAGTGGGTGTAAGGCCTGTCACAGACCAGGGCCTGAAGCTCACTCACTCGCCTGGCCGAGGTTAGGGCTATCAAGAAGAGTGTCTTCCAGGACAGGAAGTGTAGAGGGCAAGTAGCCATCGGCTCAAAAGGTGGGCGAGTCAGTTGCTGCAAGACCACATTCAACTCCCACTCAGGAGCAGGAGGACGGATTGGAGACTTGAGCAAAAGCAAGCCTCTGAGAAAGCGGGACACCAAGGGGTGAACCGACAGAGAATGTCCTTCCACTAGTGAGTGGTGAGCTGCTAGAGCTGAGAGGTGGACCCGAACAGAATTGGACTTAAGTCCCTGATTTGATAAGTGCAGTAAGTACTGAAGCACTACTGGTACAGTACAGGAGAAGAGATCCTCTGTATGTAGCTGACACCACACAGAAAACCTTTTCCATTTGAGAGCATAGGTTTTCCTAGTGGACTGTTTCCTAGAGGCTAGGACAACCTCGTCAACTTCCTGAAGTAGGCCCCAAGGAGCTAAAACTACCCTTGCAGCCTCCAGGCCATCAAATTGAGAGCTTTGAGATTGGGGTGCAGAAGGCAACCCTGATCCTGAGAGAGAAGGTCGGGTTGCAACCCCAGAGGCAGTGGGGGATCCACTGCCAGCTGAAGCAGAAGTGGAAACCAAGGCTGTCTCGGCCACCTGGGAGCTACCAGCAGGACTGAGGCCTTGTCCTGAAGAATCTTGAACAGGGTTCGGGCCACCAAGGGCGTGGGAGGAAACGCATACAGGAGGCCCTGAGACCATGGGATCAGAAAAGCATCTGCCGCCATCCACAGAGGATGCAGTTGTCTGGAGCAGAAGTTTGGCAGCTGTTTGTTCAGTGGACTGGCAGACAGATCTATGGATGGAAGTCCCCATTTCAGGAAAATCCGCTGAACCACCAAAGGATGGAGCTGCCACTCGTGGGGCTGCAGAATCCTGCTCAACCTGTCAGCCAGGTAGTTTTCCTGGCCAGGGAGGTACACAGCCTTGAGGAGCATGTTGTGCCAGAAGGCAAACAAGCAAAGGTCCTGTGCTTCCTGACAAAGGAGCCTGGACCCAGTTCCACCCTGCTTGTTCACATAAAACATGGCTACCTGGTTGTCTGTTTGAACTAAGACAGACTGGTGAGCCAGGGTTGGAGAGAAAGTCTTGGGGGCTAACCGAATAGCCCTGAGTTCCAGTAGATTGATCTGCTGTGCGGCTTCCCAGGAAAACCACAGGCCCTGGGTGCACTTGCCTAGACAATGAGCTCCCCAGCCCTGCAGGGAGGCATCCGTGGTCAACACCACTGTGAACCGAGGAATCTGAAAAGGTACCCCTTGCAGCAGATTGGGTGGGTGCAGCCACCAGCTGAGGGAGTTCAGAAATTGTCTGGACACCCTTATTCTGGCTCTGAGGCTGCCTGTGGCCTGTGACCACTGAGTTCGAAGGCACCATTGTGCAGGCCTCATATGGAGCCTGGCATTGGGGGTCACATGTACTGTCGAAGCCATGTGGCCAAGAAGCCTCAGACAGAGTCTGGCGGAGACCAGTGACCTGCTGAGAAACTGGTTTGCTAAGTTTATCAGTCTTTGGGCTCTGTCTTCTGGCAAGAATGCCTTTGCCAGCAGAGAGTCCAACCTCACCCCTATGAACTCCAAGTTCTGGCAGGGGAGCAAAGTGGACTTTGCGAAGTTTATGACAAACCCTAGGTTTTGAAGAAGAGCAATAGTTATGAGGGTGGCTTGTCTGGCCTCCTGGCACGTCTGACCCCTGATGAGCCCAGTCGTCCAGGTAGGGGAAGACAAAGATTCCTTGATTTCTTAGGTAGGCCACCACCACTGCCAGGCATTTGGTAAAGACCCTGGGAGCGAAGGTGAGGCCAAAAGGCAGTACTCTGTACTAATAATGGTTTCCTCCCACAATGAACCTGAGGTACTTTCTGTGGTCTGGATGAATGAGGATGTGAGTGTACGCATCCTTTAGATCTAAAGAGCATAGCCAATCTCCCTGCTGGAGGTAGGGCAGAAGTGTTCCAAGAGTTAGGATCTTAAACTTTTCCTTCTCTAGGAATTTGTTGAGGTTTCTGAGGGCTAGAATAGGCCGAAGGCCACCGGTTCTTTTGGGTACCAGGAAATACCTGGAGTAGAACCCTTGACCTTGCAAGTGGGGAGGCACAGGCTCCACCGCCCTGTCCACAACAGACCCTGGAGCTCCTGAAGGAGAAGATCTGTGTGCAGTGGAGGCCTTGGAGGCTCCCCTGGAAAGAATGGTGGAGGCAGTTGTTGGAAGTGTAGCAGATAGCCCTTGTGGACTATGCTCAACACCCAACTGTCTCCAGTGATGAGTGGCCACATGTGGGCAAACAGGGTGAGGCGACCTCCTGTGCAGGGTTGGGAGAGCAGGGACGGAGAGGCTATGCCTAAGGAGTCAAAAACACCCACCCTGCTGAGTGGGAGCAGGGGCCGGAGGCTTGGGAGTCCTCTGCCTACGGGGCCCATTACCCTGCCCCTTGGCTTGCTGACCCTTAGGGGCAGCTTGGGCAGCCTGGTACTGTGGGTACTGTTTGTAGGCAGTGCCCTTCCTCGGGTAAAAGGGCTTTTTACCCGAGCCCTTCTTTTTATGAGAAGGGGCAGAAGTCTTCCTAGACAGCCTTGTCCTCGTGAGGTGCTCGGTTTCGAGCTGTGTGGCCTTCTCGGTCATGGGCTTGCCAAAAAGGTTCTCACCTTGGCAAGGGACATCGACCAACTTGTCCTGAACCCATGGCTCGAGGTCCGATGACTGCAGCCATGCCTGGCGTCGAGTTGCGATGCCGGCTGCCGCAACACGGGCCGAAGCCTCGAAGCCATCATAGGCAGTGCGGGACATAAACTTGGAGCATTCCTGGATCCCCGAGGACAAGGACTTGAACCTCTGCAAGGGTTCCCCGGAGAGACCAGCAGAGAACTCGGCCAACTCCTTGGCCAGGTCTCGCAAGTACATGCCCATGTACAGCTGGTAAGACTGGACACGGCAAGCAAGCATCGAACCCTGGAAGCACTTTCTACCAAAACCATTGAGGTTCTGGGCCTCCCTGCCAGGGGGCACCGCGGAGTGCATCTTCTGACTTTTAAGGCGATGCATGGTCGATTCCACCACCATGGAATGGTGTGGTAGCTGCGCCTTCTGAAAGCCAGGGCTCTTCCGGAGTCGATAGATCGAATCGACCCGCTTGCTTAAAACTGGCGCCGAGGCCGGTGCCTCCCACATCCGGAAGAGGAGCCGTTCCAGCATCGGAGGAACCGGAACAGTAAAGGCCTCCTTCGGAGGAGAGTCATACTGAAAGGCCTCGAGCTCCTCGGCTCGAGGCTCCTCTTCGGGGTCCGCAGGGATAGCCAACGCAGTGGCCATATCCTGGACGAACTCCGAGAACCGGGTATCCTCCGGGGGGGATCTACTCCGGGGCTCAGACTGCGGTGAGTCCGACGGGACGCACCGAGTCCGGAAGGTGTCAGAGGACTCCTCATCCTCCGTCTCCCAGGCGGACTTGTCCGATGAGGAATCGGGGTCCAACTGCGCAGGGCCTGTAAGCACCCGCCCCGATGCCGAAGGCACCGGCGTCGATGCCCTCGGTCCCGAATGGGAGGTCGAGGGAGACTGCGACTGAGGTCGACCTTGAGCCTTCATGGTCTCGAGTATCGGCTCGGTCTCCGGGGTCGACTTCGACGTCGATGTCCCGGTGGTCGGGGCAGATGTGCCAGACAGGCTGGCCATCAGTGCCCGCTGCTGTTCCATGAAGGCAGACAGTCTGCTCTCCAAGGCTGTCAGCCTGAGACCCAGCTCAGGAGACTCAGCAGCCCCCGACTCGGGCCCCGGCGGCGGCTCTCTGGGAGGAGAGTCCACGAGGACTACAGGACTTACGTGTCCAGCAGACTCCGGCTCCACTCGAGGTACTTTGGGAGGCTTCTCCTGTTCCACGGGCCCGGGGCAACGATCGGGGGTCTGAGACCTAGTTCTCGAGGAGCCAAGGACCTCTTCCGATGACGCCATCGCGAGCCGCTTCTTCCTCTTTCGTTCCCGGTCGGGGGACCCTCTGTCCGAGGAGCCCCAACGGTGCTCGGGATCCGATTCCCGAGATGTCGAGGCCTCAGACGAGGTCAGGGCTCGGCCGGAGGCTGAGTCAGAGAAAAGCCTTTCCTTCTGGTGCTGACGACTTTGAAGCGCCTTGGAAGACATTTTTCCACATGGTCCACACGTCTTAGGATCGTGGTCAGGACCGAGGCACCGAAGGCAGCAGTCGGGTGTGTCGGTGAGAGACATTAGCTTCTTACACCGATCACACTTTTGGAACCCACTGGAAGCCATCGGGGAAAAAAGAGTCCCCGCGAGGTCAAAGGACCGGCCTTCCAGGGAAAAAGAAAAAAAGGGTGCGAATGCCAGCCACAAAGGGCAAAAACCAAAAAAAGAAGATCGGGCTCGATACTGGTGTACCGAACCGGGCGGGAGGGGAACCGGCGTCGAACCGGAGAAAAAATAGCGAAGGAATAGCGAAAAAAATCTAACAATTTTCCGGGAGGACTAGGACACACGTCCAGTGGGCTTCACGGAAAAAGAGAAACTGAGCAAAATGGCACCTTTAGGAGGGAAGGGAACCGCGCATGCATGCCTGCATTCCCAAAGGCTTTCATGGAAAGCTGGGGAAATGCTCCGCAAGGGCTCCATCGACGTCGATGTCACCCATATGTGAGGACTGACTTCCTGCTTTGTCCTGGAGAAAGATAACCTTCCAAGAAAGGAATTTCAAGGAGGTAGTAGCTAAAGGTTCAAAAGGTGGCTTCATGAGCTGCCCAAGAACCAGGTTTAAGTCCCTAATGGGAGGCTTAGTTAGAAGAAGGCCTCTCATAAATCTTGCTATAAGAGGATGAGAGGAAATAGGTTGTCCATTTAGAGGCTTAAAGGAAGCTGCAATGGCACTCAAATGGACTCTTACTGAGTTAGTCTTAAGTCCTGCATTGGATAAATGAAGGAGATACTCCAGCAATGATTCCAGAGGTATCGCAAGGGGGTTAAGACCCTTCTGCGAACACCATATGGTAAACCTTTTCCACTTAAAAGCATAAGAGTGTCTTGTGGAAGGTTTCCTGGAAGCAAAAAGAATATCTTTTACTTGCTGAGGGAGATTACGATCTTGGAGATCTAGACCTTCAGCAACCAAGCCCTGAGATGCAGAGACTGGGGACTGGGATGCCATAACATTCCGTCCTCCTGAGATAGGAGATCTGGAGCAGGCCCTAACTCTAGGGAGGGAGCTTGAGAGAGATGTAGAAGCAGAGGGTACCACACTTGCCGTGGCCAATGTGGAGCTATGAGAATCATATGGCCTCTGTCTCTCTGAAGCTTGAACAGGGTTTTGGGAATTAGGGGAATGGGTGGAAAGGCATACAGGAAGTCTTGACCTCAATGCAGGAGGAAAGCATCCCTGGCCTGAGCCTTCTGAGCCGGAATTCTGGAACAGAACCGGGGAAGTTTGGCATTCCACGGACTTGCAAAGACGTCTATGTCCGGGGTTCCCCAAATTTGAAAAATCTTGGTCACCTGGTCTGCATGCAGAGACCACTCGTGTGGAAGCAGAACTCGACTGAGTCTGTCTGCCCAAGAGCTTTGTATGCCTGGAAGATACACTGCCAGGAGATGAATCTGATGCTCTCTGGCGAGGGCCCATAGTTGCAAAGCTTCGTTGCAAAGCGACAGAGAGCCTGTTCCCCCCTGCTTGTTCACGCAGAACATGGCTACTTGATTGTCCGTATGAACGAGGACTGTCTTGCAGCTGAGCAGGGTGTGGAACACTTGCAGAGCACGGAAGATTGCTCTGAGCTCCAAAGATTGATATGTAGATGAGTCTCCTGTGGAGATCAGGTGCCTTGGGTGGAGAGGTCTTGTAGATGAGCTCCCCAACCCATTGGAGAAGCATCTGTTGTGAGAGTTGCTTGGGGTAGGGGTTGTTGAAAAGGGGACTCCAGCAACAGGTTTTGAGTGGACTTCCACCACTGGAGGTACAATATAAGGCGACTTGTGTTTGCTATTTTGTCTGACAGGCATCCGGTGCCTGGGTCCATTGGGTGGATAAAGCCCACTGAGCTGCCCTCATATGGAGGCAAGCATAGGGAACCACATGCACCGTAGATGCCATGTGGCCTAGTAGTTGTAACATTTCTTGAGCAGTTAGATGAGACTTTAGCACTGCTTGAGAAGCTAACTGCACCATGCGAAGGAAACGAGCCTGGGGGAGATAGGCCCTTACCCTTGTGGTATCCAACAAAGCTCCTATGAACTCCAGAGACTGAGTAGGAGTTAGACTGGATTTTGAGATGTTTATTACCAGCCCTAAATACTGAAGGATACACATCGTGCAGGATAGAGAAGTCCTGGCCTCTGACTCTGTTGGTGCTCGAATGAGCCAATCGTCTAAGTAAGGGAAGACGAATATTCCTAGAGTGCGGAGAAATGCTGCTACTACAGCCATGCATTTCGTGAACACCCTTGGTGCTGAGGCCAGGCCAAAAGGAAGCATCCTGTATTGGTAGTGCTTTTGCTGAAAAAGGAACCGAAGGAACCTTCTGTGGGTTGGATGGATGAGGACATGGGTGTACGAATCCTTGAGATCTAGAGAACAAAGCCAGTCCTGACTCTGAAGGTATGGCAGCAGAGATCTGAGAGAAATCATCTTGAATTTCTCCTTGACAAGGAATTTGTTCAATTCTCTGAGGTCTAGGATAGGCCTGTAACCCCCTGTTTTCTTTGGGATAAGAAAATAAGTGGTATAGAACCATGTACCCTGCTGATGAATGGGTACTTCTTCTATTGCCCCTTGGGCAAGAAGGATAGCAACCTCCTGACCTAACAGGTTGATGAGAGAGGTCGGAGAATTGAACTGCTTTACTATTGTGTGAGGGGGCATGCTTGAAAAATGAAGCTTGTACCCCTCCTTTATGATAGAGAGTGTCCAGTGCTCTGCTGTTATTTGCCCCTATCTGGGGGCAAAATGACATAACCTTCCTGGAATGGTGGAAGGCTCTAATCCCTTTAGAGTCATGAAGGCTAAGTTCTCTAGTTGAGAGTCAAAGGCCCTGTGGAGGCTGAGCCTGCTGAGCCAGCTGAGGCCTAGCAGTCTTTGCTTTTTTCTGTTTGGGTGGTTGTTGACCTTTCTTGGCAAGCTGACCTGCAGAACGTCCCTGCTGAACATAAGCAGGATAAAATATTTTCTTTTTAGAAAAGAATGGTTTCTTGAACAATTTTCTTCTAGCAGGATCAGCAGTGGACTTGGATAATCTATCCAAGGTGGAATTTTCAGCATCCATTTCATTGGCCTTTTCTTGCCAATCTTTACCAAACAGGTTCTCACCAGTACAAGGGATATTTCCCAATTTGTCTTGTACCCAGATTTCTAGATCAGATGCCTGGAGCCAAGCAATTCTACGTGCACCTATGGCAATAGCCGAGGTTCTGCTTATGCACTCAAAGTAGTCAAAGGCTGCACGGTTCGCAAATTTAGAAACATCTTGGGCATGTTTGACCAAAGTGAGAAAGTCTTGCCTTTTATCCTCAGAAAGAAAAGGACTTAAAACCTCTAAATTATCTGTGACCTCCTTCAGGAACATTCCCATGTAGAGACTATAGGAACTGATCCTGGCAGAAAGCATGGAAGCTTGGAAGACACGACGTCCAAAAGCATCCAGGGTTCTGCACTCACGTCCTGGAGGATTAGAGGCATGCCTCTTTGCACTCTTGATCCTTCTCATAGCTGATTCCACTACAATAGAGTGGTGAGGAAGCTGAGTCTTATGAAACCCAGGACAAGGAGGGACTCGATACATAGTATCGAGCCTGCGAGAATGAGGAGAGGTGGTAAGAGGTGTCTCCCACATTCTTAACATGAGATCATATAAAATCTCATGGATGGGCAAGGTAGCTGCCTCCTTAGGAGTTTTTGGATATTGTAGAATTTCCAACTCCTTGGCCCTTGGCTCTGTTTCAGGGGCCACAGTAATGGACAGGCCCGAGCCACCTCCCTGATAAAATCCTGGAAGGAAATATCTTCTGGAGGAGACATCCTGCGTTTAGGGGAGGAGGGCTCCTCTGGGAGAAGCATCGGCGCATCGACAGAACTGTCAGAATCCTCGGATTCTTCTGAGGACTCGAAGTACCGTCTGTCCGGATACTCTTGAAGAGCCCGATACCCGTACCAACCAAAGTCGGTACCGGGAGTAACCGGTACCAGGGTATCGGTACCAGAGGTCATTGGATGACTGGGTACCGGCAAAGCAGGCACCGATGCTATCGGTACCGGTACCAATACCGATGCCGGGGCCAGTGGAATTGCCTGTCGCGGTTCCGAGGGCGTCGATGTCACAAGGAAAGCCGCCAGACTGCGTTCCATAGCCAGAACTCTCTGGTCTATCGACGCCGCCAATGCCTGGATGCCGGTACCGGAGGAGACCGCCAGTACCCCAGAGCATGGCACCAGTAGCTCTGCCGAGGTCGAGGCCTCGAGATCATTCTGGAGCCCCGATAATGCTTTGGAAGCCGAAGCCTCCCGCCGGGGTAATTTTGCCGGTGCAGAATCCTCAAGGGCAACGCCAGAGGCATCTCAATGCTTAGAAGGAGATCTACCCTTCGAGGACCGGCTGGACTTATGTTTAGTTACCTGAGATCCACGGGAGGAAGAAGCAGCCCTGGAAGACGTCGATGCCACCGAAGCTGCATCAGAGGGAAACAGGGTACTGAGCTTAGCAGCTCGGTTCTGCCGACCTCTTTTAGACATCATGGCGCAGGACATACAATCCGTGATGGAGTGGTCAGGACCTAAACATTTTAGACACCATTCATGGGTGTCGGTGACGGAAATGGTTCCGCCACACTTGGTGCACTTTTTGAAACCTGAGGCAGGTTTCTCCATGGTAAGAAAAGTTTTTGGGCCTAAGACCCCCCCAAAAAAAATGCGTGCACCTGAAGAAAAATAATTTTTTTTTTTTTTAAAAGACAGAAATAAGAGAAATACCGGCGGTACCGGTAGAGCATCGAGGAAGGCAGACACGACCACAAAAAAGAAAGAAAGAAGAGAATTCTTCTGCGGTGACAGGAACATGACCTGCTGGCTCCGCGGAAAAAGAAGAACTGGAGAGAGGCAGTTGGGAAAGGCGGGAAGGCAGCACGCAGGCGCTGTGGGATGCTCCCAAAAGCGTTCTAATTGGACGCTGGGGAGCGTTCCTGCGCAGGCTCCGTCGGTTCCGACGATACCCATATGTGAGGACTACATTCCTGCTTGTTCCTGGAGATAGGCAAAAACACAGCTTTCACCAAATATGGAAATTCGTAGAGCAACAAAGAAAAGAATAGAGGATAAAGCTAAAAGAAACAAAGAGAAATAAGGATAGTAAAATCAAAGGCAGATGGCTAAAGATCTAAAGTGTGATGACAAAACATTTTTCAGGTATATTCGGAAGAAGGAAGATTAGAGGCGGATTTGCAAGATTCAAAAGTGCCAAGAACAGATTCGTGGAAAGTGACATTGAAAAAGTGAAAAACAAATACTTCTGTTAGAGTAGTTACTCACCTGTAACAGGTGTTCTCCAGGAGCATCAGGAATCAGTCCTCACTTATGGGTGACGTCGGCGCCGACGGAGCCCTCGCGGAGCAATTTCCCCAGCTTTCGAAGAAAGCCTTTGGGATTGCAGCGCGCATGCGCGGTCCTCTTCCCGCCCAAGGATGCCATCTTGCTCAGTCGAATGACATAGCGGAAGACAGCAACCATAAGAATGACTGCA
The DNA here is from genome assembly GCA_033557465.1 of Ichthyophis bannanicus. NCBI lineage: Eukaryota > Metazoa > Chordata > Amphibia > Gymnophiona > Ichthyophiidae > Ichthyophis > Ichthyophis bannanicus. Next base: position 175,207,074 of record CM066034.1, on the reverse strand, counting down.
ACTCCAGGGGAGGAGGGAGGGTAGTGAGGACTGATTCCTGCTGCTCCTGGAGAACACCTGTTACAGGTGAGTAACTACTCTTTCTCCAGGACCAAGCAGGAAGTCAGTCCTCACTTATGGGACTCCCTAGCTTAAGGCTACCGGAGACCTCAAGCTGGAAAAGAGAGCTCCCTCCAGCTCAACCGCACAGAAGGAAGGAATCTTCTCTGAATACGAATCCGGCCGGTAGCCAACATCGGGGCCGGCGGGTAGGAGTTGCCTAAACCTCAAAGAGATTGTGGAGGACTGCCTGTCCGAAAGCACTATCCCTGCGGGAGTCCCTCTCCAGGCAGTAATGAGCCTCAAAAGTCTGGCTAGAAGACCAAGTAGCGGCCCGGCAGATGTCTGCCAACGGAACAGAGCGGAGGAGTGCGACAGACGCCGCCTTCGCCCGGACACGGTGCGCCGTGACTCGACTCTCCAAAGAGAGGCCGGCTGCCCCATATGCCCAGGCGATGCAGTCAGCTACCCAGATGGACAGAGTACGCTTCGACACGGATAACCCCAACAGATTGGGGTCGAAGGAAACGAAAAGCTGGGCAGCTTTCCTATGCCCACGCGTACGGTCAAGGTAGAAGGACAAGGCTCTTCGACAGTCCACGGTATGCAGAACAGTCTCAGCTCTGCTGGTATGTGGCCTGGGAAAGAAGGTCGGAAGAACCACCTCTTGATTGATGTGGAAAGAGGAAACCACCTTAGGAAGAAACTTAGGGTGAGTCCGTAAGACAACCCTATTCCTGTAGAACCTAGTGTAAGGGGGCTCCGACACTAGGGCCTGTAGTTCACTAACGCGCCTAGCGGAGGTGAGGGCTACCAAGAAGAGAGCTTTCCATGAGAGGAAGCGGAGGGGGCAGGTAGCCATGGGTTCGAAAGGCGGGCAAGTAAGCCTTTGTATAACCACATTGAGGTCCCAGTCAGGAGCCGGAGGGCGCAACGGGGGCTTAAGCAGAAGCAGGCCCCTGAGGAAACGCACCACCAAGGGATGCGAGGAAAGGGGCTGGCCCTCCACCGGCGAATGATGTGCAGAGAGAGCACTGAGGTGGACTCTGACAGAGTTGGACTTGAGGCCTAGATCGGAGAGGTGCAGCAAGTAATGCAGTACCACCGACACTAGGCAGGCGAAGGGGTCCTCAGAACGCTGAGAACACCAGGCGGAGAAGCGACGCCATTTGAGTGCGTAAGACTTCCGGGTAGAAGGTCGCCGAGATGCCAGGACGACAGCTTCCACCTCCGGGGGGAGCGAGAGCGGGGCCAGGACTACCCTCTCAGCAGCCAGGCCATCAGGTGAAGGGCCCGGAGGTTGGGGTGCAGAAGAGTACCCTGATCTTGGGTCAGAAGATCGGGCTGAAACCCCAGAGGGAGAGGGGTGTCCACCGCTAACTGCAGGAGCAGAGGAAACCAGGGTTGCCTCGGCCATTGGGGCGCTATCAGGATCACGTAGGCCCCGTCCCGGGCAACCTTGAAGAGCATCCGGGACACCAGCGGCATGGGAGGAAAGGCATACAGTAGGCCTGTGGACCACGAAATGAGGAAAGCATCCGGGGCCACTCTGAGGGGATGCGGATGCCGAGAGCAGAACCAGGGAAGCTGCCGGTTCAGGGGACTGGCAAAGAGCTCCACGGTGGGGGTGCCCCACCGGCGGAAGATTTGCTGGGCAACGCCGGGGTTCAACCTCCACACGTGGGGCTGCAAGACCCGGCTCAGCCTTTCGGCCAGGCAATTCTCCTGCCCGGGCAGGTAAACAGCCTTGAGGAGGATGTTGTGGTCGACAGCCCAGGAGCACAGTCGCTGGGCCTCCTGACAGAGCAGGAGGGAGCCCGTGCCCCCCTGTTTCTTCACATAGAACATGGCCACCTGATTGTCCATCTGCACCAGTATGGACTGGCGAGAGGTGAGGTGAGAGAAGGTCCGCAGAGCTAGGCGGATCGCCCGCAGCTCCAGGAAGTTGATTTGGTGAGCCGCCTCCCAAGGAGTCCAAAGGCCTTGAGTGCGCGCTCCCTGGCAATGCGCTCCCCATCCCAAGAGAGAGGCATCGGTCGTCAGCACCCGGGAGGGTGCGAGAGACTGAAAGGGCATACCCCGTACCAGGTTGGGCAGGTGGAGCCACCACTGCAGAGAGGAGACCAGGCGGTCGGAGATCTGTAGAAGGTCCGCCAGACCTCCTGTGGCCTGATGCCATTGAGTGCGGAGACACCACTGGACAGGCCTCATTTGCAGTCGGGCGTTCGGCGTGACATGGACCGTGGAGGCCATATGACCGAGCAGCTGCAGGAACCTCCGGGCCGGAACCGGAGACGCACTGTGGAACCTGCCGGCCAAAGCCATGAGCCTGTCGGCTCGCTCTCGAGACAAGAAGGCACGAGCTCGCAGAGTGTCGAGCCGAGCTCCTATGAACTCGAGATCCTGAGAGGGGCGCAACGTGGACTTCCCGACGTTTATGACGAAGCCCAAGTGCTGAAGCAGAGCCACCGTACGCTGCGTGGCCTGCGCGACCTCTGGGGCCGACTGCGCCCGTACGAGCCAGTCGTCCAGGTAAGGAAAAACGAACAGGCCCTGAAGCCTCAGGAAGGCCGCGACCACCGCCAGGCATTTTGTGAACACCCTGGGGGCGGAGCACAAGCCGAAAGGCAGCACGTGGTACTGATAGTGTTTCCCGGCCACTACAAATCTGAGATATTGTCGGTGGTCCGGATGAATCAGGATGTGAGTATAGGCATCCTTTAGATCCAAGGAGCATAGCCAATCTCCCTGCTGGAGGTAGGGCAGCAAGATTCCAAGGGTAAGCATCCTGAACCTTTCCCGCTGCAGGAACATGTTGAGGTTGCGCAAGTCCAGAATGGGTCTGAGGCCTCCCGTCCTCTTTGGGACCAGGAAGTATCTGGAGTAGAACCCCTGACCCCACTGAGGTTGGGGCACTGGCTCCACAGCCTGCTCCTCCAGTAGACCCTGCAGCTCCTGAAGGAGTAAGTCTCTGTGCAGAGGGGGCCTCGGAGGCTCCCCCAGAAAGTAGGGGGGAGGCACCTGGTGAAAATGCAAGAGGTAGCCCCTTTGAACCACCTGCAGCACCCAGGAATCGGATGTTATGGCTGGCCACCTGTGAGTGACCCTTAGTCTGTGGGCACTGAGTGGAAGCCGCCGGTACTTGGTATTGAAGGTGGGATTGCTTATAGGCAAGCACCTTCCTCGGGTAAAAAGGCTTCTTCCCTGGACCCTTCCTCTTCTGCGTGGGAGCGGAGGTCTTTCGGGACAGTCGAGTCCGAGTGAGAGTCTCGGACTCGAGTTCCGCAGCCTTATTGGACATGGGCTTGCCGAAAAGATTGTCACCTCGGCAGGGGACATCGACTAACTTGTCCTGTACCCATGGCTCGAGGTCGGATGACTGGAGCCAGGCCTGTCGGCGGGCACCGATGCCGGCTCCGGCTACTCGGGCCGACGCCTCGAAGCCGTCGTAGGCCGCCCGAGAAAGGAACTTCGAGCACTCTCGAATACTATCGGACAAGGCCAGGAACCTCTGCAAAGGTTCGTCGGAGAGACCAGCCGAGAACCCGGTGAGCTCCTTCGCCAAGTCTCGGAGGAACATGCCCATATACAGCTGGTATGTCTGGACCCTGCAGGCAAGCATGGAACTCTGGAAGCACTTCCTACCAAGGGCATCCAGGTTACGGGCCTCCTTACCCGGGGGCACCGAGGAGTGCATCTTTTGACTCTTAAGCCGATGCATTGCCGATTCCACAACCATGGAGTGGTGTGGCAGTTGCGCCTTCTGGAACCCGGGGCTCTTGCGGACTCGATAAATCGAATCGATCCGCTTGCTTAACGCCGGTGTTGAGGCCGGGCTTTCCCAGATGCGGAAGAGCAGCCGCTCCAGGATCGGAGGGACCGGCACGGTAAAGGCCTCCTTCGGGGGAGAGTTGTACTGGAGTGCCTCGAGCTCTTCCGCGCGAGGCTCCTCCTCTGGATCCGCGGGGAAAGCCAAAGCCTTGGCCATATCCCGCACAAAATCAGAGAAGCACGTATCCTCCGGAGGGGATCACCTTCGAGGCTCCGACTCGGGCGAGTCGGAGGGGACGCACCGGGTCTGAAAAGAGCCGGGCGACTCGTCCCCTTCCGTGTCCCAGTCCGACGCCTCCGTGGAGGAATCAAGGAGCTCCGTGCGGGCGAGGGTTCGTCCCGACGCCGGCATCGACGACCTCGGTCCCGAACGGGAGGCCGAGGGAGACCTCGACCGAGGATCGACTCGAGCATGCATCGACTCGAGGATCGACTCGGCCGCCGGGGTCGACTTGGGCGTCGACGTCCCGGTGGTCTGGGCGGATGCACTGGCGATGCCGGTCATCCAAACCCGCTGCTGGTCCAAGAAGGCAGAGATACTGCGCTCCAAGGATGTCAATCTGAGGTCAAGCCCAGAAGACCCGGCAGCCACCGACTCGGGCCCCGATGGCGTCGGGCCCGACGACGGTTCCGTAGGGGAGTCCAGGAGGACAATAGTACTCATGTGCGGCTCCATCTCGAGTCGAGGAAGTTTAGAAGGTCTCTCCGCCTCCGAGGACTCGGGGCGGCTGGCGGGGTTATGCAACCCGGCCTGCGAGGGACCAGGTGCGTCCTCCGACGCCACCCACGCGAGTTTCCTCTGCCGACGATGCTCCCGTCCAGGGGACCCCTGCTCAGAGGAACTCCGACGGAGCTCGTGGCCGGAGTCACGAGACGTCGAAGCCTCCGACGAGGTCCGGGCCGGGCTGGACCGGACTCGGGGTCAGAGAAGATTCTGTCCTTTTGCGATTGCCGACTCCTCAGCGACTTGGAGGACATCTTGCCACACGGACCACAGCTCCCAGAGTCATGGTTGGGTCCGAGGCAATGGAGGCAGAAATTATGCGTGTCTGTAAGAGACATTAATTTAGAACAATTATCACATTTTTTGAACCCGCTGGCAGCCATAGGGGGAAAAAGGGCCCCCGCGAGGTCGAAAGACCGAGCCGCCAGGGGTGGAAAATAAGTGGCGGGAACGCCAGTTAAAACTGAAAACAAAAAAAAGAAATGTGAACGGACTCGATAAGGAAAAAATCGAGGCCGGGCAGGAAAAGGACACGCGAACCGAGAAAACAACAAAGAATTAATCAACTTTTTCAGCGGTGGTAACAAACTACGTCTGTAGGGCTCCGCAGAGAAAAAAGAAGACTGAGCAAGATGGCATCCTTGGGCGGGAAGAGGACCGCGCATGCGTGCTGCAATCCCAAAGGCTTTCTTCGAAAGCTGGGGAAATTGCTCCGCGAGGGCTCCGTCGGCGCCGACGTCACCCATAAGTGAGGACTGACTTCCTGCTTGGTCCTGGAGAACTCCAGGGCACTGCAGGTGCTCAGCTCCGAATAAGCCTGAGAACTTCTCAATGTCGATGCACCGGCCTTGGGAAGCCACTGAGACCGATGCCAGTTCTGAAGGTGCTGAATCAGACCTCTGTCCAAAGAGGGATTGTCTATGTTTCTCCAGATCCCTTGGGTCTCCTTGTCATATGCAAACACAAACTGCAAGAAAAGGGCTGGTAAATGGGGCCCAGACACTGGAGGCACCAGTTGTGCCTGTCTGTAACAGAGATGGTCCAGGTGCACTTGGTGCACTTTTTGAACCCGCTGGTCAGTTTCTGGGACATGTCCAGGAAGATGGCTGTAGCAAAATCAAACAAATCTATGGTGGCCGTGGGCCTGGTTGGGCCACAAAGAAAAACAATGAGAAAAAGGGAAGTTAGCAAAAGGAGCGCCAGAACCAGGGAGGCACCACAACCAATGGAACTAACTCCAGGCACTAATGCAAAACTTGCCAGGAGGGCTCCAAAAGGGAAAGAAAACCATGTTTACCAGTGGAGGATCGAAACATCCAAGAAGATAGCGCCGTGGTGGCAGGCAGGAAGGCAGACACACAGGCACAGTGCAACCTCCCAATGGAAGCTGAAGATCATTCCTCTGTGAGGCTGCATTGGAGATGTCACCCATACATGAGGACTTACTTCCTTCTTGTCCATGGAGAAACCCCACTTACGTCATGCTCAAAGGTTAAACATGGCTGCCGTCATAGCAAAAAATGCTATGCATGTGCAAACATATATCCCGAGCAGACAGAAGTGATTAATCAATAGCTGGAGTGATCAATCAAAAAACTCAATGCCATTCAACTTCATTATTTAACCCATGAGGTATACAAGTTTTTGAGATAAAAGCCAAGGTGCAGTCCAATCATAGCAAGCTCAAAGTCCTAAACTTCAAAAACACTGACTTCAATAAAATGGCCAAGTACCTGAAGGAGGAGTTGGCAGGGTGGGATGGGATAAGGGAAGTGGAATTGCAATGGGCTAAACTAAAGGTGGCAATAAAAGGGGCAACAGATAAATATGTAAGGAAAGTCAAGAGGAGAAGGAAACCTATTTGGTTCTCCAAAGAAGTGGCTGCTCAAATAAATGCAAAAAACATAGCTTTCGCAAAATTCAAAAACTTGCAAACAGAGGAACACAGTAAGGAATACAAGATCAAACTAAAAGAAACAAAAAGAGAAATAAGGAAAGCAAAGTCAAAGGCAGAGGAAAAGATGGCTAAAGATGTGAAGTGTGGCGACAAAACTTTCTTCAGGTATATTTGGGGGAGGAGGAAATGGAATTACAGGACTCAGAAGTGCTGAGATGGAATTGCAGGACTCAGAAGTGCTGGGAACGGATTTGTGGGAAAGTGACATTGGAAAAGCAAAATTGCTAAACAAATACTTCTGCTCTGTTTTTACTAAAGAAAATCCTGGAGAAGGACCACCTGTGACTCCCAAATATAAAAATGGGAATGAAATAGATACCACACCATTCACTAAAAATGATGTGTTAGAACAACATGCAAAACTGAAAGTGAACAAGGCCATGGGACTGGATGGGATACATCACAGGATACTGAAAGAGCTCTCTTGCAGGGCCGTTAAAGGATGTTTACAACAGATCCTTGGAAACAGGAGTAGTTCCTCAGCATTGGAGAAGGGCAGATGTGGTACCTCTTCACAAAAGTGGCGACAGGGAAGAAGTGACAAACTACAGGCCCATGAGCCTTATCTCGGTGGCGGGAAAAGTAATGGAGGCACTTCTGAAAGAGCAAATAGTGGACTTTCTCAAAATCAACAGGTTGCATGATCTGAGGCAACATGGTTTTACCAAAGGACGATCTTGCCAAAACAAATCTGATTGAGTTCTTTGACTGGGTGACCAGAGAACTAGATCAGGGGCATGCAATGGATGTTATCTACCTGGATTTCAGTAAAGCCTTTGATACTGCTCCTCATAAGAGGCTTATCAATAAACTCAGCAGTTTGGGGATGGGTCCCAAGGTGGTGAACTGGATCAGAAATTGGTTGACTGACAGACAGAAGGTGATGGTAAATGGAGCTCACTTGGATGAAAGGAGGGTGATTAGCGGGGTGCCCCAGGGTTTGGTCCTGGGCCCAGCACTGTTCAATGTATTTGTGAGTGATATTGCTGAAGGACTGCATGGAAAAGTCTGTCTTTTTGCAGATGACATGAAAATTTGCAACAGAGTGGACTCCCCTGAGGGAGTGGATAACATGAGGAAAGATCTACAAAAGCTGGAAGAATGGTCTAATTGCTTGTAAGTTAAGATTTAATGCGAAGAAGTGCAGTGTCATGCACTTGGGAAGCAGAAATCCAGGGGAAATGTACGCGATAGGGGGCGAGAGGTTGGTTGTGCACAGACCAGGAGAAGGACCTTAGTGTGATTATTTCTGCGGATCTCAAGGTGGCATAACAGTGCGACAAGGCGGTGGCAAAAGCCAGGAAAATGTTGGGTTGCATACAAAGGAATTAACAGCAGAAAGGAAGAGGTACTAATGCCACTGTATAAGTCACTGGTGAGGCTTCACTTGGAATACTGTGTTCAGTTTTGGAGACCATATCTTGCAAAGGATATAAAAAGACTGGAAACTGTTCAGAGGAAGGCAACCAAAATGATTTGGAGCCTGTGTCAGAAGCCTTATGAGAAGAGACTTGAAGACCTAAATATGTACACTCTGGAGAGGAGGAACAGGGGATATATGATTCAGACATTTAAATACTTAAAGAGAAATAATGAACAAACAAACCTCTTCCAAAGATGGGAAAGCTGTAAAACTAGAGGGCATAACATGAAGCTGCAAGGGTGTAAATTGAAAGGCAATGTCAGGAAATAGTTTTTCACTGAAAGGGTGGTGGATGCTTGGAATGCCCTCCCGATGGAAGTATTTACAGCAACAGGATAAAATCAAAATAAACTTAACTAATTTCTCAACATACAGGGGTGTCCTACACGGAGCGGTTGGTTCACCCCTAAAACAAAGACATGGGGAGGGTGGCCTGCACGGAGTGGCAGGTGCACCTACTCTTGCCATCTTACTGGGCAGACTAGATGGACCATACTGGTCTTTATCTGCCGTCATTTACTATGTTACTATGTTAATTAAAAATAAAGTGTTGTTCACATCGAGCTAATCGCTAAGATAAATTTCCTCCTCTAACCCCCTCCACTTGCAATAGCATAAAGCAATGTAGATCTTCTGTTGAATGATTCTGTACCTATCAATGTGCTACATGTGGGACTGACTCCTTCCTCCAACATATACATAACATGTACTCAATAATACGGGTTTTAAAAGCCCAAGTTATATGCCCGATATACAAAAGTTTACAGGGGCACATTATCACATACACCACTCCCATGCTTAAGCAGTTAGTCCTGGACTTCATCTTGAATGTAAAACCCATAGTGGGGTGATCAAATAGTTTTGTTTCCAATGAATAGCCACAGATAAAGCGTAGTTACTCAACTGTAACAGGTGTTCTCTGGGGACAGGAGGAATCAGTCCTCACATATAGGTGATGTCAGCGCCTACAGAACCCACGCGGTAGCTTCTCCTCAGCTTTCAAAGTAAGCCTTTGGGGGATACACCACGCATGCATGGTCCCCTTCCTGCCCAAGGATGTCATCTTGCCTCAGTAGGATGATATAACTCAAAGGCAAAAATGACACAAAAAGCAACTCGACGGGGAGGAGAGTGGGTTGTGAGGACTGATTCCTGCTGTCCCCGAAGAACACCTGTTACAGGTAACTACATTTCCTCCAGGAATAAGCAGAAAATCAGTCCTCACATATGGGTCTCCCTAGCTACAGGCTTCTGAAAACCTGTAAAAGCAACGGGTGACCAGGAAAAAATGAGCCATGAGCAGCAGCAATGAGTCTTTGAGAAGACAAACGCCTGAGTGAACCCAGTGTCCAGTGAGAAAACCAGCACTCCGGTATCCTGAACATATAAGGGCCAGAGAGCAGGACTTGCCTACACCCCGAATAAAAGGCAGAGTACTGCCTGGTCAAAGGCACTGTCCCTACGGGACTCCCTCTTCAGGCAGTAGTGAGCTGCGAAAGTATGGACCAAGGACCAGGTGGCAGCATGGCAGATTTCCGACAGAGGAATGGAACAAGGTTTGCTACAGCTGCCACCACAGCCCTGATAATGTGCGAGAGCCCAGCCTGCTCACAGGTGAGGACAATGCAGTCTGCCACCCAGGTGTACAGAGTCCGCTTGGTCACCACCTCCTCCAGTCGACTGGGGTCATAGGAGATGAAAAGCTGTGAGGCTTTGGGTGCCCCTGGGTAACGGAGGAAGATGGACAGGGCCCTCTTTCAGTCCAGAGTGTGAAGGACAGTCTCTTCCCTGCTAGCTTGAGGCCGCGGAAAGAAGGTGGGGAGCACCACCTCAAGATTGAGGTGGAAAAGGGGACACCACCTTAGGAAGGAACTTGGGGTGCTTGCGGAGCATAACCTTGTTCTTATAGAACCTCGTGTAGGGTGGATACGCCACCAACACTTGGAGCTCGTTGACCCTGTGAGCCGACATGAGTGCCACCAAGAAGACAATCTTCCAGGAAAGGTACTGCAGGTGGCAGGTAGCCAGGGATTCAAACAGTGGGCCGGTGAGTTGCGACAGCACCATGTTGAGGTCCCACTCTGACACCAGTGGGCAGACCAGAGGTTTGGCCAACAGGAGACCCTGCAGAAAGCAGGTCACAAGAGGGTGGATGGAAAGGGACTTGCCCTCAATAATATGGTGGTGCGCTGAGTGCACTCAGGTGGACCTAGACAGAGTTGGACTTCAGTCCTGCCTGAGACAGGTGAAGCAAATATGGCAGCACAAGCTGCATAGAGCAGAACAGATTGACCCATCACTCTGTACACCACACTGAGAATCTGTGCTATTTAAAGGCATAAGCCTGTCTTGACTACCTCCACCTCCCCTGAAAGGTTGAAAGGGGACAAGGCTACTCTTTCGGAAGCCAGGCCATTAGCATCAGAGACTCCAAGTTGAGATGTAGCAGGGAGCTCTCCTCCTGCGACAGCAGCACCAGGGTACTCCCCAGGGGGACTGGGGGTGCTGTGGATCAGCAAAGGAGCAGTGGTAACCACAGTTGCCGCGGCCACTGAGGGGCTACCAATATAGATGCCCCATCGTGTTGAATAAGGTCTTGGCAATCAACAGCATGGGTGGGAAGGCCCTCCGTCCACGGGATGAGGAAGGCATCCGCTGCCACCCAGGATGGGTGTGGCTGCCTGGCGCAGAAGCGGGGCAGCTGGGTGTTGGCTGAACTGGCAAAAAAGGTACATCAGTGGAGTTCCCCAGAGCTGGAAGAGCCAACAGGCCACTCTAGGATCTAGCTGCCACTCATGCGGCTGGAGGACCTTGCTTAGCCAGTCTGCAGGGCGTTGTCCTGGTCTGGTAGATACACTGCCCATAGGAGTATCCTGTGCCAGGTCACATATGAGCAGAGAGCTATCGCCTCTTGGCAGAGGGTGTACTATCCTGTGCCCTCCCTGCTTGTTGACATAGAACATCGCCACTTGTCCATCTGGACCAGCACTGTGGTACTGCAGGTGGTGACCGGAAGACTCGGAGGGCTCAAAGCTCCAAGAGGTTGATCTGCTGCAGACTATCTGCAACCAACTGCCCTGAGTGCAGAGGCCTTCGCAGTGGGCTCCCCAGCTTAAGAAAGAGGCATCCATGGTTAGGATCCTCTAAGGGGCAGAGGCCTGGAAGGGCATCCTGGCCAGAAGGAGCTGGGGGGCTTGCCACCGGATGAGGGAGTCTGCCAGCTGAATGGGTCACCACTACCCTGTCCCACAGACAGACTGTGGCCTGGGTCCACTGGGAGCAGAAGCCCCATTGAGCCACCCTCACGTGAAGACAGGCGTCTGGGTGACATGGACTGTGGACACCATGTGACACAGCAGGCAGAGCAGAAGGCAGGCAGACACCGAATGTTGGTGCTACATGGCAGTGGTGAGAGCCCTGAGGCGATTGGCCCTGTCCCGAGGGAGGAAGACCTTGGCTTTCGCCTGAACAGTGTCCAGTCTTGCCTCTATGAACTCTAGGCACTGTGTCAGGAGGAGATGGGACTGGGTGGTTTCTTACAAATCCCAAGTGTTCCCAAGTGGCCGTGTAGCTCCTTATGAGCCAGTCGTCCAGGTAGAGAAAGACAAAGACTCCCTGGAGAAAGAGGCAGGCTGCGACCATCGTTAGACACTTGGTGAACACTCTGGGTGTGGAGGCCAGCCTGAAAGGTAGCACCCTGTAATGGTAGACGCTGCCTCCCACCATGAATCTGAGGTATTTTCTGTGGTTGGGATGGATGAAGATGTGTGTGTACACATTCTTTAGGCCCAAGGACCATAGCCAGTCTCCCAGTTGGAGGTATGGCAGCAGGGTTCCAAGGGAGAGCATTTTGAACTTCTCACTCACCAGAAATCTGTTTAGGTCCCGCAGGTCCATAATGGGCCGCAAGCCTCTGGTTCTCTTGGGTACGAGGAAGTACCAGGAGCAGAACTCCTTGCCCTCGAGGTTTGCAGGCACTGGTTCCACTGCCTTGTCTTTGAGATGGCCTGCAAGCTCTTGCAGCAGTAAGGTCTGGAGAAGGGGAGTCGGGGGGGGGGGTTCTCCTGGAAAGAACTGAGAGGGTGCCTGTGTCAGATGGAGAAGGTAACCCTCCTTCACCACTTGCAGGGCCCAGGAGTTGGTGCTGATGGATGTCCATCGGTGGGCATAGAGAACTAGATGTCCCCCTGTGGGCTGTTGGGATGGGCTGGACCTCCTGAGGGAAGAAAGGCTATACCCAAGGAGTCAAAAATCCCTGCCAGGCTGGGCTGGAACCAGTGCCTGGGGTTGGGAGCCTTAGGCTTACGAGGGCCATGACTTTGTCCCTTGGCCTGCTGCCCTTGTTGGGGAACTGAGATGGCCTGGTACTGAGGGTAGTTTTCATAAGCCTTCCTCCTCTTTAGATAGAAGGACTTTTTACCCGAAAACCTCTGTTGGGAAGAGTCGTCTTCTTGGAGAGCCTGATCTTCATCAGGAACTCGGACTCCAACTCTGCAGCTTTATCTGTTATGGGTTTGCCAAAGAGATTCTTTCCCTGATAAGGGACATCGACCAGTTTGTCCTGAACCCATTGGTCTGAGGACTAGCCGAGCCTGGCGTTGGGCACCAATGCCTGCCACAGCTACTCTAGCCGTCGACTCGAAGCAGTCATAGGTTGCCAGAGTCATGAATATGGAGCACTCCGACATCTGAGGCCAGGATCCGGAACCACTGGAGAGGTTCCTCGGAGAGACCAGACAAGAACCTGGCAAGTTCCTTCATCAAGTCTCTCAGGTACATGCCCATGTACAGCTGGTATGCCTGGATCTGGCCAATAAGCATTGGGCCCTGATAGCACTTTCTGTCCAGAGTATCCAAGGCATGGACCTCCCTACCCGGGGGCACCGAGGAGTGTGTCTTTTGGCTCTTAAGGCAACACATGGCCGATTGCACCACGATGGAGTTGTGTGGCAGCTGTGCTTTCTGGAAGCCGGGGCTCTGGCGGACCCGATACATTGAGTCCAGCCATTTGCTTACTATAGGCACCGTTGCAGGGGTCTCCCACATGCAAAGGAGCAGCTGTTCCAGGATAGGGGGAGCAGGCACCTTGTACAGGAGGATCTCGAGTTCCTGGGTCCGAGGGTCCTCCTCCAAGTCTGTCTCGAAGGCCAGTGCTTTAGCCATATCCTGCACAAAGTCTAGGAAAATCGTGTCCTCGGGTGAGGACCGATGCCGGCTCTCAGGGGGAGATGGGTTAGAGGGCATGTCCCAGTGCTGATGGGTATCTGGGGACTGATTGTCCTTGGTCTCCCAATCTGACTCATAGTCTGTGGAGGTGTCGAGGACAGCCCAGGCTCTGGGGTCACGCCCTGAGCCTGATGGCCCCTGGGGGCCCTATGGTCCAAGCTGCAGGCATTCATCAGGGATGACATTGTCCCCGAGGATCAGAATCGATGCCGAGGGATCTCTCGAGACTGATGGCGCTCGAGGATCAGCTGGATATCTGGGGAGTTCCTCGAGGTCGAGGGCCCGGTAGTTGGGAGTGATGACCCGGCAGAGCCGGTCATCAGAGCCCACTGTTGGGCCATGAAGGCAGATAGACTGTGCTCCTAAGCTGCCCATCTTGGTCTTGAGGCCAGATGGCTCTGCAGCCTTTGGCGTGGGCACCAAGGGGGAGTCTTCAACCAGGATGGCCTCGGGGGTCCAAGGTTGGTCACCAGATTACAACAATTCCCGTCACGGTATCTTGGTAGGCTGCTCCCACTCCATCCCCTCAGACTCACGGTGAGGACTGCGGGGCCGGGACCCGTGGAACTTGCCCACTTTCCCAGGCATGTCCTCCGATGCAGTCTTCAAGGGTGTCCGGCTCTTCCTCTGAGATCCAGCTGGAGGACCCGCAGCTTCAGGGTTCTGAGGCAGGGCCCTGAAGCACGGTGTTGCTGGAGACTCCGATACAGAGTCTGTCTTATGGAAGGACTCCCCCCGCTGCTGCTGACGGCTCTTGATGGCCTTGGAGTTCATCTTTTTTACAGAGACCACAGTCCAAGGGGTCATGGTACGGCCCTAGGCATCAGAGGCAGCAGTCTTGTGTGTCTGTGTGCAACAAGGTTTTGGCGTACCAGTCTCAATATTTAAAGACACTGGCCAAGGCTATGGTGGGGAAAATGGCCCCTGCAAGGTCAAAACCTCCAGCCCAGCCAGGGGCAAAGACAGGCACAAAGCCGATCAAGAAGCTGAATGGAAAAAAAGAAAACAACAATTCTGAGATGCAATACCGAGGCAAATGAGCTCAGGGGTGGGAAAGGGAACTGGTATACGACTTGAGAAGGAAAAAAATCAGAGAAAAAAACCTAACACTTTTTCTGGGGGAAAACAGACACATGTCTGGTGGGCTCCACAGAAAAAAAGGAGAATGAAACAAGATGGCACCCTTGGGCTGTAAGGGGACCATGCATGCGTGGTGCATCTTCCAAAGGCTTTCTTTGAAAGCTGGACAGGCTTCATCAGCGCTGATGTCACGCATCTGTGAGGACCGACTTCTTGCTTGTTCCCGGAGAATGCAATGTCCACATGCAGTGCTTTGCAAAAGTATTCATCCCCTCTGTGTCTGTCCTGTTTTGTTGCATTACAACCTGGAATTAAAATGGAGTTTTGGGGGCTAGCACCATGTGATATTAACAACATACCTACAACTCTGAAGGTGCAAAATATTCTTTATTGTGGCACAAACAATAATTAAGACAAAAAAAAACCCTGAAAGCAGGAGTGGGCATATGTATTCACCTCCCAAAGTCAATATGTTGTAGAGCCACCTTTTGCTGTAATTACAGCTGCAAGTCTCTTGGGGTATGTCTCTATTTGTTTAGCACATCTAGCCACTGCGATTTTCACCCATCCCTTAAGGCAAAACTGCTCCAACTCCTTCAAGTTAGATAACCCAGCAATCTTCAATTAATGTCACAGATTCTCAATTGGATTGAAGTCTGGGCTTTGACTAGGCCATTCCAAGACATTTAAATGTTTCCCTTTAAACCAGCTTTAGCAGTATATTTAGGGTCATTGTCCTGCTGGAAGGTGAACCTTTGTTCCAGTCTCAAATCTCTGGCAAACAGGCTTTCCTCCAGAATTGCCTTGTATTTAGTGTCATCCATCGTTCCTTCAATCCTGACTAGTTTTCCTGTCCCTGCCAATGAAAACCATCCCCACAGAATGATGCTGCCACTACGTTTCACTGTGGGAATGATGTTCTCAGGGTGATGGGAAGTGTTGGGTTTGTGCCACACATGGCGTTTCCAATGATGGCCAAAAAGTGGGGGTTTTTTAGGTTTTAGAAAAGTTTTCAGCATTATTTTCACATCATTCTTTGCATTTTTAGGAACTTAAGGAAACCATTTGTGGTGAAACTTTGGCCAAGGTTGAGATATTGGCAAGACATTTGTAGACACTGAGGAAGATACTTTCATGTCAGTTGTTGTGGATGAATGAAACAAGGCAATGAGCCGTTTACTGCTCGTCATTCTTCCAGATATGTTTTTGTGATCTATTTTTGAACATAACCTTAATGAACATGTATGTAAATTGGAAACTGTTACTTTTTTTTTTAATTGACCTTGGGAGTGATGAGAGCACCAGAACAGTGTTTTTGAGCTCCCTTAGACAAGTGTCTTGATATTGTTTTTTGATGTGAATTATGTTTAACATCATTATTGTGATCAATTTTTTAGAAAATATTGAGTGAAATTTTGAAATTTGAATATTAAGTGAGCAAACATTTTTCTGCAAATCATTTTGGATTTTTGAAGTTGGGAGCCCCCACAGACAAGATAAACAGACAGGTTTAGCCTTTGGTACTCACCCCTGGGTAGCCCTGAGCAGGTAAAAACCATGCTGGGGTCAGTGCTACTCCTGTCACCAGACATGCAGTCATGTACCTCTGAAGAGCTTTCTTCAAATCTCCGGCGAGCTGGAGGAAGGAAGGAGAGAGGGGACACTGAGGTTGTGTGAGGCTTAAAGTATCCTTCCAAAACTCCTTTCCTAGTCTTTGGGCTGCTTGTGTCTTTAACAAGATAAGGGCAGGGAGCTGAACCAATGTCCCTCCTCCTATGGCATCCAAAAAGAGCACCTGTTTTAAGAGTGACCCTAGTGGAACCTCCCATGTTGCACTTCAGTGAGAAATCCACCCACAAGGATGGTTGCTCACGAGCAAAATCAATCTTTCTCCTCAATTCTTCCTTGTATTCTCTCAAATTTTCAGAGAGCTAAAAAACCTGCACCCACCAGCTGCTGGAGACAGGATTACTTAAGTCTCTCTCTAGAAGTTTTTTTTATTTATTTATTTTTATTTCTTATATACTGCACTATTAAAATCAGCGCGGTTTACATTAGAACTGAACATCGCAACAATGCATTAACAACACAATGTGCTTACATAGAACAGGGGTACAATCTTAAGGGGTAGAACTGGGGAAACTATTTACATGATATATACATAGAAATTACATGATATATACATAGAAATTTACAGAGCGCTATATAGACTAATTACTTATGATCTTCGGGGTGAGCATAGCTAGGTCAGGTGGGAACCCAGGAGACAACTGTAGGGGGAGGGGTGGCTAACCATTCTCATGTTGGGTTAGGGCATTGGGATGGTTAAGGTGGGGGTTGAGTGCTTGCGGCTTGTGCTTTTTGGTACTAGTTTCAGGATAGTGAATTTGAAACAGATGGTGTTTTATTGCTTTTCTGAATGTGGTGAGGCTTGATATGGATCGAATAGAGGTGGGAAGATTATTCCAGGCTGCCGGAGCATAAATCGAAAAGGCTCTATAGGTAGTTGCCTTTGTGCATCTTGTGGTAAACTTAGGTACTGTTAACATGTTCAGTAGAGCAGGTCTTCTGATTCTGCTGTCGGGGATGTTGCTGATCGGTGTGGGAGACTGATTCTTCAGTGCCTTGGAAACCATGACTAGCACCTTGTATTGAATTCGGGCTTGTAGTGGTAGCCAGTGCAGATCTTTCATTACTGGAGTTATATGTTCCGATCTTGATACACCTGTAAGAACCCTAGCAGCTGAGTTCATAGCCAACCGAAGTGGGCTGAGGGTTGCTTGTGGGAGGCCATGGAGGATGGTGTTCGCGAAATCCAGGTGTGGGATCACTAGGGCCTGAAATATTGTCCGATAGTCTGAAAAGTCAAGTAGGGGGCAAAGGTGGCGTAGGGTTCGTATCTTGTGGTATACTGATCTTGTAACGGCCTTTATGTGGGTTGTCATATCTAATCGCTGATCTAGGATGATGCCTAGATATCAGATTGTATCTCTTGTTTTGAGTTCAGCTGATATGGCATGATGATGTCATAAAGAAGCAGATGGAAGTTTCCTGTGTTTCCACATCTGCTGGTAGGGGGACACAACTCACTTGTCTGGACTAATCCAGCAGGAAGATATAGTCTTGAAAGACTACAAAAGGGGACAGCTACTTCTGGAGAGAGATCTGCAATTGTAAGTATTTACTTCTGAGAATTTTTATAAATCTTGGGAGGGAAAAGGAATTTTTTTAGATTAAAGCTGATTAATCTGTGAACCCAGTGTATTTCTTAAATCAGTCAGAGCCTAGTAGCAGCAAAGCGTTTTTGGTTTAAATTTAGAAGAGAAGCTCTCTGCTGGGTTCTAAATTTAACCAGAAGAGAGCTTTCTGGTTAAATTTAGAACCCAAGACTTCCTCTATCCAAACAAGGACTGTGGGACTCCCTCTGGAGATTGGTCACAGATTACCTTAGAAACACAGGACAGGGTACTGTGTAGCAGCCAGCTTTTAATAAGTTTTGCAGGAAACAAAATTCACTGTAGAATCTCTATGGATTGAAATTCCATGTAAAAAGGGGAAGGCGATGGCAGTGGGGTTGTACTATCGACCGCCTGGTCAGAATGAACAAATGGATGATGAAATGCTCAAAAAAATCAGGGAAGCTAACAAAAGTTACAGAACAGTAATAATAATGGGTGATTTCAATTACCCCAGTATTGACTGGGTCAGTATCACGGCAGGACATGCTAAGGAAATAAAGTTTCCAGATGAAATAAATGACTGCTTCTTGGAGCAGCTGGTTCATGAACCAACCAGAGGGGAAGCCATTGTGGACTTAGTCCTTAGTGGAACACCAGATCTGGTGCAAGAGATAAGGGTGTTGAGGCCACTTGGCAATAGTGATTATAGCATGATCACATTTGATTTAATTAATGGAGGAGGGATGGTAAGGAAATCCACAATATTACCTTCCTGCTTGTTCCTGAAGAAATAAAGTTACAATTTTGATTGGGGAGAGCCGTCAAAACAAAGGCAGTACAGCCATTCACACCCTGTTACAGTCTCCTATCTGAATCTAGCTCTACCCCCTTCAAGAGTACATAAAGGCTTGCTCTAAATTGAAAGTTTTCAATGCAGTTTTGAATTTGGGTAACAATGATTCCATTCTAATATCATGTGGTAAAGCATTCCACAGGGCAAGGGAACAGAAAGCAGCTTGCCAAGTAATGTCAAGTTGAGCCCTAGCAGTAGATGCTAATACTAACCTATTCTGCTGAAGCGAATGGAGGGTCCAGGATGGAACATATGGTATTAATCAGTCAGATACCAAAGGAGCCCCACATTGAAAGGCCTTATGAGCCAAAGTCAAGATAGCATAGTTACTCACCTGTAACAGGTGTTCTCCAGGAGCAGCAGGAATCAGTCCTCACATATGTGTGACGTCGGCGCCGACGGAGTCCCCATGCGGAGCATTTCCCCAGCTTTCTAAGAAAGCCTTTGGGAATGCAGCACGCATGCGCGGTCCCCTTCCCGCCCAAGGGTGCCATCTTACTCAGTCTGATGACATAGCTAAAAGAGAGCAAAAAACAAAATAAATTATATGACTGCAACTCCAAGGGGAGGAGGGAGGGTTGTGAGGACTGATTCCTGCTGCTCCTGGAGAACACCTGTTACAGGTGAGTAACTATGCTTTCTCCAGGACCAAGCAGGAAGTCAGTCCTCACATATGGGACTCCCCAGCTTAAGGTTACCGGGGACCCAAAGCTGAAAAAATGGGCTCCCTCTAGAGCCTCAGCATGTGTGAAAAGAATCTTCTCTGAGAACGCCCCCGAACGGTAGCCCAACACAAGGGCCGGAGTTGCCTATACCTCAAAGAGATTACGGAGTACCGCCTGTCCGAAAGCACTGTCCCTGCGGGACTCCCTCTTGAGGCAGTAGTGGGCCGCAAAAGTCTGGCTTGAAGACCAAGTAGCGGCCCGGCAGATGTCTGCCAACGGAACAGAGCGGAGATGAGCCACTGATGCAGCCTTCGCCCTGACACGGTGATCTGTGACTCGACCCTGCAAGGAGAGGCCAGCTGCCCTGTACGCCCAGGCGATACAGTCTGCTACCCAAATGGATAGGGTATGCTTGGAGACAAGTAACCCCAACTTATTAGGGTCAAAAGAGACGAAGAGCTGAACAGCCCTTCGGTGTCCCTGCATACGGTCAAGGTAGAAGGACAACGCCCTCCTACAGTCCAGGGTATGCAAAACCATCTCAGCCCGGCCGGCATGCGGCCTGGGAAAGAAAGTTGAAAGAACCACCTCCTGATTGAGGTAGAAGGAGGAGACAACCTTTGGAAGGAACTTAGGGTGAGTCCGTAAGACTACTCTGTTCCTATAGAACCTAGTGTATGGTGCCTCTGACACCAGGGCTTGAAGCTCACTTACTCGTCTTGCTGAGGTAAGAGCCACCAAAAACAACGCTTTCCAGGAAAGAAAGCGCAAAGGACAAGTAGCTATAGGCTCAAATGGTGGGCAAGTTGTTGCAAGACCACATTCAAATCCCACTCAGGGGCAGGTGGACGAATTGGAGGCTTAAGCAAAAGTAGGCCTCTGAGTAAGCGAGCTACCAAAGGGTGGCTGGAGAGAGACTGACCCTCCACCGGTGAGTGGTGCGCTGAGAGAGCACTGAGGTGGACCCTAACAGAGTTGGATTTAAGGCCTAGATTGGACAGGTGCAGCAAATACTGCAGCACCACTGGTACCAGGCATGAGAAAGGATCCTCCTTGTGCTGGGCACACCAGGTGGAGAACCTACGCCACTTAAGAGCATATGACTTCCGAGTGGACTGCCTCCTAGAGGCCAAGACCACGTCCTCCACCTCCCTAGGCAGCAGTAAGGGAGCTAGAACTACCCTTTCAGCAGCCAAGCCATCAGATTGAGGGACTGGAGATTGGGGTGTAAGAGATTCCTGCTCCTGAGACAGGAGATCGGGTTGCATCCCCAGAGGAAGAGGAGCGTCCCACCGCTAGCTGTAAAAGAAGTGGGAACCACGGTTGCCTTGGCCATCTGGGGGCCACCAGGATCACTGAGGCCTTGTCCCGGATCACTTTGAACAGTGTCTTGGGCACTAGAGGCGTGGGAGGAAACGCATATAGGAGGCCTGTAGACCATGGTATGAGGCATGCATCCGCTGCTACCCTGAGAGGATGCGGTTGTCTGGAGCAGAACCTGGGCAGTTGACGGTTCAGTGGACTGGCAAACAGATCCATGGTGGGAAGACCCCATCTTAGGAAGATCTGTTGAACTACCAGAGGATTCAACTGCCATTCGTGTGGCTGTAGGATCCTGCTCAACTTGTCTGCCAGGTAATTCTCCTGTCCAGGGAGATAGACTGCCCAGGAGCACAGGTCCTGTGCTTCCTGACAAAGAGGTCGGGGACCCTGTGCCCCCTTGCTTGTTCACATAGAACATAGCAACTTGATTGTCCATCTGAACTAAGACAGACTGATGAGAGAGGACATGAGAGAAAGTCCGCAGGGTTAAGCGGATTGCTCTGAGCTCTAGGAAATTGATTTGCTGTGTGGCCTCCCAAGGAGACCACAGGCCTTGAGTGCATGCTCCTTGGCAATGTGCACCCCAACCTTGAAGAG
This sequence comes from Ichthyophis bannanicus, assembly GCA_033557465.1. Lineage (NCBI taxonomy): Eukaryota > Metazoa > Chordata > Amphibia > Gymnophiona > Ichthyophiidae > Ichthyophis > Ichthyophis bannanicus. The sequence goes on along the minus strand of CM066034.1, from coordinate 175,186,177 downwards.
AAGCATCAGTTGTCAGCACTTGAGAGTGTGGAGGTGCTTGAAAAGGCACCCCTTGCAGTAGATTCGGAAGATGAAGCCACCACTGCAGAGAATCTGCCAGTAGATTGGACACCCTCACTTTGTCCGTCAGGCTTCCTGTGGCCTGCAGCCACTGAGTCCATAGACCCCACTGAGCGGGCCTCATGTGCAGACGGGCATTTGGCGTTACATGGACCATGGATGCCATGTGGCCTAAGAGCCTTAGGAATTGTCTAGCGGAGACTAGAGAATTGCTGTGGAACTGTCTGGCCAGATCCATCAGTCTGTTGGCCCTCTCCACGGGTAAAAAGGCCTTCGCTTGAAGGGTGTCTAGTCTTGCTCCTATGAACTCCATGTTTTGTGAGGGGCGCAAAGCGGACTTTGCGAAGTTTATGACAAATCCCAGATGCTGGAGAAGAGACAGTACGGAAGGTGGCTTGATTGGTTTCCTGTGGAGACTGACCCCTGATGAGCCAGTCGTCCAGGTATGGAAAGACAAAGAGTCCTTGAACTCTGAGATAGGCCGCCGCCGCCACCACCACCACCAGGCACTTGGTGAAAACCCTGGGGGCGGAGGTTAGGCTAAAAGGGAGTACCCTGTACTGGTAATGTTTCCTCCCACTACAAATCGGAGATATTGTCTGTGGTCTGGATGAATAAGGATGTGAGTATACGCATCCTTTAGGTCTAAGGAGCATAGCCAATCTCCCTGCTGGAGGTAGGGTAGCAGTATTCCAAGGGTAAGCAACTTGAACTTTCCCTCTCCAGGAACTTGTTGAGATTGTGCAAGTCTAGAATGGGCCTGAGGCCTCCTGTCCTTTTTGGTACCAGAAAGTACCTGGAATAGAAGACTTGACCTCTCAGGTGGTGGGGCACCGGTTCCACCGCCTGCTCCTTTAGAGGACCTGCCAACTCCTGCAGGAGTAAGTCCCTGTGCAGAGGGAGTCTTGGAGGCTCCCCTGGAAAGTAGGAGGGAGGTACCTGGTGGAAGTGGAGGAGATAGCCTCTCTGGACTATGCTTAGCACCCAGGTATCCCTTGTTATGGCTGGCCACCTGTGGGCATACAGGGTCAGCCGGCCTCCTGTGCTGAGAGGGGCCAGCTGAGGAGGAGAGGCTATGCCACTGGAGTCAAAACCCTGCTCCCTGCTGAGCAGGAGCCGGAGCTGGTGGCTTGGGGGTTTTCTGCCTATGGGGCCCATGTCCCTGCCCCTTGGCCTGCTGACCCTGTTGGGGAGCTACAGAGGTCTGAAAGTGAGGGTATGATTTGTAGGCAGATGACTTCCTTGGGTAAAAGGTCTTTTTTCTCGAGCCCTTCTTCTTCTGAGAAGGGGCAGAGGTTTTCCTAGACAGCCTAGTCCGGATGAGAGTCTCTGACTCGAGTTCTGCAGCCTTTTCAGCCATGGGCTTGCCAAAGAGGTTTTCACCTCTGCAGGGGACATCGACCAACTTGTCCTGTATCCATGGATCGAGGTCCGATGACTGTAGCCAGGCCTGACGGCATGCACCGATGCCTCAAAGCCATCATAGGCTGCTCGAGAGATAAACTTCGAGCACTCCCGGATCCCCGATGACAGGGCCTTGAACCTCTGCAAAGGTTCCTCGAAGAGACCAGCAGAGAACCCGGCAATCTCCTTTGCCAGGTCTCGAAGGTACATGCCCATGTACAGCTGGCAGGTCTGGACACGGCAAGCAAGCATTGAGCCCTGGAAGCACTTTCTACCGAGGGCATCCAGGTTCTGGGCCTCCCGGCTGGGAGGCACCAAGGAGTGCATCTTCTGACTCTTCAGACGATGCATGGCCGATTCCACAACCATGGAGTGGTGCGGTAGCTGTGCCTTTTGAAACCCGGGGCTCTTGCGGACTCGATAGATTGAATCGACCCGCTTGCTCAGAACCGGCGTCGAGGCCGGCGCCTCCCACATGCGGAAGAGCAACCGTTCCAGCATCAGAGGAACTGGTACAGTAAAGGCCTCCTTGGGGGGAGAGTCATACTGCAGGGCCTCGAGCTCCTCGGCTCGAGGCTCCTCCTCGGGATCCGCGGGGAAGGCCAAGGCCTTGGCCATGTCCCGCACAAAGTCCGAGAACCGGGTGTCCTCCGGGGGGGGGGGGGGGGGACCGTCTCCGAGGCTCGGACTCCAGTGAGTCCGAAGGGACACACCAGGTCTGAAATGTGTCCGAGGACTCCTCATCCTCCGTTTCCCAGCCTGACCCCTCGGAGGAGGAATCGAGCGGCTCCGGTCGGGCAGGCACCGATGCCATCCGCCCCGACGCCGAGGGTACCGGCGTCGACGACCTTGGTCCCGAAAGGGAGGCCGAGGGAGACCTTGGCCGAGGATCGACTCGAGAGCACATGGACTTGAGGATCGGCTCGGCCTCTGGGGTTGACTTGGACGTCGATGTCCCGGTGGTCGGGGCAGATGCACTGGCGAGACCGGCGATCAGTGCCCACTGCTGCTCCATGAAGGCAGCCAAGCTGCTCTCCAAGGCTGTCAACCTGAGTCCGAGCTCAGGAGACTCGGCAGCCCCCGACGGCGTCGGGCCAGACATCGGCTCCCCCGGAGGAGAGTCCACGAGGACTACAGTACTCACGTGACCCAGGGACTCCGTCTCTACACGAGGTTGTTTAGCAGGCCGCTCCAACTCGAAGACCTGGGATGGCGCTGGGGGCTATGCGACCTGGCCCTAGAGGAACCAAGTGCATCCACCGACGCCACCCTTGTGTTTCTTCTTCCTGTGATGCTCCCGCGAGGGAGACCCCCTCTCAGAGGAACCCCGGTGATGCTCGGGATCGGAGTCCCAAGACGTCGAGGCCTCTGACGAAGTCCGGCCCGGCCGTACACTGAGTCAGAGAAGATTCTTTCTTTTTGGTGCTGCCGGCTCCTCAATGCCTTCGAGGACATTTTCCCACACAGGCCACAGATCATTGGGTCATGATTGGGCCCGAGGCAGCGGAGGCAGCAGTCATGTGTGTCAGGGAGAGACATAAGTTTCTTACACCGATCACACTTTTTAAACCCGCTGGCAGCCATGGGGGGGAAAAAGGGCCCCTGCGAGGTCAAATGATAGGGCTACCAGTGAAAAATAGAAAAAAGGCATGTATGCTAGTCACTAAGGACAAAAACCGAAAAATGAAGTCTGGGCTCGATACCAGCGTACCGGGCCCAGACGGGAAAGGGAAACCGGAGTCGAACCGAAGAAAACACGGGTCCAAGCAGAAAAATCAACTTTTTCCTCGGGTGAAAACGAAACACGTCCGTCGGGCTCCGTGGAAAAAGAAGACTGAGCAAGATGGCACCCTTGGGCGGGAAGGGGACCGCGCGCATGCGCGTTGCATTCCCAAAGGCTTTCTTAGAAAGCTGGGGAAATGCTCTGCATGGGGCTCTGTCGGCGCTGAAGTCAACCATATGTGAGGACTGACTTTCTGCTTGGTCCTGGAGAATTTATATTTTAGCCCATAATAAATTGGCAGCCAGCGAGTCCTTTAAAAGTGATCTTTGCCACCCCTCAGAAATTGCCATCCTAGGCAGTTGCTTAGTCTTGCCTAAAGGTTAGGCTGGCCCTGCAACACAATTGTTAATTAAATGTTATTCTATGTTTTTAACATGAAGCCCAATAGTTAGGGAGAACAGAGAACAGCCTGTGAGCTGTTTCAGAAGCTGCTGTGCAAGCTAGTAGAAAGAAGGGACCTCGAGATCTGAGGCCCTATAGGGATCCATAAGTTTGCAGATGTGGCCACCCCACCATGCCCCCCTCCCTTCAGCAGCGACCACGTTATTACATATAAAAGTTGCAGAGCCTGCTGGTGGGAAAAAAATTGGAGAAACACAATTGAGGCACTAAGCATGGCATCAGGCCCCCTCTCTCCATGGGGAGAATTCCAAACAAGCCACAAAAATAAGCCCCAAGGCAATCCTATAGCACTTGGGGCAAAAACCAGAGCAGTGGGGAGAAAACCCCCCAAATACCTAAGATTACAGGTTGCATTGTTCCATGATTAAACAAAGCAACAGCCCTGAAGGAAAGAAATATGTGAAAAAAGCCTATAAAAAAAAAATGCAACCGCAGCTAAAAAGGAACCTCAAAAGGGGTATCCCAAAACCTCTTAGGTCGGCCAGGGAACCTTATAAGGAAGCAGAAGGTAGCCCCAGCTTGAGGCCTAGCTGCCAGAGGTTTTTTTGCTTTTTAAATTTGCAATGCAATGTGTGCCTTCGAGTCAGTCCTGACTCCTGGCGACCCAGAAGCTCCTGTGTTTTCTTGGCAGTGTCACCGGAAATAGATTGCCAGGCCTTTTTCTGAGGCAGTGGAGGGTTAAGTGACTTGCCCAAGGCATGCTAGTGGGAATCGAATCCTGGTTGGTTACCAAGCCAGTGTTCTAACCACTAGGTTACTCCTCCACTCAGATCTGCTTTATTGCAAGCAGCAGAGAGTCAAATATAGTCCCATTGAAATCAATGGGAAAAGGAGATATAAAAAAAATACAAAGACAAAATTAGCAAGCAGATATAGACAAGAGGGAAGGGTGGCATCGGCCTTACAATCATCACTCAGAGGCCCTGTGGTTCTCCTATATGCGGTGGACCACCAGTGCTAGGAACCCATGGGTAGCAGCACTGGGCACAGGCAAGCTGTCAACTCAATGAGACAGGGGCATACCTGAGCTCCAAGGAAACATTGAGCTTATTGATCTCATGTATAGAGGCCACAAGACCATAAGTCTGGACCAGGGGATACAGGCCTATTTGCACTGCTGCTCCAGGCTATATACCTTGCCAACTGCTGGAGGCAGACAATACTGGTCTCTCTGTGCTGCACCAGCAGACTTACCTACTGAGGACATCACTGAAACTTGCTCAAGTCTGCTTCCACAGCCTGCAAGGGCGCATAACCTATGCGTCTGAATGGATCTAGCAGGATAAGGACACATGCTTCTATTCTTTGCAATGAAAGGTTATTTAAAACAGGGATAATGTTGCTTAGACTAGGTTCAAGTATCATTGCTACTTAAAAAATGTTTTTTATATTGATCTAGTCTCAGATGTGACTTACAGATCTATGTTCTAAAATTGCATTAATGCAGTCTAGTGCACATGCAGGTGCTTTAAATTTTAACATGCCTGCATCTTCTGAATAGGTGCATAGCATATAACTTTATTGGTGATTAGCACACTATGTAGTGAAGTCCCCCAAGCAGAAGATGAATTCAACTGCAACACTTAGGGTACCACAGTAAGTTGCTAATACAGCAATACAGTTGTAACCCCCTAATGTCCAATATCTCCAAAAAATGTTGGCCAGTGAAATGGCTTTGGACTATATATGCACACATATTTGACACATAAAAATCAAATAAAACAAGACCAATTAACAAAGGAAATAGCAGGACATGATTAATTGGCACCCTTATAAACAATTCAAATCAGTCTGAACAGAAGAACCACATTCCCATAGCAGTAAAATTAGACACACCTGTGATCAATTGTCAGTATTCACATGACTTGAATTAATCAAACAACCAATGATGGCTCTAATGTTTAAAATAGCCACATTCACTCCTTGTTTCATTTTCATAATGGTGAAAACGAGAGAGCTGCATGAGACCGTCAGAAAAGCCATTATCACCAATCAAAGGGTACAAGGCCTTCTCCAAAGACCTTGGAATTCCTGTCTCTACAGTTTGCAATGCTAAGACGTTTTCTGCTTATGGAACTGTCAAAAACCTCCCAAGGACGTGGTGGGAAGAGGAAAATTAATCCAAGTCGTCTCTGAACATTAGTGCAAAAGGTTGGAAAAACACCACTTAAAACATCCAAAGAGCTTAAGCCTGACCTGGAGCAATATGGAGTGGTGATTTGAACCTGCACCATAAGCCGTGCACTAAACAAAGGACTTCATGGATTTAGGCCAAAAAGGACCCCACTGCTCAAAGATAGACAAAGGCACGTCTGATCTTTGCCCAAATCCACCCTGAGAAACAACAGTACTTCTGGGAAAATGTTCTGTGGACAGAAGAAACCAAACAAGCTCTTTGACAATGTAGACCAGTGATACATTTACAGGCGAAGAAATAAAGCTTATAGGGGAAAATACACCCTTCCTACAGTTAAATATAGTGGAGGTTCCATAATGTTGTGGGGCTGTTTTGCTGCCTCAGGAACTGGAGGCCTGGAATCCATTAAAGGTATCATGAAGTCATTGGACTACCAAGGTATTTTGGAGCGAAATGTGCTACCTAGTGTCAGAAAGTTATGTCTGGGTCGAAGGCCATGTGTGCTCCAGCAGGACAATGACCCAAAACATATATCCAAAAGTACAAATGAATGGTTTAAAAGTGAAAAATGGATTGCTTTAGAGCTGATCTCAATCCAATCGAAAACCTTTGGAAACAGCCGAAATCTGCCATTAGTAAAAGGAATCCTGGAAACATTCTTGAGCTGAAACAAAGCACAGTTAAAGAGTGGGAGAAACTATTATCAGAAAGATGTACGAAATGTATAGATGTCTACAAGAAATGTTTGAAAGCTGTCATCACGGCCAAGGGTTGTGCCACAAAATATTAATGAAGGGTGCCATTAATCCTGTCCAGGTCATATTTTGTTTTTTTCTCCATCTAAGTTGCACAGACATTTTTTGTTGCATCCTTTGAACATACTATTTAAATATTATGACATACAGTTGGAATATTCCCATTTCTCACAATATTGTACACAACATACCTAAAATGCAAGGGTACCAATAACGTTGACCACAGCTGTACATCCCTACCCCCTATTACTGGGGATGAGGATAAGATTGTTCAACATACATCCCCAATCCCTCTCAAAAGACGACCCCCACTCATTCACCTCTAGACTCCTTTTTGTATGGTGGGTAGAAAAGGGGTGGCAAAGTTATTCACTTGTAGCTGCTGTTCTCCATGGACAACAGGATGTCCTCACCTTTGGGCAACATCACTAATGAAGCTTTTAGAGGAGTCTCTCCACACATGCATGGATAGTCCCACCTTCCGTCGCCACGCCTCATCTCCTCAATCTGGTAACCAGCTTAACAGTAACTCCAAGGGGAGGTGGAAGGATTGTGTAGACTTATGCTGTCCATGGAGAACACCTGCTACAAGTAACTGTTTTCTTTATGGATAAGTAGGATAAATAAACCTCTAGGAGCTAGTCAAAAACCCACCTCCTGTTGGGACACTGTCTGAAGCTTCTAAACCTTTGGCTGCCAAGGGCAGGAGTGCAAAGGATGTTTGGTTTGGGAGGAGCAGAGGAAGAATACAGCGTAGTTACTCACCTGTAACAGGTGTTCTCCAGGAGCAGCAGGAATCAGTCCTCACATATGGGTGACGTCGGCGCCGACGGAGCCCTCGCGGAGCAATTTTCCCCAGCTTTCACAGAAAGCCTTTGGGAATTGCAGCGCGCATGTGCGGTCGCCTTCCAGCCCAAGGGTGCCATCTTAGCCAGTCTGATGACATAGCTAAAAGACAGCATAAAAATTTGCAAAAAAACTTAAGCAGATGATTGCAACTCCACGGGGAGGAGGGAGGGTTGTGAGGACTGATTCCTGCTGCTCCTGGAGAACACCTGTTACAGGTGAGTAACTACGCTTTCTCCAGGACCAAGCAGGAAGTCAGTCCTCACATATGGGACTCCCAAGCTTAAGGCTACCGGAGACCCTAAGCACAAAAATGAGCTCCCTCTAGCTCAGCAGTACAGAAGGAAGGAATCTTTGCTGAATTATTACCCACCGGTAGCCCCCATCCGGGATGGAGGGTAGGAGTTGCTCAAACCTCGAAGAGATTTCGGAGGACTGCCTGTCCGAAAGCACTGTCCCTGCGGGACTCCCTCTCGAGACAGTAATGGACCGCAAAAGTCTGGCTCGAAGACCAAGTAGCGGCCCGGCAGATGTCTGCCAGCGGAACAGAGCGGAGGTAAGCCACTGACGTAGCCTTCGCCCGAACACAATGAGCCGTGACTCGACTTTCTAAGGAGAGTCCGGCTGCCCCATAAGCCCAAGCGATACAGTCAGCAACCCAGATGGACAGAGTACGCTTGGAGACCGGGAGCCCCAATCTATTGGGGTCAAAAGACACAAAAAGCTGAGCAGCTTTACGGTGCTCCCGCGTACGGTCAAGGTAGAAGTTCAATGCTCTTCTACAGTCCAGGGTATGCAGGACTCGTTCAGCTCGGCTGGAGTGAGGCCTGGGAAAGAAGGTTGGAAGTACCACCTCCTGATTGATGTGAAAAGGGGAGACAACTTTTGGAAGAAATTTTGGGTGAGTCCATAGGACTACCCTATTTTTGTAGAACCGAGTGAAGGGAGGATCAGACACGAGGGCCTGCAATTCACTTACGCGTCTAGCGGAAGTGAGGGCTATCAGGAATAAGGTTTTCCACGAAAGAAAACGCAGGGAACAGGTATAGCCATCGGTTCAAAAGGCGGACAGGTGATCCGCTGTAAAACCACATTCAGATCCCAGTCAGGTGCTGGCAGGCGCAGAGGTGGTTTAAGTAGAAGGAGACCTCGGAGAAACCGTGCTACGAGAGGGTCGCTGGAAAGAGGTCTGCCGTCCACCGGCACATGGTGTGCTGAAAGAGCACTGAGGTGGACTTTGACGGAGTTGGACTTAAGTCCCAGATTAGAGAGGTAGAGCAGGTACTGCAAGATCACCGACACCGAGCAGGAGAAGGGATCCTGAGACTGCTGTACACACCAAACGGAAAAGCGACGCCATTTAAGGGCGTAGCATTTGCGGGTAGAAGGGCGCCGAGAAGCTAGGACGACCTCTTCCACCTCTGCCGGCAGGAGAAGGGGAGCAAGGACTACCCTTTCAGCCGCCAGGCCATTAGGTTGAGAGATCTGAGGTTGGGGTGTAGCAGAGACCCCTGATCCTGTGTTAGGAGATCCGGTTGAAACCCCAGAGGGAACGGATCCTCCGCCACTAATTGTAACAGGAGTGGGAACCACGGCTGTCTGGGCCAGCGAGGAGCCACCAGGATCATGGACGCTTTGTCCCGGAGAACCTTGAACAGAGTTCGGGAGACTAGCGGGATGGGAGGAAAAGCATAGAGAAGACTTTCCGACCATGAGAGCAGAAAAGCATCTGCCGCTACCCGAAGGGGATGTGGCTGACGAGAGCAGAAGCGAGGAAGTTGCCGGTTGAGAGGACTGGCAAAGAGATCCATCGTGGGGAGGCCCCACTTCAGAAAGAGTTTCTGAACTACCAAGGGATCCAGACGCCACTCGTGCGGCTGGAGTATCCTGCTGAGTTTGTCCGCCAGGCAATTTTCTTGGCCTGGGAGATAAACTGCCTTGAGAAGAATGCCGTGACTGACGGCCCAAGAGCAGAGCTTCTGAGCTTCTCGGCAGAGAAGGAAGGAGCCCGTGCCCCCCTGCTTGTTTACGTAGAACATGGCAACATGATTGTCCGTCTGGACAAGGACGGACTGGTGAGAAGTCAGGTGGGAGAAAGCCTTGAGCGCCAGACGAATAGCTCTGAGCTCCAGGAAGTTGATCTGTTGAGCAGACTCCCACGCGGTCCAGAGACCTTGAGTACATGCCCCCTGGCAATGAGCTCCCCAACCCAGGAGGGAAGCATCGGTCGTCAGCACTTGAGCCGGCTGAGGCGACTGAAACGGCATTCCGAGCACCAGGTTCGGCCGATGAAGCCACCACTGTAGGGAAGAGGCCAGCGGTCTGGAGAGGCGCACTAAGTCGGCTAGTCCGCCGGTGGCTTGTTGCCACTGCTGGCGAAGGCACCATTGAGCCGGCCGCATATTCAGGCGAGCATTGGGGGTCACGTGGACGGTGGAAGCCATATGGCCGAGTAGTCTCAGGAAGCGCCTGGCGGAGACCAGGGACTGGCTGCGAAAACGGCCGGCTAGGTCCATGAGCCGTTGAGCCCTGTCGAGAGGCAGGAAAGCTCGAGCCTGAGGAGTGTGCAGTCTTGCGCCGATGAACTCGAGATCCTGTGAGGGGAGCAAAGTGGACTTTGCGAAGTTTATGACAAAGCCCAAGTACTGCAGAAGAGTCACCGTGCGGTGTGTGGCATTGGCGACTGCCGGAGAGGACGACGCTCTGATGAGCCAGTCGTCGAGGTACGGAAAGACATAGAGGCCGTGAAGCCTGAGATAGGCCGCCACCACCGTGAGACATTTTGTGAAGACTCGCGGTGCGGAGGATAGGCCAAAGGGCAGTACTCTGTACTGGTAGTGATTTCCTGCCACCACAAACCTTAGGTATTGGCGGTGGCTTGGGTGGATGAGGATGTGCGTGTAGGCATCCTTTAGATCCAAGGAGCATAGCCAATCTCCCTGCTGGAGGTAGGGCAGAAGGATTCCAAGGGTAAGCATCTTGAACTTTTCCCGCACAAGGAACTTGTTGAGGTTGCGCAAGTCCAGGATGGGTCTGAGGCCTCCTGTCCTTTTTGGTATTAGGAAATACCTGGAATAAAAGCCTTGACCTCTCAGGTGGTGGGGCACCGGTTCCACAGCCTGGTCCTGAAGAAGACTTGCTAACTCCTGAAGGAGTAAGTCCCTGTGCAGAGGGAGTCGAGGAGGTTCTCCCGGAAAATAAGAGGGAGGGACCTGATGGAAGTGGAGAAGATATCCTTCTCGCACGACTTGAAGCACCCAGGCATCTGAAGTGATGTTGGACCACCTGTGGGCGAAGTGAACCAGCCGGCCTCCGGTGCTGGGAGGAACCAGCTGAGGGGGAGAGGCTATGCTGAGGAAGTCAAAAACCCCCACCCTGCTGAGCAGGGGCTGGTGGTGCAGGCTTGGGGGCTTGCTGCCTACGGGACCCGTTACCCCGTCCCTTGGCCTGCTGACCCTGTTGGGGAGCTGGAGGGGCCTGATATTGGGGGTAGTGTTTATAGGCAGCCGCCTTTCTCGGGTAAAAGGACTTCTTTCCCGAGCCCTTCTTTTTCTGGGAAGGGGCGGAGGTCTTCCTAGAAAGCCTGGTCCTGGTGAGAGTCTCCGTCTCGATTTGTGCAGCCTTTTCAGCCATGGGCTTGCCAAAGAGGTTCTCACCTCTGCAGGGGACATCGACCAACTTGTCCTGCACCCAAGGTTCAAGGTCAGACGACTGAAGCCAAGCCTGTCGGCGGGCACCGATGCCAGCTGCGGCCACACGAGCCGATGCTTCAAAGCCATCATAGGCTGCTCGGGACATGAATTTGGAGCATTCCCGAATACCAGTTGTTAAGGCTAGGAACCTCCGCAAAGGTTCCTCGGACAGTCCAGCGGAGAATCCGGCTAGCTCTTTAGCCAGGTCTCGGAGATACATGCCCATGTATAGCTGGTAGGTCTGGACACGACAAGCCAGCATAGAGCCCTGGAAACACTTCTTACCAAGGCCATCCAGGTTACGGGCCTCCCTGCCAGGAGGCACCGAGGAGTGCATTTTCTGGCTCTTAAGCCTATGCATGGCCGATTCCACTACCATGGAATGGTGTGGCAGCTGTGCTTTTTGGAAGCCAGGACTCTTGCGGACTCGATAGATGGAATCAACCCGCTTGCTCAATACCGGCGACGAGGCCGGACTCTCCCACATGCGGAAGAGTAGTCGTTCCAGCATGGGAGGCACCGGTACAGTAAAGTGCTCCCGGGCGGGAGAGTCGTACTGAAGGGCGTCGAGCTCTTCGGCTCGAGGCTCCTCCTCGGGATCCGCAGGGAAGGCCAAAGCCTTGGCCATATCCCTGACGAAGTCCGAGAACCGGGCATCCTCCAGAGGGGACTGTTTCCGAGGTTCGGACTCAGGTGAGTCCGAGGGGACACACCGAGTCTGAAAGGAATCAGGTGACTCCTCCTCTTCAGACTCCCAGACCGACTCCGAGGAGGAATCAGTGGGGTCGGCTCGGGCAGGCGGAGGCGTCGGCCGCCCCGACGCCAAGGGAGTCGGCGGCGACGACCTCGGTCCCGAACGGGAGGCCGAGGGTGACCTCGACCGAGGATCGACTCGAGTTCGCATGGACTCGAGGATCGGCTCGGTCTCCGGGGTCGACTTAGACGTCGACGTCCCGGCGGTCGGGGCAGCGGCGCCAGCAAGGCTAGCGATCAGTGCCCGCTGCTGGTCCATGAAGGCAGATAGTCTGCTCTCCAAGGCCGTCAACCTGAGTCTGACCTCAGGTGACCCAGCAGCCCCCGACTCGGGCCCCGACGGCGGACCTCTCGGAGGCGAGTCCAGAAGGACCACAGGACTTACCCGAGCAGGCAACTCCGACTCCAGGCGAGGTCGCTTCGGGAGGTGCTCCTTCTCCAAAGACCCGGGACGGCTGTCGGGGCTATGCGACCTGGCCCTCGCGGAGCCAGGAGCGTCCACCGACGCCGCCCTCGCGGGTTTTGTCTTCCGTCGATGGTCTCCGGAGGGAGAACCCCTGTCGGAGGAGCTTCGGCGATGGTCAAAGCTGGAGCCTCTGGATGCCGAGGCCTCCGACGAGGTCCGGGTACGGCTGGGGTCAGCGAAGATTCTATCCCGCTGATGCCGCCGACTCCTCAACGCTTTGGAGGACATTTTGCCACAGGCTCCACAGATCATTTCTTCATGATCCGGGCCCAGGCAGCGGAGGCAATTATCGTGTGTGTCAGTGAGTGACATATTTCTGTCACACTGACCACACCGCTTGAAACCACTGGCAGCCATCGGGGGAAAAAGGGCCCCTGCAAGGTCAAAGGACCGGGCTGCCAGCGAAAAAACCGAAAACGAAACTGACCAAAAATCAGAAAAACCGAAAAATAAGAGAAGGACTTGCAACGGCGTCGCGAGTCCGGGCAGGAAAACGACCGGCGTCGAACCGAATTGAAAAACGAGAAAACTCACGAAAATCAACTTTTTAGCGGGGACACGACGGGTACGTCTGTAGGGCTCCGCGGAAAAAGAAGACTGGCTAAGATGGCACCCTTGGGCGGGAAGGCGACCGCGCATGCGCGCTGCAATTCCCAAAGGCTTTCTGTGAAAGCTGGGGAAAATTGCTCCGCGAGGGCTCCGTCGGCGCCGACGTCACCCATATGTGAGGACTGACTTCCTGCTTGGTCCTGGAGAACTACACCTTTTAAAATAACTGGACCTCCATGTGCACACCCCCTCCCCCTCTCCCACTGTAGGACCTCCTAGATGAGGAGACTGGGTCAGAAGTGAAAATGGAGAGTGTTTTCAAGCTGTATGCTGCTTCATCATGGTTGCAGCTTCTCGAACCTTGTCTCCAAACAGATTGTCTCCAGGGCAAGGCATGTCAGCAAGTTGCTCTTGCACACTATGCTGTACATCTGAGATAGAGTGCTATGAAAGTCTCTGGGTGCCCATAATCGTTGAGGCAGCTCTCTATGCCATATTGAAAATATCGTATGTCACTTGGACAATATATTTTTCACTTTCCCTTGGGCTACTAGGGAGTGGTATTACTCAACTTTCTGGAGTGAGAAAGCTGATCAATTTCTCAGAGTTGACCACATTTCGCAAATGCATGCCCATGAAGGAGGATGCGACATGGGACATCAGTACAGCATTCTGAAAATTTTCTTTAGAAAGAGTCCAAGGTCCTGGCCATCCCTCCCCTGGGGCACCAAACTGCGATTTGGAATTCTTGGCCCTTCTAAGAGTGGTGTGGCAGCTGAACCTGCTCAAATTTGGAAGCCTTCTGAACTCTATACATAGTATTGATGATCTTGCTGACCAGAAGTACAGAAAGGGGAGGGGGTCTCCCACATTATTGTTTGTAGCCTTGGAAGGATGCGGTACCAGACACCATTGCCACTTCCTTGGAGCAAAAAGAATATTGGAGGATACCCATCTCCTTGACCCCAGGCGGCTCCTCCGTCTCTAACGGAAATGGAATGGACTTTGGTCATTTCCCTAATAAAATCATGAAAAGAGGAGTGGGATCCAAGGGGAACTCTGGAGACCTCTTCTCAGTGACGTATTCAGTTAAACTCAGATTCCCAGGAGCACTCTGAATCCAACTCAGATAAGTACTCCAAGGATATCTGAAGCTCTACCAGAGCTGACCTCCATCTTACCGGGGAGGCAAATCTCCTTTGGGAGTGCCAGTGTACTGATGACCTTTGGGCATTATGAGAAGTGATCACCTCCCAAAGCACTGGACAGGAGCCCGTGACAAGGGCCTTCAAGGTCTCAAAAATGATTTCTCACCTGCAGGCAGATTCAGGGTTCAAGAATGAGCTTGATACAGTAGTGCACAATTATTGATGCCATTGAAGTTACAGCCTCACGACCGAAGAACAGACATCCTTTGTTCAAATTCTTTCATGAGCTGCTTCTCAGGGTCCGCCATGGACAAAGTTGTAAGGCCTGAAGCAGATTTGGCTAATATTCCCTGTCATTTTCCGTAGATATCAGCAGGCTGTTCTCAGCCCTTACAAAGTGAGGAGGATGAGCAGTCCTCATGTTGAGCTACTTTGAGGACCAGGGTTCATCTGAAATCTCAGTGCTCTTGACATTGTGCTCAGATGGATTTTAGTGCCCATACATTGATGTTTCCACTCAGTGCTCGCCATCTCCAATCCTTGATGTTCAAAGACAAGACTGAATTCTTCCTCAAGGTAATATCAATGCATATCTAATGCCTGGGAGATCTACTGGTTCCCAAGAGCCCCCCTATCTTGATTCACCACCAGCATTTGATGAAGTTCCGGAAGCCACGAAGACCAATTGCTGCTAACGCTAGACAAATGATCATTTTTTAGAGCCAAAAAAAACCCATTCAAGTTGTTTCTTACAACTCTGGAAACCTCTCCGTCTCATCTGTGAACACAAAATACAAGATGGCAGCTCATGATCAGATCCCAAGTACTGCAAGCACCATTTGTGTGCTTCTATCATAGACATGGTACACTTTTTAAACTTGCTGGCCAATTTTTGGGACACATTGCTCAGAAAAACAGCTGTAGTGAAACCGAACAAGTCCATTTTGATGGAAGAAAAAATTACGGCGACCGGAACATCTAAGGCCTAAAATGTGGCCTATAGTGGCATCATAAGAAAAAGAAACTTTAAACTACCACAAGACACTAAACAAATGCAAAAATGTAGGAAAGCAGAATACAGCAACAGAACAGTTCACTTACTAAAAACTGAAATCTAATCAAATATTGATTGCAGAAAGCGTAGTTACTCACCTGTAACAGGTGTTCTCCAGGAGCAGCAGGAATCAGTCCTCACTTATGGGTGACGTCGGCGCCGACGGAGCCCTCGCGGAGCAATTTTCCCCAGCTTTCAAAGAAAGCCTTTGGGAATTGCAGCGCGCATGCGCGGTCCTCTTCCCGCCCAAGGGTGCCATCTTAGCCAGTCAGATGACATAGCTAAAAAAGACAGCATAAAAATTTGCAAAAAAACTTAAGCAGACGATTGCAACTCCAAGGGGAGGAGGGAGGGTTGTGAGGACTGATTCCTGCTGCTCCTGGAGAACACCTGTTACAGGTGAGTAACTACGCTTTCTCCAGGACCAAGCAGGAAGTCAGTCCTCACTTATGGGACTCCCAAGCTTAAGGCTACCGGAGACCCTAAGCACAAAAATGAGCTCCCTCTAGCTCAGCAGCACAGAAGGAAGGATCTTAGCTGAATTATTACCCACCGGTAGCCCACATCCGGGATGGAGGGTAGGAGTTGCTCAGACCTCAAAGAGATTACGGAGGACTGCCTGTCCGAAAGCACTGTCCCTGCGGGACTCCCTCTCGAGACAGTAATGGACCGCAAAAGTCTGGCTCGAAGACCAAGTAGCGGCCCGGCAGATGTCTGCCAGCGGAACAGAGCGGAGGTAAGCCACTGACGTGGCCTTTGCCCGAACGCAATGAGCCGTGACTCGACCGTCCAAGGAGAGTCCGGCTGCCCCATAAGCCCAAGAGATACAGTCCGCAACCCAGATGGACAGAGTACGCTTGGAGACCGGGAGCCCCAATTTATTGGGGTCAAAAGACACAAAAAGCTGAGCAGCTTTACGGTGCTCCCGCGTACGGTCAAGGTAGAAGTTCAATGCCCTTCTACAGTCCAGGGTATGGAGGACCGTTTCAGCTCGGCTGGAGTGTGGTCTGGGAAAGAAGGTTGGAAGTACCACCTCCTGATTGATGTGAAAAGGGGAGACCACTTTTGAAAGAAATTTTGGGTGAGTCCGTAGGACTACCCTATTTTTGTAGAACCGAGTGTAAGGGGGATCAGACACGAGGGCCTGCAATTCACTTACGCGTCTAGCGGAAGTAAGGGCTATCAAGAACAGTGTTTTCCAAGAAAGAAAACGGAGAGAAAAGGTAGCCATAGGTTCAAAAGGCGGACAGGTGATCCGCTGTAAAACCACATTCAGGTCCCAGTCAGGCGCTGGCGGGCGCAGAGGTGGTTTAAGTAGAAGGAGACCTCGGAGAAACCTCGCTACGAGAGGGTCGTTGAAGAGAGGTCTGCCGTCCACCGGCACATGATGTGCTGAAAGAGCACTGAGGTGAACTTTGACGGAGTTGGACTTAAGTCCCAGATTAGAGAGGTAGAGCAAGTACTGCAAGATCACCGACACCGGGCAGGAGAAGGGATCCTGAGACTGTTGGGCACACCAAACGGAGAAACGACGCCATTTAAGGGCGTAGCATTTTCGGGTAGAAGGTCGTCGCGAAGCTAGGACGACCTCCTCCACCTCTGTCGGCAGGAGAAGGGGAGCAAGGACTACCCTCTCAGCAGCCAGGCCATAAGGTTGAGAGACCTGAGGTTGGGGTGTAGCAGAGACCCCTGATCCTGAGTGAGGAGATCCGGTTGAAACCCCAGAGGGAATGGATCCTCCACCGCTAATTGCAGCAGGAGTGGAAACCACGGCCGTCTGGGCCAGCGAGGGGCCACCAGGATCATGAAGGCTTTGTCTCGGAGAACCTTGAAAAGAGTCCGGGAGACTAGTGGGATGGGAGGGAAAGCGTACAGAAGGCT
This sequence comes from Ichthyophis bannanicus, assembly GCA_033557465.1. Lineage (NCBI taxonomy): Eukaryota > Metazoa > Chordata > Amphibia > Gymnophiona > Ichthyophiidae > Ichthyophis > Ichthyophis bannanicus. The sequence goes on along the minus strand of CM066034.1, from coordinate 175,169,247 downwards.
CCCCGACCATGAGAAAAGGAAAGCGTCCGCCGCAACCCGAAGGGGGTGTGGCTGACGAGAGCAGAAGCGAGGAAGTTGCCGGTTGTGAGGACTGGCAAAGAGATCCGTCGTGGGGAGGCCCCACTTTAAAAAGAGCTTCTGAACTACCAAGGGATCCAGGCGTCACTCGTGCGGCTGGAGGATCCTGCTGAGTTTGTCCGCCAGGTAATTCTCTTGGCCTGGTAGATAAACTGCCTTGAGGAGAATGCCGTGACTGACGGCCCAAGAGCAGAGCTTCTGTGCCTCCCGGCAGAGGAGGAAGGAGCCCGTGCCCCCCTGCTTGTTCACGTAGAACATGGCAACTTGATTGTCCATCTGGACAAGGACGGACTGGTGAGAAGTCAGGTGGGAGAAGGCCTTGAGAGCCAGGCGGATCGCCCTGAGCTCCAGGAAGTTGATCTGCTGAGCAGACTCCCACGTGGTCCAGAGGCCCTGAGTACGAGCCCCTTGGCAATGTGCTCCCCAGCCCAGGAGGGATGCATCTGTTGTCAGCACCCGGGCCGGCTGAGGTGACTGGAAAGGCATTCCGAATATCAGGTTCGGCTGCTGAAGCCACCACCGGAGAGACGAGATCAGCGGCTCGGAGACGCGCACTAGGTCTGCTAGGCCGCCTGTGGCTTGTCGCCACTGCTGGCGGAGACACCATTGAGCAGGCCGCATATTCAGGCGGGCATTGGGGGTCACATGGACGGTGGAAGCCATATGGCCGAGTAGTCTCAGGAAGCGCCTGGCGGAGACCAGGGGCTGGCTGCGAAAACGGTCGGCTAGGTCCATGAGCCGTTGAGCCCTGTCGAGCGGTAGGTACGCTCGCGCCTGAGGAGTGTGCAGCCTTGCGCCGATGAACTCGAGATCCTGTGAGGGGAGCAAAGTGGACTTTGCGAAGTTTATAACAAAGCCCAAGTACTGCAGGAGAGTCACCGTGCGGCGTGTGGCGTTGGCGACCTCCAGCGCGGACGCTGCTCTGATGAGCCAGTCGTCGAGGTACGGAAAGACATAGAGGCCGTGAAGCCTGAGATGGGCCGCCACCACCGCGAGACATTTTGTGAAGACCCGCGGTGCGGAGGACAGGCCAAAGGGCAGTACCCTGTACTGGTAATGATTCCCTGCCACCACAAATCTTAGGTATTGGCGGTGGCTTGGGTGGATGAGGATGTGCGTGTAGGCATCCTTTAGATCCAAGGAGCATAGCCAATCTCCCTGCTGGAGGTAGGGCAGAAGGATTCCAAGGGTAAGCATCTTGAACTTCTCCCGCACGAGGAACTTGTTGAGGTTGCGCAAGTCCAGGATGGGTCTGAGGCCTCCTGTTCTCTTTGGTATTAGAAAATACCTGGAATAAAAGCCTTGACCTTTCAGGTGGTGGGGCACCGGTTCCACCGCCTGTTCCTGTAGAAGACCTGCTAACTCCTGAAGGAGTAATTCCCTGTGCAGAGGGGGTCGTGGAGGTTCTCCCGGAAAATAGGAGGGAGGGACCTGGTGGAAGTGGAGAAGATAGCCTTCTCGCACGACTTGAAGCACCCAGGCATCTGCGGTGATGCTGGACCACCTGTGGGCGAAGTGAACCAGCCGGCCTCCGGTGCTGGGAGGAACCAGCGGGGGGGGGAGAGGCTATGCTTAAGGAGTCAAAAACCCCCACCCTGCTGAGCAGGGGCTGGTGGTGCAGGCTTGGGGGCTTGCTGCCTACGGGACCCGTTACCCCGTCCCTTGGCCTGCTGGCCCTGTTGGGGAGCTGCAGGGGCCTGATAATGGGGGTAATGTTTGTAGGCAGCCGCCTTCCTCAGGTAAAAGGACTTTTTTCCCAAGCCCTTCTTTTTCTGGGAAGGGGCGGAGGTCTTCCTAGAAAGCCTGGTCCTGGTGAGAGTCTCCGTCTCAATTTGTGCAGCCTTTTCAGCCATGAGTTTGCCAAAGAGGTTTTCGCCTCGGCAGGGGACATCGACCAACTTGTCCTGCACCCAGGGCTCAAGGTCAGACGACTGAAGCCAAGCCTGTCGGCGGGCACCGATGCCGGCTGCGGCCACTCGAGCCGATGCTTCAAAGCCATCATAGGCTGCTCGGGACATGAACTTGGAGCATTCCCGAATGCCAGTGGACAAGGCCAGGAACCTCCGCAAGGGTTCCTCGGACAAACCAGCGGAGAATCCGGCTAGCTCCTTAGCCAGGTCTCGGAGATACATGCCCATGTATAGCTGGTAGGTCTGGACACGACACGCAAGCATAGAGCCCTGGAAACACTTCTTACCAAGGCCATCCAGGTTACGGGCCTCCCTGCCAGGAGGCACCGAGGAGTGCATCTTCTGGCTCTTAAGACGATGCATGGCCGATTCCACTACCATGGAATGGTGTGGTAGCTGTGCTTTTTGGAAGCCAGGGCTCTTGCGGACTCGATAGATAGAATCGACCCGCTTGCTCAGGACCGGCGAGGTGGCCGGACTCTCCCACATGCGGAAGAGTAGTCGTTCCAGCATAGGAGGAACCGGTACAGTAAAGTGTTCCCTTGCGGGAGAGTCATACTGGAGGGCGTCGAGCTCTTCGGCTCGAGGCTCCTCCTCGGGGTCCGCAGGGAAGACCAAAGCCTTGGCCATATCCCTGACGAAGTCCGAGAACCGGGCATCCTCCGGGGGGGACTGCTTCCGAGGTTCGGACTCCGGTGAGTCTGAGGGGACACACCGAGTCCGGAAAGAATCAGGCGACTCTTCCTCTTCAGACTCCCAGACCGACTCCGACGAGAACTCGGTGGGGTCGGCCCGGGCAGGGCGCGGCGCCTGCCGCCCCGAAGCCGAGGGAGTCGGCGTCGGTGACCTCGGTCCCGAACGGGAGGCCGAGGGTGACCTCGACCGAGGATCGACTCGAGTTTGCATCGACTCGAGGATCGGCTCGGTCTCCGGGGTCGACTTGGACGTCGACGTCCCGGCGGTCGGGGCAGCGGCGCCAGCAAAGCCAGCGAGCAGTGCCCGCTGCTGGTCCATGAAGGCAGACAGTCTGCTCTCCAAGGCCATCAACCTGAGTCCGAGCTCAGGTGACCCAGCAGCCCCCGACTCGGGCCCCGACGGCGTCGGGCCCGACGTCGGCTGTCGCGGAGGCGAGTCCAGGAGGACCACAGGACTTACCCGAGCAGGCAGCTCCGACTCCAGGCGAGGTCGCTTCGTGAGGTGCTCCTTCTCCAAGGACCCGGGGCGGCTATCGGGGCTATGCGACCTGGCCCTCGCGGAGCCAGGAACGTCCACCGACGCCGCCCTCGCGGGTTTCACCTTACGTCGATGGTCCCCGGAGGGAGAACCCCTGTCGGAGGAACTCCGGCGACGGTCCGAGCTGGAACCTTTGGACGCGGAGGCCTCCGACGAGGTCCGGGTACGGCTGGGGTCAGCGAAGATCCTATCCCGCTGATGCCGCCGACTTCTCAACGCTTTGGAGGACATTTTGCCGCAGGGCCCACAGATCATTTCTTCATGATGCGGGCCCAGGCAGCGGAGGCAAAAGTCGTGTGTGTCAGTTAGTGACATATTTCGGTCACACTGACCACACCGCTTGAAACCACTGGCAGCCATCGGGGGAAAAAGGGCCCCGGCGAGGTCAAAGGACCGGGCTGCCAGGGAAAAATCGAAAACGAAAGCTGACTAAGTCATAAAAACCGAAAAAGAAGAAGAGGACTCGTGACCGGCGTCGCGAGTCCGGGCGGGAAAAAGACCGGCGTCGAACCGAAGGAAAAAGAATAAAATTATGAAGAAATATCAACTTTTTCGCGGGGACATGACGGGGACGTCTGTAGGGCTCCGCGGAAAAAAGAAGACTGGCTAAGATGGCACCCTTGGGCGGGAAGAGGACCGCGCATGCGCGCTGCAATTCCCAAAGGCTTTCTTTGAAAGCTGGGGAAAATTGCTCCGCGAGGGCTCCGTCGGCGCCGACGTCACCCATAAGTGAGGACTGACTTCCTGCTTGGTCCTGGAGAATACCATGGATTGATGCAGGTATTCTGAGGCGCAGTGAAGAATGGAAGACTAAGGAGAAGAGATGCAGTGGTGATTGGTGGGAAAGCATAGTTACTCACCTGTAACATGTGATCTCCGGGAACAGCAGGAATTTAGTCTTCACATATGGGTATCATCGGTACCGACGGAGCCTGCGCGGGAACGCTCCCCAGCGTCCAATTAGAAAATTTTGGGAGCATCCCACAGCACCTGCGTGCTGCCTTCCCGCCTTTCCCAACTGTCTCTCTCCAGTTGAGTTTAAAGCTGAGACAGATAGGGAGAGAGAAAAAGAGAGAAATAGAGAGATACAACTCCTAGGGGAGGTGGATGGGTTGTGAAGACTAAATTCCTGCTGTTCCCAGAGATCACCTGTTACAGGTGAGTAACTATGCTATCTCCAGGAACAAGCAGGAATGTAGTCTTCACATATGGGGACTCCCCAGCTACAGATGCCAGGGAGAAACCCCAGAAGTTGTGTGCCCTTTTGAAAGGGCTCCACTTCCCCCCATGGATCTCTGGCATCCTAACAGGATGGTGGGTAGGAGTTGATTAAGTATGGAACAGGTGTTGAAGAACAGCCTGACCAAACAAGGCATCCCGGCAGGAGTCCTTGTCCAAGCAGTAATGGGCTGTGAAGGTAGGAACCGAGGCCCAGGTAGCTGCTCGACAGATGTCGTCAATAGAGACAGAGTGAAGATGAGCCAGAGGCTGCCATGGCTCTCATTGTAAGCTGTGACATGGCCTTCAAGAGGAAGGTTCTTACTCCGACAGGCAAAAGATATACACTGTGCAATCCAGTTGGACAGTGTCCTTTTGGAGACTGGAACTCCTAAATGACTAGGATCAAAAGCAACAAAGACTTGAGAGGACTTTCTATGTTGCTGAGTCCTTTGCAAGTAAAAGGCCAAAGCTCTTTTTCAGTCCAAAGTATGAAGATTCCTTTCTGCATTAGAGGTATGAGGCCTTGGGGAAAAACAGGAAGGTAAACTGCTTGGTTTACATGAAAGGGTGAAACCACCTATGGCATAAAGTGAGGATGAGTCCTAAGGACTACCTTATCATGATGGAACCTTGCATAAGGAGGATCAGCCACCAATGCTTGCAATTCACTGATGCGACGTGCTGATGTAATTGCAATAAGAAAAATAACCTTCCAGGAAAGGAATTTCAAAGAGGTAGTAGCGAATGGTTCAAAAGGCAGCTTCATGAGCTGGCCAAGAACCAGATGTAAATCTCATGCCACCGGTGGTGGCTTAACGGGAGGCTGCAATAGCACTCAAATGAACTCTCACTGAATTGGTCTTAAGCCCTGCATTAGACAAATGAAGGAGATATGCCAGTAATGATTCCAGAGGTATTTCAAGAGGGTTAAGACCCTTCTGCGAACACCATATGGTAAACCTTTTCCACTTGAAAGCGTAAGAGCGTCTTGTGGATGGTTTCCTGGAAGCATAAAGGATATCCTTTACTTGCTGAGAAAGGTTAAGACCATGAAGTTCTAGGCTTTCAGCAACCAGGCCCTGAGATGTAGAGAATGGGGATTGGGATGCCACAGCATCTCGTCCTCCTGGGATAGGAGATCTGGAGCAGATCCCAACTCCAGAGATGGAGCTTGAGAGAGATGTAAGAGCAGAAGGTACCACACTTGTCGTGGCCAATGTGGGGCTATGAGAATCATATGGCCTCTGTCTCTCCGAAGCTTGAATAAAGTTCTGGGAATTAGGGGAATGGGTGGAAAGGCATACAGAAAGTCCCGACCCCAATGGAGGAGGAAGGCATCCCTGGCCTGACAACCCTAAGCCGGAATTCTGGAACAGAACCGGGGAAGTTTGGCATTCAGCGTACTTGCAAAGAGATCTATGTCCGGGGTTCCCCAAAATTGGAAAATTGTGGCCACCTGGTCTGCATGGAGAGACCATTCATGTGGAAGCAGAACTCGACTGAGTCTGTCTGCCCAAGAGTTTTGAATGCCTGGAAGATACACTGCAAGGAGATGAATCTGATGCTCTCTGGTGAGGGCCCAAAGTCGCAAAGCTTCGTTGCAGAGCAACAGAGAGCCTGTTACACCCTGCTTGTTCACAACATAACCTTCCTGGGATGGTGGAAGGCTCTGGCCCGTTCAGGGCCAGGAAGACAAAATTCTCTAGATGGGAATCAAAGCCCCTGAGGAGAATGAGTCTGCTGAGCCGGTTGAGGCTTAGCAGCCTTTGTTTTTCTTTGTTTAGGTTGTTGCTGACCCTTTTGGGCAGACTGACCGGAACAATGCCCTTGCTGGGTATAGGAGGGGTAGAACTTCTTTCTAGTGAAGAATGTTTTTTAGTAAGACTTTTTCCTTGCAGGATCAGCTGTAGATTTTGATAATCTATCCAAGGTGAGATTATCAGCATCTAGTTCATTAGCTTTCTCTTGCCAATTTTTGCCAAAGAGATTCTCTCCTGTGCAAGGAATATTCCCCAGTTTGTCCTGTACTCAAAGTTCCAAGTCAGATGCCCGGAGCCAGGCAATTCTACGTGCGCCTATGGCAATAGCAGAAGTTCTACTTATGCACTCAAAACAATCAAAGGCTGCACGATTTACGAATTTGGCAACATCCTAAGCATGTTTGATAAGTGCAAGATAATCTTGTCTCTTATCAGGAAGGAGAGGGCTCATAAGCTCTAGATCTCCTTAACTTCCTTAAGGAACATTCCCATATATAAAATGTAGGAACTGGCAGAAAGCATAGAGGCCTGGACCGTTCGACGCCCAAAGGCATCAAGAGTTCTACATTCACGTCCTGGAGGATTAGATGCATGTCTTTTTGCACTCTTGATCCTTCTCATAGCTGATTCCACCACCATGGTGGGGCAGCTGAGGTTTTTGAAATCCAGGACAGGGAGGAACTCGATACATGGTATCGAGCCTACGAGAATGAGGAGAGGTGGAGAGAGGTATTTCCCATATCCTTAGCATGAGATCATGCAAGATCTCATGAATAGGAAAGTAGCTGCCTCTTTGGGAGCTTTAGGATGCTGTAAAATCTCCAATTCCTTTGCTCTAGGCTCTGTTTCAGGAGCCACTGTGATGGAAAGACCTCGAGCCACATCCCGGATGAAATCCTGGAAGGATATATCCTCTGGAGGAGACATCCTACGTTTAGGAGAGGAAGAATCCTCAGGAAGAAGAACTCTGGTATCGACAGAGCTGTCAGAGTCTTCAGACTCGGAGGATTCAAAGTATCTCCTGTCCAGGTAATCGTGCAGCGCACGATACCGGTACCGATCGAAGTCGGTATCGACAGGGTCCGGTACAGACATGTCAGTACCAGAGGGCATAGCATGCATCGGTACCGGTAGTCTACCTGCCGACATCGATGCAATTGGCCCTGGTACCAATGTAGGTGTCGGTACTGGTGCCGGTTGAGTTGTCTGAAGCAGTTTCGGAGGCATCGATGCCGAGAGAAGAGCCGCCAGACTGCATTCAATAGCCAAGAATCTCTGGTCTATCGACTCCGCCGATGCCTGGGTATCGGTACCAGACAAAGCAGCCAATACCCCAGAACATGGCACCAGTAGTTCTGCAGAGGTTAGGGCCTTGAGAACATCCTGGAGCCCCGAAGATGCTTTGAAAGCCGAAGCCTCCCGCCAGGGCAATTTTGCCGGTGCGAGTCCCTCAAGGGCAATGCCAGAGGCATCGCGATACTTAGGAGATCTACCCTTTGAGGACCAGCTAGACTTAAGTTTAGTTACCCGAGATCCATGGGAGGAAGACGAAGCCCTGGAAGATTTTGATGCCACAGATGCTGCATTGGAGTGAAAAGGGTGCTAAGTTTAGCAGCTCAGTTTTGCCGACCCCTCTTCGACATCAACCCACAGGCAACACACTCGGAGATAGAGTGGTCAGGACCTAAACATTTGAGGCACCACTCATGGGTGTCGGTGACAGAGATGATACCGCCACACTTGGAACACTTTAAAACCCGAAGCGGGTTTTTCCATTGTAGAGGAAAGTTGGGCCTAGTGCCCAAAATGGCACATGGCACCAGAGGAGAAAAAAGCTGAAAGACTCCAGGAAAAGATTTTTTTTTTTTTAGGAAAGAAAATAAAGAACGGGCAGTACCGGTGTAACATCGAAGGAAGGCCAACATGACCACAAAAAAGAATAAATGGGATATTTTCTGCGGAGACAAAGTGTGACCTGCCGGCTCCATGGAAAACAAAGAACTGGAGAGAGACAGTTGTGAAAGGCGGGAAGGCAGTATGCAGGCGCTGTGGGATGCTCCCAAAAGCTTTCTAATTGGACGCTGGGGAGCTTTTCCGTGCAGGCTCCATCGGTACCGATGATACCCATATGTGAAGACTACATTCCTGCTTGTTCCTGGAGATTATGCACATATGAATGGAGGAACTTCTCTAAAAGCTTATAGGAGGCGATGAGAGAAGTTCCAGTGTGGGAATTCATCAGGGACATCACCATGTGTGAGTACTTATCTTGTTTATCCATGGAGAAAGTACCCTACTTCCTACTGACCAGATAGCCAGTGCTGATGTGGGGTGGAAGGCGGCTTATTTGGAAGGGTCTTGTTCTTGGGAGAGGGATGGAAAGGTAAAGGAGTCCAGAGACAGATGGGGCAAAAAAAATTAAAAAAAACTAAAGATGGAGTTTTCCCAGGCTAACCTGCCCTTTGTCCTGGTTAACATGATTGACTTTTAAGGGGCGTATATTCTATCAATCATGTGATGCACAAAGATAAATTAGACTTACCTGCTAATTGTTGTTCCTTGAGGAACTCCAGTCCAGTTCCACATCTCTGGGTAGTGTACCTCTTCCAGCAGCTTGGAGATGGAGTATGTCATCTTTTTTGATGACACCAGTGTACTTATGCAGCTGGCACCGCCTACCAGCCCCAGTATACTCAGTCTCAAAGCAGCTGGAAACGGTAGTGAGCAAGGGCGCTGGACTCACTGAAGGGACAACTAAGGAGATAGGCTAGGTTTCTTTATTCTTTCAATGCTTTTATCCTTTATTCCTTTACTGCACATTGTTGTTGTTAAGTGCCGTCGAGTCACAGTCGACTCATGGCGACCCTCTGGATAGCTATCCTAAATTGTGTTCGGTCTTCAGTCAGGCGGCTCATTGACGACAGACTGGTACCCGTAGCTGCTGTTATTGTATCGATCCATCTCATTGCTGGCCTTCCTCTTTTGCGTTGACCTTCTATCTTGCCAAGCATAATGTCTTTCTCTAATGATCTCTCTCTTCGCATGATGTGTCCAAAGTATGAAAGTCGAAGTCTTGTCATCTGAGCTTCTAAAGAAAACTTAGGTTTGATTTCCTCTAGTACCGACTGGTTTGTTCTTCGGGCAGTCCATGGTATACACAGTATTCGCCGCCAGCATCATAATTCAAAGGCATCAATTTTCTTCCTATCTGTCTTTTTCACTGTCGAGCTTTCACATCCATATGATGTTATTGAAAATACCATGGCTTGAACAAGTCGAATCTTTGTATGGAGAGAGACATCTCTGCTCTTGAGAATCTTATCTAGGTCTTTCATAGCCATTCTGCCAAGAGCAATGCGTCGTCTGATTTCTTGACTGCTTGTTGCTTCTTTATTGATAGTTGATCCAAGTAGGTTAAAGTTGTTCACAATTTCAATTTCTTCTCCTTCAATGATGAACCTGTTGATTATGCCAGTTGTCATGATCTTTGTCTTCTTTACATTAAGGTGCAGGCCCATTTTGAGACTATGTTCTTTGATTGTGAGAAGCAAATGTTTCAGATCATCTTCACTTTCAGCCAGTAATGTGGTATCATCAGCATAGCGAAGGTTGTTGATGAGTCTTCCACCAATCTTCACACCTCTGTTGTCTCCATACAATCCTGCTTCTCTGATGATTTGTTCTGCATATAAATTAAACAGGTAGGGGGAAAGTATGCAGCCTTGTCTTATACCTTTGCTTATTTTAAACCATTCTGTTTCTCCTTGTTCCGTTCGAACTGTTGCTTCTTGATCAATGTACAGATTGCGCAAGAGAACGATCAGGTGTTCTGGTATACCCATGCTTCTTAATGTGGCCCAGAGTTTCTCATGGTTTACACAGTCAAAAGCTTTGCTAAAGTCGATAAAGCACAAATAGATATTCTTTTGGTATTCTTTAGTCTTTTCAAGGATCCATCTCACATCCGCAATGATGTCTCTCGTTCCTCGCCCTTTCCTGAACTCTGCTTGCACTTCAGGTAGTTCTTGTTCCAGGTATGGTTGTAGTCTCTTTTGAATAATCTTCAGTAGAATCGTGCTGGCATGTGGGATCAGAGCGACTGTGCGATAATTTCCACAATCAGTTGGATCACCTTTCTTTAGTATTGGTATAAACACAGATCTTTTCCAGTCAGTTGGCCATGATGTTGTCTTCCATATTTCTTGGCAGAGCCTTGTGAGTATGGTAACAGCTGCATCAGATTGCTGCAATACTTCTATGGGAATGCTATCAATGCCTGGTGCTTTGTTCTTTGATAAGGCTTTCAATGCTGCTTCGACTTCTTTCATCACCAATGGTTCCCGATCATAAGGTACAGGTTGAAACGGCTGTTGGTCCACTTGATCTTTATCGTATAAAAACTGTATATTCCTTCCACCTTTTCTTGATCTTCTCAGCATCATTCAACATAGAACCTTGAGCATCTTGTAACATTCCAATTCGAGGCTGGAACTTTTTCTTTAACTCTCGTAGCTTTAGGAAAGCCGATCTTGTTCTTCCTCTAATAGTTTCTGCTTCTATTTTTATTTTGCTAACAACACTATTTATGATCTTTCTCAGAGCATATATATGATACTTCATTTAACAAAACACAGCTCCAACTTCTCACCTTATCACAATATTGTTCAATTAGCAAACCCAAGAGGAGAGAAAACAAACCTCAGAAAATCATACAGAGCTGGTTACTCACAACAGAGCCACGCATCTGTCAGACTTTGCACATCAATGGTCTGCTGAGCTATCTCTCCCCTCATTTATACTATACAGCTTGGACACTATACAATTTTATAAACTATTACGCACCCCTATACACAGCAAATGTTTCTTATACAGTAAAAATTGTTATAAACATGAAATCAGCATATATATAAATATGGGGTACGCAAAACACTGTTCACCAAGGCACCCACTACTCGAACAATGAATCAGAGATCATAGATCAACCCCGTCACCCGCCTGGACGTCCCTCCAGTGTTTCACCTTCCCTGCTTCAGGGGGAATCAAACTAAAAAATAAAAATAAAAGAAAGAACATTGCTATAAAATACATACTGTGATACTCAGAAGTCTCTCCTACTTCCTATATTAAAAACCAATTTATCTCACCCAACCGGTACTCAGAACGAGATACACTCTATATCGCCATACACATATCTTTTCAAATGGTCATTCGCTCGTGACACGTCTTCTGATCCAATTTCACAGCTCAAAGCCAGGGATTGAAATGCTGACTTAAATAGGAGAGAACCGCAAACAGACGCTAATGCAACCACAATACGTCATATACACGCCTTCCAATCAATTCCCGAGTTCAACCCCTCGGGAATAACCGTTCCCAATAAATAAACCCATCGTTGCTATCTGTAGTATCAACCTGAAGGTCAGTGTTAAAACCACTTTCGATACTGATTGATTCTTTTTTAAGACCGTTATTAAAAACTATCCCCTCATATGTGCGGGACACAATGCATTTTTTGAAAATAGTGGGGGATGCTTCCAATTGGGCAAAAAATGGCTCGATATTGTTGGCCACTCTTGATGTGAAAGCACTATACACAAGCATTCTGCAGGATGCGGCGTTGGGGGTTATACGGTTAGGGCTGCAGCAGAGAGGCGATGTTGGTGAGGCACAAAATGAGGTTTTAATGCAACGTGCTCAGTTAGCGTTATGTAGAAATTATTTCAATTTCAATGAAGAGTTTTTCCAACAAAATATGGGGGTTGCGATGGGTGCATCGTTTGCCCCATCGGTGGCAAATCTATTTATGGGCCAATTTGAGCATCGATGGTTGAGTGGGTCTGTTTATTCCCCCCATATAAAAATGTGGCATCGTTACATCAATGACTTTTTTTTTTATTATTGTGGGAGGGATATGTTGATTCTTTGATGCAGTTCTTTAATTAGTTGAATAGCCTAGATTCTCATATACAGTTTACGATATCTTATGAGAACAGCACTGAATTTTTGGACGTTAAAGTCTTTCAGCAGGTAGATGGTTGGGGCACTACGATTTATAAGAAAACTACGGATAGGAACACCTTTTTACATTATTCTAGTGCCCATCTGTCTAACTTATTGAAGGGCTTGCCTTTCTCACAATTTATACGTTATCGACAAACTTGTTCATCTGTAGAAGATAAGATACAGGCACAGTCCCTTAAAAGGGATTTTATTGAATGAGGTTATCCCACTAAGGTAGTGGAAAGAGCTTATAAGAGAGCTTTATTTAATGATAGGAGTTGGCTGCTTTCGCCTAGGGTCCGTAGTGCTGGGGAGGATAGGCATATTAATTTCATAACCCATTATTCTCTGTTAAGTATGAGCATTCAACAAATTTTACACAAACATGCAAACGTGTTGATCACTGTACCAGGGTTAGAGACGTATAGTCCTTGATGTGTTTGGTTAAGAAATCCTAATCTGAAGGAAATATTAAGTCCCTCTCGGTTTCGCCCTCCTAAGGTGATACAGGAGCGGCGGATTGGGCAGGTTAAATGTGGACATTGTGCTACATGTGCGGTTATCTGGGAAACAGATCGGTTTTCATATAAGAGTCGGGAATATAGTTTGAGATCGTTCACCTCTTGTGATTCATATTTTGTTGTGTATGGGATTTTTTGTCCCTGCAAATTATTGTATGTGGGCAAGGTGATTCGTCCGTTTAAGATCAGATTAGGTGAACATAAAAGTAGATTAAAATGCAAACAGCGAGAGGCCCCTATAGTTGAACATTGTATACAGAATAAACAGTTTTAGTGATTTGTTATGTTTCTGCATAGAATGTGTAAGTTCGGGCTTTCAGGATATGACACAAGAGCAACATCTTACGTACAGATCAACGATGGATTTACTTATTGGGCTGAACTCGGGAATTTATATGACGTATTGTGGTTGCATTAGCGTCTGTTTACCAACAGGACATGAGTAGCAGTTCTCTCCTATTTAAGTCAGCATTTCAATCCCTGGCTTTGAGCTGTGAAATTGGATCAGAAGACGTGTCACGAGCGAATGACCGTTTGAAAAGATATGTGTATGACGATATAGAGTATCTCGTTCTGAGTACCGGTTGGGTGAGATAAATTGTTTTTTAATATAGGAGGTAGGAGGGACTTGTGAGTATCACGGTATGTATTTTATAGCAATGTTCTTTCTTTATTTTTTTTAGTTTGAATCCCCCTGAAGCAGCGAAGGCAAAACGCTGGAGGGACGTCCAGGCGGGCATCAGGGTTGATCTTTGATCTCTGATTCATTGTTCGAGTAGTGGGTGCCATGGTGAACAGTGTTTTGCGTACCCCATATTTATATATATGCTGATTTCATGTTTATAACAGTTTTTACTGTATAAGAAACATTTGCTGTGTATAGGGGTGCGTAATAGTTTATAAAATTGCATGGTGTCCACGCTCTATAGTATAAATGAGGGGAGAGATATCTCAGCAAACCATTGATGTGCAAAGTCTGACAGATGCTTGACTCTGTTGTGAGTAACCAGCTCTGTGTATGGTTTTCTCTCCTCTTGGGTCTGCTAATTGAACAATATTGTGATAAGGTGAGAAGTTGGAGCTGTGTTTTGTTAAATGAAGTTTTTATTTTACTGGCAAGTTTTAAAAGACGACTAGGGGCTCTCCCTGATAGCCTAGAGCTGGGGAGAATCCCTCTCCCTCCCCCGGGGAAGGGATTTGTGCATACCGAGTCTTGATGGCTCCCGAACTCATTATTGGGTGAGGAGCCACTGTGTGTGAGGTCCTGCAGGGGCACCAAGTCACTGGGAAGGAATCACTGCAGTTCCCGGTCAGCTCTCCTCACCACCGAAGACTCTCTTCTGGTTGAGCCTGAGGCAGCTGAAAAGTAGACTTATAGAACTGAACCGAGTCTGAGGGCACGTATTTCAGGGGCTCTCTGTGGCCAGGCATTTAAACGCACGAGGTGTGCTTCAGATCAGACTGGGAGAGCGGCGGCCTTGCACCACTCGAAAGTGGCCTAGCAGTGTTGCGGTAGTGCAGGAAAGTGCAGAACGAGTTTCAGTGCCTCTGCTTTCCCCACGTGCATTGGGCAAGCCTGCAGCCTCACGGCACCTGTTTATATCCTGGGGACCTGCTTGCGGTGTTGGCTTTCCTTTCAGGCCTGCCTATTACCGGTGAAGACATTTGTATACAGAGGTTTTCTGTTTCTTCTTTTCCTTTTTACTTTCATTTTGCCTGTTCTGTTCATTTTGCTCTGAGGAAGCTACAAGGGACATTTGTTTTTCCACTTCATTTTCCGCCCCCCCCCCCCCCAATCCATGTGTCTTTGGGATTGATTTGGGGATAGGGGTAGCCCCATAGCCAGGGAAAAAACCCCACCAAAAAAAAAAAAAAGTCATAATGCCATCTCGGCCACAGTGCCTGGTTTGCAGCACCAGGAGGGGAGCGATCTCTGACACAGGTGTGTGTCGGGGCTGTGCACAGGAAGTCACTTCTATGCAGCGGGGCCTACAGGATAGGGTAAGACAGGACAAGTTTACTTCTGCATCTTGAGAGGTCCAGGCCTCAGGGAGCTCTCCACTACTGCGACAGCCAGCTCCATGCCCCCCAGACTTACCTAGTCCCTCAACGTCAGACACTCAGGGAGGTGTGGGCCCAGATGTTTTTTCACCAGAGTTTATCCTGCTCCTGCATAGTGAGTTCTGCATGTGCCAGCAGGGTGCAGCAGGCAGCTCCGCTGCACTGGAACGCAGAACAAAGAGAACAGCAGAGTTTAAGGAGGGCAAGCCGGGTCCTACTAAGCAGTCTAGGCCCTTGGAAGAGTGGCAGGGACAGTCCCAGGTGTTGGAAGTACCAGATGGAGACAATCTGGACACGAAGCTGGACTTGGAAGCAGAGGAGCTGGAGGAAGACGAGATCCAGGAACAGGAAGAGCAGTCCAGGATTGTTCAGGTGTTTCGCTGGGATGAATTGCCGGCACTCATCACGGAATCTTTGAAGGCTCTTAACATGCCCACATCCCTTTCGGCAGAGGATGAGGTGTTAGAAGACCCTCTGCTCCAAAGACACAGGTTTTCCCAGTGCCCTTTGTCCTGGTTAACATGAGGGGATTTTAAGGGGCATATGTTCTATCAATCATGCGATGCATAACACAAGAATGATTTGTTTAATTCACCTTTCATAGCAGTTTTCATATACAGGGTGTCCCACAAAAAGTGAGAACATCTCGTAGCATGTAAGTTATTTAAAAATTCAAAGAGACAGATGTAAACGATTGACAAATTAAAAAAATAAAGATGGTGACTGGAAATTGTCAAAATAAAGATGTTATATAGCTAAAAAAGGTAAATAAGTAAACTATTTAAGCTGTTAATTTACGAGATGTTCTCACTTTTTTGGGCCACCCTGTATATTACTCCTTTGATGGGTCATTTAACTTTTTTTATCTTAATTTTTATCCTCACACTGAAATACAGTATTGTGGTCCATCAATCTGTAGCCTTTATTTCTTTACTTAGATGGATGAACCTTTGTTCATCTGGGTGCCTCTTCATTCACTAATGGATTTTGTTTTCTAGAGCATTTTACAAATGCAGAGCCTTATAAAAACACACAATTTAGCATTCAGACTTTGCATATATTTCAAAAATGTTGATAAACTGCAATGTTTAAATTAAAACATTTATTCAGAGTCACAAAATTTTTAGACTGTGTCAAATAACAGATGAAATTTACAAGACAAATGAGCAGGCCAACTAAAAATCTTAAAAGTATTTTACTTCAGATTGAAAAATGAACAGTTCAACTGTTCCATTTAAATAAAGATTTGCAAGATATACAGTATTTCATGAATACAGTGCTGGTCGTTTGAGGCAAATTTACAAAAAAAAGTACCTCAATTTTTTCTTCATGCTTTTTCTTTTAGAAAGATACTGTTTACCAAAAAGAAACTTAAGCAGTCCAGGAAAAAAGCTATTTTTTCCCCATTAAATTTATGAAAACCATAAATTGAAGCAAACCTAAGATTCCCAATGGAATCAAGATTATCTTCCTGCTACCACCACCTTAAAAAAAATCACATGCTTACTGGAACACTAATATCAGCACCCAAATAGTACATCTGTTTTCAACAATCAGGGCAAGTCTTTCTAACACTTCAGTGCGGTAAATGGAACACAGATCTTCTTCAGGGATTAAGTGTCTGGAACAGTTCATTTATAGCAGCAAATACTGGATTTAACATCAGTTTATAAATAATTGTTCCCTAAGCAGTTAAACACAAAAATCTGGGTAATTCATACCAATTCCACAATGAAAATAGCAAATAATACTGTGATTATGCATTATGCTGTATGAATTGTATGAGTTTCTGATAAAGGCTCAATATATTGCTGATAAAATTTATACAACCTGAATAAAAATTTAAAATATCAAATGAACATCATTTTTAAATATTAGGATTTATGCAATATTATTTGCACGTTAGTAGTTTTACAAAGTCATTTTTAGAATACAATTTTCTTCTTTGAAGTAAAACGCTTAAAAATTTAAGTTTATTTCACTGATGACAAGTTTTGATGTACAATATTTAATTGGCAAACTTACACTAATCTGAGCCTTGCTGAAGGTTACATCTGTCTTCATATTCTTTGGAATTAATTTAAGATTGGTGATAATGTGCATATTAAGATCCAATAGCAGAAATTAAAAGCCTACATTCCCTTATTTCCCCTCAACATACCACACTACAGCTGGATTTCTTTTCTGATGGGAGGAATCTTTTACACACACTTCCAAAGTATGAGAAACCTGTCAGAAGAACCCAAAATGTTAACGGCGGAGGCAACACCTTAGAGGAGACAATAGCTACCGGTATACCAAAAGTGTTTATAAAAAAAAATTTGCTTTGATACCTCTCAAGCTAGTGCCCAAATTTCTACAGTCAGATAAACTTGTATCTTTAAGCAGGCAATTTCAGCTTTTCATACTACATTCCCATTGTAGTTGTTATGAGCTGGATTGTACAGATGGCATGGCTGTTATCACCCACTTCTAAAACCGTCGCCATTGTGTAATTGCGTGGGGGTAATCTCAAAAGTCACAAATATACTCAGTCAGCTTGAGCCCACTTTGTACTTAACACCCAAAGTGGCATGTTCATAGGGGTTTTTTTTTTGTTTTTTGTTTTTTGTATTTTTTTTTTTTTTTTTTTTAGTATAAAGCCCCTATAAATTGCACTGTAGGAGTTTTGCATAACCAAATGTTCACCTTACTATAAAATGGTCTCTTTGTAGGCTCTGGTTTAAACCATTCTTGGTTTATTATACTTGGCTGCTGAAAACAGGAAGAGGAAATGCCAATCATGTGCACAGTACCTTGTTGAATGGAGTCCCATAAAAGCAATACAACTATTTTGTGGAGTTCAATGCAGTTAACTACACTAAAATGATACAGCTCTCCATCTCTACTCCAATGTATATAGCTCTTTTGTGCCTAAAAACCTCAAATCAACTGATTACAGTAATTCAGGGTTTCTGGTTATGCGAAGCTCCTATATGTCTGAATATCTGGGTTTTAATATGATTTACTGGAATTATCTCAGGCTACATCTAAAACTGTACAGCTTAGAATAAAGCTGTAGTTTTAGTGGCTGGTTATTTTTGGCTACTAGAACTGGAGGACACTGTACATATATAACAAAGGAAACAGCTATTCTGTGCAAGTTCTATCTTCTCCTCAGAAACGTACCCTACCCTCAACTGGATGTCAGTTTTTGGAGGTCACGAGCTTCTGATTTGATCTTATTGCAGGATTGGAAAACAGATAAAATATGATGGAATTTGGTAGCGAGCAGAAATTCTGCATTTTTACTCTTTAAAAACATAAAAAAATATATGTATCACACAGCATTACTAAATAGTACTGTACAACACCAGCAGCCATATTTCCACTAGCAAATGTTGCTTAAAGGTCTCTATCCAGCAGCACTTGTCTCACGCCAAGTCTCTGAATATCTGTGTACACAAAAAACAAAACAGCAAGAAGGGATGCTAAACAAGGCCCTAAATATAACATTTAATGACAAGGACAAAAATTATAATCCTGGCTTTACAAAAAAAAAAAAAAAAAAGGTCAAAATATGGTTCAAGTAGACCATATATTAAACTCAAGGAAACTGGACAAAAATAAAGCTATAAGAGATGCAGGTAAAGGAATCCCATAAAGCAATTTCATTTTTTGGCAGTTTCAGTGCAAATAATGAAATTAATTGAAATCTTTTCATCCATAAAAAGAAACTGTCACTGTAAAAGGAGAGACCTGAGACTAACAAAATAGTGCATACTAAAACACTCAGGTCAAAATAGAAGGCCAAATGGGAAGACTGTCCAGAATCAGAGTTGGTTTATGCACTTTGTTCCAAAAACAAGAGAAAAATAAGTGTTTTTTTTCCCTAAGATGTGTCTTTCTCTTTGAATTCTGCTGTAAAATAGGGTTAAACAAACAGGCAGGTGGGGGTAGACACTAACTCAGCATGGGCAAATTCAGCTTATAAGGCTAATGTCAACTAATGATGGAAATCAAAGTGCAGAATCAATTTCAGCCACCCTAAAAATTGCCAGGTTGGCAGAATCTAAACATTGTGTTAGTGGTAATGGCACAGTCATGGAAATGTGTCAAGAAATGGTTAAAGGACTGGGTCTCTCCTCAACAGGTTGTCTTATTTTAAACCTCTAGGGAAAACCTTTGAAAATAACGTCCCTACTGTGTGTTAACACAGTGCAACGGGCATATTTTATAATACAAAAATAAGCAAAATGTAAAAACATGTCACCATAGATTGCTTTTTTCCTTCCACGAACAATTTTTGCAGCAGATTTTAAGTAATCAATGTGAATTTTTTTACTCGAGGAAACAATTTATTTCTAGCTATGGAAGTACTCCTATGCATCTCTACTGCCCACTGATCTCAAGGTGACAACTCGGGCTTTATCTTACAAACTAATCCTGAGGAAATTAGGAAACTATAATTTAAACAGTAATGTAAGGTAGAAAACATTAACAAATCCACTATTACAAATGCCAATAATTTTTCTATAATATGGTCACCTATATACACAATAAAATATATGCAAAAATAATAAAAAAAACCATGCACAAATCTTTCATCTTGTCTGTGTTTGCCGCAAAGTACTTTTTTGTTTTTCTTCGTTTTATTTTTTTTCTTGTTTTGTGTACCACCCTTTGCACACTGAACACTAACCCTATAAGTCAGCATTAAAGCTGAGACATACTTAAATTTAAGCTTTTACAACCTAAATGATCCTGTTGTAGCATATGACAGATGAGCAGCCTTTTTTTGTGCGCGCTTTTTTCTTTTCAGTCTAAAGTCTTCATGATCCATTCCGTGGCGAGCTAGGAAAAAATGCTATCGTTAGTCAATGTCTGAACAGTTTGAAGCTTCCAAAGGTCCCAGAAGTTGGTTTCAAACCATCCTGCAGCACACAATCACTGCACACACAAGAACAGTTGGCCATATAACAGGCAACTATCTACAAAGGTCTGAGAGTGCAGAGTCCCTCTTGTGTTTTCTTTTCTTGCCATGGAAATACTGTTGGTGTGACTTGCTTCCTTGATGAGGTTTGTTTGTTACCAATGTGCTGTGGCTTGTGTTTGCCTGGTTTTGGAAGCCTTTACTAGAGGAGCGAAACAATCTCACCGAGCCATGCTACAAAATAAGAGGGATAATATCAATTTAACAGTTCAGTAACAGAGAACCGAAGGTTCTGTAAAAATTAACAACCAGCTGTGATATTCAACTGAAAGCACTCATAAGAAAGATGATTCAAAGAAACGTTACAGGATAGCATTCTTCATTTCCTTTCTTAATTTATCAACTATTATAAGTGAAAGGGCATCTTTCTATTGGACTAACAATACATTTTTTGGACTGGCCTTTGAAGGTTAAAACCTCATAATAGTATTGGCCACCACTAATTTTACATGCCTGACATTTTTCCAATAGAACTAAGCAGACATTTTTGCTTTTAATTTGTTGTGTAAGTGCACTTAATTATTCAGCAATAAGGGTACACTAAGTTGTAAGTGCCATTTTATTGGGTTAGCTTAATATATTTGACTAACTTTCCAAAGTTATCCTCTCTTCATCAGGATAGTGAATTAATAGCTCATTTACACTTGGTTTAAACAATGTAGTTTCATCTAGGTCAGACTGCCAGCATGTGCCAATTATAGCACAGTATAAGTGGGTGAGGTATAGACACAGAGCTGAAGACAGTTTCCAGCTGAAAGGCTATCTGATAATGGGTTAGAAAGCCAATGTGCCTATAACATACTTTTATGTTTGTTAGCTTCTCAAAAAGAAGATCACTACCTTAATGACCTTACAATCAGTGTACTGGACCAAAACGTCAGGAGTACACAAGAACAGTAAACATTCCAGAAAGAGGGTGATCAAGCACTCTGAAGCAACACCCAGGGTTGGCGCAACCATTACGCAAGAATGGGCTGTTGTCTAGTAGGGTGGTAGCTTGCAAGAGGCGGCAAAGAGCAGCAGCAGTCAAAATAATAGATCCTAACAGCCACAAAAACTCAGAGCCATCAGCGTATTCTCTTACCTGCAGGGAGAATGGGCATATACATACATACAATGCAAAGTTTCATATTTTCCAAGTACGATATCTAATTATGCATTTTACAGGATTGTCATGGGAGGGGTGGTATTGTGATGATCATGGAGTTTAATTATCAAAATCAAGGAGGGGCGTAAGGATGAAAGATGGCCTAGGGCGCCACCACAGATTAACAGATGTTAATTTTCTTCCCCATTATCAGATACAGGTCCAGTCAACTGTAAAGTTTTACTGCTATCACTTTGTTTACACTCCATCTCTTTATACTTAGCTGTAATGGCATATATATGCAGGCAGCAGCCTAAAACCCAGATGACTTATTTAAAATAGTGAAACTGCACTGTTCCTTCAAGAAACTGATGATGAAAGAATTACTCTAAGTCTAGTCAGATTTTACATTAGTCTGATAAAAAAAAGTCACCTTCAGCTTATTTGTTGACTCATTTCAATGCAACTAATCATAAATTTTTCTCTTTACTAAATTAATAGCTAAATTTGCCCTTTAAATTTCAGGACAGGCTGCATTTTTATTACAGTGCAGTTCCTGAAGCAATACATTACAGATTAATCCTTGTGTCAAACACCTAGATAACCTTTGAAATCTACCAGAACGGGTCAATACAGTTGCTAGCTCAAAGGCCATTAGTGAGGACATAAAACACAGCTAGGGACAACCAAATGTAACACACACATGAAAGATCTTATTGGTGTTCCTATGCTTTCAAACATTAAATATCCAAGTCATCAAAAAAGAGAGACCTATATAGAGCTAAATCTATCAATTTATATGGACAACTCTAATGTTGTGAATGTAAGGTATAAATTCTAATTGAAAGTTTATGAATGTGTAGATACCCTGCTCGACCTGTTAACTGCTTGCCTAAAAAGGGCTTCACATGATTTCAGGAGAGTTTGAAAACAAAAGCTGTTAATACTAAAAACACTGGGAGCCCAAATTAAATTTTGATATACCTAATTTGCAAAATACCTAGCCAGTCAGAGGTTTGGTATATTACATTCATGCTGTTAGGAAAATAAAAGTTGCAATTTTATATTTCAATTCTGCACACCTGGGGCTTGTTTAAACTGCTGGGCGTATTAGTCTGGCTGTTTTGCACTTTTCCACTTGACTGGGAAGATGCTGTTGAAGCTTCTTGTGACATCACTCTGTTCATGCTGGATGGCCGACAATTAAGCTGTTTAGATGTTTTGCAAGGTGCCCCATCTGAGTCCTTAATAGAGAGCAGTATGTTACTCAGTTACATATCAAAAAAGTGTCAACACAGTGAACTTGAAATGGCAAAAAAATAAAGTAAAAATCTCCAAGGAACATCTTAGCTTTACTTAGCTCAAAAGGCCATAAGATTCATATTTTAAGTTTACCAATAAATATTAAACTATAAGTGATAGTGCAAGCAGGTTTTTCAACCATTTATAAAGTTTTTCAGATTTATATAATGAAAACAGATCAATGTTCCCTCTAATTTTCTGTAGGCTGTGTGCGCATAAAATATCAGCTGTGCAGCTTTTGAAGGAAGGTTAAATTTTTGTGTGCCACATAACGACACTGAGTTATATACTTTAAAATTTGACTACACGTCAGAATACAGTATGTACACCACATTGATTGCACTAGAAAATATTGTAGAACTTGCGAAAACCATAAATACACAACAACTTTTCAATTTTAAGAACGTCTGTGTTTTCTATCAGAATCAGACCCGTAATTTTTGTGCGCTCTGTTGTAAAGTATGTGCGCTCACTCGGCAAGGTGTGCGCGCGCACACGCGCACAGCTTAGAGGGAACAGTGAAACAGATGTGTCCACTACAATGCAGTTAAATAGCTATATCACTTAGGCTATGAAATACACTTAACAGTAGAGCTCCTTTTAATCAGCACCTTAATCTTTTAACTTCAGTTCTCTACTAAAACATGCAAAGCCACAGAACTTCACATACCGTAATCACCCAAGTATAATGCTCACCCAAGTATAATGCTCCCCCACTTTTGAATCGAAAAACTAGTCTTTTTTGACATACCCAAGTATAACGCTCCCCGTAAGTTTTCAGAATTTTGTTTAAATTTTATTTTACACAAAAAATGATACAGAATGATTACAGAAGTTCATGCGTTCATTCTCACTGTAACTTCTTTACCAGCACTGGCCAATCAGTGCATGACCTCCGCATGAAAAGCGTAAAGGATTGTTTTGCCGAGGCAATCCGTGATTATAATTGGTTGACACCCGAAGCCTAGAATGAAATGAGTGACGCCTACGGCTGCGCCAAGTCAATTGAGTTGAGAGGGAGTGCCGTGCGACGCGAACCTAAATGCTATATTGCTGTCCCGTTTATTGTCTCAGCATTGGCGAGGGAGTGGATTCTTGGAACAAATGATGAATGTGAGTTAGATTTTCAAATTCGTGACTTTGATGGGAAAGGGATTTCGGTGCACTTTATACTCAGATGATGCCGTCGAAGGGGCTAAAGAACGTCTTCCTTGGGAGGAGGAGGAGGAGGAAAGAGAGAGGAGGGTATTTATTTGAATTTTTTACCTACGAAAAATAATTATGACACGCAGTCACGCACTGTATTATACTGATTGATAAAACACCAGCAATGTACCAATAAAATTTATTACATAATTTGATCTCCTCTTACACAGAATTTGACTTTGCAAACTGGGATTTCTCACATACTCAAGTATAATGCTCTTCCAATTTTTGATGTTGAAATTTGAGATAAAAATGGGAGCATTATACTTGGGTGATTACGGTAACGTTCTTTCCTCCCTCCTTATTACACTAAAAGAGTAGCAGAGAACAAGGATACAAGATGCTTCATGTCTTTTGCAGCAAACATGCCTCTCTGATAAATGAATGTCGAACTTACCACATCACTAGAACTGGACAGGGTGGAAGACGAGGATGACAGTGGACCTGATGAAGAGTTTGAGTGTTTACTGAGAGCTTCAGAAGCTTTGCTTTTATGTTGTCCCAAGGCAGAATTTTGTTCAGACACATTATTGTTACATTTGTCTAGCTGTTGATTATCTACTATCAAAGTTACATCATTTCCTGAAAAACAGACAGCTTTATCAACACAACTGAAATTTTTTAATAATAAAACTGAACACTAAATCATTGCTGAATATAATTAAACTGGAGGGGATGACAGGAAAAAATATCAAACTTGATATCTGGCCTTGGAATGTGGACAGAGGCATATACTTTCAACCAGAAGATGCACTACTTCTTAAAAAGTTAATAGGTCTTAAATAACTTTTTTGTTTTTAATACAATAAACCACAATAAAAAAAACACACAAATCATGTTAATTTAAGCCCACAATGAATGAAATGACACAGCAAATTAAATTTAAGAGTAATCAGAAGACTGAAAAATTGTGTTTCTATAAGAGACTGAGATACAGTTGTGGTCAACATTATTGGCACCCATGCAGTTCAACCCCTTAATGTCCAATAATTGATAAATAATGGTCAGTGAAATGGCTTTGGGCTATATATGCAGACATATTTGACACACAAAAGAATCAAATAAAACAAGGCCAATTGAAAAAGGAAATAGAAGGAAGAAGTACAAAAACTGGGACATTACCAGCGCGTGGACATAATTATTGGCACCGTTAAAAACAATTCAAATCTGTTTGAACAGAAGAACCATATTCCCATTGCAGTAAAATTAAATGCATCTGTGATCAACTTTTAGTACTCACAGGACTTTAGAGCCATCATTCATTGGTTGATTAATGTTTAAAATGGCCACATTCACTCCCTGTTCCATTTTCACAATGGTGAAGAGAAGAGAGCTGCCTGAGACGATCAGAAGAGCCATCACAACAAACATCAAAGGGACACAAGGCCATCTCCAAAGACCTTGGGATTCCTGTGTACAGTTTGTAATGCTAATTTATTTGCACAAGGAACGATCTAGAACCTCCCAGGACATGGTGGGAAAAAGAAAATGAATCCAAGTAGTCTTTGAAGGTTAGTGCAAACTGTTGAAAAAAAACACCATGCACAACATCCAAAGAGCTTAAGGCTGACCTGGAGCAATCTGGAGTGATGGTTTCAACCCGCACCATATACCATGCAGTAAAACAAAGGACCCTCATGGGTGAAAGCCAAGGAAGACCACACTGCTCAAAGACAGACATAAAAAGACAAGCCTGCTTTTTGCCCAAATCCACCTTGAGGAACCCACAATGCTTCTGGAAAATGTTCTGGGGACTGATGAAACCAAACTTGAGCTCTTTGGCAATTCATTCCAGCGATACATTTTCAGGCGAAGAAATGAAGCTTATAAGGAAAAAAACATCCTTCCTATAGTTAAATATGGTGGAGGTTCCATAATGTTATGGAGCTGTTTTGCTGCCTCAGGAACTGGAGGCCTGGAACATATTAAAGGAATCATTTAGTCAGAGGACTACCAAGATATTTTGGAGAGAAATGTGCTACCTAGTATTAGAAAGCTAGGTCTGGGTTGAAGGTTATGGGTCCTCCCGCAGGACAATGACCCAAAATCATACATCCAAAAGTAAAAAGAATGGCTAATAAATGAGAAACTGACTATTTTAAAATGGCTAGCAATGAATCCTGATCTCAATCCAATCAAAAACCTTTGGAAAGTGCTGAAATCTGCCAGTGGTAAAAGGAATCCTGGAAACGCTCATGAGCTGGAACAAATCACAGTTGAAGAGTGGGAGACATTACCAGCAGACAGATGAACAAAACTTATAGATGGCAACAAGAAACGTTTGGAGGCTGTCATCACTGCAAAGGGTTGTGCATCCAAATATTAGTGAAGGGTGCCATTAATCCTGTCCAGGTCATATTTTTATTTTTTCTCAGAAATTACTAAGTCTACATTGCAGACATCTTTTTTTGTTGTATACTTTGAATATACTATTAAGATATTATTGATGACAAAGTTGGAATATTTCCAATTATTTCTCAAGATATTGTACACAACATACCTAAAATGCAAGGGTGCCAATAATGTTTACCAAAACTGTAAACTTGTATACTACAATCAATCCATCTCAAACATCTAAATGTGTTAAATAATCCCAAAAGGGCACTTTAAATGCAAACTGGTTTGGAATTAGAACTGGTAAATTCAGCATAAAATTGTTTTCAAAAAGACAGGTTAAATGCAATAAGCCATGTGTTAGAATGTTATGTTATGCTTCAGTACATTGCATTCTAACGCACATGCTAAAAATACAAAAACCCTTTCACTCCCAATGCAGTAAACTAATGGAAAAACACCCCAGCGTGCACCACCATGGTAGGAGTGGAGGAGTGGCCTAGTGGTTGGGGCAAGATACTTCAGGCTGGAAGGTCGGGGGTTCAAATCCCACTAGAGGACAGCAACCTTGGGCCAGAAGGACTGGGGTTTCTAGTCCCACAGGTGCTCCTTGTGGTCTTGGGCAAGCCACTTAACCCTCCATAGCCCATGTTCCCTGTAAAATAGTTATCTCCAAGTTATAATGCCCTGTTCAATGTAATTTCAGTTTCTTCAATGTAAACCGCACTGATGCAGAATAGCGTGGTATATAAGAGAATGTAAATAAATAAATAATTCTACAGTGGTTTTCTGCACTGTGAGTAATAAGTTCCCCCTTCCCGCCAATGCGCGAGTGGGAACTGGCTCACATGCTTACAGAATGAGTAACATTTTAAAGAAAAAGGGCTGGCTAGACTTCCCAACCTCTACCCTCCACCCATAAAATCTCCTGGTCTTCTCTCCCCCTCCCCAGGCTACCTGTTCCAGGGCACTCAACACAGAGAGGCCCCTCAACCAGATGGCCTCCAATGCAGCTGGGTCCAGGAAAGGGTCCAGCAGCATTCTTCCTGTCCCACTGCCATCTTGAAAACAGGTGGCGCCTGACCCCTAGCAGTGCATAAGATCATTCACTTGGGCAATCTGGGAGGTCTTTGGGGGATGGCATGTTCACTGAAATAGGTCATCTGAGGAAGTGCTGCATGCCACTTAAGATGATTCTCTGCTCACATACTGCATCTTTACTCCAGCCCCGAGTAAAGAATTCAGTACTACCAAGGAAATAGGAAAAAAGGCACCAAAATTTAGCACTATTTTTTAAACAATTTATCCATTTGCATGCCCACAGCACTGCTCTTTAGCATAGTGGTTTTACTTTTTCCGCCCCAACCCTAAATATATCATAAGGTTAATGTGAAAAAAATAAACCATCTTGCTAAAGGACAGTGCTCAGCTTATTACACATCAGCCCTGAGTTGTGAACTTAAATCCTTTATTTTCTAGAGGAAGGTGGAATAAATGCATCAGTGTGCTTCTCACCATTATATGAAGGCTCAGTTGCTCTACTCTGTTGACCCCAGTGCTTTGATATCCAGTCTCGGTAAGTGACCACTTCCTGCGTCACTCTAATTATTCGACCCAATATACTATAAAAATAGGAAACTAAATTAGTTCTAAGAATGTTTAAACAGATTGGTTTACAATGGATTACTGGATATTAGATATCTAGGAGATCTTTTTACCTTTCAGTTTCATTGTTGGGGTAGTATTTAGCTATTGGTGACACAGCATGACTTAAGACAACATATGCATAATCAAAAGCCTGCTTCACCTGCATGGCACCATATGAACTCCGACCAACATCATTTCCTTAAAAAAAGGCAAATTTAAGAGGATAAATAAAGCTTATTCTTACAGTAAAAATAACCAAATCTTTATAACTGATGAAAAAATATTCCATTTAGTCACAGTATTACACCAACAGAGTCAAATGATATTTTATCTTAAATAGAAAATGTTTTATTGCATTGGAGAGGCTGAATTTAGGATCTGCTACTACCACCAGCCCCCTTTCTGAGGCTTATCTTGACAGCTCCCCCAATACTCACTGTCATGAGCTAGTGAATGAAGTTTGAAAGGCTGAATTTTCTAATAATACAAAAATGCCTTTCTAGACCCAATATCATATGTGCTTTGCATTCCCTCCTTAAATCAACCATCACATGCTGGCATTTCTTTTCATGCCTCCTAGGTATACAGACTTAATTTTGGCACACTCCACAATAAAATGTACTAGTGCTATCGCTGCTTTAAGATGGCTACTACATAACATTTTCATGCAAAGATGATTAAGAATGATAAAACTACTGTAAGGTGATATTTTGCTTACCAGATAATATCCTGTCCTTGAGTCCTGCTAGACCAGTCCAGAGAAGTGGGTTGTGTTCCCCTACCAGCAGATTGGTGGAGACAAAGAACCAATGAAAAGCCCAGGTTTCAATGACTTCACTCCTGTGTGCCTCTATCCGCCTCAGCCACCAGAGGTTTATGTTTATGTTTATTTGATTTGATAAACCGCCTTTCTGAAACAACCAAAGCGGTGTACAGAGTATAAACAAGCAGGAAAAGGCTCAAGGCCTGTGAAATGGAAAAGAAAAGTTACAAATTTTGATAGGAGAGAAGAGAGACGAGACAGGACAAGAAAGCAGAGACTTAACGTGGGTTACACAAAAGGAGAGGGAAGGTCAAAAGCCAGGGAAAAGAGGTAGGTTTTTAGGTCATGCTTAAAAGTGTTATGATTGGGCTCCAGGTGTAGGGATGAGGGGAGGGAATTCCATAGGGCAGGCCCCACGAAAAAAAAGGCAGAAGAACGGGTGGAGTGTAGATGAGTGAGGGAGGGAGAGGGAAGAGTAAGACGATTAAGGTGGAAAGAGCGGGGAGTGTGTCTGGGAGAGTTTTCGCCCAAAGCAAATGGGAGACACCTAGCAAGCCTCTCACCTCCTCAATGTGGGCAACAATGATTAAACAGTAGAGAACTATGCACAGGAAGGTAAAAATAGAAGGCTGTCAGTAGAAGATGAGCCTGCAGAGCCAAATACAGACCCAAGGGTACCGCAGCAGTAGAACAGAGCAAATACAGTTTTGGGGATGGGCCCTGGATTGGTCTAGCATGACTCAGGAAAGATTAATTATCTGGTAAATAAAATGTCACCTTCCATATCATCCTGCTAGACCACTCCAGACAAGAGGGAGTGGTCTAGCAGGACGATATGGAAGGTGACTGAACAGGAAGACGACAGCAGCTCGCAAAACTCTTGAGCCAAAGGCTGTGTCCGACCACATGTGGATATCCAAGTGGTAATGCTTGACAGAAGTGGAAAGCGATGCCCATGATGCTACCCGACAAATATCTGCAGGGGCTACAGAGCTCCGCCCATGAGGACACCAACGCTCAGGTAAAATGGGCACGCATACCTTCCAGAATAAACCAATTCCATAACAGATACGCTGAGACAATAGCCTCCTTAATCCGGCACCCCAAAGTCAACTTGGCCACCATTTCATCCTTGCGCAGGCAAGCAAATAGCACAAAAAGATGGTCCGACTTAAGAAAGGAATTCATAACCTTCAAGTACCAGAGAAGCACTCTCCAGACATCCACAAGGTAAAGATCCTTCCCCTTCTCCCAACACTGCTCCTTAGAGAAGGAGGGCAGGCAAGCCATCTGGTTCACACAAAAGGGACATTAGGGTACGTGTAAACATTTAGAAGTACAGTTATGTAACAGTATTTAGACAGTACAGTTGAGGTAACATTTAACAAAGGTATTTACTAACGTGGTGTGATAAATTTGTGCGTGTGGATGGGATGGGTGTGTATTTAGTTGGCAGTGGTAGTAGTGTTACTGTTTGGGTAGGGGATGTTGTGTGAATGCTCATAGGTTTCTATAAATAAGCATGTTTTGAGGTCTTTGCGGAAGTCTGTGAGGTCTTCTAAAGCTCTCAAGCTTATTGGTAGGGAGTTCCATAGTGAGGATGCTAGTAGTGATGGTGCTCTTTTTGAAGTTGTTTGTTTGGTTTTGTGATAGCCTGCAGGTGTGCCGATCATGTTATTATTGGTTCTTCTTGGTCTATTGCTGATGTCTCCTGTTATGTTTTGGAGTACGTCCGCTGAGAGATGGTGAATGACTTTGAAGATTATCATGATTGTTTTGTATTTAGCTCCTGCCACCATTGGGAGCCAGTGTAGTTGTTGTAGGACGGGAGTGATGTGCTCGGTCCTTGGGGTGTCTGTAATGATGCGTGCTGTGGTGTTTTGTACCATCTGTAGTGGGTGTAGTGTCTGATGAGGAAGGCCTTGATATAGTGAGTTTCCATAATCAAGCAGTGGTGTGATGAGTACTTGACACACTGTGCGGAAGTGGTCTTGATGGAGCATTGGTTTGATATGTCTGACTGTTTTCAATCAATGATATGCCTTGTTTGCAGTTTTGGTGATGTGGGATTTTAGGTTCAGAGCTCTGTCTAGTGTTATGCCCAAATACTTAACTTCTTCATTGACTACTATGTGTTTGTCTAGAATGCTGATGGTTTGTGGAGGTATGAAGGTGGGGTTCCTAGTGACGAACATTGCCTCAGTTTTGTCGTAGTTGACCGTTAAGTTGTTGGCTATGAACCAGTCATTCATGTCTTTGAGGCATTTTGTTATTGGTGTAGTGTTCAGTGCCAGTAAGTTGATTGGAGCGTACACCATGATGTCGTCAGCATAAATGTGGTAGTATAGTTTATGGTGCTTGATGATGTTGCATATGGGCTGTATGTAGATGTTAAAGAGCATTGAAGATAGGGCTGAGCCTTGAGGTATTCCCTGCGTGACGGGGAATTGTAGGGATTTCTTTTGATCGCATTTGACTTGTTGCGTTTGCCCTTCCAGGTATGATGTAAACCATTTTAGGGTATTCTTGCATAGTCCTCTCTGTTGTAAGCGGTGCAATAGCTTTGGGTGTGACACGGTATCGAAGGCCGCCGAGATGTTCATGAACACTAGCAAGAAGCCGTTTTTTATGCTGTCTATGCCTCTTAGGAGATTGTCAAAGAGGGAGGTGAGTAGTGTTTCCATGCTGTGTTGGGGCTTGAATCCATGCTGATGTATGTCCAGTGGGGCATTGATATCTATATGGTCCTGAAGTTGCCTGTGGCCTGCTTTTTCCACGATTTTAGCAAGGAACGGACAGGCTGGAGATGGGACGGTATGATTTTGGTTCAGATGGGCTCAGATTCCTACTTTTAAGTATTGGTCGTATCATTGCGTGCTTTAGGGGTTGCGGCATGTATCCTTGTTGGAGTGAATCCTTGACGATTTTTTGAATGTGATGAGAGCGCGGCTTTTTGTGGCTTTGATCCAAGACACTGGGCATGGGTCTGATGGTGAAGTTGTTGTGTTTAGTCCAGATATAATGTCTTCTACTTGCTGTTTTGTTGGTATGTTGAAGCTCTCCCATGCTTGATGTTGCTTTTTTATCTTGTGATCATTTGTTTGTTGTGAAGCAGAGTATGTTTGGTTGGTGTTTTTTGACTTCATGTAGTCTGCATATTTTTGTGGGTCAAGATGGTGGGTGCCTTGTTGCGTGTTGTCCTTGGTTAGCTTTTGGAAAATGCTAAAAAGTTCTCTTGGTCTATTGGCAGATTCCATGTTTAGGTTGGTATGGCGTTGCTGTTTACGCTCATTTATTAGATTATTATATTCCAGTTGTTTGTCTCTGTATTGTGTTAGGAGGTTGTGTGATTTGTTCCGTCTCCATTTTCTTTCTAGTCTTCTTAGTGTGCGCTTTGCAACTCTGATTTCGTGTGAATACCATGGGGCGTTGGATCTTTTGTGAGTTTGTGGTTCAATGATGGCTGGGGCAGATGCTGCGTTGGCTATTATTGTGTTCCACTCTTCTATATTAAGATCCAGGGTGTCGTGTTCCTGTTGAAGTTGTGGAGTGATTTTGTTTATGAATGAGTCTCTGTTAAATGTTTTGAACCATCTGATTAACGTCTGATTATTCTTTCATCTTCTTTGCGTTGGGTCATGGTGAATTCAATTGCATGGTGGTCTGACCAAGGGACTGGGGTGATTGTTGGTTTTGTGGCCTGTTCTACCAGTTGTGTTGGCATGAATACCATGTCTGGAGTTTACGATGTTTGTGCGTTGGGGCGTTAATTGTCTGGCAGTATTTTAGTGACTCCATGGCTTTTAAGAATGTTGCAGTTTCTCTGGTGGGTGCGGATGTTAGGTTGTAGTCTTCTAGTGCAACGAGGGATTTGTGTCTTCTGTTATGTGTGCATATCGTTTCAATTACTGTGGATAGGTGTTCAGTTGTGATTCCAGGTGGTCTGTATGTGAGGGAGATGGTTAGGTACTTGTTGGCTATAGTGAGTGTATTCGATTCGATTGTGTTAGTGGTGGCAATTGTTTTGAATCTGAAATCCTTTCTGGTAAGTATTAGTACTCCTCCTCCTCTCTTTTGTGCTCTGATGCAGTTAAATGCTGAGAATCCTGTTGGGGTTACTTGATTTAATATGACCTGGTCTGAATCTTCTAGCCAGGTTTCAGTGATGCATGTTATATCAAGCTTCTTGTTGTGGATTAGGTCAAGGATAGTATTTGGTTTGTTCCTGATAGATCTGGCGTTTAGTAGAGCACATCTGATGTTTGTTGATATGAATGGGTTTGTGTGTTCATTATTTGTGTGGTGAGAGGGTGTGTTACTTGTGGCATTGTATGGTTTGTATAATCCCAGCCTCCGGGGGCCTGCTGCGCACACAACATTGCTAGGCAATTAAACAGTCTTCCGACTTTCTCCTCTGGCAGGAAAACTCTGCCCACTCGAGTGTTGAACCGGGTTCCCAGAAACTCCAAGGACTGGATAAAGCTGGCTCTTCCCCTAATCCCAGCTGGGGGATGTAGAAAAACAGTGGGCAAAACTGAAAGAGGGTATTTTAAGGGCAACCAACCTTTTTGTTAAAATGGTAAATAAAGGCAAAAGGAAAAGGAGACCGCTATGGTTTTTGAAGGAAGTAGCTGAAAAAGTGAAGAAAAAGAGGGAGGCCTTCATGAAATACAAGAGATCACAGAG
Organism: Ichthyophis bannanicus; assembly: GCA_033557465.1. NCBI lineage: Eukaryota > Metazoa > Chordata > Amphibia > Gymnophiona > Ichthyophiidae > Ichthyophis > Ichthyophis bannanicus. The sequence continues at coordinate 175,136,466 of CM066034.1, read as the reverse complement.
AGAGGAAGACAGGCATCTGTATTTGGAAAAACTTAGAGAAGCTAGCAAAGTAGTCAAGAAGGCAAAGATTCAAAAGGAGGAGGAAATAGCCAATGCAATAAAATGGGGGGATAAGACATTTTTCAGATATATTAGTGAGAAGAGGAAGGGCAAAAGTGGTATTGTCAGACTCAAGGGTGCAGGGGGGGAACATGTAGAAGCGGATAAGGATAAAGCGGAATTGCTTAACAAATATTTTTGTTCTGTGTTCACAGATGAAGAACCAGGAGCAGGACCTCAGAAAACACCCACAAATAGGAACAGAAGCGAGGGACATCTTGAACAATTTTCAGAAGACTGTGTTTGTGAGAAACTAGCTCAACTTAAAGTAGACAAAGCGATGGGACCGGATGGGATACACCCTAGAATACTGAGGGAACTTGGGGACGTTCTAGCAACTCCACTGACTGACCTTTTCAATGCCTCGTAGGAGTCAGGAGTGGTGCCAAAGGACTGGAGAGAGGCTCATGTGGTGCCTTTACACAAAAGCGGAAGTAAGGATGTAGTTGAAAACTACAGGCCGGTTAGTTTAACTTCGGTGGTGAGTAAATTATTGGAAATGCTGCTGAAAGAGAAAATAGTGAGGTTTCTGGATTCCAGCGGATTACAGGATCCGAGGCAGCATGGATTCACCAGAGGCAGGTCTTGTCAGACAAATCTGATTGATTTCTTTGACTGGGTGACCAGGGAGTTGGACCGAGGGAGAGCTCTAGATGTGGTGTATTTAGATTTCAGTAAAGCCTTTGACACTGTTCCTCACAGGCGACTTATAAACAAACTAACTGGGCACCTTAGGGATGGATCCTAAAGTTACTGCTTGGGTTAGAAATTGGTTGGGTGGGAGGCGACAAAGAGTACAAGTAAATGGAGCTCACTCTGAGGAGAAGGATGTTACCAGTGGTGTGCCCCAGGGATCTGTCCTTGGTCCGATTCTTTTTAACATCTTTGTTAGTGATATAGCGGAAGGGCTGTCAGGTAAGGTTTGCCTCTTTGCAGATGATACCAAAATCTGCAATAGACACCCAGGAAGGTGTAGATAACATGAGGAGGGATCTAGTTAAGCTTGAAGAATGGTCTAGAATTTGGCAGCTGGGATTTAATGTTAAAAAATGTAAGGTCATGCATTTGGGCTGCAGCAATCCAAGGGAGCAATACAGTATAGGAGGTGAAGTACTTTTGTCCACTAAAGAAGAGCGGGACCCTAGGCATGGTTGTGTCTGATGATCTTAAAGTAGCTAAACAGGTAGAAAAGGCGACGGCAAAAGCTAGAAGGATGCTTGGGTGCATACGGAGAGGAATGGCTAGCAGAAAAAAGGAGGTGATAATGCCTCTGTATAAGTCTTTGGTGCGACCTCATTTGGAGTATAGTGTGCAATTCTGGAGACCGCACCTTCAAAAGGATGTGAACAGGATGGAGTCGGTGCAGAGGGTGGCTACTAAAATGATTAGTGGACTTCATTATAAAGCATATGAGGACAGACTGAAGGATCTTAATATGTACACCTTAGAGGAAAGGCGGGATAGAGGTGATATGATTGAGATGTTTAAATACCTCCGTGGCATAAATGTTCAGGGAGAGAGCCTCTTTCAATTGAAAGCAAGTTCTGCTACGAGGGGACATGTGATGAGGGTGAAGGGAGATAGATTCAGGAGTGATATGCGGAAATATTTCTTTACGGAAAGAGTAGTGGATCCATGGAATAGTCTCCCATTGGAGGTGGTAGAGATGAGGACAGTAACTGAATTCAAAAAAGCATGGGACCAACACAAAGGATCTCTAAAGGTAAAAAGTGGACTGTTGTAGTTGTTGATATGGAAGGACAGACTAGATAGGCCATATGGTCTTTTTCTGTCATCATGTTTCTATGTTTCTATGTAATTGATCACCCAGCTGAGGCGTTCCATAAAGGATACCACTCAGGACATCACTTGAGACGCTTCTGACAAGGAACGGGCTTGGATGAACACAGATTCCTTGGCACTGCAGCCGCTGCTACCACACCATGACCTTTGAGAAGGTCCTTGGGAAGGTGGACTAATAGTGAGAACCAAGCACGGCAACACACAGATACTTATGCTGATCCGCCCAGATCGGGATATGAAAATACACCTCTGCCAGATCCAGAGAAGCCTCGGCACAATGCTTGAATCACGGAATGTAGGCTTTCCATCCATTCACACAGGGCAAGTGCAGGTCGATCCCTTTGAGGTCCAGAATGGGCCAGAAGGAACCGTCCTCCTTTGGCACCACAAAGTAGAGGGGGGACGGGCACCACCACCTTCAGGCAAAGCAACTTGTCCAAAATGGTCCATACTTTGGCATCTTTGTTTGCAGATCCACAAGGGCATCAGGAATCAGCTCCTTGCATTCCAGGACATAGCCAAATATCTAGCACCTAGCAATCCTTGCTAACCTGGGCTCATTCCTGAAAGAGCTGAAGACTGCCGCCCATCGCAGCCACCAAGGAATGGGCCCACAAACCTTCATTGTTTGGCCCGGTAGGGTCCTTCTCTGGATGGAGCTGGGTCCCTGAGTCCACATGCTCCACGAAAGGACTGAGAAAAAGCCTGAGGCCCTGAAGCAGAGGGGAAGAAAGCTTTTTCAGGGCAGTAGTGACGATATCCCCGAGACCTCCAGGAATCCAGTCAGCATGCCATTGGTGGTTAGGTGGAGGCTAACAAGAAAGGGGCACTGTCCTGCTGCACAGGCCCTCTGCCCTGTCTTCCGGGAGGCGGTAAGGTTTTGTCTCACCTAGGTCCTTCACAGATATCTCCAAATCAGTTCCAAACAGGAGATTCCCCTTAAAAGCCAGTTGAGCCAAATGGGTTTTGGAGGACGTGTCCATAGCCCAATGACTGAGCCAAATTCAACACCATGACACTGTTGTCAGGGCACCATCCCTGGCCGCCAAACATTAGGTCATACACAGAATCAGAAAGGAAGGCCGTAGCCAACTAACAGAGAAGTAGTATCATCAGGCGGAAGAGACTGAATCCAGTGGAGCAGGGCTCAAGACCTCAAGCTGGTACATAACCCCAGTGGTAGAATAACCACCACCACGGAAAACTGGTTTTTCAGCAAGGAATCAACTTTCCAGTCCAGAACATCCTTTAAGGCTGATCCGCCTTCCACGGGAACGGTGATCCATCTAGTAAAAGCCATGTCCTGTGCATCCACCTTGGGAATGCCAAACCACTCACCGCGCTCCTCTTCCAGGAAGCATAGATCTTATAGACCCCTTAATCCTTTAGGCAGGCAGTTGGGCGAGTCCCACTCGGACCGAATCATCTCTTTGATCACTTCTAGAAATGGGAAGACAGTAATGGATTTTCCCACCCCTTGAAGAAGCAGGTGTACTTTTGACTCCTGCACTTTGCCAGAAGCATCTGTCAAGTTCAAGGCGGATGAGACTCTGGAAATCAATGTCATAAGCTCCTCCTTCTGGAACAGTTGGATCACGCTGGCCTCTGTATATAGTCTTGTGAAGATGAGAGTAGGTCCTCATCCACATCAGAGTCCAATACCAATTCATCTGGGTCCAAGGCATAATCAACATCTCGGATAGCTCCCAAATGTTTCTCATCGTTAAGGGAGCATCTCGCACCGGGGACGCTTAGCCAAAGGTAATTGAACAGGGCTTCTACTTTAAGCCTGCATGGCACCTAGAGGCCGCAGGGTCTGAATTTCCACGCAAGTATCAGGCCTGTTGCAAAAAGGAAAGGAATTCCAGGGAGGACAATCTGGACGCTGGAAGCTCTTCTCTTAGAAAAGGCTCCCCAACACCAGGGGGCATAGCCATCATAGACCCCCTAAAGGATGAAGAGTGGCTCACAGCATGGTCGCTGGAGCCACCAGCTCAGCTGAGCATCCTTACCCTTAGTGCCATCCTGCACCTCCTGCCCTGAGGCAGGTAAAGGTGGACTAACTGTACCCCCCCCCCCCACAGTTGAGGGGGAAAGCATGCCCTCCAGGGGTAACTCAGAAGCTGCCCCAGGCACGCAGTAGGCAAAAACATTACTAAAGTGTGGAGAAAACAGCAAGAAACCCTCACACAGTGCCAACGATCGCTAGCAGTCCACCTCGAATTGCATCCCTCAGAGACGGAACTGGGAGCCCCAACAAGGACAACGACAAGGTCAAGTCTTGTTACTCACTCCCTGAGAGCCCCGGGCATAGAATCCGTGCTGGGCTCATCTCTATTCCCCTGAAACTGCTTCACTGGTTGGGTTTAACAGCATTGTGTGAAAGTGGCTGGCAGGCAGATCCCTGTGAGAGCCTTCTACAATCTTCAGGAGAGAGCACGGGGGAAAGGAGGAGGAGAGAGGGAGCGCTGAGGTTATAGGAGGCTGCTGTACTCTTCTAGATTCTTCCAAATCCTTTCAATTTGTGGCTGCTCAACAGGTCCTTATAAGTATGCGGAACTGACCCTATTTTCCCCTCCTCCTATAGCTACCAGAAAGGCTGCAGTCTAGTGGAGCCTCCCACGTCATACTAAAGTGAGAGTCACCTTTTTAGGGCTTAAGGTAGTCATTCATGAGCATTTAAACAATCTCTTTTCCTCTCAATCTTCAGATTTTCTACAGAGAGAAGAAAATCCATCCACCATCTGTTGGAGACAAAATTACTGAAGCAGCCTCTGATGGCTGAGGTGGATAGAAGCATAGGAATGATGTCACTGAATCCTGGGCTTTTCATTGGTTCTTTGTCTCCACCAATCTGTTGGTAGGGGAATACAACCCACTTATCTGGACTGGTCTATCAGGACAACATTGAAAGAATATATTTTTCCCTTAAAGGGAACACAATTTCACTAAATATGAAAATACCTGATTCACCTATAAAAAAAATTCACTATGCATGCCTTGCTGTTTCTTTTTCAATGGGCTTAGGAAACAGCAAAATATACACTGGAGAGCTTTCTCTCTGATACACCTGTCTCATCAAAACTTTATAAAATTATTCTTCACCCTTTTGTTTACATCAAAAGCACTTAATTAGCCCATAACCCTGCACTTTGGCATGCTGTGTTCTCACCTACCACTACTACTGATCATCATTTGTACAGCGCTACAAGGCATATGTAGCGCTGTACATATACATGTAATGGACAGCCATTGCTCTAAAATGTTTACATCTAATCTCCTCTTCTACTCAAAATAAGTCTCACTGTCAGGCTCTTTACAAAACTGGTTGACTAGTTTACTCATTTAAACTAGTTTACCAACACACAAAAGGATGCTCATTACCTGGCTGTAAAGGATCTTCTATGTACAACATGGATGGTCTGTACCCATCTAGCATATTCTTCTGAACCTCATCTTTAGCCACATATGAACCACCATCCTTTATTCTGATACCAGTCTTAAGATAGTTGAAGTGCCGCCCATACAACTCAAAAAATTCTATTAGGAGAACACCATAGTTGGCCTCAGGACTACAAGCATCTTCCCTGGGATGAAGCTAGATATAGAAGAAAATAAAACTCCTAGATAAGTTACTGAATTTTATCCTAAGGATTTGTTATCATTCAGTTATGGATATCAAAGCATGACCATAATTAAAAAGGTTACATTTGGTATTATCATAATGTGCTATTATACATAGAAAAACTTAATAAAAACAAAGCATTAAAGTAGGCTAGGATTCAAGTATGGAAATCCATAGAAAACGTTTCTCTAGGTACTGTATAAAAACACTCCAAAAGAAGCATATACTTCACTCCATTTTAAATCTCACAGTTCATACAAGAAAAACTTGCAGATATTTTACAAAAATTACAGGCTGAAAGTGCATAAGCCTCCACCTACAGCCCTGGCCCAACCACAGTGCACTAGCATTGGTTGACAGGGATTCCCAAGCCCTACCAGCACAAGAGATCCAGAGACTATCTTCCCTATTGTTCAGTTGGCTCCCCACGTACATCCAAATCTTGTAACCATAACTTCCCATTCATCATCTCATGAGATCATGAGCATGATGTACCAACATGAGAGACTTCAGCATATGCATGGTGCTGGTTGGACATTGGGGAAAGGCAGCAATGGGGAGCACAGTTAGGCTCCTACCGCTACCTTTAGAAATATGGTTATAGTTTATTATTTGATATACTACCTTTCAAAACAAAGTAATCAAAGCAGTTTACAAATATATAAAAACATTCAAATAGAAAGGAACTATAATATGCAAAAGAGAAAAGAAAGACTGTATAGAAAGAAAGAAAAACATACACTACATGACCATTTATATAACCCTTTTCCTTCCAAGGCTACATTCTCAAACAGATAGGTCTTGAGGGATGACCGATACCTGCGATGGCACTATTCTAAGCCTAAGTCAGGTGGCAGGGAATTCCAAAGCAAAGGTGCCTTAATATAGAAAGCGGACTGCTGATTTATCTCCTACTTGGCCTAGGAAGATAAAAGAATATGAAGGCAATTCCCATTTAGCAATTTCAACGTGCATGCAGGGCGAATAATAAAGCCAGATATTCTGGTTGCCTGGTATACAACGCCTTGTGGGCCAAAGAGAATTCTGAACAGGATTCTGAAGGAGATAGGGCGCGCCAGTGATGTTCAATGGAAAGAGGTGGTGTAAAATGCAATGTGTGCCTCTGAGTCAATGCAGAGTCCTGGCAACTCAGCAGCTCCTGGGTTTTCTTGGCAGTGTGACCAGAAATACATTGCCAGGCCTTTCTTCCAAAGCGATGAAGGGTTAAGCGACTTCCTTAAGGCCAAGGGAGTTGTTAAGTGTCACCAAGTCGGTGTTTACTCATGGCGACCTTCTGGATAGTTGTCCTAAATTGTGTTCGATCTTCAGTCAGACAGACTAGCACCCATGTTGTTGTTGTTAAGTGCCGTCAAGTTGGAGTCGACTCATGGCGACCCTCTGGATAGCTATCCTAAAATGTGTTCCGTCTTGAGTCAGGCGGCTCATTGTTGACAGACTGGTACCCGTAGCTGCTGTTATTGTATCGATCCATCTCATTGCTGGCCTTCCTCTTTTGCGCTGACCTTCTATCTTGCCAAGCATGATGTCTTTCTCTAATGATCTCTCTCTTCGCATGATGTGTCCAAAGTATGAAAGTCAAAGTTTTGTCATCTGAGCTTCTAAAGAAAGCTTAGGTTTGATCTCCTCTAGTACTGACTGTTTGTTCTTCAGGCAGTCCATGGTATACACAGTATTCTTCACCAGCACCATAATTCAAAGGAATCAATTTTCTTCCTGTTTATCTTTTACACTGTCCATCTTTGCACATTCATATGATGTTTATTTTATTTTATTTTTACAATTTTTCTATACTGCCTTTGTCCAAAGCGGTTTACAATGAACAACATAACAATTACATAAAGAGTAATTGGCCTTACCTGCTAATTAGCATTCCTGAAGGAAATCCAGTCCAGTCCCTTTCCTCTGGGTTGTACCCCCTCTTCCAGCAGCATAGAGACTGAGCAAGTCATCTTTGCTGATGACCCTAGGATATATATAGCACTGGCACCTCCCACCAGATCCAGTATCCTATTGACAAAGTAGACTTAACGGAGAGACAAATTAAACAGTAATATTGAACTATAACTATAAAAACACCAATGCCTGCCTCCCCCAGAAGGGATTTCCCCCCCCCCCAAGAGGCGGCGGCTTACCTGAGATCGCAATTGCCCTTACCTAGGCACCTTGCTCATCCACACTGCCTCATCACCGGAACCCCCATCGGATAATCCTCCAACCCTCACTTTGTCTAGCCCGCATAACGCTTCGGGCTTGCGAAACCTGTTAGGAAACAACAAATCTGGGTGGGATCAGGGACAGGGCAGGAGTTCCTTCAGGAACGCTAATTAGCAGGTAAGGCCTAATTACTCTTTCCCAAGTGTCCCTCCAGTCCAGTCCCTTTCCTCTGGGATGTAACAGAGCAGTTAAAGCCTGGGAGGGACCTGCAAGGCCAGACCCAAGCACCGAGCCTCCAAACCCCGCATCTCCACGAGGCCGCCTGAGCTCGAGTAGAATGAGCCCGGAGCCCAGCTGGAACCTGCCTTCCCTTTACGATATATGCCGAAGAAATGGCTTCCCTGACCCATCTAGAGATGGACGCCGCCTCACCTTTACGTGGCCCCCCCCCCCCGAACAAAACAAACAATTGCTTAGACCTGCAAAAAGAAACTGTCCAACTCAGGTAATGATTCAGAACCCTGCGCACATCCAAAAGGCTCAAACAAGCATCGTTCTCCCCCTGTCCTGCCCCTGAGAAGGAAGGGAAAGAAACCGTCTGATTCACATGAAAGGATGGAATCACCTTAGGCAAAAAGGAAGGGACAGTCCGAAGGACCACCTTCTCCTTAAAGGAGGAGAGAAAAGACGGACGACAAGACAGGGCCTGAAGCTCCGAAATACGTCTAGCCGAACAGATGGCTACCAGAAAGACTGCCTTGTCACATCCTTTAAAGATAACAGAAAAACTGGTACGTTCAACTCCAACTCTGTAGAAAAAGTCTACCAATTTATGAAGACAACGGCACTCTAGATTACATATAGTGAGCGAAACTAAGGTCTCAGACTTATTCAGCACTCAATCTGGACTCGCGTCCTTTCATATGGTGCTTGTTTGCATCAATGACCTTATACTTAAGTAACTCTTTGCCACTCTTTATCACCCTGCTTATAAAATACGTTTGTTCTGCTGTGCACTTATTCAACTTTCAATGTCTCTTCTTTGCGAGCAAAAAGACTCACAAAATGCCACTAACTCCAAACGTAGCCGTTTTTTTCTGTTCGTGATGAAAGTTTTTGTGGCTATTTTGTGTTGTCTATCAAATACTTAACTGCACTGCAGTGTTACACCATCACCATCTTTCAATGAAGATGTCTTTCAATGAAGATCTCAGATCTCGACGCTATCTCTAGGCGCCATAACAGCGTTTCACAATCAAGGTTTCATCAGGAGATCTGCACCATCCTTGTGTTCTAAAACAATAAAAATCTACTATAAATCCATGTGTCTCCCCCTACAATAAAAATCCACTAGAAATCCATGTGTCTTCCCCTACTAAATAAGATTATGAAAACCCTTTCTACTTGACACCAAATGCTGCCCGCTCCTTCTTTCAGATTATACTGTCGCTCTCCTCGTAACAAACCGAACTTTCTCAATGTTAGTATAGACGCCGCGCATGCGAGATAAGACTTCCCTCAGACATTTAAACCTGTATGTATGAGACCGCAATCACATACACCTGTTCCTTTTCCATAAAGGAACTTCAAATCACACCTTTTGTTCCTTTTTGCTTTTTTTGCCAAATACTACCACATGGGGGTATATTAGCAAACTCACCTCTTTTGAATGTTTACAAAACTATCCTCTACCCCTATTGGTAGACAAGATCGACACTCTACCGAACTATAGCATTCAGGTGCATACCGCCCAATCAATCGCCGCATTTAACCCTTTAGGTGAAACCGTATCTAATTTATAAATCCATCTCTGTTCCCTGTTTAACAGGGTTTCATCTAGTGTTTTTCCCCCTGTCGGCCTTTCTATGCGTTCGATCCAGAAACTGCGGAGCTGTTCAAAAAGATGGCCCAGTAATAAACAATGTGCGACTATAGGTGCCTCTACCCTACGGCATTTCAATCTACTCCGATGTTCCCTTAGTCTCTCTTTTAATGGGCGCAGTGTCTTCCCGACATACAATAGTCCACAGGGACACTGGATGCTGTACACAACAGCCTCTGAGTCACAGGTCATATGTGACCGGAGGCGATATTCAACCCCTCGATATACAAAATGGGATAATTCTAACGTACTAGCACATATATCACAATTACCACACTTTCTATGACTACCACTATAACTTTTCGGTTCTACACTAGGGAGTACTGTGGGGCTTAGACAATCCTTCAAATTACATCCCCATTGCCATACACAACGTATCCTCTTATCGGTTAAACCTGGAACCACCTTGAGGACATTCCTATGGTTACGCAAAACCCGTTGTATATGCGCACTCATCGGGGAAAAAGCTGTCACTAGATTGACATTTGAATCATATTGAGATCCTGCTGGTACTGATTTCATTTGTAACAATGCTGGTCTATGATTATACAAGGCCCTCCTATAGGCTCTTTGTATTATACTCATTGGATACCCTCTCTATCAAGGAAATCTTTTTTAAGATTTATAGCCTCTCTCTTAAAATCCTTAACATCGGAACAGTTCCTTCTAAAACGCAGGAACTGTGAGAAGGGTAAACCTTCTTTGAGCTGTCTAGGGTGCCTACTCATAAAGTGAAGGAAAGTATTCCTATCTGTGGGTTTCTGGAAAACTGACATACTCCAACCATAGTTACCTCTAGATATTCAAACATCCAAATAGGTAATACTGTCCTTTTGATATTCGTAAGTGAATTTTATATTCACTTCTCGCTGGTTTATCCACTGGAAGAAATCTAACAAAATCTCTTCAGTCCCACTCCAAAGCAAGAACATGTCATCTATAAATCTCTTCCATACTACTACATTTTGTGAAAATGGGAAATCAGACAGCCAGCGCGTTTCGAAAGCCCTCATATAGAAGTTCGCTATCGACGGGGCACATGTGGCCCCCATGGCAACCCCTGCCACTTGTTGGTACAATGTGCCTTCAAACACAAAATAGTTCCTATTTATCGCTAACTGAGCCAATTCCAACAAAAAATCTATGTGCAGGGCTGAAAGATCCCCTCTCTGACATAGTGTATGATGAACCGTTGTCAAATGCCGCTTGCTGTGGTATGTTAGTGTAGAGAGAAGTAACGTCCATGGTAACCAACCAAATATCTGAACTATCAGACCATTTCACCAATCCCTCCATTATATTCAAAAAATGTGTTGTATCTTTCAAATAAGAGGGTATCGTTGGTAATAACGGGCGTAGGAAGGAATCTAGATAAGTGGATAAGGGCTTGAGTATGCTACCTCTAGTTGATACTATGGGTCTCCCTGGCGGACTATGTAAATTTTTATGAATTTTAGGGACAGTATAAAATTTTGCTGTAATGGGAGTAATTACATTGAGATACCGAAATTCTTTTTTAGAAATTAATTTGTTTTGTAAAGCCAATTGTGTAATTTGTCTTATTTCCGTCTGTAAAGCTTCTTTAGGATCTTCAAATAATTCTATATAAGTTGTCCTAACTTGTAATTGACGCTGAGCTTCTTCTAAATACCTCGCCCGGTCCATGACTACTATGGCACCCCCTTTATCCGCCTTCTTGATTACTATATCAGTTCTACTTTGAAGTTCTCGCAAAGCCTCGCTTTCAATTTTAGTCAAGGCTGTAGTACTCAATTTCGTATTTCCTTCCAAAATCTTAAGGTCTTGTAAAACCAAATCCTTAAAAATGGTTAATGCTGGATGCATAGGTATTGGGGGTATCCAAGTAGACTGTAAAGGCAGCGGGACCCTTAGCGGAAGCCCTTCAGCTACTATATTAGAGCTATCCTGACTTTCTGGTAGTGATACTGAAGAAAAATAGTACTACCACATGGGGGTATATTAGCAAACTCACCTCCGCAGTTTCGGGATCGAACGCATAGAAAGGCCGACAGGGGGAAAAACACTAGATGAAACCCTGTTAAACAGGGAACAGAGATGGATTTATAGATTAGATACGGTTTCACCTAAAGGGTTAAATGCGGCGATTGATTGGGCGGTATGCACCTGAATGCTATAGTTCGGTAGAGTGTCGATCTTGTCTACCGATAGGGGTAGAGGATAGTTTTATAAACATTCAAAAGAGGTGAGTTTGCTAATATACCCCCATGTGGTAGTATTTGGCAAAAAAAGCAAAAAGGAACAAAAGGTGTGATTTGAAGTTCCTGTATGCAAAAGGAACAGGTGTATGTGATTGCGGTCTCATACATATGGGTTTAAATGTCTGAGGGAAGTCTTATCTCGCATGCGCGGCGTCTATACTAACATTGAGAAAGTTTGGTTTGTTACGAGGAGAGAGACAGTATAATCTGAAAGAAGGCGCGGGCAGCATTTGGTGTCAAGTAGAAAGGGTTTTCATAATCTTATTTAGTAGGGGAAGACACATGGATTTCTAGTGGAGTTTTATTGTAGGGGGAGACACATGGATTTATAGTAGATTTTTATTGTTTTAGAACACGAGGATGGTGCAGATCTCCTGATGAAACCTTGATTGTGAAACGCTGTTATGGCGCCTAGAGATAGCGTCGAGATCTGAGATCTTCATTGAAAGACATCTTCATTGAAAGATGGTGATGGTGTAACACTGCAGTGCAGTTAAGTATTTGATAGACAACACAAAATAACCACAAAAACTTTCATCACGAACAGAAAAAAACGGCTAAGTTTGGAGTTAGTGGCATTTTGAGAGTCTTTTTGCTCGCAAAGAAGAGACATTGAAAGTTGAATAAGTGCACAGCAGAACAAACGTATTTTATAAGCACGGTGATAAAGAGTGGCGAAGAGTTACTTAAGTATAAGGTCACTGATGCAAACAAGCACCATATGAAAGGACGCGAGTCCAGATTGAGTGCTGAATAAGTCTGAGACCTTAGTTTCGCTCACTATATGTAATCTAGAGTGCCATTGTCTTCATAAATTGGTAGACTTTTTCTACAGAGTTGGAGTTGAACGTACCAGTTTTTCTGTTATTTTGAAACACGTTCAGTAAGAGACCTAATTGCTTTGTGACATCCTTTAAAGATGCACGCTGCATTGGTTCGAAAGGATCCGCAGCCAAGGCGTCTAACACTAGGTTGAGATCCCAAGGAGGAACGGACGACCTCTGCTGGGGCCGCAAACGCCTCACCGCCTTCAGAAATCGACTTACGTCTGCATGTTCACCCAAGGACTTTCCCTGAATCTTGCCCCTGTAACAAGAGATAGCAGCCAAGTGCACCCGCAGGGAGCTGGCTGCCAGACCCTTATCAAAACCTGCTTGCAAGAAATCCAAAACCTCTGGAATGGACACCGAAAGGGGCCCTTTTTATGATCTGCGCACCAGCCCTCAAAAAACACGCCAGACCCTCACATAGGAAAGACAGGTCAAACGTTTACGGAAACTCAGCAAAGTAGAAATCACTGCTCCAGAGAAACTCCGCTTCCGCAGCCGTGCCCTTTCAATAGCCAGGCCGTAAGCGAAAACCGATCCACCTGCGGCATGCCCACTGGACTCTGCGTCAGGAGATTGTCTCTCACCAGAAGACGTCAAGGACGATTGGCCAGAAGTCGCATGAGATCGGCGTACCACGGGCCCGAGGCCAATCCGGGGCTATGAGAACCACCCAACCTGGGTGTGCCTCTACCCGCTGGGCCACTCCGGGGTGTCATTTGGAATCCTCATGGGGTATGGGGTCTCCTTCTCCATTATGCTAATGCTATTGACTGCAACTCCACTGGTTACATGCTCTCTTTCTCCCCCTGTATCTACTCGGTGTATCACTTGTTATGGCACGGATTTCTGTTATCTGGAGTCTTCAACCCACAGTTGATCACTCCTTAACTTCCCACCTCTGCTCTGCAAGAATGGTAAGTAACCTTATTCAGTGTTACCCTTCTTATTCTCTTGAAAATTGGTATCCCCTCATGACAACTACATGCACTCGCTGTGTGACCTCTCCCTTGGCCTTCTTAACTGCAGAGCCCTAAAGTCTAAGACCTCTTTAGTGGAGGATCTTATTTCTTTCTACACACATTAGATATTCTGTGTCTCACTAAAACATGTCAGAGTAGGAGAAAGTCCGTATCTCAACCGATGCCTGCCCCCAGGATATTCTGTTCTATCTGTACCTCATTCTGACGGGGAAGGGGTCACATTACTTTACCAGACATCCTTTGCTTTTACTGAGGTTTCTCTCAATTCCTTATCATATCCTGAGACTCTTATTGCTCTGTCTAATATCATTAATGATGCTTCTTCTCCTACCTACATAGTTTTTGTTCTACTGCTCTCCTTCATCAACTACTACTGCTTGGGACTCATTTCAGAAGACCCTCACACTGATAGTTACCTCCTCCTACAATGCACTTTTTTAGGGGATTTCAATACATTATGACACTGTCAAGATCCCAGGATAAGTTTTTGTACTCTCTCTCTCTGATTTACTTCTTACACAATACATTAACTTTCTACACATGCTGCAGGGCACACCTTAGATCTCGTCCTAACAGACAATAACTTGAATATTCCACCTCATAACCTTCATCAGTATGTCCTGCCTTAGACAGATCATGCCCTAATTATTCACACTCTTCTTTACCTCAAATCCCCATGCTTTGCAGATAGCTGATCAGCCCTCAAAACGTGTCAGAAAAATCACTCCAGCCACCCTTGCAGCCTTTCCTACAACTGATACTCTTTCCTCATGACTTTGATAGGCTCTTGCTAGAAGTACAAACAAATCTGTGGAATATCTGCTGCACTAAACCCCTTGGCCCCTCTGAAGCCTTCTAAAACTTTGCTTCAGAACCAGCATGCATACTACTCGTTTGACTTGTTCTTATTGAGAAAGCAGACACTGAGGGCTAAAAGACAGTGAAGGCGTAATAAAAATAGTCTGACTTTTACTCGGTTTAGGAAAACCTCTTGCTTTTATCACAAGCAGCTTATATCTAGTAAGCAAAACTGTTATACGATAAAGATAACTAACTTGTCCTGTGCTACAAAACTATTTTCTACTGTTTCTCGTCTTTCATCATTAACATCCTAGTCCACTTCTTGGCTGAGCCCATCTTCGAATACCCCAGCATTACACTTTAAAACTAAAGTTACTACTATTCAACAGTCCTTCCAACGTGCCGCTTCTTCCTCAGAACCATGCAATTCTGACATCATATTACTTGTCCCCACACATGCATGGTCTAATCTCCAATCTATTTCCAGTATCATTTTATCTAGGCTACCCTGCATCAATATACAAGACTACTGTTCTATCAGATCCCATTCCCTCTAAGTGGCTTGCAGAACAGTCATTAGGCCTTTTTCCTATAGCACAGAATCATTAATTACAGCCTGGCATCTGGGACTGTCTCGAGCTCCTGGAAAAGGACAGTAATTTTTCTGCAGACCCGTCCGATCCAACTATCGCCCCATGTCCTCGCTTCCTTTTCTCAAGTAGTCTGGTTTTCGCTTGAGACATAACACAGAAACAATCATAACAACATTACTCAGCAAGGTTTGCCACTCATTAGACCAAGATAAAATTGCTATAGCCGTCTCTCTTAATCTAACATCAGCATTTGATTTGGTCGACGATAATATTCTTCTCACCTGCTCATTTGACATAGGCCTCCGGGATTTATCCTGGTTCACATCTTTATGATAAGTCATTTGTTGTTAGCACTAGTCAGGACTCATCCTCTTGTTTATCCCTTGACCTGTGGTGTGTCACAAAGGTCGGTACTCTCTCCATTGTTTAATATCTTTGAGTCCGCTTGCTCTCCTTATACAAGAGTAGGTGTTTTTACATTTATGCAGATGACACCTTCTTAAATTCCAAAAAGAATACAACATTCTATATAATAAGGCCCAAAAAGAATACATTTCAAACAACCTTAGGAAATCACTCAACCGACCTAGAGAACTTTTCTCAATTGTATCACAGCTGACTAGTGACCCTAACTCAACAGACATAACAAACGCAGAACCAAAAATCGACCCTCAAGTTATGGCAGATTTCCTCCATAACAAACAAAACAAGACAACGCTACAACACTATGATCCACCTCAGCAAAAGAACGGAACAGACCTACATCACTTATGGCGCAACTTTAATCCAATAAATAAAAGGGAGTTACTTGACATCATTAACAACATTAATACCACAACTTCACTCCTTGACCCCTGTCCTGTATCATGGCTAAAAAACCTACGCAATCAATTTGCTCAGACCATTCTACGGATAGTACAAATATATCTCAAGCAAGGATACCTACCCCCTACACTCAAACAAGCCTCCATACGCCCTATCTTAAAAAGAAAAACTTTGTTAGACAAAACTCATCCAAGTGCTTATCATCCAATTGCAAACATCCCTTTTCTGGCTAAAATAATTGAAAAAAAAACCATACATCAACTGCAAAACCATGTGGATACGTATGCCCCGTTAGACCCACACCAGAATGGCTGCCGAAAACACCATGGAATAGACGCTCTAACAGACCTTTTCAATAGACTCATCGTTGGCCTTGAAAAACCCCTCCAAGGATTTATGCTCATATCCTGGACAGAAGCGCAGCTTTTGACTGTTTCACATCACATCATGCCAAACCGGCTCAGAAACATAGGTTTACCAGACGACACCATAAAATGGTTCACTTCCTACCTGTCAGACAGAATCATACAGGTAAAGGTTGGCACCACCAACGCAAAACTCTAAGTTAATTCAAGGTATTCCTCAAGGTTCAGCCCTCTCAGGATTATTATTCAATCTATACATACAACCAATCTATGATCTGCTAAGAAAGCAGAACGTGTTTTCTTCTATACGCAAATGACATGTTCTACACGCCATTCAACAATACCAACACAGATTTCACAATTATAGCTGACATCCTCAACGCAGTGACAAACTTCCTTGCTGAAATAAACCTCACAGTAAATAACAGCAAGACAGAAGCTCTACTTATATTCAGAGACCCGGACTACAAGCCACCAGAGATGATGATAACACGAGATGCGGAAATAACAATAAAAAAAAAGAGATTAAATATCTAGGCATAACCATTGATACCAACCTCAACTTGTCTGCACACATCAAAAACACAGCCAAAACAGCATACTGGAAGCTAAAACTCAAACCCCTATGACACTTACTACAGGAGACTGATTTCAGATCCATACTGCAAGCAATCACACCACACCTAGACTATGAAAACATTTACCAAGGCCTCCCAAAGAATGCTCTATACCCACTTCAACTAGATCAAAATACTGCTGCCAGAGTCCTTACTTCCAGTGCAACCCTGCAGCATATAACACCGATCCTAAGAAGTCTACATTGGCTCCCAATAACACAACAGAAAAAATACAAATCCATAACCACCACCTTTAAAATCTTGCACAATTTCTCAGCGCCCTGCCTCTCAGAACTAATCACCTCAACGCACACAACAAGACCAAGATGATCTAACAATTGGAGCCTACTGAATATTCACCCACTCAAGAGCAAAATGACACAACAAACCAGTAACGGAGCATTCTCCCTTTACGCCCCATCATTATGGAATTCACTACCAGAAAACAGAGCAGCAAAATCCATTACAGATCTAAAAAAAGTCACTCAAAGCACACCTGTTTATTGAATACTATGGACTCAATGACATCACATAACCTCAATTTGCGCATCCTATCCCTCCTGACCTCTCAGATCACCCCCGCTCTTTTCCCACCCTGTATATGATATAAACTATGCACATAGCAAAGTGGTTATCTTTACTTTGGTCTACCCCATATTTATCTCCAAGTTGCCTTCCAATGTTTAATGTAAAAACAATTCTTCCTAAGCGTCCCTCCTCCAGTCCACTCCCTTTCCTCTGGGTTGTGCCCCCCTTCCAGCAGCATGGATACTGAGCATGTCGTCTCTTCTAATGATCCTAGGATATATATATCTAGCACTGGCATCTGCCACCAGATCCAGTTTTGCTCAGTCTCCAAGAGGCTGTAGGGAGTCAGTAAGCCAGAGGATAGGCTTACAGGAGAGACTTAGGCTTAGTGGGAGAATAGGTTTTACTAACTAAGGAGTCTAGGATGGGTGATCAACCTGGCAAAGAGCAAGTTGCGGCCCTCGCAGGAAATCGAGTATCTGGGGGCAAGGTTTGATACGGGCAAAGGCATGGTGTTCTTGCCGGATCACAGGGCGAGGGAGCTAAGACGGCTGGTGCAACATTTTCTAACCATGAAGGTGCCCTCAGCCTGGCATTATTTGCAGGTTCTGGGAACCATGGTGGCGACGATACAGCTGGTGCCTTGGGCCACAGCAAACATGCGGCCCCTTCAGCGGGCCTTGCTCTGGTGCTGGTCTTATCAGCGTCAGCCCATGTCCGTGACACTCTCCTGTCCATTGGTGACCAAGACCACATTGCAGTGGTGGCTCCGGCCAGGGAGCCTGGAGCACGGTAAGTCCCTCAAGTCCCCCGCTATGGGTACAATTGACGACGGATGCCTCTCTATCCGGCTGGAGGGGCTCACTGCGAGGGTCGGTTCGCCGAGGGTCTCTGGAGTGCTCAGGAGGCTCAGTGGTCGATCAACAGGTTAGAGTTGCGAGCAGTAGCTCTAGTTCTCAGAGCGCTCGAGCAGCTAGTCCTGCAGAGGGCAGTCCGGGTACTGTCCAACAACGTGAACGCAATGGCATACATCAACCGTCAGGGCAGCACAAGCAGTCCTCCCTTGGAAGAGTAGGCGTAGGGCCTGTTGGAGTGGGCCGAGGTCCATCTAACGGCCTTGTCAGCGCAGCACGTAGCCGGAGTGGAAAACATAATGGCAGATTACCTAAGCAGAAACAGAGTGGACCACGGAGAGTGGGAGCTCTGTCAGGAGGTGCCGTTGGGTGACCCCCATGATGGATCTCATGGCATTGTGGGAGTCGGACAAGGCGAGTCGATTCTTCAGCTGAAGAAAAGAAAGGATGTCGGAGGGCTTGGATGCTCTGGTTCAGAAGTGGCCGACGGATAGACTCCTGTATGTTTCCTCCTTGGGCACTCATAGGCAGGGTTCTCCAGCAGGACCTGCTCCTTGGGCACCTGCCGCAGTGGCACTGAACGCTGTTGGGTTTCAATTTTATACAGTTTGTCCAATGTTACCTCCGATAGCACTGGGAAATATGGGTGGAGTCAAAGCAGCAATCAGAAGCTGGAGAATGATCCTGGGAGGAGCAGGAAACCTAACAAAACAAACAGCAGCAGCAGCAAATCAAAAACAAATAAGTAATCCAAGTCCCAGACTCAGACTAGCATGTTGACTAGGAGTGAGTGCCTAGGGGAAAGAAGAAAGACAGAGGATATTCTTTGGAGGAAGAGGATAGAGAACAGAGTGAGGAAAATGGAGAAACAGAAGGCAAATATTGGGGGAGGGGGACAGGAGGAGATTCAAGTGATGTGTAGAGGACCAGAGGCTGGGGCAGGTTTGGGGGATACTGCACAGATTACAAGATCAAAAGGGAGGGACAGGAGGCAGATGTTTTGGGGAGGGGGGGGGGCGGAGGGGAGGAGGGGGGGCGGAGGGGAGGGGTTAATGATTTGCTTATTACCCTTTATTCCAAACAGCAAAATGATTAAAGGAGAGGTGGAGAAATGGATGCTGGGGAAATAGATGGGGTGAATGCAGATGCTACAGGGAAGAAAGAAAGGAAGAGGCAGTTGCTAATAAAAGGGGCAAGAGGGGGCAGGTGAATGGATGTTAATGAAGCAGTGCTAGCATTATGGGAATTCTCTACAGACAAGCAGGATGCATACAGCCATATTTGGAGATGTTATCCTGATATAACCATGGATGGAATCACTACATCCAAGAGCCCTAAGTTCCTGTACTATTCTTGGATATATCCCATCCTGTTCCACCACTTTGACTACTTTTAATTTAGCTCCTCAGATACAGTCTTCGGAAAAGCATTTAAAGTCCACCTCGCTTCCATTCTTGCTTTTGTTTTCTGCAGCCCTTTATCTTTATTTGGAGCTTAATAAACTGCACTTCTTGGACATCAAGGCAGTTCACAAATACAAAATAGTGGCTGTAGTCAGAAAGGAAAGGAACACCACTGGTAGACAGAAAAGAATATAGTATATTCATACAGGAAGGGGAATGGGGAGAGGAATAAGGAAGAGGAAGGAGAAAGCATGAGGGGGGATCAGGAGGCCCTTCCTCTGTGAACAAGAGCAAATTCTTTCCAGCGGCTCTGCTGTATGACCTCTTCAATGCTTCATTAGTCAGGAAAGCATAGTTACTCACCTGTAACAGATGATCTCCGGGAACAGCAGGAATTTAGTCTTCACATATGGGTATCGTCGGTACCAACAGAGCCTGCGCGGGAACGCTCCCCAGCATCCAATTAGAAAGCTTTTGGAAGCATCCCACAGCGCCTGCCTGCTGCCTTCCCGCCTTTCCCAACTGTCTCTCTCCAATTGAGTTTAAAGCTGAGACAAAGAGAGAGAGAGAGAGGGACAGAGAAAAAGCGAGAGAGGGAGAGATACAACTCCTAGAGGAGGTGAGTGGGTTGTGAAGACTAAATTCCTGCTGTTCCCGGAGATCACCTGTTACAGGTGAGTAACTATGCTATCTCCAGGAACAAGCAGGAATGTAGTCTTCACATATGGGGACTCCCTAGCTACAGATGCCAGGGAGAAACCCCAAAGGCTGTGTGCCCTTTTGAAAGGGCTCCACTTCCCCCCATTGATCTCTGGCATCCTACCAGGGATGGTGGGTAGAAGTTGATTAAGTATGGAACAGGTGTTGAAGAACAGCCTGACCAAACAAGGCATCCCGGCGGGAGTCCTTGTCCAAGCAATAATGGGCTGTGAAGGTATGAACCGAGGCCCAGGTAGCTGCTCGACAGATGTCGTCAATAGACACAGAGTGAAGATGAGCCATAGAGGCTGCCATGGCTCTCACATTGTGCGCTGTGACATGGCCTTCAAGAGGAAGGTTCTTACTCCGATAGACAAAAGATATACACTGTGCAATCCAGTTGGACAGTGTCCTTTTGGAGACTGGAACTCCTAAATGACTAGGATCAAAAGCAACAAAGAGTTGAGAGGACTTTCTATATTGCTGCGTCCTTTGCAAGTAAAAGGCCAAAGCTCTTTTTCAGTCCAAAGTATGACGATTCCTTTCTGCATTAGAGGCATGAGGCCATGGGGAAAAAACAGGAAGGTAAACTGCTTGGTTTAAATGAAAAGGTGAAACCATGTGCCCATGAGGGAAGGGTTAGGACAGCTGTTATAGTTGGTGATTCGATCATGAGACATGTAGATAGCTGGGTGGCTGGTGGACATGAGGATCGCCTGGTAACATGCCTGCCTGGTGCGAAGGTAGCGGACCTCACGCGCCACCTAGATAAGGTCTTAGATAGTGCTGGGGAGGAGTCTGCTGTCTTGGTACATGTCGGTACCAATGACATAGGAAAATATGGTAGGGAGGTTCTGGAGGCAAACTTTAGGCTTTTAGGTAGGAAGTTGAAATCCAGAACTTCCAGGGTAGCATTCTCCGAAATGCTTCCTGTTCCACGCGCAGGACCCAAAAGGCAGGCAGAGCTCCGGAGTCTCAATGCGTGGATGAGACAATGGTGCAGAGATGAGGGTTTTGGATTTGTTAGGAACTGGGGAACATTCTGGGGAAAGGAGGGGCTCTTCCGAAGGGATGGGCTTCACCTTAACCGGGATGGAACCAGGCTGCTGGCATTAACTTTTAAAAAGGAGATAGAGCAGCTTTTAAACTAGATATTAGGGGAAAGCCGACAGTCGCCCAAGAGCGGATGGTTCGGAAGAATGTATCTTTGAAGGATACTACCAAAAGCAGAGAGGTTCCACAAAAGAGTAAAGTAGCCCAAATGCCCTCAAGTATGGAGCAGACAGAGCTTAAAGATCCCAAATTACCCATGTCTAACAACAGCCAAATTAATATGAATAAAATACATTCTCTAAAATGCTTGTATGCAAATGCTAGAAGTCTAAAAAATAAGATGGGAGAGTTAGAATATATAGCACTAAATGAAAGGTTAGATATGATTGGAATATCAGAGACATGGTGAAAGGAGGACAACCAGTGGGACACTGTGATACCTGGGTAGAAACTATATCGTAATGATAGAGCTGATCAAATTGGTGGAGGGGTTGCTCTCTATGTTAGAGAGGGCATTGAGTCAGAAAGGATTAAAGTTTTGCAGGAAACAAAATCTGCTGTAGAATCTATATGGATTGAAATTCCATGTAAAAGGGGGAAGGGCAATGGCAGTGGGGGTGTACTATCGACCGCCTGGCCAGAATGACCAAATGGATGATGAAATGCTCAAAGAAATCAAGGAAGCTAACAAAAGTTACAGCACAGTAATAATAATGGGTGATTTCAACTACCCCGGTATCGACTGGGTCAGTGTCACGTCAGGACATGCTAGGGAGATAAAGTTCCTAGATGAAATAAATGACTGCTTCTTGGAGCAGCTGGTTCATGAACCGACCAGAGGGGAAGCCATATTAGACCTAGCCCTTAGTGGAACACCAGATCTAGTGCAAGAGATAAGGTTGTTGGGGGCACTTGGCAATAGTGATCATAGCATGATCGCCTTTGATTTAATTAGTGGAGGAGGGATAGTAAGGAAATCCACAGTACTACCTTTTAACTTTCGAAAGGGAGACTATGATAAAATGAGGAAAACAGTTAAGAAAAAACTAAAAGGAGCAGTTGCAAAGGTTAAAAACGTACATCAGGCTTGGCTGTTGTTGAAAAATACTATCTTGGAAGCCCAGACCAGCTGTATTCCACGCTTTAAGAAAAGTGGAAGGAAGTCCAAAAAACTGCCAGCATGGTTTAAAGGTGAGGTCAGAGAGGCTGTTGTTGCCAAAAAAGCATCTTTCAGGAAATGGAAAAAAGAGCCAAACGACGAAACCTGGAAACAGCACAAGCACTGGCAAGTCAAATGCAAGGCACTGATAAGGCAGGCAAAGGGAGAATTTCAGAAGAAGCTTGCTGCGGAAGCAAAAACGCGAAGTAAAGACCTTTTCAAGTACATTCGTAGCAAAAAAAACTGTGAGAGTCAGTTGGTCCATTAGATGATAAAGGGGTTAAAGGAGCACTAAGAGGCGACAAGGTGATAGCGGAGAGACTGAATGAATTCTTTGCTTCAGTCTTTACTGAGGAAGATGTAGGGATGTTACCCATAACTGAAGTGGTATTTAAAGGTGCGGAAGAATTGAAGGAAATATCGATACATCGGGAAGATGTATTACAACTATTAGATAAGCTGAAGAGTAGCAAATCACCTGGACCGGATGGTATACATCCAAGGGTGTTGAAAGAACTGAAATACGAGATTGCAGACCTGCCTATGGCAATAGCAGAAGTTCTGCTTATGCACACAAAACAATCAAAAGCTGCACGATTTACGAATTTGGAAACATCCTGAGCATGTTTGATAAGTGCAAGATAATCTTGTCTCAACATCAGGAAGGAGAGGGCTCATAAGTTCTAGATCTCCTGTACCTTCCTTAAGGAACATTCCCATATATAAAATGTAGGAATTAATCCTGGCAGAAACCATAGAGGCCTGGAAGGTTCAACGCCCAAAGGCATCAAGAGTTCTACATTCACGTCCTGGAGGATTAGATGCATGTCTTTTTGCACTCTTGATCCTTCTCATAGCTGATTCCACCACCATGGAATGGTGGGGCAGCTGAGTTTTTTGAAATCCAGGACAGGGAGGAACTCGATACATGGTATCGAGCCTACGAGAATGAGGATAAGTGGAGAGAGGTGTTTCCCATATCCTTAGCATGAGATCATGCAAGATCTCATGAATAGGCAAAGTAGCTGCCTCTTTGGGAGCTTTAGGATACTGTAAAATCTCCAATTCCTTTGCCCTAGGCTCTGTTTCAGGAGCCACTGTGATGGAAAGACCTTGAACCACATCCCGGATGAAATCCTGGAAGGATATATCCTCTGGAGGAGATATCCTACGTTTAGGAGAGGAAGAATCCTCAGGAAGAAGTACTCTGGTATCGACAGAGCTGTCAGAGTCTTCAGACTCAGAGGATTCAAAGTATCTCCTGTCCGGGTAATCATGCAGCGCACGATACCGGTACCGATTGAAGTCGGTATCGACAGGGTCCGGTACCGACTTGTCAGTACCGGAGGGCACTGCATGCGTCGGTACCGGTAGTCCACCTGCCGACGTTGATGCAATTGCCCCCAGTACCGATGTAAATGCCGGTACCGGCTGAATTGTCTGAAGTGGTTTCGGGGGCATCGATGCCGAGAGAAGAGCCGCCAGACTGCGTTCAACAGCCAAGAATCTCTGGTCTATCGACACCGCCGATGCCTGGGTATCAGTACCGGACAAAGCGGCTGGTACCCCAGAGCATGGCACCAGTAGTTCTGCCGAGGTTGGGGCCTCGAGAACATCCTGGAGCTCCGATGATGCTTTGGAAGCCGAAGTCTCGCGCCGGGGCAATTTTGCCAGTGTGAGCCCCTCAAGGGCAACGCCAGAGGCATCTCGATACTTAGGAGATCTACCCTTTGAGGACCGGCTAGACTTATGTTTAGTTACCTGAGATCCATGGGAGGAAGATAAAACCCTGGAAGATGTTGATGCCACAGATGCTGCATCGGAGGGAAAAAGGGTGCTAAGTTTAGGTAGCTCAGTTTTGCCAACCCCTCTTTGCATCATCCCACAGGCAACACACTCGGAGATAGAGTGGTCAGGACCTAAACATTTGAGGCACCACTCATGGGTGTCTGTGACGGAAATGGTACCGCCACACTTGGAACACTTTTTAAAACCCGAAGCGGGTTTTTCCATTGTAGAGGAAAGTTGGGCCTAGTGCCCAAAATGGCATGTGGCACCAGAGGAGAAAAAAGCTGGAAGACTCCAGGAAAAGATTTTTTTTCACAAGGAAAAGAAAGAACGAACCGGCGGTACCGGTGTAGCGTCGAAGGAAGGCAGATGCGACCACAAAAAAGAAGAATAAATGGGATATTTTCTGAGGTGACAGGAAGTGCGACCTTCTGGCTCCATGGAAAATGAAGAACTGGAGAGAGGCAGTTGGGAAAGGCGGGAAGGCAGAACGCAGGTGCTGTGGGATGCTCCCAAAAGCTTTCTAATTGGACGCTGGGGAGCGTTCCCACACAGGCTCCATCGGTACCGACGATACCCACATGTGAAGACTACATTCCTGCTTGTTCCTGGAGATTGGTCCTGCTTTAGTGAATCAAATAAATGCCCTTAGAAAAAGACCTATAGTGTTAATAATTTTTCTCTCAAAAATCATCAATATCACTCACAAATACATTGAACAGTACCGGTCCCAGGACCGAACCGTGGGGCACAACGCTAATCACCTTCCTTTCATCCGAGTGAGTTCCATTTACCATCACCTTCTGTTGTATGTCAGTCAACCAATTTCTGATCCAGTTCACAACATTGGGACCCATCCCCAAGCTATTGAGTTTATTGATAAGCCTCCTATGAGCAACAGTTATCAAAGGCTTTGCTGAAATCTAGGTAGATCACATCCATCGCTTGCCCTTGATCTAGTTCTCTGGTCACTCAGTCAAAGAACTCAATCAGATTTGTTTGGCAAGATTGTCCTTTGGTAAAACCATGCTGCCTCGGATCATGCAAACTTTTGGTTTCAAGGAAGTCCACTATTCACTGTTTCAGGAGCGCCTCCATTACTTTTCCTGCCACAGAGGTCAGGCTTGTTGGCCTATAGTATATATCACTTCTTCCCTACAACCAATTTTGTGAAGGAGGTACCACATTAGCTCTTCTCCAGTCCTGTGAAACCTCTCCTGTCTCCAAGGATCTACTAAAAACATCCTTTAACGGCTCTGCAAGAACCTCTGAGCTCTTTCAGTATCCTGGGATGTATCCCATCTGGTCCCATGGCCTTGTCCACTTTTAGTTTTGCAAGCTGTTCTAACACATCATTTTTTGTGTTTGGTGTGGTATCCACTCCATTCCCATTTGTATATTTGTCAATTACAGATGGTCCCTTCTCCAGGATTTTTTTCTAGTAAAAACAGATCATCAGTATTTATTTAGCATTTTCATTTTTTCAATGCCACTTTCCACAAATCTGTTCCCAGTACTTTTGAGTACTGCAATTCCACCTGATTTTCCTCTTCTCTCGAATATAACTAAAAAATGTTTTGTCGCTTTAGCCATCTTTTCTTCTGCCTTTGATTTTGCTATCTTTATTTCTCTTTTTGTCTCTTTTAGTTTGATCCTGTATTCTTTTCTGTGTTCCTGTTTGTGAACTTCTGAATTCTGTGAAAGCTGAGTTTTTTTGCCATTATTTGTGCAGCCACCTCTTTGGAGAACCAAATAGGATTCCTTTTCCTTGTTTTTATTTACTTTCCTTACATACATATCTGTTGCCCCTTTCATTGCCTCCTTTAGTTTAGCCCATTGCAATTTCACTTCCCCAATATTCTGCACCTTCAGCATCATGGAAAGAGGACTTGAGAATACATGGATATTTAGTATACGATTGGATAGAGAGATTTTAATCATATCTGATAATCCTTTCCTTGAGTCCTGTTAGAACAGTTCAGACAACTGGGTTATGCACCTTTGCCAGCAGGTGGGGGCAGATGTGAGCAACTTCCCATGATGTCATCAGGAAAGATAAAACCACTGGTACCACACAGAGAATCCAGCAAGAACCTTCCCAAGCAATAGTTAAAAAATGAAAAACTTCCACAGAAATAACTCCAAAACAATTACCTAAACAAATTAGGAACAACCTGTATTCAGGTTAGGCTGTTAACACGTATCTTACAACTGATCAGTCTCTGCAACAGCTAAGGACTGAAAAGACAGACTTCCCAACCTGCAGTAACATCTTTCAAGGCCGGGCCTGGACTGGTCTAGTGGACTCAAGGAAAGGAGATTATCAGGTATGATCAAAATCTCTCCTTCCTTATCATCCTGGTAGACCAGTCTAGATGAATGGGATGTACTCAAGCAGTCAGGACTCTGGATGGAAGACAATGACTCTTTGGCTAAACAGCCTTGCTCCCAAATGCAGCCGGTAGTGCTTCATGAAAGTACTCAAGGAAGACCCGGTAGCCATCTTACAGATATCCTCTGGAGATACCAGGGCAAACACAACCCAGGAGGCGGCCTGCAACCTAGTCAAGCGAGACAACTCTGTCCAGCACCCACTTTCCAGCCAGAAGATACGCTGAACCAATGGCCTCTCTGATCCAGCTGGAAATGGAGGACTTGACTACCGCTTAACTCGTCCTCGGGCCACTGAAAAGCACAAACAGATAATCTGACTGCTGAAAAGTATTAGTCACGTCCAGTACCGGCCGAATGGTCTGTCGCGGTTCCGAGGGCGTCGATGCCGCACGGAGAGCCGCCAGACTGCGCTCAACAGCCAGGACTCTCTGGTCTATCGACGCTGCCAATGCCTGGATGTCGGTACCGGAGAAAACCGCCGGTACCCCAGAGCATGGCACCAGTAGTTCTGCCGAGGTCGAGGCCTCGAGAACATCCTGGAGCCCTGATAATGCTTTGGAAGCCGAAGCCTCCCGCTGGGGCAATTTTGCCAGTGCAGAATCCTCAAGGGCAACGCCAGAGGCATCTCGATGCTTAGAAGGAGATCTACCCTTTGAGGACCGGCTGGACTTATGTTTAGCTACCTGAGATCCACGGGAGGAAGAGGAAGCCCTGGAAGACGTCGATGCTACCAAAGCTGCATCAGAGGGGAAAAGGGTACTGAGCTTAGCAGCTCGGTTCTGCCGACCTCTTTTAGACATCATGGCGCAGGACATACAATCCGTGATGGAGTGGTCAGGACCTAAACATTTTAGACACCATTCATGGGTGTCGGTGACGGAAATGGTACCGCCACACTTGGTGCACTTTTCGAAACCTGAGACAGGTTTCTCCATTGTAAGAAAAGGCGCGTGCACCTGAAGAAAAAATAGGAAAAATCGTACTATATATATATTTTTTTAAGAACAGAAAATAAGAAGAAAAAACTGGCGGTACCAGTAAAGCGTCGAGGAAGGCAGACGCGACCACAAAAAAGAAAGAAATAAAGAAGAATTCTTCTACGGTGACAGGAACAACCACCTGCTGGCTCCACGGAAAAAGAAGAACTGGAGAGAGGCAGTTGGGAAAGGCGGGAAGGCAGCACGCAGGCACTGTGGGATGCTCCCAAAAGCTTCATAATTGGACGCTGGGGAGCGTTCCTGCACAGGCTCCGTTGGTACCGACGATACCCATATGTGATGACTACATTCCTGCTTGTTCCTGGAGATAATAAAACTTTACATAGAACAAGGGAGTTAAACTGAGATGTTAACAGGGTCAACAAACAATATTATATGATTTACATGGTAAGCTATATCACACTCTGAGAACTATATCATCATGTTGTCTTTGGGGATATGAGTGTGCGATATAGAATCGATATAGGTAAGCCTGAGGGGCTAGGGCAGGCGGGGGAAGTATGTGCATATGGTTTTACTGAGGTGGGTGTGGCCTAGTGTGGTTTAACACTAGAAGCCTCAAAAGGCATTTTACCTAGAAACTCCAAAGTGCGTCAATTGACGCATTATCACGACAACTGCGTTTAGCATGAAATGCAGATGTGAATTAATTTGAAGTTACTTATTTGTTAAATACGTTCAGTATGTGGCATCATTACATGACATCATCGTGCGTTTATTATTTTGCAATGTTGGAGTAAAACTGTAAACAGTGATTGATTTAAAACCGAAATTTACTCTGCTACACAGGTATGTACAATGTTGTGACTTTCGAACACGCCCTAGAACAGGCCGACACTTCCGAACTTTTAGCATATCGCTTCCTCCATAAAATTTTACTCATTTTTTTTCTACGATTCTATTTACAGAATGCCGAGACCTCGTAAGAAGACAGCAGTGCCTAGAAGTGCTGGTGCAAAATCAGATTCAAACTTTGACCTACAATGTTACAGGTTGTGCAGGCTTACGTGCTTATCCTGTTCGTTCGTTAACTGACATGGACTTTGCAGTTACTTTTGAATTTGCAGTTACTTTTACATTTAGCTAACACTGTTCTTATGTTAGTCATTGTATGAAACTTGTGAAAACCACTCAATTTTCTTGGTTGCGTCAATTGCCGTACTTTGGGGCTTCTAAGTATACAGTCATTTTCCTGCTAGGTGGCGCATCTGTCAATTTTCGATGCACATATTTGAACATCTTGACCTCACTAACAAAGTCATGGAACATAACTGATATGGTTCTAGCAGTGGCGCTAGTATACAACTTCGAAGATGCATTTGCGTCAATTGACACACTTTGAGGCTTCTTGTGTTAAACAGGGTTGTCTCCTTACTAGACTTCTCCAGTGAATCTGACTAGATAAGCCAATCATCCAGGTATACGTGAATCCGGATGACCTGCTGACGCAGGAAGGCTGCCATCACCACCATCACTTTCGATTAAGTGTGGGGGAGTTGTGGCCAAGTCAAAGTGCAGTATCTTGAACTAAAAATGTTGGTCACGATGCAAGTGTGGAGAAATCACTGATGCCAGTTACCTGATAGGAATATTAAAGTAGGCCTCTGCCAGGATATAAAAAGACTGGAAACTGTTCAGAGGAAGGCGACCAAAATGATTTGGAGCCTGTGTCAGAAGGCCTTATAAGAAGAGACTTGAAGACCTAAATATGTACACTCTGGAGGAGAGGAGGGACAGGGGAGATATGATTCAGACCTTTAAATACTTAAAGAGAAATAATGAACAAACAAACCTCTTCCAAAGACGGGGAAGCTGTAAAACTAGAGGGCTTAACATGAAGCTGCAAGGGGGTAAAATTACCTGTAACAGGTGATCTCTGGGAACAGCAGGAAAGCCCAGTTACTTACCTGTAACAGGTGATCTCTGGGAACAGCAGGAATTAGTCTTCACATATGGGTATCGTCGGTACCGACGGAGCCTACACGGGAACGCTCCCCAGCGTCCAGTAGGAAAGCTTTTGGGAGCATCCCACAGGGCCTGCGTGCTGCCTTCCCGCCTTTCCCAACCGCCTCTCTCCAGTTCGAGTTTTAAAGCTGAGACAAAGAGAGAGAGAGGAAAGGAAAGATAGATAGAGAGATACAACTCCTAGGGGAGGTGGGTGGGTTGTGAAGACTAATTCCTGCTGTCAGAGATCACCTGTTACACGTAAATAACTGTGCTATCTCCAGGAACAAGCAGGAATGAGTCTTCACATATGGGGACTCCCCAGCTAGAGATGCCTGGGAGATCACCCAGATTGTGAGTCCCTGGAAGGGCTCCACCTTCACCCATGAATCTCAGGCATCCAGTCAGGGATGGAGGGTAGGAGTTGATTAGGTATGGAACAGGTGTTTGAGAACAGCCTGACCAAACAAGGCATCCCGGCGGGAGTCCTTGTCCAAGCAGTAATGGGCTGTGAAGGTATGAACCGATGCCCAGGTGGCTGCTCGACAGATTTGGTCGATGGACACAGAGTTTAGATGAGTCAGAGGCTGCCAAGGCCCTCACATTGTAAGCTGTGACATGGCCCTCCAGAGAAAGGTTCTTACTCTGGTAGGCGAAGGAAATACACTGAGCAATCCAATTGGACAGAGTTCTCTTAGAGACTGGAAGTCCTAAATGAGAAGGATCAAAAGTAACAAAAAGTTGAGTGGACTTTCTATGTTGCTGTGTCCTTTGTAAATAGAAGGCAAGTGCTCTTTTACAATCCAGGGTATGAAGACTCCTCTCTGCACTTGATGCATGAGGCCCTGGAAAGAAGACAGGTAAATAAACCTCCTGGTTCAGATGAAAAGGTGAGACCACTTTAGGCATAAAGTGTGGATTAGTTCTGAGGACTACCTTGTCATGATGGAACCTTGTATAAGGAGGATTAGCCACTAGAGCTTGCAACTCACTGATACGGCGAGCTGAGGTGACTGCAATGAGAAAAATAACCTTCCAGGAAAGGAATTTCAAGGAGGTAGTGGCTAAGAGTTCAAAGTGTGGCTTCATAAGCTGGCCAAGAACCAGATTCAAGTCCCATGCCACTGGAGGTGGTCTAATGGGAGGTTTAGTCAAAAGAAGGCCTCTCATGAATCTTGCTATGAGAGGATGAGAGGAAATAGGTTGTCCATTGAGAGGCTTCATGGATGCTGCAATAGCACTCAAATGGACTCTGATTGAATTTGTTTTAAGGCCTGCATGGAATAAATGCAGCAAATAGTCTAGTAAAGAATTCAAAGGTATTGCAGAAGGGTTAAGACCATTTTCTGCACACCAAATGGAAAACCTTTTCCATTTAAAAGCATAAGAACGTCTGGTGGAAGGCTTTCTGGAAGCATGAAGGATATCCTTCACTTGTCTGAGAAAGGTGTAAATCTTGAAGGTCTAGGCCTTCAGCAACCAGGCCCTGAGCTGAAGAGACTGAGGATTTGGGTGCCACAAGGTTCCCACCTCCTGGGAGAGGAGATCTGGAGCAGACCCCAGGTCTAGGGAGGGAGCTTGAGAGAGATGCAGAAATAGGGGGTACCACACTTGGCGTGGCCAACGTGGTGCTATGAGGATCATAGACCTCTTGTCTCTCTGAAGCTTGAACAGAGTCTTGGGGAAGAGGGGAATAGGTGGAAAGGCATAGAGGAAGTCTTTCCCCCAGTGAAGGAGGAAGGCATCCTTGGCCTGAACCCCCTGACACAGAATCCTGGAACAAAACCGGGGAAGTTTGGCATTCCACGGACTTGCAAACAGGTCTATGTCTGGGGTACCCCAAATCCGAAAAATCCTGGCTATCTGGTCCCCATGGAGGGACCATTCGTGTGGAAGCAGAACTCAACAGTCTGTCTGCCCAAGAGTTTTGAACCCCTGGAAGATACACTGCTATGAGATGGATTTGATGCTCTCTGGCGAAGGCCCACAATCTCAGAGCTTCGTTGCAAAGCGACAGAGAGCCAGTCCCCCCCTGCTTGTTCACGTAGAACATGACTACCTGGTTGTCCGTATGGATGAGGACTGTCTTGTAGCTGAGCAGGGTGTGGAAGACTCTGAGAGCCAGAAAGATTGCTCTGAGCTCCAAGAGGTTGATATGTAGAGATGTCTCCTGTGGAGACCAGATGCCTTGAGTGGAGAGATCTTGTAGATGAGCTCCCCAACCCTTTGGAGAAGCATCTGTTGTAAGGGTTGCTTGGGGTAACACCTGTTGAAAGGGGGACCCCAGCAAAAGATTTTGAGTGGACTTCCACCAGTTGAGGGACCAAAAGAGGTGCCTGGAGGTTGCTATTTTGTCCGACAGGCAACCTGATGCCTGGGTCCATTGGGTGGATAGAGTCCACTGAGCTGCCCTCATGTGAAGGCGAGCATAAGGAACCACATGCACCGTGGATGCCATGTGGCCTAAAAGTTGCAACATCTCTCGAGCAGTTAAATGGGATTTTAACTGAATCTGGGAGGCTAACTGCACCAAGTGTAGGCAACGGGCCTGGGGAAGATAGGCCCTTGCAGTTGTGGTATCCAGTAAGGCCCCTATGAACTCTAGAGACTGAGTAGGGGTGAGATGGGATTTTGGAATGTTGATTACCAGTCCCAGATACTGAAGAACATGCTTTGTGCAGTCCAGGGAAGCCTGGGCCTCTGACTGGGATGGAGCTCGGATGAGCCAGTCGTCCAGATATGGGAATACGAATATCCCTAGAGTGCGTAAAAATGCAGCTACCACTGCCATGAATTTTGTGAACACTCTTGGAGCAGAGGCCAGACCGAAAGGAAGCACCTAGTATTGGTAGTGCTTTCCTTGGTAAAGGAACCGAAGGAACCTTCTGTGTGTTGGATGGATGAGGACATGAGTGTACGCATCCTTGAGATCTAAAGAACAAAGCCAGTCCTGACTCTGGAAGTATGGAAGGAGAGTTCCGAGAGAAGTCATCTTGAATTTCTCCTTGCATAGAAACTTGTTCAACTCTCTGAGATCTAGTATGGGTCTGTAGCCCCCTGTTTTCTTTGGGATGAGAAAATAGGGGGAGTAGAACCCTGAGCCCTGTTGAAGAAGGGGTACTTCTTCTATTGCCCCTTGGGCAAGAAGGATAGCAATCTCTTGACCTAGAAGGTCGAGGAGAGGTGTTGGAGAATTGAACTGTTTCACCATGGTGTGAGGGGGAAGGTTTAAGAAATGAAGCTTGTACCCCTCTCGTATGATGGAGAGGGTCCATTGCTCTGCTGTGATTTGTTCCCATCTGGGAGCAAAGTGAGCTAACCTTCCTGGGATGGTGAGAGGCTCTGGATGTTATAGAGCCAGAAAGGCTAAGTTCTCTGGTGGAAAGTCAAAGGCCCTGAGGAGGCTGAAGCTGTTGGGCCGTAGCAGTCCTCGCAGCCTGAGGCTTGGCCTGTTTTGGTTGTTGCTGTCTCTTTGCAGCAAAACGACCTTGAGAAGAGGCCTGACCATAACAAGAAAATGTCCCTTTTTTTGGTTAAGATGCTTTTTTGAATAACCTCTTTTTAAAAGGAGCAGTAGTAGACTTTGAAAGTCTATCTAAAGCAGAATTTTCAGCATCCATCTGGTTAGCCTTTGCTTGCCAATCTTTGCCAAACAAGTTTTCCCATGTACAGGGAAGGTTACCTAGACCATCCTGTACCCAGGATTCCAAATCAGAGGCTTGTAACCAAGCTACTCTGCGTGCGCCTATGGCAATAGCCGAAGCTCTACTGGCACCCTCAAAAGAGTCAAAGGCTGCACAGTTGGAAAGCGTAGTTACTCACCTGTAACAGGTGTTCTCCAGGAGCAGCAGGAATCAGTCCTCACTTATGGGTGACGTCGGCGCCGACGGAGCCCTCGCGGAGCAATTTTCCCCAGCTTTCAAAGAAAGCCTTTGGGAATTGCAGCGCGCATGCGCGGTAGTCTTCCCGCCCGAAGGTGCCATCTTAGCCAGTCAGATGACATAGCTAAAAAGACAGCATAAAAATTTGCAAAAAGAACATAAGCAGACGATTGCAACTCCAAGGGGAGGAGGGAGGGTAGTGAGGACTGATTCCTGCTGCTCCTGGAGAACACCTGTTACAGGTGAGTAACTACGCTTTCTCCAGGACCAAGCAGGAAGTCAGTCCTCACTTATGGGACTCCCAAGCTCAAGGCTACCGGAGACCCTAAGCACAAAAATGAGCTCCCTCTAGCTCAGCAGCACAGAAGGAAAGAATCTTCGCTGAATTATCACCCACCGGTAGCCCACATCCGGGATGGAGGGTAGGAGTTGCTCAGACCTCAAAGAGATTACGGAGGACTGCCTGTCCGAAAGCACTGTCCCTACGGGACTCCCTCTCGAGACAGTAATGGACCGCAAAAGTCTGGCTCGAAGACCAAGTAGCGGCCCGGCAGATGTCTGCCAGCGGAACAGAGCGGAGGTAAGCCACTGACGTGGCCTTTGCCCGAACGCAATGAGCCGTGACTCGACTTTCTAAGGCGAGTCCGGCTGCCCCATAAGCCCAAGAGATACAGTCCGCAACCCAGATGGACAGAGTACGCTTGGAGACCGGGAGCCCCAATTTATTGGGGTCAAAGGACACAAAAAGCTGCGCAGCTTTACGGTGCTCCCGCGTACGGTCAAGGTAGAAGTTCAACGCCCTTCTACAGTCCAGGGTATGGAGGACCGTCTCAGCTCGGCTGGAGTGTGGTCTGGGAAAGAAGGTTGGAAGTACCACCTCCTGATTCAAGTGAAAAGGGGAGACCACTTTAGGCAGAAACTTTGGGTGAGTCCGTAGGACTACCCTATTCTTGTAGAACCGAGTGTAGGGGGGATCAGACACGAGGGCCTGTAATTCACTTACGCGCCTAGCGGAAGTGAGGGCTATCAAGAACAGCGTTTTCCAAGACAGAAAACGGAGAGAGCAGGTAGCCATAGGTTCAAAAGGCGGACAGGTGATCCGCTGTAAAACCACATTCAGGTCCCAGTCAGGCGCTGGCGGGCGCAGAGGTGGTTTAAGTAGTAGGAGACCTCGGAGAAACCTCGCTACGAGAGGGTCGTTGGAGAGAGGTCTGCCGTCCACCGGCACATGATGTGCGGAAAGAGCACTGAGGTGAACTTTGACGGAGTTGGACTTAAGTCCCAGATTAGAGAGGTGTAGCAAGTACTGTAAGATCACCGACACCGGGCAGGAGAAGGGATCCTGAGACTGTTGGGTACACCAGACTGCAAAGCGACGCCATTTAAGGGCGTAGCATTTGCGGGTAGAAGGCCGTCGCGAAGCCAAGACGACCTCCTCCACCTCTGCCGGCAAGAGGAGAGGAGCAAGGACTACCCTCTCAGCAGCCAGGCCATGAGGTTGAGAGACCTGAGGTTGGGGTGCAGTAGGGACCCCTGATCCTGGGTGAGGAGATCCGGTTGCACCCCCAGAGGGATTGGATCCTCCACCGCCAGTTGCAGCAAGAGCGGAAACCACGGCTGCCTGGGCCAGCGAGGGGCCACCAGGATCATGAAAGCTTTGTCTCGGAGAACCTTGAAAAGGGTCCGAGAGACTAACGGGATGGGAGGGAAAGCGTACAGAAGGCTCCCCGACCATGAGATCAGAAAGGCGTCCGCCGCCACCCGAAGGGGGTGAGGCTGACGAGAGCAGAAGCGAGGAAGCTGCCGGTTGTGAGGACTGGCAAAGAGATCCACTGTGGGGAGGCCCCACCTGAGGAAGAGCTTCTGAACAATCAAGGGGTCCAGACGCCACTCGTGCGGCTGGAGGACCCTGCTGAGTTTGTCCGCCAGGCAATTTTCTTGGCCCGGGAGATAAACTGCCTTGAGGAGAATGCCGTGACTGACGGCCCAAGAGCAGAGCTTCTGTGCCTCCCGGCAGAGGAGGAAGGAGCCCGTGCCCCCCTGCTTGTTCACGTAGAACATGGCAACTTGATTGTCCGTCTGGACAAGGACGGACTGTTGGGAGGTCAGGTGGGAGAAGGCCTTGAGAGCTAGGCGGATCGCCCTGAGCTCCAGGAAGTTGATCTGCTGAGCAGACTCCCACTTGGTCCAGAGGCCTTGAGTACGTGCCTCTTGGCAATGGGCTCCCCAGCCCAGGAGGGATGCATCGGTGGTCAGCACCCGGGTCGGCTGAGGTGACTGGAAAGGCATTCCCAATACCAGGTTCGGCTGCCGGAGCCACCACCGGATAGACGAGACCAGCGGCTCGGAGACGCGCACCAGGTCTGCTAGGCCGCCCGTGGCCTGTCGCCACTGCTGGCGGAGACACCACTGAGCAGGCCGCATATTCAGGCGGGCATTGGGGGTCACATGGACGGTGGAAGCCATATGGCCGAGCAGTCTCAGGAAGCGCCTGGCGGAGACCAGGGGCTGGCTGCGAAAGCGGTCGGCTAGGTCCATGAGCCGCTGAGCCCTGTCGAGCGGTAGGTACGCTCGCGCCTGAGGGGTGTGCAGCCTTGCGCCGATGAACTCGAGATCCTGTGAGGGGAGCAAAGTGGACTTTGCGAAGTTGATGACAAAGCCCAAGTGCTGCAGCAGAGTCACCGTGCGGCACGTGGCGGTGGTGACCTCCTGAGCGGACGCTGCTCTGATGAGCCAGTCGTCGAGGTACGGAAAAACATAGAGGCCGTGAAGCCGGAGATGGGCCGCCACGACCGCGAGACATTTTGTGAAGACTCGCGGTGCGGAGGACAGGCCGAAGGGCAGTACTCTGTACTGGTAATGATTTCCTGCCACCACAAACCTTAGGTATTGGCGGTGGCTTGGGTGGATGAGGATGTGCGTGTAAGCATCCTTTAGATCCAAGGAGCATAGCCAATCTCCCTGCTGGAGGTAGGGCAGAAGGATTCCAAGGGTAAGCATTTTGAACTTTTCCCGCACAAGGAACTTGTTGAGGTTGCGCAAGTCCAGGATGGGTCGGAGGCCTCCTGTTCTCTTTGGTATCAGAAAATACCTTGAATAGAAGCCCTGACCTCTCAGGTGGTGTGGCACCGGTTCCACCGCCCGATCCTGCAGAAGACCTGCTAACTCCTGAAGGAGCAACTCCCTGTGCAGAGGGGGGCGCGGAGGCTCTCCCGGAAAATAGGAGGGAGGGACCTGATGGAAGTGGAGAAGGTAGCCCTCTCGCACGACCTGAAGCACCCAGGCATCTGCGGTGATGCTGGACCACCTGTCGGCGAAGTGAACCCGCCGGCCTCCGGTGCTGGGGGGAACCAGCGGGGGGGGAGAGGCTATGCTGAGCGAGTCAAAAACCCCCACCCTGCTGAGCAGGGGCTGGTGGCGCAGGCTTGGGGGCTTGCTGCCTACGGGACCCGTTACCCCGTCCCTTGGCCTGCTGGCCCTGTTGGGGAGCTGCAGGGGCCTGATAATGGGGGTATTGTTTGTAGGCAGCCGCCTTCCTCGGGTAAAAGGTCTTTTTTCCCGAGCCCTTCTTTTTCTGGGAAGGGGCGGAGGTCTTCCTAGAAAGCCTGGTCCTGGTGAGAGTCTCAGTCTCAATTTGTGCAGCCTTTTCCGCCATGGGCTTGCCAAAGAGGTTTTCGCCTCGGCAGGGGACATCGACCAACTTGTCCTGTACCCAGGGCTCAAGGTCGGATGACTGAAGCCAAGCCTGTCAGCGGGCACCGATGCCGGCTGCGGCTACTCGAGCCGAGGCTTCAAAGCCATCATAGGCTGCCCGGGACATGAACTTTGAGCATTCCCGAATACCTGTGGACAAGGCTAGGAACCTCCGCAAGGGTTCCTCGGACAAACCAGCGGAGAAGCCGGCTAGCTCTTTAGCCAGATCCCTGAGATACATGCCCATGTAGAGCTGGTAAGTCTGGACACGACAGGCGAGCATAGAGCCCTGGAAGCACTTCTTGCCAAGGCCATCCAGGTTACGGGCCTCCCTTCCAGGAGGCACCGAGGAGTGCATCTTCTGGCTCTTAAGACGATGCATGGCCGATTCCACTACCATGGAATGGTGTGGCAACTGCGCCTTTTGAAAGCCAGGGCTCTTGCGGACTCGATAGATAGAATCGACCCGCTTGCTCAGGACCGGCGAGGAGGCCGGACTCTCCCACATGCGGAAGAGCAGTCGTTCCAGCATAGGAGGAACCGGCACAGTAAAGTGCTCCCTCGCGGGAGAGTCATACTGGAGGGCGTCGAGCTCTTCGGCTCGAGGCTCCTCCTCGGGGTCCGCAGGGAAGGCCAAAGCCTTGGCCATATCCCTAACGAAATCCGAGAACCGGGCATCCTCCGGGGGGGACTGCTTCCGAGGCTCGGACTCCGGAGAGTCCGATGGGACACACCGAGTCCGGAAAGAATCAGGTGACTCTTCTTCCTCCGACTCCCAGACCGACTCCGACGAGGACTCGGTGGGGTCGGCTCGGGCAGGGTGCGGCGCCAGCCGCCCCGACGCCGAGGGAGTCGGCGTCGGCGACCTCGGTCCCGAACGGGAGGCCGAGGGCGACCTCGACCGAGGATCGACTCGAGTTCTCATCGACTCGAGGATCGGCTCGGTCTCCGGGGTCGACTTGGACGTCGACGTCCCGGCGGTCGGGGCAGCGACGCCAGCGAAGCCAGCGAGCAGTGCCCGCTGCTGGTCCATGAAGGCAGACAATCTGCTCTCCAAGGCCGTCAACCTGAGTCCGAGCTCAGGCGACCCAGCAGCCCCCGACTCGGGCCCCGACGGCGTCGGGCCCGACGTCGGCTGACGCGGAGGCGAGTCCAGAAGGACAA
Organism: Ichthyophis bannanicus; assembly: GCA_033557465.1. Classification (NCBI taxonomy): domain Eukaryota; kingdom Metazoa; phylum Chordata; class Amphibia; order Gymnophiona; family Ichthyophiidae; genus Ichthyophis; species Ichthyophis bannanicus. Next base: position 175,098,073 of record CM066034.1, on the reverse strand, counting down.
CAGGACTTACCCGGGCAGGCATCTCCGACTCCAGGCGAGGTCGCTTCGGGAGGTGATCCTTCTCCAAGGACCCGGGGCGGCTGTCGGGGCTATGCGACCTGGCCCTCGCGGAGCCAGGAGCGTCCACCGACGCCGCCCTCGCGGGTTTTTCCTTCCGTCGATGGTCCCCGGAGGGAGAACCCCGGTCGGAGGAGCTCCGTCGACGGTCCGAACTGGAGCCTTTCGACAGTGAGGCCTCCGACGAGGTCCGGGTACGGCTGGGGTCAGCGAAGATTCTTTCGCGCTGATGCCGCCGACTTCTCAACGCCTTCGAGGACAGTTTGCTGCAGGGCCCACAGATCAGTTCCTCGTGATCTGGGCCCAGGCAGCGGAGGCAAAGGTCGTGTGAGTCGGTGAGTGACATATTTCGGTCACACCGACCACACCGCTTAAAGCCACTGGCAGCCATCGGGGGAAAAAGGGCCCCTGCGAGGTCAAAGGACCGGGCTGCCAGGGAAAAACGAAAACGAAAACTGACTAAGTCAGAAAAACCGAAAAAAAACGTTAGAGGACTCGAGACCGGCGTCGCGAGTCCGGGCGGGAAAACGACCGGCGTCGAACCGAAAGAAAAAAGGATAAATACAGAGGAAAATCAACTTTTTCGCGGGGACAAGACGGGGACGTCTGTAGGGCTCCGCGGAAAAAAGAAGACTGGCTAAGATGGCACCTTCGGGCGGGAAGACTACCGCGCATGCGCGCTGCAATTCCCAAAGGCTTTCTTTGAAAGCTGGGGAAAATTGCTCCGCGAGGGCTCCGTCGGCGCCGACGTCACCCATAAGTGAGGACTGACTTCCTGCTTGGTCCTGGAGAAAACTTGGATACATCCTGTGCATGTTTAAGCCAGGTAATATATTCCTCTCTCTTATCTTCTGACATAAAAGGAGATAAGGTGTGCAGATGATCTGTAACTTCTTTTAGAAACATCCC